>CM077675.1:412494661-413913411 GCA_039707655.1 Elymus sibiricus | reverse complement strand
GAGTTTACCGGGTAATAACGGATATTACCGATAAATGATATATAGGTGGAAAATGTTTTCGGATATGGTAAATTAATAATAAAAGGCTCTAATAATAGTCACGAGGCTTTTATATTTAATTTAAGAAGCAAAACGGCCCGTGCGTTGCAACGGGAGGAAAAAACATAATCTCCAATGACAATGACCACATGTTACCGCATCATTGAGATACACCATCACTCTCACTTTCGTGAAATCGTGAGCAATTTTAAAATCATGAACATTCTTCTAAACTCGTGAACATTTTTCAAATTCACGATCATCAAAATCATGAACATTTTATGAATTCATGAACATTTTATAATATTTACAAGCATTTTTCTAAGAAATATTTTTTTAAACATTTTTCTTGAACGGGCGAACATTTCTAGAATCGACAAACATTTTTTAGAAAATTGGTGGAATTTTTTTCAAAATTGATGAACATTTTTTGAAATGGATGATCTTTTTTGAATAAGCGAATATTTTATGAATCAATAAACTGTTTTTAAATTTATCGATAGTTTTGAATTTTTAGGATATTTTCAATTCATGAACATTTTTTGAATTAGCAAAAAAATTCAATTTCATTAAGTTTTTTAATACACTAACTTTTAAAAAAATCATGTACGGTTTTATTTCCCAAACATTTTTTAAATTTGTGAACATTATTTGGATATGCGGACATTTTTAAATATCACACACATTTTTTGAATCCACATAAATTTTATATAAAATTTCTTGTTTTTTAGTTTTTGAAACTTTTTTGAATCCCTAAATTATTTAAAGTGAAAAAAAACAATGACGGAAAAGAAAAAATGAAAATAAAAAACAGGTCGCGGGTACATGGGTCGGCCCTAACAGGCACGCTTTGTCGTCTCCTAGCGCACAGAGGCCATCCTGGGCTGGCTCGGTCCGAGATTCCTACTGCATGGGCCGGCCCAATCTGAGGTTTCTCTGTCTGGGCCGACCGAGTCCGAGATTTCTCTGTCTGAAACATTTTTTATCACTTATAGATGACATTGGTGGGTAATATTTTGTAACTTTAAGGGTAATTTCGATGACGGACGAGCAGAAACACTCCTTCCTTTATTAGTAGGTAAAGATAATATATAGCAAAAGAGCTCGTGCGTTGCAACAGGAGAAAAAGATATCACATGCCCTTAACCCAAATAATCATGAGTCAAGAAACCAATAGGTCCATGTTCTTTATTTCAACATGCCATCCCATCTTGTTGCCATTTGTCCGTCATCGCAGTCTCGCATACGATGATCATAGTGCTTACAGAACCACAACGCGCTTGAATGTGGTCAATTGTAAGCCGTCTCTCTCGTGGCATAAGATGATGTTTTTCTCTTGCTACATTTTTTTGTCTCTAATTTGTTTGTGCACTATAGATTAAGGTTGCATTCTAAATAGCATTTTAAAAAAGGTTAAGAGGTAAAAATAACATCATATTCGGATTCTACTCATGTTTCTAATCAAATTTCATATATAACATGTTACAGTTAGAGTTATGGTCCAAAAGATATGAATATTAAAAAACATGTGTTCTATGTAGACTACAGGTTAATTAGCATGAAAGACGTGTTGTTTTCTGTAAAAAAAATGCAAAAAACGATTCAATTTTTCACTTAAAATTGAACTGCGGGTTGATTACCTGAAAGTGTAGGGGGGTTGTGTAAAATCCAAAAAACATTTTGTTTTGTCACTTAAAGTAGGACTGCGGGTTGAATTTGAAAAAACACAAGGACTTGTTTGCAAAATCACCAGCGACGTACGACCAGAAACGGTCAGTGCTTTATTATTAGGTAGAGATATCAACGGACCTTAAAAGGCCAAGTGGTGAAAATCATATTGGGCCAAAGTGGCCCAATAGGTGGAGGCTCCCCCTAGAAGGAAAGGGCAGGTCGAATTAGAGGGGTTTTCCCCCTCCTAGGCTGGCGCAAGGGGGAGGATTCCTCCCCCTTGTAGCCCCCTCCTCTTCCCTCCACCTATATATACTAGAGATGTTGGCCCTATTTTTTACACAGGGTTTTGGAGCCTCCTCTAGTTCTCTAGTTCTAATTGAGATAATTAGAGCTAGATCTAATCCTCTCTAATCCTCATAATTAGAAGTCCATTGTGGTTCTAATCTCCTCCCTCTAATTCTCCGACGACGATTACCTCTGGATGGCGAAGCACTGTGAGATCGTGAAAATTGTACGCTTGCAATCTATGGAGAGGATGCGCTTTCGGTCTTCAGTTCGAGGGGTCGTTTGTGAACGGTAACTACACCAACTCTTATTCCGCCACTACTCAGAGTTGGTAATGATTCGATATAACCATTAATGCATCTTCATAGTGTTCATGGTTTGATCGTAGGGCGATTTTTTTGTTTTCTACTACGTTTCCCAACAGGGGTGGGAGGTGAGAGAAATCTTGGCACGGTCCAACTCAACGTCGATAGCATACTCCTCGCTAAATCCAGGGACCATTTTACTGTGTGTGCACTAGCAAACACATTAGTCCCTCAATTGTTTTGCCCAACATCTCCAAAACACTCAAGGGGCACTATGATGCACCTACAATCTGTTCATTTTTGGACGATTGTTGAAAAAACCAGTTAAAGCTTCATAAAGGAAAATTTTGAATGTAACATGCGTAGATAAAATTTATAACATATAAAACAAGCTTAATTGGATTTCTACTCTGCAGATATTCATCACTGAAAGAATTGCTTGAATTTTAAATGCATATGGCAGAGTAAATATGAGGGGATACCTTTCTATATCATTGTACATGCATGTGCGAGAACTGTGGCAATTGAAACGAAGAGCAAGCTTGACTCCTGGCTGTCCCCTCCTTTCCTTTTATTCTCCCTACCTAACTTACCAGGGTAGACGTTATCTTGAAAGAGGATCATCTTCCTACCAGTGGCGGAGCTTCGCAGGGGACGAAGGGGGGCCATTGCCCCCCTACTCTAGGAAAACTCTTGAGTGTAAGCCTAGGCTTGAATATCCAAGATTTCTCATAGTTCATGCATAACTTGTCTTTTTCACCTCCTCAAGTCTGTTTAGTCCCCCTCAACAATCTCCATCAAGCTCCGCCACTGCCTCCTATGTCATTTTTCAGGCAATTTTGTCCCCTTCTATACATCCCTCCGCCTTCCTGGCTAGCTGCTCAGCCGCCGCCGCGTCAAGGTCGCTTGCTACGATCACGATGCACAGGTAAATCCTTAGTCATATTCATCAATAAGAAACTAACTAAATTTCCAGAAATTTTTGCATACGTTAGGAGATCTGAACTATATTAATTAGTATTACAAATTAGTTTTTCCTTCAATTTACTTTAGGAGGTCGGAGTGAAGTGCCAAAACTACCTATAAGGACGAACACATATACCCCCCCCCCCTATTTTTTTCATACAATATAATCATGTACTGTACGATTTTGATCAAACTTTCTGTTATGTTAGACTAAATAAAATTGCATATGCACATGCTTTGGCCTTTGATGGGTACACAACGTTTAGATAGTTCTAAAAAAACGGAACCTTAAGATCAAGTTTATCGAAAAGATAAAAGTAGCCACCAACATCTACAATATGTAATAAGTCAATGAAATATGAGAACATATTTCATGATGAATCCAATAGTACTACTTTGTTATTGAAGTTTTTGACACCTTTCCTGTAAAACTTGGTTAAATATAGAAAAGTTACTTCCGAAGAAATTATATGCCATATATTTTGGAACGAATACATAACGTAAGGCATCTGACCTATTCTAACACCTTTTCATTCATTGAGTTGCGCAAGCGCAAATAACCTATAGTCAACTAAAAAGCTTGCATATTTTTCATACTTGAGTTGCACAAACATATTGTATGTCCGATTTAGGTTTTGATGTAGCTCATCTAGTATATCATAAATTACCTTGTGTAATTCAAGCTATGAAATTTTTCCACACATACAACTCAACCTATGAAAAATGTGCTACTGTCTAATAGATGTAGCATTCCTACTTAGTACTCACATGCTCTTCACTGAGGAGTCTACATTCTTTTCTGTCAGTCGTTATTTCCTTGTCAGAGTCAGACTGAAAAATAGTTAATCATTCGTCGTTTGAAATAGAACGTAATATTCTAGTCCAACCATTAATTTGATCTTGTAGAATTGTATTGAATAATTATTGATAGCAATATTGTGCCGGTTACAAGAAGTATATATGAGGACCTAGCTGCACCGACCTAGCCCTGTTACAAACCGAGTAGGACTCTTAATCCTATTACAAGTTGTATTCTAACATCCCCCCGCAGTGTCAACGGTAGGCTCGACGACGTTGAGACTGAAACGAATGTCTTGAAACGGAGTAGTCGCCAGGCCTTTAGTAAAGATATCAGCGAACTGAGCAGAAGTAGGCACGTGGAGAACGCGAACTTGACCGAGAGCCACCTTCTCTCGAACAAAATGAATGTCGATCTCAATATGCTTGGTGCGACAGTGTTGAACCGGATTCCCTGACATGTAGACAGCTGAAATATTATCACAGTAAACAATGGTAGCTTGCTCAATAGGACGGTGCAGCTCCGACAGCAACTGGCGTAACCAAACCGTATCAGCAACCGCATGAGCCACAACGCGGTACTCAGCTTCAGCAGACGAGCGGGAGACCGTAACCTGCCTTTTTGAAGACCAAGAAACCAAATTGTTACCAAGAAAAACACAAAATCCGGATGTGGACCTACGAGTATCTGGACAACCAGCCCAGTCTGCATCAGAGTAAGCTGTCAAGGAGGTGGGAGAGGATTTGTTGATGTGAAGACCTAAGTCTAGTGTGCTCTTGAGATACCGAAGAATACGTTTGACATGATTGTAGTGTGGAATACGAGGATCATGCATGTATAAACAAGCTTGTTGGACAGCAAAAGAAATTTCAGGACGAGTGAGAGTGAGACTACGATAAAGAGAAGGATCAGAGAAAGGATCACCGTCGGCAGAGAGTTTGGAACCTGTATCAACAGGGGTACGGGAAGTTTGACAATCAAGCATACCAACACGAGAAAGAAGATCTAGAGTGTACTGTCGTTGAGACAAGAAAAGACCAGAGGAGTCACAGATAACAGCAATACCTAAGAAGTGGTGAAGAAGACCTAAATCTGCCATAGAGAATTCATTGCGAAGAAGAGAGATAATATGATCCAAAAATTGTTGTGAGGAAGCTATGAGGATAATATCATCAACATATAAAAGAAGGTAAGCAGTGTCGGTGTTGTGATGAAAGGTGAAGAGTGAAGTGTCAGAACGGGAAGGGGTAAAACCGATGGTTTGAGCATAAGTAGAAAAGCGTTGGAACCTGGCACATGGTGCTTGTTTTAGACCATAAAGAGATTTTTGAAGAAGACAAACATGATTAGGATAGGAGGAATGTTCGAAGCCAAGAGGTTGTTGACAATAGACTGTTTCTTGAAGAGAGCCATGAAGAAAAGCATTTTTGACATCTAGTTGATGAATTGGCCAGGAAGAAGAGACGGCGATGCTAAGAACAGTGCGAATAGTGCTGGGCTTGACAACTGGAGAGAAAGTCTCATCATAATCGATGCCGTGTTGCTGAGAGTAACCACGGCATACCCATCGAGCCTTATAACGTGCAAGACTCCCATCAGAATTAAATTTATGGCGAAAAACCCATTTGCCCGAGACTATATTTGTATTGGAAGGACGAGGAACTAACTGCCACGTGTTATTCTGAAGAAGTGCATCATATTCATATTTCATAGCTGCGGCCCAATTAGGATCTAGGAGAGCTGATTTGTAAGATTTGGGTAGAAAGGAAGGAGATAGAGATGCATGAAGATTGAGACGATCTTTTGCAGGTAAACGAAACCCGGACTTGGCACGTGTGCGCATGGTATGATCGTTATTAGGAGCTGGAACAGGAATAGCATTAGCAGGAGGGGTGGGTGACGGGGTCGACGGGGTGGACGCGTCCGGCGCAGCGGAGGAAGCAGACGCGGGAGCTGGCGGTGGAGACGGCGGCGGCAGGAGGTCTGCCGTGACAGAGGTGGTCGCGGCAGGATCCGCTACCGCGGCAGAGAATTCGGCCGGTTTCGCTGCAGGGGTCGGCGGGTGAAAGAAGGGAAGATGATTGCGACGAGAGGGACTAGTGGACGGCGTGGGTGAGTTGGGATCTAGGTGTTGACGCTCGGAAAAGGGAAAAATATTTTTAGCGAAAGTTACATGACGAGACACATGAACACGACCACTAACAAGATTGAGACAACGATAACCCTTGTGCTCGTCAGAAAAACCTAGATGGACACACGGGGTAGAGCGCGGTGAAAGTTTGTTAGGAGAAGTGGAGTAGGAGTTTGGGAAACAAAGACAATCGAAGACGCGAACGTCGGAGTAATTTGGATGAGAGAGAAATAAAGAGAAGTAAGGTGTAGTTTGTGGGTTAACTTTAGATGGACGAATATTGAGTAAATATGTGGCCGTGTGGAGGGCTTCAGCCCAGAACTTCGAAGGCATAGAAGATTGAACAAGGAGAGTGCGAGTGATGTCATTAAGAGTACGAAGAGAACGCTCGGCTTTGCCGTTTTGAGGGGAGGTATAAGGACAGGAGAAACGCAAGAGAATTCCATATTGTAGAAAGAAATTTCGATTTTTAAAGTTGTCAAATTCACGACCATTATCACATTGTATGAATCTTATAGGGAGGAAAAAGTGGACTGAGACATAGCGCTGAAAGTTAAGGAATATATTGTGAACGTCGGATTTGTTGCGTAAAGGAAAAGTCCAAACATAATGAGTAAAATCATCAAGAATCACGAGATAATACTGAAAACCAGATACACTTTCTATTGGTGATGTCCAGAGATCACAATGAAGTAATTCAAAAGGAAAAGTACTAGAGGATTGAGAGGAACTAAAGGGAAGACGAACATGTTTGCCCAATTGACATGACTGGCACATAGAAGAATTATGAGAGTCTCTATTACAAGGTATAGAAAATTCACTAAGAAGTGTGGATAACACATTATTATTGGGATGGCCGAGACGTTGGTGCCACAGATCAACAGAGGCCACCATAGATGTTGGAGGAGCAGCGGCCGGAACACCATGGAGAGAATATAAATCACCGGAGCTATTGAATCGAGCGATCTCGGCCTTGGTCCGGTAGTCCTTCACAGACAAACCAAAGGGGTCAAAATCGACAGAAACATGATTATCAGTGGTGAATTGGCGAACAGAAATCAGATTTTTAATAAGAGCAGGAGCTACAAGAACATCACGAAGAAGCAAAGGCTTAATTGGGGATTGGATTTGAGCTTGACCGACACAGTAAATAGGAATAGAAGAGCCATCACCGAGAGTAATAGAGGGAAAAGACGAAGGTGTGCAAGAAGAAAGCAAGTTACTCGATGCAGACATATGACTAGAAGTACCAGAATCGAAAATCCAATCCGTACCTGAGTTCCCTTGTGCAGCAAAGTTGTTCATGGCTTGTAGAAAAGCAGCTTGGTCCTAGCTCGGAGTCGAAGTAGAGGCCGGTGTAGTCATGGGAGCTTGCGGGTGTGGTGGCGTCGGCAGTAGGGCCGGCATCGGCGTAAAGAGAGAGCCACCATCATTGTACTGCTGCATGTAGGGGGGCGATGGAGCGCCATAGGATGCATAAGGACTGACATTGTAGATCGGTGGCGCGTAGGAGGGAGCAGCGTGGTACGCGGCCGTCGGCTGTCGTGGCGCGAGGACGGGCGCGCCGGTGTGAGGGCGGGCACCGGGCTGCCAGCCACCGGTATAGGCAGGCGGGGCACCATATGGCGTAGGGGCAGACCAGGGCATAGGCCACGCCTGGACTAGCCCTGTCCACGGATCAGGGGATGGGCGCCATCCGGGCGGCGGTGGTGGTGCAGTTGGTGAAGCCGGGGGCGGTGGTGGTGTAGTTGGTGGAGCCGGGGGCGGAGCAGGAGCGGGCGCCGTGCGGAACTGCGGTGGCCTAGGGTTTTTGCCTCGGTAGTTGGGACTTGGACGCCAGCCGGATGGTTGAGGAGGTGCTGTTGGTGGAGGTGGCGGTGGCGGCGTTGGCGCAGGCGGGCGAGGAGAAGCAGTGAAGACCTGAGGACGGGACTCCTTGGTAGTTAGGGCACGATCGGCCCATTGGAGCATCGAGCGAACCTCGGCGAAGGAGGGACGCGGACGCATCATAGGGATGAAGGAGGCCTGCTTCTCGAACCGCTCGCTGAGGCCGACGAGGAGGACGTTGATGAGCTGGCGATCGTCGATCGGATCACCAAGTTCACGGAGTTCATCCGCGATCGCCTTGAGGCGTCGGCAGTAGACACCGACTGGTGCATCACCTTGCATCGTATTCCGAAGCTCGGTGTGGAGATTGTTGGCGCGAGCGTCGACGTTGTCCTGGAAGAGCTGACGAAGGGCCGCCCACAGATCAGCGGCGGAGGCACCGTCACGGTGGACGAGATTGAAGATCTCTGTGGAGACTCGCATGTAGATCCATTGAATAATGGCGAGATCATCCTTGACCCATTGCGGATCATGAAGTTGAGGAAGAGAGTCGTCGGCGACGTGAGAGCGGAGATTACATCACCCAAGGTGGACATCGAAGAGGTGACGCCAATGGTAGTAGTTGTGAGCAGCGAGGTCTAGGGTTACGGGGATGTAGGGGCTAATATCGGAGATGGTGTCGGTGAAGGAGATGGAAGGGGGTATTGGTGGAGGTAGAGCTAGAGTAGAGGTAGAGGCGGAGGAGGCCGCGGCGACCTTAGCGGCGACGATGGCGGCGCGCCGCTCGAAGTAGCCACGCGGCGGCAGCGGTGGCGGGGCCGGCGGGAGAGCCATACCCTAGGATCTTTAGTCTGATACCATGTAGAATTGTATTGAATAATTATTGATAGCAATATTGTGCTGGTTACAAGAAGTATATATGAGGACCTAGCCGCACCGACCTAGCCCTGTTACAAACCGAGTAGGACTCTTAATCCTATTACAAGTTGTATTCTAACAGATCTATTGTTTCAAATATGTACTTGGGGATAAGTGCACAGATAGTATTGCCATACCACAGTTTTGGTAGTCCATATACTATTTCCCATAATGCAGATAGATGAGTTGATGGTTTATACTTGTCCATCATTAGGTGGAAAATCTTGTGAAGAACCTCACAAATGTCGATCCCAACCCGGTGGTGGTTGCCGACCACATCTTCGCGACGGTGGACGGGATCATCGGCTCATTCGTGTTAGGAGAAAGTTACGCGTCCAAGCAGTTCAAGGGGGGAGTTCGTCCCCATGCCGACGATGATCCCACTGACAGAAAGCAGCCCGACGACAAGTGTGGATCGGTGCTCGTGAAAGAGCTCGTCGACCTCTGGAAACAGCCTGCATGAGCCAGCACCAACTTCTTCGGGGATCATGTCGAGGCCATGCTCATGGTAAGCTCTACTAGTAACTACTTTTCCGACAAAGGAAATATATTTATATCACAAAGATACAATTACACCCAGGCTTTGTATCAACTAAATGTCTAAAGGCGGCAAGGATACACTCTTACACACAGCCAGAAAATAAAATAAAAGGAACAGCAGAAAAAAATATCCCACCATGATGATCAATCACTAGCAACAACAGTACTCTAACCATCGTCAAAGACAACACCTGAATTACAAACTAGTCGCTACTTTCATCCTCGAGTTCAGTGTACCAAAAATGTTTGTCACGCACTTCATCACGTGCCAAATACTCTTAATGTTTCAGGACGCTTTCATTGGTGGCAATCATACAAGCTCAGTGACAATAAACTGGGCCATGGCGGAGCTAATTCGGGAGGTAAGAGTGATTGCCTGCAGCACGACGACATGCCCAAGCTCGAGTACCTGAGGATGGTGGTAAAGGAAACGCTGCGGCTACATCCCCCGGCGACGCTGCTCGTCCCGAGGGAGACCATACGGCGGATTCAGATTGCAGGATACGACATCCCGGCCAAGACGAAGATCATCGTGAACGCGTGGGCTATCGGCCGGGACCCCAGCGTGTGGAAGGGCGATCTAGAGGAGTTTTACCCTGAACGGTTTCAGGACACGGATGTCGACTTCCGTGGGGCACATTTCGAGTTGTTGCCTTTTGGCACAGGCCGTCGGGTCTGCCCAGGACTGGCCATGGCCGTGTCCAACATAGAGTTCATCCTGGCCAACATGCTTTACTGCTTTAACTGGAAGCTCCCGGATGGGGTGAGGAGTGAGGATGTCAGCATGGAGGAGGCAAGGGCACTGACATTCCGGAAGAAGGCTCCACTCGTTTTGGTGCCAACAAGGTATACTATGTGAAACTATGTATCGGTGATTGAAATGGTTGACCGGCAAAGTGATCTACCATATTTGACTGTTTCTGATGCATGCGTTGTCTGTTTTATGTTCCTTTTTAGTTCTATAACAATGGGCATATTTGACTGTTCTGTGTGTGTGTTTGCATGCACGTCCCAGTCGAAACCCTTGTCTGTGTGTTTTTAGATCGAAGACGTAAGAAACATATCCGGCTCCAAATTAATAAAGCCCACAACTAGGCAGAATAACAAGGACTAAACATCAAAGCAACAAGGTCATAAACGGTGGGCTACATGGCCATCCAGTCCACATAGGAGCACACAGGCTCGAAACAAACACAACCAAAAGACAGGATCCTAGCCTCACCCACCATCTAGGGGAGATCGAGCCATGGTGTAGATGTGACGAAGCTTGTCCACCACAAGCTGCATGTCTTTAGTGTCTCGACGCCCCCCCTGTTCCGCCCTATTGCTTTGATTAACAATTTGGCTCAATTTCCTTCCAAAACTTTTGCCATCCCCTGTTAGTCACCGAGTTATTGGACCATCACAATCGGCCTTTATTAAGGGTCGTTTTTATCTTAGAAGGTTCTTAGTTTACAAGAAATTGTTCATAGTCTTTGTTGTAGAGGGAACAAGGCAATTGTTGTTAACACGACTTTGAGAAAGCTTATAACTGTGTTAGATGGTCCTTCCCTCGAGACGTGCTTTTGGTCAAAGGTTTCGACGTTGGTTATGTTCTCGTGTCATGCAGTTGAGTGATGTCCATACTCGGTTTCTGTCGACGGGGTTGTTGGCCTTTTCTTACCTAATGGGAGAGGTCTTACACAAGGCGATCATATTTTTCCTCTTTTGATTAACTTCGTTGCTGACACTCTCTCATGTATTCTAAACCGAGTGGCCAAGGCTGATCATATTGCCCATGTTATTTCTGACCTTATTCCTTCGGGCACTTCGAGGTACAAACCAACGACGTGTGTATTGCAGACCTGTAATTCCTACTCCTTTGGTTTGTAGTATGCCTAGCCTTACCAATTTATCTAAAAGTGAGGTCCTCACTCTTGTTGCTCGAACGTCGAGGCATAGCGGTTGCTAACCTTCTGAATTGCCAGCTTGGATCATTCATGTTCAAGTACTTAGGTATTCTATATCCTCCCTCAAGATTTGTTCTAAAGATTTTGCCCTACTGTGTTAACTGGGCAACATGGTCATGCCTTGGCGCGGCAGATATATGATTGCTTTATTAATGTCGGTTTTGATAAGCACGTAGTAGTTTCTATTTAAATACTGACAATAATAAAAAAATACCGCCTGGTTAAATAGAAGATCATGTGGCCTAAGAGCTTTTGGGGGCCTGGCATTATTAATACCTCTATCATGAACAAAAATGTTTGACCATTAAATGGTTGTGAAAGATCCTCAATTCTTCTACTGAGGTGCTTTGGTGGGATATCCTTAAAGCTAAGTACTTTCCCACTTCCAGCCCCCTATTTGCTTCTCCTGCTGGAGGTTGTCAGTTTTGGCATGATTCGGTTAAAGTTTGTAATGATTTTCGTTCTTTAGTTAACTTTGCCGTCCATGATGGCAAATATGTTCGGTTTTGGCTTGACTACTCGCACGATGATGCCCGAGTATGTCCTTCTTTTCCTTTCCTTTTTTCTTATTGTGCTAAGCGGGAGATTTCCATTTCGAAGCTCTCTTAGAATAATTGGGATTTGGGTTTCCGACGTGTGCTTTACCTTGAAGAGTTGGTGGAATGGCACAGTCTCGCTACTATCTTCCCTACGCTCTCGGGGGCTGCAGATGCGGTGGTTTGGCCCATACCGCTTCTTGTCGTTTTTCGGCTAAATCTCTTTATGTTAGGTTGATTTCTAGCTCGGCGTCTTCTAAGTTCAAGGACGTTTGGCGTGCTCGCATCGCAATGAAAATCAAGATTTTTCCCTATGGCAAGATCTTAGAGGCAGATTTTACCAGCTGCGGATCAAATTCGTAAACATAACGGGCAACGTCCGAATTTTGTGCCATGTGTGAGGCGGGCGGATTCTGATCATATCTTTTTTTGTTTATTTAGTTCATTTTCAAATTACATGCAGTTTTTCCAAATTCAAGAACATTTTTTAAATTCATGAAATTTTTAAAATTGGCAAACCATTTTAACTCATTATTATTTGAAATTTATAAAAATTTCAAATCTGTACACTTTTTTTAAATTCATGAACTTTTTGAAACTCGCGAACATTTTTTAATTCACAAAACAATACAAATTCATGAACATTTTTTAGTTCACTAAAATTTTAAAATTTGTGAACAATTTAGCTCATGTGCCAACCTGCTTGGACCGGCCCAAAGAACGTCAACTTCCCTGTCTCGTTCGATTGGTCGTCCATGTTTGCTCGCGCAGTCGTCCCCAGTTCGCTCCCTTGTTTTGACCAGGTTATGTGCTTGACCTGGTGACGTGGACGGATGAACCAGTTGACTTTTTCAAAACAGTTCACATAATGGCAAACAATTCTTGAAATTGAAAAGGTTCACAGATTCAAAAAATATCTTGAATTTGAAAAATGTTTTCAAATTTAAAAAAGAGGGCAATTCCAAAAAGTTACAAATTAAAAAAACATAAATTTGAAAAGTTCATACAATTGATAAAACATTTTGGAAAAAAATCACCGAATTGAAAATAGTTCATAGATTTTTTTAAAAATTACAAGTTTTTTAAAAATCATGGATTTAAAAAAAATGGCTCACGGATTTTTTTTTTTAATCATTGCTTCTGAAAACAAAGTTTATGGATTTTAACAAAGTTCATAAATTTTCAAAAAAAGTTTAGTGATTTGAAAAAAGATCGTATTTGTTGGGAAAAAAGAGTACACTAAAAAGTTGCAAAAAACTGAAAAAAGTTCACTTGAAAGTTAGCAAAGAACCAAAAAAGTTTGCGGATTTGAAACAACTTCACCCATTTTAAAAATGAAAAAGAAAAATAAATAAAAACAGACAATAAAAATCAACGAAAAAACAGCCAAAGTAAACAAAAAAAGAGGAAAAATAAGAGTCATTTCTTAGTGTTACAAGTTTTCGCACAACAAGGAAAAAACAGTATGTTCAAATGGAAGTTGTGGTCTCCCAGCTGGTTATTGCGAGTTAAGTCTAACAGCGAGGTTCACAGATCGAGTCCTGACATACGACCATTTTATAAGTTTAAAAAAAATGAGAAAAACGGAAGAGAGGTGTGTGCCGGTTTGTATTTTCTTTTTGAAAAAAAAAATGGACCATATTTCGATTTGTGCGTGTCATCCTTGCGTAAAGGCCATGCTAATCTTCTCTGCATCGTTCAAATTTTATCAGAAGCCCCTGAAGGGACAACGCCGTTTGTCGACTGACATGTAACCGACGCTGAGGGCGCCAAATAGGAAAACTATATAACCCTATATGTCGCCTTACGCGCCAATTACAGTTTGTTCCGCAAACCGGCGCACACACCTCCTCCGCCCTGGGTCGGTATGTTCACCTCTTTTTTCTGTTTTAAACTTTAAAGAAATGAGCGCTCGACGTCATTCGAATTGTGTACCTCCTGATTTTAGTACCAAACACATAGCCAAGTGCGACACCCAACCTCTTGACCCTAGATTGCTGTTTCTTTTTCTTGACATGCAACCCTAAAAAATGCAGCGGTTTCCTCTTTGATTTCCTTTTTTATTTTGTTAGGCTGGTTTTTCTTCTGTTTTTTTCCTTTTTGCCCTTTCTATTTCGTTTGTAATTTTTCTTTTCCTTTTTCTAAAAATTCGTGGACACTTTTTAAATCCTGGATTTTTTTCAAACTTGTAAAAATTCAAAAATTAATGGACTTCCTTCAAAATCAATGAAGTTTTCCGAATACATCTTTTTCCAAAGTTGATGCCCTTTTGCGAAATGAATGAGCTTTTCCAAATTCATCAACATTTCCAAAATTCGGTTATTTAAAAGCAATCATGAACGTTTTTCAAATTTCTGATCTTTTTCCCAACAGTTACTGAAACTTTTTTTGAATTCCATTAACTTTCAGAATTTCAAACTTTTTTGTACTCTTTAACTTTTTTCCGAATTTTTCTATGTTTATACAAAAGTCAAAATGGCTACTATGGTCAACAGCTTTTTTTTAGGCAAACTTTGGTCAACGGCTGACCGGTCAATGATGACCGATCAACCATCGACCTGATGAATCAAAGAAACAGCGAACCGAGGGACCATCGGCCCTTGTTGGCCAGCCCAGGCGCGCAGCACGGGAGCGCCACGAAGTTATTCGTGCGCTTAGGGGGACGGGGTTCTACGCTCTAGCGATGAATAGGTAATTCCCTATTATTTGTTTATTTTTTCAAAAAAGTAATTCCTTTTTTTAGGTGAAGGTAATCCCTAATTGGCGCACTCAACATCAAGATGTCAATGTTTCGCATAGGAGTTTTGCCCATTTAAGCTATTGTACGTCTTTTACTGGTTTGGAACCTTTAAACAGATTACTGTCTGTAGTTTTTGTTCTTTCACTTTAATTTTTTAGAGTTTATTTTTTCAAAAAATCTCAAGTATGGAAATTTCAAAAGTTGTTCAGTATTTTTATAAAATGCAGAAAACTATTCACAGTTATAGAAAGTGTTTTTTTAACATGTTCACGTTTCCAGGAATATGATCATGTATAAAATTCTTCATGTTTTTGTAAAATTCTCAGGAAATGCAAAAAATGATCGACATTTATAAAAATGTTCATGTTTAAAAAAATGCATTTTCAGGAAAAGATTTGAAATTGCCAAAAGAAAATCATGGTTTCAAATTTTGTTCGCAATATTTAAATTTATCTATTTTTAATAAAGTATTCAAGAATTGGAATAAAAATAAGAATTTTAGTTACTTATTTCATGTTTTTAAAGATTATATTCAAAACATGCGTGCTATAGTGTCCGCCTGACTATAGTGCTTCAAGTAGGTACAATACGCATAAAATGGAAAAAGGCAAAAAATGTTAAATTTTTCGAAAAGGGACACTTTATTACTTAAAAGGTTTAAGCATTACACCCAGCCTCTAAATAAATAAGTTGCACACAGCCAATGAAAGTCATGACAACAAGCGAAAATAAAAAAAGAAGGCGAAATACACGGCAAAAAGTATATCTATATATCACCTAAACCGTAGGTGGTCCAGTCCTAAGATCATGCTGCCACCCATGTTGGGTATAAGTATCTCTCGCAGTAGCTGTCAATCGTGTACACACCTCCGTAAAGAGTTCTCCATTCTCCACTCGTTGTAGAGAGGATCATAAATGAAGCATCCCGGTACATCTGTAGATAACCTGCATTAGAGAAATACTTTTATTGTTAAAAACCTTATCGTTTCTACATAGCCAAAGCGACCAAATCACGGCAAGCGCTCCCACCCTAAGAAGAATTCTAAACCTGTGATCAATCCCATATAGCCTGTTGCCAAATATATTAGCAACGCTACTATGAGGATATAAGTCAGAAGCTATTTGGATGATTGGCCATATAGAACGAGCCAATTTACATTGGAAGAATAGATGTTTAATTGTCTCATCATGTGGACAAAATACACATTGCGTACTTCCATGCCAATTCCGCTTAATAATGTTATCTTTAATAAGAATGACTCCGCGACAAAGATACCATGCAAAGATATTATTCTTAAGCGGTATCTTCATCTTCCAGATCTTCTTATTATTATCAACTGGCTCGTCAGACTGGATCAAGGCTCTATACATAGACTCCGCTGAGGATTGCTCATTCTCATGTAGGTTCCAACGAAACACATCGGATCCTTGTGACAATTGAACCATGATTAACCGTTGAAGAAGTATGTTTCACGATTGGAGTCTAGGTCCAATTAAATCTCTTCTGAACGTCATCTTTGACGGAAATGTTAAATAGGAACCAAACGCACATGAAAGTAGCTTAATGGCCCGTCCTGATCACTCCCGGTTGTGCAACTGGGGGGCCAATTTGACTCAAAACGCGTCGTTGTATTGAATACCCCGCCTTCGGTCTATCTTTTTTAGGTGAACTAGGGATTTATTCAAAGATCATGACACAATTAATACAAGCAATGTCTGGTGGGATCGTCGATGACGAAATGTCTACGGTGACTTCATAAATCTTAAGATGATACGCTGGCTCATTCTCTCGAAGGTGCTCATAGAGATAGGGTGTGCGTGCGTGCGTTCATAGAGGTGAGTGTATGTGTGTATATATGAGCTTTTGCGTGTTTACTGTGTTCAAAAAAAATATCTGATGGGATCACTAGCCACGGATGACGTCTGACAGGGAGCGACAAAGCTGCCTTAGCTAAGGCATGGGTTTCAATTTGCCTCCCTATTTTCAAAGCGGACACTAGCTTTTACAAAGTCTTTAGCTCTATCTCTACTCTCATTTAGAACTAAAGCAAAAGAGGAAGAAAACGCAGGCTAACCACAGAGGGTGAGGTTTGTATTGTATTGTATGGCCCGACGATTGACGAGTTCCCTTGCCAAGCCCATCATTTTCGTTCGCCTGGGCCAAGGCTAGTAAAATGCAGCCAGGCCAGTTGCTGCAGTGCCCAAGTCTGTCTCTTGCCAGGTATAATCACACTGTATTTCTCTCTATAAAAAGATAGAGTAACCACACTGCTTTGCGTATGAAAAAGGTAATTACACTGCACATGAAAAACGAATCTGACCACAACAGAGACCTTACTATGTCCTGCATTATCTCGATCGCTATTCTATGCCAAAAACATGGAGGAATCGATCACATCCCTCATCATATTCCCAATGGTCTACGCAAGAACCACCGGAGGGATGTGCAAAGCATGGACGACGACTCATCGGCGACCTCCAAAGTCTCACAAATGGACAAACGATCCTAGCTCAACCGGTAGCCACCAAATCCGATTCCCCGGCCATGGATACCGTACCGATCTCTTGCAGGCCTTTATGCTGCGCATGTGAGTGGAGCAACAAAATGGACACGACATGTTGGTGTCAACTCAAGTCCAGTCATTAGTCTTTGGGAGTATACACACAGGAAAGTTAGAGCATCTACAGCCGGACCTAGCAAATCTGACCCCTTAAACGTCTGCGGACGCGCCCGGTCAGTGACCGGGCGTGTCCGTTTTGAGACTGACCGGGCGTGTCCGTTTTGAGCCCCTATAATTTGGTCCGCGCAGCCACACTTCTCATTTTTCTTCTCATATGTCCGGTCACTTGCACGTGATTGGTGGAGAAGAAGAGAGAGAAAGAAAATAATGAATAAGAAAAGAGAAAAGGTGGTCCGGAGTAGGGTCGCGTCCTACGTGGTGGACTGACCGGGCGTGTCCGGCCGTGTCCGCGAGCCCTCATATCGGCCCCATGAGCCCTCATATCGGCCCCATATTTGAGATGGATATGAGGGGTGCCGGTCAGTCCGGGCGTTTGAGACGGATATGAGGGGTCCGGTTGGGTCGTATTTTTGTGACCGGCCAGTGACCGGGAGGGCGTTCCGGACGTTTGAGGAGCTAGCATATAGGGGGTCCGGCTATAGATGCTCTTAGGCACGGATTGGCTCTCTGGAAGCATTACCAGAACCTGATGGATCGAGTGGCGCTCTCAAGGACAACAGCACGAGTTGAACGACGTTGATGTGGTACATGACAATGATGCCATCGCCATGCTTAGCCCAATCCGTCGAGGGGTAGTCGTCTCGCCTACTGTTCACTCACACGCGATCTCCTTTGCTGAACGTGTGATCGTGTCTACGATGGACGCGCTGTTTGCTGAACGTGTGATCGTCTCTACGATGGACGCGCTGTTTGCTGAACGTGTGATCGTGTCTACGATGGACGCGCTGTTTGCTGAACGTGTGATCGTCTCTACGATGGACGCCCGCTTTGCAGAGCGTCGCTGCGATGGGAAAGCAAATGTGAGTATGAAGCCAAAGAGCATCTACATTCGGGCGCCTCAAACCCGTCGCATACGTTCGGACGGGCCGTCTGGTCACTGTCCGGTCGTAAAAATGTGACCTGGCCGGACATTTTAAACGGGTCTCAAACGCCCAGGCTGACCGACACCCCTTATATCATGTCTAAATATGGGACGGATATGAGGACGGCCCGGCATGCCCGGAAGCGTCCGCCACGTCGGTTTGGCCCAGCTTGGCCCATACGGACCCCACAAATATCCCATGCAGAAAACCCTAGACATCGGTCAATCCGAACTTCACTTCACTCCCGTCTCCATCTACTCCACTTTCGGTCCGCTTCCCTCCGATTCGATGACGGGCGACGAAAGCAACAGTGGCTCTGGAGGAGAATCCGAGGCCTCGACCATCGATGTGGCGGAGGTTGCCCTCTGCATCGCCTTGAGGAGGTCGCTGCTCGAGCAAGGCGGCCCTGGCAGTGGCGGATCTTCTTCCTCATCGTCCATCGACGCAGCGCCGCCGACGTCGCCGGCCCTTCCCTCACCTATGGCAGCTCCGCTCCGCTCCTTCATGTACGCCGCCCACCTTCGTCTCCGACCTAACGGACAGCTCCACCTCCGCATGCTGACGCACCTCCACACACCGACGTCTACACGGAGGAGGGCACAGCCGCGCTGACGCCCGGAAGGGGAAGGGGGCGGCAAGGAAATGGTGATTTCCTCCGCCCTTCTCCGTTCTGTTTATATTTTAATAACTATTGTAAGTTGTTTATAGTATGGATTTGCTGTTGAACTATGTTTTTTTTGTCCGACGAAGCATTGTTGATCCGATGACTGTGTGTTGATCTTGTTTCGCGTCGCCTTGTATGAGTTGTATGGTTTTAAGAGTTCAGATATGAGAAATGCGGGTGTGAAAGCCAACAAATAAAACGTGTCCGGTCAGTGTCCGCAAACGTGTCCAGACGCGTTCGTGGACGTTTAAGGGCTTGAATTTGCTATGTCGGTGTAGATGCTCTAAAGCGGCCGATATATTGCAGTGGCCAACCAACCGAATGCATGAGAAGACACCACTTGATCGCCCGAAATGCTCAGAACAATTTCGAGATCAAAGTGGAATGCGATCCACCGTGCTGCCACACCCAAGTAGCAGTCCGGATAAAATATCACGTCAAATCAAACCATATCTGTAAGATCGTCCAGTAATTCGGTTCTCCTTCTTTCCTTCTGGAACCCGTTCATTCAGCGACCGACGCCGAGTGCGTCGACGGAACGGAGCAGGACCTTTTTCAGTAATGTCGGGGCTGTCGGCAAAAGTCGACAAAACCCTGAAAACAACGGCAGTACATGAAATATGCATGCTCTCCCCATCGGACCTTTGGTTCTTCTTTTCGGCGATTACTCGCAGAGCAGCGAGCTAGCTGGCTCGACATCGATCGGTCACGATCACCTCGCGCGGCTCTGCGTCGCTGCTGCTGCAAATCAAGTGGTTGTTCCATGAACGAGGTTTCAAATCGATCGATCTCCCCGGCCGCTTTACCCATCGATCGATCGCCCCTCTCTTTCGAACCAAACTAAATGTATTAGCTACTTTATCATGTCGTGTTATTCAAGTGATGTGATCAATCCATGCTTATAAATGTTAAACACATGTGCCAATGTACTATATGAATGACACCGCGTTCGCGTCCGTCAACCGCCAACGCACAGCACCACAGATGCGTCCACGTGATGCCGAGCTTTTTTTGCTTTCCACAATATTCACTCTTGCACGCTCATGGGAAAACACATGTGGACAATGTGCTACTCTACATGAAGTACCAAGTGATCGGTGATGCAGCGTGTACTGCATGCAAAGTGCGCGTGCAAAATTGCCAAAGCCAAAGCATGACTATATATATAGATTAACGACACGCACTCGCTTTTCTTAGTAGTGGTACTGTGGTAGGAGTAGTACGAACTATAGCGCATGAGCTAGTCATTTATTTTACTCTTCTTTGTTGGGACGGAAATCATGCGCTAAAACGGCGATAAATATAAATCGATCGCATGTATCATGCCTGTAAAGTAGACATATGGTACATGTACACACGATTTTCCGGTGTGGTGTCCTTTTCATTCGGCTTAATGTACGTATTACAGGGTCCACGCTCCACACAGAGGTCCACAATTAGTTGCGTCTAGTTAAGCTAAGGATAACACGCATGCAGTATACGTGCACGTACGCCGGCAGTTAGGAAGTGGTTGCATTGGTTTAGCGACCAATTAATCTGCTACAAGTGATACGGCTGCTTTTATACTTTTCTCCTCTGCGCGAGAGTTCACGGATGTAATGATACCGCAAGCGGTAAGCGTGCAGGCCGGTGTAGACGATCGATCATGGAAGCTGCTGCGGCTTGGTGCATACCCATTGTAACCAACCGGGGCTTCATTCTTCCCTATTGCTGTCGATCATAACATGCATGCGGTTGTATTCGGCCGCTGATTGCGTATCTACATAGGCTAGTGCAAATGCAATGAGATCTTTCCGTGCGCAAAAGCGAGGCGACCTTTGATCATTTCATGCACGCCTTTTTTCGCTGTTAAAATCCCGATCATTTGGCGACCAATCGACCATGTCGGCTGCCCGTGCGCAAATCTCGTCGAAACAGGCCATCCCATGTATCGATGCACTCCACGTCTCCACTCATTGCCACTTTGCGTCACGTTCGATATCTTTCCGGCCGTGTAGTACATCCATGTTTTTTCTGTTTTAGTCCTTTTTTGCATGGACCTTTTCTGTTTTAGTTGGGTTCTACAGTTGTACTACACCCATGTTGACGCGTATAACCGTAGTACAGAGAAAGCACGCGTCAGAAATACTCTAAGAGCATCTACAACCGGACCTCTCAAACCCGCCTCAAACGCCCGGGCGGGCCGCCCGGTCACTGACCGGTCACTTTTTTTTTTATCCAGACGGACCCCTCAAACGGCTCTCAAACGCCCGGACTGACCGGCACCCCCCATATTCAGCCCAAATATGGGGCGGATATGGGGGCGCGCGGGCACGCCCGCCACGTCGGAGCCGGCCCATGCTGGCCCACCCCTACCCCACATATATTCGTCCACATCCGCTCGCCGGACCAAACTCTAGCCACTTCACTCCCTCCCCTCCACTCCCCTCCGCCACCCGAGCTCTCCTCCGGCTCCTTTCGGTCGTCTCCGGCATGGCGGGCAGTGGATCCGAGTCCTTCAACTCCAGATCCGTCGACCCCGAGCTCATCCCGCGCGGCCCCGAGGAGGAGATGGCCGTCCGGCTTGCGCTCCGCCGCGCCCGGGAGGATGCCCATGGACGGCGCGGCTCGGACTCCCTCCGTCGGGAATCCATTGCGTCCGCCCAAATGGCGCATGGATCCGGCGTTAGGCAGGCCGTAGCAGCCTCGCCGGAGGCCGTGCGGTCCGCCTGGCGTCCGAACGCGGTGGCGGACGCGCAACCCCTCCGGTGGCGCGCCGATTTTCGGGACGCTTCCGAAGAAGGCATAGCTCGGCGTCGACGCCGTGCAAGGCAGCGGGCGCGGGAGGCGGCGGACGTCGGCGAGGCGGAGTCGCATTCTCCGGCGCCCCGTATGGCGCATCAGTCCGGGCGGCGCAACCGCATCGTCGTGGACGTCGGGGGATCTTCCCCGGACGGATCCATCATCGATCTGACGTCCACCGGCACCGTTCGGGTTCCGGTCTCCGACGAGGAAGAGTAGGGCATGGGAGACGGCGGGGCCACGAGTCCCGTGAGCCAGCTAGTGCCCCATTCCCTACTCTACCTTGCTGGCGACCGGACCAACACTCTGGGGAGTGTAGCCGGCCGCCGGACATGGCCACGGCGGAGGGGCGAGCTGGGAGGGGATCACGTTGCATGTAATAATATGGATTTGAGGTTTCTAATTTGAGATGTCCGGATGTGAAATGCGTTTTATGAGGGATGACCGGTCACTATCCGCGGACGCGCCCGGGGGACTGTCCGCGGGCGTTTGAGGGGTCAGATTTGACAAGTCCGGCTGTAGATGCTCTAAGGGCCAGTTCTTTTGTAGCTTATTTTGGGCTTCTAGAATAAGCTGCCCCCCACCCAGCTTATTCTAGAAGCCCAAACTTAAATTTTATTTTAGAAGCCTACTAGTTGACCTTTAATTAGTAGGCTTTTAAAATAAAATTTTAGTTGGGGCTTCTAGAATAAGCTGGGTAGGAGGCAGCTTATTTTCACAGTTTTAAATAAGCTACAAAAGAACTGGCCCTAAGGTCATCGCGCCATCTTGCATGCATGCACGCAAATGATGCTTTTTTACATGCTCTTCTGCATGCGCGTGTGGTATCTGCTGTGTAGTGCGACCTTTTTCACTCTACCACCTTTAATTTGTCCCGGCTGTTCCTTTAATTTGTCTCGGCTGTTATTTGTTTCGCTTTCGCTAAATATAATACGTCCATTTTTTTAACGCGTTAGTTGATTTTTCTTCGCCCCAAATGAGAGTAGGGGAGGCAGTGGTCGGCTCGGAATCCATGGCGAGTGCCAGCGGTGAACGAGCGAGAGTGGGCGAGAATAAGTCCAAGGGTTGACTATTTGAGTTAGGGATGTGAGGTTCGTTGCAGGCGTTGCAGAACCAAGGGGGGCTTAGGGCATGGCCAATGCATAGCCCCACACTTGCTGCCCCATGAGCAACTAGGCTCGATGCCACGGTGGCAACAAAGTGGTAGCCCGAAGATGGCAGGTGTTGTTTGCAGAGGAGGCGGCTTCTTCGGTGAAGAAAACAAGAAAAAGGAAGGAGAGAGAAGGAAAAGAGGTAAAAGGTATGACAAGCCAATGAAGTAGATAGGAGTGGGCTAATTCACGCAAGGACATGTGAGGCAACACGTGGGGTTGGATGATAGTCGGTATGTGCAATGGCTCTAACTCTCCAAGCCTATGTGAATGTACTGGGGCATCACTTTCCTTATGCCTTCATGGTACATGTCCTTAAAAAACTAGATGATGCCCCGCGCGTTGCCGCGGGATATTAGAAAATTCTAAGTTGATTTGTGTTGATTCATATTTATGGGTTCGTTGCTAAAAAGACACAAAACAACATCTTGTTAAGTGCAACATCATCAAACGAAACCAACAAATTATAGTCTGCCATTCTGTCATCAACACATCACAA
This sequence comes from Elymus sibiricus, assembly GCA_039707655.1. NCBI lineage: Eukaryota > Viridiplantae > Streptophyta > Magnoliopsida > Poales > Poaceae > Elymus > Elymus sibiricus. Next base: position 413,890,006 of record CM077675.1, on the reverse strand, counting down.
TGTGCAATGTCATATGAATGTTCAAGATGAAACTGTAGTAGATGTAGAGCAACTCGGCACCATATTGAAACATACACGGTAAAATTCCGTTTCATATTTATACCACTGCAACTAAAATTCGGAAGTGTTCCCTATCCAATTTTGTTGTACTAATGTACAAAAAAATGGAAGTAAAACATAATAGAATTTAATCACAGCATTTCAACCAAGAATATACACCTTACACGTAAACAAAGAAGACAAATCCAGTTTCATCTATACGAATACTGGATGGAAAATATAGTAATCATAAGCTCAAGATTACTTCTGAAATGAACAAATAGAAAATACAGATGTATAAGGACCATATATTATCTGACATGCAATTATTAATAAATAAAACATGAGGTTGATACTTCGTAAATTATATTAACAAAATCTGAAAGGTTATGATAAATCGTACATGAATACTCGCTCCGAACATCTGGTGTTTTCAAGTGTAATAGATAATATCACGTATATAATGCAGCTGAGCTGAGGGTGACAAATTTGAAGTTGGGAATTATAAGGACCATATGCATTTGGAAGAATCGTAGGTATGCACCCATCCAATTATGGAAAATTGTGAAAAACTTACCCTGTTGCTTCACTGAATATGAGCTGACATATTCCTAAGGTAAAAGAACAACACTCTTCAGAGCATTGCATAACCTGACAAAAGGAGAATAGACATAAACTCATGTAAAACCCATGCAGCAAAAACTGTGTCTAGTTTAAGATCTGAAATGATCGAAGTAAAGTTGTCACTTGAACTGATAACAAAAGCCTATATATTGATATAGAAAGACATATATGTACATTTAGCTAGGTAAATTGAAAGATTGACTGTCAGGCAATTCAAGAAATGTACTTGTTGCCAATCCATAAGTAGTGTACTGAACATTCCCTTTGAACTACGTACACCAATGTCTGCAAGACAAAATCAACAAAATGTTTAAGTAAGATGTACAGGGTGATGATTTATGTGTGTGTGTGTGTGTGTGTGAGAGAGAGAGAGAGAGAGAGAGAGAGATTAAAAGAAAAATAAATAATAACGTGGTGTAAAAACCTGGTATATACCAAAGAATATAAACAGGAGAGGAAGACATGGAATAGTGGAATCGGGAAGAACCTGGTATACAAAAGCGAATGAAAGTGTCGTGACTCATGACTCATGAGCGACGGCAAGGGCTGCAGACGTGTCCCACCCAGCACGCGGGCATGATGTGTTTTCACCATGACTTTCCAAGGGCGAAACTTGGCGATATTCTAGCAGGGGCGCTGTCAGGAAGTTGTGGAGGTGTCAAAAATGGTTCAGCTTCACTGCATTGGTTACTCGGAGTGGGATTTGATAGAGAATAAGATGGAGAGGGAGAGAGGAGCCCATACGCAGGAGAGAATTTAGGAACCCAGCACCGGAGAAATAGGAAGTGCTGGTGGGAGAGAGACGGTCAGCTTGGTCGAGAAGATGAATATGAAGAGGAGAATCAATAGGGGAGAGAGTAATTAAGAATGATGTTGTGGACCCTAAAAGAAGAACGATGTTGTGGAGGAGATGGATGGCTCTCGGAGGGAGACGGACACCATCCTGGAACGAAATTCTCACAAAAAAATGACGACGTGAGAAGATGACGTGGCTTCACCATATGGCAGGAAAATTCCCTAGTGGGAGGTAGCTATCTAGGAATAGAAGATGACGCCCCGGCACCACCTCCTCCGTGTCTTGGTTATGTGGTCACCTTATTTTGTTGTGGGGTTACTTGTCTTTGCCACATTCCCAGACATTATGGGAAGTTGCCACGAGCACAACGCTTTCCTGGTAGAGCTGATTAGGCCAACTCCAACACACGACCCTAAATGGTCCGGCCGCGTCCGTTTAGGGGCGACGGACACAAAACTCGGCCCAACGCGTAGGCACAACGGGCATTTGTTCGTTTTCCGTCCGCTTCCGCCCCATCCCCGGTCCAAATTTGGGTCGCGTTTGCATCGAAGGGGACACGGGTGGACGGGCGGGACGCGTGCCCTTGCCCCCCCCCCCCTGGCCCGTCGGTCGGGGACACAACCCCCATTTTTCTCTTCCCCTGCCCCTCCATCGCCGCCGTCGTCGCCCCCGCCCATTTTCCCCGGCCGTGTTCCTTGCTCAAACTTGCCAGCCGCCCACACCACGACCACTCCCATGACATAGCCGACCCCCAAGCAATCTTTTTGGGAGGATTTTTTCCTGTGTCTGTATCTCTTCCGGTTCGGAGTGAAGCACCGGCCAGCGACGACGGCCATCGACCTCAACACCTTTCGGCAGGCGCTGCATAGACGCAGGCGGCCGACCGCCAACGCCAACCTCACCGGCTGCTTTTCAGGGAGCTCGGGGTCCTCTTCCCGGCTGTGCCTCCACCACGACCGCAAGGTGTTCGACACTTTGCTCGCAAGGTATCATGGACAGTGAAGATGAGTACTTTTTTCCACAATTTCATGTGTTCATCGGATGATTCATCCTCGGATGACAAAGACATTGTGGTGTCTGCATTGGTCATTAATCAGCGGCCTCGGTTTAGGGGATCGGTCTCGGGTCATGCTCCAGCCTTGAACCGCAATTGGGAGAGCGACCACACCTTGCTCCATGCCGATTACTTTGAGAATGGGCTGCTCTACAAACCACATCAATTCCGTCGTCGATTCCGTATGGCGAGGCATATGTTCAACCGTATTAGGGAGGGAGTGATAGCATATGATTCATACTTTGGGTGCAAACAGGATGCCCTTGGCAAACTTGGGTTCTCCTCTTACTAGAAATGCATCGCGGCTATCCTCATGCTTGCTTATGAAATTCCAGGCGATCTTGTGGATGAGTATGTGCGTATGAGTGAGTCCACGTGTCTAGAATTTATGTATAGGTTCTGCAAGGCTGTGGTGGCAGTGTTTGGCTCTGAGTACTTGAGAGGGCCAAATGCCGCTGATACAGAGAGGTTGTTGGCGATCAATGCCGAGAGGGGCTGACAAGGCATGCTTGATAGTATAGACTGTATGCACTGGAAGTGGAAGAACTGTCAATTTGCTTCGCAGGGCCAGTACAAGGGGCATGTTAAAGGTTGCATTGTCATACTAGAAGTGGTGGCTTCTCAAGATCTTTGGATCTCACACTCTTTCTTTGGCATGGCTGGTTCTAACAATGATATCAGCGTGCTTCGGCATTCAACAGTGTTCACAAGGCTTGCAGAAGGCCACACTTCAGATGTCAACTTTGAGATCAATGGCCACGATTACAACAGAGGATACTACCTAGATGATGGTATCTACCTTCAGTGGTTAACTCTTGTAAAGACAATTTCCAATCCACAAGGAGAGAAGAGACAGAGATTTACCCAAATGTAAGAGAGTGCTAGGAAGGATGTGGAGCGTGCTTTTGGTGTGCTCTAATCACGATGGGATATCGCTCGATACCCTGCACTGACATGGAGCACAAAGAAACTGTGGGAGGTGATGACTCCTTGTGTGATCATGCACAACATGATCGTGGAGGATGAGCGTAATGACAGCATCTACGACCAAGGATTTGATTTTCAGGGTGAAAATGTTGAGCCTCTGCACCATGAATCGGCAACCTTTGAATAGTTCACCCAGTTTCATCGTGAAATGCGTGATTGACACACTCATATGCAGCTCTAGGATGACTTGGTTGAGCACATGTGGAATCACATTGGCAACCAGTAAATGTATCGGTTCGTTTGCTTTTCTTATATGCAAGACAATTTTGATTGTGTTGTAATAAAGTATTTGGTTGTGCGTTTTATTTGAACATGAAAGTAGAGTTATTTCAATTTGGTTGTAAAACTATTTGAAAACAATTTGCAACGTTTGATTAATATTGCATCATACTACGACCTATCTCGGGCCGCAGCGGACGAGATGCGTCCGCACGTTGGACGCACAGCCAGCACAACCCCAAAAGAGGTCGGACACCGCCGCATCACTCTACCCAAACGGACAAAATTCAAACAAAACGGACGTCCATTTAGGGTCGTGCATTAGAATTGGCCTTAGCAACCTGTAAAACTACCGCGTCCCGCCGTTTGCCACAAATGAAGAGTCGGAGCAAGTGAAAAAGCGAGAGGATCTTCAGCGCAGGTCCGTGATCTATGCCTTCTGCACGCCTAATGCTCTTTTGGTTAGTTATTAATAATCGCAAACAACACTTGCTTTCGATCAGTAATCATGCGAGAAAAGTACCCTCTCATGAAGGTCAAAATGAGCCTAGCCTTGCTGCCCATGCGTCGTAACGAGTCCACGCTAGGTGAAAAATGACAGAACTGGCCCTTTGGCCAAAGTTCAGCACAAAATGACCCTCTTTTCAAAATATTTCACAAAATGGCCCTACCCGCATGACGCCCGCGCCCGGGGCGCCATGCTAGATTACATAACGCCCCGGTCAAGGGCGCCATAGTCGTCATCGCTGACTGCCACGTCGGCCTGGCCTTCGATGCATGACGCCTCCACCCAGGGCGCCATGTTAGGTAGTACGACGCCCCGGCCTGGGGCGCCATACCCCTCCACACACAGCAGCCCGCCCGCACCTTCTCCTCTGCTTCGTTCTTTCTCCTCTCCCTCTGTTTCTTTCCCCACCATGGCGCCCCTCATTTCGCCTCTCCCTCTCCCCACTCAAGTGTTGCGAATCTGAGCCGAAGATCGGTGGATCCGGTTGTCCTTCGAATCCCAAAGGTATTCTCCTCCCTTTCCCCTCTTTCTATTGGTTGAAATCTCCGCATTTGATTGATTTGGGTGAAACCCTAGTTCATCCTTTTGTTGATATCATCATTGGATTTTGGTGTGATAGTGTTAGGGATTAGTGTGATTTAGGATATGTATGGCTTAGGATATGTATGGCTTAGGATATGTATGATTTAGGATTTTTATGGAAGTGCTATCAATTTGGTTAGGATATGTACGCACATATATGGTGTATGGAAGAATTAGTGTAAAATTAGGAAGGCGGATGGATGGATATTTGCAAATATATGGTGTATGATATTGTAGAAAATTATATGCACATGATATTCCGGCCAGTTAGATTGGTCTAGATCGGGATGAAATCTCGCAGCCCATGTATTTTTTACCGCATCGATCGAATACTCTTCCAATCTTACATTGTTGGTCATATTGACACTCAAATTTCTAGTGCGGGATGCAGCCATCAAGTGAGAGCACGGGAGATGATACAACGTAGGCCTCTCGCATGAGCACGCGCCCATCTTAAGATAAACCTTGAAGGAGCCAGCTCCATATGGCACGCCGTCACGCGACATTCCACCGTGCTCATCAACTTGGTAAATCAATTCTATGTTATCAAAGGACTCGATTTTGTGTGAATCCGCCTTCCGTGCTTGGTATTCCATCCAATCGTCGATCTTTGGTGGATACTTGTACATCTTTTTGGCCTTGTTTTTCCCGGATATCAACTTGGCCGTTTCCTCACTATACTTCTGAAAATAGGCATTCAACTTCTGGAATGTATACTCTACTATTGCTGTCACCGGCAATGCACGAATACCCTTTAGCACCATGTTGAAACATTCAGCCATGTTGTTTGTCATGTCACCATACCTCACTCCGTTGTTGTCGAAAGCCCTTGCCCACTTTCCTTTATCGGCAAGGCTCCTATCTAGGAAATCTTTGCCACCTTTGTTTGCTTTGGCATACACTTCGTCCCACAATTTCTCGAAATGTCTAGTGGTGAATGCGAGACAACAATCATGGAGAAGGTCAGACAATTCCTTGTCTCCACATGCCCGGTAAAAGTTAGACACAAAATGCCTCATGCACCACCTATGATGCACGCGAGGATGTCCTGGAATGTCAATCTCCACTGCATTGAGTATCCCTTGGTGGCGGTCCAAGATGATGCAAACCTCTCTTTGAGGTCCAATTACCTTAGTCCTCACTAGACTAAGAAACCACTCCCAGTTGTCATTATTATCCGCCGACACCAAAGCGAAAGCCAATGGAACCAATTTGTCACCACCATCATTAGCAACGGCTATCAACAATGTGCCCTTGAACTGGCCGGTCATAAATGTGCCATCCAGAATGCATGGCTCAAAAGTCAAGAATGCACGTCCAAATATTCGAACGGGTGCATCATTGTATATCCTTGTTCTCACACCATCTGGCTCCACCACATAGTACATGCCCGGATTTTCTGCCGCCATTGCTTTCAACACCATCGCGAGGCGGTTGTATGATTCTTCCCAACCACCGTACAATATCTCAAAGGCGGCTTGCTTGGCCTTCCATGCCTTCCCGTACTTCACCGTGTACCCAAAAACCTCCTTCACCATCTCCATCAACGCCCTTAGGGGATATGTCGGGAGTATCTTTATGGAGGGTGAAAATCGATATGCAATGAATTTGGAGGTCAATTGACGGTGATCATCATTTACATTGGCCTCATCAATATCCTTGCCACTACATCGGTGGTGAAATACGGAACTTGTAATCTTCCATTGAGGCCCGCCTTTCACACATCTTGCACGGATAACCCAAGGGCAATGCTTCTTGTGTTCCTCACATTTGACCACATAACGCAGTTTGGAGTTTGACTTCGCCACAATGAATGGTCGATGAAACTTAACCGTGTAGTCCTTGACCCATATTTGAAGTTCTACCAAGCTTTCAAAGATTGTTCCTTCACTAACACCATACACACTTGCCACCGTATCTCGCTTTGAAGTTAACCTTGGTGCAAGAATTTTACTTGTGCCACCATCAACAACCGCCTTATCGACTAAGCTTACATCACAGAACAATGATGTCTTGTGATCCCGGCCTATTACCTTCTTGAAAGCATTGGCTTCTTTAGCCGTCAAACCGTCCTCATCTATTTCTTCATCCGGTCCTTCGTCCTCCGAGTCCCACGCATAGTGTTGGGGAACATTGCATGGGAAACAAAAAATTTCCTACGCACACGCAAGATCTATCCATGGTGATGAGCATCTACGAGAGGGAGAGTGGATCTACATACCCTTGTAGATCGCTAAGCGGAAGCGTTAAGAAACGCGGTTGATGTAGTCGAACGTCTTCGCAATCCAAATCGCCGAGCGTCCCGCGATCAAATCATCAGTGAAGGTAGGAAAATAATGATATCCACCGCACGCTACAACACTCATTGAACCGAATACATCAACATGTATCATTTCCAATAAGTCACTTGCCCGCTCCATCATACCGGAAAACGGGGTCTTAGTCATCTTGCCCATGAGGCATGGTCCGCATGTCTCAACCGATTCGAAATCGAATGAGTCCAAAGATCCATCAGCATGGAGTTTCTTCATGCGTTTTACACCAATATGACATTTAGCGGCAGTGCCACAAGTATGTGGTACTATCATTATTAACTTTGTATCTTTTGGCATCAATATTATGAACATGTGTATCACTACGATCAAGATTCAATAAACCATTCTCATTGGGTGCATGACCATTGAAGGTATTATTCATGTAAACAGAATAGCCATTATTCTCTAACTTGAATGAATAACCGTATTGCAATAAACATGATCTAATCATGTTCATGCTCAACGCAAACACCAAATAACATTTATTTAGGTTCATCACTAATCCCGAAGGTAGAGAGAGCGTGCGATGGTGATCACATCAACCTTGGAAACACTTCCAACACTCATCGTCACCTCACCCTTAGCTAGCCTCCGTTTATTCCGTAGCTTTTATTTCGAGTTACTAACATTTAGCAACCGAACCGGTATCCAATACCCAGGTGCTACTAGGAGTACTAGCAAGGTACACATCAATAACACGTATATCAAATATACTTCTGTCGACGTTGCCAACCTTCTTATGTACCAAGTATCTAGGGTTGTTCCACTTCAGCGACCGTTCTCCTCATAATAGAAGCACTTAGTCTCGGGTTTGGGTTCAACCTTGGGTTTCTTCACTGGAGCAGCAACTGACTTGCCATCCATGAAGTTTCCCTCCTTGCCCTTGCCCTTCTCGAAACTAGTGGTTTCACTAACCATCAACACTTGATGCTCCTTCTTGATTTCTACCTTCGCGGTGTCAAACATTGCGAACAGCTCAGGGATCATTATTTCCATCTCTGGCCTTTTATAGTTCATCACGAAGCTCTAGTAGCTTAGTGACAGTGACTAGGAGAACTATATCAATCACTATCTTATCTGGAAGATCAACTCCCACTCGATTCAAGCGATTGTAGCACCCAGACAATCTGAGCACATGCTCAACTATTGAGCTATTCTCCATCATCTTGCAGGCAAAGAATCTTGTTGGAGGTCTCATACCTCTCAACACGGGCACGAGCCTGAGATCCCAATTTCAGCTCTTAGAACATCTCATATGTTCCGTGACGTTCAAAACGTTTTGGAGCCTCAATTCTAAGCCGTAATGCATGACGCACTGAACTATCAAGTAGTCATCAGAACGTGCCTGTCAGATGTTCACAACATCTACAGACGACACTTGAGGGGGTGGCGCACTGAGCGGTGCATTAAGGACATAAGCCTTCTGTGCAGCAATGAGGACAATCCTCAGATCACGGACCCAGTCCGCATTATTGCTACCATCATCTTTCAAATCTATTTCTCTAGGAACATATAAAAATTAAGGGAGCTACAGCGCGAGCTAGTAATCTACAACATAATTTGCAAAGACATTTTGACTATGTTCATGATAATGAGTTTAGTTAATCATATTACTTAAAAACTCCCACTCAAATTGACATCCCTCCGGTCATTCGAGTGACACATGATCCAAATCCACCAACTCAAGTCCGATCATCACGTGAGTTGAGGTGGTTTCAATGGTGAACATCTTCATGTTGATCATATCTACTATATGACTCATGTTCGACCTTTCGGTCTCTTGTGTTCCGAGGCCATGTCTGTACATGCTAGGCTCGTCAAGTTTAACCCGAGTGTTCCGCACGTGCAACATTGGCTTGCACCCGTTGTATGTGAACGTAGAGTCTATCACACCCGATCATCACGTGGTGTCTCAAAACGACGAACTTTCGCAACGGTGCACACTCGGGGAGAACACAATTTTATCTTGAAATTTTAGTGAGGGATCACCTTATAATGCTACCGTCGTCCTAAGCAAAATAAGATGCATAAAAGGATTAACATCACATGCAAATCATAGGTGACATGATATGGCCATGAACTTGTGCTTTTGATCTCCATCTACAAAGCACCGGCATGAAGTCCATCGTCACCGGCATAACACCATGATCTCCATCATCTTGATCTCCATCAATGTGTCGCCATGAGGTTGTCGCGCCGACTGTTGCTTCCACGACTATTGCTAACTCATAGCGATAGAGTAAAGCAAAAACGGCGAAAATAATTAAAGACAACCCTATGGCTCCTGCCGGTTGCCATACTCATCGACATGCAAGTCGTGATATTCTATACAATACATGATCATCTCATACATCACATATATCTCATCATGTAATTGGCCATATCACATCACAACATACCCTGCAAAAAAAAGTTAGACGTCCTCTAATTGTTGTTGCAAGTTTTACGTGGCTGCTACGGGTATCTAGCAAGAACAATTCTTACCTACGCAAAAACCACAACGGTGATACAAAAATTGCTATTCAACCTTCTCAAGGATCGCCTTTGTCAAATCCAATCCGACTAAAGTAGGAGAGACAGACACCCGCCAGCCATCTTTATGCAACGAAGTTACATGTCAGTTGATGGAACCGGTCTCTCGTAAGCGTACGAGTAATGTTGGTCCGGGCCGCTTCATCCCACAATACCGCCGAATCAAGAAAAGACCAAGGGAGGAAGCAATCTGAATATCAACGCCCACAAACTCCTTTGTGTTCTACTCGAGATCTCATCTACACATAGACCTAGCTCATGATGCCACTGTTGGGGAACGTTGCATGGGAAACAAAAAATTTCCTACGCACACGCAAGATCTATCCATGGTGATGAGCATCTACGAGAGGGAGAGTGGATCTACATACCCTTGTAGATCGCTAAGCGGAAGCGTTAAGAAACGCGGTTGATGTAGTCGAACGTCTTCGCGATCCAAATCGCCGAGCGTCCCGCGATCCAATCACGATCCGTCTCGCGATCCAATCATGATCCGTCCCGCGATCCCATCACGATCCGTCCCGCGATCGAATCACGAACCGTCTCGCGATCTTGATCACGGTCCTTCCGATCTAGCGCCGAACGGACGGCACCTCCGCGTTCAGCACACGTACAGCTCGATGACGATCTCCGCCTTCTTGATCCAGCAATAGGGGCGGAGAGGTAGAAGAGTTCTCCGGCAGCGCGACGGCGTGGCGGCGATGGTGGTGGAACTAATTCCAGTAGGGCTTCGCCTAAGCACCGCTGAAACGATCTAGAGGAGAAACTGCGATCTAGAGGAGAGGCTAGCACGTGGCTATTAGGGTTATTTTTTCTCCTCTAAATCCTCTAGTATATATAGGAGGGAGGGAGGGGAGGAGGCAGCCTCAAACCCTCAAGGGCTGGCCGAAATTGGAGGTGGAGGAGTCCTACTCCAATCCTACTAGGAGTAGGATTCCTCCTCTCCACTTGGAAACACTTTCCACCTTTCCACCTTTGGGTTTTTTCCACCTCCAGCCACATGGGCCTTAGTGGGGGGCTTGGCCAGCCCACTAAGGGCTGGCTTGACTCCTCCCACAGCCCATTGTTGGGGAACATTGCATGGGAAACAAAATTTTTCCTACGCACACACAAGATCTATCCATGGTGATGAGCATCTACGAGAGGGAGAGTGAATCTACATACCCTTGTAGATCGCTAAGCGGAAGCGTTAAGAAACGCGGTTGATGTAGTCGAACGTCTCCGCGATCCAAATCGCAAGTCGTCCCTCGATCCGATCACGAACTAGTGCCGAACGGACGGCACCTCCGCGTTCAACACACGTACGGCTTGATGACGCCTTCACCTCCTCGATCCAGCGAGCGATGGTGAAGTAGTAGATGAGTTCCGGCAGCACGACGGCGTGGTGATGGTGGTGAGGAACAATCTCTGCAGGGCTTCGCCAAGCACTACGGAGATTATGACAGGAGAACTAGAGGGTTAGGGTTGCCGACACACGGTTTGGGAAATCTCAATGTGTCACGTGTGCTAGCCCCGCCCCTCTATTTATATGTTGAGCCTTGGGGTCTAAACTTGGAGTAAAAGCCTCCTCCAGGTCGGTTTTGCCTGCACAAGGTCGGTTTGGCCCGCAGGGAAAGAGTCCAACTCGGATCCCTGCAGTACCGCGCACAAGCGGTAGTACCGCTCACGAGTGGTAGTACCGCTTGAGCGGTAGTACCGCTTCACACAAGCGGTAGTACCGCTTATGCGGTAGTACCGCTTCATACAAGCGGTAGTACCGCTTACGCGGTAGTATTGCCTTACCAGCGGTGGTACCGCTTAAGGCAGCAGCAAAACTTCCTTTTGCACTTTCCAATACCTCGTGGGCTTTACCCCTTTGGCCTATATAAAGTGTTGCTGCACCCGAACACTTCGGTAAACATCCGGAACCTCTTCCGGTGAATTCCGGAACCCTTCCGGAGATCAAAACACTATTATCACATATATCAATCTTTACCTCCGGACTCTTCCGGAGATCCTCGTCATGTCCGGGATCTTATCCGGGACTCTGAACAACCTTCGGTCACCAACAAAATAACTCAACTATACTAATCGTCACCAAACGTTAAGTGTGTTGACCCTGCAGGTTCGAGAACTATGCAGACATGACCGAGACACCTCTACGGCCAATAACCAATAGCGGGACCTGGATGCCCATATTGGCTCCTACATATTCTACGAAGATCTTTATCGGTCGAACCTCTATGTCAAGGATTCAGTTAATCCCGTATGCTGTTCCCTTTGTTCTTCGGTATGTTACTTGCTCGAGATTCGATCGTCGGCATCTCTATACCTAGTTCAATCTCGTTACTGGCAAGTCTCTTTACTCGTTCCGTAATACAAGATCTCGTGGCTAACACTTTAGTCACATTGCTTGCAAGGCTCATTGTGATGTTGTATTACCGAGTGGGCCCTGAGATACCTCTCCGTCATACGGAGTAACAAATCCCAGTCTTGATCCATGCCAACCCAACAGACATCCTCGGAGATACCTGTAGAGCACCTTTATAGTCACCCAGTTACGTTGTGACGTTTGATACACACAAGGTACTCCTCCGATGTCAGGGAGTTGCATGATCTCATGGTCATAGGAACAGATACTTGACATGCAGAAAACAATAGCAATAAACTGACACGATCATATGCTACGTTCATAGTTTGGGTCTTGTCCATCACATCATTCTCCTAATGATGTGATCCCGTTATCAAATGACATCTCATGTCAATGGCCAGGAAACCTTAACCATCTTTGATCAACGAGCTAGTCAACTAGAGGCTTACTAGGGACACAGTGTTGTCTATGTACCCACACATGTATTTGAGTTTCCAATCAATACAATTATAGCATGGATAATAAACGATTATCATGAACAAGGAAATATAATAATAACCAATTTATTATTGCCTCTAGGGCATATTTCCAACAGTCTCCCACTTGCACTAGAGTCAATAATCTAGTTCACATCACTATGTGATTTACATTGTAATGAATCGAACACCCATGCAGTTCTGGTGTCGTTCATGTTTAGCCCTTGGAAGAGGTTTAGTCATCGGATCTGCAACATTTAGATCCGTGTGTACTTTGCAAATATTTATGTCGTCCTCCTTGATGTAATCGCGGATGGAATTGAAACGTCGCTTTATGTGTCTGGTCCTCTTGTGAAATCTTGGTTCCTTGGCTAGAGCAATGGCACCAGTATTATCACAAAACAGAGTCATTGGGTTAAGCGCACTAGGCACTACTCCAAGATCTGTCATGAACTCCTTCATCCAGACACCTTACTTCGCCGCCTCCGAGGCAGCGATGTACTCCGCTTCGCATGTAGAATCAGCTACCACGCTTTGCTTGGAACTGCACCAGCTAACCGCACCCCATTAAGAATAAACACGTATCCGGTTTGCGACTTAGAGTCATCCGGATCAGTGTCAAAGCTTGCATCGACGTAACCCTTTACGATGAGCTCTTGATCACCTCCATAAACGAGAAACATGTCCTTAGTCCTTTTCAGGTACTTCAGGATATTCTTGACCGCCGTCCAGTGTTCCATCCCTGGATCACTTTGAAACCTTCCGACCATACTTATGGCAAGGTTGACATCGGGTCTTGTGCACAGCATTGCATACATGATAGAGCCTATGGCTGAAGCATAGGGGATGACACTCATCTTTTCTCTATCTTCTGCAGTCACTGGGCATTGAGTCTTACTCAACTTCACACCTTGCAATACAGGCAAGAACCCCTTCTTGGACTGATCCATTTTGAACTTCTTCAAAATCTTATCAAGGTATGTGCTTTGTGAAAGTCCTATTAAACGTCTCGATCTATCTCTATAGATCTTGATGCCTAATATGAAAGCAGCTTCTCCTAGGTCCTTCATTGAAAAACTCTTGTTCAAATATTCCTTCACGCTTTCCAACATTTCTATATTGTTTCCAATCAGTAATATGTCATCCACATATAATATTAGAAACGCTATAGAGCTCCCACTCACTTTCTTGTAAATACAAGCTTCTCCGTAAACTTGTATAAACTCGAACGCTTTGATCACCTCATCAAAGCGAAGATTCCAACTCCGAGATGCTTGCACCAGTCCATAAATGGATCGCTGGAGTTTGCAAACTTTGTCAGCATTCTCTGGATCGACAAAACCTTCTGGTTGCATCATATACAACTCTTCCTTAAGGAAACCGTTAAGGAACGCTGTTTTGACATCCATCTGCCAAATTTCATAATCGAAAAAGGCAGCTATTGCTAACATGATTCTGACGGACTTAAGCATCGCTACGGGTGAGAAGGTCTCATCGTAGTCAACTCCTTGAACTTGTGAAAAACCCTTTGCCACAAGTCGAGCTTTATAGACGGTGACATTACCGTCCGCGTCCGTCTTCCTCTTAAAGATCCATTTGTTCTGAATGGCCTTACGCCCTTCAGGTAATACTTCCAAAGTCCACACTTTGTTTTCATACATGGATCCCATCTCGGATTTCATGGCCTCTAACCACTTCTCGGAATCCGGGCCCATCATCGCTTCTCCATAGCTCGTAGGTTCATCGTTGTCTAACAACATGACCTCTAAGACAGGGTTGCCGTACCACTCAGGAGTAGTACGCGTCCTTGTCGACCTACGAGGTTCGATAGCAACTTGATCCAAAGCTTCATGATCATCATCATTAACTTCCTCTTCAGCTGATGTAGGCTCTACAGAAACATCTTTCTGCGCTGCGCTACTTTCAGGTTGAAGTAAAAGTTCAACAACCTCATCAAGTTCTATCTTCCTCCCACTCAATTCTTTCGAGAGAAACTCTTTCTCAAGAAATGTTCCGTTTTTAGCGACAAACACTTTGCCTTCGGATCTGAGGTAGAAGGTATACCCAACTGTCTTTTTTGGGTATCCTATGTAGACGCATTTCTCCGCTTTGGGTTCCAGCTTTTCAGGCTGAAGCTTTTTGACATAAGCATCACATCCCCAAACTTTAAGAAACGACAGCTTTGGCTTCTTGCCAAACCAAAGTTCATATGGCGTCGTCTCAACGGATTTCGATGGTGCCCTATTTAAAGTGAATGCAGCTGTCTCTAATGCATAACCCCAAAATGATAGTGGCAAATCGGCAAGGGACATCATGGATCGCACCATATCCAATAAGGTTCGATTACGACGTTCGGACACACCATTACGCTGTGGTGTTCCAGGCGGTGTCAATTGTGAAACAATTCCACACTGTCTTAAGTGACTGCCAAACTCATAACTCAGATATTCTCCTCCTCGATCAGATCGTAGGAATTTAATCTTCTTGTTACGATGATTCTCAACTTCACTCTGAAATTGTTTGAACTTTTCAAATGTTTCAGACTTGTGTTTCATTAAGTAAATATACCCATATTTACTTAAGTCATCAGTGAAGGTGAGAAAGTAACGATAACCACCGCGCGCCTCAATGCTCATCGGACCGCACACATCAGTATGTATGATTTCCAACAAGTCACTTGCCCGTTCCATTGTTCCAGAGAACGACGTTTTAGTCATCTTGCCCATGAGGCATGGCTCGCATGTGTCAAGTGATTCAAAATCAAGTGACTCCAAAAGTCCATCAGTATGGAGCTTCCTCATGCGTTTTATGCCAATATGACCTAAACGGCAGTGCCACAAGAAAGTGGTATTATCATTATCAATTTTACATCTTTTGGCATCAATGTTATGAACATGTGTATCATTACTATCGAGATTCAATAAGAATAAACCCCTCACTTCGGGTGCATGACCATAAAAGATATTACTCATATAAATAGAACAACCATTATTCTCTGATTTAAATGAGTAACCGTCTCGCAATAAACAAGATCCAGATATAATGTTCATGCTTAACGCAGGCACCAAATAACATTTATTCAGGTTCATCACTAATCCCGATGGTGATCGAAGAGCGAGCGTGCCGACGACGATCACATCAACCTTGGAACCATTTCCCACGCGCATCGTCACTTCGTCCTTTGCCAGCCTCCGTCTATTCCGCAGTTCCTGTTTTGAGTTGCAAATATGAGCAACCGCACCGGTATCAAATACCCAGGCACTACAACGAGAGTTGGTAAGGTACACATCAATAACATGTATATCATATATACCTTGTTTGTTGTTGGCCGCCTTCTTGTCAGCCAAATACTTGGGGCAGTTCCGCTTCCAGTGTCCAGTTCCCTTGCAATGAAAGCACACAGTTTCTGGTTTGGGTCCAGCCTTGGGTTTCTTCACGAGAGGAGCAACTGCTTTGCCACTCTTCTTGGAGTTACCCTTCTTACCCTTGCCATTTTTCTTGAAACTAGTGGTTTTATTGACCATCAACACTTGATGCTCCTTCTGAATTTCAGACTCAGCGGCTTTCAGCATCGCAAACAGCTCGGCGACTGACTTGTTCATCCCGTGCATGTTATAGTTCAACACGAAGCTCTTGTAGCTAGGTGGCAATGATTGAAGAACTCTGTCAGTGATAGCCTCTGGCGGAAGGGACATCCCCAATTCAGCCAGACGGGTGGAGTACCCAGACATTCTGAGTACGTGATCACTGATAGACCCGTTCTCCTCCATCTTGCAAGCATAGAACTTATCGGAGATCTCATATCTCTCGATCCGGGCATTCTTCTGAAAGATAAACTTCAACTCCTGGAATATCTCATATGCTCCATGACGTTCAAAACGTCTTTGAAGTCCCGGTTCTAAGCCATACAATATTGCACATTGAACTATTGAGTAATCTTCAGAACGAGCCTGCCAGGCGTTCACAACGTCTAGAGACTCAATTGGAGTGGGTGGATCACCAAGCGGTGCATCAAGGACATAAGCCTTCTGGGAAGCCGTAAGGATAATTCTTAGATTACGGGCCCAGTCCACAAAGTTACTTCCATCATCTTTCAACTTAGCTTTCTCTAGGAACGCATTAAAATTCAGGGGTGCTACTGCGCGAGCCATGATCTACAACATAAATATAGCAAAGACAACTTAGACTATTGTTCTAGATAATGAGTTTAGTTAATCATATTACTTAAAAACTCCCACTCAAATTGACATCCCTCTGGTCATTCGAGTGTAACATGATCCAAATCCACCAACTCAAGTCCGATCATCACGTGAGTTGAGGTGGTTTCAATGGTGAACATCTTCATGTTGATCATATCTACTATATGACTCATGTTCGACCTTTCGGTCTCTTGTGTTCCGATGCCATGTCTGTACATGCTAGGCTCGTCAAGTTAACCCGAGTGTTCCGCACGTGCAACATGGCTTACACCCGTTGTATGTGAACGTAGAGTCTATCACAGCCGATCATCACCGCGTGTCTCGAAACGACGAACTTTCGCAACGGTGCACACTCGGGGAGAACACAATTTATCTTGAAATTTAAGTGAGGGATCACCTTATAATGCTACCGTCGTCCTAAGCAAAATAAGATGCATAAAAGGATTAACATCACATGCAAATCATAAGTGACATGATATGGCCATGAACTTGTGCTTTTGATCTCCATCTTCAAAGCACCGGCATGATCTCCATCGTCACCGGCATGACACCATGATCTCCATCATCTTGATCTCCATCAACGTGTCGCCATGAGGTTGTCGCGCCGACTGTTGCTTCCACGACTATAGCTAACTCATAGCGATGAAGTAAAGCAAAAACGGCGAAAATAATTAAAGACAACTCTATGGCTCCTGTCAGTTGCCGTACTCATCGACATGCAAGTCGTGATATTCTATAGAACACATGATCATCTCATACATCACATATATCTCATCATGTAATTGGCCATATCACATCACAACATACCCTGCAAAAACAAGTTAGACGTCCTCTAATTGTTGTTGCAAGTTTTACGTGGCTGCTACGGGTTTGCAAGAACCGTTCTTACCTACGCAAAACCACAACGTGGTGTAGTGATTGCTTTTTGATCTTCTAAAAGAACCCTCTTCATTGAAATCGATTCAACTAAAGTGAGAGAGACAGACACCCGCTAGCCATCTTTATGCAACGAAGTTACATGTCGGTTGAAGGAACCTGTCTCGTGTAAGCGTACGCGTAATGTCAGTCCGGGCCGCTTCATCTCACAATACCGCCGAATCAAGTATCAACTAGTAACGGCAAGCAATATGTATACACCCACGCCCACAACTCGTTTGTGTTCTACTCGAGATCTCATCTACGCATAGACCTAGCTCAGATGCCACTGTTGGGGAACGTTGCATGGGAAACAAAATTTTTCCTACGCACACACAAGATCTATCCATGGTGATGAGCATCTACGAGAGGGAGAGTGAATCTACATACCCTTGTAGATCGCTAAGCGGAAGCGTTAAGAAACGCGGTTGATGTAGTCGAACGTCTTCGCGATCCAAATCGCAAGTCGTCCCTCGATCCGATCATGAACTAGTGCCGAACGGACGGCACCTCCGCGTTCAACACACGTACGGCTTGATGACGCCTTCACCTCCTCGATCCAGCGAGCGATGGTTAAGTAGTAGATGAGTTCCGGCAGCACGACGGCGTGGTGATGGTGGTGAGGAACAATCTCTGCAGGGCTTCGCCAAGCACTACGGAGATTATGACGGGAGAACTAGAGGGTTAGGGTTGCCGACACACGGTTTGGGAAATCTCAATGTGTCACGTGTGCTAGCCCCGCCCCTCTATTTATATGTTGAGCCTTGGGGTCTAAACTTGGAGTAAAAGCCTCCTCTAGGTCGGTTTTGCCCGCACAAGGTCGGTTTGGCCCGCAGGGAAAGAGTCCAACTCGGATCCCTGCAGTACCGCGCACAAGCGGTAGTACCGCTTATGCGGTAGTACCGCTTCATACAAGCGGTAGTACCGCTTACGCGGTAGTACTGCCTTACCAGCGGTGGTACCGCTTAAGGCAGCAGCAAAACTTCCTTTTGCACTTTCCAATACCTCGTGGGCTTTACCCCTTTGGCCTATATAAAGTGTTGCTGCACCCGAACACTTCGGTAAACATCCGGAACCTCTTCCGGTGAATTCCGGAACCCTTCCGGAGATCAAAACACTATTATCACATATATCAATCTTTACCTCCGGACTCTTCCGGAGATCCTCGTCATGTCCGGGATCTTATCCGGGACTCCGAACAACCTTCGGTCACCAACAAAATAACTCAACTATACTAATCGTCACCAAACGTTAAGTGTGTAGACCCTGCGGGTTCGAGAACTATGCAGACATGACCGAGACACCTCTACGGCCAATAACTAATAGCGGGACCTGGATGCCCATATTGGCTCCTACATATTCTACGAAGATCTTTATCGGTCGAACCTCTATGTCAAGGATTCAGTTAATCCCGTATGTTGTTCCCTTTGTTCTTCGGTATGTTACTTGCCCGAGATTCGATCGTCGGCATCTCTATACCTAGTTCAATCTCGTTACTGGCAAGTCTCTTTACTCATTCCGTAATACAAGATCTCGTGGCTAACACTTTAGTCACATTGCTTGCAAGGCTCATTGTGATGTTGTATTACCGAGTGGGCCCTGAGATACCTCTCCATCATACGGAGTAACAAATCCCAGTCTTGATCCATGCCAACCCAACAGACATCCTCGGAGATACCTGTAGAGCACCTTTATAGTCACCCAGTTACGTTGTGACGTTTGATACACACAAGGTACTCCTCCGATGTCAGGGAGTTGCATGATCTCATGGTCATAGGAACAGATACTTGACATGCAGAAAACAATAGCAATAAACTGACACGATCATATGCTACGTTCGTAGTTTGGGTCTTGTCCATCACATCATTCTCCTAATGATGTGATCCCGTTATCAAATGACATCTCATGTCAATGGCCAGGAAACCTTAACCATCTTTGATCAACAAGCTAGTCAACTAGAGGCTTACTAGGGACACAGTGTTGTCTATGTACCCACACATGTATTTGAGTTTCCAATCAATACAATTATAGCATGGATAATAAACGATTATCATGAACAAGGAAATATAATAATAACCAATTTATTATTGCCTCTAGGGCATATTTCCAACACCCATGAGGCCCCTTGGGTCGAAATACCCCTCCCGATGGTCCCCGGTACCCCTCCCGGCACTCCCGGTACACTACCGAAGTACCCGAAACTTTTCCGATGACCAAAACGGGACTTCCTATATATCAATCTTTAACTCCGGACCATTCCGGAGCTCCTCGTGACGTCCGGGATCTCATCCGGGACTCCAAACAACCTTCGGTCACCACCATACATAACTCTACTATACCGAAACGTCACCGAACCTTAGGTGTGCAGACCCTGCGGGTTCGAGAACTATGTAGACATGACCGAGACACCTCTATGGCCAATAACCAATAGCGGGACCTGGATGCCCATATTGGTTCCTACATATTCTACGAAGATCTTTATCGGTTGAACCTCTATGTCAAGGATTCAGTTAATCCCGTATGATGTTCCCTTTGTTTATCGGTATGTTACTTGCCCGAGATTCGATCGTCGGTATCTCTATACCTAGTTCAATCTCGTTACTGGCAAGTCTCTTTACTCGTTCCGTAATACAAGATCCCGTGGCTAACACTTTAGTCACATTGCTTGCAAGGCTTATAGTGATGTTGTATTACCGAGTGGGCCCTGAGATACCTCTCCGTCACACGGAGTAACAAATCCCAGTCTTGATCCATGCCAATTCAACAGACACCCTCAGAGATACCTGTAGAGCATCTTTATAGTCACCCAGTTACGTTGTGACGTTTGATACACACAAGGTATTCCTCCGGTGTCAGTGAGTTGCATGATCTCATGGTCATAGGAACAGATACTTTGACATGCAGAAAACAATAGCAATAAACTGACACGATCATATGCTATGTTCATAGTTTGGGTCTTGTCCATCACATCATTCTCCTAATGATGTGATCCCGTTATCAAATGACATCTCATGTCTATGGCTAGAAAACCTTGACCATCTTTGATCAACGAGCTAGTCTATTAGAGGCATACTAGGGACACAGTGTTGTCTATGTACCCACACATGTATTTGAGTTTCCAATCAATACAATTATAGCATGGATAATAAACGATTATCATGAACAAGGAAATATGATAATAACTAAATTATTATTGCCTCTAGGGCATATTTCCAACACATAGGACCTATTGTATGGAATGTCATGGTCCATGTCTTCTTCCATGCAATTTGCCTCCACATCGCCAACATAATGGTCACGAAGATAAGCCTCCGATTCATCACCCTCAAACTCATCACCATCCATGTGCAAGTCTTCATTATCAACTTGGTCATTCCCGACGGGGCTCAAAGGTTGTGTCATTGGAGGTTGGCTCATTGTTGTGTCATACACATCCGGATTAACATGTTGTGAATCTCGAACCGGGCTTCTAACATCACATGAAGATGCACACCGATTCAAATCAATGTGCAACCGAGCACGAACAACCTTTGTGGCAAATAACTCAAATGATTTATCTTGTGAGGCCAACACACTCTCCTTATATGCTTCCCAATGAAACTCGGAGTCAAGAGGCATTATCTTCCAACGAATATGTTGCCCATACCCAACATTATACCTTCCGATTAAGTCTACTCCATCACTTTCTTCCATCCAATTCAACCTTCTTCGAAGATCAACCACAACCTCCTCAAGGCTAGGACTAGTGGGAAACACCATCACTACCGGCTTCTTCTTCGGGTCACCATACTCCGCGTCTCCCTTCTCAAAGGAGACAAAGTCCACATGATGCACATTCACGATCCTCGCCATCTACAATCATAAACACCAAAATGCATCAACAAAAATAGCAAAATTGGATGACCTAGGGTTTCCCCAAATCGCCACAATGTGGAGATTTCAACCAACAAAAAGAGGAGGAATGATGGAGAATACCTTGAGGGGTCGAAGGGGAGGATAAATCACCGATTTGGAGCTCCAATCCACGAAATTTTGTGGGCATTAGGGAGGGGCATGAGTGGGGCGGCTGGGGTGGAGAAGGGGAAAAGAGAGGGTTTGTGGTGGGAAACAAAGTGGCTCCTCTGTTTTGTTCACGCATGGGGCATGGCGCCCTGGGCAGGGGCGTTATGCTGCTGAGCATGACGCCCTGGCCTGGGGCGCCATGGTGCCATGCCCTGCCAGCGTGGCAAGTCATTGGCGACCCGTATGGCGCCCTTGACCAGGGCGTCGTGATGTTTGGTATGGCGCCCCGGGTGCGGGCGTCATGCAGGTAGGGCCATTTTGTGAAATATTTTCAAAATAGGGTCATTTTGTGCTGAACTTTGGCCAAAGGGCCAGTTTTGTCATTTTTCACCCATGCTAGACGCCGGCAGTGGGAAAGGCGCCGTCGCCGAAAGATTTCTCATCTTTGAAGCCGATCGGCGCCCCCGCAGAGTAGTTAATTCATTTAGGAGTTGGATTGTGTAGACCTGAACCACGCAAGCGCCACCGTCATCTCCAAACAAAGAGTAGCCACGATTTGCATATATACCAGACCAAATATCTCTACTCCTAATTAGGGAGTTGGTAGCTTTCGTTCCGGGTTTATTTTCGTCCGTTTTTTTTTTCGTCCGGTTTTTTACAGAGAATCCCTCTGCTAAACCAAAACAACCAAACCGATCCTCCGCCTCCTCCCCTGCTCCCGCAATACTCCACCCAATCTCTCGCTCGCTCGCCGAGATCCAAAGCGGCCGCGGCGGCTGGGAGCGGATGTGCGCGGGAGGAAGAGTTCGGAGGTGGCCGCCATTCTCGTGGATCTACCGTCCATCGTGCGGGCTAGCAACCGCCGCCGGCGCCAGCAGCAGAAGCAGCAGCAGCCGGCGTGACCGGAGATCCCCTCGTGGGGCCGGCACCGGCCGAGGAAGGCCCCGGCGGCGCCGCCGGTCGAGAAGCCCGCGGCCGATGACGATAGGAGCGAGGGCGTTGCCAGCCTGAACCCCCGCTCGCCTTCCCCTAGGACGACGAGCGACGAAGCGGCCGCGGCGGAGGATGAGGCCAAGGCCAGCGCGCAGGACAAGGTGAGCCGCAGGGCCGCGAGATATGCGCCCGCCCACCTCCCTATAATCAGCGACACACGACCGCTCCTCCCAGCCCCAGGTTTGCTCCTCGACGGCACCTACGGAGGACAAGAACGTGACAGCGACGGACTCAACGAAGGCCGGCGGCTAGCTGATGTGGTGGCCAGCCTCTGGCTCGCGGGGGTCGTGGTGCTCGAAAACTCGAATCTCTTGAGTGGCGTGAATTCCGCATCATGGATGGCGGGTGGAGCGCCCGCTGCAGCCAGTCGTCATCCACCCCATGAGGAAGAAGATGGTTGTGTTTCTCTGGTTGGTCAAGGGGCTGGTGTCGTCGTGCCTATCAGGGTAGTTATTGTTCTGAAAATTTCCATGATAAGCAAGCTTTGAATCTTTCTTCGCTGCAGATAAAAACTGTTGCAGCAGTATATGGATTCAGAAGTGACGAGTGACCATAATCATGATGCAGTACATGCCTTTGGAAAGCCATGGCCAGCGTTCCTTCCACCGGACCAGGTCCCCTCTCCGCTGCTCTGATCTAATAGAGACAGCATGTCGTTGACTTCCTGTGCGCGAGGTCCTTGCGGAGGCATCGGGTACCACATGGCGAGCGGAAGGAGGAGCCACAACTCTCCACGCAAGCTCAGGTCAATGTCATTGCAAGTTCTCTGGTCGACGTTGATGTTCAATCTCACCCCAGCCGACTTCGCCCGCCGTCCGCCCGATGCTCCACACTTTGCTATAACTCTATTTGCCGGTTCTCCACTTCAGGTACGTACTGAAGCTAACTTTGCAAGAAGCAGGCAAGGAAGGCAAGATTGTTGATGAAGCCGAGCTCATAAATGTCTCACGTAATGTGGTTCTGTTCTATTCTGAATCTTTTTCTCTATAGTGTGTAGTTTCAGTTTCACACGGAAATGTGTTGCGCTCGCAGTGCGTACCAATGTACAGTTTACCGATGTGTATACGTGTTCATGTGATTTGACTCCAGTTTACCATTGTACCAGCAGTTAACAAGTCTTCTGCGGAATTAATAAAAAAATGAAGTGCGCACACTAAAAGTCCTTCCATCATCGGTGATGCTGGTGAACATGAAAAGTGGCAACCCTCCTGTCGGTCTTCGCCAGCGGCGTGTTCATGGCCGTTGGGTGCGCCCAGTGGGCGTGCCTGGCCCTCCACTTTTGCTGCTGTTGCTGGCCGTCCAGCTGCTCCATGACTGCCTATTGGATGTTATGTAGTAAGTTTGTTAACTACAGATGAGGAAGGTTTGAACACTATCATTATCGACGAGGGCGGGAGGAGGATAAATGGTGACATGAATGTGATATCGTGTTGACATACATGACGTGGGTCTGTGGTGGGACTTTAGGCATGTTTTATTGGGATAAGGGCAAGTGATATTTTTTCTCCTATTAATAGATTGAAATTTATTATCTTCTGTGAACATGGAGCCTTGTATTTATTGGCTCAAATAAGATGTTCGTCCGGTGCTTTGTTTTGGTAAATTGGCATCATAGTGCTATTACTTGCCAAGCCACCATTGGCCTTAAAATTACAGTTTTAACTTATGTTTTGGTAATTTTACAAGTTTATAGTGGTGGCAGTAAGAGCTGATTGTGATTTGCTGACTGTATGAACCTTTACTTTTACACACTTCATCTGTAATTTTAGTGTTCGACTAATAGTACATCTGTTGGAACAAGTATAAAGGCAACATCATCTTCCAGCAGAAGATTTCCCCTGCGAGCGCTTCAGAGATCCACTAGGTGGGTACAACATCGACAGTTTTGAGAACGTCAAGCCATATGTACTGCTATTATGTTGTATTAAAAAATCTATCATCAGCTCGGATGATATAAGGAAAGTAAACATAGACGCTGATGAGCTTAATTAATTCTAAACAATTGTTCTTGATTTTTGTTTCTAGATGAAATATTTGATTCATTTTTGTGGATTTTCCAGGACAGAGCAGGTTCTGGTGGACAAAGAGGTGATTAGCGATGAACTCTTCCATTATAAAAAGTCGATGGTCCTAATTCATTTATCATTTATTTCTTGATCACTTTAATTTACACGACATCTCTATGGCTTTTTGTGTTCTGTGATAATATATTTGATTATAGTCACAGACTACGCAAAATGATTATTTATGTTCCTAATTTGCCTTCCTCTTTCATGGTGGTAGGGAAATATCGTTGTTAGTTTGCACGAGCTAGAAGGACTTCACATAATTTTGTCAATAGCATTGATCAGAATATATTTTTTCTTATTCCTTTCTATTTCTAGACAAGAAAGAACCATGGAGAATCTCAATGATTATAATGCAGCAGTACTTGTTGTAGAGCATACCATTGTCTCAAATTTAACAGAAGATGGAAATGAATGATTGCTTTTGTTGCAGCTTACTCCAAGAACAAGTGCATTGTCAAACTAGATGCTGTATATTATCCGTCCATAATCTGGATGCTTTTGTATCCTGCGACAAGTCTGAGCTTAATCAGGATAATCTGATTAGCATGTCACAAGTCTGCTATTTCTAATTGTACATTTTTTGTACTTATTTTAGCGTTTCACATAATACATGGATTTTTCAGAAAAGAAAGAAGTGAATCCATATAACATGGTTTTGCTATATTGTTTAGTTCAAAATGACTTTGTAAATCCCAGTTTCTCCAATATTGTAAATCTGTGTCAAATTGTCATATTCAACCGATATTTCTCTTTGGACAAGCTCAGTTTGTAATATCATGATTTTCCTTTTCAGAAACAACTTCAACTAGCCTAGGGCTATGTTTATTAGTCCTTCAGTATTTGTTAGAATAAGATAACACATGTTTCTTCAAGTGTCCACACATTACATGTAGTAAGTTTCTTATAGAAGTAGTCAAATCTAGATACCAATTTATTGAAACATTATATTTCTGACCCGTTTGGGACAGTCGACGGTGGGTGAGCCGGACATATGTAGCGATTTGAAATAGCATAACATAAGCATCTGCCAGTTGTATGTCGTAGTGGTAATGTACCACCTATATTTTTTTAGTAGTTATGATATATTGTATAACAATCTGGTTGTCGTGACCTTGCTATTCCCTATAGAGCCAACGAAAAAATAGAATAAATGGGTTTATTAGGGAAATAATGAATTGACAATTGAATATCAAATGGTTGTGTTTTTATACCTATGTAAAAGCTTGACGTAAGATTATGTGCAAAGTATACAAGTGAAAAACATTATATTTATTTAGATCAACAATTTGGCTACTGAAAATGTTTACTGAATGCTAAGTATGGTTAAGTGACAAGCTTATCTCATTCTGACCCATACTTCCTTCACTTTGTGCAGGCATTTTATCAAGGTCCATTTTGTTGAATATGAAATGAGAACAATTTGGTATTAAAGGGGGGTTGGCGATGCGCCATCGTTATGTTTGGTATGTCATGTCCTCGGCCTCCTCTCATGACTCATGTAACTTATCGATAGCTTGATATCTTTGGGTACATTTTCATTATAGTACTCCCTCCGTCCCAAAATAAGTGTCGCAAATGAATCCCGGATTTTTATATATATGGGGGAGTTCTCTTGTATGCAACTTGATACATTGTTGGTATGTGACATATTTTCTACTTCATCAGTATGAGTGTATGACCTATAATTAATTCTTCTATTGCTTCTATATACTCCCTCCATTCCTAAATATAAGTCTTTGTAGGCATTTCAATAGGACACTACATACGGAGTAAAATGAGTGAACCTACATCCTAAAATATGTCTACATACATCCGTATGTAGTCTAATAGTGTAATCTCTAAAAAGACTTATATTTAGGAACGGAGGGAGTATTTACAAGCTATACATATAATGAGACTCCTTGCAAGTTCAAAAAAACAATTCAACATCTTCATTTGTGAGTATACTCTGGTTTTGCTTCATGTCTTCTACAAATAGTGATTTCTATTTTGTTTTGTTAATTCTGCTTGATTTTTTTCGGCCTTGGGATCTTTCCACGGAATGTTAGATTTTCTGACATGAAGAACAACACACAAAGGAAACACGAAGCTCTTGCGTCATGACTCCCATGGGACTGCTGTGGTTCGTACAAAATTTCCTGCAGAAGTACTACATGGTAGTCTTGAAGTAAATACTCCTATTTTTTTACCTGATATGTTGTTGCAGCACAATAGAGTTATATACCCTTAATGTTATTTTCCTTTTAGGTTCCAGATAGTGGAAAAAAAATTAAGAACAAACTTCGGTGGGATACAAACACAGGTTTGTTGTATTCCACAAAATTGAAACATGATTTCTATATTGCTTCTGTTGGCATGAACTTCTGTTCATTCCTATGCCATCTACTAGGATCTTCTTTAAGGAAACTGCTTTGTTTATAACTTTACCTGCTCCCAGTGCCCTGTCTATTAGCAGCAATGTAACTTAAATGAACAACTCTAGCATATTTATTAAAATTCCTTGCATAATACTCCCTCCGTCCGGAAATACTTGTCCTAAAAATGGATAAAATGGATGTATCTATAACTAAAATAAGTCTAGATACATCCATTTCTAGGACAAGTATTTCCGGACGGAGGGAGTACTTCTCAGTTTCTCAGGTTTAAGAACAATCTATAGCATGTATAATCTCTTCAGTTAGTAGTCGTGTTTTTTCTATTTAGATATTTATTTTGTGATCTTAACCTTTACTCCACATTAATATAACCTGATTGTAAAATATTGTTTTTCTGAAAGTTGATTGTAAATTATTTTGTTGGATAGTATATCATCCTCTGATTCCATCGGATTATGTTACAGCCCCTGGTTACATGAAGAAGCAAATGTAGCTATGTCTAAGATTCCAGATTCAGATTGCAAGGTCCTTTTGGAATATGTAAAGTAATTTGTTTTATCACTTTGTGCTATCAACTTTGGTAATCTCTTACTCCCTCCGTCCGAAAATACTTGTCGGAGAAATGGATGTATCTAGACATATTTTAGTTCTAGATACATCTATTTGTATCCATTTCTCCGACAAGTTCCGGGCGGAGGGTACTATTCATTTGCAGATGAACTTACCTATTTTTAGAAAACTCAAGTTTATTGTGAAGTTTGATTATTCTTCTATTTGGGGTTGGCCTTATAGTTGGTTGTCCATATAGTACATTACTTGTCGAATATTATATGGTTCCAGTTCTCACAAACTTCTCAATAGTTTGCAGATGATTGATGGAATGCTATTTTTATGATTATTACACATCATCAGTTATGTATCAAAAGCTGAAGTGCCCCTTGATCAATGTAACCTGAAGAAGATTTGTATGAGCTGCGTGTAATAGTAACATAGAAATTATGACTGATGGAGAAAAAAAAGGGTGGTTGTAATGGTAAAAAAGAGAAAATGACCGTTGTTGAATCTAGCATGTCTACTAATAAGCACATGGCGATGAAGATAACTTTCTTATTTGCAATGGCACTGTCCACTGTTTTCTTCATAAAAGTTTATTATTTGGTCTATTAGTGTGTTATGTATTTGCTTGGTTGTGTCGAGTATAAGGGTTGTTGATAAATGAAAAGGGTTGCTTTAACTATTAAGATAAGAAAAGAACACGATGAAGCCATGCTTGTGCATCACCAATAACATTTATTCTGGCCATATATGTAAGTTAGGAAGAATAATATTTGGGACAATATTTGTGGGAGTACAACCAGGGAGAAGGATTGATGACGGAGATTTCATTCGTGATGAGTCAAAAGTAAAGCGATAGATGGAGAAGAGACATCATGCTTTTCCATGTCCGACAACTCAGAGTTAAACTTACATATTTTCCCGTAGCAACGCACGGGCATTGCCCTAGTAATTAGCAGCGACGTACCGGCAGTTCGTACTATCTGAAACCCCCGTGAAGGTTTCAGATCGGAACAAAAAGCCAAGGGACGGCGAGCGACTTGGCGCATCTACTGGCAATCTGTCCTCGGTGTGCACGCGTTATCCAACTGCTGTTCTGTTGGGCGCCCTTCATATGACAGCCTCGCATGGAATGTTCTGCCTCCTCAAGGCCTCGAGGGAATGGAGTAGTCGGGTCGGTGCGTACCAGCACAACGATGACACAACGTGCTGAGTTATTGCCATCAAAATAATCGAACAGGAGTAGTTCAGTTTTAGCAAATCGTTTTTTACAATGTGGGATTGCCGTGGGAATCAGAGTCATACTGCCAAAATTCCCTGAAATTACCCCAAACTAGTACTCACACGGAGCCAGCCAAACTATATAATCATCCGCATGCGTGTGTGAGAGACAGAAACCAGAGTCAAAGACGGTAACCCAGATCAGCACCGGAGGCTCTTGACTTTAGAAGCGAGACTGTAATCCCTAATCACTTTTGACCAACGGAGCGACGTCACAGGCCGGCGAGAGGTTTTTGGCACAAGCTGTACGACTGTACTACTATTCCCGGGCCCTTCCAATCACACGAATCTCCAGGTGAAAACACAAGGTTTTGCTCTTTCGTCTGCCCCGACACACGCCTCGCGGTCCGGGTCACACGATCAAACCTGGCGGACCCTGTGCTGCGCGTTTCGGGGGACATCGAAACAAAGCTGGGGCCCGCACCGCTGTGCCATATCCCCCACAGAGCACGCCTATGCCTCTCGTAGAATTCTTAGAAATGCAGTACTAATAAAAAATGTAGGAATCAAGTGTCATGTCATTTTCTATTTTACAGGATTTAAAAATGTGTTTGATAACACAGGAAATACAAAAGAATTATGCAAAGAATTTTTTCTCTAAAATATAGTACAAATGAATTCTATGGAATTTTTTAAAGGATTTCAATCTTACGAATCAAACGACCATCGTAGAAAAAATCCTGAGGATCCAAATCCTTTAAAAATTCAATGAAATTCCTTTGTATCAAAGGAGACACTAGCGGTGGCCTTTTGGATATGTCACTGTATCGTGAGTACGAAATCATTGTTTCGACCTTTTTGTTAACTTAATCAAGAGTTGATCCCTTTTGCAATGAAATTTTGAATTTGATCTTTTTTGTCAGGCCAACATCGGTGACAATTTACTTGCACCGGAGGCGCGTTTTACCCTAGTCCACATTTATCCATTTTTTTCGAAAAGAGGAATATATTAATATCGTGAAAATACCCTAGTCCCCAAAAGCAACGCCTCCAAGAAGGGAACAGTGCACAAGTGTCGTTGTTGCCTCATCAAAGATCTTAGGTTTTCACCCTGGAGAAAGTCCGCGCTCTAAAAAACAATTCCTTAAACAAGGTAATCGCCAGGCACAACCAATGAAAGTCGGACCTTAGGTTTTCACCCTGAAAGTCACGACTCGGCACCCGAGGAGTACCCCAAAAATGAAAACCGCCAGTGTTGCCGCCCCCACTTATTACTGCTGCTCCTCAGAGTTATCTGACACCAGGCTGACTCCATCACCTTCAAGGTTCCAACCGTTTAACTAATCCTCCGATCTTGGCCACCATGACCTTCTCCGTCGATGTCTTCACCATGAAAATCGAGAAACCGACATGTCCCAAGGTGTCATCAACCAACAGAGCTTCGCGCCACACCCTCAGAACCTCATAGGTTGATATGGGCGTGCACGACTCGAATCTAACCGATCCAGAAATCATGAGCAAGATCCCCGACGGTCGTCCCAGAACACGCCAATGGCTAGATCGAGGAGGGACGGTCGTGCATGTCGTTGCCGTGATGCGAGAAGAGCACGAGAACCGACACCTTAGTACGGTAGCAGGCCCCCACGCCGCCCCGATACAGCCTGCCGTCGTCAGGCCGGGCGTCGGCAACACCATGGTGCCTAGCAGCCGACGCCGTCAGGCCCCACCGCAGCAGCCTGCAGCAACCACACGACATGGCCAGCCCGCGCTACCAGATTCCGCGCCGCCCAAGGCACATCGGCCGGAGTAGGACAAAATTGATCTGGCAGAGCCCCGTCGCTGCCCTAGACGCGCCCCACCCGTTCCAGGCATCCACCACGCCGCCTCAAGACCACAGCCCCGTGCCGCCGTGGACAAGCCCTGAGCCCACGCCACGCCGAGCCTCGCGTCGTGGCGGAGACCACGCCGCCGTGGCCAAGCTTCACATGCGCCGTCGTGGCCGAGCCCCGCACCGCGCCACCGTGCCCCACGCGAGCCCGGCACTCCGACCTGGACGTGGAACGGGCACATCCCATGGCTGGGAGGCAAGTCGAGCCGGCGGCAGCGCATACCTGATACGTCTCCAACGTATCTATAATTTTTGATTGTTCCATGCTGATATATTATCATTTTAGGATACTTTTTGGGTCATTATTTACCAATTTATAATATTTTTGAGCACTAACCTATTGACCCAGTGCCCAGTGCCAGTTGCTATTTTCTGCATGTTTTTTGCTTTTCAGGTTTACTATACCAAACGAAGTCCAATTGCCACAAATTTTTTTGATGATTTTTTCTGGACTATATGAAGACCTAGAAGCTTCGGAAGGAAGCAGAGAGGCACACGAGGGCCCCACCACACATCAGGGCGCGCCCTGTGGGGTGCCCTGATATGTAGTGGCCCCCTCGGGCACCTCCCGACGTCCCTCTTCGGCCTATAAATTCTCTAATATCGTGAAAACCCTGAAAGCAGTCCCAAAACCCTTTTTTCGCCGCCGCAAGTCTCTGTTCCATCGCGAGGCCATCTGGAGCTTCGTTCCGGTACCCTGCCGGAGGGGGGATCGATCACGGAGGGCCTCTTCATCAACCTTGCTGCCCTCATGATGATGTGTGAGTAGTTCACCACAGACCTACGGGTCCATAGCTAGTACCTAGATGGCAATCTCTCTCTCTCTCTTATGATCTTCAATACAATGGTCATCGCATCTTCGCTTTGATCTATCCGATGTAATCCTATTGTGCGGTATGTTTGTTGGGATCCAATGAATTGTGTGTTTATGTTCAGATTATTCATGAAAAGTATTTGAGATGCCTATGAATTATTTAATCTCTTATGTGCATGATCATTATAGCTTCGTAATGCTCTCCAATCTATTGATATGCTTTGGCCAAGTAGATTGATATTTCATCGGTGGGAGTGGTGCGTTGTGGTAGGTTCAACCTGGCGAGTTTCTATATCCCAGTGACAAAGTAGGGGACAAGATGCGTCTTTGTGTTGTTGCTACTAAGGATAAAACGATGTGAGTCATTCATATTGTTTGAGTTTACTTTGTCTACATCATGTCATCGTTCTCCAAGCATTACTCTGTTTTACTTAATACTCTAGATGCATGCCGGATAGCGGTCAATGAGTGGAGTAATAGTAGTAGGTGCAGGCAGGAGTCGGCCTATTTGCTTATGGACGTGATGCCTATATATACATGATCATTGCCGTGAACATCGCATAACTATTCGCTTTTCTATCAATTGCCCAACAGTAATTTGTTTACCCACTGTATGTTGCCTACATGAGAGATGCCACTAGAGAACGCTATGGCCCCCGGGTCTATTCACTTATATATTCGCAAACGCTATTATTACCTTGCTGCCTTTATTTATCTTTTATTTTATTTTGCAATTTATATTTATCAACAATTATCTACACAACTAATTTGCTTGCAAATAACGAGATCAAGGGGATTGACAACCCTCTTGCCCGCGTTGGGTGCAAGTCGTTTGTTCATTTGTGTGCAGCCGCTGAAGACGGTTGAGGATTGATATTCCTATTGGTTTGATAAACCTTGGTTTCATAACTGAGGGAAATACTTATCCGCTTTGTGCTGCAATTACCCGTTCCTCTTCATGGAAAACCCAACGCAGATCACAAGTATCAGGAAGGATTTCTGGCGCCGTTGCCGGGAAATATCATCATCAACTACCAAGTAACTTCACACAAATTTTCATTCACTTGTTCTTCTTTTTATTTGCTTTTATATTTAGCTTGTCTCGTAAAAATTGAAAATATAAATAAATATTTACTTTACTAGTTTGCTAGTTTGCTTGTTTCGTCTCTAGTTTGCTTGCTTGCCTAGCTATGTTATCTTTATCTTTATCAAAAACAAACAGAAAGTTTAAAGCAAAAATAAAGATAAATGGATCCTCATCCACATGCTAATCTTTTCAAAAGACCAGATAATGTTGAACCAATTGCTAGTGAGTTGAGTGCACTAGAATTTCCTTATGAGGTCTTGCTTGAAAATCATGAATCTAAAAATTATGATGAAGTGTTAAAAGAAAATTATAAAGTGATTCATGATAGTTCCTTGAATGAAAAGCATGATTGCCATGTTGCTAGTATAAATTCTATGAATATCAATTGTGCTAATGATCAAGATTGGGGTGATAATCATGATGTTCCTTGTGATCTTGATAAATCTAGCCTTCATGATGAATCTATTATTGAGTATGATATTCGCAACACTACTAAAAGTGGGGTTGGAAGAGTGTCAACTACAGGTAATAATGATCCCACTACTTTGGAGAATGATAAATATTATGATAGTTATATTTTTGAGTTTGATTATGATCCTACATATAATGAGAGAGGCAAACATGGTTATAAGAACTTGCATGTTACTCAATTACCTCTCTTTGTGTTGAAATTGTTAATACTTCACTCTTCCTACTTACATATGTTAGACACTTCCTTTCTTGATAATTTGTTTGCTTATAAAATGCCTATGCATAGGAAGTATGTTAGACTTAAATGTGTTTTTCACATGTTTTATGATACTCTCTTTGTGCTTTAACTCTTGTCTTTTATGTGAGCATCATTATTATCCTAAGCCTATCTTGATGGCTATAAAGAAAGAGCTTGTTGGGAGACAACCCAGTACTTATCATTTATTTCTATTTGTTTTTAATAGCATGATTATTACCTCTGTAATGATTATGTTTTTGTGTTTAAATTAGTGTTTGTGCCAAGTAAAGCCTTTGGGATGACTCACAAGATGAGTAGAATCGATGCTGAAACAAAACATAAACTTTTGACTCCACTACAGGAATTTTCATTTTTTTGCTGGAGCGTGCTAATGATCTGAAATTTTTTCAGAGTGTTGGTATACAAATTTTCGAGGTTGTACTAACTTTTCAGAATTTGTAGAGTTACAGAAGTATAGGGTCTCTACAGATTTCTACAGACTGTTCTGTTTTAGACAGATTGTGTTTTTCCTGCATAGTTGCTTATTTTGATTAAACTATGGATTGTATCGGGGGGTATAAGCCATGGAGAAGTTAGAATACAGTACCTATTATGCATTTATTAAATTGGAATCAATTTACAACAGTACTTAAAGTATGCAATATGTTTCTTATACTAACAGATCTCATGAGGTTTTGTTGAGTTTTGTGTGATTGAAGTTTTCAAGTTTTGGGTGTTATCTTGATGGACAAAGGAATAAGGAGTAGCAAGAGCCTAAGCTTGGGGATGCCCAAGGCACCCCAAGGTAATATTTTAAAGGAGACTCAAGCATCTAAGCTTGGGGATGCCCCGGAAGGCATCCCCTCTTTCGTCTCAAATCTATCGGTATGTCACTTGGAGCTATATTTTTATTCGTCACATGATATGAGTTTTGCTTGGAGCGTCGTTTGCTTTTGTTTGCTTTTACTTTCAGTTTGTCACAATCATTGTTTGCTGGACACACCTATTTAAGAGAGAAACACCTTCATCATAATTTGTTAGAATACTCTATGTGCTTCACTTATATCTTTTGAGCTTAGCGGTTGCTATAGTGCTTCACTTATATCTTTTTGAGCACGGTGGCGTGTAGATTTTAAAGAAATGATTTCACTCTCGTTCTTCACTTATATTTGTTTGAGAGTTAATAAATAGTGACGGTAATTTGCATGGGTCATACAGACTAGTCGAAAAATATTAGGTATTCAAAGAGTGATAATCAAAACCATCATGTAGCACATATAAAGAAATTGTGGGTTAATGATATTGATGTAGTACTATGAAATAGGTGTGAGTTCATAATTGTTAAACCGTAGAAGTGTCGATATTAAGAGGGGTTCACCTTTTTGTTCATCTAAAAATTAAAGAGGCATGGTAATGATGTGTGAGCATTTCTATTCCTCGTTGAAATCCTAGTGTTGTTTCGGGTCAGAAGCGCGCGATGGTTAACTCCTACCAACATCTTCCCCCGGGGCATGCGATTAGTACTTTGATTTATGATAAACTAATAAAACTTTGCAATAGGTATATGAGTTCTTTATGACTAATGTGAAACCATGGACATACACAATCTCACATTTTCATAATTTGCTAGCCTCTTCGGTACCGTGCATAGCCCGTTCTCACCTCGAGGATCGGTGCAACTTTTGCCGGTATATCCAAACCCCGTGACATGACACGCTCTGTTGCACATAAGCCTTATTATATATTCCTCAAAACAGCCACCATACCTACCTATCATGGCATTTCCATAGCCATTTCGAGATATATTGCCATGCAAATTCCATCGTCACTTCACATGACTAGTTCGTTCATCGTCATATTGCTTTGCATGATCATATAGAGTTGACATAGTATTTGTGGCAAAGCCACTTTCATAATGTTTTTGATACATGTCATGCTAGATCATTGCACATCCTGGTACACTGCCAGAGGCATTCATACAGAGTCATATCTTCATAGCAGTTCTCCATGTTGAGTTGTAAGTACATAAAAGTGTGATGATCATCATTGTTAGAGCATTGTCCCAGTTAGGAAAGAATGATGGAGACGATGATTCTCCCATAAGTCGAGATGAGACTCCAGACGAAAATAAAGATGGGGGAGGCCAAATGAGCCCACCATCCATTCAAAAAAAATGATGAGAGAAAATGAGAGAAGGGACTTTGCTACTATCCTTTACCACACTTGTGCCTCAAAGTGGCACCATGTTCCTCATGTAGAGAGTCTCATGATATATCACTTTCATATGCTAGAGGGAATTACCTATTCATTATTACAAACTTGGCTTGTATATTCCTATGACGGGCTTCCTCAAATGCCCAAGGTCTTCATGAGCAAGCAAGTTGGATGCACACCCACTTAGCTTCATTTGAGCTTTCATACACTTATAGCTCTAGTGCATCATTTGCATGGCAATATCTACTCATCGCATTGATATCTATCGATGGGCATCTCCATAGCCCGTTGGTACGCCTAGTTGATGTGAGACTATCTTCTCCACTTCCTACCCCTTTGATATCTACCAGCATATTCTATTCCACTCAAATGCTATGTCCAATGGCTCACGCTCATGTATTGCGTGAAGAATAAAAAGTTGATGCATATTGAAAAAGTACGAACCAATTGCCTGACTTGGACACCGTGGTGCTTAACATTTGTATTAATGTGGTGAAGATGGAGCCATGCCTTGCTAATACAATAAGATGAATGGAGGGGTAAACATTTCTTAAGAATCGTATACTTTTAAGAATTAACAATTCTGTTTCTTACACTTTGAATATTGCTATGTTAATATTTGTTGATTCATCTTTTCTCAATGAGCATACCTGAATAAGATTACATAGTGGATAGCATGTCACATCCAAAATTCTGTTTTTATCATTTACCTACTCGAGGACGAGCAGGAATTAAGCTTGGGGATGCTTGATACGTCTCCAACATATCTATACTTTTTTATTGTTTTTTGCTGTTTTCTGCATGTTGCTGTTTTTTGCATGTTTTTTGCTTTTTAGGTTTATTGTACCAAACGAAGTCAAATTGCCAACGTCCCTCTTCGGCCTATAACTTTTTGATGATTTTTTCTGGACTATATGAAGACCTAGAAGCTTCGAAAGGAAGCCGGGAGACACACGAGGGCCCCACCACAGGGCGCGCCCTGATATGTGGTGGCCCCCTCGGGCACCTCCCAACGTCCCTCTTCGGCCTATAAATTCTCTAATATCGTGAAAACCCTGAAAGCAGTCCTCAAACCCTTTTTCCGCCACCGCAAGTCTCTGTTTCGTCGCGAGGCAACCTAGAGCTTCGTTCCGGCACCCTGCCAGAGGGGGGATCGATCACGGAGGGCCTCTTCATCAACCTTGTTGTCCTCATGATGATGTGTGAGTAGTTCACCACAGACCTATGGGTCCATAGCTAGTACCTAGATGGCAATCTCTCTCTCTTATGATCTTCAATACAATGGTCATCGCATCTTCGCTTTGATCTATCCGATGTAATCCTATTGTGCGGTGTGTTTGTTGGGATCCAATGAATTGTGGGTTTATGTTCAGATTATTCATGAAAAGTATTTGAGATGCCTCTGAAGTATATTATCTCTTATGTGCATGCTCATTATAGCTTCGTAATGCTCTCCGATCTATTGATATGCTTTGGCCAAGTAGATTGATATTTCATCGGTGGGAGTGGTGTGTTGTGGTAGGTTCAACCTGGCGAGTTTCTATATCCCAGTGACAAAGTAGGGGACAAGATGCGTCTTTATGTTGTTGCTACTAAGGATAAAACGATGGGTTTCATTCATATAGTTTGAGTTTGCTTTGTCTGCATCATGTCATTGTTCTCCAAGCATTACTCTGTTTTACTTAATACTCTAGATGCATGTTGGATAGCGGTCGATGAGTGGAGTAATAGTAGTAGGTGCAGGCAGGAGTCGGCCTATTTGCTTATGGATGTGATGCCTATATATATACATGATCATTGCCGTGAACATCGCATAACTATCCGGTTTTCTATCAATTGCCCAACAGTAATTTGTTTACCCACCGTATGCTGCCTACATGAGAGATGCCACTAGAGAACACTATGGCCCCCGGGTCTATTCACTTATATATTCGCAAACGCTATTATTACCTTGCTGCCTTTATTTATCATTTATTTTATTTTGCAATTTATATTTATCAACCATTATCTACACAACTCATTTGCTTGCAAATAACGAGATCAAGGGGATGACAAACCTCTTGCCCGCGTTGGGTGCAAGTCGTTTGTTCATTTGTGTGCAGCCGCTGAAGACGGTTGAGGGTTGATATTCCTATTGGTTCGATAAACCTTGGTTTCATAACCGAGGGAAATACTTATCCGCTTTGTGCTGCAATTATCCGTTCCTCTTCACGGAAAACCCAACGCAGATCACAAGTATCAATACCCGGCGCGACGAAGTGAGATCCACATAAGGGCAGTTATGCATGCACTATTGGAGAAATGGCTAGCCACAACTCGTGTTGGTGGCGCACCATTTTCACACAACGCGAGCACTATTTTTTTCAAATAGTGCTACCGTCGGTTAAATTGGTATGGCATGTGTAAACGTTCAGTGCTGGCGTGGCTATTTCTGGACACGCCACACATTTATTGGCCCACCTGTACTCACCGTTTGTAAGATAGTGGTGGCGTTACATTTCTGTACACGCCGTAGCTAATTAATTAGTGCTGGCGTGCCAAGTTATTTTACGCCATACATAATATTTCCATTTAAACTAGTGTGTGTGTGTGTGTGTGTGTGTGTGTGTGTGTTTGCTTTTCTTACACAAATCATCCCTTGGAATGTGAGATTGGATTTCAATGAGCTCATTACTGGAGACACTGTCGTCTTCGACTCTCCTGGGGCCCCTACACTATGGAGGTCAATAAGGGACGGAACATAACCCAGATTGGAGGAGACGAATAGGATCGTTTCATCGCCCGCATGCATCTCACTGGGGGTGAATTGATCAGCTTCTCCTTCAGAAGACAAACTCCAAGGTTGGTTGTTATCTATCTCAACTATGAGGAAGAAGATGATGATCCACTTGATGACACACTCTTTGCCCAAAGAATGAACAGGCTGAGCGAGGATGAAACGGACATGCTCTGGGAAAAACTTCCGCCACGTGATGCCTACGTCGGGATGCCATTCGTGACCCGCCTAACATGATTGATGGTTAACCGCCATATCATGGTATGTTACTTATTAGTGTAGTAATTTGATGATATGCTTAGTGTGTAGAATTTGATGATATGCTTAGTGTGCTAATATGATTATAGTATAGTAATGTGATATGCTTAATATGTTAATGTGATCATATGCTTATAGTATAGTAATGTGATATGCTTTAGTAATGTGATATATTGATTATAGTGTAGTAATGTGTGATGATATGCTTAGTCTAGAATTTGATGATATGATTAATTAGTGTAGAATTTGATGATATGCTTAGTATATTAATGTGATGATATGCTTATAGTGTAGTAATGTGACATGATCAAATCATGTTTTTCCAGAAATTACCTAAGAGGCTATGTGTGAGTTGTGGCATCGAGATGGATGAAGAAGGCATTGCTGGACTACGCCTTACCACAAGGGGCTCCGTCACCACGTATGCTTACGCAGTGGACACGGATGGTCACACTATCTTCAGTGCAGCTGGGTGGAGCAACTTCCTCGCTAGCAAGAATCCCCGGGTTGGACAGGCCGTCTTAGTCACTATCAGGAACACCCCACGCCATGACTTGATGTTGATGATTGTGATCGACCTCCTTTAACTATGTTAATTAGTTTGCTCGTGTGAAATGAACTCCTTATTAACTATGCTATATCTAGTTTGCTCGTGTTTGTGAGGATTGTCGTTATACCAAATAGCTACTTAATTATTAGCTCTAGCTAGAACTGCTTGTGAGATTGGCACTTATTATTAACTGGAATGCATTGTTCTATTACTCTGGATCCAGGCGTGCAATGGTAAATGCTAAATCTTATGTGCTGGGATGATTTTTTTTGGCTGCACGAAACGTTCCTGGCGTACAATGTACATTGCACGCCGCTAGGTGAGCTATTGTAGTGGTGGCGTTGTCGACGTGCAATGTAAAGTCCAACTTCAAACGATTCCAGTCCCATGATCCAATATTGCCCAATACTTGTACCACGTTAATGCCTTTCCCTCCAAAGATAAAGGGAAAACTTTCTTCTTAACTTTGTCTCCAGACAACCCTGCAAGCTGAAATAATCCACAAACTTCATCGACAAATATCAAATGATAATCAGGATGAGTCGTTCGATCATATGGGTGTGATAAGAGTTTTTCAAGCATACCAGAAGGAATCTTAGTAGGTTCAGTAGGTTGAGGAGCAATTTCGTCATCTTCAGTTCGGGGCAAAGATGCCCCGAACAAGCCACTCAAAGGGTGACCGTTCATAGTGACAAGCAACAGTAAAATTCAGCACGCATAGAAAATGTTACCTTACCAATTTCCACTTACCAAAGGTGCTTCACTCCCCGGCAACGGCACCAGAAAAGAGTCTTGATGACCCACAAGTATAGGGGATCAATCTTAGTCCTTTCGATAAGTAAGAGTGTCGAACCCAACGAGGAGCAGAAGGGAATGATAAGCAGTTTTCAGGAAGGTATTCTCTGCAAGTGCTGTAAGTAACGATAGTAGATAGATTTATAGCAAGATAAATCGTAACAAGTGACAAGTAACAATAGTAGCAAAGGTGTAGCAAGGTAGCCCAATCCTTTTTGTAGCAAAGGACAGGCCTGAAAGTACTCTTATATTAAGCAAGCGCTCCCGAGGACACATGGGAATTATGTCTAGCCATGTTCATCGTGTTGAGTTGATTCACGTTCGCTACTTTGATAATTTGATATGTGGGTGGACCGGTGTTGAGGTGTTGTTCTTACTTGAGCTAACAACCTACTTATGATTACCCCCTCTCGCAAGCATCTGCAACTACGGAAGAAGATTTAAGATAAATCTAACCATAGCATGAAACATGTAGATCCAAATCAGCCCCTTATGAAGCAATGCATAAACTGGGGTTTAAGCTTCTGTCACTCTAGCAACCCATCATCTACTTGTTACTCCACAATGACTTCCCTTAGGCCCATTGCATGGTGAAGTGTCATGTAGTCGACGTTCACATGACACCGCTAAGAGAAGTAACAACATACATATCATCAAAATATCGAATGAATACCAACTTCACATGATTACTTGTAACAAGACTTCTCCCATGTCCTCAAGAACAATAGTAACTACTCACACCTCATCAACGTGTTCAAGATCATAGGTGCAGTAATAATAATTAAGGATCTGAACATAATTTCTTCCACCAAGTAATCCAACAAGCATCAACTACAAGATGTAATCAACACAACTAGTAACCCACACGTACCAATCTGAGGTTTTGAGACAAAGATTGAATACAAGAGATGAACAAGGGTTGAATATGAGATGGTGCTGGTAAAGATGTTGATGAAGATTGGTCCTCCCACGAAGGAGGAAGCGTTGGTGATGATGATGGCTTCGATCTCCCCCTCCCGGAGAGGGATTTCCCTGGCAGAATCTGACTGCCGGAGTGCAAAAAAGCCTCTGCCCAGGTTTCCGCCTCGAGACGGCGGCGCTTCGTCCCGAAAGGTTGCTTATGATTTTTTTCTAGGGTAAAACACACCATATAGGAGAAGATGGGCGTCGGAAGGCCAGCCAGGGCCCACCACACATCAGGGCGCGGCCTGGGGGCACCCTGATGGCTTGTGCCTAGTTGATGCCCCCCCCTCTGATATATTTTTGGCCCATAAATTCACATACATTCAGTAAAAAATCCTCGTGAAGTTTCAGGTCATTTGGAGTCTGGTGATTTTTCTGCCTTTTTCTCGGTTTTCCAGTCTAGAATTCCAGTTTCCAGATAATTCCCTCATTGTGATGTACCTTGCATATACAGAGAGAAAGGACATAAGAATTGTATGATAATAGGGAATAATGGACAAGGATAACGTAGATATGAATAGGAAATCATGATGCAAAATGGACGTATCAGCTGCTTGGCGAAGCGTGCCGCGGCGGTTCGTCAAGGGCCTGGCAGGACCTGGCTGCGCCCTTGGCTGAGGTGTTGGGTGCATCCGCATAGCGTCCAGGACACTGCTTCACGCCCCACAGGCCGTTGCGGGAGAGGGTGTGGTAGCGCGTCCCCTAGAAGCTAGCGACGAACTGCTCACGGAGCTCTCTCCATGAAGAGATCGACTCCTCGGGCAGATTCGTGAGCGAGAGGCGCGCGCCATCCTTGAGGACCATGGGAAACCAGTTCGCCATGACCTTGTCATCACCGTCAGCCGCCTTGATGCTCAGCTCGTAAAGCCGGAGGAACTCTGGGAGGGGGGGTCGGGGACGCTATTGTAGCGCGGGGGCAGCTCAGGCTCGAACTTGGAGGGCCAGACCACCTGACGCAACTCGCGAGTAAGGGCCCAGCAGCCCAGGCTATACGAAAGGATGCCATGTGTGGGGGTGGCCTGGTCCTGCCGCCATGGCATCCTGGGCGAGCTGGTGCTGGCGCCGGTGCTATGTTCTTTGCTTGGAGGGGCCTTGGACAGACAACAACTGCTTTTTCCTTAGGGGCGTGACAGCCTCATGAGGCCCAGCGCCTCCTTCGTCGTTCTGGTGTGCAACTGCGACAACTTTGTTAGCACGCTCAAGGAAACAGATTGCGTCCTTCTCGTCGCAAGTGATAGTGATGACGTCGCTCCAGCCAGGCATCTTGAGGACGTTGTGGCCGTAGTGGACTACCACCGCTAACTTGGCCAGCGCTGGGTATCCCAGGATTGCATTGTACGGAAGTCCAATGCACGCCACGTCAAAGTCGATAAGCTTGGTGCGGTAGTTGTCACGCGTGCTGAAGGTGACAGGGAGGCGGACCTGCCCGAGGGGAACGGTGGAGCCACCAGTCACCCCAGAAAATGGCCTGGCAGGCGTTAGCTGGTCGTAGAGCACCAGGAGCTTATCGAAGGTCTCGACAGATAGCACATTCAGGCCAGCGCCTCCGTCGATGAGGGTCTTGGTGGTCGAGACGTTGCTGATGATGGGAGTGCACAACATGGGGAGCGCTCCCGCAGCGCCTCTCGAAGGGCCGCGCGGCCTCCGTTCTCGGGAGGGAGGTGTTCACCTTACGGGAGAGCTGCTTGAACAGGTGGTCCGACGCAAGGGCATATGCTCCGCGCGAGGCCCCTGATAGCCCCCAGCCCCCTCGTCAGGCTGGTCGTTGCCGCCCCTTTCGGACGGCAGGGATGGTGGCGGAAGAGCAGTGTTGTCTTGATGGCATGTCTCGCGAGGCTGTTCATGCCCGCCTTGGCGTGGGTCACCATTGCGGTTGTCCCGTCTGCCGCCATCGTGGCCGCCTCCGCAACCGGTACCTCGGTTGTTGCGGCCTGGATGCTGGCCGACGCGCTCGTCACGGGGGGGCTTGAGCGCCCGATAGTCTTCGGTGTTGTGCGTGTGCACGTTGTGGAAGGCACAAAATAGGCAGCTGGCCTCCTCAGGCACATCATGGTCGGGGCCAAGTCTCGGCTCCATCTCCACCACGAGGACTCGGAGGAGGAGGAGGAGGAGGCGAGGCTCGACCGGGTTGCTACGCGGTGGTGGGGGCGCTCCATGCGCTACGCTCCCAGCGCGAGGCGACGGGGGCTGAAGTGGGCGGTAGGGTCCAGGGCACTCCTGGCAACGGTAACAAGCTCGACGATGTGGCCCAGCCAGGCGTCATAGCCACCGTCCGCCGGGCGATAACGAAGCAACTCGCTCGCCATGAGCAGCGCGTCTTGCGTGTTCATGTGTCCAGGGCGGGCGGGAGAGGAGCATGTGGCGGTGGTGCATCCCTCTCGCCGCAAGGAAGGGTGCAAGGGGGAGTCCTGCTGTTCGCGGGCAGCCGGGTTGATGGCGGCGACAACTTCAGCGCCGACGGGGCGGTGGCGACCATCGCAGCCCGTAGGCGCGTCTTGGGCGGCGAGGTCCACCCGGCGCTCGGCATAGCCACGGCGAGCGTCGGCCATAGGGTTGGCGGAGCTGGAGTCAAAGCGGAGCGGAAGAACAACAACGCACCCCTACCTGGCGTGCCAAATGTCGGAATAAGGGCTCCGGGGACCCAAAGAGGTTCGAACTCTGGGGTGCACTGGCTCTCCTGCCCTACTCTCCCTCGCAACCTCACGGTGACACTCCGGCGAGCTCGAGCTAAAGAAGAAGAGCAGGGGACACAGTGGTTTACCCAAGTTCAGGCCACCTTGCGGTGTAAAACCCTACTCCTGCTTGTCTGAATTTCTTGGGGATATGAATACAAGGGTGCGTTCTCGCACCCTCTTTTTCGTCGCCACCCTGCCCCTTCTTATACTGGCCCTGGTCCTCTTCCCCCGAAAACACCAGGCGGGAAGGGTTGCCACAACGGACATTTTAAATGGGGACAGGGTTGCAGCTTATCCTAACAAAAGCAGTCTTCACGTGCAAAAGCCTCCCGCCATGATCCGCTTGTGGGCTCGGGGATGACCTCTGTCCTAGCGAGCTCCCGTCCTTGGTCTTCCTTCACCAAACAGGAAACCTTTGGGAGTTGCTTTGGGAACCGCCGAGCCGGCCGTGCTTCCTTAACACGAAAGAGGAAAGTTCCCCTATACATGCCTTCTGTCATGGCTCCTCGCGCCGCTTGGCATGGTGCACGTCGCCCACGTGCATACGAAGGCCGCACAACCCCGCCAAGCCATCCTAGGTCAGTCTGCCCCACGAAGGCCCTGTAGGCGGCCTCGGGAAGCGACCTCGCGGGGGAGCTTCGGGGGGCTCCTGACGGCGCTGGCTAATGCTTCCCTCGCGAGGCGGAGGCCCTCGCGAAGGTCCTGCTTGTGTAGTTTAGCGACGGGCCGCACCGGGCCAATGGCGTGCGTCGCGTCTCGGGCCACAGGCATACGGGCCTGGGTACCCCCGGTCCCAGGGGCCAGATGATGACCCACAAGTATAGGGGATCGATCGTGGTCCTTTCGATAAGTAAGAGTGTCGAACCCAATGAGGAGCAGAAGGAAATGACAAGCGGTTTTCAGCAAGGTAATTTCTGCAGGCACTAAAATTGTAGGTAATAGATACTTTGATAGCAAGGTAATTTGTAACGAGCAAGTAACGGTAACGGTAAACAAGGTGCAGCAAGATAGCCCAATCCTTTTGAGGCAAAGGACAGGCCAGAACAATCACTAGTAATAGGCAAAGTGTTCTTGAGGGTACACGGGAATTTTGTCTAGTCACTTTTATCATGTTGGTTTGATTCGTGTTCGCTACTTTGATAATTTGATATGTGGGTGGACCGGTGCTAAGGTGCTGTTCTTACTTGAACTAACAACCTACTTATGATTAACCCCCTCGCAAGCATCCGCAACTACGAGAAAAGTATTAAGACAAAGTCTAACCATAGCATTAAACAT
The DNA here is from genome assembly GCA_039707655.1 of Elymus sibiricus. Classification (NCBI taxonomy): domain Eukaryota; kingdom Viridiplantae; phylum Streptophyta; class Magnoliopsida; order Poales; family Poaceae; genus Elymus; species Elymus sibiricus. The sequence goes on along the minus strand of CM077675.1, from coordinate 413,845,191 downwards.
GTGGATCCAAATCAGCCCCTTACGAAGTAGCGCATAAACTAGGGTTTAAGCTTCTGTCACTCTAGCAACCCATCATCTAATAACTACTCCACAATGCATTCCCTTAGGCCCATGAATGGCGAAGTGTCATGTAGTCGACGTTCACATGACACCACTAAGGGAATCACAACATATATGTCATCAAAATATGGAACACATATCAGATTCGCATGATTACTTGCAACATGACTTCTCCCGTGACCTCAAGAACAAAGGTAACTACTCACAAATAATAAACATGCTCAAGATCAGAGGGGTATTGAATAGCATAATGGATCTGAACATATAATCTTCCACCAAATAAACCATATAGTAATCAACTACGCAAGGTAATCAACACTACTAGTCACCCACAGGTTCCAATCTGAGGTTCCGGTACAAAGATTGAACACAAGAGATGAACTAGGGTTTAAGAGGAGATGGTGCTGTTGAAGATGTTGATGAAGATTGGCCTCCCAAAGATGAGAGGGGTATTGGTGATGACGATAGCTTCGATTTCCCCCTCCGGGAGGGAAGTTCCCCCGGCGGAATCGCTCCGCCGGAGGGCAAAAGTGCTCATGCCCAAGTTCCGCCTCGAGGCGGCGGCGCTTCATCCCGAAAGTCCTCCTCCTAATTTTTTTAGGTTTTTTGGGAATTTATACCAGAAGATGGGCTCCGGAGGTGGGCCAGGGTGAGCACCATCCACCAGGCCGTGCCAGGGGGTGCCTGGCGTGCCCTGGTGGGTGTTCCTCACCAGGTGCCCCCCCTCCGATAGATTTATGCTCCAGTATTTTTTATTAATTCCAAAAATAATCTCCGTAAAGTTTCAGCTTCATTGGAGTTGTGTAGAATAGGTATCTCTGACGTGCTTTTCTTGGGTCCAGAATTCCAGCTGCCAGTATTCTCCCTCTTTGTGTAAACCTTGCATATTATAAGAGAAAAGGCATTAGAATCACTCCCAAAGCATTATTATTCAACAAAACAAAGTAAATAACAGTAGTAAATCATGATGCAAAATGGACGTATCAACTCCCCCAAGCTTAGACCTCGCTTGTCCTCAAGCAAAAGCCGATATTGAAAAGCATGTCCACACGGTTTGAGAGAGAGGTGTCGATAAAAACAAAATACGGACATAGAAGCATCATGCTTATTAACATAACAGCAACAACCTCTAACATAAGAACTTATTTCAATATGTTTTTATCATAAAGCTTCTCATGAACAAGTAACAATTCATCACAACATAGAAGTATGAAGCATAAACCTTATTGGAAACCAACAAACTGTGTTCTCAGTCAACTTTGCAACTACAATTCATCATATTTTCAGGAAGGGTCTCATGTCGGAGCCTTTTGGCAAGTACACATACTCAACAATCATTTAGTCTTCTATGATTGCTAATGCTCACGGCATACCCATGAACAAAAAGTTTCAACCGGACACATAGGAAGATAGGGGCTTATAGTTTTGCCTCCCAACGTATTCACCTCAAGGGTGATGTCAACAATAATAACTCATGCCCACCCATATCCAACTGGGTATATGTGCCTAGATCTTTCCTCACCACATGATGCTTGCAAAGGAAAAAGTAAAAAGGAATAGAGAAGAATACTTTGACTCTTGCATAAAAGTAAGTGCATAAAAGTAAAAGATAGGCCCTTCGCAGAGGGAAGAAGAGGTTGTCATGCTCTTATTGGTTTGTATGCCCAATCTCTTAATGTAAAAGAATGTCATGCTATATTGCCCCCTATGATAGCAACCTTTATTATGCAGTCCGTCGCTTTTATTACTTTGCCATCATAAGTTCGTATAACACTCAATTTTCTCTTACACTAATTGATCAAAACACTTTTAGAAGCAATTTTTATTGCCTCGTTGCATCGATGACAACTTACTTGAAGGATCTTTCTCGATCCATAGGTAGGTATGGTGGACACTCAAGGAAAGAGTTTGGGTTTGGGTTTTGGATGCACAGTAGTATCTCTACTTAGTGCGGAATTTTTGGCTAGCAAATATATTGAGCAAGCACCACATGTTAAAGGATCTATGACAATATAACTTCTATGTGGATATGAACAAACATAAATCATTACGTTGTCTTCCTTGTCCAACGTCAACAATTTTGACATATACTATTTGATGGGGGCTCACAATCATAAAAGATGTCCAAGATAGTGTATTTGCATGTGAATCTTCTCTTCCCTAATTAATTCTTTCATGAATTGCATCATTGACCAATGCTATGTTTGTCAAACTCCAATAAATTTTACTACTTATACTTTTCCTTATGTGATGTCATTACTCACCATAAGATTAGCATATGATTCTTTTCATTTATTTGTCTTTCTTTTATTTGATTGCAACAAGAAAGTAGAGAAGCAAAAACTCAAACTAAACTTTATTATATAACTTTCACTCGATTACATAGATTGGTAGGCCACGAAACTAACACACGAAAATAGATCACGCTAAACTTTTATTCAACTAAAGCAAAGGGAAACTAAAGATAGAGCTAAAATAGGTAAAGGCGAATAAATGTGGTGGTAATACGATACCGGGGCACCTCCCCCAAGCTTGGCTCAAGCCAAGGGGAGTGCCCATACCCATGTACTCAGGTCTCCTTTGGTGGTGGTGATGAAGAAGGTGGAGGTGTTGATGCAGGTGGTGGTGATGTGATGTCACACTTTAGCTTCAGAAGATGCTCCAATTTGCGGATGACACTCCTAAGGCTGTCGATGTGTTCTTGCAACAAGATATTTTCACGGATGAGAAATTTATTCTGAACACAAACCGCTTCAAAGGCTCTAAAGGCTTCGATTTTAATAGGGGTGAGATGCTTGTAATAAGGTTGAAGGATATCTTCTTCCTCTCCCTCCTTTGCTGGTGCGAATTGATCTCCTTCAGGGAGATAATCCACCTTAGCTTCATTGTCCTTTTCCTCCTTGTAGGCTTCTTACGGTTCCTCCCTCTTCAACTCTATCTTCATTAGCCAGGCATCTTCTTCCACATTGTTAGGAGAGGGAGAAGATATGATGCCTGACTTGACAAATCTGATAGGAAAACAGCAAGAAGCAAGAACAGAGGATTTTTCTGCGATGCGGTCGTCAAAACAGTCGGGGGTATATATAGAGAATTTTTATTCTTTGTAAACAAGTATTTGGAAGGAAAACGGAGTCGGGAAGGCATCCGAGGGGGGCACCACCCACCAGGGCGTGCCCAGGGGTGCCTGGCGCGCCCTGGTGTATCGTGCTCACCTCGATTACCTTCTGGTTTATTCTTTTATTCCTAAAATTTTAAAATAATCCAAGACTGACAGAAAATATTTTTGCGGATTTTTCGGAGTCCGTTTACTTACTGTATCACGTACCTCCTATTTTTAAGTATTCTGGAGTGTTCCGGAAGGTTTCTTTTATGTGTTCCTCCGGTGTCATGGTTTGGATAACATTGCTTTCAATGTTAATAGGCGTACCTGAGATATAATGCTTAATTCTTTGGACATTGACCACGTTCGGGTTAGTACCTTCGGCATTATTAATCTTGATAGCTCCAGAACGATAAACCTCTTCGATAATATATGGTCCTTCCCATTTGGAGAGAAGCTTTCCTGCAAAGAATCTTAAACGAGAGTTGAATAAAAGAACATAATCTCCTATTTTGAATTCCTGCTTTTGGATTCTTTTGTCATGCCATCTTTTTACTTTTTCTTTGAATAGCTTGGCATTTTCATACGCTTGGGTTTTCCATTCATCTAGTGAGCTAATATCAAATAGCCTCTTCTCACCGGTAAGTTTGAAATCATAATTGAGTTCTTTAATTGCCCAAAATGCTTTGTGTTCTAATTCTAGAGGCAAATGACAAGCCTTTCCATATACCATTTTATATGGAGACATACCCATAGGATTTTTATAAGCTGTTCTATAGGCCCAAAGTGCATCATCTAATTTCTTAGACCAATTCTTACGAGACCTATTGACAGTTTTTTGTAATATTAATTTTATTTCTCTATTGCTAAGTTCTACTTGACCACTAGATTGAGGATGATAGGGTGATGCAATTCTATGGTTAACATCATATTTAGCAAGCATCTTACGGAAAGCACCATGAATAAAGTGTGAACCACCATCGGTCATTAAATATCTAGGGACTCCAAACCTCGGGAAGATAACCTCTTTAAGCACTTTAATGGAGGTGTGGTGATCAGCACTACTAATTGGAATAGCTTCTACCCACTTAGTGACATAATCAACCGCAATTAAAATATGAGTGTACCCGTTAGAGGAAGGAAAAGGCCCCATATAATAAAAACCCCACAAGTCAAATGGTTCAACAACAAGAGAATAATTCATAGGCATTTCTTGACGCTTACCGATATTACCAACTCTTTGACATTCATCACAAGACAAGACAAACTTACGGGCATCCTTGAAGAGAGTAGGCCAATAAAAACCAGATTGCAGTACCTTATGAGCAGTTCTATCTCCCGCATGATGTCCTCCATAAGCTTCAGAATGACATTTCTGTAGGATATGTTCCTGTTCATGCTCAGGTACACAACGCCTAATAATACCATCTACTCCTTCTTTATAAAGATGTGGGTCATCCCAAAAGTAATGTCTCAAGTCATAGAAGAATTTTTTTCTTTTGTTGGTATGTGAAACTAGGTGGTATATATTTAGCAACAATGTAATTAGCATAATCAGCATACCAAGGTGTGTTGTGTGAGACACTTATTGCAGCTAGCTGTTCGTCAGGGAAACTATCATCAATAGGTAGTGGGTCATCAAGAATATTTTCTAACCTAGACAAGTTATCAGCTACGGGGTTCTCAGCTCCTTTCCTATCAACAATATGTAAGTCAAATTCTTGGAGTAAAAGAACCCACCTAATGAGTCTAGGTTTAGCATCTTTCTTTTCCATAAGGTATTTTATAGCAGCATGATCGGTGTGAACAATAACTTTGGAGTCAACAATATAGGATCTAAATTTATCACAAGCAAACACAACTGCTAAAAATTCTTTTTCAATAGTAGCATAGTTTCGTTGAGCACTGTCTAGAGTTTTACTAGCATAATGGATAACATTCAATTTCCTATCAACTCTTTGTCCTAGAATAGCACCAACAGCATAATCACTTGCATCACACATAATTTCAAAAGGTAAGTTCCAATCAGGTGGTTGAACGATAGGTGCAGAGGTTAAGGCTTTCTTGAGTGTTTCAAAGGCTTCCACACAATCATCATCCAAAACAAAAGGAATATCCTTTTGCAAAAGATTAGTAAGAGGCCTAGAAATTTTAGAGAAGTCTTCAATGAACCTCCTATAAAAACCAGCATGACCAAGAAAACTTCGAATACCTTTAATATCTTTAGGACATGACATTTTCTCAATTGCATCAACTTTAGCTTTATCCACCTCAATACCTCGCTCAGATATTTTATGCCCCAAGACAATACCTTCATTAACCATAAAGTGGCACTTCTCCCAATTCAAGACAAGATTAGTTTGTTCACATCTCTACAAAACTCGATCAAGGTTGCTTAAGCAATCATCAAAAGAAGTTCCGTAAACGGAAAAATCATCCATGAAAACCTCCACAATCTTTTCACAAAAATCAGAGAATATAGCAGTCATACATCTTTGAAAGGTAGCAGGTGCATTGCATAAACCAAAAGGCATACATCTATAAGCATAGGTTCCAAAAGGGCAAGTAAAGGTGGTTTTCTCTTGATCGGATTGTGAAACGGGTATTTGAGAGAAACCAGAATATCCATCTAGGAAACAAAAGTGTGTGTGCTTAGATAGTCTCTCTAGCATTTGATCAATGAAAGGCAAAGGGTAATGATCTTTCCTAGTAGCTTTATTTAATTTTCTAAAATCAATTACCATTCTATAACAAGTGAAAATTCTTTGGGTAATGAGTTCATTCTTATCATTAGGAACAACGGTTGTCGGATTTCGGGCTCCACAAAACCCTAGGAAGTTCGAACCCATGGGCGTGTGCGAAGATCCCTCAACAGCGGTGGCCTCGCTCGATGGCGAGGAAGAAGATAGCACATGAGAGTTTACCCAGGTTCGGGCCGCTGCGAAGCGTAAAACCCTACTCCTGCCTTTGGTGGACTGCCTCACGAGGAGGTTTGTGGATGAACTAGTACAGTGATGTGTTGCCTTGCGGGAGTGTTTGCGGGGTGGTTGTGTCATCCCCTCCTACCGGGCTGCCTAGCCTCGGTTTATAGTGGCCCGGGTCCTCTTTCCTTATCGCAATGGCGGGAAGGGATCCCACAACGGCCAAATTCAAAGGGGGATAGGAGGTACACCCTATCCTGACGAAAGGTGATCTTCGCCTGCAAAGTAGTCGACGGCGATGCAGAGGTGGGCTCGGCGATGACGTCCGTCCTGCCGGGCTCGAGGTCTTGGTCATGTTGCACCATAAGGGAAACCTTTGGGGGGCTCTTTGGCAACCTGCGCTCGTCCTTGTCTCCTTTGCACCAAAGAGGAAACTGTCCCCTCTGGCGCGCTGGCACCCGCCCGGCCTGGCTGTCGTCACCCTTGTCCTCCTGAGGTCGTGCGTTGCAAAGAAGTCTCCACCGCTCGGGAGGGGGCCTGGGGAGGCCTACCTCCCTACGGGTCTTGGCGCTGTCTCCCCCGCGAGCCCGGGGCCTCACGAGGGCCTTGTGTTGAGTAGGGCCGCGCCGGGCCGTGCTTGGTCGTCGAGGTGGGCCACACCTTGGGCCGCAGGCAGGCAAGTCTGGGTACCCCCGTTCCCAGGACGCCGACAACGGTAATACCTCCTTTCTCAGGGACACAATGAACGGGGCTTACCCATCTACTATCAGCTATGGGATAGATTATACCTGCTTCCAAAAGCTTTAATATTTCAGTTCTTAGCAATTCCTTCATCTTAGAATTCAATCGTCGTTGGTGATCAACAACGGTTTTAGCATCAGGTTCCATATTGATCTTGTGCTGACATAGAGTGGGACTAATGCCCTTAAGATCATCAAGAGTATATCCAATAGCAGCCTGGTGTTTCCTTAGAACTTTCAATAATCTTTCTTCTTCATGTTCTGAAAGGTTAGCGCTAATAATAACAGGATATATCTTTTTCTCATCAAGATAAGCATACTTCAAAGTGTCGGGCAATTGTTTCAATTAAAACACAGGATCACCTTTAGGTGGAGGAGGACCTCCAAGAGTTTCAATAGGCAAATTGTGTTTCAAGAGAGGTTGTTGTTCGAAGAAAATTTGATCTATTTCATTTCTTTCACGCATGTGCATATTATTTTCATGGTCGAGCAAATATTGTTCTAAAGGATCAGTAGGAGGCACAACAATAGAAGCAAGTCCAATTATTTCATCTTCACTAGGTAACACTTTATCACGAGGTTGTCTACTAAACTTGGAAAAATTAAATTCATGAGACACATTACCAAAACTGACACCGATAGTTTGTTTTTCACAATCTATCTTAGCGTTGACGGTGCTCAAGAAAGGTCTACCAAAGATAATGGGACAAAAGTCATCTTGTGGGGAACCAAGAACTAGAAAATCAGTAGGGTATTTTACTTTCCCACACAAGACTTCAACATCTCTAACAATCCCAAGTGGTGTGATAGTATCTCTATTGGCAAGTTTAATAGTAACATCAATATCTTCCATTTCAGCAGGTGCTATTTCATTCAGAGTTTCTAGGTATAAGGTAAAAGGGATAGCACTCACACTAGCACCCAAATCACATAAACCATGGTAGCAATGATCTCCTATTTTAACTGACACAACGGGCAAGCCTTCTATAGGTCTATGTTTATCTTTCTTATCAGGCTTAGCAATTCTAGCAGCTTCATCACAAAGGTAAATGACATGCCCATCAATATTTTCTTCCAAGAGATCTTTAACCATAGAAACACTTGGTTCTACTTTAATTTGCTCAGGGGGTTTAGGTGCTCTTATATTACTCTTACGAACCACGGTTGATACCTTAGCATGTTCCTTTATCCTAACTGGGAAAGGTGGTTTTTCAATATAAGCAGTAGGCACAACTGGATCAACATTATAAAAGATGGTTTCTTCTTTAGCTATGACCGGTTCTTTAATTTCTTCTTTAATAGGGGGTGATATTTAAACCACTTCTCCTTAGGGAGATCAACGTGAGTAGCAAATGCTTCACAGAAAGAGGCTACTATCTCAGAGTCAAGTCCATATTTAGTGCTAAACTTGTGAAAAGTATCGGTATTCATAAAACATCTAACACAATCAAATTCAAGCTTTATACCTGACTCATTACCTTCATCGAGTTCCCAATTTTCAGAGTTGCGTTTAATTCTTTCTAAGAGATCCCACTTGAAATCAATAGTCTTCTTCATATAAGAACCAACACAAGAAGTATCGGGCATGGATTGATCATTATGAGAAAGCCAAGCATAAAAATTCTGAATGATAACTTCCCTCGGAATGTCATGATTGGGGCATGAATATAACATTGACTTAATACTCCCCAAGCTAGAGCGATACTTTCTCCTTCACGAGGCCAAAAATTATATATATAATTCCGATCACGAGGAACTAGATGCATAGGATAAAACTTTTGATGGAATTCCAATTGCAAACGATTCCAGTTCCACGATCCAAGGTCATCACATAGCCTATACCATGTCAATGCTTTCCCCTCCAAAGATAAAGGGAAAACCTTCTTCTTAACTTCATCTCCGGGTAAACCTGCAAGCTTAAATAATCCACATATTTCGTTCACATATAAGAGATGCATATCAGGATGTTCAGTTCCATCTCCTGCATAAGGTTTAGCAAGCAAGTGTTCTAGCATACCCGAAGGAATTTCATAAGCAACATTTTCAGTAGGTGCTGTAGGTTGAGGGGCAACTAATTGTGGTTCCGCTCGAGGATAAGATACCCCGAACAAACCCCTCAAAGGATTGTTCTCCATAGTAGCAAGTAGCAATAAATTTCAGCACGTAGTATAAGTTTTTCCTTACCGATTTCCACTTACAAAGAGCGCTTCACTCCCCGGCAACGGCGCCAGAAAAGAGTCTTGATGACCCACAAGTATAGGGGATCAATCGTAGTCCTTTCGATAAGTAAGAGTGTTGAACCCAACGAGGAGCAGAAGGAAATGACAAGCGGTTTTCAGCAAGGTAATTTCTGCAGGCACTGAAATTGTAGGTAATAGATAGTTTGATAGCAAGGTAATTTGTAACGAGCAAGTAACGGTAACGGTAAAAAAGGTGCAGCAAGATAGCCCAATCCTTTTGAGGCAAAGGACAGGCCAGAACAATCACTAGTAATAGGCAAAGTGTTCTTGAGGGTACACGGGAATTTCGTCTAGTCACTTTTATCATGTTAGTTTGATTCGTGTTCGCTACTTTGATAATTTGATATGTGGGTGGACCGGTGCTAAGGTGCTGTTCTTACTTGATCTAACAACCTACTTATGATTAACCCCTCACAAGCATCCGCAACTACGAGAAAAGTATTAAGACAAAGTCTAACCATAGCATTAAACATGTGGATCCAAATCAGCCCCTTACGAAGTAGCGCATAAACTAGGGTTTAAGCTTCTGTCACTCTAGCAACCCATCATCTAATAACTACTCCACAATGCATTCCCTTAGGCCCATGAATGGTGAAGTGTCATGTAGTCGACGTTCACATGACACCACTAAGGGAATCACAACATACATATCATCAAAATATCGACCACATATCAAATTCACATGATTACTCGCAACATGACTTCTCCCGTGACCTCAAGAACAAGGGTAACTACTCACAAATAATAATCATGCTCAAGATCAGAGGAGTAATTAATAGCATAATGGATCTGAACATATAATCTTACACCAAATAAACCATATAGTAATCAACTACACAAGGTAATCAACACTACTAGTCACCCACAGGTACCAATCTGAGGTTCCGGTACAAAGATTGAACACAAGAGATTAACTAGGGTTTGAGAGGAGACGGTGTTGTTGAAGATGTTGATGAAGATTGGCCTCCCAAAGATGAGAGGGGTGTTGGTGATGACAATAGCTTAGATTTCCCCCTCCGGGAGGGAAGTTCCCACGGTGGAATCGCTCCGCCGAAGGGCAAAAGTGCTCCTGCCCAAGTTCCGCCTCGAGGCGGCGGTGCTTCATCCCGAAAGTCCTCCTCCTAAATTTTTTTAGCTTTTTTGGGAATTTATACCAGAAGATGGGCTCCGTAGGTGGGCCAGGGTGAGCACCATCCACCAGGCCGCGCCAGGGGGTGCCTGGCGCGCCCTGGTGGGTGTTCCTCACCAGGTGGCCCCCCTCCGATAGATTTTTGCTCCAGTATTTTTTATTAATTCCAAAAATAATCTCCATAAAGTTTCAGCTTCATTGGAGTTGTGCAGGATAGGTATCTCTGACGTGCTTTTCTTGGGTCCAGAATTCCAGCTGCCGGTATTCTCCCTCTTTGTGTAAACCTTGCATATTATGAGAGAAAATGCATTATAATCACTCCCCAAAGAATTATTATTCAACAAAACAAAGTAAATAACAGTAGGAAATCATGATGCAAAATGGACGTATCACCCGACACATTGTATGGCATTAGGGGGAGAAATATACCATATAGAATGCCAGGAAACGTCATAAACATTTTATCCACATACTTAAGAATCTGAACTAGAGGATCAGGTTATGGGAAATTGGCAACATATTGCAAATAATCTCCCATATGCATTTACTGATGACAAATGTGTCACTGAAGTCAAGACCAGAACGAGTAGAGGTACCCAATAAACTACTCGTAACCTCGAATGAGCGCAAGAGTCTCCTCAATCAGTAAATGTGATTCAACCTCGAGTGGAATGACATATATGGATGCGCGTCGTATCATCCAGAGCCTAGCACAGATGTGCACACATTTTTATGGTGTTGGGACATCGAAACACCTTGACTCTGTTGACAAGGAGTTATGAGGCGTAACAAGAAGTCTACAAAGTATATTGATTCATGAGAATCATATATGAAAAGTTTACATATTTCCACATAAACTTCTTCGTGAGAATTGCTAAAATTCTTTTGGGCCTTGAACAAAAATCCATGGAGAGTGTTGTTTGCACTTATATTGGTTCAAATGAAAGAAGGCAATTAAGGAAGAGTAGCCCTCGCTCATCAAAAGAGGTGTTTACCATAGTAAAACCTGCTCCTCATAAGTATCTTTCGTAGAGAAGAGAAGTGATTTTCATTCAGAAACAAAATAGTTGAGGTGGTGAGAAAGCGAGGCTTGTAGCACAAGGGTTTCCGTCGAGATCTGACATCGGTTACGATGAACCATACCTTCTCGGTGTGAGTGGAATTATGTTTCGATACTGAATTGGCAGTACAGATCCACGCGATTGATGGTATGCAGTGGCTACATACTCACATGGATCACTCAGTTAGGATATTTATATTGAGTCATTGAAAGGGCTTAATATTATGAATCCAATGATAAATCGCAACATGTGTGTGTGATGGTTCAGAAGTCATTCTTTGACTCTGAAGAGGTCGAAGAGTTGTGTGGTACAACCGATTAAGTGAGTGATTACTCTAATACTAATGATTGTTGTTGTGTATTCATGAAGATAACCTGAATTGGATTTACATCTTCTTATTGATGTGGATGATCTTATCATCAATGTCTATACAAGACATATTAGATGCACACAATCATTTTGAGACGGATGTTTGGGTCAAACCAAATGGTGTTAAGTTTATAGCTTGAGCATATTCCCTCGGGAATAAACGTATGCCAGTCTTCATATATCTAGAAATATTGGAAAAGTTCAGTATGGATATATCTTATCAAAGACACATATGGTCATATTATACCTCACATGGGACACAAGCCCATTCAAACCTAGGGGAGACGATGAAGTGATAGTGGACAGGAAGTTCCATATCTGAGTACCAACGAAGCACTCATATATATTACAAAATAAGTCGTGTGTGACACTATATTTGTTGGAAATTTATTGAGAGTGCGATCCTCAACAAAAGGTATAATGGTTGGTGTAAGGAATATCCCCATATATGTCCAAGGCACAAAAGGTCTTGATTAATTTCATCGGAAAAATCAATATGGGACCATGGTGTGATATCCTGATAGTGGCTGATATTCTGATCCCGTCAATGCCATATCGAAGACTGGAATTACTCGAAGAGTATTCTGAACGAAGCTTTCAGAATAGACTCTAAATGGGTCCTTCCGGTGATCATTCTGTCATAATTACTTTATTTGAAACATGACAAGATACACATCGCTTCGTAGAATGACTGGCCACATCTGAGATCATGTGGAGATTCATTGGAATCAATTATTATTATCTACCAAGATAATGTCACTTGTATTTCTCATGGGTTATATTTATCCTCGCGAATTACAGAAATGTAAGATGATAATCTGCGAACAAATTATTGTTGGAAATATGCCCAAGAGGTAATAATAAAATAGTTATTATTATATTTCCTTGTTCATGATAAATGTTTATTATCCATGCTATAATTGTATTGATTGGAAACTCAAATACATGTGTGGGTACATAGACAACAATGTGTCCCTAGTAAGCCTCTAATAGACTAGCTCGTCAATCAAAGATGGTTGTGGTTTCCTAGCCATGGACAAGAGTTGTCATTTGATGATGAGATCACATCATTAGGAGAATGATGTGATGGACAAGACCCAAACTATGAACGTAGCATATGATCGTGTCAGTTTATTGCTATTGTTTTTTGCATGTCAAGTATGTGTTCCTATGACCATGAGATCATGTAACTCACTGACACCAGAGGAGTACCTTGTGTGTATCAAACGTCACAACATAATTGGGTGACTATAAAGATGCTCTACAGGTATCTCCGAGGGTGTCTGTTGAGTTGACATGGATCAAGACTGGGATTTGTTGCTCCGTGTGATGGAGAGGTATCTCAGGGCCCACTCGGTAATACAACATCACAATGAGCCTTGCAAGCAAACTGACTAAAGAGTTAGCCACGGGATCTTGTATTAAGGAACGAGTAAAGAGACTTGCTGGTAACGAGATTGAACTAGGTATGGAGATATCGACGATCGAATCTCGGGCAAGTAACATACCGATAAACAAAGGGAACAACGTGCGGGATTAACTGAATCCTTGACATAGAGGTTCAACCGATAAAGATCTTCATAGAATATGTAGGAACCAATATGGGCATCTAGGTCCCGCTATTGGTTATTGACCGTAGAGGTGTCTCGGTCATGTCTACATAGTTCTCGAACCCGCAGGGTCTGCACACTTAACGTTCGGTGACGTTTCGGTATTATTGAGTTATGTATGTTGGTGACCGAAGGTTGTTCGGAGTCCCGGATGAGATCCCGGACGTCACGAGGAGTTCCGAAATGGCCCGAAGGTAAATATTTATATATGGGAAGTCATATTTTGGCTACCGGAAAAGTTTTGGGTTTTTTCGGTTTTGTACCGGGAAGCTTCTAGAAGGTTCCGGAAACTTCCGAAGGAGTCCGGAAGTCCACCAAGGGTTCCACCACGTCCCAAGTGTTTGCATGGGCTGAGGGGAGGCGCCTTGGCCTTATTGGGCCAGGCGCACAAGTCCCTCAAGGCCCATGTGGCTTGGGAGAGGTGGAAAGTCCACCTATTTATGGAAAGGGAGGGAATTGGACTAGGAGTCCAACTCCTCCCCCTTGGCTGCGCCCTAGGGCATGGACGGGATGATCTCCATGCCCCTCCACCTATATATAGAGGGGAGGGGCGCCCCAAGAGAACACACGAAGCCCTTGGCACCCCTCTCTCTCCTTAGATCGTTTTCTCCTCCGTTCGCGGTTTCGGTAGCGCTAGGCGTAGCCCTGCTAAGATCGCTCCACCACCACCGCCACCACACTGTTGTGCTGCCAGAGAACTCATCTACCTCTCCGCCCTCGCTTGCTGGATCAAGGACGCGGAGATCGTCATCCAGTTGTACGTGTGCTGAACGCGGAGGTGTCGTACGTTCGGCACTAGATCGTGATTGGATCGCGGGACGGCTTGTCATTTGGATCGCGAAGACGTTCGACTACATCAACCGCATTTCTTAATGCTTCCCGCTTAGTCTTTTCTTCATTCAGCGGTATTGTGGGATGAAGTGGCTGGGACCAACCTTATTCGTCCACGTACGAGAGACCGGTTCCATCGACTGACATGTAACTTTGTTGCATAAGATGGCTGGCGGGTGTCTGTCTCTCCCACATTAGTTGAATCGGATTCGACAGAGGCGGTCCTTGTAGAAGGTGAAATAGCAACTTGTATATCACTGTTGTGGTTTTGCGTACGTAAGAATCGTTCTTGCTAGATACCCATAGCAGCCACGTAAAACATGCAACAACAAATTAGAGGACGTCTAACTTGTTTTTACAGGGTATGATGTGATATGATATGGCCAGAAACATGATGAGATATATGTGATGTATGAGATGATCATGTTTTGTATAGATAATCACGACTTGCATGTCGATGAGTATGGCAACCGGCAGGAGCCATAGGCTTGTCTTTAATTTTTTTTCGTCTTTTTGCTTTGCTTTATCGCTATGAGTTAGCAATAGTTGTAGAAGCAATAGTTGGCGCGACAACCTCATGGCGACACGTTGATGGAGATCAAGATGATGGAGATCATGGTGTTATACCGGTGACGATGGAGATCATGTCGGTGCTTTCAAGATGGAGATCAAAAGCACAAAGATCATGGCCATATCATGTCACTTATGATTTGCATGTGATGTTAATCCTTTTATGCACCTTGTTTTGCTTAGGACGACGGTAGCATTATAAGGTGATCCCTCACTAAAATTTCAAGATAAAATTGTGTTCTCCCCGAGTGTGCACCGTTGCGAAAGTTCGTCGTTTCGAGACACCACGTGATGATCGGGTGTGATAGACTCTACGTTCACATATGAAAGGACGTGGATGTCGCCTAGAGGGGGGGTGAATAGGCGCTTTAAAATAATTACGGTTTAGGCTTGAACAAATGCGGAATAAAACTAATGTTTAATATGTCAAGCACAAAACCTAAAACAACTAGGCTCACCTATGTGCACCAACAACTTATGCGAAGCAAGATAAACAACTAAGTGATAGCAAGATATATAACAAGAAACAATATGGCTATCACAAAGTAAAGTGCACAAGTAAAGGGCTCGGGGTAAGAGATAACCGAGGCACGTGGAGACGATGATGTATCCCGGAGTTCACACCCTTGCGGATGCTAATCTCCGTTCGGAGCGGTGTGGAGGCACAATGCTCCCCAAGAAGCCACTAGGGCCACCGTAATCTCCTCACGCCCTCGCACAATGCAAGATGCCGTGATTCAACTAAGGGACCCTTGAGGGAGGTCACCGAACCCGTACAAATGGCAACCCTTGGGGCGGTCACCGGTACCCATACAAATTGCTCGGGGCAATCTCCACAACCTAATTGGAGACCCCGACGCTTGCCCGGAGCTTTACACCACAATGATTGAGCTCCGAGGCACCACCAACCGTCTAGGGCGCCAAGGCACCCAAGAGGAACAAGCCCTAGGGTGCTCAAACACCCAAGAGTAATAAGCTTCTCAAACTTCACTTCCACGTATCACCGTGGAGAACTCAAACCTATGCACCAAATGCAATGGCAAGGGCACACAGAGTGCCCAAGTCCTTCTCTCCCAAATCCCACCAAAGCAACTAATGCTAGGGAGGAAAATGAGAGGAAGAACAAAGAAGAACACCAAGAACTCCAAGAACTAGATCCAAGGGGTTCCCCTCACATAGAGGAGAAAGTGATTGGTGGAAATGTGGATCTAGATCTCCTCTCTCTTTTCCCTAAAGAACTAGCAAGAATCATTGGAGGGATTGAAAGTTAGCAAGCTCAAAGAAGGTCAACAATGGGGGGCAAAAACGAGCTCAAAGGTTGGGGAACCATTGGGGAAGAAGACCCCCTTAAATAGGTACCCACAAATCTGCCCGTTATGTGCAGAATAACACAGGGGCGGTACCACCGCTATGATGACCGGTACAACCGGTCAAAGCAGACAAAACCAACCAGTAGCAAAAGCAATAAGCGGTACAACCGCCCGGGGCACCGGTAGTACCGGAATAACCGGAACAACCGGCCCACAACCGCCCAAGAACCGCTCCAAAACAGAAACTAGTACGGTGGTAGAGCGGTACATGGCCGGTACAACCTTCGGACCAATTCTGGAGCGGTACAACCGCTCCAAACACCGGTTGTACCGGTCAACCGGTACAACCTCTCTATGGGGCGGTACAACCTCCCTATGTAAAACAGGTAAGACTAAAACAGCCATAACTTTCGCATACGAGCTCCGATTTGAGCAAACTCAAGCTTGTTGGATAAAGGACAACAAGAGCTATCCAACAATGACTAGATAAATTAAGAACAAGCAATGGATAATAAATGCCACTAGGATAAGGAAGATGACCTTCCCAATAGATATCCGGCAAAATCTCCAACACCGAAAACACAATATGATGCATACGAAATCTGTTTTCGATGAGCTTGAATTTATCACGATGAAGACCATAAGCTCAAAAACTCACATGGATAAAAACCTAATAAGGACCAAGAAATATGATGATGCAAGGATGTAAATGGTTTGAGCTCTCAACGAACAATACGATCAATCTACTCACTTGAGAGCCCCCCTTGATAGTACGGCTATCGATCCTATAACCCGGTCTCCCAACTACCACCATGAGACCGGTAAAATGGAAAACCCTATCAAGGTCAAACCTTTGCCTTGCGCATAGTCCACTTGAGCTAGATGATGACGATCTTGTCCTTCTCAAGATGGACCACCTTTCTTGATTGCGCCGGCTCGATGAAGACTAGTTGATTTCTCCCCCATACTCCACTATGGGTGAGCCACTTTTCGGCACATCTTCACAAGTCCATTGTCACCACAATGGATGGCAAGCTTCAAGCATGATCTCTCCATGATACTTCACTTGAACTTGCACACCGCAACCTTGATGACGATCACCACTTGATGTCATCTTCCATGGGTTGTATGTGATCTTCCTCTTGATGCAAGCCCATGGAAATATACCTAACCCCACAAAGAACACTCACGTAGACCATGGGTTAGTACACAAAGCGTAATGGACAATGCTTACCATACAATGGGATCACTTGACTCCTCTCAGTATATCGTGTACGCTTTGTGTGTAGATCAACTTGGTTCACTCTTTGACTTAGTCTTGATCAACCTTGTATCTTATCTTCTCTCTTCATAAAGATGATGTCTTGAAGGTCACCATGAATGCTCACACAATCTTCTTCTTCAAGACACGCTTGCAATAAGCTCAACTCTCACATGACCAATCTTTGGATAAAGCCTTGAATACCACCTTGGTCACCATATAAACTCCTTGAAACCAACAGATGAACTTGTAGAAGTACCTATGGACAAATCCTTTGAATATAACTCAAGGCAACCATTAGTCCATAGGGATTGTCATCAATTACCAAAACCACACATGGAGAAATGTGCTCTTACAATCTCCCCCATTTTGGTAATTGATGACAACCACTTTCAAGAGAGTTTATATAAGGAAATAAGCACAACCAAGCACACACATGCAAAGCTATAATGAATGGGTGTGAGATGCAAATGCTTAAGCAACAAAAGCAAACCTCTCTACACTTCCCAACCTAAACTCTCTAAACTTCTCCCCCATTGGCATTGATTGCCAAAATGGACGAAAAGCTTAGAAAGCCAATATAATAGGTGCTCCTCCAAAAAGTGTGTATTTCTCAAAATATGAGTGCAATGAAATACACATATCCAATTATAAGTAGTTGGAGGAAAACAAACTATATTGAGGACCCAAAGATTGCAAAAAGGATCGTATGGCACAAAGACATACAAAAGAGAAGCAAGCAATCAAAAGATACCAATTGGAACAAACAATCACATGGACCTACGAGCCACATGAATACAAGATATTATGATATGGGCAATAGAGTGTTTTAAAGAAACTAGAGAAGCTCCCCATGATTTGTGCACTATTAAGAATTTTTGTATTTGGATACAAGAGCACAAAATAGGATCATCACTCCCCCAAAATCAATAGAAACACACAATAAGTGCAAGCACATAGATAAGACAATAAAAATATCACTTGCACCAAACATATGGTTGAGCAACATGTAAAATAGGCAATTTAAGAATAGGCTCAACCAAAATGATGTGTGTGAGTCATGGCAAAGCACTTTGAGAAGACTAGTATAAGGATGAGCATTAAGCAACAACATAGTCTTGAAGAAATGAGACACAAAGTTCAAGCCATATCCTTCCCACATACACAAAGCACTGGCAAATGGGTCCACAAGCTTACTAATAAGAAAACTAAAAACCAAAGCTTGTGACAACCCCTGGTGAAGATAGGAAATAATAGCCTTGTCAGGAGGAGGGATACCAATCGAAATGGCAAAACCCTCGTGAAGACAAGCATGAGGAAAATAATCTTCACCAGCAAAGAGTGCATCAATATGCAAGGATATAAGATCCGCACTCAAGACAAATTCTTTCACGAAACCACCAAGGAAATAAAAGGGAATGCAACGGTGGACGTGAAAGAAAAGAGGATATCAACTAGAGATGTAACTTCTCTCATGTGTATAAGATTCTAGGCAGAGGACAATCATGATGATATATCCACAAAGAATGATGTACACACGAAATAGTTAGAAGAAGGAACGAACAAGATATCCAAAAGGAAGTCATAAATATACCAATAAGATCTTTGCTTGAAAGCATAGCACATAGCCTAATATTTTTCTTATTGTACATAAATGAACTCCCAATACACGAACATCAAAGACATCACAACTAGCAATATGACATCATCGTTGAGACGCTTTGAGAAAGGAAACAAGTACCACAAGAAAGACTCAAGAAGTTCATGACATGATGCAACCTACAAGAAGTTGAATGCAAGAAATGTATGCATGAAGTAGATACTTGTTACCGAGATAGCATTGGATTGATGTAGTAGATAATGGTTCATCGATCATCCTAGCTTGGCTCCAATAAGCACATGGTGTCAACACCTTCCTTGTAAGTGAGCCGAGCATCCAATGCATCTCCAATTGTTCCTAGAACAACAACACAAACAAAATGGTACCCAAACTCATTGGGACCAAAGAGTTAGTAGACCAACAATACATAGGACAAACTCCACATAACTATGTACATATAGATATGAACTTGAATTTCATGCACACTTTAGCCAATTTGTGACATAGTTGAGTTTCTCCTATATATTGGGTCGAAGAAAGAAAGCATGCCAAAGAAAGTACATAGTAAATATGCATGCTTACGACTTTCAAGAATCAAATCAACACATAGTTGATAAGATACCAAAAGACAAGGTAACAAGTGAAAAGAAGATACCAAACGAAGGATTATCACTTGAAGGATATCGATTAAAAGATACATCAAGGAATGAGATATCCATTGACACATGCCAAATAAAAGGAAACAAGATACCAATTGAAAGAAAACAAACAAGAGGTATCAAGTTTCCAAAAGAGAGCTAGGTTCCAAACAAACCAAACCCTCGGCATATTTTCTTGATGGCACAAAGCACCATAAAGAAAAGGCTTGCCTCCCACCAACACACTTGATGAGGATCAAAAGATTTTATGATAAACACATAAAGAGAGTGTTCTAAAGAAAATAGGATAGCTCCCCCAAGAGATGTGCATTATAAAGAATTTGCATTTGATTACAAAATGCACAAGATGGGATCATCACTTTCCCTATATCTATAGAAACACTAGACACACTCAAAACGATCCACAAGAGACAGGGAAGACAAACGATAAACAAAAACCAATGTAAAGATGATTAGAAATTTCTACCACTTAAAAGGAATACCAATTGTCAAAGGACAAGAAGTATTTGGAAATAATTCCCATTGGTAGATTGCAAAAAGACCCAACATCATCTTTACACCTAAAACACAAGCAAATGACACTTGTAGAGCTAACATGCCACCTAGGAACAAGATAATTTACAATATCAACTCTAAGTGGCAATACCTAAAATGTACACATTCTCTAGGCTTGTAATATGCACATAGCATATTACTCCCCCATAATGTGATAACCCAAAATAATTGACAAGTGGCAAATGAAATCCAACAAGAGATAGTTAATGGACCATTTAGAATTTGAATTTCTCATGAGAAGACATACCACATAGAAGCTAGATAATCTTGTAATATCAAAACTAGGTGGTATTCCTCATGTACACACATTTGTAGGATCGTGATGTGCACAAAGCACATCACTCCCCCAAAATGGTATAATCCGTTAACTCCTCACAAGAGCCAACTAAGATAAGACAAGATGCAAAAAGGCTCAACAAAATACGCTCACGTACATGATGTGCAAACCAACATACCCATACTTGATTACTCAAGATAAGCAAGCCGGAGCCACACCATATACAAACACATGCAAGGTACAAAACCACAACATGCAAAGGGGCCAGTAACTAACAATGTAAACAATTAAAGTACAAGTTACCGCAAGGAGGCACATTGGATATAAGATAGAAACTCGATAATCCAAATGACTTGGCTTGAGATAATATGAATGATGAAGATCCCTTAATTCTTCATGATGTAGCCAAGTCACCAATGCCCTCCAACAATACCTATTGATCAAGTTTGAGCTTGTTGGTCCCCAACCAAGTTGGGTCCTAAGAGGTTAGTCACAATAGGCTTGGCTACCCAAATGGTTCTTTTCTTGACACCACTTTGAGTACCAACACACTTGGCAAACACATTGCTAACCTTATCCTTCCCAAGAGAATAGACATCATCAATGATTATTGGGTTGGATACTTCACCATTAGTGCATGAAGAAGCAAAGTGACCCTTCTCACGACATAAGTAGCAACATCTACCCTTTAATTTCTTCTCCATTGATTTCTCAACTTGAGGAGTGTTGACTTGGGTCTTCTTGGGAAGTGGCCTTTGTTCAACTTGACGTTGAGCATGAGATTGTGGTTGCTTCCCTTGTTGCTTGTCGCTATGGGACTTCTTCTTCAATGGGCAAGATCTAACATGGTGCCCTTCTATTTTGCACTTGAAGCAAATAATCTTGGCCGAAATCTTGACTTGTTCTTGGCCCTTCTTCTTGTAGCTTTTGGACTTCTTCTTATTATTGGAGTTGAATCCAAGTCCACCCTTGTCATTTGGGGATTTTTGCACACTCGTGATATTGTTGAGTGTGGACTTCCCTTCATGACTCTTTTCCAAGTCTTTCTTTAAAGAAGTGACTTGGGCCTTGAGCTCTTTGTTTTCCTCTACATGGTTAGTATCAACACAAGTACTAGAGGAAGTAACAGCTTCATCGTTAGAGCAACAAGGCAATGAAAGTAATTCATCACAAGATGTAGCAACATTATGAGTAGATGAACTACGAGGACTAGCACATGGCAATAAAGCATTACTACTAGATGTAGTGCTAATGTCCACATGAGGCTCACTAGATGTTACCTTAGTAGTACTAGCCTCATGAGCTATTTTTAGCACATTATGCAATACTAGAAGATCACCATGAGAGCTAGAAAGCTTTTCATGACTTTCTTCCAATATCCCATAATTGCTAGATAGCAACTCAAGTTGAGCCCTTAGCTCAACATTCTCCTTCAAAATGGATGCTTCACAAGGAATAGAGTTAGTAGCACAAGCATCATCATTAACAACAAGAGGAGAAGGCAACTTGGCAAGCTCTTTAGCATATGAAGCTTCAAGTTGAGCATGAGACTCGGTGAGTTCAAAAAGCGAACTCTTAATGACCGTTGAGCCATTTTCGAGGTCCTCAAAGTCCTTAAGGAGTTTAGCATGTGCAAATTCAAGCTTATCATTTTTAGTTCTAAAATCATTAGCCACCTCGACAGCTCTATCATGGGATTCCTTTAATCTGGAAAATTCTAGAGCAAAGGTCTCCTTAAGAGATTCCTTGGTGGTTTGTTCATTTTCAAGAGCTTGAGATAGCTCCGCGATCTCATTAGCGTAATCACGCTCATGCCCTTCCATTTTATCAATGGTGGCCTCATGCTCCTCGAGATGAGCTTCCAGCTCCTCAATATATTTCTTGCCCTCAATGGCAATAGACATGATTTCCATGAAGTTGGAACGAGCAATTTTATTCTTATGAAGAGCTTTAAAAACCATTTCTCCCTTAATTTTTAAGGAAGCAATATTATCACTCTCTTCATCATTATCATCAACATCATCATCGTGAGATATATTGGGATTCAAAGTAGGAGATACCTTTGAAGCCTTAGCCATAAGGCAAAAGTGAGAAACAATAGATGATGATGTAGGATCCCTTGAAGCATCATTCAAGACCACATCTTGTTCCATGGAGTGTTGGGTTTCCTCAACATTGTTAGCACAACAACTCGAGGAAATAGGTACATTTTTATCATGGCAACAAGATATAGCAAGCATATCATCATGAGATTTAGTCGAGCAATTTCTACATGATATGCAAGGACTATCAACACAAGCATGTGAAACATTTAGAGTGCTCGAAGTGTTAAAGTCCAAAGATGAAGCATTGCAATAAGATAGTGAAGAAGAATTATCAACAATAAGCCCACTATCATCATTACAATGATCCTCACTACTCACCATATCATTACCTTGTGGCAATCCACATGTAGGTGAAGTAGATGAATTTGAGAAGACAACACGACTGGAGATGGAGGGAGAACAATCATCCCTACAAATCTTGGACACACCATATTCATCTTGAAGCTTTGTCCACAACTCATGAGCATCCCGGAACGGCATGAGTTGAAATATAACTACATTGCTCAAAGCATCGAAAAGCACATTAGAAGCTTGAGCATTGAGATAAGAGTTTTTCTCATCCTATAAAGATATGTGTTGAGAATCCTTTGGAGGAGAAAAACCCATAACTAGAATTCGCTCCAAATTTGGGTCCATGACCCTAAAGAGATTAAGCATGCGAATTATCCAAACATCAAATTTTGTGCCATCGAAACTAAGAGTGTCAGAGAATACTAATCCCTTAGTCCCTTACTCTCTAGGTGGTTAAACCTAATAATGAGAGACGTAGCTCTGATACCAATTGAAAGGATGAGGATGTCGCCTAGAGGGGGTGAATAGGCGCTTTAAAATAATTACGGTTTAGGCTTGAACAAATGCGGAATAAAACTAATGTTTAATATGTCAAGCACAAAACCTAAAACAACTAGGCTTACCTATGTGCACTTAAATTCCACTAAAGTTAAAAAAAGAGCGACCCTAATCACGATGGCGAAATTCTCCTTTTTTTTAGCGATTTTTATTAAAAAATATATATATTATATTGTATGAGAATACATGCAAGAGGAACACCCTTATCATTTGAGCAAAGTGTAAGCAGAAAAATTGAATATGGAGTGAGGATAAAGAGACCCATCTATCTACAAATTCTATTTGTTCAATAGACCTTTGTCAATGGAAATACAATGGTGAGAAAACAAATTATATGCGAAGCAAGATAAACAACTAAGTGATAGCAAAATATATAACAAGAAACAATATGGCTATCACAAAGTAAAGTGCACAAGTAAAGGGCTCGGGTAAGAGATAACCGAGGCACGTGGAGCTGATGATGTATCCCAGAGTTCACACCCTTGCGGATGCTAATCTCCATTCGAAGCGGTGTGGAGGCACAATGCTCCCCAAGAAGCCACTAGGGCCACCGTAATCTCCTCACGCCCTCGCACAATGCAAGATGCCGTGATTCCACTAAGGGACCCTTGAGGGAGGTCACCCAACCCGTACAAATGGCAACCCTTGGGGGCGGTCACCGGTACCCGTACACTTTGGCAACCCTTGGGGGCGGTCACCGGTACCCGTACAAATTGCTCGGGGCAATATCCACAACCTAATTGGAGACCCCGACGCTTGCCCGGAGCTTTACACCATAATGATTGAGCTCCGAGGCACCACCAACCGTCTAGGGTGCCAAGGCACCCAAGAGGAACAAGCTCTAGGGTGCTCAAACACCCAAGAGTAATAAGCTTCTCAAACTTCACTTCCACGTATCACCGTGGAGAACTCAAACCTATGCACCAAATGCAATGGCAAGGGCACACGGAGTGCCCAAGTCCTTCTCTCCCAAATCCCACCAAAGCAACTAATGCTAGGGAGGAAAATGAGAGGAAGAACAAAGAAGAACACCAAGAACTCCAAGAACTAGATCCAAGGGGTTCCCCTCACATAGAGGAGAAAGTGGTTGGTGGAAATGTGGATCTAGATCTCCTCTCTCTTTTCCCTCAAGAACTAGCAAGAATCATTAGAGGGATTGAGAGTTAGCAAGCTCAAAGAAGGTCAACAATGGGGGGCAAAAACGAGCTCAAAGGTTGGGGAACCATTGGGGAAGAAGACCCCCTTAAATAGGTCCCCACAAATCTGCCCGTTATGTGTAGAATAACACAGGGGTGGTACAACCGCTATGATGACCGGTACAACCGGTCAAAGCAGACAAAACCAACCTGTAGCAAAAGCAATAAGCGGTACAACCGCCCGGGGCACCGGTAGTACCGGAATAACCGGAACAACCGGCCCACAACCGCCCAAGAACCGCTCCAAAACAAAAACTAGTCCGGTGGTAGAGCGGTACATGGCCGGTACAACCTTCGGACCAATTCTGGAGCGGTACAACCGCTCCAAACACCGGTTGTACCGGTCAACCGGTACAACCTCTCTATGGGGCGGTACAACCTCCCTATGTAAAACAGGTAAGACTAAAACATCCATAACTTTCGCATACGAGCTCCGATTTGAGCAAACTCAAGCTTGTTGGATAAAGGACAACAAGAGCTATCCAACAATGACTAGATAAATTAAGAACAAGCAATGGATAATAAATGCCACTAGGATAAGGAAGATGACCTTCCCAATAGATATCCGGCAAAATCTCCAACACCGAAAACACAATATGATGCATACGAAATCTGTTTTTGATGAGCTTGAACTTATCACGATGAAGACCATAAGCTCAAAAACTCACATAGAGAAAAACCAAATAAGGACCAAGAAAGATGATGATGCAAGGATGCAAATGGTTTGAGCTCTCAACGAACAATACGATCAAGCTACTCACTTGAGAGCCCCCCTTGATAGTACGGCTATCGATCCTATAACCCGGTCTCCCAACTACCACCATGAGACCGGTAAAATGGAAAACCCTATCAAGGTCAAACCTTTGCCTTGCGCATAGTCCACTTGAGCTAGATGATGACGATCTTGTCCTTCTCAAGATGGACCACCTTTCTTGATTGCGCCGGCTCAATGAAGACTAGTAGATTGCTCCCCCATACTCCACTATGGGTGAGCCACTCTTCGGCACATCTTCACAAGTCCATTGTCACCACAATGGACGGCAAGCTTCAAGCATGATCTCTCCATGATGCTTCACTTGAACTTGCACACCGCAACCTTAATGATGATCACCACTTGATGTCATCTTCCATGGGTTGTACGCAAGCCCATGGAAATATACCTAACCCCACAAAGAACACTCACGTAGACCATGGGTTAGTACACAAAGCGTAATGGACAATGCTTACCATACCATGGGATCACTTGACCCCTCTTGGTATATCGTGTACGCTTTGTGTGTTGATCAACTTGGTTCACTCTTTGACTTAGTCTTGATCAACCTTGTACCTTATCTTATCTCTTCATAAAGATGATGTCTTGAAGGTCACCATGAATACTCACACAATCTTCTTCTTCAAGACACGCTTGCAATAAGCTCAACTCTCACATGACCAATCTTTGGATAAAGCCTTGAATACCACCTTGGTCACCATATAAACTCGTTGAAACCAACAGATGGACTTCAAGAAGTACCTACGGACAAATCCTTTGAATATAACTCAAGGCAACCATTAGTCCATAGGGATTGTCATCAATTACCAAAACCACACATAGAGAAATGTGCTCTTAGAACATACAACGGGTGCAAGCCAGTGTTGCACATGCGGAACACTCGGGTTAAACTTGACGATCCTAGCATGTACAGACATAGCCTCAGAACACAAAAGACCGAAAGGTCGAACATGAGTCGTATAGTAGATATGATCAACATGGAGATGTTCACCATTGAAACCACCTCATCTCTGTTGGAAATATGCCCTAGAGGCAATAATAAATTGGTTATTATTATACTTCCTTGTTCATGATAATCGTTTATTATCCATGCTATAGTTGTATCGATTGGAAACTCAGATACATGTGTGGATACATAGACAACACTGTGTCCCTAGTAAGCCTCTACTAGACTAGCTCGTTGATCAGAGATGGTCAAGGTTTCCTGACCATAGACAATGAGTTGTCATCTGATAACGGGATCACAACATTAGGAGAATGATGTGAGGGACAAGACCCAAACTATAAGCGTAGCATATGATCGTGTCAAGTTTATTGCTATAGTTTTCTGCATGTCAAGTATCTCTTCCCATGACCATGAGATCATGCAACATACTGACATCGGAGGAATGCCTTGCGTGTATCAAACGTCACAACGTAACTGGATGACTATAAAGGTGCTCTACAGGTATCTCCGAGGGTGTCTGTTGGGTTGGCGTGGATCGAGACTGGGATTTATCACTCCATATGACGGAGAGGTATCTCTGGGCCCACTCGGTAACACAACATCACAAGAAGATTGCAAGCAATGTGACTAAGGAGTTAGTCATGGGATCTTGTGTTACGGAACGAGTAAAGAGACTTGCCGGTAATGAGATTGAACTAGGTATGGAGATACTGACAATCGAATCTCGGGCAAGTAACATACCGATGGACAAAGGGAATTGCATACGGGATTGTCTGAATCCTTGACATCGTGGTTCGACCGATAAAAGATCTTCGTAGAATATGTAGGGACCAATATGGGCATCCAGGTCCTGCTATTGGTTATTGTCCGTAGAGTTGTCTCGGTCATGTCTACATAATTCTCGAACCCGCAGGGTCTGCACACTTAATGTTCGGTGACGATTTGATATTGTTGAGTTATGTATGTTGGTGACCGAAGGTTGTTCGGAGTCCCGGATGAGATCCTGGACGTCACAAGGAGTTCCGTAATGGTCTGGAGGTAAAGATTTATATATGGGAAGTCATATTTTGGATACCGGAAAAGTTACGGGTTTTTCCGGTATTGTACCGGGAAGCTTCTAGAAGGTTCTAGAAACTTCCGGAGGAGTCCGGAAGTCCACCAAGGGTTCCACCATGTTCCAAGGGTTTGCATGGGCTGAGGGGAGGCACCCTGGCCTTATTGGGCCAGGCGCACAAGTCCCTCAAGGCCCATGTGGCTAGGGAGAGGTGGAAAGTCCACCTGTTTTTGGAAAGGGAGGGAATTGGATTAGGAGTCCAACTCCTCCCCCTTGACTGCGCCCTAGGGCTTGGAGGGGCTGATCTCCACGCCCCTCCACCTATATATAGAGGTGAGGGGGCGCCCCAAGAGGACACACGAAGCCCTTGGCGCCCCTCTCTCTCCCTAGATCGTTTTCTCCTCCGTTCGCGGTTTCGGTAGCGCTAGGCGTAGCCCTGCCGGGATAGCACCACCACCACCGCCACCACGCCGTCATGTTGCCGGAGAACTCATCTACTACTCTGACCTCGCTCGCTGGATCGAGGAGGTGGAGACGTCATCGAGCTTTACGTGTGCTGAACGCGGAGGTGTCGTCCGTTCGGCGCTAGATCGGGACGGATCGTGATTGGATCGTGGGACGGATTGCGATTTGGATCGCGAAGACGTTCGACTACATCAACCATGTTTCTTAACACTTCCCTCTTAGCGATCTACAAGGGTATGTAGATCCACTCTCCCTATCGTAGTTGTTGATCTCCATAGATAGATCTTGGGTGTGCGCTTAGGAAAATTTTTGTTTCCCATGCAACGTTCTCCAACAGTGGCATCATGAGCTAGGTCTATGCGTAGATAACATGCACGAGTAGAACACAAAAGAGTTTGTGGGCGTTGATGTTCAGATTGCTTACTTCCTTAGTCTTATATTGATTCGGCGGTATTGTGGGATGAATCGGCCCGGACCAACCTTACTCGTCCACGTACGAGAGACCGGTTCCATCGACTGACATGTAACTTTGTTGCATAAAGATGGCTGGCGGGTGTCTGTCTCTCCCACTTTAGTTGAATCAGATTCAACAGAGGCGGTCCTCGTAGAAGGTTAAATATCAACTTGAATATCACCGTTGTGGTTTTGCGTAGGTAAGAATCGTTCTTGCTAGATACCCATAGCAGCCACGTAAAACATGCAACAACAATTAGAGGACGCCTAACTTGTTTTTGCAGGGTATGTTGTGATATGATATGGCTAAACACATGATGTGATATATGTGATGTATGAGGTGATCATGTTTTGTATAGATTATCACGACTTGCATGTCGATAAGTACGGCAACCGGCAGGAGCCATAGGGTTGTCTTTAATTATTATGTGGCCTGCGTGTCACTCATTAAGCGCTATGTAATGCTTTACTTTATCGCTAAGCGGTAGCAATAGTAGTACAAGCATGGTTGGCGTGACAACCCCGATGGCAACATGATGATGGAGATCATGATGATGGGGATCATGGTGTCATGGCGGTGACGATGGAGATCATGCCGGTGCTTTGGAGATGGAGATCAAAAGCACAAGTTCATGGCCATATCATTTTACTTATGATTTGCATCTGATGTCAATCCTTTTATGCATCTTATTTTGCTTAGGACGACGGTAGCATTATAAGGTGATCCCTCACTAAAATTTCAAGATAAAAATTGTGTTCTCCCCAAGTGTGCACCGTTGCGAAAGTTCGTCATTTCGAAGCACCACGTGATGATC
Organism: Elymus sibiricus; assembly: GCA_039707655.1. NCBI lineage: Eukaryota > Viridiplantae > Streptophyta > Magnoliopsida > Poales > Poaceae > Elymus > Elymus sibiricus. The sequence continues at coordinate 413,816,243 of CM077675.1, read as the reverse complement.
GGGTGTGATAGACTCTACGTTCGCATACAACGGGTGCAAGCCAGTTTTGCACATGCGGAACACCCGGGTTAACCTTGAAGAGCCTAGCATGTACAGACATGGCCTCGGAACACAGGAGACCGAAAGGTCGAACATGAGGCATATAGTAGATATGATCAGCATGGAGATGTTCACCATTGAAACCACCTCATCTCACGTGATGATCGGACTTGGGTTCGTGAATTTGGATCATGTAGCACTCGGATGACCGGAGGTATGTCAATGAGTGGGAGTTCTTTAGTAATATGATTAATTGAATTCATTATCATGAACATAGTCTAAAGTTGTCGTTGCAAAATTATGTTATAGATCAATAGCTCACGCTATAGCTCCCCTGTGTTTTTTGATACGTTCCTAGAGAAAATAGAGTTGAAAGATGTTGGTAGCAATTATGCGGACTTGGTCCGTGATCTGATGATTGTCCTCAGTTGCCGCACAGAAGGCTTATGTCCTTAATGCACCGCTCGGTGCGCCACCCCCTCAAGCATCATCTGTGCATGTTGTGAACATCTGACACGTATGTTCTGATGACTACTTGATAGTTCAGTGTGTCATGCGTTACGGCTTAGAATTGAGGCTCCAAATACGTTTTGAACGTCACAGAGCATATGTGATGTTCCAAGAGCTGGAATTGGATTTCAGGCTCGTGCCCGTGTTGAGAGGTATGAGAACTCCAACAAGATTCTTTGCCTGCAAGATGAAGGAGAATAGCTCAATCGGTGAGCATGTGCTCAGATTGTCTGAGTGCTACAATCGCTCCAATCAAGTGGGAGTTGATCTTCCAGATACGATAGTGATTGATATGGTTCTCCAGGTCACTGCCACCAAGCTCCTAGAGCTTTGTGATGAACTATAACATGCCAGGGATGGAGATGATGATCCCTGAGCTATTCGCAATATTTTACACCGCGAAAGGTAGAAATCAAGAAAGAGCATCAAGTGTTGATGGTAAGACCACTAGTTTCAAGAAGGGCAAGGGCAAGAAGGGAAACTTCGAGAATGGCAAGCCAGTTGTCACGCCAGTGAAGAAACCCAAGGTTAGACCCAAACCCGAGACTGAGTGCTTCTGTAATGAGGGGAACGGTCACTAAAGTGGAACTGCCCCAGATACTTGGCAGATAAGAAGACTGGCAATGTTAACAAAAGTATATTTGATATACATGTTATTGATGTGTACCTTGCTAGTACTCCTAGTAGCGCCTGGGTATTATATACTGGTCCAGTTGCTGATATTGGTAACTCGAAGTAAAAGCTACGGAATAAACGGAGACTAGCTGAGGGTGAGGTGACGATGTGTGTTGGAAGTGTTTCCAAGGTTGATGTGATCACCATCGCACGCTCCCTCTACCTTCGGGATTAGTGTTGAACCTAAATAAATGTTATTCGGTGTTTGCGTTGAGCATGAACATGATTAGCTCGTGTTTATTTAAATACGGTTATTCATTTAAGTCAGAGAATAATGGTTATTCTGTTTACATGAATAATACCTTCAATAGTCATGCATCCAATGTGAATGGTTTATTGAATCTCGATCGTAGTGATACACATGTTCATAATATTGATGCCGAAAAATGCAAAGTTAATAATGATAGTACCACATACTTGTGGCACTGCCGCTTAGGTCATATTGGTGTTAAATGCATGAGGAAGCTCCATGCTGATGGACTTATGGAATCACTCGATTTTGAATCGCTTGATACATGCGAACCATGCCTCTTAGGCAAGATGACTAAAACCCCGTTCTCCGGTACAATGGAGCGGGCAAGTGACTTGTTGGAAATCATACATACTGATGTGTGCGGCCCGATGAGTGTAGAGGCGCGCGGTGGATATCATTATTTTCTTACCTTCACTGATGATTTGAGTAGATATGGGTATATTTACTTAATGAAACACAAGTCTGAATTTTTTTATAAAAGTTCAAGCAATTTCAGAGTGAAGTTTAAGATCATCATGACAAGAAGATAAAATGTCTACGATATGATCATGGAGGTGAATATCTGAGTTACGAGTTTGGTATGCAACTTAAGATAATGTGAAAATTGTTTCACAACTCACGCCACCTGGAACACCATAATGTAATGGTGTGTCCGAGCGTCGTAATCGTACTCTATTGGATATGGTGCGATCTATGATGTCTCTCACTGATCTGCCTCTATCATTTTGGGGTTATACATTAGAGACAACCGCATTCACTTTAAAATAGGGCACCATCAAAGTCCGTTGAGACGACACCGTATGAATTATGGTTTGGCAAGAAACCTAAGCAGTCGTTTCTTAAAGTTTGGGGCTGCGACGCTTATGTGAAAAGACTTCAACCTGATAAGCTCGAACCCAAAGAGGACAAATGCGTCTTCATAGGATACCCTAAGGAAACAGTTGGGTATACCTTCTATCTCAGATCAGAGGGCAAAGTGTTTGCTGCTAAAACGGGTCCTTTCTCGAGAAAGAGTTTCTCTCGAAAGAATTGAGTGGGAGGAAAAGTAGAACTTGATGAGGTTATTGAACCGTCACTTTAGTTGGATGGTAGCACGATGCAAAAAGATGTTTTCTGTGGCGCCTACACCGAATGAAGAGGAAGTTAATGATGATGATCATGACACTTCGGATCAAGTTACTACCGAGCCTCGTAGGTCGACAAGGAATCGTACCGCCCCTGAGTGGTATGGCAATCCTGTCTTAGAGGTCATGTTGTTAGACAATAGTGAACCTACGAGCTATGAAGAAACGATGGTGGGCCCGGATTCCAACAAATGGCTAGGAGCCATGAAATCTGAGATAGGATCCATGTATGAAAACCAAGTATGGACTTTGGTAGACTTGCCCGATGAACGGCAGGTCGTTAAGTACAAATGGATCTTTAAGAAGAAGACAGACGCTGATGGTAAATGTCATTATTTATAAAGCTCGACTCGTCGCAAAGTAGTTTCCGACAAGTTCAAGGAGTTGACTACGATGAGACTTTCTCACCCGTAGCGGTGCTAAAAGTCTGTTGAAATTATGTTAGAAGTTGCTGCATTTTTCGATTATGAAATCTGGCAGATGGATGTCAAAAATGAGTTTCCTTAATGGTTTCTGTGAGGAAAGGTTGTATGTGATACAACCAGAAGGTTTTGTTGGTCCTAAGGATGCTAAAAGGTATGCAAGCTCCAGCGATCCTTCTATTGACTAGAGCAAGCATCTCGGAGTTGGAATATATGCTTTGATGAGGTGATCAAAGCTTTTTGGTTTATACAAAGTTTATAATAAACTTGTATTTACAAGAAAGTGAGTGGAAGCACTATAGAATTTCTGATAACTATATGTGGTTGACATATTGTTGATCGGAAATAATGTAGAATTTCTGGAAAGCATAAAGGGTTATTTGAAAGGAGTTTTTCAAAGAAAGACCTAGATAAAGCTACTTAAATATTGGGCATCGAGATCTATAAAGATAGATCAAGACGCCTGATAAGAATTTCAATGAGTGCATACCTTGACAAGATTTTGAAGGAGTTCAAAATGGATCAGTCAAAGAAGGAGTTCTTGCCTGATTTGTAAGGTATGAAGTTGACTCAAAGCTCGACCATGGCAGAAGAAAGAGAAAGGACGAAGGTCATCCCCCATGCCTTAGCCATAGGCTCTGTATAGTATGCCATGCTGTGTACCGCACCTGGTGTGTGCCTTGCCTTGAGTCTGTCAAAGGGGTACAAGAGTGATCCAGGAGTGGATCACTGGACATCGGTCAAAATTATCCTTAGTAACTAGAGGACTAAGGAAATGTTTCTCGATTATGGAGGTGATGAACAGTTCGTCGTAAAGAGTTACGTCGATGCAAGCTTTGACACCAATTCGGATGACTCTTAGTAAGTAATCCGGATACGTATAGTGGAGCAGCCATTTGGAATAGCTCCAAGTGGAGCGTGGTAGCAACATCTACAGCATGACATATAGATTTGCAAAGAACACACGGATCTGAATGTTGCAGACCGTTGACTAAAACCTCTCTCACATGCAAAACATGATCGAACCCCAGAACTCATTGGGTGTTAGTTCATAACAATGTAAATCACATAGCGATGTGAGCTAGATTATTGACTCTAGTGGAAGTGGTAGACTGTTGGAAATATGCCCTAGAGGCAATAATAAATTGGTTGTTATTATACTTCCTTGCTCATGATAATCGTTTATTATCCGTGCTATAGTTGTATCTATTGGAAACTCAGATACATGTGTGGATACATAGACAACATTGTGTCCCTAGTAAGCCTCTACTAGACTAGCTCGTTGATCAGAGATGGTCAAGGTTTCCTGACCATAGACAATGAGTTGTCATCTGATAACGGGATCACATCATTAGGAGAATGATGTGATAGACAAGACCCAAACTATAAACGTAGCATATGATCGTGTCAAGTTTATTGCTATAGTTTTTTGCATGTCAAGTATCTGTTCCCATGACCATGAGATCATGCAACTCACTGACACCGGAGGAATGCCTTGTGTGTATCAAACGTCACAACGTAACTGGGTGACTATAAAGGTGCTCTACAGGTATCTCTAAGGGTGTCTGTTGGGTTGGCGTGGATCGAGACTGGGATTTATCACTCCGTATGACGGAGAGGTATCTCTGGGCCCACTCGATAACACAACATCACAAGAAGCTTGCAAGCAATGTGACTAAGGAGTTAGTCACGGGATCTTGTGTTACGTAACGAGTAAAGAGACTTGCCGGTAACGAGATTGAACTAGGTATGGAGATACCGACGATCGAATCTCGGGCAAGTAACATACCGATGGACAAAGAGAATTGCATACGGGATTGTCTGAATCCTTGACATCGTGGTTCGACCGATAAAAGATCTTCGTAGAATATGTATGAAAAAATATGGGCATCCAGGTCCCGCTATTGGTTATTGACCGTAGAGTTGTCTCGGTCATGTCTACATAATTCTCGAACCCGCAGTGTCTGCACACTTAATGTTCGGTGACGATTTGGTATTGTTGAGTTATGTATGTTGGTGACCTAAGGTTGTTAGGAGTCCCGGCTGAGATCCCGGACATCACGAGGAGTTCCAGAATGGTCCGGAGGTAAAGATTTATATATGGGAAGTCATATTTTGGCTACCGAAAAAGTTTCGGGTTTTTCCGGTATTGTACCAGGAAGCTTCTAGAAGGTTCTAGAAACTTCCGGAGGAGTCCGGAAGTCCACCAAGGGTTCCACCACATCCCAAGGGTTTGCATGGGCTGAGGGGAGGCACCCTGGCCTGATTGGGACAGATGCACAAGTCCCTCACGGCCCATGTGGCTTGGGAGAGGTGGAAAGTCCACCTGTTTTTGGAAAGGGAGGGAATTGGACTAGGAGTCCAACTCCTCCCCCTTGGCTGCACCCTAGGGCTTGGAGGGGCTGATCTCCACACCCCTCCACCTATATATAGAGGGGAGGGGCACCCCAAGAGGACACACGAAGCCCTTGGCGCCCCTCTGTCTCCCTAGATTGTTTTCTCCTCCGTTCGCGGTTTCGGTAGCGCTAGGTGTAGCCCTGCCAGGATAGCACCACCACCACCGCCACCATGCCGTCATGTTGCCGGAGAACTCATCTACTACTCCAACCTCGCTCGCTGGATCGAGGAGGCGGAGATGTCATCGAGTTGTACGTGTGCTAAACGCGGAGGTGCCGTCCGTTCGGCGCTAGACCGGGACGGATCGTGATTGGATCGCGGGACGGATTGCGATTTGGATTGCGAAGACGTTCGACTACATCAACCGTGTTTCTTAACGCTTCCCTCTTAGCGATCTACAAGGGTATGTAGATTCACTCTCCCTCTCGTAGCTGTTGATTTCCATAGATAGATCTTGGGTGTGCGCGTAGGAAATTTTTTTGTTTCCCATGCAACGTTCCCCAACAATCTCACGTGATGATCGGACTTGGGTTGGTGAATTTGGATCATGTAGCACTCGGATGACCGGAGGGATGTCAATTTGAGTGAGAGTTTTTTAAGTAATATGATTAACTAAACTCATTATCATGAACAATAGTCTAAGTTGTCTTTGCAAATTTTATGTTGTAGATCAATGGCTCGCGCAATAGTTCCCCTGAATTTGAATGCGTTCCTAGAGAAAGCTAAGCTGAAAGATGATGGAAGTAACTTTGTAGACTGGGCCCGTAATCTGAGGATTATCCTCACGGCTTCCCAAATGGCTTATGTCCTTGATGCACCGCTCGGTGAGCCACCCACTCCAGTGTCGTCTCTAGATGTTGCGAACACCTGGCAGTCGCGTTCGGATGATTACTCAATAGTTCAGTGTGCTATGATGTATGGCTTAGAGCCAGGACTTCAAAGGCATTTTGAACGTCATGGAACATATGAGATGTTCCAGGAGTTGAAGTTTATCTTTGAGAAGAATGCCCGGATCGAGAGGTATAAGACCTCCAATAAATTCTATGCTTGCAAAATAGAGGAGAACGGGTCTGTTAGTGAGCACATACTCAGAATGTCTGGGTATTCCAACCGTCTGGCTGAGTTGGGAATTGCCCTCCCGCCGGAGGTGATCACTAACAGAGTTCTTCAATCACTGCCACCTCGCTACAAGAGCTTTGTGTTGAACTATAACATGCAAGGGATGAACAAGTCAGTCGCCGAGCTGTTTGCGATGCTGAAAGTCGCTGAGTCTGAAATCCAGAAGGAGCATCAAGTGTTAATGGTCAATAAAACCACTAGTTTCAAGAAGAATGGCAAGGGCAAGAAGGGTAACTCCAAGAAGAGTGGCAAAGCAGTTGCCCCTCCCGTGAAGAAACCAAAGGTTGGACCCAAGCCAGAAACTAGGTGCTTTCATTGCAACGGTACTGGCCACTGGAAGCGGAACTGCCCCAAGTATCTGGTCGACAAGAAGGCGACACCAAACAAGGTATATATGATATACATGTTATTGATGTGTACCTTACCAACTCTCTTTGTAGTGTCTGGGTATTTGATACCGGTTCGGTTGCTCACATCTGCAACTCAAAACAGGAACTGCCGAATAGACGGAGGCTGGCAAAGGACGAAGTGAAGATGCGCGTGGGAAATGGTTCCAAGGTTGATGTGATCGCCGTCGGCACGCTTGCTCTTCGATTACCATCGGGATTAGTGACGAACCTGAATAATTGTTATTTAGTGCCTGCGTTAAGCATGAACATTATATCTGGATCTTGTTCGTCGCGAGACGGTTACTCATTTAAGTCAGAGAATAATGGTTGTTCTATTTATATGAGTAATATCTTTTATGGTCATGCACCCATTGTGAGGGGTTTATTCTTATTGAATCTCGATAGTGATGCTACACATGTTCATAACATTGATGCCAAAAGATGTAGAGTTGATAATGATAGTACCACTTTCTTGTGGCACTGCCGCTTAGGTCATATTGGTGTAAACGCATGAAGAAACTCCATACTGATGGACTTTTGGAGTCACTTGATTTTGAATCACTTGACACATGTGAACCATGCCTCATGGGCAAGATGACTAAGACCTCGTTCTCTGGAACAATGGAACAGGCAAGTGACTTGTTGGAAATCATACATACTGATGTGTGCGGTCCGATGAGCATTGAGGCGTGCGGTGGATATCGTTATTTTCTCACCTTCACCGATGACTTAAGTAGATATGGGTATATTTACTTAATGAAACATAAGTCTAAAACGTTTGAAAAGTTCAAGCAATTTCAGAGTGAAGTTGAGAAACGTCGTAACAAGAAGATTAAATTCCTACGATCTGATCGAGGAGGAGAATATCTGAGTTATGAGTTTGGCAATCACTTAAGACAATGTGGAATTGTTTCACAGTTGACACCACCTGGAACACCATAGCGTAATGGTGTGTCTGAACGTCGTAATCGAACCTTATTGGATATGATGCGGTCTATGATGTCTCTTGCCGATTTGCCGCTATCGTTTTGGGTTTATGCGTTAGAGACAGCTGCATTCACTTTAAATAGGGCACCATCTAAATCCATTGAGATGACGCCGTATGAACTGTGGTTTGGCAAGAAACCAAAGTTGTCATTTCTTAAAGTTTGGGGATGCGATGCTTATGTCAAAAAGCTTCAGCCTGAAAAGCTGGAACCCAAAGCGGAGAAATGCGTCTTCATAGGATACCCAAAAGAGACGGTTGGGTACACCTTCTATCTCAGATCCGAAGGCAAAGTGTTTGTCGCTAAGAACGGGTCATTTCTCGAGAAAGAGTTTATCTCGAAAGAATTGAGTGGGAGGCAGATAGAACTTGATGAGGTTGTTGAACCTTCCCTTCAACCAGAGAGTAGTGTAGCGCAGAAAAATGTTTCTATGAAACCTACATCAGTTGAAGAGGAAGCTAATGATAGTGATCATGAAGCAACGGATCAAGTTACTATCGAACCTCGTAGGTCGACAAGGGCACGTACTGCTCCTGAGTGGTACGGTAACCCTGTCTTGGAGGTCATGTTGTTCGACAACGATGAACCTACGAGCTATGGAGAAGCGATGGTGGGCCCGGATTCCAACAAATGGTTAGAGGCCATGAAATCCGAGATAGGATCCATGTATCAAAACAAAGTGTGGACTTTGGAAGTATTACCTGAAGGGCGGAAGGCCAGTCAGAATAAATGGATCTTTAAGAGGAAGACGGACGTGGACGGTAATGTCACCGTCTATAAAGCTCGACTTGTGGCAAAGGGTTTTTCACAAGTTCAAGGAATTGACTACGATGAGACTTTCTCTCCCGTAGTGATGCTAAAGTCCGTCAGAATCATGTTAGCAATAGCTGCATTTTTCGATTATGAAATTTGGCAGATGGATGTCAAAACAGAGTTCCTCAACGGTTTCCTTGAGAAGAGTTGTATATGATGCAACCAGAAGGTTTTGTCGATCCATAGAATGCTGACAAAGTTTGCAAGCTCCAGCGATCCATTTATGGACTGGTGCAGGCATCTCGGAGTTGGAATAAGCGCTTTGATGACGTGATCAAAGCGTTTGGGTTTATACAAATTTATGGAGAAGCCTGTATTTACAAGAAAGTGAGTGGGAGCTCTATAGTGTTTCCGGTTTTATATGTGGATGACATATTACTGATTGGAAACAATATAGAATTTTTCGAAAGCGTGAAGGAATATTTGAACAAGAGTTTTTCAATGAAGGACCTAGGAGAAGCTGCTTTCATATTAGGCATCAAGATCTATAGAGATAGGTCAAGACACTTGATAGGACTTTCACAGAGCACATACCTTGATAAACTTTTGAAGAAGTTCAAAATGGATCAGTCCAAGAAAGGGTTCTTGCCTGTGTTACAAGGTGTGAAGTTGAGTAAGACTCAATGCCCAGTAACTGCAGAGGATAGAGAAAAGATGAGTGTCATCCCCTATGCTTTTGTGATAGGCTCTATCATGTATGCAATGATGTGCACAAGACCAGACGTCAGCCTTGCCATAAGTATGGCCAGAAGGTTTCAAAGTAATCCAGGAGTGGATCACTAGACGGCGGTCAAGAATATCCTAAAGTACCTGAAAAGGACTAAGGAAATGTTTCTCGTTTATGGAGGTGATCAAGAGCTTCTCGTAAAGGGTTACGTCAATGCAAGCTTTGACACTGATCCGGATGACTCTAAGTCTCAAACCGGATACGTATTTGTTCTCAATGGAGGAGCTGTAAGCTGGTGCAGTTCCAAGCAAAGCGTAGTAGCTGATTCTACATGCGAAGCGGAGTACATAGCTGCCTCGGAGGAGGCAAAGGAAGGTGTCTGGATGAAGCAGTTCATGACGGATCTTGGAGTAGTGCCTAGTGCACTAAACCCAATGACTCTGTTCTGTGACCACACTGGTGCCATTGCTCTAGCCAAGGAACCAAGGTTTCACAAGAGGACCAGACACATAAAGCGACGCTTCAACTCCATCCGCGATTACATCGAGGGAGGAGCCATAAATATTTGCAAAGTACACACGGATCAGAATGTTGTAGATCCGTTGACTAAACTTCTTCCACGAGGGAAACAAGATCAATACCAGAACTGTATGGGTGTTAGATTCATTACAATGTAAATCACATAGTGATGTGAGCTAGATTATTGACTCTAGTGCAAGTGGGAGACAGTTAGAAATATGCCCTAGAGGCAATAAAAAAATATTTATTATTATATTTCCTTGTTCATGATAAATGTTTATTATCCATGCTATAATTGTATTGATTGGAAACTCAAATACATGTGTGGGTACATAGACAACAATGTGTCCCTAGTAAGCCTCTAAGAGACTAGCTCGTCAATCAAAGATGGCTGTGGTTTTCTAGCCATGGACAAGAGTTGTCATTTGATGATGAGATCACATCATTAGGAGAATGATGTGATGGACAAGACCCAAACTATGAACGTAGCATATGATCGTGTTAGTTTATTGCTATTGTTTTCTGCATGTCAAGTATGTGTTCCTACGACCATGAGATCATGTAACTCACTGACACCGGAGGAGTACCTTGTGTGTATCAAACGTCACAACGTAATTGGGTGACTATAAAGATGCTCTGCAGGTATCTCCGAGGGTGTCTGTTGAGTTGACATGGATCAAGACTGGGATTTGTTGCTCCGTGTGACGGAGAGGTATCTCAGGGCCCACTCGGTAATACAACATCACAATGAGCCTTGCAAGCAAAGTGACTAAAGAGTTAGCCACGGGATCTTGTATTACAGAACGAGTAAAGAGACTTGTCGATAACGAGATTGAACTAGGTATGGAGATACCGACGATCGAATCTCGGGCAAGTAACATACCGATAAACAAAGGGAACAACGTACGGGATTAACTGAATCCTTGACATAGAGGTTCAACCGATAAAGATCTTCGTAGAATATGTAGGAACCAATATGGGCATCTAGGTCCCGCTATTGGTTATTGACCGTAGAGGTGTCTCGGTCATGTCTACATAGTTCTCGAACCCGCAGGGTCTGCACACTTAACAATCGGTGACGTTTCGGTATTATTGAGTTATGTATGTTGGTGACTGAAGGTTGTTCGGAGTCCCGGATGAGATCCCGGACGTCACGAGGAGTTCCGGAATGGTCCGAAGGTAAAGATTTATATATGGGAAGTCATATTTTGGCTACCGGAAAAGTTTCGGGTTTTTCCGGTATTGTACCGAGAAGCTTCTAGAAGGTTCCAGAAACTTCTGGAGGAGTCCGGAACTCCACCAAGGGTTCCACCACGTCCAAAGGGTTTGCATGGGCTGAGGGGAGGCGCCTTGGCCTTATTGGGCCAGGCGCACAAGTCCCTCAAGGTCCATGTGGCTTGGGAGAGGTGGAGTGTCCACCTGTTTATGGAAAGGGAGGGAATTGGACTAGGAGTCCAACTCCTCCCCCTTGGCTGCGCCCTAGGGCTTGGAGGGCTGATCTCCACGCCCCTCCACCTATATATAGAGGGGACGGGGCGCCCCAATAGCACACAGGAAGCCCTTGGCACCCCTCTCTCTCCCTAGATCGTTTTCTCCTCCGTTCACGGTTTCGGTTGCGCTAGGCGTAGCCCTGCTGAGATTGCTCCACCACCACCGCCACCATGACATTGTGATGCCGGAGAACTCATCTACCTCTCCGCCCTCGCTTGCTGGATCAAGGAGGCGGAGATCGCCATCGAGTTGTACGTGTGCTGAACGCGGAGGTGCCGTCCGTTCGGCACTAGATCATGATTGGATCGCGGGACGGCTTGCGATTTGGATCGCGAAGACGTTCGACTATATCAACCGCATTTCTTAACGCTTCCCGCTTAGCAATCTACAAGGGTATGTGGATCCGATCTCCCCTCTCGTAGATGCTCATCTCCATGGATAGATCTTGTGTGTGCGTAGGAAAAATTTTGTTTCCCATGCAACGTTCCCCAACAATTATTGTGAGATTCACAATGTCTCTACCAACATTTATATTTCAAAATCAGGTTTGTGGAATTGGTATGAGACAACATTGATGTATGCAAAGTTCAGGGGGGGGATCTCAAGATATAACCTGTTGGTGATCTTCCTATCATTCATATTGTACTCTTTACCCTTTATGAGTTTTTCATGATGGTTTCTCATATAAGGTTTTTAACGAGACAATATAAATACAACTGCGGATGTATGCCATATTGGTTTCTCCTTATATTCTTTCCACTGGGTTCTAAAGGAGTTTTCGATGGCATATTATTACAAGGTTTCTCCTCAATTTTTCCCACATGGTTTTTGGAGGGGTTTTCAGTTTGCAATATACGGATGACAAATTGATCAAGGGAGAGTGTTGAGAAATAAAACATGTGATCAATTGTATGGAAGGGATGCCTCCCAGGAAGTGTTTGTTGGGGAAGAGATGTCTTCCCAACACACCCCTTCATCTTGTATATAAGTGGGTCTCCCACATTACAATGGTACGTGTGAATCATTTGTCTAGTTTTTGCATTTGCTCTATGACAATTTTCAAGAGGGAATGCGCGACTGTATTTTTCCTTTTTTTCAGGAATAACGTGCAGTTTGGAAAGAGAGTACTATTAGCTAGTGAGATAAAAAGCATCACGCTCTCTCCCTAGGGTTCCTCTCACGTCCTCCTCCCACCGCCGCCGGCCTCGCTAGGGCCTCCCCTCCGCCGCCGGCCGCCCCCGTCCCCCCCTCTCCCCCTCCCAGATCTGCCCTTGCGCCGCCTCCCCGGGAGGTGGCTGGGGCGGCACGCACCCCCCTCCCCCTCGGCTGTCCTCCCCTTTCCACCCCGCCGCCGCCGGCGGACGCCCCGGCGCACGCCCAGGTGGTGTTGCCAGCGGCGGGACCTTCTGTCCGCGTGCGCGCGGCTCCCCTGCCCGGGGCATGGGGCGGCGGCGGTGTTCCTTGGTAAGACGGTGGCCCGGCTCCCCGGTGATACTTGTGATCTGCGTTGGGTTTTCCATGAAGAGGAACGGGTAATTGCAGCACAAAGTGGGTAAGTATTTCCCTCAGTTATGAAGCCAAGGTTTATAGAACCAATAGGAATATCAATCCTCAACCGTCTTCAGCGGCTGCACACAAATGAGCAAACAACTTGCACCCAACGAGGGCAAGAGGGTTGTCAATCCCCTTGATCTCGTTATTTGCAAGCAAATGAGTTGTGTAGATAATTGTTGATAAATATTGATTGCAAAATAAAATAAAAGACAAATAAAGGCAGCAAGATAATTGTAGCGTTTGTAAATATATAAGTGAATAGACCCGAGGGCCATAGTTTTCCCTAGCGGCATCTCTCATGTAGGCAGCATACGGTGGGTAACAAATTACTGTTTGGCAATTGATAGAAAAGCGGATAGTTATTCGATTTTCACGGCAATGATCATGTGTATATAGGCATCACATCCATAAACAAATAGGCCGACTCCTGCCTGCACCTATTACTATTAATCCACTCAACGACCGCTATCCAGCATGCATCTAGAGTATTAAGTAAAACAGAGTAATGCATGGAGAACGATGAAATGATGTAGACAAAGTAAACTCAAGCAATATGAATGAACCCCATCGTGTTATCCATATTAGCAACAACACAAAGACGCAGCTTGTCCCCCACTTTGTCACTGGGATATACAAACTCGTCAGGTTGAACCTACCACAACGCACCACTCCCACCGATGAAATATCAATCTACTTGGCCAAAGCACATCAATAGATCGGAGAGCATTACGAAGCTATAATGATGATGCAATTAAGAGACAATATATATCAGAGGTATCTCAAATACTTTTCATGAATAATCTGAACATAAACCCACAATTCATCGGATCCCAACAAACACACCGCACAATAGGATTACATCGGATAGATCAAAGCGAAGATGCGATGACCATTGTATTAAAGACCAAAATATAGAGAGATTTCCATCTAGGTACTAGCTATGGACCCGTAGGTCTGTGGTGAACTACTCACACATCATCATGAGGGAAGCAAGGTTGATGTAGAGGCCCTCCGTGATCAATCCCCCCTCTGGCAGGGTGCCGGAACGGAGCTTCAGATGGCCTCGCGATGGAACAGAGACTTGCGGCGGCGGAAAAAGGGTTTCGGGACTGCCTTCAGGTTTTTTGCAATATTAGAGAATTGATAGGCCAGAGAGGGACGTCGGGAGAGCCACGAGGGGGCCACCACATATCATGCCCCCCCACTAGGGCACGCCATGTTGTGTGGTGGGGCCCTCGTGCGCCTCCCGACCTCCTTCCGAAGCTTCCAGGTCTTCTTTTGGTCCAGAAAAAATCAACAAAAAGTTTCGTGGCAATTGGACTTCGTTTTGTACTATAAACCTCAAAAGCCAAAAACATGCAGAAAATAGCAACTAGCACTGGGCACTGGGTCAATAGGTTAGTGCTCAAAAATATTATAAATTGGTAAATAAAGACCCAAAAAAGTATCCTAGAATGATAATATATCAGCATGGAACAATCAAAAATTATAGATACGTTGGAGACGTATCACCCGACGGCGGTGGCCGGCAACGCGCGAGGTGGTGGCATGGCCCCTTGGCGGTGGGACTGCGTGGTGGCGCGGGGTGGCCGGCGGCGCGCCCCCGGCCCAGATCTGGGCCCTGCGGGGCCCATCTGAGTCCTAGCGGGCCAGCCCATGGTGTGGCATCGTCGTCATCTATGTGGTGAGGAGGAGGAGCAGCTCAGACGGGGGGCGGCGACGCCGACGACGTGCCTGCTGCTGCGTGATGGCGGGAGCTTTACGGGCATCTGAGGACCCGGCCGGGCCTATGGGCCCACGGGCCTGGTATGCTCCTGCTATTGTGTCTGGTCGGCTACCGTCGTTGACGGTGGAGGTTGAGCCCTCCCGCGTGCCAATGGTGTTGCTGCCCCTAGTCCCGGCTCCTATTCGTCGTTGTGCAGGCCTCACTTTGCGGTTCCGTGGTGAGACGGCGTGGAGGCTTCAAGGCCGCGTTGGCGCAAGGTGGTGGTCGGTTTGGTGACAGGCTCCGGAGCATCCGAGATGAAGGTTGGGATCGGGGGAAACCCCTTTCGGCCTGGCCGACACCGACGTGGTGGCGCCTGTGGGTGCCGCCGAACCTTCTTGGAGGGCGTCGGGGGCTACCCTTCCTCTCGCCTCGTCGCGTACCGGGGGAAACCCTTGGCAGCAGCGTCGTCATCATCGCGGTCCTTCTTGGAGGCGTTGATTGGTACCGGTGCTTCGAAGTCTTGGAGCTGGGTGGAAGATCTTCGGTGGGCACAGTTGTCGCGAAGCTTCTTCGTTTATGTCGATCCGCCGTTGTCGGCATTTATTTCTTTTTTTTTTCTCTTTCGTTTCTTTTGGGTGTGACTGTGCTGCTTCCGCCCCAGCACCTATCTTTGGTTGTATCGGTTGGTTGCTTTGTAATACAAAGCGGGGGGACACTTTTTCGTGGAATAGCGTGCAGTTAGGATAAATTAATCCCGTGTTTGGCACAGGCCAATAAGTGGCCGTGTAACCATATATGTTTGGATGGTTTCATGTGTTATAGAATAAATAAAAGTGTACTACTGTATTTCTGCTAAATAAAAATCTATTTTTAATTCTTTTCAGTTCCATAATATGTATAATTAAACTACTACCAATTTTGACATAGAAGAAAGATTAAAGTTCATGTGGTTTCTAGAAAATAATATGGCTCTATGTCCACCACGAAATGTTATGCTAAATAAGAAAATAGTACAAAGAAAGAAATTAAATCGATTGTTTCTACAAAGATGATGATAAACGTATCTTTTAGCTGGATGAATTTTTTTGCCGACAAAATACATGTGTTGTGGTCTATGAAAAAATATGTTCTGAAATGCCCATTTTTAAGCATCGACTTTTCCTTTATAGACATACATAATCACCACTTATGTATAATATTTTCCAAGGGTACATCTTATAACAACAACACAAAGACCGGACGTCGTTTTTTTTTTACTATGGGGCTACGAGGCGGACGACCAACGAACCCTATCCGCCACTCGTCATCTTCACTCGCGCCGCCGCGACGGCGCGTTGCCAAGCAAAGCCCGTGCGACACCCCCACCGACGGGGAGGCCTAGTTCGGGGACCTATTGTGAAAGCGTTGGATGGCTGCTACGGGGCGGCGACGGAGATGTGTGCTCAAGTGACGGCCTTCATTAGACGGTGCGCGACAACAGTGTTGGTGAAGCCGATTGTGGCCGGTAGGATCCAGAGCCGCGATCTTCATCGGTGGCCTGGCTGGATCATCGGAGAAAAGAGCATGGTGTCCTGTCCCGGACGGGGACGATCTCAACATCAGATTTGGACTTGTCGTACAATGGTATATTGATTTAACATTAACTAAAAATCATGAGCTACTGATCTAATATAATATACAAATGACATATATATATCTGTGTGTGTGTGTGTGTGTGTGTTAATATATGTGTTTCTAGAAAACACAGTAATCATTACTTAGTTCACATCATAAATATGATTTAAAATGTTTCACCGCATATTTTTTTTAGCATAACGTTTTGTGGGGGAGATAGAGCCATATTATTTTCGAGATTACACATGAACTTTAAATTTGCTTCTATGTCAATACCTTCATCCTGGTGTAGGCAAGTCCTAGCCAACAAATAAGTCCATGTGATTAATTACTTGAAAACCGCATTATCATATTAATCTCCTAGAAATCCCTTCCTTCTCCTCCCTCACGCCTCACCCAAAGTCGACTTGTAGAGAAAATATTTGCCGTTGGTTGGGCGACGAACACGAAGGCCATTAATTACGGAATTTAATCAGGAGAATTATTCACGAAAGCACAATTTCTTCATGAAACGCAGCTCCCACGTGCCAAGACCTAGTTTTTCTTGTCTACTCGTGATGGAAGGGCTCGTGTTTGCTCAAAACGCCAAGCTACATGCCAAGACCTATGCCACTTCAACGTCAGCTGGTTAATTGTGAGTGTGGGCCACGGCCAAATGCCACCAATCCTGACGTCTCCCGTGCAAGAAAAACATCACGGATGTTGGCGTGACAAAAAAGGTTAGATATGACATTTCTTTACAAACGGGGTCAATTCTTGATTAAGTTAGCCAAAAAAAAGTCAAAACAATGATTTTATCCGTTCAGTGAATGGTTGTATTTTTCTCGTGTATGTAATATATAGGACACTTATTTTGTGGGAAACGTTTCGTTTCATCCGGCTCAAAACTCACTCGCGTCTGTCGCCTTCCCCGCTTGTCACGCATCCCACGTGGGCCTAATCAACCACTCTCCTTTGTATCCTTATCTCAGCAGTGACTCACGGTCACACATCCTCCCGTTGACCCTCCTATCTCCTTACCTTTATTTCTTCATCCCCGGCCTCTTTTCATAGATCTCATCCCCACCTCTTCTTGAATAAGCACACTGCCGCAACCCCACCATATCTACAGCGACCACCGGGGTACTTCCTCTGCCACAACAATGTGTGTCTGCTACAAAGATAGACTACGGGGTCTTAATTAGCTGCAGCCGTCAGTGTGTTGCAAGTCTTTGCAACACTGGTCCTGTTGTAGGAATACATAGACGAGACCGGAGATGCTTGGTCCTATTGCAATGAAGAATTTGCAATAAGGGTCTTGTTGCAGAAAATTAGAGAACAAGGTATTTGCAACAACGGTCTTGTAAGAAATTAGGGAGGAGGTTTTGCAACTTGTTATAGGAAATTAAAGAAGAGGGGGTTTGTAATAAGAGCATTGTTGCAGAAAATATGAGGAGAAATGGACGACATCACGCACCCGGCCGATTTAAAAAGAAAGAAAAACAGCCCGTGGACACGTAGCACACCTCTTATTTTGGGGGGTTTTGGTGCGAGCTTTGTTTACAAAGGTACTAGTACGACTAGTTAGTATTCCCAACAGCCCATCTTCAATTTAGAGATTGCTTGCTTTGCTGATGATGCTAGTATTCCCTCCATTCCATAATATAGTGCGTTCTTGGTTTTCGAGCTTTAACTTTGACCATAAATTTAACCAACGAGACTGTTTGCGGCGGGAGTAAAATTATACCATCGAAAATTTCATTCGAATACGAATTCAATGGTATAATTTTTACTCACGCCGCAATCGGTCTCGTTGGTTAAATTTGTGGTCAAATTTAGATTTTGGGAAGCGCGGGCACACTATATTGTGAAACGGAAGAAGTAGTATATACAATTACTCGTCGTCAGGAAGAACCTCTCCGTTGGGGTTTGATTCCGGTTATGATGGGGCTGGACGATAATGCATGGCAAACGATTCGCCGACTTTCCTTTCTGTCTCGACATATTATTTTCTTGCTAATCAGTCATTCAATTTCAAGTCTAATATAAAACATGGCATGCAACTTCGCGGGCATCCAATCTGTTATTTCACCACCGTCGCTCCATCATCTTCCTCGCGTCTACATGCGTGCCTTGTGGTCTACGTTGTCCCGTGCTGCCCGATGGAGCAGAGGCACCGACCGATGGTGTTCGCTCGTCCTTGCCAATCACGAAATAAAATTCGCAAGCGCTCATTTTCTCACCGAGGGCGAAGTTCATAGAGGTCCAGCTCAACCCAAGGAGTAGAAAATAAACCTTGTTGTAGGGAGTGTGCCGTCGCTGTCGCATGCCCGACACGCACTGGGCAGGTGACCACGTCAGCGGCAGAGTTCTATACTTACTCCCGCCGTTTTTCAGGGGATGTGTTTGCAAGTGGCAGCGAGCAACCACACCATGTTCGGGGGGTTAAGTACGAATTTAGGAGTCCAGTCGCTCTCCCAACGTACTACGTAACGCACTCCCGTTCTAATAATCATACTCTAACCGAAGTTTCTCTGTCCTCCTCCTGACAACTCCGCATCGCTGACCACAATAATGACGCGCTAAACCAGCAGCAGTGTCTGACAGTGCAATCTGACGAATGGTTCTAATCCACGACGTCGCTGTTGCCGCAAATCAAGCTGTGAGTCCCACGAGTTTTTCCGTCGGTCGATCTCTCCGGCCGCTTTACTCGCCGATCGCCACTTTGGAACCAAAAGTGAATATACTACTTGTAGCAAGTACTCCTAATGGTTGTTGTCTTGTTAATTAGGTGATGCAAAACACACGTGCACAATATGAAGCCGCGTACGGGTCGGTCAACCGTGAACGCAGAGCAGTCCACGTGTTGCCCAACTTTTTACCTTTCCAAAATACATGCACTCACACGCTGACGGTGCGCCTGTGCAAAGTGTGCGGTGCGTGATCGACTGCCAGCGAAACGTGGAGAACATTGGAAAAGCGTGTCACGATAGATTACTAGCTAAATACCCGTGCGTTGCTACGGGATAAAACAATATTTGAAGAGTGGTGGCATGCGACCGATCATCCTCGAAGGTGTGGTCGGAGCTCTCGACCGCCAGCGCTTGGTCGTACTCGAGCGCACAACCGTTCATCCTCGTCCTCGAGCGTATGCTGTCCTTGTCGGCGAACATTTGGGCAGCCGTCACCGTGTGGACGTCCTTCAGAGCATGGTCATCATCCATCTTGATGAACGCTTGGTCGCCCATTTCATGAGTACATGTCGATATCGTCCATGTTGGCAAGCATTGGTCGATCATGTTGCTGAGAGCCTGCTGGTCGTTGCCAATGTCAGCGAGAGCCTGCTGGCCGGCCTGGCTCGCGAGTGTTTTCAAATTGTTTCAACATGATTAACCTGCCTAATTAATTAATTACAAGCATACTTAATTGTATGCCTAATTATTAGCAGACCTAATTAACCGCTTGCATACTTGAAAAAAGTCTCTACTTCTAATAATTTGCATAAATATTTAACTGCCTACCTAATTAATAAATTTCATTAATAACTGATTTCCAAATTGATTCAGTGCAAAAATAATAATTATTTAAATGGACCTAATTAATTGCATATGTAATTAAATGTTGGGATACTTAGATGTATTAATGGATTGATTTTTAAATTAGTTTGGCGCTTAGTTTCCAAATTGTTTTCGCATCGATGGTTGCGTCTCAACGACTACAGACGCATTCCCCTTTAATAGTACATATTCAGGTCAAAAGGAGAATTTGAAGAGACAAGGAAAAAATAAGCGAAATCAAATAACAAAATTTTAGAAGACACATATCCTCCTTCAATTTTTTATATGGAAATACCATTAATATTTATCAACTTATATATAATCAACCAAACTACGTACATATCAACCGATAGTTCTGGTGGAAAGGAACTTGAATTTACATTCTATCAAAACCCAATATTCAATAGGATGTCAGTAAACGTAAACTATCAGGGAGACATAACATGTGCAGCAGCATAAAACTTTAAGAAGTGCAATGTGTCAAAAACAAACCCATACAAACATATTTGAAGTGGTAAGGAGATACATGAAACCGAGAGTCAAATCTCACAGCTTGGTAGCAGTGAAAATTCAGTTGCAAACCATTTCGTTTGTCGCCATAGAGGTCGTGATGGTAGTAGGTCTGATAAGAATAAGCCTAGTAGAACAATATGCTCCATTCATTTCGGTCATTGATTGCATGTTGTTCATTGATATCTCCAAACACAACAAACCCGTAGCCTTTTGAGCGTCTAGCAAAACCACCCCATACAAAAGTTGCCCTCCAAATTAAGTGATGGATAGCGATTTCCGAACATGTGGTGTAGAACATCAAGACCCAATCGCCCAACATATATGTCGTATCATTGTCAGGAGCAATATGTTGAACCCACCAAGCATTAGTCATCTTCTGGCCAACCGAGGCTCTAGAGGATCTGGTCGGCAGTAGATAATCTACAAGGATGAGGCTCCTCGTCATCGGTAACATTGTCCGAGCTACTAAACTCATCCAACAAACCGCTCCACCTGACAAAGGCAATCGGGTTCACGAAACCAACATAAAAGAATCAATTCTGAATTGATAAACTAAATGATAGCTGAAAAATATACTGGGCCATAGGCTAATTCAGTCAGTTTAGCAAATATATAGGCTATAGTACATACAAAATAGCAGCTCCAGCCATAAACTTACAACTTGTGCTGAACACCAAGAACAAGAAAGAAGCATACAACTACATCCATTCACCAAGCCATCCACCTTCAAACCTCCAAGGCTGATGGCGGCACCGGCATGACCACACGTGCACCAGTCCACCAAACGAATGACCTAAATCAATTTCTCACACTATGTGTTGTGATTAACAAATTTTGAGACACCATTGTAGCAGTCCTAATAAATAGGCACATTATCTTTGAACGAATACTGAGATGTACGTATTATCAGAGTTATCTTTCTCACACGATTTGCCATGCAGCTTGTTCCACGGAACCAATAATAAAGCCTCTAAATAGCTGAAAATAAGTATACTACACTCATGATCAATACACATCTCTTTTCTTATTATTAGGTGTCATGTGCCGTGCAAACGATTAATACATAAAAAAAGATGAATAAAAAATATGAATACATACATGTTGTCCTCCAACAAATAAAAAATAGGAACAATAGAAAAATAGATGCATGCATACCAGTTTCTATCTCGGTGCGTAGTATTTCATGTTGCAGATCAAGTCAGTTTCTACCTCAGGGTTGTGTACGTGTACAAGCTAAGTTTTGCCTCACGCAGCGGGTCTGCATCAGCTCTTGATCCCATTGACCGATCGACGCAATCTGTCGTGAACTGCTTGCTGATGAGTTTTATTTGGGCGACGGCTGGGCACCAAGTTGCACAGAAGAGAGATATACGGGCATGCCGCCGATGGCACAGAATAAAAAATTATAGGAGGCATGAGTCGCGACGCTGACCGGATCATGAAGATACACGCACAAGGTGAGAGGAAGAGCGGCATGGCAGAGTAGCGCACCAACGACAGTGCCTCCAATCTGCCTCACCCGCGCCCCTCAGTCCGCCTCCACCATACTCTCTCGAGGACGCGATAGACCAGCCGTGCGCGGTCTTGTTTCAACTCCGCCGCACGTCATTCCATGAGAGGGACCAAGATGAGAGAGATGGAGCAGGCTCACGTAGAGAGGGAATAGAAGTACCTCACGCTCGACTTCCACCATCATCCTAAGCCCACCGCCGATGCTACCCTAAGCCACCAGAGGAGAAGAAACGAGATGGGAAGGGAATAGCTTTTGACCGCGGGTGAGGAGGATAGGATCTGAGACTGGATCGTTCGTGGCTATAAAAGGTAGATTAAAAATAAAGCAGAAGGGGTGGAATATGATTTCTGTTTTATGTGGAAGGTTCGGGATTTTTAGGCATGGGAGGTGGGAGATTGATAAACCGGTGATTGTTTTCGGTGGAAAGGAAAATCATTGGTACTGGATGGAAGGGTGGGATCGAGGGGTGGACCTCTCCTTCGATGGAAACGACCGAAACGAGCGAACGACCTACATACTAAAATTTTAGGAGTGAGATTATGTGGCAATCAATTTTAAATCCTAACTTTCCTAACACATTAATTGTCATTTAATAATAGAGATTTAATTGTTAGAAAGGATCCATGTGTTAGGAAAGTTAGGATTCAAAATTGATTGCCGCATAATTGGATTTCATTATTTGGTAACGTATTATTGGTTCCTGCCATTTGTAACATGACTGATTAGGAAAACTTGAAAAGATTAGGAAAGTTTTTATTGGGAGGTGAAAAAACAATGTGAAGGGGGGGTGGTGGAAGGTGAGACGGAAAAAAACCGGACGAAAAAAACCGGGATGCTATTCACCAACTGAGCAATTAGGAGTAGAGATAACAAGACACACTCGCTTTTCTTGATCAACGCATGAGCTGACTTGCCTTGCTTTTTTTATGTTGCGACGGAAAGCATGAGCTAAAATGGTGATAGACATAAATCGACCGCGTGCATGGTACCGTGCATCAATACTTACCGTGGTACATGTACACACCATATGCTGTCCTTTTTCATTCCGGCTTAATGTATGTGCAGGCGATGGTCCTTGTGAAGAGCTGGATGTAGCTGGGAAGGCCCACTCGATCGGTTCATCTAACTAAAAAAGGAGGTCCACGGTTAGTTGCGTCTAGCTACAAGAACATTGAGCTAGTTCAGCTGAGGATAACACGCATGCAACACACAGTGCACGTAGGTTGGACATGGTACTCCTAAGTAGCAGTAGCTTAGCGACTAATTAATATGCTAACTATTTCTGCTTTTACTTTTATCCTCTACGCACGATCATAGAATGCCTGATACTATGGCGCATGCCACGCATGGAATAGAAGAAGAATGTCTGCACGCAGTTAAAACTTCACCCGTCTGCAGTGGCGGAGCGTGAAACAAAATCAAGAACGGGCCAAGGACGGGCCAGTACCTTGCTTAGTGAGCCATTTTTTATTATTAGATCAAATGCAGACCAAATCCTCAAAGAAAATGCAAATAAAAGGGCGGGCCATGGCCCGGTTTGGTCCCCACAAGGATCCGCCCCTGCCTGTCTGTTCGTTTTCCCAAATTTCAGTCAATATTTTGGGGTTGATCGATTTTACTATGCCGGCGCACTAGTAGAAAACAGGGCTTTGGTCCAGGCCTGAAATCCCATTAATCCCGGTTCACTCACGAACCGGGACCCATGGGGGCATCGGTCCCGGTTCGTGAGGCCAGGGCGCCGGCCGGGCCTCGGTGGCCATTGGTCCCGGTTCGTCTGACCCCTTTGGTCCCGGTTCCAGACACGAACCGGGACCAATGGGCCTCGCCCCTGGCCCACAACCATTGGTCCCGGTTTGTGGCTGGAATCGGGACCAAATGGTTTCCTTTAGTCTCGGTTCCAGCCACAAACCGGGACCAATGGTTGGCCTATATATACCCCCTGCCCGCGAGCAGAGCAGTGCACTGCTCTGTTTTTTTGGCCGGCCGTGGGAGAGCTTTTGTGGTGCTCTAGCTCACCTCCTATGCACATGAGGTGTTCGATGAAATGCCCGAGCCACACTTAAGATTTCTCCTCTTGATGCTCCTTGTCCAAGCTCCATTTTCCTCAAGATTTGTCTAGGTTTGGCGGTCCGTCCTGTCCCGTCCCCGTCCTCACCGCCGTCGATCGCCCGCGCCCATCTCGGCGCCGGCATCATCGTGGTTAGCCACTTCTTCTTATCTTCTTTCTAAAAGAAAAAAGTTCTTACTTGTATGATTTAGATATATACTTGTGTAATTTTCTTACTTTTATTATTGTTTGTTATTATATAGTGCGATGGTTTTGGTATCCGCCTCCGTCGGCCCTCGTCCTGTCTATGATTCGGATGTGGTATATATTATCTTTTATAACTATTTGTTTTATTTAGTGTTTATGACAATTATGCCGACCAACGTGACATAGATTTTTTAATCTAGGAGGTATGTGAACCGGAAATTCCAACCGACATAGAAATTCTTGTCGAGAAGTTAAATTTGGTTGAAAAAGAAAACAATTACTTGAAAGAAAAATTACAAAGAGTTGAAGAGGAGAAGATGAAGTTGGAGTTGCATGTTGCCGATGTCGTCGACGATCACAAGATCAAGATGAAGATTAGAAAGATTAGAAAATATGCCATTCATACTGAGGCTTGGTATCATTATGCCGTTGGATCAATTGGTACCTTAGTTGCGGTTATGATCGCATTTGTTGTTGCATTTAAATTTTATAGTTTCAATGTATGTTTTAATTAGATGCTCTAGAGAGCTATATGTTGTTCAATAATGAGAACTATGTATGAACGTTATGTATTTATTTTGGTCACTACTGTACTTTGGCTTTAATGTGATGATGAATTTCTATTAATTTGGTCACTTCTCTATTCATGATATGTTGTAATGGTTTTTAATACACTTTATTATATAACGCACGCAGATGAACCGACAATGGATGTACGGTGACCGACGCACCTCCGAGTATATTAAGGGCCTGCATAATTTTCTCAAAGCGGCTGAGGCAAACAAGCAGAATGGTTTTATGCATTGTCCATGTACTGTCTGTGAGAATACGAAGGCTTTCTCCAACTCTAAAACCCTTCACTTCCACCTGCTTGAGAAGGGTTTTATGCCACACTATAATGTTTGGACCAAGCACGGAGAAAGAGGGGTTATGATGGAAGACAACGAAGAAGAAGAGGATGATGACAACTACCCGCCCCCTGAATACGGTGATGCTGCAATGGGGGAAGCTGAAGATCAAGAGGAACCAGACGATGTGCCCGATGATGATCTTCGCTGGGTCATTGTTGATGCACAGAGAGAATGCGAAAGTGAAAGGGAGAAGTTGAAGTTCGATCGCATGTTAGAGGATCACAAAAAAGGGTTGTACCCAAATTGCGAAGATGACAACAGAAAGCTCGGTATCACACTGGAATTGCTGCAATGGAAGGCAGACAATGGTGTATCTGACAAGGGATTTAGTTCGCTACTGAAAATAATGAAGAAGAAGCTTCCAAAGGATAACAAATTGCCCGGCAGTACGTACGAAGCAAAGAAGGTTCTATGCCCTCTAGGATTGGAGGTGCAGAAGATACATGCATGCCCTAATGACTGCATCCTCTACCGCGGTGCGTACGAGGATTTGAACGCATGCCCGGTATGCGGTGCATTGCGGTATAAGATCAGAAGAGATGACCCTGGTGATGTTGAGGGCCAGCGCACCGGGAAGAGGGTTCCTGCCAAGGTGATGTGGTATGCTCCTATAATACCATGGTTGAAACGTCTGTTCAGAAATAAAAAGCATGTCGAGTTGATGCAATGGCACATAAAAGACCGTAAGAAAGACGGGAAGTTGAGAGCACCCGCTGACGGGTCGCAGTGGAGAAAGATCGAGTGAAAGTGGAGCGACTTTACAGGTGACCCAAGGAACGTATGGTTTGGTTTAAGTGAAGATGGTGTTAATCCTTTTGGGGAGCAGAGCAGCAAGCATAGCACATGGCCTGTGACTCTATGTATGTATAACCTTCCTTCTTGGTTGTGCATGAAGCGGAAGTTCATTATGATGCCAGTGCTCATCCAAGACCCTAAGCAACCCGGCAATGACATTGATGTGTACCTAAGGCCATTAGTTGATGAACTTTTACAGCTATGGAATGGAAGAGGTGTACGTGTATGGGATGAGAACGAACAGGAGGAATTTGACCTACATGCGTTGCTGTTTGTAACCATCAACGATTGGCCTGCTCTCAGTAACCTTTCAGGACAGACAAACAAGGGATACCACGCATGCGCACACTGTTTAGATGACACCGACAGTATATATTTGGACAAATGCAGGAAGAATGTGTACCTGGGGCATCGTCGATTTCTTCCGACCAACCATAAATGTCAAAAGAAAGGAAAGCATTTCAAAGGTGAGGCAGATCACCGGAAGAAGCCCGCCCTCCGTACTGGTGATCACATACTTGATATGGTCAATGATTTACAAATAATCTTTGGAAAGGGTCCTGGCGGACTATCTGTTCCGATTGACGATGCGGGACGCGCACCCATGTGGAAGAAGAAATCTATATTTTGGGACCTACCCTATTGGAAAGACCTAGAGGTCCGCTCTGCAATCGACGTGATGCACGTGACGAAGAATCTTTGCGTGAACCTGCTAGGCTTCTTGGGAGTGTATGGGAAGACAAAAGATACACCGGAGGCACGGGAGGAACAGCAACGTGTGCATGAAAAAGACGGCATGCATCCAAAGCAGTATGAAGGTCCTGCCAGCTACGCTCTTACCAAAGAAGAGAAGGAAATCTTCTTTGAATGCCTGCTCAGTATGAAGGTCCCGTCTGGCTTCTCGTCGAATATAAAGGAAATAATCAATATGACAGAGAAAAAGTTCCAGAACCTAAAGTCTCATGACTGCCACGTGATTATGACGCAACTGCTTCCGGTTGCATTGAGGGGGCTTCTACCGGAAAACGTTCGATTAGCCATTGTGAAGCTATGTGCATTCCTCAATGCAATCTCTCATAAGGTGATCGATCCAGAAATCCTGCCAAGGTTAAGGAGTGATTTGGTGCAATGTCTTGTTAGTTTCGAGCTGGTGTTCCCACCATCCTTCTTCAATATCATGACGCACGTCCTAGTTCATCTAGTCGACGAGATTGTCGTTCTGGGCCCTGTATTTCTACACAATATGTTCCCCTTTGAGAGGTTCATGAGCGTCTTAAAGAAATATGTTCGTAACCGCGCTAGGCCAGAAGGAAGCATCTCCATGGCCATCAAACAGAGGATGTCATTGGGTTTTGTGTTGACTTCATTCCTGACCTTAAGAAGATTGGTCTCCCTCAATCGCAGTATGAAGGGAGACTGACTGGAAAAGGCACGCTAGGAGCGGACTCAATAATATGTAGGGACGAGCATTCTTGGTCTCAAGCACACTACACAGTTCTACAGAATTCTACCTTGCTGACCCTGTATGTCGATGAACACAAGAATATTCTGCGCTCCAAACACCCGGAGCAGTGTGACGACTGGATTACATATGAACACATCAGAACTTTCGGCAGTTGGTTGCAAACACGTCTCATGGGTGAAAACACTGTTTCTGATGAGTTGTACTCGTTGGCCAGGGGACCATCTTCGACTGTATTGACTTACAAAGGGTACGAGATAAATGGGAATACATTTTACACAATCGCCCAAGATCAAAAGAGCACCAACCAAAACAGCGGTGTCCGCTTTGATGCAGCAACCAATAGGGGAAATGACACATATTATGGTTACATAGTGGACATATGGGAACTTGACTATGGACATGATTTCAAGGTCCCTTTGTTTCAGTGCAAATGGGTCAATCTGTCAGGAGGCGGGGTACAGGTAGACCCACAGTACGGAATGACAACAGTGGATCTGAACAATCTTGGGTACACAGACGAACCATTCGTCCTAGCCAATGATGTGGCGCAGGTTTTCTATGTGAAGTACATGTCTACCAAACCGAGAAAAAGAAAAGATAAGGAAGCGAATACATCATACGATGAGCCAAAGCGCCACATAGTTCTTTCAGGAAAAAGAGACATCATGGGATTGGAGGGCAAGACAGACATGTCTGAAGATTATGAAAAGTTTCACGAAATTCCTCCCTTCAAAGTCAAGGCTGACCCAAGCACCCTGTTAAACGATGAAGATTATCCATGGTTACGGCGCAATAAGCAAAGGACACAAGCGAAGAAAAAGTGAAGACTTTCTCTCCACAACTATATCATTGCAGTTACATGTGAAGAAATGAAATGCCTTTTGTAACAGATGAGTTTTCGTATGAAACCCTGATACTTCGAAAGAGATTGTCCGTTTTGTACACGAAGTGCATCCAGTTTTTGCCGTAACCCTCTCAACTTTTTATAACTTGATATGTGGGTGAAATGATGATACCATGCCAACTTTCAACTTTTTCAGAGTTCATTTGTAGTGCTTTTCAATTTCAGGGTCATTTAGCTTAAAAATATCAGTAAATGCATGAAAAATACCAGATGAAGTTACAAAGGGTTGAAAATTGATGATGTGGCTTTGAATGGTTCATTTTGAACACACAAAAAGTCTGGAGTTCAAATAAGTTCAAAAAAATGAAATACCTTTGTAACAGATGAGTTTTCGTCCAAAATCCTGATACTTCGAAAGAGATTGTCCGTTTTGTACACGAAGTGCATCCAGTTTTTGCCGTAACCCTCTCAACTTTTTATAACATGCTATGTGGGTGAAATGATGATACCATGCCAACTTTCAACCTTTTCAGAGTTCATTTGTAGTGCTTTTCAATTTCAGGGTCATTTAGCTCAAAAAATCAGTAAATGCATGAAAAATACCAAATGAAGTCATAAAGGGTTGAAAATTGAAGATGTGGCTTTGAATGGTGCATTTTGAACACACAAAAAGTCTGGAGTTCAAATAAGTTCAAACAAATGAAATCCCTTTGTAACAGATGAGTTTTCGTCCGAAACCCTGATACTTCGAAAGAGATTGTCCATTTTGTACACGAAGTGCATCCAGTTTTTGCCGTAACCCTCTCAACTTTTTAGCACATGCTATGTGGGTGAAATGATGATACCATGCCAACTTTCAACCTTTTCAGAGTTCATTTGTAGTGCTTTTCAATTTCAGGGTCATTTAGCTCAAAGAATGAACTAATAGCAAAAAGAATGAACTAGAAAACTTTTATGAAACTCTAACAGCAAAAAGAATGAACTAAAAATAATCAATTAAAATATTCTGTTATGATCAACTAAAACAAAACTATAATATTCTTCAATAGCAAAAAGAATCAACTAAAAAGCTTTTATAAAACTCTAATAGCAAAAGGAATCAACTAAAAAGCTTTTATAAACCTCTAGTATTTTTGAAACTAAAATAATATAAAATTTATGCAACTAAAATTATCAAAGTATTTTTTGTTCAAAACATTAATAGCAAAAAGAATTTTCATAAAGAATTTTTTTGTTAGAAACTTTAATAGCAAACTAAAATAACCAAATCTGTTTTTGATTAAAACAGAAATTTAAAATAATCTAAAACTTACCAAATTGAATATAATGATAAAACACAGTAATATTAAATAGCAGGAAAAAGAATCACTCAAAAATCTATTTTTTTAGTAAAGTTATTCACAAACTAGTGATTCACACAAATTTCAAAAAAATCAAATTTAAACTATTCAAATTTGAAAACTAATGGCACTAACAGAAAGTTTATAATTTTTGTGACCTAAAAGCAAAAAAGAATCACTGAAAAACAGTAAGTAGGAACAAAATAAAATAAATAAAGCAAAAAACAAAACAAAAAAACTGGATTTTTTTTAAAAAAAATGCCACCTACTAGGCCACCACGGCCTGAATACGACTAGAAACCCAACCAGCTTGTTGTGCCAGGATTCAGGCCCGCAGAAGGCCCAATAGGCCCACAGGCAGTGATAGATTAGGCCCGGAAGCCTGCAGTTGAGAGGAGCTCGAGAGGGTGTGCGCAGCAGCGCTTATAAACCACTCTCGAGCTCTCTCAGCTAGCGAGGTGGGACTAAAAATTTGGCCCCGGGCAGCACCACCCTTTGGTCCCGGTTCGTGGCACCAACCGGGACCAATGCGCCCCTTTAGTCCCGGTTGGTGCCACCAACCGGGACCAAAGGTCCCTGTTTCCCACCCTTTGGGCTGCTGAAAACTGACCTTTGGTCCCGGTTGGTGGAACCAACCGGGACCAATGCACCCCTTTAGTCCCGGTTGGTGCCACCAACCGGGACCAAAGGTCCCTGTTTCCCGCCCTTTGGGCTGCTGAAAACAGACCTTTGGTCCCGGTTGGCGGCACCAACCGGGACTAAAGGGGTGCATTGGTCCCGGTTGGTGCCACCAACCGGGACCAATGCTCTGTGTATATAAGCCCACACTTAGCAGTTTCTCGAAATCACTTATTCTTCTCCGCCCGACGCCCCCAGGCTGCTCCTCGTCGCCG
This sequence comes from Elymus sibiricus, assembly GCA_039707655.1. Taxonomy (NCBI): domain Eukaryota; kingdom Viridiplantae; phylum Streptophyta; class Magnoliopsida; order Poales; family Poaceae; genus Elymus; species Elymus sibiricus. The sequence continues at coordinate 413,785,899 of CM077675.1, read as the reverse complement.
TCGCCGCCGAGCCCTGCCCCGACGCCGTCAGGCTGCTCCACCTCGCCGTCGTCGCCGTCGCCGAGCTGCCCCGACGCCGTCCCCGCTCCCACTGTGAGCCGCCGCGCCGTTCCCCTCCTCTCCTCCCCCCCACGCCCCGACGCCGCCGCCCCCCGCGCCCCGACGTCGTCGCCGCCGCCGCCGCCTCTGCCTTTTTTTTGTTCATATGTATGCATTGATGTATATGTATGCAGATGTGTATGCAGATGTATATGGATGATCCATGGATATGTATGCATTGATGTATAATTTTTTTGTTCATATAACTTTTTTTTGTTCATAGAAAAAAAAATTGTTCATAGAACTTTTTTTTGTTCATAGAAAGTTTTTATATATGATCCATGGATATATGAGCAATGATGATCCATGGATGTATGCATTGATATATGAGCAATGATGTTCATAGAAAGTTTTTTGTTCATAGAAGAAAGTTTTTTGTTCATAGAAGAAAGTTTTTTGTATAGATTTTTTTATGCTCATAGAAACTCTCGAGTCCACCCAAACTGGGACTGAAAGAGCGTTGTCGAGGCCACCCCAAACCCTAGAAGCGTTGTCGAGGCCACCCAAATTTACCAAGTTAAATGAGTTAAAAGAGCGTTGTCGAGGCCACCCCAAACCCTAGAAGAGTTGTCGAGGCCACCCAAATTTACCAAGTTAAAAGAGCGTTGTAGAGGCCACCTCCCCGACATGAGGGGGGACGTCGGACATGACATGAGGGGGGACGTCGGACGTCGGACATGAGGGGTGAGCGTCGTTGTCGTCTACCCCCTCCCCGATAACTTCGACAAGAGGGGGGACGTCGGACATGACATGAGGGGTGAGCGTCGTTGTCGTCTACCCCCTCCCCGATAACTTCGACATGAGGGGGGACGTCGGACATGACATGAGGGGTGAGCGTCGTTGTCGTCTACCCCCTCCCCGATAACTTTGACATGAGGGGGGACGTCGGACATGTCATGTGGAATTTTTTTTGTTCATATAGAAAACTCCGGTAACATAGATTTATCAAGAATGCCCCCATTATGGATGTGCACAAGTTGATCCAATTTTTTTCTGATCTCATCTATATATATATTCTTCTATATGTCACGTTGTCTGTCAAAGTATTGAAGAAATCCATGGCTTCATCATTAGCCGGAAGTAACAGGCGTATGATGCTACGAAGCTCTTCAAAGTTGTTTTGGAACGGAGTTCCGGATAGAATAATTCGCTTTTTGGTACGAATTTCAGCAAAGGCCTTCCAAATAGCGATATTCAGAAGGCTCTTGCTGAACTTCATACCAAAAAGCTAATTAATTATCCTATCCGGGACTCCGTTCCAAAACAATTTTGGAGAGCTTCGTACCATTATGCGCCTGTTACTTCCGTCTAATGATGAAGCCATGGTTTTCTTGAATCCTTTGACACTAGACAACGTGACATATAGAAGGGTAGATGAGATCAGGAAAAATATGGACCATTTTCTGCACATCCAGAATGGCGCCATTTTGTTAATTAAATCCCTTAAAGGTTAAGAGAATCCCTTGTTTGACATTCATGAGAGAGGCGGTCCGGACGTCGGACATTCATGTTTGTATATTAATTGCCATGTTGTAATATTTGCAGAAACTATGGATCAAAGAGACTTGGAACAAGAACAGTTGTTGGGGGAGATAATCCTCGCCGGACGTGATGTCTTGTCGTATCTCAACGACACCGATGGTCAGGAAGGAGAGGATGACGGCTCCAGTGATCGAACAATGGAGGAGGAAGGACATGATCATGATGGCTCCGGTGACCGAATGCCGGAGGAAGAAGGAGACCATGATGACGGCTCCGGTGACCGAACGGAGGAGGGAGCTCTTGCAAAGTCCGGCGAGGTATATATATTAATTAAGCCTGTGCTGACTAGCTAATTGATGCACTAATTGTTTTGGTATGTACATATATTAACTCTTCTTTCTTCTTTTATAGCCCTTCGGATCGAGCCAAACTTCGGTAACGAGACGAGGCCCGAAGAGAAGGTTGCGCAAGGATGAAAGGTTCACGATCATAGCACTCGCGGATGATGGCCTACCGATTGAACCCAAGCGGACCAAGGACGCATTTGCTGCTCAGTGCGGAGCTATTGTTAGGGACAACATCCCGATCAGCATCAAGCAATGGAATAAGCCTAAGGACGACGACGTCCCTGAAGGTGATTATGTCACCGATAGACAGAAAGATGATCTTTGGACCGCGCTGAAGGCAAATTTCACCCTACCGCCAGAGGAGGATCCGAATAAGCCAGTTATAGAGCCACTGTTCAAGGCGTGTGCTCTTAAGAAGATGGCAGATCTATTCAGGAGGTGGAAGAATGAGTTGAAATCAAAGTTTGTCGACAAAGGGAAGACTCCAGAATTCATCGGCCGATTTGAGAAGATAAGAGATCACTGGCCCGCATTTGTGGCGTACAAGACATCGGACAAGAGTAAGAAAATGTCAGAGACAAACAAGAACAATGCTGCAAAGAAGCAGTATCACCATCACACGGGGACAAAGCTGAGAATGACCTGATTGCTAAAGGGGTCGAACCACAAACATTGAACTGGCCAGACCGTTCAAGGACTTGGTTCTTCAGGGTTGGGGGAACTTTGGACCCTGAAACAGGGAAGTGCCGTTGGACGGACGAGCAACTTGCAATACCCGTCAAGAAGCTTCAGAAGTATATCACCGCAGCGCAGGAAGGGACGTTCATTCCCGACAGAGAGAAGGACGAGCTAACTGAGGCCCTAGGGAATGCTGAGCACCCTGGACGAACACGAGGCACACCAGGCTCCGTTCCGTGGAAGGTTGGGTTTCCCGACGCAGGCGGTTACAGAAGCCGGGAGAGAAAGAGGAAAGCGGAGCTGAGCGACATGCAGAAGCTCAACTACAAAAGCTAGAGGAACTTGAGAGCCAGCGAGCTGCCGGCCAACCATCTCAGCGGCACGAAGCTACCCCAGAAGCTACCCCGCCATCTCAGCAGAGAAGCAGCGTGGCTTCCACGGAGCCCGTTCAGCCTGACTTCGCGGCTCCTAGCTACCCCGTGGATACTATCACGGAGGCTCAACATTGCGAGCTTATGACGAAATGCCGGAACCTCACTTTCAAGGCGGCTGTCGGCTCTGTTGCACCTCCTCAACCCAACGGAACTTTTCACTGCCTTCCGATTCCATATGGCTATGCTGTTGTGACGGTGGATGAAGTAATGGAGGGATTTGAGGAGCTCGAGCTTGACCACTCTACAGGTGAAGGGGAGAAGCAGCTGGTTCATGCTCTGAGGAGTACATGTCTATGGCAGAAGGAGTAGATCAAGCTTCCAAACTGGACGCCTCCGCCTCCTCCTCCTCCTCCGGCGAGTCGGGGCACTCCGCCTCCTCCTCCTCCTCCTCCTCCTCCGGCGAGTGATCAGGGCACTCCGCCTCCTTCTCCGGCTCCTCCGATGCGTGAGGGCACTCCGCCTCCTCCTTCGCCTACTCCGGCGCGTCGGAGCAGTCCGCCTCCTCCTCCGCCTCGCCGGCAATGGCGGAAGACACACGCCGCCGCTCCAGCTCCTCCGGCGCGTCGGAGCACTCCGCCTCCTTCTCCGCCTCGTCAGCAATGACGGAAGAGAGACGCCGCCGCTCCGGCGGCTAGCAGTACAAGCAGAGGCGGGAGGCAATTCAGATACGGTCCATCTCTCAAGCCTCTGAAAAAGTTACCATATGAGAGGACCGAGCAGGAAAACGAGGACATATGTCGTGCCCAAGTGAGGGACCATTTTGCAAAGAAAACTCCACCTCCAAAGGAGAAGCTAGATCCGGTGAAAGTGAAGCGCACTATCGATACCCTGAAGCGACCACCACCGCCTCCGCCGCAATCCAACTATGACCGCATTATTCATAAGACATATGATGAAGCGCGGTGGTCGGGAAGTACTTCCAGTGATGCAAGGTTAGCAGAACGAAGAAGTGGAAAAACAATTCCCCAGCTCGGCGAACAGGAGAAGCAATCGTGCCCTCCGCTCAAGGTGTCTAGCGATATCGTCGCTAATCATCCGGGGATGGTGCCCGGTACCAATCCTGGTGATTACTTGGGGGATGATGTAATTTTTTAAACGGCTGAGGTAACAAAAGAAGAATATAAATACGTGCACGGGAAGCCTCTCGTCAAACCTGATCATCCTCCTCTAACAACGATGATATACAAATTGCATTAGTGGTACATGAAAACCTGCAGGGAGTCTGGGAGAGACACTATGTATGTGGCAGTGAAACCAGAGCACGAATTCATTGGACTTCCCGTGATGCCTATTGAATTTGTGGAGTTATTTCAGTTATACAATCAACTGGCCCTCGACAAACAACTCATGACTTCCTACTGTTTGTAAGTATGCCTTCTATAGTTAAGTCTCTAGCTCAACTCGTTCATTGCATGTATATATAATTATCCTCACTATATTATGCAGATTGAAGATCGTCGAATGCAAAAAAGGTAGGAATCTTCGACGTTGGGTTCATTAGCCCAGATGCCGTAAATGAATGGATGGTACAAAACTCAATCAAAGAGACCGAGGAGAACTTGCTAAAGTCGTTCCTTATACATCAAAACAAAAGGGAAATACTCTTTCCTTACAACTTCAAGTGAGTGTTGCTGTCTTCTCTGTATACTCGGTTTCGCTTACTCGAGGTTAAGTAATGTAATTGATGAGTTATATATGCGTGCGCAGTTTCCACTTTATTCTGCTATCGATTAAGCTTGACGGGGCATTAGTAACTGTCTTAGACTCGAGACGTAAAGATCCCGAGAATTATGCGGACATGACTGCAATGCTCAAGAAGTAAGTTAAGTCAATACCAGGACCATATCGGCATGCAACTTTCGTTAATTTCCTGATATCAAGTAATCATTTTCTTTGCATGGCAGGGTTTGGAAGAAGTTCACCCGAAAGGTTCCCGGTCTAAACAAAGAGTTGCGATTTACGCACCCCAAAGTAAGTAGTACTAGCTAATTCCACGCATCTCTAATTGATTCAAATTTTCATCAATATATCATTACCATGATTGCTTATCAGTTTGATTGAACTCTATTCTCGTAAAGTGCTTGTATCAGAAAGAAGGGACTGTTTTATGTGCATACTACGTATGCGAGTTCATTCGTCACTCGACCTCTGAGCGGGGCTTCTGTGACAAACAATTTGAAGTACGTAAATAATATTCACAATTTTATTTTATATATTATCATCAATTGTGTTGAGTTTTATTCATATATATGCATGTATTGACCCCCTTCTTTAAATTAGATCTGGCAGATGCGGGATGAACTCCTACCACATGATCGCATACGAGTAATTCAAGAGGAATTGGCGGGATTTTTTCTTGACCACGTCATACCTAAAGACGGAGAATACCATGTGGATTTATGATTGGATCTTAGGTAGATGATGTTAGGGATTGTAAAAGATGTTATATTGTATATATGTAGTACCGTCGGATAGATATACGAAAACTTGTTGTTCGACCAAGCACGGAGAAAGAGATGTCACTTCTCTCTATATATGTTCAGCATGACGATCTTGTGTATTTAATGCTTTCCTTCATTTTCTTATTAGCTAGCGTCGAGTTCTCTCTATATGTATAGTAGCTAGCGTCGACCAAGCACGGAGAAAGAGAGGACACTTCTCTCTATTAGCTAGCTAACACAATATGAAACCCCTAAATTAACCCTCCAAAACCCCCCACCCCCACTTCAAAAAAAAAACTCAGCTCCTGTCATATGCTGACGCGTGGATGCTCTTTGGTCCCGGTTGGTGTGACCAACCGGGACTAAAGGTCCTCCTGCCTGGGCTCCCCGCAGCGGCCACGTGGAGCCCCTTCTGTCCCGGTTGGTAAGCGAACCGAGACTAAAGGTTTTGGGCTTTAGTCCCGACCCTTTGGTCCCGGTTCCAGAACCGGAGCTAATGGGCTTCTGGAACCGGGACAAATGGGCCGTTTTCTACCAGTGGCGGTCTATCGATCTCGCTATCTTCCTCCTTCCGTGGTGCCGTCGATCATGACATTGACAGGGATGCGATTGTGTTTTCGCGTTGATTGCGTATCTACATAGGCCGGTGCAAAAAGGAGGGCGAGCTTTGATCATTTCTTGCACGCCTTTTTTCCATGTTACCCTTCATTTGGTGACCAGCTGACCATGTCGGCTAGGTCAAATCTCGTCAAAATCGGACGTGCTGACAGCCAATTTGTGTGTACAGGTGCACTCCACTCACTGCATTTTGCGCCCAAGTACGGCATCTTTTCCGGCCATGTATTTTCATGTTGACGCGCATACTGGATGCGCAGAGTAGGTTTGCGCGGCAGAGATACTCCTTGTATAGGCTGTCGACAGGCCGGCTTGCATTTGCATGCATCCACGCAAATCATGCATTTTCAAATGCTCTTCTCTCTTCTCCTTATTTAATAGATGAGGTAATCTTGGCCTCTCTTTCGAAAAAAAAAATGCTTTTCTGCATGCGCTTGTGTAGCGCGACTTTTTTTGCCCTACCTTTAATTTGTCCCAGCTGATATTTGTTTTCAAAATTCAATCAGCTTTGGTTGACACTTTGCAGGAGCTGAAAATGTCCACTAAGAGCATCTACAGCCAAAACTTGCAAATCCGGCTCCTCAAATGCCCGCGGAGACGCCCGGGCGCGTCGGTGGACACTGACCGGTTACGCCTCAAATAATGTACTATACATCCGGACACCTCAAATCTCATCTCAAAACCATACCAACCATGCAACTACTACGTCGATGCATTACACACAACGTCCGGCCACTTCATCACTACTAACATGCCATCGGACTATCAAAATTTGACATGTTTGGATATGGTGGAGATCATCCACGGCTGCCCTTGCCCTTCCCGTCGCCCTTGCCGTCCTTCTCGAAGACACAGTAGGGTTCGAGCCGCATCTGCTCGTCGCCGGAGCTGTCCTCCTTCTCCTCCTTCTCTAGCAGTTCGGCCATTTCACTGACCATCTGATTCTGCTCGCGGGTGAGGGCGCGTGTGTTCCTCCGCTGTCAGTTTTTCAAAATGCGGGCGCGCATGTCTTCCTCCTCTGTGGTCGCCGCATCAACTGCGTTCGCCTCCGCCATTTTCTCCGCGAGATAGGCCTCGGCGACGCTTATCCTCTCCTTCCCATGGCGGACAGCCCGTTTCCGGTGGGACTCAAAGTCTGCCGGACCGGTGATGGGCAAGGATAGATTTTCCGCCCGCCGGGACTGCAATGATCCCGCCCCGGAGGAACCGAGCGCCCGTTGAGCGGACGCTATGGAGTTGCGCCGGACAGATCCTGTCGTTGGTCGAGCGCTGTCCTTGCGGGAGCGGCGGAGCGCAATGCGGACCGCCATCGCCTCTTCCAATCCACAGGAGACGACCCCCCAGTCGATGGATCCGAACTGGTCAGAGTCAGATCCGCTGCCCTCCATGCTTGAGATCGCCGGAGGTGAGCTAGGGTGACGGATGGGAATGGATGTGGGTGGAGTGAAGTGGCTACGGTTTGGTCCGGTGAGCGGATGAGGACGAATATATGTGGGGTCAATGCGGGCCAGTGCAGGCCAGGCGGGCGCGCCAGGGCGCCCCCGTATCCACCCCATATTTGGTCTGGATCTGAGGGGTGCCGGTCAGCCCGGGCGTTTGAGGCTGGTTTGAGAGGCCCGGCTTTTCGTGACCATCAATGATCGGAGGCCTGCACGGGCGTTTGAGGGGGGTATGAGGGGTTATGGTTGTAGACGCTCTAAAACCAAGTACTCCTTATGTTTAAAGCATACGCTGATGGTGCAAAAAAAAATTGAACGTTAATAAAACATTCGTTTTGTAAGAAATGTGCTCAGTAAATAGGCAACTTTTCGATCAATTTAATCCACAAACAAATCACTAGCATGGCATTAACAGAACAAAACACATGTTGATGTTTGACCATGCAAGTACATGCTGCGTTAACAGTAGATACATCTACGTATAAAGCCAGGATGGTTAAAACATAAATCAATAGGAGCGGGATAAACGAGTTATACCCTCCGATCAGCCACGCAAAGGCCGCGGCGACAGCTTCCTCGGTGGCCTTCTTCCCGGCTTCGAGCTTCTTGGCAGCGGCACGGTCGGCGTCGGTGGACATAGCGATGACGAAGGTGACGTGGACGTAGACGATGCAGCAGACGTGAATGAATAACGACGAGCAGTCGCGAAATCGCTCCCCAAAAACCTAATCGCCCCTCACCCGTACAGGATCCGAAGAGGTGGGGTTTCAGAGGCCTGCTCTCCCGTCGACCGTGTACGCGGTGAACGAATGGAGTCGCCAGCGGCAGCAGCAGCAAAGGAAACGATTGGGCGGTGCGTGTGGAGCAGGTCTGTCTGTTCGTGGCGGCTAGGGTTGGCCGACCCCTCACATATATATGCACGTCCTGGACGAGAGACGTGGGCGAGACCCGACAGTCCACGATCCGAGACATCGTGGCCCGGCTGTCAAAACTCTCTGTTCCTGACCGGCATGAGGTGTGAGCTCGGCTCGGCTCAACCCTGCAACCCGCGGCGCGTCGCGTTGTGCCGAGGCGTGGCGTGACGAGGCGGGCGGCGGAAGAGGAGTGCATGAGGACACTTCTCTTCTCAAGCTCCAATAGCATGTGGAAGAGAAACACTTATAAGGTGGTCCAGCTCCTTTTCCACTAGCGGGATGATAAACTATCCACCATCCCCTTGCCATGACACTTACATGGGTTCTTCGAAATTTTTAGATATTGTTGGATAGGCCTAAACCCCATCTCATATTCAACAAAATGTACATCCAGTGTCCAAACTCCAAACTATACTGTCAGAAATAGACTACACTTGTCTTTTTCTTTTTCTTTTAAAGTGTACTTCACCAGGTAAGTTTCTATAATGTCATAATACTGCTAGTAAACCATAGTACGTGAAGTCATGGAAAATACTAAGTTGTGGCAGCACCATCTCGTCATCTTCAGAGATTCAGGCCTCCTTTGGTTCATAGGATAAGATTATCGTAGAAATAGAAAACTTGTAGGAAACGAGATGACATGCATCTCAAATCATATGAGTAGGATTAGGAAAAGAGATGTCATTTGGTTCACATCATAGGAATTTTTCCATTGAGTCTAGGCTCTTTTTTTATTTTCCCTTGAAATGTGAAGGATAGGAACCAATCCTATGTAGGAATAGGAATGCATTCCTATGAACCAAAGGGCTGTAAAGGAAAATTTTCTACAAGAATCCTATCTTATAGAAATCCTGTGAAATTCCTCCAAACCAAAGGAGGCCTCAGAGTGTGCAATTAAAATCAGAGAAAATATTCCACAAACATGTCGTTGCCCCACTATGATCCTGCGTACTGTGCTACTATATCCAGTTCTGTGGATGGGAGTCTACTGTATCCGGCCGTGTCGTCCCAGGACGAGAAAAGTCTGGGCCTCTATGTTCTGCAGATCACGATCAATCGGCGATCGATCAGGTGAAAACGGATCCTCTCAGCTGGAAAGCACGAGAGCGACGAGACCAAAGCGTGTCTGAGCGCGAGGAGACATGGCAAATCCAAGTGTTCCCTCGCACGACACGACAGTGTCAGGTGCACGCTGAGGCTGGGGCCTGTCATTTGTGCTTCCACTCGGAATAGTGCTGTAGACATCAGTGCTCAACAGTAGCATCGGCTCTGCTTCTTCAGTTTTGCACGCACGCACGCACGCACGCATGTCAGTGGCCCTGTTGTATGCTGCTGCTACGTTTGTGCCAAGTATGGACTGTGTATCTCATCTCACCACGACTAGTAGCAGCACAGACTATGGACGATAGAGTTTGCATACATTTCGTTCGAACACGCCACCGATTCATGTGGACAACCGTTGGGCGGCTACATGCACTCGTGGAGGCGCGGTGAATACACCGGTGAGTGGTGAGTGGTGAGCGGTGGACTGGCCACTGGCTAGTGCCCAACTCTAGCCCGGATTCTGTCCGTTTTGGGCGGGCAATGGGATCGTGTCCGGGCCTTTTTTGGGATGCGGTGGCCGTGCGCCCACCGCGCGGACGCATCCTTTGGCCCCATCCTGTCCGTCTCATTTTCAAACGCCAATATTCGAATAACCACGGCCCGTAGTTCATGTCAGCGGCCCTAGTTCACGCCGGCAACACAGCCAGCCTACACGACCTCGCCGGCAACACAGTCAGCTTCCAAAATGAATAGTTTTGTCGCCGGCAACACAGCCAGCCTCCAAAATGAATATGTTTGTCGCCGGCACACAACCAGCGGGCGGAACCCATGCCAGCCTCCAAAAACAACGGCCACAGCCGAACAGACCACCTAGTTCAGGCCGTGGGCGTCGAACATCTCCTTCTGTCGGGCCTCGAACCAGCTCCTCGTCTTCTCGCTCATCTTGCTCAAGTCGACGGTCATGATCGCTAGCGCCACCTCCTTTGCTTTGGTTGCGGCATTGGCGGCCTCGATGTCGAGCTACCTCTGCCTGGCCGCGTCATTGGCGGCCTCGATGTCGAGCTGCCTCTGTCGGGACGCCTCCTCCATGTCGATCTTCCTCTTCTTGGCCGCCTCCTCCATCTCAAGCTTCTTCATTTGAAGCTCCAGGTATTGCTTGTGGCACCCCGATAGAGGGCCGACGCACGCCAATCCCCAGGATAAGACCTGACGCACGCCAAAGACATGATACAGCAATTTCCAGGCAAAATGGCTTTATTAATTATAATGGAGTATTACAATACTATTGCTTACAACAATATTACATAACTCCAGGGCTAGCTAACTGGCATTGGAGGTCTTGGGTCATCGGCAATGACGTCTCTGGCTGGGCTCCATAACGCACAGGACTGGCTTGGTTACGCTCTAGCACGACAGATCTTCTCCTGCAACTGGCAACGTGCAAGGCCAGGTGAGTACTTTGAATGTACTCGCAAGACAACCAAATACATAGCGTCCAAACAAACAGATGACAAAGCAAGCCCTATGATATGCATGAATTAATCCTAAGTATGGCATGAATCCTAATCAGGAAAGCATGGATCAAGCATGGCATATCAAGGATCAGGCATATAATCTATGGCAAGATCACACTAAATGCTTAGAATACTTACTGTATCAGATACCAACTTACTCTCTTCTGGGTTGTCCCGCAACCCACGATATACCCATGATCCAACCTGAACTGGTCCAAATCCAATTCAGATCGTGTGGTCATCCGACCAGTCATCATATAGCCATCCCTTGACTAACATCTCATATTCTTGACATCATCTGATGTCTACCCAAGATGAGTTCTTCCATCGTTATTATCATTATTACGGTTGACCACCTACTGAGGTCTGGACGGGCTGTCCAATACCGTGGACTCGGCTATTCGAATAGATTTGACACTCTGCAGAGGTTGCGCACTTTACCCATACCATGAAGCACCTGGCCTCGCGATCCCACTCGGGTGGACCAACGTTGCTTCAACAAAACCTGCCAGACCCGTGACTCTTTCATCGTACCACCGGCACTCTTCCTCCCCCGGAGGTCAGCCTTGGGTGGCCCCTGTGTCCTCATGACACCTGCCACCGTCGTGGCAAAACTCTGTAATCCCAAACGGGGATTACTGTCCCAAACGGGGACGGGCCCAAACACACAATCAACTGGGCTCACAGGGTTATCGCCGCTTACCTGATCAGGGTAGCACGCCGCGCATAACCCTCCCTCTTTGGAGGTACCGATGAAATATCACGCAGTCAGGCCAAGTCAAGGCTGTCCCATACCGGCAAATGTGGTTGCACGGATAAGCCCGGACAGGTGACTCAAGATCAACCAACTAGGTTGCATTAATGAAACTCCTCCTATCCACAACCGTCGGATGAAATCCCACAGTAATCTCTTATCCATCAACGTACCGACGGATATAAGTGCTAGTCTAGCGGACCATAGTACTGATAGTCATAGCATGAGATCTACCAAAGTACTAACATGACTATGTCACTAGCAATATTATTATTAGCATGACAACATTGAAACAATGCACTGCACTAGATGAAGAGTAATACTAGTATCTATACCGATGTTACCACCGGTGAATGCAAATGCAGACTCACAGGCGATACAGATAAACACACAGGTGAAAGCAAAGTCATCACGCAAGTCCAGAGCTCATGGTAAGAGGTTGGCTTGCCTGGGGGTCGACGAATACGCCGGGAGGAAGCACGATCACCTCGCGGCAGAAATCGCCGGACAGGGGTCTCTCTCAGAGGGCTCGATCGGAGGGCAAGGGCAAAAAGGTTATTTCCACTGTGTGAACACATAGTGAAAATGGTACCAACGGAACGGGCTCGACGAGACGAAAACGTGGGCGCTGGCTTTACCTGATTTCGAGCTACGGTCGCGAAGATATGATCGTTTACTCATCAGGGACCAATCTGTAAAAAGAATCCCTACAAATAGGTCCCTGGCTGAAAAACCGATCGCACCTCCGGACAGAGTACGCTTTCTAGCTCGGAAAGCGTACTTTCTAAAATACGCTTCCACTTAAACTGGTCAACGGGTCCTCCTGGACAGCGCAGTGTCTATGACGCGCGGGGCCCGCCGTCTCTCTCTCTCTCTCCTCCTCCCTGGTTTCTTCCTCCTCGCGACAGAGACGCGGGGGAGAGCGCCGGTCGCCGGCCTGGCCGACTCCCCGCTGCTCGAGGAGACCAGCCGGAGAGCACAGAGGCTCCGCCGGCCCGCACCGCACCCGGTGGTGGCCTCAGCTGAGCTCGGGGCGGCCGTCAACGTCGGGGCGGCGGAGGTCCGCGGCGGCCAGGGAGCTCAGCGGAAGGGCCTGCTCCGGTGAACTTCCTCGTCGGAGTTTGAGGGCGGCGGCGGTTTGCGGGGTCCAAGCGAGGGCTAGGGAGCAGAGGAGAGGGAGGGGGAAGGACCAAGGTGCCGGGATGGCTGCGGGATCCGACGGCGGCCTTCGGCCATTGGAGCAATGGGGAAGCTCCAAGAGCTTTGGGGAGGGGCTGAGATGCTTGCTGGCCAGGAGAGGGCCCGAGGACTCCCTATTTATAGCCAAGGGAAGAAACTACTCGACGCCGGCCGAAGCTCCGAGAGCTCACCGTTGTGGCGACGCTCCGGCGGTTGACAGAGGCAGCTGGGAGCTTCGGGACGAGGGGAAGAGGTCTCTGGACGATTCACGCGCGCGCTGGACAGCTCTACGGCACTCCCGGACGGCCTGGAATGCGCTGGAGATCCGCTACCGATGAGATAACGCACAGAGCGTGGTTTTGGCACGCTCTGCCCGTGGTCACCGCGTGTCCACGGCGATGCCACGACGCACTCGATGCCAAACCATGTCTAGGCTATTCACCGTCCTTAGCTGAGTTGACCTATGCGGCTGAATGACCCAAGAGAGAACCGAGGTGACTGCACTATGGTCAAACAGTTGCCAACAACAACCTATTTGTGCTGTGGTGTGGCCACCACAGTGCTCCTCTTGGCCTGGTCTTGGGCAGGGGTCAATCATCTACTAGGGTCACTAACCTGGCAAAGTCTCAGCTCAAACAAACCATTCTAGATAGCACTTCCTTTGCAACTTGGCAGTCTGACTAGATTTGGAAATGAGGGAGCTGGGGTCAAATGGCTAGATGGATTTGGATGATTTTTGGTGGAGAGCTATGATTTGGACACAAGAATGCACTGGACAAGTTTCAGATCAAATTGATCATCTATGATGGTACTTCCTTCACAGAGATGCAATCTGGTCAGAAACTTGAGAAAATGATAGAAAAATATTGACTTGGAGAGTTGAGCTGATTTTTGGTTTATGGCAGTAACATATCAATATGCACTACCTTGCCAAATTTCAGCTCAATTGAATCAAGCAATCAAGCACTTCCTTCACAAAGTGCCAGACTGGACAGAAATAGAAACCAGATGGTTCTGAGGAATTGGCTAAAAAAATGAACCAAACTTGGAGAAGATCAATGATTTAGACATATGGAGACACTGTAAAGATTTCATACCATTTGCATGATTTAAAATGGTACTTTCTTCACAATGCTCCAATCTGGACAGGAACTTGAATAATTTGCTGAGGAAGATTGGCTAGATGGAATGGGCTAATTTTTGGAGGACAAGAGTAATTTGTCATAATGAATCAACCTGCAAAATTTTAGCCCAAGGAGATCAAGGAATTATGCACTTCCTTTGCAAATAGGAAATCTGGACAGAATTTGCAAATGGAAGTGGCGCTCAAAATTTGAATTGTGAAACTTGATATTTTGATGGAAATGGAGAATATATGGATATGAGAAGCTCCACAAATTATTTAGGATTTTTCCTAGCTACCAAAATGGTAGTTCCTTTGGAAAGGCCCCAAATTGGAATATTGGCTTTAAATAGGAAAAGGCAATTTCCCTAATTTAATTATGGCCAATATTTTTATGAGATCTCAACATAACCACAAAGAATATCTCCACAAGTTTTCATGGCTTCTGGAGATGGATGAATATTTTCCTGGATTTAATTCCTCAGAAGGGCAGAAAAAGGAATTAATTCTAGATGAGAAATATTGCATAGGACTTAGCAATATTTTTGTACATCTAGGGTTTATGAGAGAAGAAGGGTCTCAGGAAATTTTGGGAGGATCAACAGAGCAAGGAAGATGATAGCTCCTTTGTAGACACAAAGGCAGGATTTCCAGTTCCAATAATTCGGAACTAGGTTTGGAATGAGGCTCGGGGTTTACTGACGGAGGTTTGACTAGCTCAAGAGCATGGGCAAGGCACTGAGAGGTTGAGGATAGATTGGATATACCTGGTCACTTGCCAAATTCCAGAGGAAAAAATTCGGGAGAGAAAAGCTAGGAAGGAATAACAGCACAAAAATCGATAACCCGATTTTTGGGGTGTTACATTGCTTCATTTGCTCCTCCTTGCCTTGTCGCTTCTTCTCGTCCCTAATTTCCTTTTGAGACATCATGTCATGCAAAGTCTCATGCAAGGCAAAGGATGCCGCATCACAGCTTGTCGTCCATCTTGGAGTTGGTCTTGCCCCTCAGCCTCTTCAACGCCTCACCATCTCCACCTCCGGCCAACGCGCCCGTCTTCTTGCCTCTCTTCCTTTGAAGTTCACGGTATTGATCTTTGAACTTAGGGCAATTGTTGATGATCGTCCAACAATGCGTAAGAGTGAATGGCTTGTCATTTGTACCGGGCCTTGAATGCTTCCAAAGATTGAAATGCCTACACGATCAACAACAATTGGACATGCAAACATAGAGAAGGCCAAAGTCTCGGCCCTATCAATGAAAGATAAGAGACCATACCATGTCCCCAATGCCGAGACCACTCACAGGGCGTGCTTCAACGCTTTCAAGTGCGGCACAATACTTGTTGCATTCTTGTTGGATGAACAACCACCTCTTTTGAATCGAGTTGATGCTACGTTCGTTCGTAAATTGGTAGGGCGGAAACAACTTTCTTTCATGGAATGTTTTGTGAAGTCTTGTCCAAAAAACAAGTCCCTTTTGTTGCGCACCGACCCTCGAATCTTGGCCAACCTCCATCCAACTATCGCAAATCAACTTGTCCTCAGCGTGTGTGTATGATCCCGTACGAATGTTCTTCTTCCTTTTTTGTGCTTCCGCTCTTTGGGTGAGCTCATCGATGAACAATGGCTCGGCCGCAATATCGACGCCTTCCTCTTCTTCTTCATCACCTTCACTTTCGCAATAAATGTCATCATCTTCATGCCACGAGTCACCATGGTCGTCGGCCTCAAAGTCTTCATCGGCAACGTACTGGTCGCGGCCATCCTGACTCTGGGTCTCCTCGGGATCGAAGGCATCGCCATGCCCACCCATCTGGAAGGCCTCGCCACGGCCCTCGTAGATGACATTCTCCATGAACTGGTTGTAGTCGGAGTCCTCGACCGTTGACGTTGGTGTTGGCATTTCGCTGAACAGGACGCGGGGCGACGGCATGGTGGCCGTAGACGGCGGCCGTGCTTGCTTTCTTTGCATCTCGATGGACGGGCGGCCGCTGCTGCTGGACCTCGGCGTGACGTTGAGGTCGATGACGGCCGAGGGGCGCGGGGTGGACGGCACGATCACGCCAACGTCCGACGACCCCGAGAAACGGGTCTGGCCTTCGTACCTTGGTGGGGGAAAACAGGGCGACAATGGCGTGGTCCTCGACGTCGGCGAGGGGAACTGCGGAGGCCGGGCGACCGACGAGCCTGTGCTCGCCGGGCCGACGGGCGTTGCCGAGAAGCTCGTTGGACGGCACAGCCCAAGCATGAGGAGGGCGTGCGCTTTCTTGACGATGGCCTCCTTCTCGTCGACGTTGGCCTTGTGCCGCGCGGCCTCCAACGCAGCGCGCTCGGCGGCGAACATGGCCGCGGCGTTCTTGCCCTTCTGTGCCGCCCGCCGGTTCCTCCTCTTGGCCGATTCCGCGTCCAGCTTTGCGAGCTCCGCCAGCGTGAGTTCCGATCGCTGCTTCTTCGGTCCCTTGGCCGCCTTCTTCTTCACCTTTCCGGGCGGGTCGACAGCCTGGCCGCCGGAATTCGGCGGGGCATCGGCCATGGCGGGAGGGTGGTGGGCGGGACGTGGGAGGGTTTTGGGAAGGGGAAATGGCGTGAAATGGGGCGTCGGGCGGGTTCTTTGTGCCACCGACGGGCGGGCTAGGGGAGGACAAGCGCGCGTCCCGCCCGTCCGCACGCTGTCCGTTTCACCTCAAAGGCGGCCCAAACTTGGGCCGGGGATGGGTCGAAAGCGGATCGAAAACGGACAAAAGTCTGTTTGCGTCCGCGCGCTGGGTCGTCTGGTATGTCCGTTTTGTCCCAAACGGACGCATCCGGACAGGATAGGGTCCCACGCTGGGAGTTGGCCTGATTAGTGTGGAGGGCTGCAGAGCGAGAAGAAGAAGCAAGGTTCACGACGCCCAGATGCCGATGCGGCTGTCCCCTCCCGCCGCAGCCCGGGTCGGAGAAGGCGTGAAGGGAAAGCCATGTCGATCGCGTGACGCCCGCCGGTCCAATGCCAATACCAATGTGCGTGCCTCAGCTGCTGCACATCTCCCATCCCATCAATCGTTTCCTTGCACAACCGAGATGCTAGCCGTACCACCAGCTGTGCATTTGTTTTTTGGCACGCTCCCTGACATTATCCAACGTCCCAAACGCTGAAACGCAGCAGCAGCAGCTTCAACTGCTCCGTTCGTTCTTCCACCGTTTGCCACGGACGAAGAGCTGGAGCAGCCAGCATGCAGAAAAGGCGAGAGGATCTTCGGCGCAGGCCCGTGATCTGCGCCTTTTGCACGCCTGATGCTCTTTTGGCCGGTTAAATAATTGCAAACGACATTTGCTTTCGAGCGGTAATCATTCATGCGAGAAAAGGACGGACTCTCGTCGTGGATGTCCAAGCGAGCCGAGCCTGCCCATGCGACGCACGCAATGACTCCACGCTTGCCGCCCCCAACGGGAAAGGCGCCGTCGCGGAAAGATGCCACATACGTATTTTTTGATCATCTTCGTGGACGATCGGCGCCGTAAAGCTCGATGGTTTTGACTAGTTTAGCATTAGTGTGCGTGAATATGAAAAATGATCTAGACGCCTTTATAATTCTTTACGGATGGAGTACTAGTCTAAAATGTGCTTCGTTTTTTCTCTTTGCAAATGCGAGGCTCAAGCTTTAGCAATGAGCGAAGAAATGTTGGGCAGACGGTAGCACAGTTTCAGCAAGTCTTGAGGCAACTGTTACGAGTACGATCGAGATGAGAATGTGCCGGGAATGACAGCACGGTTGCAGCTGGTTCCGTCCCGCACGGCCGGTGGCATGCTATGATTGGGTTGAGTTGGGCCCTTGATCGGGCAACCCGGAGCTCAGGCCAACTCCAACTCCGAATCCGTTTGGGGGTAAACGGACACAGCAGGCCTCCCAACGCGCGGCCGCAAACGGACGACGGTCCGTTTTCTATCTGTTTTCTACCCATTCCCGGCCCAAGTTTGAGCCGAGTTTGCGGCCGAACGGACAGCGCGCGGACGGGCGGGACGCGCGCCCTTGTCCTCCCCTGGTCTGCCCGTCGGTGGCACAGCCGGCCACTTTCCCTCCTTTTCCTCCAAAACCCTCACTCGCACCGCCCTCCACTCTCCCGCGCCCCGGCCTTCCCACTCCCTCCACCATGGCCGACGACGCGAATCCCGGCGACCCACCACCTGCCGCCCGGATCGTCGGCCCATCGACTGCCGCAGCACCGTTCCCCGAGCCCGTCCGTCTCACACGGCACGCCGGATTTTCGTGCTCCGCCGCCGCACGGCCATGGGCAGACGCGATTCTCTACGTCGCCGGACTGCATGGTGGTTGATCCGACCACGCCCGCGGGCGCCATCGACCTCAACATCACGCCGGGGTACAGTGGCGCTGGCCATTGTGAAGACGGCGCGCAAAGGAAGCAGCCCCGTTCGTTCGAGTCGGCTAACATTGCCGGCGCCCGCAAGCTGTTCTTCGATATGCCACCGCCTACGCAGACGTCCATGGTCGACGACCCTTACTACTCCTCGTTCATGCAAAACGTCATCTTCGAGGGCCGTGGTGATGCGTTCCGCGTCGACGGCCAAGAGCAACCTTTTGATGCCAACGCGACCCAAAGCCAGGATGGTCGTGCTCCCTATGATGACTCTTAGTTCGGCGGCCATGATGTTGATGATGATGAGGACGACCATGGCAACTCGTGGCATGAAGATGATGACTTGTATTGTGAAGATGAAGAAGAAGAGGTCGACATTTCCGCGGAGCCATTGTGTTTCATCGACGAGCTCACCCAAAAGGCCGAAGCACAAAAGAGGAGGCAGAGCATTCGCACAGGATCATATACCCAAGCTGAGGACACTTTGATTTGCGAGAGTTGAAAGGAAATCGGCCAAGATCCAATCAAAGGTGGCGAGCAAAAAGGAGTGGTCTTTTGGGCAAGAGTTCACAAGAATTTTCATGAGCGAAGAAAGTTTGCCCCCTGCCAATTCACAAGCACTCGTGGCATCAATTCAATCCAAAAAAAGATGGGGATTCATCCAACAAGAATGCAACGAATATTGTGTCGCGCTTGAGAGCGTCAAAGCCCGTCCCGTGAGCGGCCTAGGCCTTGGTGACTTGGTATGAATCTCTCTCTTTTCCATCATGCGTCTGTCGGCGTTCTGGGATCGGGGGTACCCAGATCTGCCTGCCTGCGACCCAGCGCGTGGCCCACCTCGACGGCCCAGTACGGCCTGGCAGCAAACCCCCCAAGACAAGGCCCTCGCGAGACGAACAACGCCAAGACCTCCAGACGAGTGGCCTCCCCAGGCTGCCTCTCGAGGAGCGGAGATTCCTATGTAGGTACCCGGCCTCATGAGGCTACGATGACGTGAGCCATGACGACCAAGGCCAGGCGGACGCCAGCGGGCACAGAGGGGACAGTTTCCTCTTCTGTGCTAAGGAGGCAAGGACGTACGCGGGTTCTCAAGGGATCCCCCCAAAGGTTTCCATTCCAGTGCAACAAGACCAAGACCACGAGCTTGGCAGTACGCATGTCATCGCCGAGCCCACCTCTGCGTCACACCCAGAAGCTTTGCAGGCAAAGACCACCTTTAGTCAGGATAAGATGTATCTCTTGTCCCCTTTCAAATTTGGCCGTTGTGGGATCCCTTCCCGCCTGTGCGATAAGGGAAGAGGACCAAGGCCACTATAAATAGGGACTAGCCTTCGCCGTAGAAGGGATCGATCGATTCCCACCTCAGAGCCCTCGCGAGGTCGCTCAACCACTGTACTAGTTCATCCCCATCCTCCTCGTGAGGCCAATCCACCAAAAGCAGGAGTAGGGTCTTACACCGCAAGGTGGCCCGAACCTGGGTAAATCTCTGTGTTCGTCTTCTTGCCCGCTTGCACGTATTCGACGAGGCTTGGCCGCGGGGTGGCAAGCTTGAGGCTAGAGCTGGTTGAGATCTTCGCACACGCCCCAGAGTTCGAACCTTCTTGGGTCTGCGAAGCCCCGATTCCGACATTTGGCGCGCCAGGTAGGGGCGTGTCGAAGCTCCTTGTTCATCAGCCGTGCTCCGCCCTCGCCTCGTCATCTCTATGGCAGGTGCCGCTCCCCAGGCTTGGCAGCCCGTGGCCTACGGGAACGCCGTGGGTTGCTCGGCCGTGCCCGCGGTCGCTTGTATCCTCGGCGGGTCGCAGGCGCCCGCGTTCGGTCGCCATGTCAAGCAGCTTCTCCGCCAGGTGGGCGCAGCTCAGCCGCGGCCCGAGGCCCCACGGAGCAGGGCGAGGCCGGACACCGACATCACCTTCGACTCCAGGGACCATCCCAGGACGGCGGTCGCTGCTGGTGCGCTCCCCATGCTGTGCACGCCCACCATCAGTAATGTTGCGGTCACCAAGACCCTCATCGACAGCGGCGCCGGCCTCGACGTCCTTTCCGTGGAGGCCTTTGACATGCTCCAGGTGTCCTACGACCAGCTCGCGCCCACCAGGCCCTTCTCAGGGGTAGTCAGAGGCTCCGCCACCCCCTTGCGGCAGGTGCGCATCCCCGTCACTTTCGGCACTTGCGACAATTACTGCACCGAGCTGATCGACTTCGACGTGGCCCACATCGGCCTCCCGTACAACGCCATCCTGGGATATCCGGCCCTCGCCAAGTTCATGGCGGCGACGCACCCAGGCAACAACATCATCAAGATGCCTGGTAGCAGCGGCATCGTCTCTTTGGCCAGAGACACCAAGGACGCGGTTCGAGCCCTCAAGCTCGTCTATCAGGCCGCAGCGGCCTCGCGCCACGACGCCGAGAGCGTCATGCAGGCTCCGGAGGCCGCGCCCGCAAAAAAGAAACAGTTGTTCTCTCAGGACCGGGCTGAGACAAAGCATGTGCTTGTTGATGACGGGAACCCGGGCCCCACCTTCACCATTGGCGCTGGCCTTCCCCCGGAGCAGGAGAAGGCGCTAGTTGACTTCCTCCGCGCGAACAAGGACGTGTTTGCGTGGGAGGCGTCCGACCTGGTGGGCGTCCCGAGAGAGGTGATCAAACACCACTTAATGGTGTGCCCCAGTGCACGCTCGGTGAAGCAAAAGGCAAGACGACAAGCACAAGAGAAGCAAGCGTTCATCGTCCAAGAGGTCATCAAGCTGCAGGAAGCCGGTGTTATTCGGGAAGTGCGGCACCCGGATTGGCTAGCCAACCCAGTGATTGTCCCCAAGAAGGGTGGGAAGGAGCGCATGTGCGTCGACTTCACGAGTCTCAACAAGTCTTGTCCTCAGGACCCCTTCCCGCTCCCGCGCATCGACTAGATCGTGGACTCCACCGCCGAGTGCGATCTGCTATGCTTTTTGGATGCTTTCTCGGGTTACCACCAAATCAAGATGGCAGTGGAGGACGTCGAAAAGACGGCCCTCCTCTCCCAGTGCGGCGTGTATTGCTACACTTGCATGCCCTTCGGGCTGCGGAACGCTGGCGCGACCTTCCAGCGGTTGATGCGCATCACCCTGGGGCAGCAGCTCGGGAGAAATGCGGAGGTGTACGTCGACGACATCGTGGTCAAGTCACGAGAGGCGAGGACCTGGAGGAGACGTTAACCAACCTGCGTCGAGTGAACCTGAGGCTTAACCCGGAAAGTGCGTTTTCGGGGTCCCGTCAGGCAAGCTACTCAGCTTCTTGGTGTCGCACCGAGGGATCGAGGCAAACCCAGAGAAGATCAAGGCAATCGAGAAAATGCGCCCGCCTCAGACCCTCAAGGAAATGCAGAAACTGGCAGACTGCGTGACCTCCTTGGGACGCTTCATCTCCAAGCTTGGCGAGCGCGCCCTCCCCTTCTTCAAGCTCATGAAGAGGAAGGGCCCTTCGAGTGGACCTCTGAAGCGGAGAAAGCTTTCGAGGACCTCGAGCGGTACCTCATGAGCCCCCTTGTTATGGTGGTGCCTCGTCCTCGCGAGCCCCTGGTGCTCTACTTGGCGGCAACCCCCCACTCAGCTAGCGCAGCGCTCCTAGCGGTCCGAGAGGAGCGCGCTGGCACAGGCGCGGAGCAAGGCGGCCCGCGAGGGGCCGTACAACGTTTGCCGCCTCAGGATGGCGCTCCTGAGGCCCTCGTCACTTCATCAACCCACGGGGCACCTGAGTCCCTCGAGTTCCATGCGGAGCAGCACGGCGCCAACACCTCGCCCCTCGTCGAGCACTCGGTGTACTTCGTCAGCATCGTGCTGCGGGACGCGCGTTCGCTACCCTATGCAGCAGAAGCTCCTGCTTACACTCCTCGTCGCCTCAAGGAAGCTGCGTCATTACTTCCAGGGCCACCCCATCAAGGTCGTCTCTGCATACCCCCTGGAGAAGGTGATGCGCAGCCCCAACGCTGCCGGAAGGGTTGCAGAGTGGAACATCGAGCTGCAGGCCTTCCAGCTGGAGTTCAGCACAACCAGGGTCATCAAGGGCGCAACCCTCGCTGACTTCGTGGCGGAGTGGACGGACGCTCCCGACTAGGGGCTGGATGAAGGCTGGTCCCTCACGCTTGGCGATGAGGCGCCCGACAACTGGGTCATGCACTTCGACGGAGCCTTCGCACGACGGGGCACGGGGGCTGGAGTTGTGCTCATCTCCCCGACCAAGGACAAGCTTTACTACGCCGTGCAGCTTTGCTTCCAACATGACGAGAAAGTCTCCAACAACATCGCGGAATACGAGGGCTTGATCGCTGGTCTCAGGGCCGCTGCCAACCTCGGGGTCAAGCGCCTCACCATCAAGGGCGACTCCGAGCTCCTCGTCAACTTTTCCAACAAGGAGTACAAGCCGAAGGATGAGCACATGGAGGCATACTTGGAAGAGGTGCGTAAAATTGAAAAGCGTTTCCTGGGCTTAGAATTGTGATACGTCTCCAACGTATCTACTTTTCCTCACTCTTTTGCCCTTGTTTTGGACTCTAATTTGCATGATTTGAATGGAACTAACCCGGACTGACGCTGTTTTCAGCAGAACTACCATGGTGTTGTTTTTGTGCAGAAATAAAAGTTCTCGGAATGGAACGAAACTTTTTGGAGATTTATTTTGGAAAATATAAAAAATACTGGAGCCAAAAACCACCGGAGAGGGGTCCTAGGCTAGGCATGATACACCAGGGCGCGCCAGCCCCCTCCCGGCACGCCCTGGTGGGTTGTGCCCACCTCGTGGCCCCACTTGACCTAACTCTCCCACTATAAATTCCTAAATTTGGAGAAAAAAATTAGAGAGAAAGAATTATCGCGTTTCACGATACGGAGCTCCCGCCACCTCCTGTTCTTCGTCGGGAGGCCAGATCTGGAGCCCGTTTGGGGCTCCGGAGAGGGGAATCTTCGGTCTTCGTCATCATCAACCTTTCTCGATCGCCAATTCCATGATGCTCCCCACCGGGAGTGAGTAATTCCTTCGTAGGCTTGCTAGTCGGTGAGGAGTTGGATGAGATTCATCATGTAATCGAGTTAGTTTTCTTAGGGCTTGATCACTAGTATCCATTATGTTCTGAGATTGATGTTGCTTTGACTTTGCTATGCCTAATGCTTGTCACTAGGGCCCGAGTGCCATGATTTCAGATCTGAACCGTTTATGTTATCATCTCTATATCCATGTTCTTGATCCGATCTTGCCTAGTCATATGCACCTATTACGTGTTATGATCCGTCAACCCCATAGTGACAATATTTGGGATACTTCGCGGTAATGACCGTAGTTTGAGGAGTTCATGTATTCACCATGTGTTAATGCTTTGTTCCGATTCTCTATTAAAAGGAGGCCTTAATATCCCTTAGTTTCCTTATGGACCCCGCTGCCATGGGAGGGTAGGACAAAAGATGTCATGCAAGTTTTTTTCCATAAGCACGTATGACTATTTACGGAATACATGCCTACATTACATTGATGAACTGGAGCTAAATCTGTATCGCCCTAGGTTATGACTGTTACATGATGAATATCATCCAACGAGTTACCGATCCAGTGCCTACGACCTTTCCACTTATTGTTCTTGCTAAGTTACTACTGCTCTTGCTGCTGTTCCAACTGCTACAAAACTATTGCTACTACTGTTACTATTGCTACTACTATCAAAACTATCATATTACCGTGCTACTGATCACTCTGTTGCAGATATTTAATCTCCAGGTGTGGTTGAATTGACAACTCAACTGCTAATACTCTCAAGTATTCTTTGGCTCCCCTTGTGTCGAAGCTATAAATTTGGGTTGAATACTCTACCCTCGAAAACTGTTGCGATCCCTATACTTGTGAGTTATCAAGACCTTTTTCTGGCGCCGTTGCCGGGGAGCATAGCAATATTTGTTGAGTCACTTGGGATTTATATCAATTTATCACTATGAAGAATCTGAAGGATCAAAAGACTAAGATTTTTCCCTCTACTACGAGGGGAGGTAAGGAACTGCCATCACACTCTGCACTTGATTCACCTTCTGTTATGAATAAGCTTGCAACACCACCACATGCTAGTAATCCTGATATGTCGCAAGTTATTGATGATGCTACCTCTGCTATGAATTATGCTATTGATGATGCTAGTACCATGCTTGATGATAATGTGCCACTAGGAGAATTTCTTGATGAACAAATTGCTAGAGCTAAAGAAAATGAAACTACTAAAGCTGATGAGATTGCTGAAATTGATGAAGCTTATGAAACTGATTATGATTATGAAACTCCTATTAGTCCTAGCTCTCCTAAGTTTGAAATGCATAAGATACCTGAAGGTTATGTTATGGATGAGGAGATAACTAGAGAAATTCTTTCTTGCAAGGATAGAGACGATCTTAAGAAATTGCTATGCAAGTATAAGGAAAAGACTTTGAATGCTAGAATGAAATATGATCCTAAGTTTGCTACTTCACCTATCTATGTTACCGGTAAGGATTATGAGTTCTCTGTCGACCCAGAGTTAATTACTTTGGTTGAATCTGATCCTTTCCATGGCTATGAAACTGAAACTGTAGTGGCACACCTTACTAAGCTAAATGATATAGCCACCCTCTTTGCTCATGATGAGAAGATTCGCTACTATTACATCCTTAAGTTATTTCCATTCTCATTAAAGGGTGATGCTAAGACATGGTAGAATACTCTTGCTCCTGGTTGTGTGTGTAGTCCCCAGGATATGATTTACTACTTCTCTGAAAAATATTTCCCTGCTCATAAGAAACAAGCTGCCTTACAGGAAATATTTAACTTTGTGCAAGTTGGAGAAGAGAGGCTCCCACAAGCTTGGGGGAGGCTTCTCCAGTTGCTTAATGCTTTGCCAGATCATCCTCTTAAGAAAAATGAAATACTTGATATATTTTATAATGGACTAACCGATGCTTCTAGGGACTTCCTAGATAGTTGTGCTGGTTGTGTTTTCAGGGAACGAACTGTTGAACAAGTTGAGGAATTATTGAATAACATATTGAAGAATTACGATGATTGGACTCTTCCTGAACCACCACCTAAACCCACTCCGAAGAAGAGGGGTATCTTATTTCTCAGTCCTGAAGATATACAAGAGGCAAAGAAATCTATGAAGGAAAAAGGTATTAAAGTTGAGGATGTTAAGAATTTGCCACCTATTGAAGAAATACATGGCCTTGACACACCACCACCTCCACAGGTGGTAGAGGTAAATTCTTTATTAAAGTTTAATGAAGGTGACATTCCTCACAATAAACATCCTAGTCAATGCTTGTATGAGTTTGATAACTATATTATGAAGCAAGATCATTTCAATGCTCATGTTCTGAAACAATTGAAATACAATTGTGATATGATTGCTCGCTTGAGTGATGATACGTCTCCAACGTATCTATAATTTTTGATTGTTCCATGCTATTATATTATCTGTTTTGGATGTTTTATATGCATTAATATGCTATTTTATATTATTTTTGGGACTAACCTATTAACCTAGTGCCCAGTGCCAGTTTCTGTTTTTTCCTTGTTTTTGAGTATTGTAGATAAGGAATATCAAACGGAGTCCAAATGGAATAAAATTCTACGATGATTTTTCTTGGACCAGAAGGAACCTAGGAGACTTGGAGAAGAGGCCAGAAGATCCACGGGTGGGCCACAAGCCACCTGGGCGCGCCCCTGGGGGGGCGCCCCCCTGGCTTGTGGGTCCCCCGTGGCTCCTCCAACCCTAGTTCTCCGCCTATAAATTCAGAAATATTCCCCCAATACCAAAAAGAGCCACGATAATACTTTTCCGCCGCCGGAAGCCTCTGTTCCCGTGAGATCCCAGCTTCGGGCCTTTTCCGGTAATCTCCCGGAGGGGGATTCGATCACGGAGGGCATCTACATCAACTCCATTGCCCCTCCGATGATGCGTGAGTAGTTCACCTCAGACCTTCGGGTCCATAGCTAGTAGCTAGATGGCTTCTTCTCTCTCTATGTTCTTCAATACCATGTTCTCCATGATCTTCATGGAGATCTATCTGATGTAATACTCTTTTGCGGTGTGTTTGTCGAGATCCGATGAATTGTGGATTTATGATCAGATTATCTATGAATATTATTTGAATCTT
This sequence comes from Elymus sibiricus, assembly GCA_039707655.1. NCBI lineage: Eukaryota > Viridiplantae > Streptophyta > Magnoliopsida > Poales > Poaceae > Elymus > Elymus sibiricus. Next base: position 413,759,337 of record CM077675.1, on the reverse strand, counting down.
CTCTGAATTCTTATATGCATGATTTCATATCTTTGCAAGTCTCTTCGAGTTATTGGTTTGGTTTGGCCAACTAGATTGGTAATTCTTGCAATGGGAGAAGTGCTTAGTTTTGGGTTCAATCTTGCGGTGTCCTCACCCAGTGACAAAGTAGGGGTAGCGAGGCACGTATTTGTATTGTTGCCATCAAGGGTTAAAAGATGGGGTTTTCATCATATTGCTTGAGTTTATCCCTCTACATCATGTCATCTTACCTAATGCGTTACTCTGTTCTTCATGAACTTAATACTCTAGATGCAGGCAGGAGTCGGTCGATGTGTGGAGTAATAGTAGTAGATGCAGAATTGTTTCGGTCTACTTGACACGGACGTGATGCCTATATGCATAATCATTGCCTTGGATATCGTCATAACTATGCGCTTTTCTATTAATTGCTCGATAGTAATTTGTTCACCCACCGTATTATTTTCCTTCAAGAGAGAAGCCTCTAGTGAAACCTATGGCCCCCGGGTCTATTTTCCATATTATATTTCAGATCTATAAACCAAAAATACCAAAAATACTTTGCTGTAATCTTTTTACTTTTCGTTTTAGTAATCTTTTATATCTATCTCTATCAGATCTCATCCTTGCAAGTAACCGTGAAGGGATTGACAACCCCTTTATAGCATTGGGTGCAAGTGTTTGATTGTTTGTGTAGGTGCAAAGATTGGGGCCTTGCTTGTACCTCCTACTGGATTGATACCTTGGTTCTCAACAACTGAGGGAAATACTTATCTACTTTGCTGCATCACCCTTTCCTCTTCAAGGGAAAACCAACGCAAGCTCAAGAAGTAGCAAGTGCCTTGCTATTTAGAATTAGTAATGATGTTAGAGGTGTAGGAAAGCATGCCTCTATGGTTCAAACTCAGTTAGAACAAGTTGCTAAGTCTCAAAAAGAATTGCTTGATGAAATGAATAGTAATATGCATGATTTTGCTTCTAGAGTAGTAACTAGAGGAGGTAGAATGACCCAAGAACCACTTTATCCCGAGGGTCACCCTAAGAGAATTGAACAAGATTCTCAGAGAATTAATACCGATGCACCTAGTCCTTCTAAGAGGAAAAAGAAAAAGAAAAATGATAGGACTTTGCATACCTCTAGTGAATCTGAGACACAAAAACCTCCTGATAATAATGATGTCTCTATTTCCGATGCTGAAACTCAATCTGGTAGTGAACATTCACCTAGTGATAATGAAAATGATAATGATGATGTTCACGATGATGCTCAACCTAGTAATAATAAAGCACCAGATAATGATGTTGAAATAGAGCCTGCTCCTGATCTTGATAACCCACAACCTAAAAATAAACGTTATGATAAAAGAGACTTTGTGGCTAGGAAACATGGTAAAGAAAGAGAGCCATGGTTTCAGAAACCCATGCCATTTCCACCTAAGCCATCTAAGAAAAAGGATGATGAAGAATTTGAGCGCTTTGCTGAGATGATTAGGCCAGTCTTTTTGCGTACCCGTTTAACTGATATTTTGAAGATGGCTCCTTATGCAAAGTATATGAAGGACATCATCACCAATAAAAGAAAAATACCTGAAGCTGAAATCTCCACCGTGCTTGCTAATTATTCTTTTAAGGATGGAGTGCCTAAAAAACTTGGAGATCCGGGAATACCAACTATACCTTGCTCCATCAAAAGAAACTATGTTAAAACTGCTTTGTGTGATTTGGGAGCCGGTGTTAGTGTTATGTCTTTCTCCTTATATAAAAGACTTGATTTGAATAAACTCACACCTACTGAGATATCATTGCAAATGGCTGACAAATCAACAGCCATACCTATTGGTATTTGTGAGGATGTGCCCGTTTTTGTTGCAAATGTTACTATCTTAACGGACTTTGTTATTCTTGAGATGCCCGAGGACGACAACATGTCGATTATCCTTGGTAGACCCTTTTTGAATACTGCAGGGGCTGTTATTGATTGCAATAAAAGTAAAGTCACTTTTCATATTAATGGTAATGAGCACACGGTGCACTTTCCGAAGAAACAATTCCAAGTGAATGGTATAAATGTTATTGAAGAATCTCCGACCATCACTATTGGAAGTTTTCAACTACCTCTACCTACTACCAAAAAGAAATACGGTATACTTATTGTTGGGGATATGCACATCCCCATTGAGGTAACTTAGTGTTTTTACGAAAGTTCTTCGGTTTCATGCTAATCGGAAGTGGTTGTTAATAAGACTTGATCAACCTTATTAATGAATCATTTTTGAGAGGTATGACATCGATGAATCTAATAAGCACAACTCTCTCTTCCAACATTTTATTTTCTATTCTAGCTAGTTAAATAAAATAAAATGCCATGTTTATCCTGTTTTCTGTTTTCTCCGTGCAATAAAAAATGACCCAAAAATAAAAATTCTCAGAATGCCGTGAAAATTTAACAAGATTTTTTTTCCGAATATTTATGAATTTCTGGTGCAAATAACACCTGAGGGGGGTGCACCTGGTGCCCACAAGACACCAGGGCGCGCCAGCACCCCCAGGCGCGCCCTGGTGGGTTGTGGCCCCCACGTGGGCCCCCTCACTTATCTCTTTAGCCCACATTGTCACCTACCTCCAGCAAAAAATCACCACAGCCACCATTTTCGTGTTCTTGCTCTCAAACCCGTGGATTTCGATCTCTTTGCTCGAAGCTCCGTTTCCGAAACTGTTTGGAGGGATTGCTACTTGGTATGTGACTCCTCCATTGCTCCAATTAGTTTTTGTTTTAGTGGATTATTTTTAGAGTAATTTGCTACTCTTGGTGCTGCTGTAGATGAGCTTGCATGTTGAATTCTTAGAGTTCTAAGTAGTTTGGATGCTCAATATGGCCTCTATGCATGCTTGGGAGTAGTTGCTAACAATCTTACAAAGTTTTGTTGACAAATTTTTGTGGACTAAAAATTTCTAGAATTTTTTATAGGAATAAAATGCAATTCTTTAGGAGTTCTTCGAGGAGGAGATCCTCGGGAGCCTCGTCAAGTGGAAGCTCAGTTCGACGGTCTTATTTAGAACCAAGCGAAAGCTCGATGCGGGATGCCGCTACCAAATCATGCTTGTGGCCTTGCGACGAGTTAAGGTGCAGGTATTAAGGAGGAGTTTTATCAATTTATCCACAACACAGGGCTTGCTTCCTTGATCACAGATAAGTGCCCCCAACACCTCGAACTCACGAAAACCTTCACAAAGAAATTTAAATATTTTCCTCGTGAGTCTAGAGTTTCATTCAACCTATACGACCATTCCTTTACAATGCCATTAGAAATGTTTAGCGATGCATGTAAACTACCATATGAGGGTTCCTTCGATGAACCAACAAAATCCGAGTACGAATCATTTTTAGTTAATCTTTGCTTTGGCGAAGATAGGGGGTTACACAAGGGAGAATTAACAGCATCCATTTTCCATCACTCCAATATTTTGCGCTCTTTAATGGTAAATGAATTGTAGGCAAACAAGACTGTAGCACATTATGTGCTCATGATTTGTGTCTCTTACAAACTGCCATAACTGGGAATAAGGATTATAATCTTGGTGCAATTGTTGCACGGAGGTTGCAGCTTAATGCTGCTAGTGGTAATTTTTATGGAGGAATTTATGCCTCCCGTGTAGCTGAGAGATTAAATGTTTTACCTTGGCCTAATGACCCCATCCTACCCACTCAGTATTTAGACTTTGATGCCATGAAGCGTCATAACTTCCTTACGGATACGGCTACCAACTACACCTATAACTTGAGATTCAATAAGAAACCTGTTGTGCCTGTTGTTTTGCCTGTTCCTGCTCTCTTTGATTTTCACACTAGGGGAAGATATTATGTTCTTGAGAGTGAAGCTTATGAGTACAACGCGGAGGTTGAAGCTGCCAGGAGGGCCGCGGAGTCTGCTCCGAGGTTCTCGATAAGCCATCGCCCAGATTATTATTCATACGGATGGTGATTACCAAGCTAGGCCAAAAGCCTAAGCTTGGGGGAGTAAGTATTTCCACCAACATTACATTCACGTTCACACATTTCATTCCAGTTGTCGGTGTTCATACTTTTTCATTGTAACATCCATGCTAGATTTGTTTTCTCGCTTTCTTCTTGTGTGTTTGAAAAACTTTGAGAAAACCCAAAAACATTTCCAACTTCTTTTTAGTTTTTCTTTCTAGCTTAGTTTAATTGTAGCATCAAAAGAAAACCCAAAAAGATTTCTCGCTTCTTCTTTTACTTGTTGGGAGCTTTCCTGTGTAAATAGTTTTTCTCGTTTTTGTTTTCTTTAATTTGTTTGCTTCATGAAAAACTAAAAACTCCAAAAATATTTCAGTGTGTTTCTCTGAAATTCTTTTCTTTTTACTTGAGTCGTACCGAGGAGAAGACCACGATGAAATTGTTGAGTGGTTCTCATCTGCATTATCGTTTAACCCACATTACCTTGTCTTCTCCTCTTGAATAAAATGTTTGCAGATTGCAGCTTAGTCCACGACATTCTTGCACTATTATTATTTTCTTATCATTCGGCCATGCAAGTGAAAGGCAATAATCATGACATTTGATGAATTGACTGTGGCAGAGAAAAGTGGGTATGAACTCAACTTGTTTTTGTTTTTGTAAATATGTTTAACCTAGTATCCCTTGATTCAGCTCATTATGATCAAACATGTTTGCAATGACCATTAGAGATTATAGTTGTTCATGCCATGCTTAAGTAGCTAGGAGTGGATAATGATTTATCTTGGGTGTCAACATGCATTAAAATGGTTGTGATGCGGTATAATGATATGGTATCCTCCTCTGAATGTTTCAAGTGGCTTGACTTGGCACATGTTCACGCATGTAGTTGAATCAAAACCAACATAACCTTCATGATATTTATGTTCATGGTGTCCATATCCTACTCATGCTAGTATTCAATGTTGATTATATGTAATGCATGTTCATTACCGTCTTCGCTCTCTAGCTGGCCGCTTCTCAATCTATTTGCTAGCCATCGCCTGTACTAAGCGGAATTACTGCTTGTGCATCAAAACCCTTAAACCAAGTTATGCCAGATGAGTCCATCATACCTACCTATATGCGGTATTACCCTGCCATTCCAAAGTAAATTTGCATGTGCCATCTCTAAAAATTCAAATGAACATCTGTTTTGTGTGCCTGGACCGCTCATGGAGCGACAGGGGGCAGTCAGTTTCTTCCATGCTAAGCGGGTTATTCTCATGATGAGTGTTTATTCACTTGTCCTTACACGAGAGGGGCGGTAATAGGGATTCCCAATCCCGAAATCAAAAATCAAAAATAATTAAACAAAACTCCCCCAGGAATGTTGTTGGTTTGGACGGTACCCGTGGATGCGGCTCTCCGTGGAGTGTGATTGTTGGTGGAGGGGGAGTAAACCTTTACTTTTACCGCTTGGGAACCGCCGCTAATTTGTTTAGCATGGAAGATATTGATAACTCTTGGTCGTGACGTTGACAGGAAGGGTGTACCTCCCAAAAACATATCTATCTCTGTTTTAAACTTTGAGCTCTGGCACCGCTACAAATCCATGCTTCCCTCTGCGAAGGGACTATCTATTTACTTTTAAGTTGAGTCATCACCTTCTCAAATAAGCGCCAGACCTGAGAGCACTATTGTCATCCTCATGCATTGTGTATAGTTGATGTTGGGTGCAGCATGACTGGATCTTTTCTACCATGAATTACAATGTTTAGTCGCTGCTTGAACTTTGGAGGTGCTCTGCATTTATGTTTTGCGGTCTCAAAAAGGGCGAGCGAGATACCACTATTGTCATATTGTATCACGATTGTTTTGACAAAATGTTGGCGCTTGAGATATCTTATTATTGCTCGCTCGTTATGAGTAAATATAATTTCTAAGAGTTATTGTTGACATGGTTAGTCATAATCTTTGCTGAAAACTTGGGTGCTACTTAAGCATATATATGTAAAAAAGAACAAAAGAGTTCATAAAAGTTTTTCTTTATCACTTTCAGTTTATCAACTGAATTGCTTGAGGACAAGCAAAGGTTTAAGCTTGGGGGAGTTGATATGTCTCCAACGTATCTACTTTTCCTCACTCTTTTGCCCTGGTTTTGGACTCTAATTTGCATGATTTGAATGGAACTAACCCGGACTGACGCTGTTTTCAGCAGAACTACCATGGTGTTGTTTTTGTGCAGAAAATAAAAGTTCTCGGAATGGAACGAAACTTTTTGGAGATTTATTTTGGAAAATATAAAAAATACTGGAGCCAAAAACCACTGGAGAGGGGGCCCAGGCTGGGCACGATACACCAGGGGCGCGCCAGCCCCCTCCCGGCGCGCCCTGGTGGGTTGTGCCCACCTCGTGGCCCCACTTGACCTAACTCCGCCACTATAAATTCCTAAATTTGGAGAAAAAAATCAGAGAGAAAGAATTATCGCGTTTCACGATACGGAGCCGCCGCCAGCTCCTGTTCTTCATCGGGAGGCCAGATCTGGAGCCCGTTTGGGGCTCCGGAGAGGGGAATCTTCGGTCTTCGTCATCATCAACCTTTCTCCATCGCCAATTCCATGATGCTCCCCACCGGGAGTGAGTAATTCCTTCGTAGGCTTGCTGGTCGGTGAGGAGTTGGATGAGATTCATCATGTAATCGAGTTAGTTTTGTTAGGGCTTGATCACTTGTATCCATTATGTTCTGAGATTGATGTTGCTATGACTTTGCTATGCCTAATGCTTGTCACTAGGGCCCGAGTGCCATGATTTCAGATCTGAACCGTTTATGTTATCATCTCTATATCCATGTTCTTGATCCGATCTTGCCTAGTCATATGCACCTATTACGTGTTATGATCCGTCAACCCCATAGTGACAATATTTGGGATACTTCGCGGTGATGACCGTAGTTTGAGGAGTTCATGTATTCACCATGTGTTAATGCTTTGTTCCGGTTCTCTATTAAAATGAGGCCTTAATATCCCTTAGTTTCCTTATGGACCCCGCTGCCACGGGAGGGTAGGACAAAAGATGTCATGCAAGTTCTTTTCCATAAGCACGTATGACTATTTACGGAATACATGCCTACATTACATTGATGAACCGGAGCTAGTTCTGTATCGCCCTAGGTTATGAATGTTACATGATGAATATCATCCAACGAGTTACCGATCTAGTGCCTACGACCTTTCCACTTATTGTTCTCGCTAAGTTACTACTGCTGTTGCTGTTGTTCCAACTGCTACAAAACTATTGCTACTACTGTTACTATTGCTACTGCTATCAAAACTATCATATTACTGTGCTACTGATCACTCTGCTGTAGATATTTAATCTCCAGGTGTGGTTGAATTGACAACTCAACCGCTAATACTCTCAAGTATTCTTTGGCTCCCCTTCTGTCGAATCTATAAATTTGGGTTGAATACTCTACCCTCGAAAACTGTTGTGATCCCCTATACTTGTGGGTTATCAAATTGCAGCACGTCCCGTGCGGCGCGAACAAGGAAGCAGACGACATCGCCAAGAGGGCGTCTCGTCACGAGCCTCAGGAGCCTGGCGTCTTTGAGGAGAGGATCTTCAAGCCATCGGCGGCACCCCCGGCCGCAGGCCCAGCGTCGCATCAGGAAGAGCTGACACCGGCTCCGCCCTCAGGCACCCCGGCCTGTTGTCCGGCCTCAGGAGCCCGACTGCTCCTGGCGCTGGAACCTCAGGCCGGTGACTAGACCGAGGAGTTCAAGGCGTACCTGCTCCGCGGCGCCTTGCCCGAGAAGGAGGAGGACGCGGAGCGCGTGGTTCGCCAGGCCACTGCTTATTGTTTGCAGGACGGCGAGCTGTACCGCAGGCACCCCAACGACGTCTCGTTGCAGTGCATATCCAAGGAGCAGGGGCGCGAGCTTTTGGACAACATCCACGGTGGCGATTGCGGGCACCACTCCTCGTCTCGCACCCTCGTGGGAAGGTGTTCCGCAGCGGCTTCTAGTGGCCCACGGCACTCCACGACGCCACCGAGCTGGTCCGATCCTGCGAGGCCTGCCAATTTCACGCCAAGCAGATTCATCAGCCCGCGCAGGGTCTCCAGACCATCCTGCTCTCCTGGCACTTCGCGGTCTGGGGGCTGGATATACTAGGGCCTTTCCCTCAGGCAGCCGGCGGTTACCGCTACCTCTACGTCGCCGTCGACAAGTTCACCAAGTGGGCGGAGGTGGAGGCCGTGCGCACCATCCCTGTCGGCTCGGCCGTCAAGTTCATCAAGGGTCTCGTGAGCCGCTTCGGTGTCCCCAACCGTATTATTACCGACAATGGCTCACAGTTCACAAGCAACCTCTTTAGGACATATTGTGCTAACCTTGGAACGCAGATATGCTACACTTCGGTGGCGCACCCTCGGAGCAACGGCCAGGCTGAGCGCGCCAATGCGGAGGTCCTGAGGGGCCTCAAGACGAGGAGCTTCAAGAAGAAGCTTGAGGTCTGCGGCAGGGGTTGGCTCGATGAGCTTCAGTCCGTGTTATGGTCCATCCGCACCACCACGACTAAGCCCACCGGCGAGACCCCGTTCTTCCTCGTCTACGGGGCTGAGGCGGTCCTCCCACACGAGGTCAAGCATCGCTCCCCGCGAGTCTTGGTATTCGACGAGGAGCGTCAGGATGCCTCGCGGGGAACATATCTCGGGCTCGGGGAGGAGGCTCGCCGCCAAGCCTCGCTCCGCGCAGCGAGGTACGAGCAGGCGCTGCGGCGCTACCACTGCTGCAGCATCCGCTCCAGGACCCTCAAAGTTGGTGACCTCATCCTGAGGCGTGTCCTCTCCAAGGAGGGCTTGCACAAGCTCTCCCCTATGTGGGAGGGCCCGTTCAGGGTCGCCCGCATCTCCAGGCCTGGCGCAGTACGCCTAGAGACGCAGGACGGGGTCCCCATCCAGAATGCCTGGAACATCCAGCATCTCCGCAAGTTCTACCCGTGACACTCTCACGTAATAATGAGTGGGCTGTACACGCCCGGAGCCCCCCGAGGAGTGCCGTACGAGGCCATGGAGGGGCTCCCACCCACGCCCAAGTGGAAGCCCCATGCTCCGCGCTGGCGGACGACATGGTCTTACAACGACTATGCCCACGCCTAGTGGAAGCCCCATGCTTCGCGCTGGCGGACGACACGGTCTTACAACGACTATGTCCACGCCTAGTGGAAGCCCATGCTCCGCGCTGGCGGACGACACAGTCTTACAACGACTATGCCCACGCCTAGTGAAGGCCCCATGCTCCGCGCTGGTGGGAAGACTAGCTTAGGTGCCAGACGCGGCTGTTCTTTGCTCTCTTTTGTAACCAAGTTTGCCACTTTTTAGAATGAAACTTGAAGTTTTTGCGTCTTTGTTCGAAAAAGGGGTGGGAATTTTTCTCCTTGCAGCGTTTCCCGTTTTGAAGTCTCGTTTTTAAGAGGTTTGGCACCTGCCAGTTTTCTCTCTTGCGCGCGCCCTGCGAGCGGGGGCTGGACACGGTGTGCACCTCGCCAAAACTTTGGCGTCCTAATCCTCGCGCGACGCTCTCGAGCGAGCCAGCAGGCGCATGTTGCCCCAGGCCCCCAACCTCAGAAGCGCTCATCTCCTGGCCTTGTCGGGCATCACGACCCGGCATACCAGCGACGATCGACCCTCGCTCGGGGGCTCCAACCAAAAATGGTCGCCGGGAGAAGGATGACCGAGGAAAGAGCAGCCACGGTTTGGCTCATTATTGAGGAACCCTACGTAAAGCGCGTTTCGGCGCCTTCGCAGGATGCGGTTCCTCGAGGAGGCACCTCCGGAGGCCCTGACTCCTCGCAAACCCCCCAGGGGCCTTGCTGTTGGAAATATGCCCTAGAGGCAATAATAATTTAGTTATTATCATATTTCCTTGTTCCTGATAATTTTTTATTATCCATGCTATAATTGTATTGATTGGAAACTCAAATACATGTGTGGGCACATAGACAACACTGCATCCCTAGTATGCCTCGAGTTAACTAGTTCGTTAATCAAAGATGGTCAAGGTTTCCTGGCCATAGACATGAGATGTCATTTGATAACGAGATCACATCATTAGGAGAATGATGTGATGGACAAGACCCAAACTATAAATATAGCATATGATCGTGTCAGTTTATTGCTATAGTTTTCTGCATGTCAAGTATCTGTTCCTATGACCATGAGATCATGCAACTCACTGACACCGGAGGAATACCTTGTGTGTATCAAATGTCACAACGTAACTGGGTGACTATAAAGGTGCTCTACAGGTATCTCCGAGGGTGTCTGTTGGGTTGGCATGGATCAAGACTGGGATTTGTTACTCCGTGTGACGGAGAGGTATCTCAAGGCCCACTCGGTAATACAACATCACAATGAGCCTTGCAAGCAAAGTGACTAAAGAGTTAGTCACAGGATCTTGTATTACGGAACGAGTAAAGAGACTTGCCGGTAACGAGATTGAACTAGGTATAGAGATACCGACGATCGAATCTCGGGCAAGTAACATACCGAAGAACAAAGGGAACAACATACGGGATTAACTGAATCCTTGACATAGAGGTTCGACCGATATAGATCTTCGTAGAATATGTAGGAACCAATATGGGCATCCAGGTCCCGCTATTGGTTATTGACCGTAGAGGTGTCTCGGTCATGTCTACATAGTTCTCGAACCCGCAGGGTCTACACACTTAACGTTTGGTGACGATTAGTATAGTTGAGTTATTGTGTTGGTGACCGAAGGTTGTTCGGAGTCTCGGATAAGATCCCGGACATGACGAGGATCTCCGGAAGAGTCCGTAGGTAAAGATTGATATATGTGATAATAGTGTTTTGATCTCCGGAAGGGTTCTGGAATTCACCGGAAGGGGTTCCGGATGTTTACCGAAGTGTTCGGGTGCAGCAACACTTTATATGGGCCAAAGGGGTAAAACCCACGAGGTATTGGAAAGTGCAAAAGGAAGTTTTGCTGCTGCCTTAAGCGGTACTACCGCTGGTAAGGCAGTACTACCGCGTAAGCGGTACTACCGCTTGTGTGAAGTGGTACTACCGCTCACAAGCGGTACTACCGCTTATACGCGGTACTGCTGGAATCCGAGTGGGACTCTTTCCGTGCGGGCCAAACCGACCTTGTGCGGGCAAAACCGACCTTGTGGAGGCTTTCTCTCCAAGTTTAGACCCCAGGGCTCAACATATAAATAGAGGGGCAGGGCTAGCACACGGGACACATCAAGAATTCCCAAGCCGTGTGCCGGCAACCCCGCCCCTCTAGTTTATCTTCCGTCATAGTTTCCGTAGTGCTTGGCGAAGCCCTGCGGAGATTGTTCTTCACCACCACCGTCATCACGCCGTCGTGCTGCCGGAACTCGTCTACTACTTCACCATCGCTCGCTGGATCGAGGAGGTGAAGGCATCATCAAGCTGTACGTGTGTTGAACGCGGAGGTGCCGTCCGTTCGGCGCTAGATCGGAAGGACCGTGATCAAGATCGCGAGACGGTTCGTGATTTGATCGCGGGACGAATCATGATGGGATCGCGGGACGGATCGTGATTGAATCGCGAGACGGATCGTGATCGGATCGCGGGACGCTTGGCGATTTGAATCGCGAAGACGTTCGACTACATCAACCGCGTTTCTTAACGCTTCCGCTTAGCGATCTACAAGGGTACGTAGATCCACTCTCCCTCTCGTAGATGCTCATCACCATGGATAGATCTTGCGTGTGCGTAGGAAATTTTTTGTTTCCCATGCAACGTTCCCCAATAGTGGTATCAGAGCCAGGTTTATGTGTAGATGAGATCTCGAGTAGAACACAAAAGGGTTTTGTGGGCGTTGATATTCAGATTGCTTCGTCCCTTGGTCTTTTCTTGTTTCGGCGGTATTGTGGGATGAAGCGGCTCGGACCAACATTACTCGTACGCTTACGAGAGACCGGTTCCTTCAACATGTAACTTCGTTGCATAAAGATGGCTAGCGGGTGTCTGTTTCTCCCACTTTAGTCGGATCGGATTTTACAAAGGCGGTCCTTGAGAAGGTTGAATAGCAATTTTTATATCACCGTTGTGGTTTTTGCGTAGGTAAGAATCGTTCTTGCTAGATACCCGTAGCAGCCACGTAAAACTTGCAACAACAATTAGAGGACGTCTAACTTGTTTTTGAGGGTATGTTGTGATGTGATATGGCCAATTACATGATGAGATATATGTGATGTATGAGATGATCATGTGTTGTATAGAATATCACGACTTGCATGTCGATGAGTACGGCAACTGGCAGGAGCCATAGAGTTGTCTTTAATTATTTTCGCCGTTTTGCTTTACTTTATCGCTATGAGTTAGCAATAGTCGTGGAAACAACAGTCGGCGCGACAACCTCATGGCGACACGTTGATGGAGATAAAGATGATGAAGATCATGGTGTCATGCCGATGACGATGGAGATCATGCCAGTGCTTTGTAGATGGAGATCAAAAGCACAAGTTCATGGCCATATCATGTCACTTATGATTTGCATGTGATGTTAATCCTTTTATGCATCTTATTTTGCTTAGGACGACGGTAGCATTATAAGGTGATCCCTCACATAAATTTCAAGATAAAATTGTGTTCTCCCCGAGTGTGCACCGTTGCGAAAGTTCGTCGTTTCGAAACACCACGTGATGATCGGGTGTGATAGACTCTACGTTCGCATACAACGGGTGCAAGCCAGTGTTGCACGTGCGGAACACTCGGGTTAAACTTGATGAGCCTAGCATGTACAGACATGGCCTCGGAACACAAGAGACTGAAAGGTCGAACATGAGTCATATAGTAGATATGATCAACATGAAGATGTTCACCATTGAAACCACCTCAACTCACGTGATGATCGGAATTGAGTTGGTTGATTTGGATCATGTGACTCTCGAATGACCGGAGGGATGTCAATTTGAGTGGGAGTTTTTAGGTAATATGATTAACTAAACTCATTATCATGAACATAGTCAAAATATCTTTGCAAATTATGTTGTAGATTACTAGATCACGCTATAGCTCCCTTAATTTTTATATGTTCCTAGAGAAATAGAGTTGAAAGATGATGGTAGCAATAAAGCGGATTGGGTCCGTGATCTGAGGATTGTCCTCATTGCTGCACAGAAGGCTTATGTCCTTAATGCACCGCTCGTTGCGCCACCCCCTCTAGCGTCGTCTGTAGATGTTGTGAACATCTGACAGGCACGTTTTGATGACTGCTTGATAGTTCAGTGCGTCATGCATTACGGCTTAGAATTGAGGCTCCAAAACGTTTTGAACGTCACGGAACATATGAGATGTTCTAAGAACTGAAATTGGATCTCAGGCTCGTGCCCGTGTTGAGAGGTATGAGACCTCCAACATGATTCTTTGCCTACAAGATGAAGGAGAATAGCTCAATCGTTGAGCATGTGCTCAGATTGTCTGGGTGCTAAAATCGCTTGAATCGAGTGGGAGTTGATCCTCCAGATAAGATAGTGATTGATATAGTTCTCCAAGTCACTGTCACTAAGCTACTAGAGCCTCGTGATGAACTAGAAAATGCCAGGGATAGAAATAATGATCCCTGAGCTATTCGCGATGTTTGACACCGCGAAGGTAGAAATCAAGAAGAAGCATCAAGTGTTGATGGTTAGTGAAACCACTAGTTTCGAGAAGGGCAAGGGCAAGGAGGGAAACTTCATGGATGGCAAGTCAGTTGCTGCTCCAGTGAAGAAACCCAAGGTTGATCCCAAACCTGAGACTAAGTGCTTCTATTATGAGGAGAACGGTCGCTGAAGCGGAACACCCCTGGATACTTGGTAGATAAGAAGGCTGGCAATGTCGACAGAAGTATATTTGATATACGTGTTATTGATGTGTACCTTACTAGTGCTCCTAGTAGCACCTGGGTATTGGATACCGGTTCGGTTGCTAAATGTTAGTAACTCGAAATAAAAGCTACGGAATAAACGGAGGCTAGCTAAGGGTGAGGTGACGATGAGTGTTGGAAGTGTTTCCAAGGTTGATGTGATCACCATCGCACGCTCTCTCTACCTTCGGGATTAGTGATGAACCTAAATAAATGTTATTTGGTGTTTGTGTTGAGCATGAACGTGATTAGATCATGTTTATTGCAATACGGTTATTCATTTAAGTTAGAGAATAATGGTTATTCTGTTTACATGAATAATACCTTCAATGGTCATGCCCCCAATGAGAATGGTTTATTGAATCTTGATCGTAGTGATACACATGTTCATAATATTGATGTCAAAAGATACAAAGTTAATAATGATAGTACCACATACTTGTGGCACTGCCGCTAAATGTCATATTGGTGTAAAAGGCATGAAGAAACTCCATGCTGATGGATCTTTGGACTCATTCGATTTCGGATCGGTTGAGACATGCGGACCATGCCTCATGGGCAAGATGACTAAGACCCCGTTTTCCGGTATGATGGAGCGGGCAAGTGACTTATTGGAAATGATACATGTTGATGTATTCGGTCCAATAAGTGTTGTAGCGTGCGGTGGATATCGTTATTTTCCTACCTTCACTGATGATTTGAGTAGATATGGAGATATTTACTTAATGAAACACAAGTCTGTAATGTTTGAAAAGTTCAAACAAAAACAGAGTGAAGTTTGAGATCATCGTGACAAGAAGATAAAATGTCTACGATATGATCGTGGAGGTGAATATCTGAGTTACGAGTTTGGTATACAACTTAAGACAATGTGGAAGTTGTTTCACAACTCACGCCACCTGGAATACCATAGTGTGATGGTGTGTCCGAACGTCATAGTCGTGCTCTATTGGATATGGTGCGAACTATGATGTCTCTTATCGATTTACCACTATCGTTTTTAGGGTTATGCATTAGAGACAACCACATTCACTTTAAAAGGGGCACCATCTAAGTCCGTTGAGATGACACCGTATGAATTTTGGTTTGGCGGAAACCTAAGCTGTCATTTCTTAATGTTTGGGGCTGCGACGCTTATGTGAAAAAGGGTTTTCACCTAATGAGCTCGAACCCAAAGCGGACAAATGCATCTTCATAGAATACCCTAATGTAACAGTTTGGTAAACCTTCTATCTCAGATCCAAGCACAAAGTGTTTGTTGCTAAAACGGGTCCTTTCTCGAGAAAGAGTTTCTCTCGAAAGAATTGAGTGGGAGGAAGATAGAACTTGATGAGGTTGTTGAACCTTTGTTTCAACCAGAGAGTAGCGCAGTGCAGAAAGTTGTTTCTGTTGAGCCTACATTAGTTGAAGAGGAAGTTAATGGTGATGATCATAAAGCTTCGGATCAAGTTACTATCGAACCTCGTAGGTCGACAAGGACGTGTACTGCTCCTGAGTGGTATGGCAACCCTGTCTTAGAGGTCATGTTGTTGGACAACGACGAACCTACGAGCTATGGAGAAGCGATGGTGGGCCCGGATTCCGAGAAATGGTTAGAGGCCATGAAATCCGAGATGGGATCCATGTATGAAAACAAAGTATGGGCTTTGGAAGTATTACCTGAAGGGCGTAAGGCCATTCAGAACAAATGGATCTTTAAGAGGAAGACGGACGCGGACGGTAATGTCACCGTCTATAAAGCTCGACTTGTGGCAAAGGGTTTTTCACAAGTTCAAGGAGTTGACTACGATGAGACCTTCTCACCCGTAGCGATGCTTAAGTCTGTCAGAATCAGGTTAGCAGTTGCTGCATTTTTCGATTATGAAATCTGGCAGATGGATGTCAAAACATCGTTTCCTTAACGGTATCCGTGAGGAAAGGTTGTATGTGATACAACCGGAAGGTTTTGTCAGTCCCTAGGATGCTAAAATGTATGCAAGCTCCAGCGATCCTTCTATGGACTGGAGCAAGCATCTCGGAGTTGGAATATACGCTTTGATAAGGTGATCAAAGTTTTTGGGTTTATACAAAGTTTATGAGAAACTTGTATTTACAATAAAGTGAGTGGGAGCACTATAGAATTTCTGATAAGTATATGTGGATGACATATTGTTGATCGGAAATGATGTAGAATTTCTGGAAAGCATAAAGGGTTGTTTGAAAAGGAGTTTTTCAAAGGAAAACCTGGAATGAAGTTACTTAAATATTGGGCATCTTGATCTAAAGAGGTAGATCAAGACGTCTGATAAAACTTTCAATGAGTACATACCTTGACAAGATTTTGAAAGAGTTCAAAATGGATCAGTCAAAGAAAGAGTTCTTGCCTCATTTCTAAGGTGTGGAGTTGAGTGAGACTCAAAGCTCGACCACGGCAGAAGAGAGAGAAAGGACGAAGGTCGTCCCCTATGCCTTAGCCATAGGCTCTGTATAGTATGCCATGCTGTGTACCGCACCTGTGTGTGCCTTGCCATGAGTCTGTCAAGGGGTACAAGAGTGATCCCGGAGTGGATCACTGGACAGCGGTCAAGATTATCCTTAGTAACTAGAGGACTAAGGAAATATTTCTCGATTATGGAGGTGATAAAGAGTTCGTCGTAAAGGGTTACGTCGATGCAAGCTTTAACACCAATCCGGATGACTCTGAGTAGCAATCTGGATACGTATAGTGGAGCAGCCATTTGGAATAGCTCCAAGTGGAGTGTGGTAGCAGTGTCTACAGTATGACATAGAGATTTGCAAAGAACACACGGATCTGAATGTTGCAGACCGTTGACTAAAGACCTCTCTTACATGCAAAGCATGATCGAACCCCAGAACTCATTGGGTGTTAGATTCATAACAATGTAAATCACATGGTGATGTGAACTAGATTATTGACTCTAGTGCAAGTGGGAGACTGCTGGAAATATGCCCTAGAGGCAATAATAATTTAGTTATTATCATATTTCCTTGTTCGTGATAATTGTTTATTATCCATGCTATAATTGTATTGATTGGAAACTCAAATACATGTGTGGGTACATAGACAACACTGTGTCCCTAGTATGCCTCGAGTTAACTAGTTCGTTGATCAAAGATGGTCAAGGTTTCCTGGCCATAGACATGAGATGTCATTTGATAACGAGATCACATCATTAGGAGAATGATGTGATGGACAAGACCCAAACTATAAACATAGCATATGATTGTGTCAGTTTATTGCTATAGTTTTCTGCATGTCAAGTATCTGTTCCTATGACCATGAGATCATGCAACTCACTGACACCGGAGGAATACCTTGTGTGTATCAAACGTCACAACGTAACTGGGTGACTATAAAGGTGCTCTACAGGTATCTCCGAGGGTGTCTGTTGGGTTGGCATGGATCAAGACTGGGATTTGTTACTCTGTGTGACCGAGAGGTATCTCAGAGCCCACTCGGTAATACAACATCACAATGATCCTTGCAAGCAAAGTGACTAAAGAGTTAGCCACAGGATCTTGTATTACGGAACGAGTAAAGAGACTTGCCGGTAACGAGATTGAACTAGGTATAGAGATACCGACGATCGAATCCCGGGCAAGTAACATACCGAAGAACAAAGGGAACAGCACACGGGATTAACTGAATCCTTGACATAGAGGTTCGACCGATATAGATCTTCGTAGAATATGTAGGAACCAATATGGGCATCCAGGTCCCGCTATTGGTTATTGACCGTAGAGGTGTCTCGGTCATGTCTACATAGTTCTCGAACCCGCAGGGTCTACACACTTAACGTTTGGTGACGATTAGTATAGTTGAGTTATTGTGTTGGTGACCGAAGGTTGTTCGGAGTCTCGGATAAGATCCCGGACATGACGAGGATCTCCGGAAGAGTCCGGAGGTAAAGATTGATATATGTGATAATAGTGTTTTGATCTCCGGAAGGGTTCCGGAATTCACCGGAAGGGGTTCCGGATGTTTACCGAAGTGTTCGGGTGCAGCAACACTTTATATGGGCCAAAGGGGTAAAACCCACGAGGTATTGGAAAGTGCAAAAGGAAGTTTTGCTGCTGCCTTAAGCGGTACTACCGCTGGTAAGGCAGTACTACCGCGTAAGCGGTACTACCGCTTGTGTGAAGTGGTACTACCGCTCACGAGCGGTACTACCGCTTGTACGCGGTACTGCTGGAATCCGAGTGGGACTCTTTCCGTGCGGCCAAACCGACCTTGTGCGGGCAAAACCGACCTTGTGGAGGCTTTCTCTCCAAGTTTAGACCCCAGGGCTCAACATATAAATAGAGGGGCAGGGCTAGCACACGAGACACATCAAGAATTCCCAAGCCGTGTGCCGGCAACCCCGCCCCTCTAGTTTATCCTCCGTCATAGTTTCCGTAGTGCTTGGCGAAGCCCTGCGGAGATTGTTCTTCACCACCACCGTCATCACGCCATCATGCTGCCGGAACTCATCTACTACTTCACCATCGCTCGCTGGATCGAGGAGGTGAAGGCGTCATCAAGCTGTACGTGTGTTGAACGCGGAGGTGCCGTCCGTTCGGCGCTAGATCGGAAGGACCGTGATCAAGATCGCGAGACGGTTCGTGATTTGATCGCGGGACGAATCATGATGGGATCGCGGGACGGATCGTGATTGAATCGCGAGACGGATCGTGATGGGATCGCGGGACGCTCGGCGATTTGAATCGCGAAGACGTTCGACTACATCAACCACGTTTCTTAACGCTTCCGCTTAGCGATCTACAAGGGTACGTAGATCCACTCTCCCTCTCGTAGATGCTCATCACCATGGATAGATCTTGCGTGTGCGTAGGAAAATTTTTGTTTCCCATGGAACGTTCCCCAACACTTGCGAGCAGCAGACACCTCTCGAGGCTCCGAAGCCATCTGGTCCGCAAGGAAGAAGCCCCCCCGGCAAGATCTCTAAGCTGCCCCGGTGCCCCAGCTGCACCTCACGACGCAGGAACCCGCCACGAGTACACCAAGCTAAGTTATCCTAATCACGACTGGCAGGAACTTTCAATTAGTAGCAATATAAATACTAGAGTATGAGACGAAAAACGCTAACATAAAGGCACAAGCGCCATAGCTCATTACACGCCCCTATGGGCCCCCCATGATTTTTGATGCGGGAAGTAAAAAAACAAAAGGCGGCCTCCCGAGGACCGCCACTCCTCAGGCCTGGCTCCGGCGCCGCCAGCGCTCAGTCGGAGTCCTCCTCCTCCTTGATGGGGGCACGGCAGCATGGCGGCCCGACGACCTCCTGGGCAGGGGCACGGCGCCGCGGCGGCTCGCCGTCCTCCTTGGTCCGGGCGCGCCGACGTTGCGGCTCGTCGTAGTCGTCATCGCTCGAGCTCCCCCCGGAGGAGGCGTCGCTGCTCCTGGAGGTGATGTGGCCGTCGCCAAGGGAAAGTTTACCATCGAGGACGCCACTGCCGCGATGGTTGTCGTCGACGGAGAGGTGGTCGCTGTTGCCGCCATCGCCCTCCGGGCAGCACCCTAAGCGCATGCCGTCTTCCCCGAAGATCTTGACAAAGAGCGTTGCCGTCCTGTCATGCTTGAAGTGGAGGGTACGCCTCCCCTGTAGGCTGCGAGCGCGGGCGAACGTCTGCCACCCGTGGTTCAGGAACACGTAGCCCGCGGGAGTGACCTCAACCTCCACCCACGAGGCCTCGCTGCAGCAGCCATCGGCCCGCAGCCATAGGCCAGCAGGCCCTCCGGCCGGCAGCGCCTCCGCGAAGAAGCGCGGGAGCTAAAGCCAGGTGATTGCCGGCCTCTCTGCCCACACCACAAACTCCTGGGCCGCGTCGGCCGAGTGGGATCGCGGGCGGGGCGGCCGGGCGCCCGCCACAAGCTTCTCCCCTTGGCCACGGGCGCCACAGCTACTGCAGCCGCCTGCGTGGGAGGGAGCCTTCCTACGGCTGCCGGAGGTAGCGTCGGCCTTCACGGGAGTGCGCCCGCGCCCTCGGGGGACCACAGCCAGCGTCACGGTGTACTTACGGGGACGGCCACGGCCCCTCTTGGGCGGCGGCGAGTCCGGTCCCTCCAGGCGGGTCTTCCCTTTCTCGGCGGCAGAGAATCTCCTCACTAGCGCCAGGGCCGTGGAAGCGGCGACTTGGAGTGAGGAGGCAAGAAGATGAAGATGGGCTAGGGGCTTTGTCTCCCTCGCCCACTCGAGGGCCAACCGGCGTCCCTCCGCATTCTGGGCAATGTTGGCACCGCGGCACGCGCCAGCCTTTGTCAGTCAGGGCGGTTGCCGAGAAGACGTGGGGAAGTGGAGGCGTCCGCGCCCCGTCGTGCGCCATGCGTCAAGCCTGGCCCGCAGGCGATTGGGCCCCACGACGCTTCGGCCTTCCTTCCTTGGCTTTGCCCCGAAGCCAACCCGAGCGCGCCTTGGGCCCGGGGGCTACTGTCGGCATTCTGGGATCGGGGATACCCAGATCTGCCTGCCTGCGGCCCAGTGTGTGGCCCACCTTGATGGCCCAGTACGGCCTGGCAGCAAACCCCCCAAGACAAGGCACTCGTGAGGGCCCCGGCCTCGCGAGGCGAACAACGCCAAGACCTCAATAGGAGTGGTCTCCCCAGGATGCCTCCCGAGGAGCGGAGATTGCTATGCAGGTACCCGGCCTCATGAGGCTGCGATGACGTGAGCCAGGATGACCAAAGCCAGGCGGGCGCCAGCGGACGCAGAGGGGACAGTTTCCTCTTCTGTGCTAAGGAGGCAAGGAAGTATGCGGGTTCCCAAGGGATCCCCCCAAAGGTTTCCATTCCAGTGCAACAAGACCAAGACCACGAGCTCAACACGACGGATGTCATCGCCGAGCCCACCTCTGCGTCACGCCTAGAAGCTTTGCAGGCGAAGACGACCTTTAGTCTGGATAAGATGTACCTCTTGTCCCCTTTCAAAATTGGCCGTTGTGGGATCCCTTCCCGCCTGTGCGATAAGGTAAGAGGACCAAGGCCACCATAAATAGGGACTAGCCTCCGCCATAGAAGGGATCGATCGATTCCCACCTCAGAGCCCTCGCGAGGTCGCTCAACCACTATACTAGTTCATCCCCATCCTCCTCGTGAGGCCAATCCACCAAAGCAGGAGTAGGGTCTTACACCGCAAGGTGGCCCGAACCTGGGTAAATCTCTGTGTTCGTCTTCTTGACCGCTCGCACGTATTCGATGAGGCTTGGCCGCGGGGTGGCGAGCTTGAGGCTAGAGCTGGTTGAGATTTTCGCACACGCCCCAGATTTCAAACCTTCTTGGGTCTGCGGAGCCCCGATTCCGACAGCGTCCATTCATGTCGGCATGCCATTTAAGTTTCATGCATTCTATGTCCTTTCATGTCACAATTGTGGCCGCATGTTTGATTGTGTAGGCATTCCAATCTTTGGAAGCCTTCAAGTCCAACACAAAGACAAGCCATTCACTCTCACGCATTGTTGGGTGCTCATCAAAGATTGCCCAAAGTTTAGGGACCAATACAATGCTCGTAGGAAGAAGAGAGGAGAGAAGGAGGCGGCCGAAGCTGATCCTTTAGATGTGCTCAAGAGGCCGAGGGGCAAGACAAGCTCGAAGTCCGACGAGGAGCGTGATGCGTCTTCTATAGCCTTGCAAGGAACTTTAGAGGATATGATGAGCCAAAAGAAAATGCGAGAGGAGAGAAAAAGCAAAGGGAAGGAGGAGCAAATGAAGATATACCTAGATGTTCAAACGAATAAGCTTGATATGGAGGAGGCCGTGAAGAAGAGAAAGCTTGACATCGAGGAGGCCGCTCAACTCAAGAAGCTAGAGATCGAGGCCACCAATGCCGACACAAAAGCCAAGGAGGTGGCACTAGCAATCATGCTCGTCGACAAGAACAACATGTCACCGGAGAGAAAGGCTTGGTTCACGAACCGGCAGAAGGAGATGTTCGCCCACGACGGCATGATCTAGGTGAGACCTCAGTCGCGATGGCCGCGATGGTGGTCCTTTTTGAAGGCTGGCTCCTGTGCTGGCCGCTGGCAACAAAACTTGTCCATTCTGAAGGCTGGCTCCTGTGCCGGCCGCTGGCTTTGTTGCCGGCGTGAAACATGTCTTTTTGAAGGCTGGCTCCTGTGCCGGCCGCTGGCTTTGTTGTCGGCGTCAGACTGTAGGCCGCCGGCTGTGTTACCGGCCGGCGTGAACTAGTGCGAACCGCGACCGCGGCTTAAATCCTTTGTTTCTCACTTTTGCATGGCACGGGGACAAGATGCGGCCGAAATGTGGCCGCGCGTTGGACGCACGCCCGCCGCATCCACGAATCCGGACGAACACGGCCCCATTTCCACCCTCAAATCAGATGAAGGCCATGTTTGGATACTCTAACTCGGTTAGAGGTTAGAGTTAGATTCTAACCCTGAACTAACCCTGAACTAACTCTAACCAAAGAGGTGTTTGGATGACAGGGTTAGATTGACAATAAATGCTCTTTCTCAATCATTTGGCTACTTTGGACCCTATTTCCTGCCGGATTTGGTGTGGCCGGTCCTTGTGTGGCCTCCTCCCGCTCACAATTGGCATAAATGAACATTCTTTACAAATCAAGCATACAAAACATGATAAAATTTATTTTGTCCATACAAATGAGATGTCCTCGTCGACGACCCACCGAGGAACATGCCACTGTTTCCTCCTCCGTGACCGGCTACCGCCGACGAGGAGCCGCCGAAGTTCAGTTGCCGGACCAAGGGTGGCGACGGGTTCGCCCATCCGTCTCCTGCTCCGGCACGCGGTGGACGATAGGGAGGGAGCCCGGAGGCCCTGCCGCGTCCAGGGAGGAGCTCGTCGTAGCTCCGGAGGAAAGCTCCGTACAGCCCAAGCCCCGGGAACCCCTCCGACGCCGAAGCTTGAGAGTTGAGGTTGAGACCGGCATGGGTAGCTGGGCCACTTGCCGACGGCTGTGAACCCCACACCTCGAAGCCCTCTCCGTCCATCGCAGGTGGATCGAGGTACACGCAGACTCGCACTGTCGCACACTGCTTTCAGATGCAGAGGCGAACGGATGAATGGGGTGGGGCTGGTGCCGGCGGCCGCTGGTTGGAGCCGACAGAATGGAGCGGCTGGGTCCGGCGGCAGCCTTGCTTGGGGCCTTGCTGGGGGCGGCTCGGGCGGCTGCGGGCGGCGAGATGGGTGCGGCCGGCCGGATGGGGAGGCTGGCCGGGCGGCAGGGTAGGCCGGCGGAAGGGGGTGGCTGTGGCGGCGCGACGGGGAGCGGGGTGGATGTGGGCGGCGGGAGCGGGATGGGTGGGGGCGACGGGAGCGGGATGGGTGGGATGGCGAGGGGATCTGGTGTGGCTGGGGCTGTGGGATTTTTTTTCTTCTTTCTCGGCCCCACCTAACTCTAACCCAAATAAGCACCTCTTGGGTGGGTTAGTTCTTTTGGGTGGGTTAGATGCATCTAACCAACTCTAACCCTCCTGTTTGGATGTTTTGGGGTTAGTTCAGTCCAATCTAACCAACTCTAACTCTAACCCATGGATCCAAACAGGGCCGAAATCCGGACAAAACGGACGTCCATTTTGGATCACGCGTTGTAGTTGGCCTGAAGGTCCAAGCGCCAGCGTGGTCATCTCCAACCAAAAGAGCACCCCCAACAAAATTGTTAGGATTTAATTAATCCTATTAATCCCTACTTTTCCTAACCGAGGCGGTTGCCTCGTGTCCCTTCGGACACACCCCTTCAGGGGCTATATATATGTGTAACCCCATCATCAATGAGAACAACGATTCACTTTACATTTTTGTCTTTGTCTGTCTCGTTCTACTCTAAACACGTTATCAGCACGTGGCTTTGCCCCGAGCGGAAAGTAGGCCACGAACAGAGATCAGAGAAGAGAAGAAGCCGCGGTTACAGAGACGCTCGAACAAACCGCGCAGGGAATTGAAGAACGACGAACGACCAGCGGTGCCCCATTCCCATGCCCCGTGCGGCACGGACAGCGGCGTCAACACTTCCCGACGGCGGCGATGATGAGCAACGGGCACGGCCCGTCTCGTACCTCCCGCAAGCGGTGCTCTTCCTCCAGGCACATGGCACCGCAACGCTCCCTGGCAGACCGAGTGGCCAGGAATCGGATCAATGTCTGCAACCTCCCATCGGCAACACATCGACGGAGGTAAAGACGAACGGAAAACGCACGCTCGATCAATGGATTGAAAATCCAAACAAGAACGGTAAGCGTGCATGTGGTCTTCTTCAATTCGTGATGTTCTTACCTCTTAACGGATCGACGCAGTCGATTCCGAACGGCACGAGCGGCCTACGGCTGGCAAGAAGCTCGTCGGCCCTCTCCGTCCGCGCTACGGCTGCAGACTGCACGAGCGCCACTGGCCACGACGGCGCCCGCCCGCACCGAGGCCTCGCCCTTGCGCTGCGCTCGCCCGCACCGAGGCCTCGCCCTCGCGCTGCGCTGCGCCCGCGCCAAGGCCTCGCCCTTGTGCTGCGCCTGCGCCAAGGTCTCGCCATTGCCGTCGGACCGCGCCAGCCATGCCAGGCCGTGGCCGCCCCTGGCCGCGCGCCGCGCCCCAGGCCACGGACTCCGCTCGGTCGTGCCCGTGACCGGCCCCGCCCATCCACGCCCGGCCACACTCCCGTGCTCTGCCCAGCCGCCCGTGGCCGGCGAGCGAGAGGGGCGGCGGCAGTTGCAGTAACCGCACAGGAGAACAAGAGGATAAGGAACCATATCTCTTTGATCATTTTTGCATTATGGTCCCTGAATTTGCAAGAACTTGCATAACAGGATGAAACAGTGGTCCAGGCTAATTTTGCACAATACCCTTCTTTTGGGGGAGTTTGCAAATTTGTCCTGCTAACAGTACTATTTACTAGTACTTGCCTGTCTTAGACCCTGTTAATTACCGTATTTTCTGTTGAGTTTTATAATTCCAGAAATATGTGTATGTTGATACTTGACATGTTCAATGTGTTTACCACATTCTCTAGAACATGTTTTTCGCGATTGAGATTAATTTTCTCTTGCAAAATATTAATTCACTTTGCTGAATTATCTTGCAACTTGATACAAGATCATCTCATTTAATTTGAGGTCTATACAATTCAAGTTTTTCGCTTGAACATCAAGTTTGCAACATCATTACTATTGATTACAATAGTTGTGTATTTCTGTTGAGTACGATGTATTTCAGAATGTATGTATCTCCATGTTCGCTACATGCCGAGATTACTACATCTATTTGCAATTGAGATTTTTAATTTCTTGCAAATACAGATGCAAAATTCAAAGTGATTTCTTCAAATTGATGTTTGGGATCACAAGGTAGTCATATGGATCTACTGCATACGCAGATTATTGATGACTACTGATAAAGCCTACATTTTGTCGTTTCGACATTATGATTGCTTTACAAAGCGCTCTCCCACACATTTTTACTAAGTCATGACATAAGGCATTACGAGTGAGTATCTACTGATTTCATCAGATTATACTCCCTAGTGCTGCGAGATCTACTCCATTTTGGAGATTATCTTCAAGGTGTCATACTTAGCAATTTGAGATTCACACTAATGGTTTCAAGATAACTTCTTGAAATACCCATTGGTTTTGCTAAGTTCATTACAACATCAACCATGATGGTCTTTAATTTACTAAACGTAAATTGATTATCTCTGGTTTACCCATAGCGGTAACATATGGCTATAGAATTTGAGGCATTGCCCTCAATGGCCACCACTGCCCTATCTGGGCCATGGACATCATGATCGCTCTTGTGTCTCGTGGGATAATGTGTGCAATCCAGGATTCACTTCTGGTCAGGATCACACCGCTAACAGAAAAATGTTGTCTTATACATTATAAGGCATTAGATTCAGATCTCAGCATCTGGTTATTCCGTATCAGCAATTTCTGGGACACAATGAAATCAAGGACAAAGGTTTGAAGCTCACTTTGACCTTCAACCCGACATCAGCAGTAATGACGGGATCCTATGGACACGGAGAACGTGTGGTTGAATATGACTCAACTAACATGTTTGAAGACATTGTTTAGTCTCTTAATCTCCTGAGTGGTCAACATAATTTATGTCCATTCATGATGTTGTAACAATAACATAAATATTGTTGTCATCATATATTGTGTATCACAATATAACAATATATTGTATCAGCACTTTGGTACAAATACATTTGTATGTATTCTATATATCTGAGTGATTTTCATATTGAGAATCTTCAAGTCTATATATAAATTTCTACGGGGGTCAATCTGATGAAAGATGATATGTGTCTTGTGGACATATGCACCACAAACTCTATACTCAGGGAAGTGAAATGTTTCCACTCTCGTTGAGAGAAAGGATATTTTAAAATCGCTAGACGCGATGAGGTATTTGTTGGCTCAACACGAGTCATATTTACTATCCCTGTGGGTACTCGAGTAACACTAGGATGATTTATTGATTCCCAGTTTAACTCGTACCCTACTAAACTATAGAGGTATCCGTCAAAATAGTTTCCATAGCGGAACTTGTGATGACAACAAAGAGGAATACATTCTCTTTACCATACGCAACGGATATGGCAAGCACATTCTCTATGTATCATCTGGATTGTACTACACATACTACAAAACCCGTAGCACATGTTGCGCCCAAGATAGTTTTCCAAAATGTCTTGTACATGACAAATTTGGCATACTCGCCTTGGTCATCGAGACATTGGGTTGAATCCGAAACTATCAGCAATTCCAATAGTTTATGATTGTTATGATGCTAAATTCTAACAATATTTGGATTTTATGTGCACTACATATGACACAGGGAAGCTAATTTTAAGGCTCGCGCACCTTAAAGTCTACGCTGAACCACTCAGACTCCTTGAATGCATCAAGTTGAGGTAAGTGGCTCTTCCCATCCATTGACTAGACTATTCAGGTGTTCCATGGTTCTAAAAGACACGTCTAAACAATGGTCACAAGTGTGGTTTATCCACACGAAACCATTGGCTCATTATCCTGACACCGATTTCAAGCAAATCGAATGGATAACATTGTAGAATTCTCCTTGAGTGCCTTCTCAATGGCCCTTGGATTGAAGTTTAGCAATTTGTCCTAATGTCTAGGCTCAAAATGGTTTGGTAGAATCCTAGATCCAAAAAATTAAGCTCATTGCATGATCTTTATTTTGAAATTGCAACTTACCAACTTTACGTTGGAGTCATGCTGTTTTACACGCTCATGACAGACTTGCATAATATTATTCCCCCTCTATCTTTGATACGTGGATATCTACCGAGTATTTCCCATCTGCGGTATTTCGGTTGCATACCGATATCACCACCCCAACATACATCATTGGCCCCTCAACATATAGTTGGGATCTATGTGAGGAATAACTGTATTTCCGTCAATACCTCAAGCCCCTCGCATGGGGAGTTATTCAAGGCCAGTATGCTGATTCATGAGGAATATTTCCAAGCATTAGGGGAAGATTTCAAGTACCATAAAGAATGCCAGGAAATTAGTGGAATGTTCAACACATTTCTGCCACAATTCCACGTACGCAAAGATCTGAACCATGCATTCAGAAGATTTGCAACACATTGCAAATAACCTGCCAGATTCATTTACTGACTATAAAGGTGTCACACAATCCTACAATCCTGCAAAAATACGTCGAAAAGAGTGGAGGTACCAACTAAAACCACTCAACTCCCCGTTCAAAGCAACAGGGGAGAAGTACGACGATGGTATATCAGGATTCAGCTTCTCGCAAGCAAGGATATCAAGGCCTGTGAATCAGTAAATGCAAGTCAACTTCACGTTGACAGACACCTAATGGGTAGTATACCCAGTGGATGGGAAACCTCCACCAACCCAGGTCATAGTGCACACAATGATCGGGACATCGGAATACCCGACGCAATCGCATTGGGAAATCGCGAGCAGTCACCATGGGTAACGATATCTCCATCAACTATATATTGATATATAGATTCTGGAGAATCATATAACTAGAAGTCTACAATTGTCGACATACATTTCTCAACTAGATTGCAAAACCTTTCACATGATTAAGGTCCAAAGACCATGGCCATGGCAAAGTGTGAACAACACTCAGACTGAACTCAAGCAAAGGGTATAATCTAGGTAGAAATGGTCTTGCTCAATAATGGGAAGGTATTCATAAGCAATACCTACACCTGTTTTCTTCTGGAAACAGAATTGAGAACAACGAGGTGGTGAAACAAAGAGCAAGTATTGTAGCACAAGGGTTCACGCAGATACCCAACTATTCTCCAGAGGTGGAATCTCTTTCCGATAACTTATATCATTGGCAGTACAAAATCATCTATCTCTGCAGTTGATAGATGTAGTGATTACATATCCATGTGGATCACTAGATTCAGACACATATGATTGATTCCCGATGGAATCTCACTTCTGAATCAAAATGCAAAACGTAACATACATTGTGTAAAATCAGTAAGTCACCATAAGACTTATTGTTGTCGGTACATATGGTACAACCGACGTAGTGAGATCCTTATTCACAAGGATTACTCCTACAATGATGATTATCCATGTTTGTGTGTCTGAAAATGACGACACATGTAATCATCTAAATGACGGACTTTAAAATGAAGGATTTGGGTAAACCAAAATACCGCTCGTTACTACAACTTGAGCACCTTCATTCATACATTATGGTATACTATGTTGTCTATATCCAAAATATGTTGGAGAAATTCATTGTGGACAAATCTTATCCATCCATAACTCTCATGGTAGTTCATTCTCTAGACGTAGAGAAAGATCTATTTAGACCAAGAGATGATGGAAATGAGATATTGGGACTTAACGTTCCATATGCCATTGGATACACCAAACACAATTGGTTGGTACTCAAGAATATCTTTCGATATCTCCAAGGCATCAAACATCTTGTCCTGGTTTTTCAGTTTCACAGAAATGTGAACACCGATATCATTGGATACATCGATCAGATCCCCACTATATCAGATCGTAGACAAGCTTAGTGTTCCTACTAGATGTGGTAGCCCTCTCATGAAGAGTCTTCGAAACAGACCTCATGGCTACATTCACCAACCATTATCTCAACGATAATGTCTCTTGTGTTGCCCGGATGCAAACAGGTTACGTAATAAGCAATATCACTATATTGCATATCTTGCAAGTTAAATCATGTGACTGATTTATTCATGAAGTCTCTACCAACTTTTACATTCCAGAAATATGTTCATGGAATTGGTATGTGACGGTTTCGAATTTTGCAAGAATCAGGGGGAGTATCTTCCTGAATTGTTCCTGTTCAATGCATCATATTATACTCTTTTTCCCTTCATGAGTTCACTTTACAGGTTCTCATAAAGGTTTTTAATGAGGTAATATCAACATGAGATCATATGTCATACTTTCTGTTTTCCCCACCGGGGTTTTTAGGAAAGTATATACGACATATTTATTGTACTCTAAACTCTATGGGTTTTCTCGTGTTGAGTTAAAAGAGACAATAAGCATTATATGTTGCATCATTTTCTCCTTATTTTTCCCACTGGGTTTGAAGAAGTTTTAGCAACATATCAAACACCTATCTCCTCATATTTTTCTTACTGGGTTTTTGGAGGAGCTTTTTCAAGATGATGATACTTACACTAACAAGCATGGATTAGGGAGAGTGTTAGGATTTAATTAATCATATTAATCCCTACTTTTCCTAGCCGAGGCGGTTGCCTCGTGTCCCTTCGGACACACCCCTTCGGGGGCTATATATATGTGTAACCCCATCATCAATGAGAACAACGATTCACTTTACATTTTTGTCTTTGTCTCTCTCGTTCTACTCTAAACAAAAATAATCGCACTACACTTTCTTTCTACAAGTGGTTTGCATACACCAGACCAGATAGAACCAACAAACAACACACCCGAAGAAACAGAATTAGCAGAGACGCGCAGGTGGTTCGGATCTGAGAATCCCCGCGAAGGTACAACGACCGGAGCAAAAGTCAAGGGACGGCGCGTGATTTGGCACATCCGCTGGCATCCGGCTTCCGATGTGCATGCATTGTTGGCTTGCTGCCATCTACCGGCGTCGGAGTTGGATTCTGTTGGCATCGTTCACATGACAGCCTCACATGGAATGTCTTGCCCTCTCGCGGTCTGAAGGCGAATGATCTCCCTCGTACGTAAGTCGGATCGGTGCACACCGGCACAACGACACAAGTTGCTGAATCATTGCCGGTTTTTTTTCACCAGAAAAATCAATTTCAGTTCAGCTTTTGCACATTGTCAGAAAGGAAAACGGAGTCAAAGGCGTAGCCAATAGCAGGACTGGAGTAGTCGAGCACGCACCACGGGAGACTTTGGGAACTTGGAAGCGAGACCGTAATTACTCACTCTTGACCGACGGAGCAACGTCCCGGGTCTTGGTCGCAAGCTGTACGAGTACTCCAACACCGGTAGGACGATTCCTGCCACGTCCAATCACACACGAATCTCCAGGTGGAAAACGAAAGTTTGTGCTCTTTCGTCAGCCAGCCCCGACACATGCCCCGCAGTCCGGGTCGCCCGGTCAAACCTGGAGGCCCCACGCTGCGCGTTTCGGGGGACATCAAAACCGAGCTGGGACCCACACCCACACCCCTGCAGGCGCGCCCAGAACAGCACGCCTATTGGTGGCCTACGCCCAATGCCACGGTTCCGTACATGCTCGTATTTTCCGTGAATACAGTACTACGTATGATCTTTGTGATGGGTACGTGCACGTAAAAAAAATATTCTAACAAACTCGAAATTGTATATTGGACGCTTATTTTCCGGTTTTAGCGCGGGTTTTGCTCCAAACCGCCCGTCTTTAGTTAAAAGATTGTGTACCTGCAGTGATGCTGCATGTGTGACGATTTGCCGGCTTTCCTCTCTGGAGCATTTTTCTTGCCAATCATCCGTCCGGTTAAGTCAAAACCCCAAGTCTATAAAACATGGCGCCCAACTTCGCGGTCGTTCAACCTGTGATTCCACCGCCGTCGGTCGCCCGATTATTTTCCTCGGGTGTTCGTTGTCGTGCGCTGTCCGAGAGAGCGGTCGCAGCCGATGCGTTCACCCGTTCTTGCCGGTCCCGAAATAACACTCGCAAGATCGAGTAGGAGTGCTCATTTTTCTTCTCACCGTGGGCCAAGTGCCCAAGTTCATGCAGATCCAGCCCAGCGAGTGGTAGAAAATAGATCTCGGAGTAGCAGCGTTCTCCTGTCGCTGTCGCAGGCCCGACACGCACTAGGCAGGTGACCACGTCAGCGGCAGAATTGTATAGTCCAGCCGTTTTTCAGGGGTCGTGTTTACAAGTGGCACGCCATTTTTGGGGGATTATTAAGCACGGATTAGGAGTCCAGTCGCAATCCCAACGCACGTACAACGTCCTTGCCTTAACCGTCATTGATCCATACGTGTAGACCCTCCTGATGATTCCGCACCGCTGGCCAAGCATAACACGCTGTAGTACTACTATGTCTGAATCTGACGGTGTAATTTGGTACGGTAGCACTGCAAATCCATCTGTTCGATCGCAGCTTCGGCAAGCGAGTCAGCGTGTTACGCGTGACCCTCGCTCCTGACGCAACGAGTTCTGCGTGCCTGGCCCGATGTTGGGAGGTTGGCCTCCGCGCTTTGCAACGGAAAAGTCGCGGTACTTTCGACGAGAAATCACGGTCACCGCCCGTTAACGGACGAAAGTGCATGGGCATTCTGGGCACGCGGGCAGGAAAAGAGGGTTTTGCGAAGCCCCCGTGATTGCGCTCGTGTGTGTGTGTGCTGTGTAGTGTGCGCGGCTAATCTTTTTTGCAAATTTGCGCCGGCGTGGGCGTCCCCGATCACACCGGTGTCCGCGGGACAGAATGATCGCGGACCAGGTGAGCTGCGGCGAGGGGGCCACGTGGCACCACGGTTTCGGAACTCGTCGCTTGCCGTGATGTCCGATAGGGCATCTTCAACGGCAACCCGTAAATTTCCTTCCGCATTCGTTTATGGATAGAAAGAGACCAGTCTGTGAACACGGACGCGAAAAGACGACGTATAACCGTTGCCGCATACATCCATCCAACAATTCAAACCAATAGGACGAAATTTGTGCAAACACAACGTATTTCATACAAACACGACAGATTTCATTACAGTTCGAACATTTAGAAAAAAAAAAGACCCACCCCTAAAACTATCCTACGACGGCGGCGCCCGGCGTCCAAGACCGTGTCATCATCTCATCCGCCGTCTCCATGAGCACCGGCGATAAGATCTATTAAGTGAAGGTGCAGTCGTCGGCGAGGAAGAGTAGAACACGGGAGACGGACTGGCCCACATGGGACACAAGGCTCCGCCGCCTCCCGTGGCCTACTCATCCTCGGAGGAGTCCGCGACCTGTCCGTCGGCGGTGGACGTGAGGTCGACGATGGAAAAGGTGGCGCCGCCACTGTCTTCGTTCCACCGGGCCGGCTCATGGTTCGTCGGCGGCGTGTAGGAGGAGCAGCTGGCGTTGTTCTCCTCCGCAATCGCGTGTAGCGGGTGCCTCCGCGACGAATGGCGGCTTGAGCGCAGATGGTATCGTAGATGGCACGCTGCTCCGTGACGAAGTTAGGGTTCGTCGCGGCCATGGCCGCTAGGGCCTCTTGGCTCGCACGCTCGCCGTCGATCTGACCTAACGCGAGCCAATGTTGCTCCAGCGCCCGTTCTAACGCTGATGTACGCGCCGACGCAGGCTGTCGCTCCGCCATGGCGGTGTTGTAGTGCACCTGCGCCTACACCATGGTATAGCCGGAGCGCACAGGAGGCGAGAGAGCCGGGGCGGTGTCATTGGAACCGGTCTCCATCGTGGTGTCGTCCTCATCCTCGTCGAAGACCTCGTGCGAGTTGGCCGGCAAGCCAGCCTTGATCCGCCTGGCACGGGGGCTCTGCCAGGCGACGGCAAGGGTGGCCACCTCGTGCTTCATCTCCGGGGAAAGGCTGCCCCACAGAGCTACCGCGTGCAGTCATGGCGGATGTGATGCAAGGGAGAAGTATGTGGAAAGGATGTGGAGCGGATGCGTTGTGCTGTGGAGATAGCCGGGTGTGGCCATCCTTAAATAGGGGATCCCGGTAAGGTCAGGCGTCAATGTGGGACGCGAGAGTGGGTTTCTCGACCGGCGAGCCTGCTTAATAGGGACATACGGACGGACGGTGCATTGAATGGCCGTGGTAGATATCTGTCCCGTTCCGTCCAGTCACGTGTCTCCGGCATTGAACAGGCGCGGTCACCGAAGACGCGTCGCGCTCGACCGGCGAGCCGCTTCAATGCCGACGCCAATGAAAGGTCGCGTTCGTTCTTCAATGGGGAACAGCCGCTCTACAATGGCATGAGTGCGGGCAATTGGCGCTGGCGAGAAGCGCGCGGGAGGGGGGAGGGGATTTCGGTGGGCCAGGGCGGTCATAATTGGGCAAAGTAGCGTTTTTGGACTCCCGTAAATCTTCCCCACGTTGTCTCCAATTTGCGAGAGAAATTATGTTCGGACCGTCCAGCGTACCGATATAGGACCGCGTTGGATGGCTTCCGCGGTTTGGACGGTTGCGGAAGGGTTGCGGGTCTGTTTTGAAGATGCCCCAAGACGGTGAATTGTGGTTCATGCTCATGCATCCTCACATCAACATTCTCTTCACCATTTTGGCCTGTGAATCTTCCCTTAATTTACTAGGAACAACCCAGTTATACGAGCCGGACTTCCAAACCAGTCCAACACTCGAACCCTCCTTTGACCCAACAACCAACTGCCAAGTCCCCTCAATCAAAAAGGAAAGAAAAATTGCTGCCAGTAGACCGCTGATTTGCCCTAGAGAGTAGAGACTAGCCTGGCAAGCGGCAATCATACCGCCATGCGGCTCCCAAATATTCCCCGGGCAAAGATGCCAAACGAAAAAGGGGAGGCGACGGGGCCGGTTAAGGAGGGTAACCTTGTTTAGTCGCATGTGGGGCGCTTAGTTTAAGCGGCGAGCACATGGCGACGCATGATGATGATGGAGCCGGTGAGGCCACAGCACAGGAGATTAGCGGCAGCGGCAGCGGCAGTAGGTGGCCCTCTCCTCCCCGGGTTCCCGGCTCTGCTTTGCTTTGCTCGCTCCAATTATCGGGGTCGGGGGCCACGCTCTTTCTGCTGACGCCGCCGGTCACGGCACGGCCGGAGGAGATGCGCCTAGGTTCGGTGCAACTAGCCCTGGAATCAGCGGATCCGTTCTTGTTAATCTCTAGTGCTAATCTAGCTTAGGTTCTGTTATAATTTTGCAATGATAAAAGGTGCACACTGCCTTGCCGAGACATGTTAACAATGCTCGTCGGAGAACATGGGAAGCGGGCGTATCCTATATAGTACACTAGTACTGCGTGACTAAAAGTTTTTAATTGCTGTTTCAGAAGAAAAAAAAGTAATTACTTTGACGCGTGGCGTTTTAACGAAGTTGTCGTTTTGCATATTACTACCGGCGGAACAGCTTCTTCGTGTTAACTCCACCAGGTCCAGGTCCCGTCCACCTAACCGGCGAAAGCTCCCGGCGGCCGGCGGGCGTGATGGTCAAAACTAGCGGCGGCGATTATTCTACGTACTACTGCTGCGTTATTATCCGTCTAAAGCTTATTATCTTTCCCTAATAATAAAGCAGCTACTGCTTCTGTCGTACGTCGTCGGCAATTTTGCAAAAAGGCCCTTCTTTTTTCCGGAAATTGTACCCGCAGTCCCTACATAAGTGGTTCTGAGAAAAACGTTTGATTCAGGCTGTTTTCCAGAACTCCCCCTGTAGTTTGCAATATTCAACCCACGGTCCACAGGCACACACAAAAAAGCACGGGCTCTCCCTCGCCTCCCGATCCCAGCCGCCAGGAGGCGACCGACCCCGGCGACGCTCGATCCGGTGCTGCGCCGGCCGCCGGCCGACGCCGGTGAGGATTTGCCCCCTCTCCCGACCCACGTCTCTCTCTCGCGAAATAGGGTTGGGCGCCGCCGCCATTTTCTTGGTTGACGGCGGCCAGCGTGGCGCGGTAGGCGGCCAGAGCGCCACACGGGAGGCCCTTGTCGGGCGAAGCCCCGGATCACGGCGTTCCGGTGGAGGGAGAGGGCGGCGGAGTCGAGGATGGGCGCGGCAGGCGGAACCCCGTCCCCCTTTGTCCTCTCCCATCGAGCGCCGGCTCCCCCACCTCCATCTCGTGAGCCATCCCCAGCTCCTACCGACCCCGCAGCTTCATCGCCGTTGCCGCCGCCGCCGACGACGACGCCGCCATGAACTAGCCGGTGCAGAAGAACACCCTCTACGTAGTACGCGGTAGCACCATCCTCCCTCACTAACCTCTTCTCCACCGCCGCTGTCCGCACTCGCTCGCCAGCTGTTCGACGAAATTCGTCAGCGAGATGCACATGGTTCGCCCCCGGCTGCTCTCCTGGTTGCTTCCCCGGCTGCGGAAGGACCTTGCCTTTTCTTGTTCCAGTGCGATGGAAAACTAAGCCGACCTCCGTCCCTGGTTTCGTCGGTGCAGGTGGACTGGCGGAGGAGGTGGACGAGAAGATCCTGCATGCGGTGTTCGTGTTGTTCGGGGAGGTCAAGAACGTTAAGACGCCGCTCGACCAGGCCATACAGAAGCACCGCTACTTCGGGTTCGTCACGTTCCTGGAGCCCGAGGACGCCGCCGTCGCCATGGACAACATGGACGGCGCCGAGCTCTTCGGCCGCGTCCTCACCGTGAACTACGCTTTCCCCGAGAAAATTAAGGGAGGGGAGCAGGGATGGGCCGCGCAGCCAGGTATGTCAGGCGTCCCGTGCTTCTCCTCTGTTCAATTACGTTACGCCCTGCTTTCGTGCTTGCCTGCCTGGTTGCTTGACACTAGGGTTAGGGCTGCCAAATGTTTTTCTTACCTGGTATGAAGTTGGAAGATTAAGGGCGAGGAATTTTTAGGACGTGATTAGACTAAAGCCTAGACATTGATATGGTGTTAATGTCCGTGAATTGTGCTTTTGTATTGTGGTTTGTCTTTATGTTCTCATTATAAGGATTTTCTCCAGCTCAAATTGGTAGAAAAATGAATTGTCCATGTACATTAAGTTTTTGTGCTGAGTCAAGGAGCAAAGTCAGCCACCGCCGCGGCGACATGTCGCGGTCGTGCGAGAGTGTGGACGGGCTGACTGGGGATGGGACTTGGGGAACAAGAGCATGGGAAGCCAGGCCTTAGGAGCAAGGGCCGATGGGCAGCGCGAGGACCTCGACAGTGTAGCGGCGCCTACTGGTTCTACAGGTTACTCTCTCTCCCTTCTCTCTGCCTCGATCCCAATCTTACCTCTACTCGCTGTACCATGCACATCATGAAGACCGAC
Source organism: Elymus sibiricus (assembly GCA_039707655.1). Classification (NCBI taxonomy): domain Eukaryota; kingdom Viridiplantae; phylum Streptophyta; class Magnoliopsida; order Poales; family Poaceae; genus Elymus; species Elymus sibiricus. The sequence goes on along the minus strand of CM077675.1, from coordinate 413,723,092 downwards.
TGGTCATGGAGGTGAGTGTCCCATCCATGACAAGCATAGAGCACCCACGAACTGAAACAGAGCACTGGTGTTCAGTTAGACCAAAGCAGCACACACACGGTCAGGTTTCAGGAACCACTGCTTCATAATTTTTCCTTTTTAACTGAGTGCTGGTTAAATAAGCACAACCCTCTTATTACAAGGTTAAGTTCAACTCCACACCAGCAATAACGGCTTGTAATGAGCTAGATTGGCTGAGACTGGACATTATGGATTTGGTAGTGTATATACTATATACTGGAAAATGGTAGCATAGTCTTTGTATGCTTATTTTTGAATCGACAACACTCTACAGTCTTGATGCTTAACTGTTGCTTTGAAATATTTGGATCGCATATTAAACTAGAGTTTCAGTGTTGAAATTTGATACCTTGCATCAGAGAGTTAAACACTAGACAACAAGGTCACTTTGATGCAAGCTAACCGTTTACATGAGGCTTCAACGAATTGGATTCTAGCTTACTTTGATGTTTACATGAGACTATTTTCCAGTTTACCTGATCTAATATTTGCTGATTGTAGTGTGAGCCAATGAAGTCAGATGACGTTTCTCAATGGGGAAGTTTGGATGTTGTGTGTTATCTGTTGTTTCTTCATAACACACAGCTAAATTTCAGATTATCTTCATTGTATAGCTAATCCTCTGCCCCTCTGTATTAAGCCTAGAATCTGAATATTTTGTACTTTGACAGTTTAGCATGTACCATCTTCTTAGATTTCTTTTATTAATGTTAATAGAGTGTATAATTGTTTCCTAATCAGAATTAAGAACTGTTCCCGGACAAAATAATTAAGCCCGTATGAAATACTTGAGTTGTACAACAACTGAATTGCATTATTTCTATTTTATACAGCAGCCAGGACCCAGATTAGTGATGTCTACTTGTAAAGACTGGTACTTTAAGCCTAGAGTGACCCCTTTTGGAAAATATAAAGAAATTTTCAGCTTAGAATGACCCAACGAATTTCCCCATTGAGAAATTTTCAGCTTAGAATGACCCAACAATTTCCAGTTTACTTTAAGCTTAGAATGACCCAATGAAGTGTACTTTGCATCATACAAAAGGAAATTGTTGTGTACTCAGTATATACTTGTAAAATATAAGTAACACATATATAAGAACAGTAAACCATGTCTAAAGTTTGGATCTGTACATAATTTTTTGGTCTACTGAATCTGATTATATTAACTTGGCCGGTGGTCATTGCTTCCTGTTTTTTAGCTATTTGCATACTGATTTGAGCACACACAATTATTTCTGGCAATTATTCTACAGGGACAGATGAGGCCGCCGCAATCCCATGCCTCGCTCAATGTGTGAATGGCCCCTGAGGATAATTTGCACCAAGTACAGGTCAGCCTACTTATGTTGTTTTAAGCACAATCATTCTATTTTAAATCATTTGAAAATAAATTGATCTGAAATGCGTAATGCATCTTTTAGTCCTATAATTTTGGATGTTAGGCAGCTTTCCCGATCTTGGCCTTGTGAAGTTAGGATGATGCGCGACCGGCTTGAAAGGAGCTGGAGTGCTACCAAACAACCCGGAAGTCGGTGATGTCTCCGTAGTTCTTCTACACATATTGTCACTGGTTTCCATCACTTTTCTTTCCCATAAGGACACCAAATTCCATGGGCATCATGATGATCACTAGAAAATGACTATGTACATATTAAATCTACATGCAATTGATGCCCTGTTTAATCACAAAATCAAGGGTTCGGACTAATGTTTATTCAAAGCATTTATGTATCATTCAATATAAGTCATTGTTTTAAAATAAATTTACTGAGCTAGAGACACGAGAAGTTTTTTCTCCCGTTGCAACGCACGGGCCTTTTTGCTAGTCCGTCTAAAGCCACTAATCGGGTGGGCCGTTTTGTGACGCCGGCACAAGTTCAGGGACCAAATAGGTAAAACAATATTTAGCGGTAGTAGAAAGTTGAGGAGAGCAAGCAAGGTCCGGTTTACAGATAGCAGCTGGAGCGGATTGAAAGGTACTCATGCTAATCCTGACTCGTGTTGCCATCGCTTGGGCGCCATGTGTCAACCGTGACATCAAAGGGATTTTGTTTATCTTTTGCTTGGCGAGATGAAAGTGATTCCATCCTGTATTACGGAGCGAAAGTCAACTTCAGAGGGTATGTGGTCGAACGGCAATTGCATCATCCAGAATTATACTATAAAGAGTTAACGTTTAGCCGTGTGTTTCTAGCCGCTATTCACACGGACGGACGGCACGGTCATTGACCGGTCGAAAAAAACTAGACCCAAATGGACGCCTTAAACCGGCCCCAAGCGAGCAACACGCTAGGGGAGGCCCCGGCGCATCTGCCACGTTGGACCAGAGAGCCTGCCCTCTCCATAAATTGCACTTTTCCTCCCTCAATCTTGTCGATTCGACCTTGTTTCTCTTCTCTCTTCTCCCTCGTTTGCGTCGGCACGTCCCTAGCTCCACCGTCGTACTGAGCCCACAACACCGACACCAGCGTCAAAACACTCCTCCCTTCCATTCTCGCCTGCACGGACATGATCGCCGGCCCGTACGCCGCCGCGGTACGCTCCAACTACTCTCAGATTATACTTTTGCCCTTCATGTGTTCAACATATTGTCCGACCACTTTTTTGTAGGCAAAACAATGGATTCATATGGTTTGTCACACAAGGAATATGGACCAACAGAGCTTTGATGAATTACTTCAAAATGAGTTCTCGATTCATCGGATTGGAACGAAGAGACCGAGATGATGATGATCATGAGCATCCAGCCAGAAATGGACCGGGAGGTCGAGCACATTCTCAATTTCAAGGGATCGATCAAAGGAAGAAGAGTTCTGAATATGGATAGAATTTCCTAAGGATTTCAATCCTTCAAAAAACCTATGACCTATAGAATTCCTTCGAATCAAAGGAGTCCTTAATTTTACCCAAGTGATAAGTGTCACACGCGTGGCTCGAAGCACTCCGACCCTGGCGATTTTTAAACTAAAGTTGCCATCCAAAAAAGAAAATCAACCCCCCTCCCCCGCAAAAAAAAAGGAAACTTGTCATTCGAAAAAAGACTTGTCTTGCTTGACAACTAGTAAAAGTTACATTCTTCGCGTCACTGAACTTGCCATAAAATACGTTCGGAGTTGCCATGTGTTCGTGCCATTTTTATCAAGGTCCTAATTTTAATGCGAACTTTACACGGTTTTACTTCTTGATATTTTCTTTCGTTGCATTATACTATTACAAATCATACAAACCCATTGGATGTATTACTACTATCTCCGTCCTGGTACCACTCAGGTCAACTCCAGCGCACGACCCCATCCTGTCCGTTTGGGGCAAAACGGACAAACCCCACAACCCAGCGCGCGGGAGCCTGGACCCATCTTGTCCGTTTTGTGCCCGGCCCGACCCATTTCCAGCGCAAACATGCGCCCGGTTTGGGTCCAGGCGGACAGCGAATGGACGCGTCTCTCGTCCGCATCGGGGCCGTGTGGCAGGCGGCCACCTACCTCCCACCGCCCAAATTAACTGCGCACGCGCGGTCGGCCCCACCTGTCATCCGCCCAGGCGAGCGGTCGCCGTCCTTCTTAAATGGGAAGCCATGGACCGGTCAGTCCACGCTCCCACTCCAGTCCTGCTGCCTCCTCGAAACCCGACACCCAAACCCTACTTCTCCCCTCCCCTTCCTCGAGCTCGTCGGCCGCCGGCAGCAATGGTGTGGTGGAGCACCAGCCGCAAGGGGGCGCACGACCACGAGGCTGGTTCGTCCTCCGACCGCCACCGCGCCGCCAGCTCAGAGCCCACACCACCCCCACGGAGGGCCCCCGCACCGCCCGCATTCGCCATCGCCCCTCCGCCTGCCCTGGCGCGCGCCCGACAGTACGTCCACGCGGATGTTTGCCAGCGTTATTGGGAAACAGGGACGCCGCTCCCCTGGACCGACGTTCACCTGCCCAATAACTGGCATCTGTCCGCGGATCGGGTGCCTATCTCGCCGACCCCGTTGAGCGACCGTGCCTCGCCGCGAGGAGATCGATCGTCGCCGCCGCCGCCTGCCTGACGGCCCCAGGTACGCCGTCGATTCCGCACTGTGGGACACTTGGTTTCGGGACGAGCACGACGTGCCGCGCGCGTCATACTTTGCTGGTCGCCCAGCTAGCCCGCGGCGGGCACGTCCAGAGCGCCGAGCGCGTGCTCCGAGCCCTCCCCAGGTGCACGGGCGTACGCGGGTGTGCGGCATCACGCCGACGCCGTCGCCCTCTTCGTCGCCACCGCCACCTCCTCCCATGATAGAGGAGGAGGAGGCCCGGCTCATTCAACGTGTCTCATTTATTTGATTGTTTCGGCATTTATTTGAGTTTTGCGATTTTTTTATATCATGTTCACCCCGGATACGATTTGAGATGGCGCCGCGCGTTGGATGCACCGACACGACAACGGCACGATCCGGACATGGGCTACCTGGCCTCGTGAGCTGGAGTCTCGGTCTCATAGCAGTGGAATCAAAGAGTGGCAAGGGACCAAGTGACCGACCGAAATACTAGCACTAGGAGTGCTACTCCCTGCCAAAAACCAAGAGAGGATAATAAGAAACGGCAGCGGGGCCCCGCGGAGGGGGGGAAGGAAACAAAACGGGAGGACAGTGAAAAACCATCGGGACAGCCGGTGGGGTGGTGGAGGAGAGAGAAACGCCGCCCAGCGGAGATGACCACGACCGTACTCCTCTCTCCATCCCTCTCACGCCACACCACACGGACAATAAGAAAAACTTTTATCGGCCCGAGGCCGGAGCCCCGCAGCAGCGCAGCCGAGGCAGCACAAGCAGAGCGAGCGAGCAAGCAACGCCAGGCGCAGCGCAGAGTACGCGGCCGGCCCTGCAGGCAGACACACCAAAGCAAGCAAGCAAGAGCAGACGCAGCGCAGCGGCCCCCCTCCTCTCCTCTCCTCTCTCGACAGTCGACACATAGAGCCCCGTAGCAGCCTAGGCAGCGGGAGACAGGTCTTCGGTCTCGGCGCCGCGTGCTCGCCGCCCTCTCCCCCACCCCAGTCCCTCTCCTCCACGGCCCCCCTGTCCCGCGCCTGTCGGAGGGGACACGGGCGTGGCCTGCCTGCCTTTCCTCCGGCGGTGAACGGGACCGACCGGCGGCCTCGACGCGCGGCCATGCGTGGGGCTCTCTGAGCTCGCAGCTCTCGCCGGCGGAGACCAGGTGATCTGGTCGGCGGGCGTCAGACGGTCTGAGGCGGGAGATGATGAAGATGGAGCGGCAGCCGCCGCCGCCGGCGGCGAGCTCCGCCGGCGGGTCGGCCGTGACCGTGGCGGTGCCGGGTGCCGGATGCGAAGGTACTGCTGCCGATTCCCCTTCCCTTCCTCTCCCGTTCTTCCAATGGCATGGAGGTTCGGCTTCGGAGCCCAACACGGCTTTCTCCCCCTGTCTGCTTTCGCCGTTTACTCCCTTCCGTCTCGAGCTACTGCGCCGGGGGGGATCGGAAAGCCTCCTCCCTTTTTTTTCTTCTCCGGCGGCCTCTTCTTTCCTGGCCCTTCCAGGTCCCAAAGGTGACGCGATCTTTTCCCGTGCGTTCACGCACATGGGGTTTCGCTACGTGTTCTCCAGCTTTTCGTTTTTTTTTTTTGCTTGGAAAAAAACAAGTTGCCGGACCTGCGCGGCCGGCCGCCGGCGCCGGAGACGACCGTGGTGAAACGCCGTGCGCTGTTTTTATTCCTTTTTCTTTTGCTGTCATTTGGGCCTCTCAAGGATTGGAAAAGTTACGGGGAGCCGCCATGTGCGTCGTCGTTCCTGTAACCACTTCGCTATCAAGGGTGTTGTTAGCTGCAAACACAAGTGACAACCAAACAAATGCCACTCCGAAGCAAGTAGCAATGGCGGCGACGGCCGTCGCCGGCGGCCTGCGCCAACAAGGCGACGGAGCCGGATGCATTCGCTTCCCTTTTTTTTTTTTTGAACATAGATGCATTTGGTGGCGAAGGCTCGTCTTTTCTTCGGTTACTGACTTGGTGGTGGCTGGTCTTGGTGTGCAGGGGAGAAGAAGGCGCCGGCGATCAACTCGGACCTGTGGCACGCCTGCGCGGGGTCGCTGGTGCAGCTCCCGCCGGCAGGCAGCCTCGTCGTCTACTTCCCACAGGGCCACAGCGAGCAGGTAAACGCCCGTTTCTCTCCCGTCTCTCTAACCAATAATGCTTTCTCCAGATTATTCTGTCTACTGCTCATGTCTGTTTGCTAGCTCTGTCTCTGTGGATGGATTCCGTCTGCCTGGGCCTCCCCTTTGATTGACCCTTCAATTCTCTTTTTGCTGCCGATCAAGTATTTAATTCTTTGAATTTTCAGCTATTCAATAGCAATAGCAAAGTTCGGCTCTTGTTTTATCATGATTTTTTTAAATAATTGGCGCCGTCTGAGTTGCGTTCCTGTGTGGCTATGGTTCTGAACCTGTTGCTGAGGGAGTTATATCTGATGCAAATGAGGCAGTGATTCGATGTGCGGTGCTCCATTTAGCTGAGTGGCGGTGTGGTGTGAGTCATGGTTATCCTTGTTTTGATTTGATATGACGTGATGTTTCGCTGTTTGGGTGTTCGAGAGTCACTTGCCATTTTCTCCCCATCAGATCACTATGTCCAGGAATGATTCTTGGCCGACTTTCCTAAAGCGCCCATATTCCGTGCCCCACAAATCCCTTGATTCACCCATGGATGATCTCTTTTTCCTGGTTACTATGTGATGCACCAATACCATCGCTGCCCTCTTGATATACCCTCTTGTTTTTTCTTCAGTTACAGGCGTTGGGTGATATTATGTACCTAAATCAGTTTGTTTGCTACCGCTACTATGGTCTGCTCTGTCTGCTGTGTGTGTTGTACCGATTTTAAGCTTGTGTACAAAGTGGTTGGGGGCAGGCCGGGGCTTCTGGTGTGTTGCATTGCACCATTCCCTTGCTCCGTTTGTCTGGCGGATGAAGCAACCCGGTACTGGTACCTTCGAACGAATTCTTGCATTGATTGGGTGGTGGTGGTGGTGCAGGGGGGCAATTAGTTAGCATGTTCTGCTGCGCCTTTCTTGCATTTGGCGCTGGGGCGAGCATGTTCCGAGCAAAGCTTCGAGGATCGGGGTGATGGAATGCTTGGATTTGGATAGGATTCATTACGTGGGAAAAGATGGCGCGGGGGGCTTGGGAGGTGCCTAATTCTGTACGGGCGATTGGTTTCTCTTTCGGCTCGATGAGGGGGAAGGGGAACCATTTTAGGCATGATTGGAAATGCCCTCATAGCACTTGGCTGTACTTGCTGTTTTTGTTTTGTTTTGTATGTATCATATAATAGAAATCTCAACTTGAGCCTTACAAGTTTTTAAATCCACTGCATGATAGTACTGGGCTGCAGAAAGAAGAATAATAGTTAGGCGGTATGTTTTGGATTCAGGAAGTGGAGCATGGCTTAACAGAACTTTGATTGCCTCTGCGGTTTCATTTACTTTCATCCCCTTGGAAGTTTATGGTTCGAAGATAAAACGGGGAAAAACTTGCAATTTATGGCACTGATATTCCGGGTGTGACAAACTATTCTAGTTTCTGTGGGTTGTTGTTGGTTTCAGTTTCTGGTCCTACTACTAGGTCCTCCATTGATTTTATGATTATGTTTAAGTTGCTTGGGTCTGGGGTTTAAGCATGTTCCATTTGGCAGGTTGCAGCTTCTATGCAGAAGGATGTCGACGCCCATGTTCCAAACTACCCGAACCTTCCATCCAAGCTCATCTGCCTACTGCACAATATCACTTTACATGTAATCCACTGCCACATGCCTATTTGTTGTCCTTCTGCTTGTCATCATGCATACTAAAAAGGATCTATATTTGTTTTCAGGCTGACCTAGAAACAGATGAAGTTTATGCACAAATGACTCTTCAGCCAGTTACTTCAGTAAGTATCCGATCTCATTGTTGTTTCTTCTCAGAACTTCCCTTTTGTTGCGGTATGCTAACATGGTTATTTGTACTTTGATCGGTTTGAATTATGATCAGTATGGAAAGGAGGCGCTGCAGCTATCAGAGCTAGCTCTCAAACAAGCAAGGCCGCAGAATGAGTTCTTCTGTAAGACACTGACTGCTAGTGATACGAGTACGCATGGAGGCTTCTCTGTGCCTCGCCGAGCTGCGGAGAAGATATTTCCTCCTCTTGTATGTAAAGATTGGAGTTCGAATTCATTTGATTTATCTTATGTATCGTTCGACCTTCTAACAAAATTGTTGTTGCTTCGTGTCCTTGTAGGACTTCTCAATGCAACCACCCGCTCAAGAGATACAAGCTAGGGATTTGCATGATAACGTGTGGACATTCCGTCACATATATAGGGGTAAGAAGTCTCAGCATTGTGGAATTCTTTCCTGCTCGAATAGGATCGTTATATTTAAGCATCTACTCCCTCCGTAAATAAACATAAGATCATTTAGAGGGAGTAATTTATAGTTGATACTTGATACTGAACTTTTGTCACTTGTAAATGCAGTTGATGATATTTTCTGTATGTTTGTATGTGTATATGACTATATGTCCGTACAAATATTTAGCGGTAGTTTTGTTTTATTATGAACAGGTCAGCCAAAAAGACATCTGCTTACAACTGGCTGGAGTCTCTTTGTGAGTGGCAAGAGGTTATTTGCTGGAGATTCTGTCATTTTCGTCAGGTATAGCGCATCTTCTGACAATATATCTTTGAAGTTTGAGCTAAAGAAGTGTGTTAGAGATACTGGTTTTGTTATCATTTACAGTTCCAGAAATGTTTTCCTACTTATTACTCATGGTGAACTGACGGTGACTGTTCCTTGTTCATTCTTGAATATATCTGTAGGGATGAAAGGCAGCAACTTCTACTAGGAATCAGGCGTGCTAACCGACAACCGACTAACATATCATCATCTGTCCTTTCAAGTGACAGCATGCATATAGGGATTCTTGCTGCAGCAGCCCATGCTGCTGCCAACAATAGCCCATTTACCATCTTTTATAACCCCAGGTCAGTTCTGTGACTTAAATGTCCAATATTAACTGCTGATTAGCTCAATCTTGGTGGATCATGATGGTATTTCAAACCATGACATCCAAACCTTGTATTTTCAGGGCCAGCCCTACAGAATTTGTTATCCCATTCGCTAAGTATCAGAAGGCTGTCTATGGTAATCAATTATCTTTAGGTATGCGCTTCCGCATGATGTTTGAAACTGAGGAATTAGGAACACGAAGGTATTTTATCGCTCATTTTAATTTTCGTTTCAAGTTATTGGCTACACATATTTTTCCTATATTCTTTCTTGAAAAAAAAAGATTCATGTAAATCTTGCATATATTACATGATTAGCTTAGTGGTTTGCTGATGCTTTTACTGAATGACTAGACTCTGAGCGCTCCTTCCAATTTTCAATGTTTTAGTACCTGACATATGTTAGCATGTTGCAGGTACATGGGCACAATAACTGGCATAAATGATTTAGATCCTGTAAGATGGAAAAACTCTCAGTGGCGCAATTTACAGGTTGGTTCAGTAGTTACATTGGGTAGCATTTTTTGCCTGATTCATCCCTTTCTGCTGCTGATCCAAGAACTTTTCATTAAACAGGTTGGATGGGATGAATCTGCAGCAGGTGAAAGACGGAACAGAGTTTCAATCTGGGAGATTGAACCAGTCGCCGCTCCATTTTTCATATGCCCTCCACCGTTTTTTGGTGCAAAGCGCCCCAGACAACTAGGTTGGGATTACTTCAACACCACTTATTTTGTACTCCCTCTGTAAACTAATATAAGAGCGTTTGACCAAACGCTCTTATATTAGTTTACAGAGGGAGTACCTTCTAAATTACCATTTGATACAGTTGTTGATCTGGGATATCAATAGTTAAATCATGTTACATTTTAACTGTACAATTGGGAAAGTAGGCCTGCACCAGGGGTTGTAGTTGTCGCATGTATATCTCTGATACGTTCATCTAGATGCTCTAATTTAAAGCTAGTACTTACCTTTTTCCAAAGAACATCATTACTCTGTCTCTTTAATCCTTAGAGAGATGAGTATCTAGGAGGTTCTGATCCTTGGGAAAACAATGATGTTTGAGGTTTAGGGAATCTATCAGACTACCATTCTTGTTTTCATACATGGATCAGGCATCCACTTGATAAAAACATATTTATGAGAGAGCAATATAGCTAGGCAAGCCATTATTTTATTGGAGTCGGAAATGGTTCTGGATAATCTTCTGATCTAATAGTTTAGCTGATTATGTACTTATCTGAATTTAAGATGCAACCAAAGTTTGTGAGTTCCAATTTCTCTTGTGCTTTATTGAACTGATATTATGCATGCTTATAAATTGATCCCAGTTATGTACTTATAGATGACGAGTCCTCGGAAATGGAAAATCTCTTGAAGAGGGCTATGCCTTGGCTGGGTGAAGAGATATGCATAAAGGATCCTCAGACACAGAATACCATAATGCCTGGTCTGAGCTTGGTTCAGTGGATGAACATGAATATGCAACAGAGCTCATCCTTTGCGAATACAGCCATGCAGTCCGAGTACCTGCGGTCAATAACTAACTCCAGTATGCAAAATATTGGTTCCAGTGATCTGTCGAGGCAATTGTGCTTGCAGAACCAGCTTCTGCAACAGAACAATATGCAGTTTAATTCGCCCAAACTTCCTCAGCAAATGCAGCCGAACAATGATTTGTCCAAGGCTGCCGTTCCATTGAACCAGAATGGCGTGAGCATCAAACAACATGAACAAACTCAAGATGCAAGCAACTTTCAGAGGCAACAGCAGTCCATGAACTATGCACTTCCTTTGAGCCAAGCTCAAACCAATCTTGCCCAAGCTCAGGTCCTTGTACAGAATCAGATGCAGCAGCAGCAGCCACATGTATCTCAAAATCAGTTGCCAGCCGTCAGCCAGCCGCTCCTGTCCCATCAGCAGCATCAGCAGCAGCAACAACAACAGCAGCAGCAACAAGAACACCAACATCAGCAGCAGCAACAGCAGCTGCAGCAGCAAAAATTTCTACAGCAGCAACAGCTTTTAATTCAGCAAGAGCAGTTACAACAACAGCAACAACATCAACTCAGTAAGATGCCTGCGCAGCTACCAAATCTGTCAAATCAGCAGCTGCAGTTATCGGATCAGCAGCTTCAGCTTCAACTCCTGCAAAAGCTACAGCAACAGCAGCAGGCATTGCTGTCCCAACCTGGAGTTACCCTTGCACAATTACCTCTGATCCAAGAACAGCAAAAGTTACTTATGGATATGCAACCGCAGCTGTCAAGCTCCCATTCACTTTCCCAGCAACAGATGATGCCTCAACAAAGCACAAGAATCCCATCACAGGCAGCATCACTGCCACCACCCATGCAGCCAGATACTACACAACAGAAGCTTCCACAGAAGCAAGCTCTGCCTGCAGACACCTTGGAAGCTGCCATTCCTTCGACAACATCCCGTAAATTTGGTTCAGCAAATGGAAGCCCTTTGAGGATGCCTGGTGCTACACATTCTGTAGTTACCGAAGAAATCCCTTCTTGCTCAACATCCCCTTCCACTGCTAATGGTAGTCATCTTCTACAACCAGTCACTGGTAGGGACCAATATTCCAACATGATCAACACGGAGAAGGCACCTCACTCAACTGCTCCTATGCCAGTTCCAAGCTCCCTTGATGCTGTCACAGGAGCTCAAAGAATGACAAAGCAATTACCAAAGTTGAATTCCAATGTGAAGCAAAATATGATGTCTTCAAAATTACCGAATGGAGGAGCTGGTCCCCAAAATTTTGCGAACAACGCACCCCCGACAGACTATCTAGAAACAGCTTCTTCAGCAACTTCAGTTTGGCTTTCCCAGGCTGATGGACTCCTACATCCAAATTTCCCCATGACCAACTTTAGTCAGCAACAGCTGTTCAAAGATGCACCTCCAGATACTGAAATTCCTGCTGAAGTTCCAAGCAATAATGCATTGTTTGGAATTAGCAATGATGGGCATGTGGGTTTCCCTATGGTAACTGATGACTTCCTGACGAATGGGATTGATGCTGTCAAGTATGAAAATCATATCTCTACAGACATTGATATCAACTATAGAATACCAAAGGATGCCCAGCAAGAGATATCATCCTCCATGGTTTCACAGTCATTTGGAGCGTCAGACATGGCGTTTAATTCAATTGACTCTGGAATCAACGATGGTGCCTTCTTGAACAGAAATTCTTGGCCGCCTGCTCCTCCAGTAAAGAGAATGAGGACGTTTACGAAGGTTAGTGCTTTCCCTTCTCTTTCAGTGCATTATTATCTTTTAATTTTTAGTATGGTTGCCCTATGAAATAAACAGGAGGCCTATTTTGATTACCATGGTAACATAGTTGGAATACGAAATAGTGAACTATAAACCAAAGGATCAATCTCCCTTCACTAAGTTCTTAAATGTTACGAAATTATCATACGAGGAACATGAATTACATAATTAGTCCTATGTAAATTGTGTTCTGCCTGTGATGAAGAGCAGAAGACTAGAGAGTTTGTACCAAGGTACACGCAAGGTGTAAAATGTGCCTACTGTCACGTGTGGAAAATGATTATGTTCACATTTGATTTGTGTACGCATGATTCGTGAGATGCGGTTTGGGATTCTAATAGAAGCAAATGAAGTGTTTTAGCATGCATATGTGTGCCTTTTCTTTAATAGCAGTACCCGACTAGCTGTTGTAACTTGGTCAGGGTATCGAATTCTACACTCAAGCATTGGTTTCTTTCTAATATTCATGGGTGCCTTTCCTGTTGCATCTTTGCCTAACCTAATGGTCTCTGTAGGTCTATAAACGTGGAGCTGTGGGCCGGTCTATTGACATTAGTCAATACGCTGGATATGAGGAATTAAAGCATGCACTGGCTCGAATGTTTAGCATAGAGGGGCAACTTGAGGAACGACAGAGGATTGGCTGGAAACTTGTCTACAGAGATCACGAGGATGATATCCTGCTTCTTGGCGATGATCCTTGGGAGTAAGTTCATCTGTCTTCCTGTTTATGCTTGCGTGAACTATTATTGACTCAAGAGTGTCATATATTTAAATGCCTTCAAAATAATATAGTAGTCAATGTATGCCTTCAAAATAATATAGCAGTCAATGTTGTAAAATACTAGATATGCAAGTGATAGTGACAATATGAAATCTGGCCTACTAGAACAATGAATCGCAAGAAATGCGTACACAAGACTGAGCTTGTGTTAATTGTGGACACTTGCACATATTTTTGCCCTAATAACTGTGGGTGTTCTGTTTGTTGTACAGGGAGTTTGTGAACTGCGTGAAGTGCATCAGGATCCTTTCGCCTCAGGAAGTGCAGCAGATGAGCTTGGACGGCGATCTGGGGAGCAGCGTTGTCCCCAACCAGGCGTGCAGCAGCTCGGAAGGTGGGGGCAATGCCTGGAGGGCTCGCTGTGACCAGAACTCGGGCAACCCTTCCACCGGTTCATATGACCAGTTTGAATGACCCAATTTACCAGTCTATACACACCGCAACGGCGTCGGTCTAAGTAAACATCCTGGCTGTGCGGCGCCAGGATGTTGTAGATTCTGTCAGCTTACATCCTGGAGCGCAAGCGGCTCATCGGATTAGTGGTGTTATGTTTATATGTGTAGTTGTTACAAGAAAGGAAGTAGGCATGGGTAAATGAAGCTTACCTAGAGTTGGAGAGGGTTAGGAGGAATATGTTGTACTATTGGAAAAGCAAGTTCTGTAGCTACCTGATGCTTCCTCTGTTGTGAGGAAATTCTTAAGATCTCCATGAATCCCAAGTTGGCATCTGCGGAAGCTATATATTTTTACCCTGCAATTCATCACTTTGTTGTCTGATGTCATCTGAAAGCAGCGCAGAAAAACCAACCTCAATTCAAAGCAGCATTGGCACAGTTGAAAAGTTAAAGATACATCGTTTTCGATCTTACTGTAAGAAAAAAACGCAGTTTAATACCTGCGTGAAGAGAATTTTGGGCAAATTTTACTTCCTGGCATCTATAGGATAGTCAAACTGTTAGAGATGTTGGACTGTCAACTGTTCAACATTCAGCAGAAGCCTTGTGATGGCAGCTCTCACCATGAAAACAATCCACCCAGTAACAACCAATTGGAGAATTGAAGATGGTTTCGTTTCAGTTGTAAAATCATGCTAAAACTTCATGCATTAAAAACACATATTTCATCTCAAATCTCAGAGAAGATTTTATCTGATACACATTACCACTGGGATCAACAGGGGTCTCACAGAAGAGATTGTATTCTAATTTGTTCCAGTGAGAATGATCCTATAAAGATCTTATTCACAAATCTGAGGATATAAGATGTTTCGGATAACACTAATACAACACACTGATGAATCGGTTCTCCATGAAGAACGATCGAAGAACTCAACTCTCGACCTGGGTATCCGATTTAGGCTGTTCGTGCTCGTGCATGAAAGACTGGTAGGTCTCGACCCGGGTCTTGGGTTCGGGCCATTCGAGTCCGTCCATGAATCCGAGTGTCATCGTTAGGAAATCCTTCATGTGAAGCCTCTTCCACTCCTATAGACAAACACATTGCCGATGGAATTAGTATGCAAAAAAAAAAAAAAAATCCCCAAAAGCAAAATCCATATCCACAACTAGTGAAAACCGAGCAGTTTATCACAGATTAAATGCATCAATAGACTACAATCACAGGAGCATTTTGTTCTCAAATGGGCAGGATCTGGTAGTTGTGAGGGGGGCGTCAGCCCTCTCTGCTGAATACCAACATAAGAATGGAGTTAACACTTTCTTTTAGCAGCAAAACGAACTACATGAGCTCATCATAAATAGTGTGGTTCCATGTGGTCATTTGCAGAGTTGGGGCAAACATATTAATTGTGATTCTTCTGTCGGAACTCGTAACTTCTGTGAAATCTATCAAAATTTATAATAACAATAAATGTGTTCATTCCAAAAATCAAGTGTGGGACTCAAAGAACTGAAATCAGATGCATCAATAGACCACACTGAGAAATGAGACACCCTCACCTCGAAATCCCATTCACCATACAGATCTGGATCCTCTGCATCACTCCATACATAAGTGTCAGCATGCATTGTCTCTGAAGTATCCTGTAAGGCCAAACTTTCTTTGAGCAAAATCATCTAAAACGACAAGTTACCCAGCTTCAAATAGTATCTGATAAAAACAAGACCATGAACAATGGGTCACTTCAGTTGAAAATAAACTTACAGTTAGTGATATCTGAACTCTTCTTCTTACATACTCAAAATCCTCAAATGCATCCAAGACAATGAGTTCCGCGTCAGAAATACCCATGATAACCTGCAGAGCAGTAAGCATAAGTAGAGAAAGGCTAAATGATTGACCTCATTGCCAAAAGAGAAAAGGCTATAGCACATAACAGCCCAAGCCAAGTGAGAAATTGACTTCACAGAAACAGATGGAAGTTACTACAACAATTGTTTTAAAATTGTGCATGTTTGTAAATTTAGTAACAACAAGAGTAAATGCTGGATCACACAAAATTAGACATGACCAACTGTCTGACCAAAGCAACTTTTAAGAATGAGAAGCTTGTTCTGGACCCAAATCCCCAAAGAATTGTTGAGTTAACAACACTAACTTGTAATTTAAACTCCCGCACTTCAATATTCTGGGGTGAAAAGTCTGGGAAACCAGTGACATGTAAAAGCAGAGAGAAACCATATGCTTTGACGACAGTGGTGGAACTAAGGGAACAGGGCACAGCCAACTGAGAAAATTATAGGCGTACTAACAAATCTGTAAATGCAGAATAATGACAGAAAGGAAAAAAGATAAGCAGCTGAGTTCTGTAAAACAGTTAAACAGCTAACGAACCCTTCCAGCAACTTTCTTGCTTTCAACAGGTAGGATTGCTGGATAAATACGATCCTTGACGTTAAACCTGTGGCTGCAAAGAATGGCATCCGATGTCAAACCTTAACTTGCAACTTGGAAGCAAATCAATATGGATGGGAGAACTAGAGTAGCGCAAAAAAGAGCTCTAGTTCAAGAGTCAAATTACAACAAGAAGAACAGCAGATCATCTCTGTACATGTCAATTGCTCAAGGCAGTTTGTTAGCAGTACGAGCACAAGAAATCCTTTCAATTCTAAAACCTAGAATGGAAAACGGTGCTGTCGTAACAAGTTAGGCTTACGCTGAAATCCTAAAGATTTCACTTACAAATGATGTGCAATTTTTGCAAAGGAAATCAGTTACCGATGTCCCATGAAGAGTTGAATTCACCATTGATTAGAAATCCATTGATTTTTCAGACAAGTTAGTTCCCAAGTTGAAGAGCTATAGAGATCCATTTATTACGTTCCACTGTTCTTGTGCATTTTTGACATAAAGTCCTTTGCTGCACATGGCCATTATGAGTCTCAAGTTGCAGTAAATTCATCGAACTTCTACAGAGTGTTCCATTTTTTATCCTAGAGCATACAAATTCGCTGGTTTATCACCCCATGTTGGGTGTCGAATGGGATTGCGATAATTCGACCAATCCCTGCAAGTTTGCAATTGCAACTGGCGAACGAGACCAGCGGTGCCGGCTAATCAAACACACGATCTCCTCGTCAAGCATCACAGTCAATTCGACGAACAAACGTAGTAACACGAGAAGCAAGAGCGGAGGCTAGAGAGGGATAATAAGCGGGGGTGAAGGGATCGGGAACCACCGAGGACGGGAGCGGGAAAGAAAGGGGCGAGCGTGTAGTATCCGTACTAGTTGGTGAGGAGCGCCGGGGAGGAGGCCGGGACGCGCTTGAGGATGGCGGTGACCACCTCGTCCGCCATGAGGCTCCCGTACACGAACACGCTGTGCGCCCCGCCCGCGGCGGCGGCGGCAGGAGTCGCCGCCATGGGCTCGGGAGTAGGAGAGGAGCGGCGGAGGAGGGGTTCGGCGCTTGTTGCTGACACTTGGCGTGGCCCGGAGAGATGCGACCCAGCTCAAGCTGTGGCGTGCTGTCAACTGCTGCGTGAGCAGGCACAGCGAACATTTTTCTTTGGAAAATAATATAGGGCAGTGATCTGCGCCGGCGCGCCGGCCCAAATTTGGGCCGGTCGAACCCGTGCGTCGGATCTGGCCGCCCTCGGCCGTTAGATCTCGCCCCGTCCTCTCCTCATTTTATCGTCAACCTCGCGCACGGGAAGGAAAGGGGAGACGGAGGAGAGCGCCGCCCTCACACGCGTCGACCGCCTCGCCTCGCCTTCTCATCTTGCCTCACCGTCGGCTGTCGCCGGTTGCCGCCCCTCGTCGGCCGTCCGTGTCGCCGGGCAAGGCCCTCACCTCCGTCCTCAACACCAGCTCCACCCATGCAACATCCGCACCATGTGGTTGCATCTCCGCGCGGCTACGCTTGTAGCTCCGGTGGCGACGGCAACTTCTCACCGGCGCACTCGCCGCTGCTCGTGCCCGTCGGTCTCCACCTCGTCGGTCGCAGCTCACCCCCTGTGTTGCAAACGCTATAAAAAAAGCTTCAACCATCATATGGAAAAGCTTCAACCCTAGATGGAAAAAGCTTCAACCCTAGATGGATGTAGCAAATTTCCTCGCCGGTAGTAGCAAAAATCACCAACGGTTGTAGCAAAATCCGATGACGGTTGCAGCAAAAATGTCACTGCCGTCGCCGGGTCACAGCTCCGCCGTGCTGGATGTAGCAAAACGTGATGCAGGTTGTAGCAAAAAGCGATGCTGGTTGTAGCTTTTTCACGGGCGGTTGTAGCTTTGGCGCATGAGCTTGTAGCTTCGGCTTCGCAGCCTCGCCGGCCGCCGCGGGGTTGCAGCACTCGGACATCGCCGTGGTAGCACTCTGTCGCCCCCGTTGCAGCATCTCTCGTGGTCACCTCGGTTCACCGCCGTCAGACGCATCGGCTGTCGGTGGAGTCCCATCAGGCGAGATGGGATCCGGCCGGTGAAGGCCTCGTCGGAGAAGCCGCGGCGCTCGCCGGCAACGCCTGAGGTACCCGGGGGGGGGGGGGGGGGAGGGGGAGGAAGAAGAAGGTAAGAAAAAAAAACTGAGCCACGCAACCGGCCACTGGATCGATCTACGGGATCGAACGTGAGCCATGCGACCGGCCGCGCTGGCGGAAAACGTTTCCCAATAATATACTAGTACAGCCAGTGGCGGAGCTTAGTGTAGACCAGCAAGGGCCATGGCCCGCCCTTGATTTTTTGCATCCATATAAAAATATGCTATATTTTGGGCCTAATTAGTGTATAAACTAGAGAATAGTCACACCTTCTCTACTAATTTGGTTCTCTTTGAGTAATGTCCCCCTCTTGAATCATGCTCAAGCACCGCCACTGAGTACAGCTGCTCTGGAAGGAATAATTTTCATTGAATTTTTTTAGTGTCGAGTAGTATTTTTTTCGAATGCAATACAGTCAAAAATGTCTACACTCATCCCTATGAACACATGCACGATGACTCTTGAAAATTTTTGTTTGCGGAAACCTCTGATATTGAGATCATGTTTTGTATAATTTCAAGCAATTTTTGTTCACGGCTTGCCATCGATGAATGCAAGAGGAATAAGGCCATGAGGACTTGGATTCATTTTTAAATTTTTGAAAGGGCGTTCTTTTAAGGATATGCCCTACTTAATATATGACATGCGGCCTTTTCCCGGAAATAAAAAGTTTCTTTTGCAAAATTAAGTGTGTTATTTCTCTACAAGATTTTTTTTACAGAAAAACTTCCAATCTATACATCTTCAATAGTGACAGTACAACGAACATCAGAAATAATAAACATTACATTTAGATCCATAGACCACCTGGCAACGATCATAAGCACTGAAGCGAGCCGAAGGCGCGTCGCCATCATCGCCCCTCCCTCATTGGAGCCGGACAAAACTTATTGTAGTAGACAGTCAGAAAGTCGTCATGCTAAGGTCAGATAGGACCAGCGTACCAGAACAACAACCGCCACCGAAGAGTAGCGTAGATCGAATGGATCCAACCTGAAGACACATGAACGTAGACGAACGATGACCAGATCCGAGCAGATTCACTAAAGACAGATCCACCGTAGACACACCTTCACACGCCCACCGACGATGCTAGAGGCACCACCGGGATGGGGGCTAGGCGGGGAGAACCTCATTTAATTTTCAAGTTGCCGCCGCTGTCTCGCCTTCTTAAATAGGACACAAACCCTAACAAAACACAAAGAAACATAAAAAAAAAGCGCTTCGGCAAAGATCAGGATCAACCATGCCTCAATGACCATAGGCCTAGGGACACTTGAGACAAGGCAGACTGACGGCGGAACCGACGGAAGGCAGAGAAACCCCGACTTCTTTTTGGAGAGGAGGCGTATTAAGAAATTAACATGAGGGTAACAACCAGTTTTCTTTCTATAAGATTTGAAAGCTGTATTCATGTTTTCACACTAATATTGCAAGAGGCCAACCATTGTTCGATATGGTTAGCAGAGTGGCTCCAAAGCTCATCACGAATTAATACCTCATGTTTAATGTGATCCGAGTTCTCTTGAAACAAAATAACCAGTCCCTTTGTTCCTGGATATAAGACGTTTTAACAGTTTAATTTAAACTGTCAAAACGTTTTACATTTAGAAACTAAAAGGCAGTATTTCAGTCAAAGGTGATGTCTCCACGGAACAGTGACGCAACGATGGCGAGCGTACTTTTGCTGTTTTACTTGGTGTTTCTTTAACATGAAATAATGCAGCCCAAGGAGCGCTATATTTTGGCGAGCGCACTAATGACCACGTGTCGTCACGTTAAAAGTGACTAGTACTGAATTAAAGGTCCGTGGGGATGGGGCAAATTGAAGAGGACATGTTCGTCGTGGAGCTGAAAATTGAGCTAGTTGCGGTCTGAAATGACCAATGTACTTGTGAAGATAGACTTCTGTGCACGATGAGATCGTCTTGTCATCTGGATATGATTGTAACGTAACTGTGATCGTGGTGATCAATTTATCGCAATCCCTTTTATTTTTAAACACAGTACAAACGCAAGAGTTCATATACACGCGCATACACTCACTCCAATGAATACACACGCACACCCTACCCCTATGAGCACCTCAAAAGACTAAGCCGGCATATCATCTTGAGATTTGCGAAGTCACCGTAGGCGCTTCGTCATCGACGGGAACGTCTCCTTCCACTGAATGCACATCGTCGGAAATCCAGAAATAATGCGAGCACCAGGACTTGAACCCTGGTGGGCTGGGAATACCACTGTCCCTCTAACCATCGAACCACATGTTGGTTCGCTTATCGTAATCCCTCTATGAAACGATCACGACCCTATTATAACATGTACACTACTGGCTGGTATTGATACGACAACTGTTCGGTTGAACGTGAGGTAGATCAGTTCCTAGTCAATCTCTCCTACCCTAGGTTTCTAACTGTCCTGGAGCAGTCTGAAGATCTCAAGATTGACCTACTTGGGCATGCACGCATTTTTTGTTGAACAAGTACTCGTTGCGAGATTTCTAAAATGCACCAAACGAAAGTGAAAACAAATTGCAAGGAAGCATAAGAGTGCCCAGATTGGATAATACCCATATCTTGTGTTGAAATGCATGTTATGACCATCCATGGAGGAGAGATTTTTTTTTTTGGGAAATGTAGGCAAAAGCTTTGCCTCATCTTGCTAATAAAGATGGAGAATAGGAACAAGTTCATGTGGCCCATTACGTCTCAACAAATGGAAGAAAAAAGCCTACTCTCACAACATGATTGTGCTTAAATGCTTGACCACAACGAGAACCCAATTTTTGGCCTCCCCTTTGATGTAATAAGTAAAAGTGGAGGGCACTGATGCCTTGTTGCTGAAGACCCTAGCGTTTCTCTCTTTGCAAACTTCCCAAGCCACCGACATGGACAGCGAGGAGATCGCCTTCCTCCTGTGGCCATTGTAAGAGCACATTTATCCATGTGTGGTTTTGGTAATTGATGACAATCCCTATGGACTAATGGTTGCCTTGAGTTATATTCGAAGGATTTGTCCGTAGGTACTTCTTGAAGTCCATCTGTTGGTTTCAAGGAGTTTATATGGTGACCAAGGTGGTATTCAAGGTTTTATCCAAAGAATGGTCATGTGAGAGTTGAGCTTATTGCAAGCATGTCTTGAAGAAGAAGACCGTGTGAGCATTCATGTTTACCTTCAAGACATCATCTTTATGAAAAGATAAGATAAGATACAAGGTTGATCAAGACTAAGTCAAAGAGTGAACCAAGTTGATCAACACACGAAGCGTACAAGATATACCGAGAGGGATCAAGTGATCCCATGGTATGGTAAGCATTGTCCATTACGCTTTGTGTACTAACCCATGATCTACGTGAGTGTTCTTTGTGGGGTTAGGTATATTTCCATGGGCTTGCATCAAGAGGAAGATCCCATACAACCCATGGAAGATGACATCAAGTGGTGATCGTCATCAAGGTTGCGGTGTGCAAGTTCAAGTGAAGCATCACGGAGAGATCATGCTTGAAGCTTGCCGTCCATTGTGGTGACAATGGACTTGTGAAGATGTGCCGAAGAGTGGCTCACCCATAGTGGAGTATGGGGGAGCAATCATCTAGTCTTCATCGAGCCAGCGCAATCAAGAAAGGTGGTCCATCTTGAGGAGGACAAGATCGTCATAATCTAGCTCAAGTGGACTATGCGCAAGGCAAAGGTTCGACCTTGATAGGGTTTTCTATTTTACCGGCCTCATGGTGGTAGTTGGGAGACCGGGTTATAGGATCGATAGCTGTACTATCAAGGGGGGCTCTCAAGTAAGTAGCTTGATCGTATCGTTCGTTGAGAGCTCAAACCATTGCATTCTTGGCATCATCATCTTTCTTGGCTCTTGGTTGGATTTTCTCTATGTGGGTTCTTGAGCTTATGGTCAGCTTCATGACAAGCTCAAGTTCATCGAAAACGGAGTCCATATGCATCTTCTATGATGTTTTCGATGTTGCAGTTTTTGCCGGTTCTTCATTCATAGAGGTTTCACACCTCTATATCATTGGCATTTTTATACTGCCTCTTCTTATTATAACAACAAGCTTGAGTTTGTTGTCCTGAATCCAACAAGTTTGAGTTTCCTCAATTCGGAGCTCATTTGCAGAAGTTATGGCAGTTTTGGTCTTACCTGGTTTCTTGATGCGGTTGTACCGCTGGTCCGAGCGGTTGTACCGCTTGGCCGGTATGTCCGGTGCAACTACCGCCCCACGATCTGCTCACAGGTTGATGCCAGCGGTTGTACCGCCCAGGATCTGGCCAACCCTGGTGAGTGGCTTCAGGCGGTTGTACCGGCCTAGCACCGCCCTACCACCGGACTGGGCTCTGTTGTGGTGCGGTTCTTGGGCGGTGGTGGCCCGGTTGTTTCGGTCAAATCTTTTTGACCGGTACTATCGGTGTCCAGAGCGGTTGTACCGCTCGGGACTTTGCCACGCCATCGCCCGTGCTCGGTCCCAGCGGTTGTACCGGTCTTCATAGCGGTTGTAACGCCCCTGTGTTATTCTGCACATAACGGGCTGAAAGCACAACATGCTCCCTTGGTGGTTTTGATAATTCAAGACAACATACATTGTCTCTTGGACTAATACTTTTACCTAGTGTATTTCAGATAAAGTCCACAGAGAGTGTTGGCAAAAGGATTGTGGAGAAACCCCTAGATGCAAGGAAATGGATTGGCAAAGCTTCAAGCAAGAGGACTCTACATTTTACTTTGTGAGAAATCACTTTGAGTCCATAGGAAAGCCAATACTATTAAAAGGGGGTAAGGTACTGTTGGTGAACAAGATGCTCCACGTGCACAAGTGATAGTCACCAAAAACACCCACAAGCTCTTCCACAAATACTCTGTCTAGAAACCTACCACTAAAATCGGTAAGACCAACAATTCCTATTCGGTCTCACCGAGATTCAAATCCTAGACAGACCCTTAGCCAAACCCATATCGGTACTACCAACATTCCACTTCGGTGCCACCGAGTTCGGTTGCCAACTTTCTGGTTAGCTATTTTCAAGCATCGGTACCACCGAGTTTTGCCAATCGGTCTCACCGAGATTTGGACCAACTTCCTGGTTAGCCATTCTCAAGAATCGGTACCACCGAGTTTTGTGAATCGGTCTCACCGAGTTTTTGGACCAACTCTCTGGTTAGCCGTTGTCAAGAATTGGTACCACCGAAAATTGAGAATCGGTCTCATCGAGTTATGCAATTTGACTGTTGGTCATCAAATCGGTACCACCGAGATTTATGTATCGGTCTCACCGAGATTCAAAAGTTACTGCCTTTTGGTCACTTCGGTACCACCGAGTTTTACACTTCAGTGTCACCGAGTTGGTCACTTTAGGTGTAACGGTTGGATTTTTGGGGATGCCTATATATACCCCTTCACCACCACCCACTCGAAAGAGAAGCACTCAGAACTATTCCATACTTGCCCCATCCAATTTTCTGAGAGAGAGCCACCTACTCATGTGTTGAGATCAAGCCATTCCATTCCTACCATATGAATCTTGATCTCTAGCCTCCCCAAGTTGCTTTCCACCAATTCAATCTCTTCCACCAAAGCCAAATCTATGAGAGAGTGATTGTGTGTTGAGGAGTCTATCATCTTGAAGCACAAGAGCAAGGAGTTCATCGACATTGCCGAGTCTATTACCTTTTGGAGGGTGGTGCGTCCTAGATTGGTTAGGTGTCGCTTGGGAGCCTCCTACTTCGTGTTGTGGAGTTGAACCAAGAAGTTTGTACGGGCAAGGAGATCGCCTACTTCGTGAAGATCTACCCATAGTGAGGCTAGTCCTTCGTGGACGGAAGCCGTTATGGAATAGTCAAGGTTGCTACTTCGTGAACCCTTATGGGTGGAGCCCTCCATGGACTCTCGCGACCGTTACCCTCCGTGGGTTGAAGACTACATAAATGTGGACGTACGATAGCACCACCTATCGGAACCACGGAAAAATCTTCGTGTCCCTCATGCGTTTGATCTCCCTATCTCAACTCCCTACTTCCATGTGCAATGTCTTTATTTTCTGCTGCCATACTTGTTGACTTGCATGTGTAGGGTGTGCTAGACTTGCTATAAATGCTAAAATCTGCCAACCAATTAACTTGGGAAAAGGTTAGGTTTTTATATTTGCAAGTAGTCTATTCACCCCCCATCTAGACACACACACTTCTAGTGATCCTACAAGTGGTATCAGAGCATTGGTCTCCATTGATCGGTTTCATCACCGTGGAGGAAGATGGATGTGTCAAGTTCGGAAAGTTTGAGTTGTAGAGTGCATATTCTTGATGGGGAGTACTATAGTCAATGGAAATATAAGATGCTTGAGCTATTCAATGAATTTCATTTGAGCAAGTATGTTAAGAACCCCTATGTATCTCCCATTGATCCTTTACATCCCACACACGAAGAGGAAATTGATATGCTATGCAATCTTAGAACTGTTAATCTTATCGTTAGAGGATTGCCTAGAATTGTGCTTAATCAAATGAAGAACTTTGAATGTGCTTATACTTTGTGGAATGACTTGGAGAAACGATATCCAAGTTATTCATTGAGTAATCTTGATGAAATTCTTCATAAAACTATTGTCTTTCACAAAATGATGCCTAGTGATCCCAAGTTTGATGACTATCTATTTGAGCTTAGAGATCTCATGCGTGCTAAAGGAGATGTCATAACTATCAACAACATCATTGTAGAAGCCATTCGCATTCATAATCTTGAACATTGTCATGATCACAACCCTAACGAATCCCTTGTTTCTTGTGACGAGGATTTCCCACTTGATGATGACAATTTGGAACATGGCTACTATGATGAAGATGAGTTGTTCGACATCGAACATGAGAAGATCATGAAGAATCTAAGTCTCATGGCAAACTTCAAGGATTACATGTCCGAGGAAAAGAGTGGATTCTCGATAGTAGATGCACCGATCATATGACCGGAGATAGAGACATGTTTGAAGAGATCACACCAAACCATGGACCGCGAAGGTATGTAACTTTTGGAGACAACTCCAAGGGTAAGGTACTCGGTCTTGGTAAGGTGGCCATATCCCATGATAGCTCTATTCAAAATGTCATGCTTGTTGAATCCCTTGGCTACAATCTTCTCTCCGTATCTAGACTTGCCGACTTTGGTTTTAATGTGCTATTCACGAAAGTAGATTGCCAAGTGTTTTGTCAAGATAATCATAACATGGTCTTTACCGGTTTCCGTAGAGGTGATCTATACATTGTTGATTTCACTAAGAGATCCAAACCTCGTACTTGTCTTATTGCAAAATCTTCTAAAGGTTGGCTTTGGCATAGAAGACTAGGACATGTTGGCATGCGTAATCTAGACAAGCTTATCAAAGGTGATCATATACTTGGTGTTAAAGATGTTATCTTTGACAAAGATAGACTTTGTAGTGCTTTCCAAGCTGGAAAGCAAGTAGGTGGAAGTCATCCCGTAAAAAAATATCATGACTACTAGGAGACCACTCGAGTTACTTCACATGGATCTTTTTGGTCCCAATGCTTACAAGAGCCTTGGTGGAAATTCCTATGGTCTAGTTATAGTTGATGATTTTTCCAGATTTACGTGGGTATTCTTTCTTGATGATAAGTCGCAGGTACAAAAGATCTTCAAGAACTTCGTTCGCAAAGCGCAAAATCAGTTTGAAGTGAAGATCAAGAAGGTTCAGAGCGATAACGGATCGGAGTTCAAGAACACCAATGTGGATACCTTTCTTGACGAAGAAGGTGTTTCACATGAGTTCTCTACTACGTACACGCCTCAACAAAATGGAGTTGTTGAGAGGAAAAACCGGACTCTTATTGAGATGGCAAGAACGATGCTTGACGAATACAAGACGCCAAGACACTTTTGGGCAGAAGCCGTGGAAACAGCATGTCATGCCACAAACCGACTCTACTTGCACAAGCTTCTCGATAAAACGGCATACGAGCTACTCACCGGTAACAAACCCCAAGTTGGATACTTTCGGGTATTCGGCTCAAAGTGCTACATTCTTGATAAGCATCGTCGTACTAAATTTTCTCCCAAATCTCATGAAGGTTTCCTACTCAGTTACAGATCGAACTCTCACACTTACCGTGTCTACAACAACTTCACTCGAAAAGTTGAAGAGACGGTAGATGTGAAGTTTGATGAATCTAACGGTTCGCAAGTCAAACAATTGCCAAATGATGTAGGAGATAAGGACCCTTCGGAATCTATCCAAGACTTGTCCATCGGCAAGATTCGTCCCATGGAGGTGAAGGAAAGTACTTCGTCAACCCAAGTGGAAGCCCCTACTTCATGTCAAGGTGAACCTCAACACGACATGGAGGCATCCACAAGCGGTACACGACAAGATGAAGAGGAGGAAGTACATCATGAAGATCCACCACAACCTCCTTCACCACCACCTCAAGGAAACGACACCTTCAACAACAACGAAGATGAAGGAGATGATGATGATGATGAAGCTCCACCATCCAACAAGCCGAAGCTACCCCGAGTTCGAGCAAGAGTGACCAAGAACCATCCTCTAAACCAAATCTTTGGTGACATACAAATCGGGAGAATCACTCGCTCTAAAACTCGCTTAGCTAATTTTTGTGAGCATTATTCTTTCATCTCTAGCATTGAACCCTTGAAGGTAGAACAAGCTCTTGAAGAGCCGGATTGGGTGAACGCCATGCATGAAGAGCTTCACAACTTCGAGAGGAACGAAGTGTGGACACTCGTGGAGAAGCCCAAGGACGAGCACAACATCATCGGAACCAAATGGATGTTTTGAAACAAGCAAGATGAAGATGGTCAAGTTGTACGCAACAAGGCGCGTCTCGTAGCCCAAGGATATACGCAAGTCGAAGGTATGGACTACGGTGATACCTATGCCCCCGTCGCTAGACTCGAAGCTATTCGCATTCTTCTTGCTTATGCTAATCACCATGATATCACGCTTTATCAAATGGACACAAAAGTGCATTTTTAAATGGTGAGATTGAAGAAGAGGTCTATGTCAAACAACCCCCTGGTTTTGTAAATCCTAAGAAACCTAATCATGTTTACAAGCCTCGTAAAGCTCTTTATGGTCTTAAGCAAGCCCCACGCGCTTGGTATAAATGCTTAACGAAGTTTCTCATTGAAAAGGGTTTTGAAATTGGTAAAATTGACGCAACCTTATTCACTAAAAGAGTTAATGGTGAATTATTTGTGTGCCAAATCTATGTGGATGATATTATCTTTGGATCTACTAACCCACAATTTAGTGAAAGATTTGGAAGGTTGATGTCCGAGAAGTATGAGATGTCCATGATGTGTGAGCTGAAATTCTTTCTTGGTTTGCAAATCAAGCAAACAAGAGAAGGAACTTTCATCTCTCAAACCAAGTATACCAAGGACTTGATCAAGAAGTTCAACATGCAAGAGTGTAAAGGTATGAAAACTCCTATGCCTACTAGTGGACATGTTGACCTTACCAAGGAGGATGAACCGGTTGATCAAAAAGTTTATCGATCTATGATTGGTTCATTGCTATATCTATGTGCCTCCCGTCCCGATATTATGCTTAGTGTTTGCATGTGTGCTAGATATCAAGCAGCACCTAAAGAGTGTCATCTTTTGGCCATGAAACGTATTGTGAGATATTTGATACAAACACCAAACTTTGGCATTTGGTATCCCAAGGGATCTTCCTTTAACCTTGTTGGCTATTCCGATTCGGACTATGCCGATGACAAGGTTGATAGAAAATCCACCTCGGGTACATGTCAATTTCTTGGTAGATCTCTTGTGTCTTGGTCCTCCAAGAAACAAAACACGGTATCTCTATCTACTGTCGAAGCTGAGTATATTGTTGCCGGATCATGTTGTGCACAATTGCTATGGATGACACAAACGCTTAAGGATTATGGAATCTATGTGAAAAATGTTCCATTACTTTGTGACAATGAAAGTGCCATTAAGATTGGTCATAATCCCGTGCAACATTCTCGAACTAAGCATATTCAAGTTCGACATCATTTCATTCATGATCATGTTGCCAAAGGAGATATCAATCTTAAGCATGTTCGCACTAACAAGCAATTGGCCGATATCTTTACTAAGCCACTTGATGAGAAAGTGTTTTGTCACTTGAGGAGTGAGTTGAACATCCTTGATGCTTCAAACTTCAGCTAGACTCACTCGGATGCATGCAAGGGCATGAGCTTACATGATACTTCCATAACATACTTTCGATCCTACAAGTGGTATCCTACAATGATATACTTGACATGTTATCTTATAACTTGGAATTCTATGCTACCTTGCATTGCATCTAACATTTTGTAGGTACTTGGAAGAACAACACTCCACAAGATTGCCATCAACTCATATCATAAGCAATCTTGTCATGACCAAGTATCCACAACCCCTCTTGATGATGGAAGGAAGAAGACAACTCAACCATATCCTTGACATAAATTTGATGTGATCATATTTGCTATCTCAATTGATATCATGTCAAATGGATATATATTGTTCTTCCTTGCATGGCTAACCTATGTAGGTGATAAGTGTACCAAAACAACAAGGATTGCTCCCAACTCAAGATGAACTTCATCAACCTCGAGCATCCTCAACAAGTTCACCTACAAGCCACGTCATCAACATCACTCATAGGTATGTACTCATATCCTTAAAAAAGCTTTACTCCAAGTCATGAGATAAAGCAACTCAAGTGATATGAAAACATTAAAATGCTTAATCGAAAAATGGTAACCCCATTTTGAGCTTAACGATGAGTATGACCTATGATCAAGTATTCTTGCTTGGCTCCTAAGTCAATATACTCTAATATAGGTGACCAAGTCACCGCCCATCATCTAAATTAAGTATCTTGTTTGGTTCATTCTCTATCTTGGAACCACTCAAATCTTCTCTAGTTGATATCTCTTTGTTAAGTCTTTTGCATTTCCTTTGAAGATCCTTTTGACACTTTGTTACAAGTTTTCCAAACTTATTTGCAAGTTTCTCAAACATTGCCAAGTTTCTGTTTACCCCTCGGAGCCTCCGATTCAAATGACCCGGTTCTAACGATTTAGCAGATGAGCTGCAAATACACATCTCGGTTCCACCGACTTATTTGCCTCGGAGCCACCGACTTTGCTATCTTTTCTATCCTTTGTTAACATAGCAATTCTCCACTTCTTCGATGATCCCTTAGTTATTTAAAAAAAGGGGGGATAAACTCTTTTCTAGGATCCCTGACTCAAAGGAGGAGAAGTCTTACAAGCTCTCAGATCAGTCAAAGAGGGAGAAATTATTTTCCATGATTCCCTCAGTTTTTAATGCTCTCTATGATTCTAAAGTTTTTCATGATCCCTACATTCCATGACCCTTGTTCT
Organism: Elymus sibiricus; assembly: GCA_039707655.1. Classification (NCBI taxonomy): domain Eukaryota; kingdom Viridiplantae; phylum Streptophyta; class Magnoliopsida; order Poales; family Poaceae; genus Elymus; species Elymus sibiricus. Next base: position 413,693,590 of record CM077675.1, on the reverse strand, counting down.
CAAGGATCCCTTCTAACTCCATGATCCCTGTGTCTGACCCTGAGTATGGACCTTTTTGGAAATTAATGCCAAAGGGGGAGAAATACCAAAGCTTCAAAAAGCTAAAGGGGGAGATACATGCTTCAATGCAAAGGGGGAGAAACAATCAAGGGGGGAGAATATCAGAGTTTAATATAGACAAGGGGAGAATACCAAATTAGGGGGAGAAAAATATGTTTGTTTCATTTGACTACTCATGTTAGACTTTTCTCACCCTATCCAATCCCAATATCTACATGCTAAGATTCAGAGGGAAAGGATGCCCTACTATTTTCATATCTACGGGAGAAAGTTTCTAAATGATCTTGGAGACATATCAATCTTAAGGATTACTATCTTTTATATGTTCTCCACATCTTGGTACTATTGAGCTCTATTGCTTTTTGATTAGTAGAATACTCTTGTGTTTCCTAACATTGTTTTCTCAAGTGTGTTTCTACTACTAGAATGCTCAAGAACTCAAGGTAAGTATATGCATCATATCCTTGATCAAGATGATCTCTTGTTTCTTGCACATATTGTTTGCAAGAGTGAAGTCTTGAACAAAGATACACCTCATTCATATATATTTGATGCATATAGCCAAGATACACATGACTCATTATATCCCTTTTACTATATGTGTGTCCATGAATTCCAAAGCAACTATCCTTTAAAGGGATTGCACACATTTAGGGGGAGCTAATCTAAGTCATGTGTCCTTCAAAGTCTTCATTATATCCATGCATATCTTTATTTGAAGCTTTGATTGTATGTTGTCATCAATTACCAAAAAGGGGGAGATTGAAAGCACAACATGCTCCCTTGGTGGTTTTGATAATTCATGACAACATACATTGTCTCTTGGACTAATACTTTTACCTAGTGTATTTCAGATAAAGTCCACAGAGAGTGTTGGCAAAAGGATTGTGGAGAAACCCCTAGATGCAAGGAAATGGATTGGCAAAGCTTCAAGCAAGAGGACTCTACATTTTACTTTGTGAGAAATCACTTTGAGTCCATAGGAAAGCCAATACTATTAAAAGGGGGTAAGGTACTGTTGGTGAACAAGATGCTCCACGTGCACAAGTGATAGTCACCAAAAACACCCACAAGCTCTTCCACAAATACTCTGTCTAGAACCCTACCACTAAAATCGGTAAGACCAACAATTCCTATTCGGTCTCACCGAGATTCAAACCCTAGACAGACCCTTAGCCAAACCCATCTCGGTACTACCAACATTCCACTTCGGTGCCACCGAGTTCGGTTGCCAACTTTCTGGTTAGCTATTTTCAAGCATCGGTACCACCGAGTTTTGCCAATCGGTCTCACCGAGATTTGGACCAACTTCCTGGTTAGCCATTCTCAAGAATCGGTACCATCGAGTATTGTGAATCGGTCTCACCGAGTTTTTGGACCAACTCTCTGGTTAGCCGTTGTCAAGAATTGGTACCACCGAAAATTGAGAATCGGTCTCACCGAGTTATGCAATTTGACCGTTGGTCATCAAATCGGTACCACCGAGATTTATGTATCGGTCTCACCGAGATTCAAAAGTTACTGCCTTTTGGTCACTTCGGTATCACCGAGTTTTACACTTCGGTGTCACCGAGTTGGTCACTTTAGGTGTAACGATTGGATTTTTGGGGATGCCTATATATACCCCTTCACCACCACCCACTCGAAAGAGAAGCACTCAGAACTATTCCATACTTGCCCCATCCAATTTTCTGAGAGAGAGCCACCTACTCATGTGTTGAGATCAAGACATTCCATTCCTACCATATGAATCTTGATCTCTAGCCTCCCCAAGTTGCTTTCCACCAATTCAATCTCTTCCACCAAAGCCAAATCTATGAGAGAGTGATTGTGTGTTGAGGAGTCTATCATCTTGAAGCACAAGAGCAAGGAGTTCATCGACATTGCCGAGCCTATTACCTTTTGGAGGGTGGTGCTCCTAGATTGGTTAGGTGTCGCTTGGGAGCCTCTTACTTCGTGTTGTGGAGTTGAACCAAGAAGTTTGTACGGGCAAGGAGATCGCCTACTTCGTGAAGATCTACCCATAGTGAGGCTAGTCCTTCGTGGACGGAAGCCATTATGGAATAGTCAAGGTTGCTACTTCGTGGACCCTTATGGGTGGAGCCCTCCGTGGACTCTCGCGACCGTTACCCTCCGTTGGTTGAGGACTCCATAAACGTGGACGTACGATAGCACCACCTATCGGAACCACGGGAAAAATCTTCGTGTCCCTCATGTGTTTGATCTCCCTATCTCAACTCCCTACTTCCATGTGCAATGTCTTTATTTTCCGCTGCCATACTTGTTGACTTGCATGTGTAGGGTGTGCTAGACTTTCTATAATTGCTAAAATCTGCCAACCAATTAACTTGGGAAAAGGTTAGGTTTTTATATTTGCAAGTAGTCTATTCACCCCCCTCTAGACACACACACTTCTAGTGATCCTACACGGGCAGATTTGTGGGGACCTATTTAAGGGGGCCTTCTTCCCCAATGGTTCCCCAATCCTTTGAGCTCGTGTTCTTCCCCCATTGTTGACCTTCTTAGAGCTTGCTAACTCACAATCCCTCCAATGGTTCTTGCTCCTTTTTGAGGGAAAAGAGACAGGAGATCTAGATCCACATTTCCACCAATCACTTTGTCCTCTATGTGAGTAGAACCCCTTGGATCTAGATCTTGGAGTTCATTGTGAGCTCCTTGTTCTTCCTCTCATATTCCTCTATAGCTTTTGTTGTTGTGGTGGGAATTGGGAGTGAGGTACTTGACCACTTCATGTGTTCTTGCCATTGCATTAGTTGCATCGGTTTGAGTTCTCCAGGGTGATACGTGGAAGTGAAAAGTCGAGAAGCTTATTACTCTTGGGTGCTTGGTACCCTAGAGCTTGTTCCTCTTGGGTGCTTTGGTGCCCTAGATGGTTGGTGGTGCCTCGGAGCTCAATCATTGTGGTGCAAAGCTCCGGGCAAGCGTCCGGGTCTCCAATTAGGTTGTGGAGGTTGCCCCGATCATTTGAGGTCACCTCGAAGCCACAATCCATTGTGGTGAAGCTTCATGGTGTTGTTGGGAGCCTCCAATTAAGTTGTGGAGATTTCCCCAACCTTGTTTGTACGGGTTCGGTGACCGCCCTCAAGGGTCCCTTAGTGTAATCACAGCATCTTGCATTGTGCGAGGGCGTGAGGAGATTACGGTGGCCCTAGTGGCTTCTTGGGGAGCATTGCGCCTCCACACCGCTCCAAACGGAGATTAGCATCCGCGAGGGTGTGAACTTCGGGATACATCGTCGTCTCCGCGTGCCTCGGTTATCTTTTACCCGAGCCCTTTACTTATGCACTTTACTTTGTGATAGCCATATTGTTTCATGTTATATATCTTGCTATCACTTAGTTGTTTATCTTGCTTAGCATAAGTTGTTGGTGCACATAGGTGAGCCTAGTTGTTTTAGGTTTTGTGCTTGACTAATTAAACGATAGTTTTATTCCGCATTTGTTCAAGCCTAAACCGTGATTATTTTAAAGCGCCTATTCACCCCCCTCTAGGCGACATCCACGTCCATTCAGCCATGACAAAGAACCGTCGCCTTCCACCAAGATTGTACTGAATTAGCCCTCCCTAAGTAGCAATGGCAAGTTCCGGAACATCGAACCCAATTTTTGACCGCAACATAAACTCTGAGGGAGTATCTGCAATTCAAAAGAAGGTGCGCCGTCGACTCCGGCTGACCGGCTCCCTTTTGCAAAGCTGACACAACCCACAGTTGGTCCATCCCCACTTTTGCAAACGGTCAGCCGTCCAGATTCTGTTTTTGATGACCAACCAAGTGAAAAAATTACATTTCCACGACACCCAATTGCTCCAGACAGCATGCACCATGGTAGCATGGATGGTCCCCTCAAACAACACTTTGTACGCATATGCCCTTGAATTCCATTGGCCGTAAGGTTCCAAGCAATGGCATTAGGAACACCCTCCTGGAGATGAACAAGATCAAGCTTTGCCCATAACATGTAGAAATGCATAATATGGGTGATGCAAAGGCACCGAGTAATGCTAATCTTAGCAATCCAGGAGTGGTCAAGCAAAGCATCATGAACAATGACATTCTTCTTCTCCGAGAGACTAGAGATGGAAGGAGCCATGTCTTTTGGTTTTGACCTATTGAGCCAAGGGGAATGCCAGAATTTTGTCGTGCACTCGTCCCCAACAATGATGGTGGTGGCTGCATAGAAGAAGACCATAACGACACTGTTAGATGGGTTGTCAAGGCCCAATAAGCGCGGGTCGACTCCTTCCACGTGAACCAAGGCCATCTCAAGCGCAAAGCTCTGGCATATTTGCGGAGATCGAGGCCGCCCAAGCCTCCCAACCCCTTAGGCATGCAAACCATATTCCAACTGACTTTGCACTGTCCGTCAAAGACCTTATCAGAGCCGGACAAAAAGAATGCCTGCTCAATCTTCTTGCATGCATTCAGGGTGCCCTTCGGGGGGCGGGGGCAAAACACATGATGAGATAGATAGCTTGGGACGCAAGCACCAATTTGACCAGCGTCGTCCTGTCGACAGCGGTGACAAAACGCCCTTGCCAAGCCACAAGCTTCCTTGCAGCCTTGTCAACAATGTACTGAAGATCAGTTTTCCTGAGGCGGTGAATAGATCAATTTTCCCGAGGCGGTGAATCGATAGAGGGAGTCCAAGGTATCTCTGGGGTGAAGCAGAACACGTGGCTCGGAAACTGATAAGGACAGAGTCAAAGTCGATCTGACACATCTGATTGGAGCGATGAGTCTCTTCTTAAAACTTGTGACAAGACCCGTCACCTCAACAATTCACATAAACCGTGGTGGCCAAAGGGATACGTCATACACTCTTCACATCCAGCGTCAACATATGCTAATTGAACACTTGCCTCTTCCATTCTCTGTTGCGAGGATCAATTAGATCGGCCACCATAATTGTTCCCGACTTCACATGCGCAACATATTTCATCATGGCCTCTCTTGGGATCCAGTTATCCGTCCATATGCGCGTAGATTGTCCATCATCGATCCTTCTAACCAGGCCCCGTTTCAAAACTTCTATGCCCTTCAGAATTGACTGCCAAATTTTGGACAACCTTGCCCCTAGCCGAGTGGTTCAAGGGTAATCATTAAGATAGTACACCACCTTCAAAATTTGAGCACTAAGGCTTAAAGGGTCTTGAATCAGTCTCCACACTTGTTTAGCTAGCATGGCCAAATTGAAATGTCCCATCTTTCTGAAACCCAATCCACCCATAAACTTCGGTTGTGTCATATCATTCCAAGATACCCACATTGTTTTCCTTTTTCCTTCTTTTGCACCCTACCAAAATTGCCTGAATAATAGATCAGTATGCGCACACAGTCCTCGAGGTAATTCGAAACACCCCATCGAATAGGTGGGGAATGCTTGCGCCGCTGACTTTATAAGAACTTCCTTCCCAGCCATTGATTGGATCATCTCAATTCATTCGTCCACATGAGTTGAAATAGGCAGTTAAACTTGCTCTCAATGTACAATCTGAAACTCTAATTCTTTCGAGGTAAATCTGGTTTTTTTTGACATGGAACTCTCAATTTCCATCCATTAACCAAAACGCCTAGCAAGATCGCTGGCAACCAAGTCATGGACAAACGTTTTTTTTTTCTTTTTTGAGAAACACAAAAGATGTAAATCTGGAACTCTCCCTCCGAGTATAGTGTCAAAAAACGTCTTACATTATGGAACAGAGGGAGTAGCAGTCTAGGTTTTTCTTTTTTGATAAATTTTTTTTGAGAGAATGATAACATTGTAGCAGTCTAGGAGGTACCGGTTACATTTTTTTAACACAGTACAGACGCAAGCGTTCATATACACGCGCATACATTCACCCCTATGAACGCGCGCACACACACCCTATCCCTATGAGCACCTCCGAGAGACTGAGCCGGCATATCATCTTGAGATTTACGAAGTCACCGTAGGCGCCTCGTCGTCGACGGAAACGTCTTCTCCCACTGAATGCGCATCACCGGAAATCCTGAAATAAATCCAGGAATAATGCAATCATCAGGACTTTTACATGGGCTGTAAACTGATCTAACAATGTACAAGGAGGCCCATCGAACGACAACACTCCACGGCCCTTCCCGATTGGGCCGCCGCCCGTCGACGACTCCAACTCTACCCAGGAGGCCGGCCTGGGCACGACGCCACCGGAGCCTGCCGTCCCCGTCGCAGCTCGCCGACGACTTCGACCGCGCGGCGCCACTCCGTTCCGTCAGCCGCTGGAGCTCGCCGGCGCCAGCGATTCTTCCTCTCCTTCTCCCTCTCGAGCTGCTGGAACCTTTCTCCCGGTGAGTATAGAAACGCCCCCCGCATCAGCTATCCACTCCGTTCGCAATCCCAACAATTCTCCGCCTCTCCCCGCTGAATCCGTCCCTGACTATCTCCCCCTCTCTCCGCCTTAGCACGGCGCGTCTCCTCCCTGACCGGCGCTCCCCGGCGGGTGGAAAGGAAGGACTAGGTACATACTCGCGAGGTGGAGGCGGGGACCGGGAGCCATGGGGACCTCAGCGGCCGAGGGAACGGATCTCTGGAAGCAGATAGACGACGCCGAGTGGTAAGATTCCTCCTCCTCCCTCTGCCCCGCTACTCTGCTCTCACTTCGTTTCATATTCATTCATGCGCTCGTTGGTCGTACTTGTTAGCATACGTGTTCATCCTGCTTGCTCACCACCATGTAATTGGACGAATGAACTATAATTGTCTTTCTACAGCATTACCAGCAGCAACTTTTGATATGCAATTTCCTTCACTTTGGAAGTGTGGCAAGATTTACTCAGATCAGTCAATCGACATGCTTTCCGTGCTACTTGCTAGGTAGAAATTGGCACATCCTTTCTTGTAATCGCCGATGACTGTTTGTGTAGTTGACCATGGTGTATTCATACTTTTAGTTTAAGTTTAGCATGCAAGGTTCCAAATGGGGAGATAAAAAGATTGGAACTTGTTCACTTACTCTGTTGCAACTATCATGGTTCAGCTATCTTGTCAGCGGATCTTTCGACCAAGCGGGTTTGACGGCATTGTCCGTGTCTGATCAAATTCGGGCGGCCAATACAGCAAGAGTATGCGATGATGATGAGCTTTTGGAGATGCTCGAATTAGTTGGGATTGTACTCGTTCAAGCACTTAAAGAGCTCAGAAGGTAAATTCTATTTGTTTCCTCCTTTTGTTGCACTAAGCTATTTGTTCTAATTGATTTCCAGTTTTTGTCAACGTGTTGTAACAATATAATGATGTTGATAAACCAGAATCTAATACTGCTAAAATAGCAAAATTCTTAATGGGCTTAATGGATTTGCAAAAGGAAAAACATCATTGCCAGCGATATATGATGCATTGTTTATTGCCAGAACCACCTTAAAAGTAGTCCTAATAAAAAGGGGAACTAAACTGTCTCACTTATTACCAGATGTTTCGTATGAATGGACATTCATACACGTGCCTCAATTGCTAGCTTCCCTAGGAACGGGACAAATGAAGATGATATATATGTGGAATAGAAAGTTCTTTATTCAGCTAATTTTATATGGAGGCTTATGTAAAGCCATATTCTATATCATGAAGTCCTTAAATACTGATGATATAGACATTCCTTATTATTGTGTGGAACATTTGCATAAATTTTGGTACCTGGTTTTTATTCTAATATATGTGTAACACATATGCTAACTGTTCCAGGACAACTGAGATGTTTGTTCAGCTTAAAGCTATGTATGGTTCTGTGGCATCAATACCGGTGAAGGTTTTCCTGACAGGGTAGCTGTTACATCAAATTCTCATGTGTTTTTGGTTTTATTGCTTTGTGGTTCCTCCTTTCTGTATCATTGATATGTATCTTCCATATAGGGCTACCATGCTAATGGCAGAAGGTTCTGGGCCTGACCTTCGACCAATCTTTGAGGACTTCCTTGCTAAATGGAGATACACAGATGATCAAGTTTATGTTTTGAATGGAGAGCACGAACGATCTTCAAATGGTCTTATTGTTACATCAACCATGGCAACTGAAGAGTATTTGGAGGTGGTAGAATTGTATACAGTTACATTCCTTAGCATTGCCTCTAATGAGCCTGAAAATGCCATCTCTTGGGTAAAAAAGGCAGATTTGATTGAGCAAGATCGACAGGTAATTTTTGTGATGGAGTATGTTAACTATAGCATGCTGAGTTAGGACTTCCGATATTTTCATATTGTTTTCTTAAATGTTGATTGTGGAATTCTGTTGCTTTGCATTTATTTTGCCCTAAGTTTTCATTTGTTAGCATCATTGAGTTGTTTCTTAATTTTTCTACAGGAGCTACTAGAAAAACTTCATGCATTACAAGCAGCTGCAAATGAAAAGTCATCCACTGCTGCAGGAGTAAAACAATCAGCAGAGAGGAACCTTTCCGCTTCTGAGAAAGGGCCAACACCAGCAACACACGAGGGTGCTCCGACAAGCACCACGCGTGCACCCAATGTGAAAACAAATGGCTTACCAAAGTCCATCGAGCCTTCCCTTCAGCGCGTCGCAAATAACTTTGATCCCATGTTTTGGTGGTTCCATTCGGTGCGCGTGAAGTTTGGTAGAATGCATATTGTTCTACCAAGTGGCAAGCTAATGCTTCTGTTCTCACTACTGTTTTCGACAGTCTACGTTCTACGGAGCAAAGGCGCCGGCTTGAAGAGGTAAAGGTTTCATCTACCTGCTGCAGACTTCGAAACGATCCAGAGCATCTTGTGTGGTTTTCTGATACAGTTGAATGTTTTTCATGCAAATCTGCACTGAACAGGGTTGTGTTCCAACACGCTTCATCCCTGCGACGGGCGTTCCTCGACGCCCTCCAGTTGGCCTTCTCCGTCCAGATGAACCCGCTAGCGGCTGTTCAACAGACGCCGCAAGCCCCTCGAGGAAGCTGGTGATACACCGATACGATGTACTTACCCATCCCAACATGTAACTAGCAATACCGGGAATTGAAATTGGGCACGGGGGATACTGTCACTCTTTTGTGCGACTGTGCCACTGATAAGTGTATGGGAACACAAAGCAAGTCTGCCAAATACTTCCTCCGTTCCTAAATATTTGTCTTTTTAGAGATTCAACTATGGACTACATACGAAGCAAAATAAATAAATCTACATTATAAATTATGTCTATATACATCCGTATGTAGTCCCTAGTGAAATCTTTAAAAAGACAAATATTTAAGAACGAAGGGAGTACATCATATGGCAATGTTTAATATCGGCATTCCCAGTTTGAGAATTTTAGTTGAGAGGCTGTTTAATATTGGCATTCCCGGTGAGCTTGGACTGGAAACTTGTATGCACTGATTCTGCTCGTGTCTATATGTATGTCGTACATATGTTTCAGAAATAAATATTGTAGAGTGAGTGAGAAGCTTTTTCACATGGAAAACGTGCTGGTGTTCAGGGCCCAGTAATATGTAACATGAGTGAGTCTACGGATAGATCACAATGTTCCTGGTAGGTCAGTTTCGACAGCGTTCCACGGCTTGTATTTTAGGAACAGAATCGGTATGCGTTCAACGATGTGGCTGTAGTTTAGTGGTGAGAATTCCACGTTGTGGCCGTGGAGACCTGGGCTCGAATCCCAGCAGCCACACATTGCTCTTTTTTTCCGTCCGTCTTTTTGTATCGTATCATCAACGATTTTTTTATAATCATATTTGAAGAAATCGACTTGAGCAGTTCGTCCACAAACCGCGCTTTCTCTCCGCATTAAGATTTACACACACGCCTACCTCTCGCAGTTACCAAATCTATATACATCGATCACCGGGCCGGAGTCGGAGAGGCGTCGCCGCCGGCACGGCCTCCTTCGCGGCGCGCACCATCGCCGCCGTCGCCCTCCTCCTCCGGCGGGATGGCGAGCGCGGCCTCGAGGACGAGCACGACCCTGCTCATGGCGGGGCGCACCTTGGGGTTCTGGCTGAGGCAGTCGTATGCCAACCTGGCCACGCGCTCCAGCGCGCGCGCCGAGTAGGCGCCCTGCTGCGCCATGCGCGCGTCCACCACCTTCTCCAGCTTCTTGGGCCGGATGAGGATGGGGCGCGCCCAGTCCACCAGGTTGCCGGCCCTGCCCGCCCGGCTCGGCTCCAGCGCCCGCCGCCCCACCAGCATCTCCAGCAGCACCACCCCGAAGCCGTACACGTCGCTCATCGCCGTGAGGTGCCCCGTCGCCATGTACTCCGGCGCCGCGTAGCCGTAGGTGCCCATCACCCGGGTGGACACGTGCGTCTTGCCCCCCACCGGCCCCTCCTTGGCCAGCCCGAAGTCCGACAGCTTCGCGTTGAAGTCGGCGTCGAGCAGGATGTTGGAGGTCTTGAAGTCGCGGTAGATGATCGGTCGCGCCGCGCCGTGGAGGAACGCCAGCCCCCTCGCCACGTCCAGCGCGATCCTCACCCGGGTCGTCCACGACAGGGTGCACGCGCCTGGCACGTCCGATGCATGCGGCATGTTAGCTAATTAACAGATTGAGGAATGGGTTTGATCGTTGGTGTGGGTGTGCGTACGTCGGAAGAGGTGGTTCTCGAGGCTGCCCTTGGCCATGAACTCGTACACCAGCAGCCGGTGGTCGTCGTCGCAGCAGTAGCCGATGAGCTCCACCAGGCTCGGGTGGTTGTACTGCCCGAGGCAACTCACCTCTGTCTGCACACAAGCAATTCACAGTTTGACATTTTGATGGTGATCGTGGATGATGTATGTCGAATTGTCGATAGAAACTGACCAGCCACTCGCGGTCGCCCTGGATGCCCTCCGGGTTGAGCTGCTTGACGGCGACCACCACCGCGCCGACGACCCCCTTGTAGACGACGCCGAAGCCGCCCTCGCCGATGATCTGGGCGGGGCTGAAGTCGCTGGTGGCCCGCCTGAGCTGGTCGTACGTGAAGAGCTTGAGGTTCCCGTACACGAACATGGCCCGAAACTCCGCCAGGTCCTTGGGCACGGAGAGCATGATCGGCTCCGAGCTCGTCTTCCTCAGCTTCGGCGGGGACGACGTGCGCCGACGCGGCCGAGGCTCCTCTGCACGAAGGAATCGCAAGAAAATTACTCTAGAGCATGCATGGTGCACGCCGGAGCAGTCTAAGATGCGAGAACGTGGGCGGCGCACGCAGTTACGTACCTTGCGGTTCTTGGATGCGGCGGCGGGGCGGGCGCATGTCGCCGCAGCTGCCGATGAGCCACCGACGCATTTTTGGAGGCGGGGACACGCACGTCGTGCGCGTGTGGGGCAAGGGTCTGCAGGCTGGTTGGTTGATCGGGTGAGCGGCCGACGTAGGAGGTCCGGGCGGTGGCGGCGGAGGCCAATGGCAGCCCCCGACCGACCACGCGCCGGGAGAGATGTGGAGGGGAGGACAGAGGTGACGGGAGGAATGGTCGGAGGGCGCGCGGCCCTTTGGGGCTGCCTTAATTTGGCACGCGCACGCCTGTTGTTTCGGGCCATCGCGCCAACGACAATGGCGGGGCTGGGAATGAATGGAAGCGTCCACGAAGAGACGATGGCGCGGCAACACAACCTGCTAAGACCATCTTCAATGCTAACCCGCTAATCGCTAATCGCTTGCTTCATCCGTCGCATATTGATGCCGAAGCGGACATCTAAACCTATCCGCAAACAATTTAAGTCTGGTCTATATAAATCGAACGAATTACAAGCAAACCGGATGATTTTCATATAAACCGGAACATATTCATTACATTTCAGGAAATTTTCATTAAGAAAAAAGGAGCCGGACCTAAACCTAGCCTATGACGGCGCCCGTCATCCAAGTCTTTATTGTTCCCTTCCAGCGACCGCGTCCTTCATCTGCCGTATTCATGAGCGACAGGGATAAGACCCGCGAATTGAAGGTGCGATCGCCAGTGAGGAAGAATAGACATGGAAGACGGACCGGCCCACTTGGGACTCAAGCCCCGCCACCTCTAATGTCTTACTCATCCTCGTCGGAGTCCGCAACCTATCCATTGCCGGTGGGCGTGACCATGTGAGGTCCACGATGGAAGTGAAGGGGTCGGCACGCTCGTCGTCCCACCGGTGTGGCCAACAATGTTTGGCGGCGTTCTCGTCCGGGATCACCTGCGCAGACAACACGGCCTCCGCGCCCGGCTGCGCCGCCTGTATGCTGCGAGCGGTGGCTTGAGCACGGGCGGTCTTGTAGAGCGCCTGTTGCCCGGCGACGAAGTTGGGGTTCTCCACAACCATGTCTATCACGACTTCCTTGCTCGCGCGCTCGCTGTAGATCTGCCCCCCCCCCCCCCCCCCCGTCAAGCGGTGCCGCTCGAAGAGGAACACGTTGTAGCATTGTTCCTTCTACACCTGCCGAACACCGACATAGGATTGGGCACCGGCCGCTCCTCGGCCATGGCGGCGTTGAAGTGCCACTACTAGGGAAAAGCTTATAGGCAGACGCTTACTAGTAGCATGGGTTTATAACCCTCGCTACTGCTACTTACTAGTAGCGCGGGTTTATACCCCTCGCTACTACTAAGTTGATAGTAGTAGCGCGGGTTTATACCCCTCGCTACTACTAAGTGGTCACTACCGTGCCCCCCCGGGACAGGCCATAGTAGTAGCGAGGGGTATCAACCCGCGCTACTACTAAGTTGATAGTAGTAGCGAGGGCTATAAACCCACCCTGCTACTAACTACATGGTTTTTGAAGAGCCCTGAAATCCCCATCTCCTCCCCCAAATCCTTCCTCTCCCCCGTCACTCTCCCCCCTCTCTCCCCATAGGCTCTCACATGGACCTCCTACCCATGCGCGCCTCCTCCTCAATGGCGCCAAAAGAGGCCGCCGCCTTGCGCCGCCGGCGTCCCGGAGCTCGCCGGTCTTCCCCGCATCTCCATGCCACCACGCCGGAGCACCTCACCACCGGTGACCAACCCCGCTGCTACCTCCATCTCCTTCCTCTCTCCCCCTTTTTTCCTTTTCTCTCTCTCCCTCTGGTTTGACTCATCCTCCCATGTCCTTGCCCGTGCAGGTCGTCACCATGGACGACCAGGAGCTTGCTGCCTTGGCTGTGAAGAGGAGCCCCATGCCGCCGGCTTGCTGGGCATGGATCTGGGCCCTCTGCAGCAGCCGTCACTGGATCTGGTCTGCCGCTGCCCTTCCGCACCTCCGGCGACCCCTGTCGTCGCTGGATCGAACCATTGCTGCCATTGACAGCAAGCACGGGATCGAGAATTTTTTTTGTTTTTGAAATTAATAGTAGTAGCGCGGGTGGCACCCACGCTACTACTAACAGACGTAGTAGTAGCGCGGGTACACCCGCGCTACTACTACAAGTTAGCTGTAGCGCCGTAGTAGTAGCGCGGGCACCCGCGCTACTACTAGCTGTTTAACCCGCGCTACTACTAGGCTTTTCCCTAGTAGTGTGCGTCTATGCCTGCTCCATCGTGAAGCCCGCATGCACCGGCGCGGGCTCCGCCGTAGGAGTCGTCGGAGCCAGTCTCCACCCAAACCCCCTCCCGTTCCCCTTTTCTTCCATTCTGCCCCTGCCCACCCTTCCTTTCATCCGCACCCTCATCGTTCGATGACGCCTATGTCCCTTTTCGTTCACCGCCCAGGCATTTCGGACGTTCGCAGACCCCACCTACGCCTTCGCCCACCTAGGACTACGCCGTTATCCAGCCAGGAATTCCACCGCAACCATGTACCCTCTGCACCCCCGCAGCCCTGCTCGCTCGTCCATGGCGGACACCGCGCTCAACATGTATACGGTCAAATGCCATTGAGCTTTTTTTTGAAGTTCTTGTCGTTTTCTAGAGAAGCACTATGGTGAGGCACTCGGTGATCGAGAATGATTTGTTATGCGATGCATGGTTGAAAGTTTTTGCGGACTTTATAGGGATGAACAAGGACCCGACCTTTTGGCAAAACTTGCATGCTTCGTTTCATGAGCGGAAGAACTTTACACCCTACAACATGCACGTCATTCACGCAATGTGAACTTGCTAACACATCAGTGAAACACCATCTGCAACTCCGTCATGAAGTTTTGTGGTGCGATTTACCAAGTGGAGACAAAGTGGTCATGGGATCGTCAACCATGAAGATCGGAAGCGTTGCTTGCTCTTATTCTATATGTTGGTTAATTTATGCATACACTCAATGTTGCTCTACACATTGTATAGCTTGCAAACGTTGTCATGGTGTACTACAGGACCGATGTCATACCATTTTCACATACATTGTTGGTTGCTGGATGAAACTCAAAGGACTGTTTGTGTGGGACGACATGTGTCGGGTCTGACTCTGGTATCGTTGAATTTGGATTAGATGTTTTCGAAAAACTTGTTGAACATCTGGTTATTTTGTTGACTTTAAACAATTATTGTGCTAGATATATTTGCATAAATGAATTTTGCTTTTCTTAAAATTACTTTGAGTGTTGCGGGCTTGGTTTAGTTAAAAGGACGAAATATCGTCCGTTTTATAAAAAAATATGTCCAAACTTTGTTGAATTTCATTGTGTTTGATGAAATTCGCCCGGTTTGTTGACATCTGGTTTGAAATTTATGCAGATATGGTTGAATGGTCAGCTCATGCGTCAACATTTACGGGATCACTACTAGGGAAAACCCTAGCAGTAGCGCGGGTTGGTGTATCAGTAGCGCGGGTACCCGGGTACCCGCGCTACTGATACGGCGCTACAGCTAACGTTTAGCAGTAGCGCGTTTTGACACGCGCTACTGCTATACCTACTTAGCAGTAGCGCTTTCCGTAACAACGCTACTGCTAAGTCCTTTAGCAGCAGCGTTTTCCTGTCCAGCGCTAAAGAGCGCTGCTACTATATTTTCTCATATCTTTTTTTTGCTACGTATTTGCGATGTTTCTGTACAGGTTTCATATAGTATTCTAATCATATCATAAACATGCAATATGCTCATCATATCATACACATAATAGTCTCATCATATCATCCAACACAAATCATGTCGTCACGTCATAATCACGATATAGCTATAAAAGTTACATGACATGTCTCATCATACATAATGTAGTACTTCTTGAGGCGTCGGTTCGTATCCCTCTCTCGCACTAGCGTGAACCTAAACTAACTACTGGCTGTCGCTCGGAAACCGGAAACCGGTACACCTGGGCCTGACACTCCGGCCACTCGTCGTATACTCCTGGCATAGCACTTCTTCGCCATCGATGATCTATGCACCTGCATCGTCACATGAGTTGATGATATGCAACATATATAGTTGAGACACAGAAAGAGACAGACTTGGCAAAAATAGAAGCAACATATCATAAGCATACAAAGTTCATCGTACCCAAAATGCCCTAACTAGAGTGATCTTCGCTAGTTGAGGAGGACGGTTTAATTACATCACAAATAAAGTTTCGTCGTGCATAACTCAAAGTTTCGTCATAGAGAAAGTATGGACTAAACGGACACATTGTCATATATCGTCAATCACTCCAACATGTCGTGCCATCCATGCAAGTCAGGGAGATAGTCCCCGAGCGCAGTGAAAGGCTTCAGGTCGAGACGCTGAGCGGCTACGCGTGTTCAGACGTCTTCCTGCGACATTTGCCCTTCTTCGTAGAACATCCCTGTTTTTTCGAGGACCTCCTTCATGATGATTTGGGCAAGTTCACGCTGGATGTGATAGAACTCAGCTCGGAGTCGATGATCCGGGATATCTCCTAGGTTCTTTGCCCATTGCAGAATATGGGCATCGCCGGATCTAGGTGACATGCGAAGGTTCTGCTGATCCCGTCTGAACTCCTGCCTGTGGTGGAGGACATAGAATCCATCACTGATAGTACCACTCGGTTGCTGGATGCAGCAGAAGTCAGTCTTATGGCCGAAGCAGGGCGCGCGGTTCCTTGTCTTCCTGAGCGTGATCTCTCCACCCCGTACGCCGTACGTAAAGATAGCACTGTCGAGAACAGACTTGATGTGGGTGTAATCCTTTTTCTTCATGTTCTTCGACGAGTCCAAGTAAAGAGCGTGGGAGACTCGGGGGTAAAGGATGATGAGGACGGCGTGCCCGTCGCTGTGCAAAATAAGTACACCTCAAATTAGCCTCCACGCGTGCAAATGAAATGATTGAAATCGAAGGAAGGATATCCGCGCGGATGACTTACATGGGATGATAAGGCACGAGAATCGTCTCCTTGTCCTTATTACCGACCATGAAATCGGCGATGTAGTTACTCGCGTATTCACGGTGCTTTTTGCAGACTGCCAAGAAGCTCTCGTGCATGAAGTACGGGTCAGCGACACAGATATAAGGTATCTGCTCAATCCTGATGATGTAGTTCATGTACAAGGCAAAAAGGCGGACAAACATAAAATCCAGCTTTTTCAAGTGAAACATGTCGAAGATGTAATCAAATCGAAGGAAGAACTTTTCCGCGGGGAATGTGTCGACGTACAACCTTTGCTGCGGCACATTAACCACGTAGAGCGGGTATCCTGGATTTTGCGAGGCGATCAGGCTTTTCTCTCTTCGCAGCACATCGTCATGAAGTCTCCTGAGATCGCCGTATATGGCCTCTACCGCTGCCTTATTAGGTAGGATTGGTTCATCGGGGATATGGTATTTCGCCGCACCCATGACAGGTATACGGTCTTGAACCCGAGGCTGCGGAGGCGGCTGGATCATAGAAGCAGCTTTGTTGCCTTTCCTCGCTCTCTTCCTATGCTTCTTTGCTACTGGAAGGTCGTCTATAATACGTTCAGCCTCCGGAGGCGGCAATTCAGGCACCGACTCATGACGCTCAAACCCTGAGTACTCATACTGCTGAGCCATCAATCCTCCGTCGTCATAGGCGCCAGTATTGAGATACTGTAGAGTGTCATCGTCATCCTCATCGATGGCATCGATATCATATATTGCTTCTTCGGCGGCGGCGACGTCATCAGCGACTAATGGAGCCTCTTCCTCACCCCGTCCGCTATCACCCGGCACGACAGGCGACGCTAATTGGGTAGGTGGGGTGTTGATGTTCATACCTTGCTGAGGCTGCGTGGTCGTGGGTGTGCTCCCGGCCGCCTCCAGACGAAGCAGACTCTTTGGCCACAACAGGACCCACCTCTTGCAATCGCCAAGCCGCCGCGGGGTCTCGTCGTCGTCTCCCCCTAGTACCGGAGGAGCCAAATTCTCGTGGCCCGGTTTGACACTGGCCATGGAAACCTTGAAGACGTCAGGGGGGATCGGCCGGCTGTGGAACAATTGTTCCTTCGGCTTCACTATTGTCGCCTTCCCCACGTCCACCTTTTGGCCGCTGATGGTGTACAATATGGTGCACGGGGTTACGTCGGCCTGCAAAGACATGTCTGCGACGTGAGACATCCGAAAGGCAACGGAAACGGGAGATTACACATTTATTGAAGAGGGCCGGTGTGACAGGTACCGTGAGGTCGTCGAGCTCAGCCAAAGACGAAGCACCGCCGAGCACGTCCGAGACGGAGGACGGGCTGCTATGAGCAGGTGCGGGAGCCGGTGCAGGAGCTGGTGCAGGAGCAGGTGCGGGAGCCGGTGCAGGAGTAGGTGCTGGTGCAACGCTAGTCCGTCTCGAAAACCTTCTTGACTGGGTCCCAATGGTACCGGGCCCTGAGGACGTCACGCTCCTGCGGGACGGTGAACTCCACCAAGGGGTCTGGGATGCCCAGACTTTCGCGTTCCGCGTCCTCCTTGGCCCATATGGACCTCTTCCCCGCGTAACCACGGCTTCCGAGGTGGTGGCACCCCATGTTCCTCTCTTGAAGCCCCTTCATGTACTCCGACTTTTCTTTGGCAGCTTCGGCAACGCAAGCCGCCTTGAATATTTCAAACTGCTCTTCCGTAATTGTCGGATTATCCTTTACAATCTCGGAGTAGGGTTCCTTTTTGTCGACGATCCTTGCTTTCACCCTTACTTTCCAGGCGGACAACGCGCTGCTAAACTTGCCCATGGCGCGTCTGTTTATCTTCTTCATTGCCGGGTCTTTATCTGGATTTTTATATTTGATTTCATCCCGGCCCGGGAACAAGAACACCTGGTGCAGCTTCGTTAGGAGGGACTGCTTCATATCTGGTATCTTCTATAGTTTCGCATCGTTGATGGTGGCGGTTGCCCGTAGGATGCAGCCTATTTGATTGCCGAAGCACGCGCGCGCTTCCGCAGGCTCTTTTGGCTCAAAATTGCCGTCGTCCACCTCCGTGACCACCAGTCTAGTAGTGATGAGCTGGTTTGGGCGCCGTTGCCTCTTTGGTTTCGGTTCTATACCGGCTTCGCCAGTCTCGGTGCCGGTCTCGGCGCCGGTGTCAGTCTCAGCGCCGGTCTCGGCGCCGGTGTCAGTCTCAGCGCCGGTCTCGATGTCGGTCTCAGTCTCGGATGTGACAGGTGGGCCCTGCAACAACCGTTGCTCATCGAGAAGGTTCAAATAGGCGTCTGCCGCCGCGTAGACGTTGCAATCACCAGAACCCTGTCCTTCATCGTTGCTAGCCATGTTTCCTACGATTAAATCTAGTCAATTAATTCTAGACCTAATAAAATGAATAATGACATAAAAAAAGGCCAATGTTTTGCAGGAATGTTGATTCATTCCCGTTGCGGCAAATCCCGGGCACTCGATATGTCCTAGTTTGTAGCACAAGTCATGCCGAAATTCACGGAAAATTTCGGCATGACCTTTGCTACAAACTGGACAAATAGAGCGCCTGAAATTTGCCGGAACGGAAATGAATCAACATTCCGGCAAAACATAGGCCACTCGGAATCATTCCCTGCAAACAACAAAAGGCCACTTGGGCACAATCAAACCACTTCAATGTTGCATATAACAGGACCACTTAAGAACATGTACATGAGCAACTACAACAGTAGATAAACATGAGCAAACACTATTGAGGAATTTGCATATAACATGACCACTTCAAATTTGCATCTCCTAGTGTTTGACACTTCAAGAAAATCTACACAAATCTCATGCTCTCTCAAACTCAATTCAAAAACCAAATATAGATGGATGAACCCTAGAAACCTAGAACCTTTACATATTTTTGTCCTAATAAAAATTATGTCCTAATAAGAATTATGAACCCTAGAACTCAATTTCTGTCCTAATAAAAATTATGAACCCTAGAACTCAAATTATGTTAAACCTTACTTTCCTAACATTTGTAATTAAACCTTACTTTCCTAACATTTGTAATTAAACCCTAAAGCCCTAACCCTACTGCCCTAGAACTCAAAAACTAAACCCTACTGAACTAATTAACATCTACATTATCTACTACTTAACATCTATTATTACCCTAACTAAAAAACTTCTACTATTAACCCTACTGCCCTAGTTAACTAGTACCACCACTACTACTAATTAACATCTACTACAACTACTAAAAAACATTATCTATGAACCCTACTAAGAATTATGAACCCTAGAACTCAATTTCTGTCCTAATAAAAATTATGAACCCTAGAACATGGCAGGAAGAACAGGCAGAGAGAGAGGAGGGGTGGGGGGGCTTACAGAGAGGGGAGAGACGGTGGCGGGTGTAGGGTAACGCAGCAGAAAACAAAAATTTTCCGACCTACGCACCAGCCCAGGACCACTATGGAGACTGCATACAAGGTTTGATCTTTTTCGTTACCGACTCGTAGCGCAGCGGAAGTAGAGTCGATGACGATCGACGGTGCAGATCCCCGCAGCTAGGATTTACAACCTCCCAACCGCGAGGATGTATACCCTCATCCGCCCCTCGGACAGCCCTCTGGGAGGCGGTCGGACAGTCCCCCGGACGGTGTCGCGGACAGCCCTCCGGGAGGACCTTCGAAACTCGGACGGTCACATGGACAGCCCTTCGGGAGGCACTCCCGAACTAAGACCGAAACTACGATCTCTCTATAGAGTTGCACACATACGGTGTCATCTATCCGGCAGGGCTTCGCCGTCCAGAACTAGTTCCTGCCGGAACCCAGACAGCCTTTCGGCTCTACGAAACTATTTTGCTGGGAGAGAGAGAGAAAGCCAGATCATGCATGGCACTTGTATGTGAGAATGAGTCAGTGTGGAGAGTGCATCTCCACCTCTATTTATAGGAAAACCCAAGGGGTAGGGTGACACTTGAAATACCCAAAATGCCCTTCACAAGGGCACAAAGGTAAAAGCAAGTGGGCAGCCCATATCCTTCCATGTCATCCCTAGAGATATTTGTGAGTAAAGCCCCAAAAGGTGGCTTTCCATAAAGTAATCCAAAAAACACTTTCACTATTCACGACGACATATTTCAGCGTCCGTTCGAACTGAAAATATTTATGTGGGCTTAGAACATTTCCAGTACCCACTAAAATAATTTTCAACGCATTCCGAAACAATTCCGGTTTAATGATTTTCATCTGCGAAAAGCATCTGAAGCGGTTCCGGCAGCTCCGGAACATTTCCGGTTTTCATCCCGGAAAATTCCAGAAAGTTTCCAGAACGATTCTGGCACCCTTCATGAATTATCAGGCATGTGCCGAAACCAATTTGACTTTATGGTGTACTCCGAAACAACTTTTCGGTTTAGTGATTTTCATCTGTGAAAAGCAACTAAAGCGGTTCCGGCAGTCCGGAACATTTCCGGTTTTTGTCTCTGAAAAATCTCCGAAGTTACCGGAACAATTCTGGTACCTTCCAATAATTTCCAGGCATGTGCCGAAACCAATTTGACTTTATGGTACACTCCGAAACAACTTTTCGGTTTTACCGAAACTCTTCCGGTGTTCTCTCTCCGGAACTCTTCCGTTGTCTCCGAAACTTTTTCGGTGAATTTCTCTCAGACTCCCTGTCTAGTATTCAACAGATAGATGACCCTTAAGCGTGTGACCTTATAGGTTCGGTGAAGTATAGACATGACCCGGAACCCCTTCCGATCAATGATCAACATCGGAGCCGTGGACACCCATATTGACCCCTATACCCACACGAATGAATACTCGAGTGAACCTCCAGCTGCCGTGTGCTATTCCTGATGCTTCGCGATATGTTACAAATACCCGAGGTGAGACATGTTGGCATCCCCGTGGATCAACAGCTTGTCCACTATGCCAGTTACCTCGTTACCGGTATTGTTCTCTTTTCTCGTTCCCGTGTTCCGGCATCCCCGTGATCAAATCACAAAGTGTCTGGCCAGACGATGATGGATACCGTAACACCGAGAGGGCCCAGAGATATCTCTCCATCGTCGGAGGAGCAAATCCCAATCTTGAGCTATCAAGTTACTTGACATACTTTTCCATGAACCCGTAAGCCGCCGTAATAGCCACTCATTTACGGATGACGTTTAACAAACCCCAAAGTTCATGAAGCAAGCATGAAGAAACTCGATACTCTCATGGTCTAAGGAATCATGCAAACGTTAACCATCTCTGTGTTATTAACTATTAACTTGTGACGAATGTATCTCATAGCATAACATCAATTCGGGTCGATTCAACACAAATGTTCTCCTAACATTGTGCCCTCAAAATTGCTGGCATAGACATGCCCATGATCAGGAAAACAGAACCATCATGCAACACTTGAGCTAGTCTTAGAGGCTAGACTAGGAATACATTTTACCGTTTATTATCCTACACGTGCATATGAGTCTTCCTCCGAGCCTCGTGGTTACTGCAGACTCGAGAACCATAGCAGTTATAGCATGGAACATAAACCTAATTATGAACAGGGAGATAATCAATAACATTTATTATTGCCTCTAGGGCATATCTCCTACAGCGGGGAGGTGCTCGGCGACGGAGGCAGGGGCGGCGAGGGCGCGCGGCTCCGTTGGCGGCGACGGAGGCAGGGGCGGCGAGGAGCGGACGAGGGAAGCAGTGGCAGCGAGGGAGGCAGGGGCGTCGAGGGCGCACGGCTCCGGTGGTGGCGACGGCGCGCGGCTCCGGTGGGGCAGGGCCGGCGAGGGAACGACGGCGGCGAGGGAGCAGGGGCGGCGAGGGAGAGGCGGCGATGGGGAATTGGGGGAAAGGACTTTGCAAAATTTTAAGCCCGCGCGGGGTTAAGTCAAAATAGGAGTAGCGCTTGTAGGGAAAAAGCGCTATAGCTAACTTAGCTATAGCGCTTTCTACCAAACACGCTACTGCTATAGGAAGTAGTTATTTATTTTCCTTTTTCTTTTCTTTTTATGTAAGGAATGTAGCTATAGCGCGGTCTTACAAAACGCGCTACTGCTATAGTAACTACATCGCTTTGTGGTAACAAGCGCTGCTGCTATGCCTTTCTCCTTTATTTTTCTTTTTCTTTTGTTTATCTTTATATTTTCTTTTTTTCATTTCTCCTTTTTCTACTTCTTTCATTTTCATTTACTTTTCTACTTCTTTTCCATTTTATTTTCTTTTTTTAGCAGTAGCGCTCTATACAGAAAACGCGCTACTACAAGGCACTTAGCGGTAGCGTTCTTTTTGAATCCTCGCTACTACTATTCCTAGCCTACCGGCAACAGTGTGGGAATTATAGTAGCAGCGCTTTTACGAGCAGACGCGCTACTGCTACAACAATAGCTGTAGCGCGCTATATTAACACGCGCTACTACTAAGTAGCAGTAGCGCTCTGTTCTAACCAGCGCTGCTGCTAAGATTCTGTGTATAAGGTTTTCCCTAGTAGTGGATAGTCCCGATTAGACGGATACGATGCTTGGTTCGAAAGTCAGCGTTGTAGATGCCCTAAATAATTCTACGCAATTAACAGAGAATGGGCAAATCCCATTATAATTACTCGTGGGAAAGAAACACCTTTAATGCTAACTCGTCAATTCAATACACATATCGACGGTATATAGATTATCGAGGGAACCCAAGAGCAGAGTCAATCGTCAATTATCTCTTCGGCAGCATCTTCTGCAAACATGTCCGCAGCAAAGCTCCTTGCAAAGAGCGATCACCGTAGACAAAACGAAGTGCATCCAGCTATGAAACTGGCACAACGAACTTTGCTACATCTAGGTAAAACTCTTACGAAACCTTACGTAACAGCTCACGTGGTCTATTTTGGTTGGAAGGAAGTAAGGCCCAGGCCCACCCCGGCAGAATCAGGGGGGGTGATTAGGTTAGGGAAGGAAAGAAACGTAACTTTACGTAGTCTATTTACGTAGGTGTAGCATTTTTGCTGGCACAACCGCACAATCGAAACCCAAGGCACATACGTGCTGCCTAGAAGGTGACCGTGTCGAGCATCATGCCCAGCGCCTGCACGATGTTGCCGGACATGGCGGCCTCGGCTCTCTCCCCGAGCTGCTTCTTGGCGTCCGGCCTGCCCGCCCTCACCACGGCCAGCCTCTCCGGCGGCGTCACCTCCTCCTCCCTGACCTGCGCGTCGTACTGCGCCGCGAGGTCCCGGATCCCGCTCACGGCGCCGGCGTTCTCGGCGTCGTCGAACCTCTGCAGGATGAGCCCGTCGGACCAGCGCTTGCGGTTGAGGCAGGCGAGCATGCGCTCCTCCACCTCGTTCTGCCGGTGCCCGATGGCGAGCGAGTAGTAGTGCACGCCGAGGCCGTGGACGCGCGCCTCGACGGAGGGGCGCACGGTGCCGCCGACGTTGGAGGTGGTCTGGCGCGGCTCTTGCCGCATGAGGATCGCCGTCGGGTTGATGAGGCGGAAGGCGTCCATGACCACCTTGCCCCTGACGCTCTGGATGGGGTCGAGCACGACGGCGACGGCGCGCGGGTTGAGCTGCTCGAAGCTCAGCTGCGTCTGGATGTCGGTGCCCGAGAGCCAGCAGCCGAAGCCCGGGTGGGAGTGGTACCAGCCCACCACCATCTCCGGCCGCCCCGTCTGCCGCAGCATGTCCATCATGTTGGTCTGGAAGGCGTGGTCGACGGCCTCCACGCTCACGCCCGTGCCGCTCTGCGGCATCGCGAACACGTCCACCACCGTCACCGTGTACTCGTCCACGAACTCCCCCAGCATCAGCCCCATCACCTCCATCGGCACCCCGGCGCGCGCTGCAACCATCCATAGATCAGATCAATGCAAAGCATTACTAAACGTAATCGTCAACAGAGTAAGATTAATTGAAGATTGGTCGTCGATTTGTTAGTTGCGTACCGTGCTTGAGCATCTTGAGAAGCGCGACGGGGGCGATGTAGATCTTCTCCGACGAGTCGGGGAGCGGCGTGTCGCCGCCCGGCGGGCGCACGGGGAGGCCGGCGCCCGCCAGCAAGCCAGCAAGCATGTTGTTGTCCATGAATCTGCCGGCTGTCTCGCTCGCAAGCTTGATCTGATCGTACTAGTCACGTCGGCGTATCGATCTGTCCGTCCACGACCAAAGAAATTATCGACGACGAGGACAACGAGGGCCATATATATCACGCCGCCTTTCCTTTCCTTGTACGTGTCCGGGACGAACACCCCGGAAAGGAAAGGAAGGAGATATGAAACGGAAAGGCTCAAAAACCATCAAGAAGGAAGCGAGCAGAGGAAAGGACAGCTCGTGGAACGGAGGACACGCCGGCGGCAGAGAAGGCAACGTCAGTCATGCAGAGCTCGACGCCTCGCACGACGTACCTCGCCGACGTCCGGCGATCTCGGCTCCGTCTAGATTCGCTTTGTCTACCGTTTACATACTGCTTTTAGTGCCGTTCTGAAATTTGGATGGTCAAATGTAAAAACCAACAGTTAACGGAATAATCAGCAAGACAAGTTCATACTCATAGTTCTCTGGCTGCTCGCTTGTTTTATCACGTCCTAGTTGTGTTAACGGAATATCCAAGCTAGCGCCG
The DNA here is from genome assembly GCA_039707655.1 of Elymus sibiricus. Classification (NCBI taxonomy): domain Eukaryota; kingdom Viridiplantae; phylum Streptophyta; class Magnoliopsida; order Poales; family Poaceae; genus Elymus; species Elymus sibiricus. The sequence goes on along the minus strand of CM077675.1, from coordinate 413,668,777 downwards.
TACACTTGTAAGGCGTGTCAGAAGGAAGAACGAACGTGTTATGGCAAATGTGCATCGACTACACCGACCTTAACAAGGATTGTTGATCAGCTCCACCGTGGTGTGTGAGCATCTCTGTTTCTTGGTTATCACCAAATCTGGATGAAAGAGTCGGATCAAGAGAAAACCTCGTTTATTACATCATCAATCTTGTACATCATCATGCCCCTTCGGGCTTAACGTGGGATCTACCTATCAACGAACAATGCAAAGATGTCTCCATCATCAGATAGAGATCACTGGGAGGTATATGTCAACGGGCAATGGGCCAACCTGCTAGCCGACCTTGAGCAAACCTTCATGAATCTTCGGCGCGTCAGCATGAAACTGAATCCGGACAAGTGTCTCTTTGGGGTTTCCCCAGGCCAGCTCCTCGGCTTCATCGCCTCCCAACGAGACATAGAGGCAAATTTGGCAAAAATATGCAATCGTCAAGCTTGAGCCACCAGAAACTGTTTCCGAGGTCCAAAAGCCCGCGGGTTGCATTGCGGCTTAAAGCCGCTTCATCTCTCACTTAGACGAAAAGCCCTACCACTATACATGCTCCTTGGAAAGGGCGGTAAGTTCTACTGGAGCGACATGGTGAAAGCCGTTTTCACGCACTTCAAGCGTTTGCTGCACTCCAATCCAGTAATAGCATCACCCACAGAAGCGAAGCCCATGTTACTCTACCTATTCACCACCACACAAGTAGTCAGTGTCATCATGGCAGTAAAAAGAACATCGCAAAGCTCAGCGGGTTCATCACCCGTTATATTACGTCAACGAAGTATTATCATTATGCAAGACTCGATACCCACACTTTAGAAAATAACCTATGACGTGTTCATGGCAGCTCAGAAGCTCCGTCATTACTTCCAGAAAAACCCAATCTGATGTATTGAGAACTTTGGTGGCCTCTTTGTCTTCTTTTAGTTGGGCATGTTTGTGTTGTTTTCCCACCAGATTTATGTCTACTTTTCCTGTACTTAAACTTGTTGTATAGATGTAGTGGTTGCTTTATCTTTAAAGTGAAATGAAATCTTGTTTCGTGTAGTAACGTCTATAGCCTGGGTCTAAGAACATAGAACTATTGTCTTCTAGTGGCAAAAATGGAAGGGAGAACCATTGGAATTCAATATGAAAGGCTTATGTTCCTCACAAAATAAGAACTTTGCATAGATTACGTTCGAACATCCGCGGCCAGATAGTGATGCCCCCGATGCCGTTTTCATATTTTGTGCCCCCAGATATCGGAGCAAGTGATTTTCGTTGCGTTTAGTCCCTCCGAGTTGAAGTACACATGCGAATGTTCCTCTAAGCCACAAGTCAAATGTCCCTCTTAGCCACAAGCCAACTGTCCACTATTCTTGCTACCTCTTCTCAAATCTGAGATTTTTTACTCTATGGATTCTATCAAATTAATTCACCCATGGGCTGTGATTATCTTATCACTCTATGGATTCTATCAAATTAGCACACGCTTTAGTTGTAAAGAAAAATCAAACGATGACAATTTTTAAATGAAAAATGTTTTCTCTGAAGAAACAGTCGTGTCGCTGAAGAATCTGCCACCCCTTCAGAACATAGAACTATTGGAATTCAGTTATTTGCCGTCAGCCAGCTATTTGCCGTCAGCTGGCGGACGGCAAAGAATGTGTATGCCGTCAGCTGGCCAAACCCGGACGGCAAAGAGCAGGCTGACGGCAAAGACACCGTTTGCCATCTGCCAGGGATTTGCCGTCAACCAGCGGACGGCAAAGAGCCAGAAGGCAGACGGCAAAGAACCCACCTGGCCCCCACTGGCCCTGTGGGGGTGGCGGGCCGTATGCAGGCTCTTTGCCGTCAGCCTGGGGCTCTTTGCCGTCCGCCAGCAGACGGCAAAGGCGCCCTATACCTAACGGCGTCAACGGCCACCCCGCCCCTCTCTCTTTCATTCTCTCTCTCTCTCCCTCTCACCCCCGCGCTGCCTCTGCCCCTCGCCGCTGGCCCGCCGCCCCACCGCTGGCCCGCCGCTCGGCCGCCCCCGCCGCCTCTGCCCCTCGCCGCCGGCCGCCACCGCCGCCCCGACGACCCTGCGCCCCTGCCCACCGCCGTCACCGCCGCCCTGCCGCCCCTGTCCCCCGCCGCCCCTGCCCCTCACCGCCCGGCCGCCACCGCCGCCCCTGCCCCCCCCGGACACCCCCGGCGACCCTGCCCCCCAACGCCGCGACGCCCCCGACGCCCCCCACAGCCGCGACGCCGCCGACGCCCCCCGACGCCCCTGCCACCCGTCGCCAGGCCGCCACCGCCGCCACAGCCGCCCCCGGCGTCCCTGCGCCACCCCCGTCCACCGCCGCCCACGCCTCCCCCGCCGCCCCCCGCCGGTGAGTACCACCGCCGGCCGCCCCCTTTTTTCATTTTTCTATTTTTTATTTCGGTTAATTTAGTTAGTTTATAATTAGGTTAGTTTTATTAGTTTATTAGGTTAGTTTATTAGGTTAATTAGGTTAGTATTATTAGTTTATTAAGTTAGTTTATTAGGTCAATTAGGTTAGTTAGTTAGGTTAGAAGAAAAAAAAGAAGAAAAGAAGAAGGAAAAAATGAAAAAGAAAAAAGGAAAAGAAGAATAGAATAAGAAGAAGAAGAAGGAAAAGAAGAAGGAAAAGAAGAAGGAGAAGAAGAAGAAGAAGAAGAAGAAGAAGAAGAGGAGGAGGAGGAGGAGGAGGAGGAGAAAAAAGAAGAAGAAGAAGAAGAAGAAGAAGAAGAAGAAGAAGAAGAAAAAGAGGAGAGGAGGAGAAGAAGAAGAGGAAAAAGGGAAAGAAGAAGAAGAAGAAGAAGAAGAAGAAGAAGAAGAAGAAGATGAAGAAGAAGAAGAGAGGACCCCCGACCCCCGACGCCACCGACCCCCGACGGCACTGACCCCACTGAACCCCGACGCCACTCATGAACCCCGACGCCACTGACCCCCAACCCCCCGACCCCCGACGCCACTGACCCCCGACGCCACCGACCCCCGACGGCACTGACCCCACTAAACCCCGACGCCACTGACCCCCGAACCCCGACCCCACCGACCCCCGACGCCACCGACCCCACTGAACAAGAAGAAAAAGAAGAAGAAGAAGAAGAAGAAGAAGAAGAAGAAGAAGAAGAAAAAGAGGAGAGGAGGAGAAGAAGAAGAGGAAAAAGGGAAAGAAGAAGAAGAAGAAGAGGACCCCCGACCCCCGACCCCACCGACCCCCGACGCCACCGACCCCACTGAACCCCGACGCCACTCATGAACCCCGACGCCACTGACCCCCGACCCCCGACCCCACCGACCCCCGACGCCACCGACCCCCGACGCCTACTGTTGACCGGGAAGGTGCTTTTCGGCCTTCCAGAGGCCGACGGGGTCATAGTTTTGTAAATTATGAGTTTGGTCACATATTTTCCGATTTTGTTATAAAAAACATCATATTTGTGTTGATCGGGTGGATTTCAATGTGCAGTTGTTCGACGACCTCCCCGTGCGTTGGACGAGCTTCGCCCCTGCGTTCGTGGGTGAGCACAAATGACTTCTCCTCCTCCCCCCTTAATTTGCTCTGTTCCGGTCTTCGTGCCGATGAAACGTGCTAGCTATAGGTGTCTTCAATCACCAGTATGAGTGACCAGTATGCGTCTCCCGTTCGAAAGGGCGACATCTATAAATATGCATGTCTTTGCATATTTATAACCGCCGTCCTTTCGAATTGTCCAACGTTATCCGTGGACAACCCGAGTATGTGTAGATTGGGTTCGTTTTCCCGTATGCTCTGCTCCGGATCCTATGCAGAATTTCGTCAGTGCCTCCCTGTTGTTCTCCGGGTACACATCCTCTCTGCTTATTGCCGAGACGTGTATCAGGAGAACAGCGGAGAGGTGTTGTCGAAATTCTGCGTCGGATCCGGAGCAGTGCATGGGAAAACGAACCCAATCTACACATACTCGGGTGGGATTAGGATCTATCTTAACCTATTAGCGTGTAGGTTGCATGGACGTAATAAAACTGACAAACTTGATTAACTGATGAATATATATGTTGAATTATATATATATATTTCTTGTGTGTCCAGTAGCTAGGCAAGATGACTGATCGTGCGTGGATGTACACTGGTCACACCAGTCAGAAAGACATGACCAAAGAATGGTTAACAAATACCAAGGGGTTTGTGAGAGCCGCATTTGCAAATGGCCAGGAAAAAACATGGTGTCCCTGTCCCCGGTGCGACAACTTTAAAAGGCAGACAAAGGGTGAAATGGTTAAACACCTGCAGAAGTGGAGTTTTAGGCCTAATTATACGGTGTGGACTTTTCATGGTGAGTCTGCCCAACGTGCCAGAGCTGAGGTGGTTCGTCGTCGCACCGACGAGCATGGTACCGGGATCGAAGACATGGTGCAAGACTTTGATGATACTCGGGATTCGGACGATGAGATGGAGGAATCTGCAAAGGCATTCTATGAAATGTTGGAGTCTTCAAAACGTCCTCTCCACGAGCACACTGAGCTTTGTCAGCTGGATGCCATCGCGCAAGTAATGGCTCTGAAGGCTCAATTCAACCTGGGCAGAGAATGCTACGACGCGATGATGACAATATTTGGACGCTTTCTACCCAAAGGCCATGTACTGCCTGCAAACCTGTACCAGTCGGACAAAATCCTCCGTGTACTTAAGATGCCCTATGAGAAGATAGATGCCTGTGAGAGTGGATGTGCCTTATTTAGGCTTGAGTATGCGGACTTGAACTATTGTCCCATTTGCAAGTCTTCCAGGTATGTTGTCGTAGACAACGGTATGGGTGAGAAGATGCAGACAAAAATTCCTGTTAACGTTCTTCGCTATATGCCAATCGTACCAAGACTTCAACGTCTTTTCATGGTCGAAGAGATGGCCAGACAGATGACATGGCACAAATTGGGCAAAAGAACCGAACTAGATGCAGATGGGAATCAGATGTTGGTACACACTTCAGACGCTTTTGCGTGGAAGCACTTCGATGCATTACATAACGATAAAGCGGCAGATCCAAGGCATCCTCGAGTCGCCATCAGCACGGATGGGTTCAATGTGTTTGGTATGACGGCAACCCAATACAGTTGTTGGCCTGTATTTGTCATTCCACTCAATCTCCCCCCTGGAGAGATTATGAAAATAAAGAACATTTTCCTGACGTTGATAATTCCAAGGCCCAACTATCCGGGGAAGAATATGAATGTGTACATGCAGCCGCTTAAGGATGAATTGCAACAAGCTTGGGATGATGGGATCAAGACATACGACGCCGCTACCAAAAAACCCTTCAAAATGCATGTGTGGTACATGTACTCGACGCATGACTTGCCGGCGTATGCCCTATTCGTTGGCTGGTGTGTGCATGGAAGGTTCTCGTGCCCCACATGCAAGGCAACTCTTCAGTTCCATTGGCTGTAGGCGGGTCGCAAGTATTCTTGCTTCGACATGCATAGACAGTTCCTAGATCCTCGCCATAAGTTCAGAAAAGACAAGAAGAATTTCATCAAAGGTAGAGTTGTCAAAAACTTTGCACCACCCGCGTTGATAGGCCAACAGCTCCTGGATCAGTTAAACGCTCTCGAGCCGGATCCAAATCGTCCTGGGTATTTCAAAGGGTATAATACGGAACACGCATGGACTCACAAGTCATTCTTATGGGATCTGCCTTACTTCAAAGACCTCCTTTGCCCACACAACATCGACGTGATGCACACTGAAAAGAATATTGCCGAGGCCATTTTTGGTACATTGTTCGGCATAGAGGGGAAGTCAAAGGATAATCCTAAGGCTAGAATTGATCAGGAGGCTCTATGTGACAGACCGTTACAAAACATGCGACAAGCGAAAGGAAGAACGAACGTGTTATGGCAAATGTGCATCGACTACACCGACCTTAACAAGGATTGTTGATCAGCTCCACCGTGGTGTGTGAGCATCTCTGTTTCTTGGTTATCACCAAATCTGGATGAAAGAGTCGGATCAAGAGAAAACCTCGTTTATTACATCATCAATCTTGTACATCATCATGCCCCTTCGGGCTTAACGTGGGATCTACCTATCAACGAACAATGCAAAGATGTCTCCATCATCAGATAGAGATCACTGGGAGGTATATGTCAACGGGCAATGGGCCAACCTGCTAGCCGACCTTGAGCAAACCTTCATGAATCTTCGGCGCGTCAGCATGAAACTGAATCCGGACAAGTGTCTCTTTGGGGTTTCCCCAGGCCAGCTCCTCGGCTTCATCGCCTCCCAACGAGACATAGAGGCAAATTTGGCAAAAATATGCAATCGTCAAGCTTGAGCCACCAGAAACTGTTTCCGAGGTCCAAAAGCCCGCGGGTTGCATTGCGGCTTAAAGCCGCTTCATCTCTCACTTAGACGAAAAGCCCTACCACTATACATGCTCCTTGGAAAGGGCGGTAAGTTCTACTGGAGCGACATGGTGAAAGCCGTTTTCACGCACTTCAAGCGTTTGCTGCACTCCAATCCAGTAATAGCATCACCCACAGAAGCGAAGCCCATGTTACTCTACCTATTCACCACCACACAAGTAGTCAGTGTCATCATGGCAGTAAAAAGAACATCGCAAAGCTCAGCGGGTTCATCACCCGTTATATTACGTCAACGAAGTATTATCATTATGCAAGACTCGATACCCACACTTTAGAAAATAACCTATGACGTGTTCATGGCAGCTCAGAAGCTCCGTCATTACTTCCAGAAAAACCCAATCTGATGTATTGAGAACTTTGGTGGCCTCTTTGTCTTCTTTTAGTTGGGCATGTTTGTGTTGTTTTCCCACCAGATTTATGTCTACTTTTCCTGTACTTAAACTTGTTGTATAGATGTAGTGGTTGCTTTATCTTTAAAGTGAAATGAAATCTTGTTTCGTGTAGTAACGTCTATAGCCTGGGTCTAAGAACATAGAACTATTGTCTTCTAGTGGCAAAAATGGAAGGGAGAACCATTGGAATTCAATATGAAAGGCTTATGTTCCTCACAAAATAAGAACTTTGCATAGATTACGTTCGAACATCCGCGGCCAGATAGTGATGCCCCCGATGCCGTTTTCATATTTTGTGCCCCCAGATATCGGAGCAAGTGATTTTCGTTGCGTTTAGTCCCTCCGAGTTGAAGTACACATGCGAATGTTCCTCTAAGCCACAAGTCAAATGTCCCTCTTAGCCACAAGCCAACTGTCCACTATTCTTGCTACCTCTTCTCAAATCTGAGATTTTTTACTCTATGGATTCTATCAAATTAATTCACCCATGGGCTGTGATTATCTTATCACTCTATGGATTCTATCAAATTAGCACACGCTTTAGTTGTAAAGAAAAATCAAACGATGACAATTTTTAAATGAAAAATGTTTTCTCTGAAGAAACAGTCGTGTCGCTGAAGAATCTGCCACCCCTTCAGAACATAGAACTATTGGAATTCAGTTATTTGCCGTCAGCCAGCTATTTGCCGTCAGCTGGCGGACGGCAAAGAATGTGTATGCCGTCAGCTGGCCAAACCCGGACGGCAAAGAGCAGGCTGACGGCAAAGACACCGTTTGCCATCTGCCAGGGATTTGCCGTCAACCAGCGGACGGCAAAGAGCCAGAAGGCAGACGGCAAAGAACCCACCTGGCCCCCACTGGCCCTGTGGGGGTGGCGGGCCGTATGCAGGCTCTTTGCCGTCAGCCTGGGGCTCTTTGCCGTCCGCCAGCAGACGGCAAAGGCGCCCTATACCTAACGGCGTCAACGGCCACCCCGCCCCTCTCTCTTTCATTCTCTCTCTCTCTCCCTCTCACCCCCGCGCTGCCTCTGCCCCTCGCCGCTGGCCCGCCGCCCCACCGCTGGCCCGCCGCTCGGCCGCCCCCGCCGCCTCTGCCCCTCGCCGCCGGCCGCCACCGCCGCCCCGACGACCCTGCGCCCCTGCCCACCGCCGTCACCGCCGCCCTGCCGCCCCTGTCCCCCGCCGCCCCTGCCCCTCACCGCCCGGCCGCCACCGCCGCCCCTGCCCCCCCCGGACACCCCCGGCGACCCTGCCCCCCAACGCCGCGACGCCCCCGACGCCCCCCACAGCCGCGACGCCGCCGACGCCCCCCGACGCCCCTGCCACCCGTCGCCAGGCCGCCACCGCCGCCACAGCCGCCCCCGGCGTCCCTGCGCCACCCCCGTCCACCGCCGCCCACGCCTCCCCCGCCGCCCCCCGCCGGTGAGTACCACCGCCGGCCGCCCCCTTTTTTCATTTTTCTGTTTTTTATTTCGGTTAATTTAGTTAGTTTATAATTAGGTTAGTTTTATTAGTTTATTAGGTTAGTTTATTAGGTTAATTAGGTTAGTATTATTAGTTTATTAAGTTAGTTTATTAGGTCAATTAGGTTAGTTAGTTAGGTTAGAAGAAAAAAAAGAAGAAAAGAAGAAGGAAAAAATGAAAAAGAAAAAAGGAAAAGAAGAATAGAATAAGAAGAAGAAGAAGGAAAAGAAGAAGGAAAAGAAGAAGGAGAAGAAGAAGAAGAAGAAGAAGAAGAAGAAGAAGAAGAGGAGGAGGAGGAGGAGGAGGAGGAGAAAAAAGAAGAAGAAGAAGAAGAAGAAGAAGAAGAAGAAGAAGAAGAAGAAAAAGAGGAGAGGAGGAGAAGAAGAAGAGGAAAAAGGGAAAGAAGAAGAAGAAGAAGAAGAAGAAGAAGAAGAAGAAGAAGAAGAAGAAGAAGAAGAAGAAGAAGAAGAGAGGACCCCCGACCCCCGACGCCACCGACCCCCGACGGCACTGACCCCACTGAACCCCGACGCCACTCATGAACCCCGACGCCACTGACCCCCAACCCCCCGACCCCCGACGCCACTGACCCCCGACGCCACCGACCCCCGACGGCACTGACCCCACTAAACCCCGACGCCACTGACCCCCGAACCCCGACCCCACCGACCCCCGACGCCACCGACCCCACTGAACAAGAAGAAAAAGAAGAAGAAGAAGAAGAAGAAGAAGAAGAAGAAGAAGAAGAAGAAAAAGAGGAGAGGAGGAGAAGAAGAAGAGGAAAAAGGGAAAGAAGAAGAAGAAGAAGAGGACCCCCGACCCCCGACCCCACCGACCCCCGACGCCACCGACCCCACTGAACCCCGACGCCACTCATGAACCCCGACGCCACTGACCCCCGACCCCCGACCCCACCGACCCCCGACGCCACCGACCCCCGACGCCTACTGTTGACCGGGAAGGTGCTTTTCGGCCTTCCAGAGGCCGACGGGGTCATAGTTTTGTAAATTATGAGTTTGGTCACATATTTTCCGATTTTGTTATAAAAAACATCATATTTGTGTTGATCGGGTGGATTTCAATGTGCAGTTGTTCGACGACCTCCCCGTGCGTTGGACGAGCTTCGCCCCTGCGTTCGTGGGTGAGCACAAATGACTTCTCCTCCTCCCCCCTTAATTTGCTCTGTTCCGGTCTTCGTGCCGATGAAACGTGCTAGCTATAGGTGTCTTCAATCACCAGTATGAGTGACCAGTATGCGTCTCCCGTTCGAAAGGGCGACATCTATAAATATGCATGTCTTTGCATATTTATAACCGCCGTCCTTTCGAATTGTCCAACGTTATCCGTGGACAACCCGAGTATGTGTAGATTGGGTTCGTTTTCCCGTATGCTCTGCTCCGGATCCTATGCAGAATTTCGTCAGTGCCTCCCTGTTGTTCTCCGGGTACACATCCTCTCTGCTTATTGCCGAGACGTGTATCAGGAGAACAGCGGAGAGGTGTTGTCGAAATTCTGCGTCGGATCCGGAGTAGTGCATGGGAAAACGAACCCAATCTACACATACTCGGGTGGGATTAGGATCTATCTTAACCTATTAGCGTGTAGGTTGCATGGACGTAATAAAACTGACAAACTTGATTAACTGATGAATATATATGTTGAATTATATATATATATTTCTTGTGTGTCCAGTAGCTAGGCAAGATGACTGATCGTGCGTGGATGTACACTGGTCACACCAGTCAGAAAGACATGACCAAAGAATGGTTAACAAATACCAAGGGGTTTGTGAGAGCCGCATTTGCAAATGGCCAGGAAAAAACATGGTGTCCCTGTCCCCGGTGCGACAACTTTAAAAGGCAGACAAAGGGTGAAATGGTTAAACACCTGCAGAAGTGGAGTTTTAGGCCTAATTATACGGTGTGGACTTTTCATGGTGAGTCTGCCCAACGTGCCAGAGCTGAGGTGGTTCGTCGTCGCACCGACGAGCATGGTACCGGGATCGAAGACATGGTGCAAGACTTTGATGATACTCGGGATTCGGACGATGAGATGGAGGAATCTGCAAAGGCATTCTATGAAATGTTGGAGTCTTCAAAACGTCCTCTCCACGAGCACACTGAGCTTTGTCAGCTGGATGCCATCGCGCAAGTAATGGCTCTGAAGGCTCAATTCAACCTGGGCAGAGAATGCTACGACGCGATGATGACAATATTTGGACGCTTTCTACCCAAAGGCCATGTACTGCCTGCAAACCTGTACCAGTCGGACAAAATCCTCCGTGTACTTAAGATGCCCTATGAGAAGATAGATGCCTGTGAGAGTGGATGTGCCTTATTTAGGCTTGAGTATGCGGACTTGAACTATTGTCCCATTTGCAAGTCTTCCAGGTATGTTGTCGTAGACAACGGTATGGGTGAGAAGATGCAGACAAAAATTCCTGTTAACGTTCTTCGCTATATGCCAATCGTACCAAGACTTCAACGTCTTTTCATGGTCGAAGAGATGGCCAGACAGATGACATGGCACAAATTGGGCAAAAGAACCGAACTAGATGCAGATGGGAATCAGATGTTGGTACACACTTCAGACGCTTTTGCGTGGAAGCACTTCGATGCATTACATAACGATAAAGCGGCAGATCCAAGGCATCCTCGAGTCGCCATCAGCACGGATGGGTTCAATGTGTTTGGTATGACGGCAACCCAATACAGTTGTTGGCCTGTATTTGTCATTCCACTCAATCTCCCCCCTGGAGAGATTATGAAAATAAAGAACATTTTCCTGACGTTGATAATTCCAAGGCCCAACTATCCGGGGAAGAATATGAATGTGTACATGCAGCCGCTTAAGGATGAATTGCAACAAGCTTGGGATGATGGGATCAAGACATACGACGCCGCTACCAAAAAACCCTTCAAAATGCATGTGTGGTACATGTACTCGACGCATGACTTGCCGGCGTATGCCCTATTCGTTGGCTGGTGTGTGCATGGAAGGTTCTCGTGCCCCACATGCAAGGCAACTCTTCAGTTCCATTGGCTGTAGGCGGGTCGCAAGTATTCTTGCTTCGACATGCATAGACAGTTCCTAGATCCTCGCCATAAGTTCAGAAAAGACAAGAAGAATTTCATCAAAGGTAGAGTTGTCAAAAACTTTGCACCACCCGCGTTGATAGGCCAACAGCTCCTGGATCAGTTAAACGCTCTCGAGCCGGATCCAAATCGTCCTGGGTATTTCAAAGGGTATAATACGGAACACGCATGGACTCACAAGTCATTCTTATGGGATCTGCCTTACTTCAAAGACCTCCTTTGCCCACACAACATCGACGTGATGCACACTGAAAAGAATATTGCCGAGGCCATTTTTGGTACATTGTTCGGCATAGAGGGGAAGTCAAAGGATAATCCTAAGGCTAGAATTGATCAGGAGGCTCTATGTGACAGACCGTTACAAAACATGCGACAAGCGAAAGGAAAGCAGAACTGGACAAAGCCAAAGGCATGGTTCAATCTTGGAAGGCCGGCTATGAGGGAAATTTTCTTGTGGGTGAAAATGCAGTTGATGTTCCCCGATGGTTATGCAGCGAATCTAAAGAGGGGAGCGAGTCTTGACAAACTGAAGATATTTGGTCTCAAGAGTCATGATTGGCACATATGGCTTGAGCGGGTAATGCCGGTTATGCTACGTGGCTTTATCCCTGAGGATGAATGGCTAGTACTCGCAGAGCTTAGCTATTTCTTCCGTTCTCTTTGTGCGAAAGAACTATCACCTGGCGTGCTAGATGAGGAAGAGTTGGCGTCGGAGTTGATATGCAAGTTAGAGAAGATCTTTCCACCGGGCTTCTTTAATCCAATGCAGCATTTGATTTTGCATCTCGCGACCGAGGCATTCATCACTGAGGAGGCGGCAAACTTCGTGACAGCACACTACGAAGCCAAAAATCGTCATTTGCATAATTCGAAGCCTCGGTACAATGATGGCGACCCAAGAAAAAGTCGATCCAACCTCGGCCTATTCAAAGGGAAGCTCACACCAGCCGGTGCTTCTAAAGCAAAAGTGTTGGATGTCGATGAATGGCGGACCATTTCGTTGTATATCTTCAACAACCTAACAGAAGTGCGGCCGTACATCGAGTAAGTTGTCGGTACATTATTGTTTCGCAACTTGTAATTCCTTAGAACTACTCTTATTCCCGGATATTTGATATAGTCGATACGTCGCCAAATTCTCGGATGGAGTGGTCATCCAAAAGGATTCCGTCGAAGAGTATGAGCTCCTGGCGAAGCATGGAGGCGGCTATCCCGGTTTCATCTCTTGGTTCAAACAAATGGTAATTACCATTAATGGACCATTTCATTTCTTCGTCTTATTTGCGGCTAATGCAACAATTCTTTCGTATTAAACTTGTAGTCTAATTCAGAGTCTATGGACGCCGAGCTGAGACAAGTCGCTAATGGTTTTGACTATAAGGTCCGTTCATTTGACAGATACGACATCAACGGGTATCGCTTTCGTACCTTTGGCAAAGAGCTATCTATGCCCGACCTAAAGACTACAAATTGTTGTGTCTCTGCTATCGGCGAAGGAGGTACAGAGTACTATGGAAGAGTTGAAGCAATTTATGAACTTCTATTCTATGGTGAATACTCACCGAACGTCGTAGTCTTCAAATGTCATTGGTTCCAGCCGAAGGAGACTAGAAGGACTCATGAACATATAGGGCTAGTCGAAATCAAACAAATCACCCATTTTGATGTGCCCGATGTCTATATTACGGCTCAACAGGCGACCCAAGTTTTCTATCTATCGTGGGCCTGCCAAACTGATCCAAATCTGAAAGGTTGGGCTGTCGTTTATGAAGTGCCGCCACATTTTAGACCACCTCCCCTCAATGAAGAGGATTATGAACCTCACATTAACCAAGACACATATGAAGGAGAATTCTTCCAAGAAACACGTATTTCCAAAAAACGTTTCAAGAACCGCTCTACTTCACCCCGGAACATTGAAGTAGACAGCGACAATGAATCCGACTTAACCCCTGAGCCGGAACAGGAAGAGCCGGAACAAGAAGAGGTCACTGATGCTGATGACCTGTCAATGCTTAACCGATTACATGAAGGAGGCCTTCCACACGTTGTTCCTGATAGTGATGATGATCATGCATTTATTGATGATAGTGATGATGATGATGCATTTATTGATCCCGGAGAATATATAGACGATCAAGATTATTATTAATTCATGTCAGGTAATCAACTTTTAGTTCATGTTAGGTATATGATGATACACTTAAATTATATACATTTTATTATTCATTTCGGTATTCAATTTTATGTTGTACTAATTTCGTTTACTATTTGTCATGGCAGTTGTTGAAAGATGGTGGGAAAGGGTCGAGAGCACTCCGCGGCTCCTTCGTCGGAGGGTGGTGGGATGGGTACTTCCATTCCTGCCGACTCTCTCCGGAGAGCGTTGCTCTCTAGTCTGCATACACCGGTGGCCGCTTCTTCGTCGACCCCCGTGAGAGGAGGTCGGGGGAAGAAGAGAGGTAGTAGAGGTGGGAGAGGAGGCCGCGGCAAAGGTAGGGTGGCTGCTATGCCTTCCTCGCCGCCACCCCCAGCTGATTCACCCGAGCACAGGACTGCTAGGGTGGACCCGTCTGAGGACGAGGCTACGCGGACTCCGGTCCACGACCCTCGGGTCGACGAGCCTTCGACCTACCAGACTCCTGTCCCAAAGGCTTCGTTCCACGAGACTCCGGAGCAGAGTAGGGATGAGGGCACGTCCCGGCAGACCCCATGGGATACCTGGCCGGAGGAGCCTAGTGGCCATGCTGATGGTGGCGGGGATCGTTTTTCTGATAGCGACGAGGAGGTGGCTGAGGGGGCCACTGTCTACCAGCGTGGTATGACACGGCTCCCGCCCGTGCCGGCGACCCGCGAGCTAAGGTGGTTGATTAGGCCTGATGGGGAGAGGTAAGTGCATGTACTCTTTTTTAACCTTTTGCCTTCACGTTTTTTCAAATATCTAATGTGTTGGCTTTGTCATACTGCAGGGGTTGGCATCAACCCAAGGATGCCCGCAGGCCCAACAGCATCCTTGGTGTCCTTGTCAGGCAAAACTTCCCGGGGTTTGTCACGTTGCCCGGTGAAGGTCAGGTTCGAGACTTAGGACTGACCTGGGAGCACTACTTGGCTGCACCGGCCCTGCCTGAGGAGAGGATCGACGGTGTTTTGTGCCACACGAGGGCGGAGATGGTGATCAGACAGTTTTGGGTAATTTCTCCTTTACACAATTGAAAATCAACAATAGCTAGTTATTGTACTAATAAGTGTTGTCTCGTTTGATTGCAGGCCTTCTACAGGTGTCAGGAGGGATACGAGGAGGCCGCGGCAAAGGTTATCGATCAGCAATGCAAGCGCCTACTGCAAAACTTTCGGCACGAGGCTCGGGTGCAGGCTGTTCGAGACTACTACGCCTCACGGCGTATTAGGAAGGAGAAGTTGACGTGCCGCGGAAAGAAGATGGAGAAGGAGCATTACATGAAGGTAATTACGTATTCTAAAGGCCTTGTACTTAGTTTCCTTCATTTCATTCCTACGCGTAGCGCTCAAATATCTCTTTATTAACTTAGGTGCCCCCGAGATGGTGTGCGGATAAGATGGATTGTTGGGAGGCGTTGGTGGATGGGTGGTGCTCAGAACAATGGCTAGCCGTCCACAACAATGCCAAGGACCGGCGTAACAAAATGGTTGGTGTGCCACACCATCAAGGGAGCGCCAACTTAAATCGGTTTGGTCAGAACTGGGTATGTGGTTAGCTTCATGATTCATGCAATTCATTCTTGATTCTAGCTTGAGCCCTTTACTAATACTTTGTTCCTCTCTCTCTCTTTTAGGCGCATCACAATAAAATGGAGGTGCCACAGATGTACGACCTCTATGCGATGGCCCATACTGCCTCGTACAAGATGGTCAAGGCATTCTCTGAGTCTGACCTCGATGATCCCTTGAAGTTCAGCAACATCTCCTCCCACAACAAGCTCGTGAGGTACAGAGATGAGGGGAAGGCGAGGAAAGAGGAGGACTTTAACCCGAGCCAGGAGCCTATTGATCCAGAGCTGGTGATGATAGCTGGCGGCGGGAGGCCCCATGGCTCGATTGCCATTGGAGATGGCCTTATACGTTGTCCTAGCAACCTCCGGCAGATCAAGGCGCGCCAAACGAGCTCCTGTCCTGAGATAAGGCCTCGTCCACGGCCAGTCGAGCTCGCTATCGAGGTTAGTTATACGGACTCAGATATCTTTCCTCATTACGTTTTGTGTGTGAACAAAGATGATTACAATGCTAATGAAGAGTTGTGTTGCAGGCTGCTATTCAGAAAGAAAGAGAGGCAACACAGGCGCTTATGGCGGCGAAGGAGAAGGAGATGGAGGAGAGGACGGCTAGGTTGTTGGAGGAGGAGAGAGCACGGAACGATGCGTCTCACCGGGCCATCTACGAGCTCTTGGTGGTAAGTTTCTTCTTCATATTTGTCAAATCTTGCATTTAATGTTCGTTTCATTAATAACTAATATCATTGACTTGTGAAAACCAAATGTGCAGTCTATGTGCGAGAAGACCGGCCAGACCCCTCCGTCGATGCCAGTCATTACCACGGCTGGAACGGTGAGTTTTCATTTGAATGCAATGATCTTTTCAGTGTCATCATGCTAACGAGACATTGCAAATCATCTTTGGTGCAGAATATCTCCCGAAACGCATCGCACGACCCTTCTCCAGGGCAGCATTCTCCAGGTGAAACCGGCCCGAGCAACCGCGGTGCCTCTCCTCCGTGATGACGAGGACGGTAAGCCCCAATATGCCACTTACTTGGCTCATTTTCTCAAAGAAAGACAAACTTAGCACTTAGACAAACTTAGCTCCTTGTGAGAGTTTCATGTCTCTTCTTGATGGAGGAATTCCGACTGTTGTCGCGGGGGTCGTTTCTTCTTCTCCTTTTCTCGATATATACCTCGGTCTATTGCGGGAAAGGAGAAGGGGGAAACGACCATCACCGACGATCGAAATATTAGTGTTAGGTGGTGTCCACCAACATACACCACCATATAAGTGGGAGAGAGTGCGCACCATACACACCATGAGGCATGAGAGTTTTTCTAAGGAAAACCTCGAAAGACCGAAAGTCAAGCTCATAAATGTCATATACTTAGCTTATTTTCCTCCAAAATGACATACTAGCTCCAAAATGACTTATTCAAAAACTCTTCTTCTTCTTTTTTCTTCTCTTTCTTTTTCTTCTTCTTCTTCTTCTTCTTCTTCTTCTTCTTCTTCTTCTTCTTCTTCTTCTTCTTCTTCTTCTTCTTCTTCTTCTTCTCTTTCCTACAAAATGGCATAATTACCTAAGTTAGATAAGAAATGAGCTATACTTACCTAAGTTGGCTAAAAAATGGCATAATCACCTAGGTTAGCACAAAAATGACCTATACTTACCTTATTCTTCTTCTTCTTCTTCTTCTAGTCTTCTTCTTCTTCTTCCTCTTCTTCTTCTTCTTCTTCTTCTTCTTCTTCTTCTTCTTCTTCTTCTTCTTCTTCTTCTTCTTCTTCTTCTTCTTCTTCTTCTAGTAGTCTTCTTCTTCTTCTTCTTCTTCTTTTTCTTCTTCTTCTAACTTTCTTACTCCCACTTTTGCAGGTTTGATTCACTTCATGGAAGCTGGCTATGGCAGAATGCTACTATTTAGTTTTTTGTTTTGATTTGTATATATGGATGAACATGGTGAAACTATGTATGTATTGGATCTTTTAATACCCTATGCATTGGTGTACTTCGATGGTGACGTGGATGTGTTGCATTGATGGACTGCTAGATGTTTGATACATGGCCTATGCATTGGTGTACTTCTATGGTGAAACTATATATATATATCATATTTGTTTGTTGAAAATGCAGGGAAATAACAGAAAACAATAAAACAGTGGCAGTGCAGGCACTTTGCCGTCTGCCAGCGGACGGCAAAGGGCTTTCCCGTCTGCCAGCAGACGGCAAAGGTGGCACGTGGCAGCAACCTGTGCAACCTAGGAGCACTGGGGCTGACCCATTTGGTCACTTTGCCGTCTGCTGGCAGACGGCAAAGGAGAGTGGTACTTTGCCGTCCGCGAGCAGACGGCAAAGAAGAGTGGTCTGCTGACCGGTCTGCTGACGTCAGGAAGCAGACGGCAAAGGGGAGGGCACGTTTGCCGTCTGCTGGCAGACGGCAAAGCCTCCCGTTAGATACCTAACGTGGCTAACGTCTATTTTTTGCCGTCTACTTTCTTTGCCGTCAGCTTGCCTAGGAAAGCTGACGGCAAAGGTCTTTGCCGTCCGCTATGGCAAGGCAGACGGCAAAGCACTCCTTTACCGGAATTCACAGTGCCAGAAATTTAGCCGTCTGCTGCCTGACGACAAAGCCTTTGCCGTCAGTGGTCCTGCCCTTTACCGTCCGCTATGGCTGACGGCAAAGTACCTGATTCCAGTAGTGTAAAGCGTGTGCCGCCCTCCCTGGTAAACATTCGCCAGTTACGGGTGTCCAATATTTAATATACATCTCACATGTAGGAGATACAATGTCCTTTTTTCGAAAAGGAGGATCACCCCTGGACTGGATCTCGAGGGCAGAGAGCACACAGAGAGTGGAAGGGGGGCAGGGGTATGCCGGAGAAGAGGCTGCCCCGCCAGAGACATGAACTCGGGGTGGGGGTAGAGCAGGAACGCGTTGAGGAGAAAACAATTCCGTCGCCTCCATCCCAGGGTCCGCGCGCGGCTTCTCCAACCAGCCCTCCGACGGCGACGTGGGAGTGGGCAGAGGATGGGTTACGACTCACGACCACTTAGGGTTATCCACATGTGGCCTGACATGGGCGAGACGGGGGCAGATGGGGTTCCAAAAGCCATACATATTGGCATGGTGCTAAAGCGAGTGAATTTCTAGCTAGAAGATGAGCATTGGCATTGGCTTCACAATGTTCATGTCGAAAAGTTATGCCTCCTGTCGCATTCTTCATCAATTTGTTTTCTTAAGTGTCGTTGACTTTTCTTCACGGTTCCCTTCCTTGATTGTGCGTATAACATTTGCACAATCTGAAGCAAGGAACTCTTGCTCCCAGCTGAAGATTGTCCCAGGCAAATTCCTTCTGGGTAAGCCAGTCCTATTTGCCGATCGAGGCGGCTTTTTGAAGGCGCTTACCCCGACACCTTAGTTTGGGCCAACCCATGGTCGGGTTTCACTGTTTCTTCTCCTTTTATATTTTTTCTTTTTCTATTTCTTTTGATTTTATTTTATCTCTTTTTTATTTATATTTTTTCGTTTTTCTCTCTTTATCATTTTTTTTGAAATTCCAAAAACAATTTATGACTTTTTCATGTTTTTTTTGCATTTCTGAAAAACTGTTGACATTTTTGAAAAATATTTTATTTTTTTTCAAAAACTGTTCCTGTTTTTAAAATTTTGTTCAACTTTTAAATTTTTCTCATGTTCAAACAATTTTTTTAAATTTTCAAAAATGTTCACCTTTCAGAAAAAATGTGTTCACATTTATAAAAAATCATGTTTTCCAAAACAAATCACTTTTCATAAAAAAAATCACGAGTCAAAAAATTGACTTAAATTCGAAATTTGTTTCGAAAAATGTTCATATTTTTTGAAATTTTGTATCTTTCACGTTTTTGAATTTTTTGTTCAGAATTACTTATTTTTTTCGGAATTTAAAATATATTCACCAATTTCTAAAATATATTTTCTATTTTCTAATAGGTTTTAAAAATATGTAGCTTCTAAAACCGGTTTTTAGGTGAAAAAACCATGGCCTCAGCGCATTCTGGGCCACGTACGTCCTCTGTCACTAGTGAGGCAACCAAATGAAGCCCATGGGTCATCGTTCTCAGAAGTCTTTGTTCATCTGGCCCATCAACTACACCCTTCTAAAAAAAAGGTGAGTCAAGAGCAGAATGGAAGTTGATCCTGGAGACATCTTCTTGCATGTTGCTGGTGGACTGGATGCTAATTAGTGCTGGTCCTGTTGGTTGGAACTTTGTTTGTGCTCTGTATTGGTGCATGTGTGATGTTCACAGGGGAGTTTGGAGTGTGTGTGCGGAGTAATGCTACACCTACAAAGATTCTACAAACATTTTACTTAACTTTTCAAACCGTCTCCCCTGAATTCAACTGGGGTGGGCCCTTGCTCCAATCATAATCATTCACGTCAGCTTGCCTGTAAAACTTTTAAGTAAGCTTTTGTAGATATAGCATTACTCTTGTTTGCTTGGGTTGGTTCCTCCTATATGGTAGTTTTTTTTTTTTTTGGTGCTTGCTCTCTTTTTTTTAGGGGTTGGTGCTTGGCTGCTTGCTCTTTAGTTGTGTGGCTGTCAGCAAGTGTGCTGCGGTGAAAAACCTGGCATAGGAGGGATGGCTAGGACATGATTATGTTGGGATCATCAGAAATGGAACTATGGAGCTTTGCTCCTTTACTTGAAGAAAAAACAGAGATGTTAGGATCTGGGCATTGGGTTTTGTTTATAACAAGATAGATAGATCTATGCCCGAGTTTCATCACAAGAAGAAAACAAAAGGCATAGATGTACTCCTGCATCGTGGCTCCACATCCACTAATAACCAAACAAATTTAAACGAGTTTATAGCCAGGATGAGCAAGGGCCAAAGTAACATCGTGATAATTGTATGGACGATGACAGATGCTTTTGGCCGCACTACATGCATCATGCCCACTGTTCCAGGGACGGTGGGAGGAATCGGGCTACAGTAAACAGACCCGTAAATAATTGGCAAGTTGTTCGCTGATCACTCACCACCAGCAGCTAGCACCACCCTGCGCGCAGACGCAACAAAAACACGTCGCCGTAGTTTATTTCCCCGCTTCCCGCGTCGCGGTCAGCACACGGCAGAGCAGAGCAGCGGCGGGGGCGCACCGAACGGCGGGACCCGGCGGACAACGGCCGGCTCCCGTCGCCGTCGCGGCGGGGGCCATCGCTGCGAGCCGCGGCTGGACGAACGAGCTCTGTTGCGTTGTGCCCGTAGCGCTCCGTGGCTTGGCTGGGTGCGTGCGCTGACGCCCCGCCCCACGTGATCGAGGGTAAACACAAACGAGAGAGAACGCCGTCGTGTCCGCGGTGGCGAGCGGTGACTCCGACGGCCGTCGAGAGACGAGGCGGGGCAGGGCAGGGCGGGGGAACGGAACAGAACGAGCCGCCGAGTCGCACGCGGCCTTGGCCTTTTCTTCCTCTCTTGTTTTTCCTTCACCTGGCATCGGACGGAGGGGAGCGACGCTTCACGGAGGCGAGGAGCCTTGAATGACTCGGTCGGGCGGTCCGCTTTGTCTTTGGGCGAGCAGTGACGTCTGCGGGCAGCGGCTGGCCATTGCCGACGGTGGCCCACCATTGTCGCTGGGTGCGTGCTCTCTTTTCCGGGAAAGCGACCCGCTCCGCTGGTGGTTTGTTCGGCTGGGCCTGTCAGTGCCCAGGCTCCCTCCAGGCCTCCAGGGACCCCTGCAATGAGCAACAGCCTCGCGCGCGGGAGAAATCGTATGATTGGGGGCGTGGATGCTGGTGGATATACCCTCTCCTCCCATTTGTCATAATAATGCAGCATGAAAAATCTGCGGTGGAGGCTGAAGATTCCGCTGCGATTTGCCAAAAAACACATGTGGTTGGCCTTCACGGCAGCCAATGGTGCTTTGGGTTCCTTCATCGCCAGACCAATCAATGGTGAAGGCATTGCACTGGGCCGGCTACTAGCCTACTATTACCATCTGGAAACTCCATGCCTTTTACCGCCGATCGCTAGCATGTTCGCTGCGAATTGCCACGGTCGAGATCTTTATCTAGAGCTCTAGACACACCTGAACACGGCTGATTCGCAGCTGGTGGCTGAGCGGTGGCCATGTCAGCAGCGTCGGACAAAGATACAATCGACCCTAATTAATTTTTGCAGTACATGCCTACTCGTTTCCCCGGTTTTCATTCATGACCACATCCTTTTCAAAACAAAAACAAAAAAAGATCATGACGACATGTGACGGGCACTCACCGAGTCACCGTTGTGGACGCAAACAGATTCGGTTCTTTCCTCCCCGGCCCTACGCCAGATCGATCGGAATCGGAGACGGAGCTGTTTTGACATCTCGTGCTTCACTCCACCGCGACTGTGTTGAGATCTCGACGCGAACTGCGCGCGTATGCTCTTTTTATGCCGCCGCATATTCGACCCGCTCCCGGGCTGTCCAGCGGGCGGAGACTGACACCAAAAAGGCGTGACGTCGAGAGGAGGAGGAGAAGACGGCGATATAGTACAGCGACAGATGCCTTCACCTCTTCCCCAGATGACAAAAAATAGCAGGAAAATAGACGGCGATATAGGCAATGGTTAAGATCTGTTTTACGGCGCTACCAAGTCATTTCTCTGCACTGCGTGCATGAGATCCCCTCTTCTCAAACATAGCAAGAAAATCCCGTCTTGCATGCTCCGGAAAACTAGGAAAAAGGAAATCACAGGTACCGTAGAATGAGCTAGCGAGCATTAAGAAAAATTAAGATGACGCAAAAAAAAAAGTTACGGGAAGATCATGCTTTTTTGCAAGCAAGTTGTGCAGCTACTGCACCGATGGTGATGGCGAGCACTTTCAAAGGAAAGGTGAGCTGAGCAGAATAGTCGAAACAAAAGGGGCGGATCACACGTCATCGCACGCGGCAGTGGAAAAAAGAATGCGCGCGCGCATCTTCTTCTTGTTCCTTTCCACACATATCCCAGGCGGATTTCTTCCACCCAAACGATCGAGCCGCCGAGCATCATCATCTCAAGTAGAAAGTCCTACGTCCTTTTTTTGTAACTGCATGCACGACGGTACAGCCTAGAGCCCTAGCTTGTTCACCGCAACTGCAGTGGTAGTACACTGGCAGAGAGTGCACAAAAGAGCGTGCAGGGCTCGAAGAAAATTCACGTGCTGTTTTTGGAACTTTTTTTTACACCCTGTGTAAAGAAATGTAAACTCGTTTAGATCACTAGTCCTGGTCAACAAACTTCATCTGGCCGTCTATTTTTTTTCCTTTCAAAAAAGGGAGTACCTCGGCCTCTGCATCACTAGATGCACACAACCATTCATCTAGTCATCTATGAAGGCTGTGTTTTGTGGGACCATGACGCAACGAAGTTGTAAGCATTGCACTTCAACTTAAGCTTCAACAACGTCAAGGATTGGTGGCATTGTATAGTGGGCATCAACAAAAGGCCTCGCATCTCTTGTCATGTTAGTTTCATAAGAGATTTGAATGAGTGGAATGCAAGAGTGTTTAAGAATGTCGGTGTAATGAACAGGGGGTGTCCATTACCCCTGGACATGCACCGGCAAGTTGCAGCCTCCAGGCGGGAAGGGCATGGCGGAGAAGAATCCGCTTATACGACACATCTAGGACCCAGGTTTCCGGCAAGGATTACTTGCCGGGAACAACGCCAAGCATGCCGGGGGGCAACAGGCTCCGGCAGGGCCTCAAGCCCTTGCCGTAGAGACAAATGCTCCCGCGGCAGAAGACATGCCTTTAGTCCTTGCTGTCGAGCCTCAGACTCCAGCATGGGCACAGCACATTGTTGCACATCACCGGCAAGCTCCAAGGCCGGTAAGATTAAGATCAAGATAGAATTTCCGGGAAGCAAGCCTTCCTGGGAGAAGACCTCCAGGCAGGTCACCGAGAAGACCCGATGTTGGACTCCCGGCAGGATGCTTGCTGGAGGACGACTGGGAACAAGCACAAGACTATCAAGAAGGCATCCGATTCAACAATCAGAAGACAGAAGGCTGAGGCTCCGGCAAGATCTGTTGGGGAACGTTGCATGGGAAACAAAAATTTTCCTACGCACACGCAAGATCTATCCATGGTGATGAGCATCTACGAGAGGGAGAGTAAATCTACATACCCTTGTAGATCGCTAAGCGGAAGCGTTAAGAAACGCGGTTGATGTAGTCGAACGTCTTCGCGATCCAAATCGCAAGTCGTCCCTCGAACCGATCACGAACTAGCGCCGAACGGACGGCACCTCCGCGTTCAACACACGTACGGCTTGATGACGCCTTCACCTCCTCGATCCAGCGAGCGATGGTGAAGTAGTGGTTGAGTTACAGCAGCACGACGGCGTGGTGATGGTGGTGAGGAACAATCTCTGCAGGGCTTCGCCAAGCGCTACGGAGATTATGACGGAGGAACTAGAGGGCTAGGGTTGCCGGCACACGGCTTGGGAAATCCTGATGTATCCCGTGTGCTAGCCCTGCCCCTCTATTTATATGTTGAGCCTTGGGGTCTAAACTTGGAGTAAAAGCCTCCTCCAGGTCGGTTTTGCCCGCACAAGGTCGGTTTGGCCCGCAGGGAAAGAGTCCAACTCGGATCCCTGCCGAACCGTGCACAGCCGCGCACAAGCGGTAGTACCGCTCACAAGCGGTAGTACCGCTTCACCAAGCGGTAGTACCGCTTGGGCGGTAGTACCGCTTCACAAAACGGTAGTACCGCTTACGCGGCAGCAAAACTACTTTTTGCACTTTCCAATACCTCGTGGGCTTTATCCCTTTGGCCCATATAAAGTGTTGTTGTACCCGAACACTTCGGTAAACATCCGGAACCCCTTCTGGTGAATTCCGGAACCCTTCCGGAGATCAAAACACTATTATCACATATATCAATCTTTACCTCCAGACTATTCCGGAGATCCTCGTCATGTCCGGGATCTTATCCGGGACTCCGAACAACCTTCGGTCACCAACATAACTCAACTATACTAATCGTCACCAAACGTTAAGTGTGTAGACCCTGCGGGTTTGAGAACTATGTAGACATGACCGAGACACCTCTACGGCCAATAACCAATAGCGGGACCTGGATGCCCATATAGGCTCCTACATATTCTACGAAGATCTTTTATCGGTCGAACCTCTATGTCAAGGATTCAGTTAATCCCGTATGCTGTTCCCTTTGTTCTTCGGTATGTTACTTGCCCGAGATTCGATCGTCGGTATCTCTATACCTAGTTCAATCTCGTTACCGGCAAGTCTCTTTACTCGTTCCGTAATACAAGATCTCGTGGCTAACACTTTAGTCACATTGCTTGCAAGGCTCATTGTGATGTTGTATTACCGAGTGGGCCCTGAGATACCTCTCCGTCATATGGAGTAACAAATCCCAGTCTTGATCCATGCCAACCCAACAGACACCCTCGGAGATACCTGTAGAGCACCTTTATAGTCACCCAGTTACGTTGCGACGTTTGATACACACAAGGTACTCTTCCGATGTCAGGGAGTTGCATGATCTCATGGTCATAGGAACAGATACTTGACATGCAGAAAACAATAGCAATAAACTGACACGATCATATGCTACGTTCGTAGTTTGGGTCTTGTCCATCACATCATTCTCCTAATGATGTGATCCCGTTATCAAATGACATCTCATGTCAATGGCTAGGAAACCTTAACCATCTTTGATCAACGAGCTAGTCAACTAGAGGCTTACTAGGGACACAGTGTTGTCTATGTATCCACACATGTATTTGAGTTTCCAATCAATACAATTATAGCATGGATAATAAACGATTATCATAAACAAGGAAATATAATAATAACCAATTTATTATTGCCTCTAGGGCATATTTCCAACAGTCTCCCACTTGCACTAGAGTCAATAATCTAGTTCACATCACTATGTGATTTACATTGTAATGAATCGAACACCCATGCAGTTCTGGTGTTGTTCATGTTTAGCCCTTGGAAGAGGTTTAGTCATCGGATCTGCAACATTTAGATCCGTGTGTACTTTGCAAATATTTATGTCGTCCTCCTTGATGTAATCGCGGATGGAATTGAAACGTCGCTTTATGTGTCTGGTCCTCTTGTGAGATCTTGGTTCCTTGGCTAGAGCAATGGCACCAGTGTTATCACAAAACAGAGTCATTGGGTTAAGCGCACTAGGCACTACTCCAAGATCTGTCATGAACTCCTTCATCCAGACACCTTCCTTCGCCGCCTCCGAGGCTGCGATGTACTCCGCTTCGCATGTAGAATCTGCTACCACGCTTTGCTTGGAACTGCACCAGCTAACCGCACCCCCATTAAGAATAAATACGTATCCGGTTTGCGACTTAGAGTCATCCGGATCAGTGTCAAAGCTTGCATCGACGTAACCCTTTACGACGAGCTCTTGATCACCTCCATAAACGAGAAACATATCCTTAGTCCTTTTCAGGTACTTCAGGATATTCTTGACCGCCGTCCAGTGTTCCATTCCTGGATCACTTTAAAACCTTCCGACCATACTTATGGCAAGGCTGACATCGGGTCTTGTGCACAGCATTGCATACATGATAGAGCCGATGGCTGAAGCATAGGGGATGACACTCATCTTTTCTCTATCTTCTGCAGTCACTGGGCATTGAGTCTTACTCAACTTCACACCTTGCAAAACAGGCAAGAACCCCTTCTTGGACTGATCCATTTTGAACTTCTTCAAAATCTTATCAAGGTATGTGCTTTGTGAAAGTCCTATTAAGCGTCTTGATCTAGCTCTATAGATCTTGATGCCTAATATGAAAGCAGCTTCTCCTAGGTCCTTCATTGAAAAACTCTTGTTCAAATATTCCTTCACGCTTTCCAACATTTCTATATTGTTTCCAATCAGCAATATGTCGTCCACATATAATATTAGAAACGCTATAGAGCTCCCACTCACTTTCTTGTAAATACAAGCTTCTCCGTAAACTTGTATAAACTCGAACGCTTTGATCACTTCATCAAAGCAAAGATTCCAACTCCGAGATGCTTGCATCAGTCCATAAATGGATCGCTGGAGTTTGCAAACTTTGTCAGCATTCTCTGGATCGACAAAACCTTCTGGTTGCATCATATACAACTCTTCCTTAAGGATACCGTTAAGGAATGCTGTTTTGACATCCATCTGCCAAATTTCATAATCGAAAAAGGCAGCTATTGCTAACATGATTCTGACGGACTTAAGCATCGCTACGGGTGAGAAGGTCTCATCGTAGTCAACTCCTTGAACTTGTGAAAAACCCTTTGCCACAAGTCGAGCTTAATAGACGGTGACATTACCGTCCGCGTCCGTCTTCCTCTTAAAGATCCATTTGTTCTGAATGGCCTTACGCCCTTCAGGTAATACTTCCAAAGTCCATACTTTGTTTTCATACATGGATCCCATCTCAGATTTCATGGCCTCTAACCACTTCTCGGAATCCGGGCCCATCATCGCTTCTCCATAGCTCGTAGGTTCATCGTTGTCTAACAACATGACCTCTAAGACAGGGTTGCCGTACCACTCAGGAGCAGTACGCGTCCTTGTCGACCTACGAGGTTCGATAGCAACTTGATCCAAAGCTTCATGATCATCATCATTAACTTCCTCTTCAGCTAATGTAGGCTCCACAGAAACAACTTTCTGCGCTGCGCTACTCTCAGGTTGAAGTAAAGGTTCAACAACCTCATCAAGTTCTATCTTCCTCCCACTCAATTCTTTCGAGAGAAACTCTTTCTCAAGACATGTTCCGTTTTTAGCGACAAACACTTTGCCTTCGGATCTGAGGTAGAAGGTATACCCAACTGTCTCTTTTGGGTATCCTATGAAGACGCATTTCTCCGCTTTGGGTTCCAGCTTTTCAGGCTGAAGCTTTTTGACATAAGCATCACATCCCCAAACTTTAAGAAACGACAGCTTTGGCTTCTTGCCAAACCAAAGTTCATATGGCGTCGTCTCAACGGATTTCGATGGTGCCCTATTTAAATTGAATGCAGCTGTCTCTAATGCATAACCCCAAAACGATAGTGGCAAATCGGCAAGAGACATCATAGATCGCACCATATCCAATAAGGTTCGATTACGACGTTCGGACACACCATTACGCTGTGGTGTTCCAGGCGGTGTCAATTGTGAAACAATTCCACACTGTCTTAAGTGACTGCCAAATTCATAACTCAGATATTCTCCTCCTCGATCAGATCGTAGGAATTTAATCTTCTTGTTACGATGATTCTCAACTTCACTCTGAAATTGTTTGAACTTTTCAAATGTTTCAGACTTGTGTTTCATTAAGTAAATATACCCATATCTACTTAAGTCATCAGTGAAGGTGAGAAAATAACGATAACCACCGCGCGCCTCAATACTCATTGGACCGCACACATCAGTATGTACGATTTCCAATAAGTCACTTGCCCGTTCCATTGTTCCAGAGAACGGCATTTTAGTCATCTTGCCCAAGAGGCATGGCTCACATGTGTCAAGTGATTCAAAATCAAGTGACTCCAAAAGTCCATCAGCATGGAGCTTCCTCATGCGTTTTACGCCAATATGACCTAAACGGCAGTGCTACAAGAAAGTGGTATTATCATTATCAATCCTACATCTTTTGGCATCAATGTTATGAACATGTGTATCATTACTATCGAGATTCAATAAGAATAAACCGCTTACATTGGGTGCATGACCATAAAAGATATTACCCATATAAATAGAACAACCATTATTCTCTGATTTAAATGAGTAACCGTCTCGCAATAAACAAGATCCAGATATAATGTTCATGCTTAACGCAGGCACCAAATAACACTTATTTAGGTTCATCACTAATCCCGACGGTAATCGAAGAACGAGCGTGCCGACGGCGATCACATCAACCTTGGAACCATTTCCCACACGCATCGTCACTTCGTCCTTCGCCAGCCTCCGTCTATTCCACAGTTCCTGTTTAGAGTTGCAAATATGAGCAACCGCACCGGTATCAAATACCCAGGCACTACAACGAGGGTTGGTAAGGAACATATCAATAACATGTATATCATATATACCTTGTTTGTTGTTGGCCGCCTTCTTGTCAGCCAAATACTTGGGGCAGTTCCGCTTCCAGTGTCCAGTTCCCTTGCAATGAAAGCACTCAGTTTCTGGTTTGGGTCCAGCCTTGGGTTTCTTCACGAGAGGAGCAACTGCTTTGCCACTCTTCTTGGAGTTACCCTTCTTACCCTTGCCATTTTTCTTGAAACTAGTGGTTTTATTGACCATCAACACTTGATGCTCCTTCTGAATTTCAGACTCAGCGGCTTTCAGCATCGCAAACAGCTCGGCGACTGACTTGTTCATCCCGTGCATGTTATAGTTCAACACGAAGCTCTTGTAGCTAGGTGGCAATGATTGAAGAACTCTGTCAGTGATAGCCTCTGGCGGAAGGGGCATCCCTAACTCAGCCAGACGGGTGGAGTACCTAGACATTCTGAGCACGTGATCACTGATAGACCCGTTCTCCTCCATCTTGCAAGCATAGAACTTATCGGAGATCTCATATCTCTCGATTCGGGCATTCTTCTGAAAGATAAACTTCAACTCCTGAAACATCTCATATGCTCCATGACGTTCAAAACGTCTTTGAAGTCCCGGTTCTAAGCCATATAACATTGCACATTGAACTATTGAGTAATCATCAGAACGAGCCTGCCAGGCGTTCACAACGTCTAGAGACTCAACTGGAGCGGGTGGATCACCAAGCGGTGCATCAAGGACATAAGCCTTCTGGGAAGCCGTAAGGATAATCCTCAGATTACGGGCCCTGTCCACAAAGTTACTTCCATCATCTTTCAACTTAGCTTTCTCTAGGAACGCATTAAAATTCAGGGGTGCTACTGCGCGAGCCATGATCTACAACATAAATATAGCAAAGACAACTTAGACTATTGTTCAAGATAATGAGTTTAATTAATCATATTACTTAAAAACTCCCACTCAAATTGACATCCCTCCGGTCATTCGAGTGTAACATGATCCAAATCCACCAACTCAAGTCCGATCATCACGTGAGTCGAGGTGGTTTCAATGGTGAACATCTTCATGTTGATCATATCTACTATATGACTCATGTTCGACCTTTCGGTCTCTTGTGTTCCGAGGCCATGTTTGTACATGCTAGGCTCGTCAAGTTTAACCCGAGTGTTCCGCGTGTGCAACATGGCTTGCACCCGTTGTATGTGAACGTGGAGTCTATCACACCCGATCATCACGGCGTGTCTCGAAACGACGAACTTTCGCAACGGTGCACACTCGGGGAGAACACAATTTATCTTGAAATTTAAGTGAGGGATCACCTTATAATGCTACCGTCGTCCTAAGCAAAATAAGATGCATAAAAGGATTAACATCACATGCAAATCATAAGTGACATGATATGGCCATGAACTTGTGCTTTTGATCTCCATCTCCAAAGCACCGGCATGATCTCCATCGTCACCGGCATGACACCATGATCTCCATCATCTTGATCTCTATCAACGTGTCGCCATGAGGTTGTCGCGCCGACTGTTACTCCCACGACTATTGCTAACGTTTAGCGATAAAGTAAAGCATTACATAGCGCTTAATGATTGACACGCAGGTCATACAATAATTAAAGACAACTCTATGGCTCCTGCCAGTTGCCGTACTCATCGACATGCAAGTCATGATATTCTATACAACACATGATCATCTCATACATCACATATATCTCATCATGTAATTGGCCATATCACATCACAACATACCCTGCAAAAACAAGTTAGACGTCCTCTAATTGTTGTTGCAAATTTTACGTGGCTGCTACGGGTTTGCAAGAACCGTTCTTACCTACGCAAAACCACAACGTGGTGTAGTGATTGCTTTTTGATCTTCTAAAAGAACCCTCTTCATTGAAATCGATTCAACTAAAGTGAGAGAGACAGACACCCGCTAGCCATCTTTATGCAACGAAGTTACATGTTAGTTGAAGGAACCTATCTCGCGTAAGCGTACGCGTAATGTCGGTCCGGGCCGCTTCATCTCACAGTACCGCCGAATCAAATATCAACTAGTAACGGCAAGCAATATGTATACACCCACGCCCACAACTCGTTTGTGTTCTACTCGAGATCTCATCTACGCATAGACCTAGCTCATGATGCCACTGTTGGGGAACGTTGCATGGGAAACAAAAATTTTCCTACGCACACGCAAGATCTATCCATGGTGATGAGCATCTACGAGAGGGAGAGTAAATCTACATACCCTTGTAGATCGCTAAGCGGAAGCGTTAAGAAACGCGGTTGATGTAGTCGAACGTCTTCGCGATCCAAATCGCAAGTCGTCCCTCGAACCGATCACGAACTAGCGCCGAACGGACGGCACCTCCGCGTTCAACACACGTACGGCTTGATGACGCCTTCACCTCCTCGATCCAGCGAGCGATGGTGAAGTAGTGGTTGAGTTACAGCAGCACGACGGCGTGGTGATGGTGGTGAGGAACAATCTCTGCAGGGCTTCGCCAAGCGCTACGGAGATTATGACGGAGGAACTAGAGGGCTAGGGTTGCCGGCACACGGCTTGGGAAATCCTGATGTATCCCGTGTGCTAGCCCTGCCCCTCTATTTATATGTTGAGCCTTGGGGTCTAAACTTGGAGTAAAAGCCTCCTCCAGGTCGGTTTTGCCCGCACAAGGTCGGTTTGGCCTGCAGGGAAAGAGTCCAACTCGGATCCCTGCCGAACCGTGCACAGCCGCGCACAAGCGGTAGTACCACTCACAAGCGGTAGTACCGCTTGAGCGGTAGTACCGCTTCACCAAGCGGTAGTACCGCTTCACAAAACGGTAGTACCGCTTACGCGGCAGCAAAACTACTTTTTGCACTTTCCAATACCTCGTGGGCTTTATCCCTTTGGCCCATATAAAGTGTTGTTGTACCCGAACACTTCGGTAAACATCCGGAACCCCTTCTGGTGAATTCCGGAACCCTTCCGGAGATCAAAACACTATTATCACATATATCAATCTTTACCTCCAGACTATTCCGGAGATCCTCGTCATGTCCGGGATCTTATCCGGGACTCCGAACAACCTTCGGTCACCAACATAACTCAACTATACTAATCGTCACCAAACGTTAAGTGTGTAGACCCTGCGGGTTCGAGAACTATGTAGACATGACCGAGACACCTCTACGGCCAATAACCAATAGCGGGACCTGGATGCCCATATAGGCTCCTACATATTCTACGAAGATCTTTTATCGGTCGAACCTCTATGTCAAGGATTCAGTTAATCCCGTATGCTGTTCCCTTTGTTCTTCGGTATGTTACTTGCCCGAGATTCGATCGTCGGTATCTCTATACCTAGTTCAATCTCGTTACCGGCAAGTCTCTTTACTCGTTCCGTAATACAAGATCTCGTGGCTAACACTTTAGTCACATTGCTTGCAAGGCTCATTGTGATGTTGTATTACCGAGTGGGCCCTGAGATACCTCTCCGTCATATGGAGTAACAAATCCCAGTCTTGATCCATGCCAACCCAACAGACACCCTCGGAGATACCTGTAGAGCACCTTTATAGTCACCCAGTTACGTTGCGACGTTTGATACACACAAGGTACTCTTCCGATGTCAGGGAGTTGCATGATCTCATGGTCATAGGAACAGATACTTGACATGCAGAAAACAATAGCAATAAACTGACACGATCATATGCTACGTTCGTAGTTTGGGTCTTGTCCATCACATCATTCTCCTAATGATGTGATCCCGTTATCAAATGACATCTCATGTCAATGGCTAGGAAACCTTAACCATCTTTGATCAACGAGCTAGTCAACTACAGGCTTACTAGGGACACAGTGTTGTCTATGTATCCACACATGTATTTGAGTTTCCAATCAATACAATTATAGCATGGATAATAAACGATTATCATAAACAAGGAAATATAATAATAACCAATTTATTATTGCCTCTAGGGCATATTTCCAACAAGATCTTGCCGGGAAGGTTCACGGCCCCGGCAAGGCCCGCACCCGGCAAGCCCTCGCTGCCCTGTCACCGCTCCAGTGCGGTCACCAGCTTGTCTTTTAGCTGTTGTCCTCCTGGTAACGTGTTAGGCGCTAGCGGAGGATGGGCTTAAGCGGTGCGATGGGACGGCCCCTTTTTCCAGCCCCAAGAAGCTAAGGGACACCTCAACGGAGCATTTAATGATCTTGTCCTAAGTCGTCAGTGTTAGGTATGATAACACTATAGATACTTTACACCTCTTGTACTTCGCCACTGTTGGTGACCCCTTTGACATATAAAAGGAGGCCCAAGGCATAGCTAGGGGAAGGAGACCTTCGAACCCAGAGAGCAGGCATAGCGCTCCTGGATAGGATAGATCTCGTAGAGCTCATTCTGCATGTGTAGCTGCTGAGTACTGTAGCGCTCCCAGAACTTGAGCTAGAACACACTCAATACAACCAAGCAGGAGTAGGGTTTTACGCTTCTCAGCGGCCCGAACCTAGGTAAAAATCCCCCGCGTTGATCGTTGGTTCTGCTCTTTGCGCGAGCCTTTCTCCCTGCCGAACCATAAAAGGGATCCAAGCGATCCCATAGGTGTCGTACGCCGACATCTTTGGCACGCCAGGTAGGGGGAAAGGTTGCGCGAACCTGATCTAGTGGTCAGCGCATCAGCTTCATCGTCCATGGCGACTTCGCTCTACTTACAGAAAGCTAAGTCCTAAAGCTTTGATGGCATTTTGTTGTGTAGCCTTATCCTTGATGGCAGTTTTGTATAACCTGTGCGCGAGGGAGCACTCTGGAAACACCCTGCACTCCTGGTTGTTCTGGGTCCGCCCAACAACACAGATGCAGCTGCGGTTGTCTCTAGAGCGTTAAGCTCCTGAAGAGGCGGCGTTCTCGATAGGCTGCTAAACAGGACCCGATCCTAAGCGCCATCGACCAGAACGTGCACATTCGAGGAGTATTCCAGCAAGCGTAGGGATTCATTGTACAAAAATGCAATTGTTCAAGGAAAAGGCTCGATGAGTTTTATTTTCGGATTTCTGTGTAAACCCGTATGCTGAGGAGCCTCCCCGGGGCTAGTTGCGCTCCTAGTCGCCTCGAGTCCGCTCGGCGATGTGAGCAGCTGCACTAAAGCTGGGAAGGTAAACCTTTTCGGGAGTCGGCGTTCCCGGCAAGCTGCTAAGGATCCGTTCCTCAAAGCGCTGCTGACTGGATCGTGCGCACCAGAAAGTGTTCCGGCAAGCAAGGGGACATTCGACAGAAGTCAGAATTGCAGCGGATTAATCATAAATCAAGAGCTAATTAACTTCTTGTACTAAAACGCTGTCGTGGCATTACATGCCCAATCAGTTTTGCAGGAATTCGCATGGAAGGCGGGCTCGGGGGCTGGCGGCGCCCTAGAGAGCAACCTTCTAGAGAGCCTGCCAGTCGTCACCACGAGCGCAGCCTCACTAAGCGGGATGAGCAGCAGGAAAAGCTAAGTTGCAGAACTTGTGACAGTTGCATTTCTTTTGCTGTCCTCGCTTGCTCCTACATGCGAAGGAGCCTCCCCGGGGCTAGTTGCGCTCCTAATCGCCTCGAGTCCGCTCGGCGATGTGAGCAGCTGCACTAAAGCTGGGAAGGTAAACCTTTTCGGGAGGCGGCGTTCCCGGCAAGCCGCTAAGGACCCGTTCCTCAAAGCGGTGCTGACTGGAGCGTGCGCACCGGAAAGCTTTCCGGCAAGCATGGGTCGTCTTGGTTGATTCTTCGTCCTTGTACATTAATCTGCATGCGAAGGAACCTTGTCGTGGTGATCTCGCGCTCTAGTTTTGCCTCGAGTCCGCTCGGCAGGCTTAGCAGCTGCGTTCTGACCCGGCAAGTCGCCTTGCCGGCGGCGGTGTTTCCAGCAGGGTGCTAAAGTCCCGCATCTAGCGCTCGCGGCAAACGTGCGCACCAGCAAGGTTTCCAAACAGCGTAGGATATAAGATATGTGCAAGGACGGAATTAATCAAGAGGGAAGCAAACATTCATTTAGCATAAAGAAACATGTCTTGCATACATAAAGATTGGCTTGACTAAGATTAATTATTCCTTTGCATGCGCCATTGCAGCAACGGCCGTCGAGAAAGCCAAGGGCGCCGCGCTGGAGGCCGGCAGGACGGCTTCGACGGCAGGGATGACTGTATGAATCGAGCACCGCACCCGCAGTACCCTTTATGGGGAAGGCTCGGGAGCTGGCTCTTCATCGCACGGTGTGGCGCTCCCTTTCAGGCGCACGATTCCTGCTGCCGTCCTACTCTGTCTGCCCACGCTGCCGGCAAACCCAAGGCCCGGCAAACGGCAAGCTCTCCTGCGTCATCATCAGCGTGCAGTTAAAAGTCATGAGTGTCGATTGCTTCTCGCCGCGCGTGTACCGGTGCATGTTTTTGGGCCTAGCCCGGACAACACTGTGCACGCTTGTCCGGCCCAGGCCCGGGGGCTCCTGTCGGTGTAATGAACAGGGGGTGTCCATTACCCCTGGACATGCACCGGCAAGTTGCAGCCTCCAGGCGGGAAGGGCATGGTGGAGAAGAATCCGCTTATACGACACGTCTAGGACCCAGGTTTCCGGCAAGGATTACATGCCGGGAACAACGCCAAGCATGCCGGGGGGCAACAGGCTCCGGCAGGGCCTCAAGCCCTTGTCGTAAAGACAAACGCTCCCGCGGCAGAAGACATGCCTTTAGTCCTTGCTGTCGAGCCTCAGGCTCCAGCATGGGCACAGCACATTGTTGCACATCACCGGCAAGCTCCAAGGCCGGCAAGATTAAGATCAAGATAGAATTTCCGGGAAGCAAGCCTTCCTGGGAGAAGACCTCCAGGCAGGTCACCGAGAAGACCCGATGTTGGACTCCCGGCAGGACGACTGGGAACAAGCACAAGACTATCAAGAAGGCATCCGAGTCAACAATCAGAAGACCGAAGGCTGAAGCCCCGGCAAGATCTTGCCGGGAAGGTTCACGGCCCCGGCAAGCCCTCGCTGCCCTGTCACCGCTCTAGTGCGGTCACCAGCTTGTCTTTTAGCTGTTGTCCTCCTGGTAACGTGGCAGGCGCTAGCGGAGGATGGGCTTAAGCGGTGCGATGGGACGGCCCCTTTTTCCAGCCCCAAGAAGCTAAGGGACACCTCAACGGAGCATTTAATGTTCTTGTCCTAAGTCGTCGGTGTTAGGTATGATAACACTGTAGATACTTTACACCTCTTGTACTTCGCCACTGTTGGTGACCCCTTTGACATATAAAAGGAGGCCCAAGGCGTAGCTAGGGGAAGGAGACCTTCGAACCCAGAGAGCAGGCATAGCACTCCTGGATAGGATAGATCTCGTAGAGCTCATTCTGCATGTGTAGCTGCTGAGTACTGTAGCGCTCCCAGAACTTGAGCTAGAACACACTCAATACAACCAAGCAGGAGTAGGGTTTTACGCTTCTCAGCGGCCCGAACCTGGGTAAAAATCCCCCGCGTTGATCGTTGGTTCTGCTCTTTGCGCGAGCCTTTCTCCCTGCCGAACCATAAAAGGGATCCACGCGATCCCATAGGTGTCGTACGCCGACATCTTTGGCGCGCCAGGTAGGGGGAAAGGTTGCGCGAACCTGATCTAGCGGTCAGCGCATCAGCTTCGTCGTCCATGGCGACTTCGCTCTACTTACAGAAAGCTAAGTCCTAAAGCTTTGATGGCATTTTGTTGTGTAGCCTTATCCTTGATGGCAGTTTTGTATAACCTGTGCGCGAGGGAGCGCTCTGGAAACACCCTGCACTCCTGGTTGTTCTGGGTCCGCCCAACAACACAGATGCAGTTGCGGTTGTCTCTAGAGCGTTAAGTTCCTGAAGAGGCGGCGTTCTCGATAGGCTGCTAAACAGGACCCCGATCCTAAGCGCCATCGACCAGAACGTGCGCATTCGAGGAGTATTCTAGCAAGCGTAGGGATTCATTGTACAAAAATGCAATTGTTCAAGGAAAAGGCTCGATGAGTTTTATTTTCGGATTTCTGTGTAAACCCGTATGCTGAGGAGCCTCCCCGGGGCTAGTTGCGCTCCTAGTCGCCTCGAGTCCGCTCGGCGATGTGAGCAGCTGCACTAAAGCTGGGAAGGTAAACCTTTTCGGGAGTCGGCGTTCCCGGCAAGCTGCTAAGGATCCGTTCCTCAAAGCGCTGCTGACTGGATCGTGCGCACCGGAAAGTGTTCCGGCAAGCAAGGGGACATTCGACAGAAGTCAGAATTGCAGCGGATTAATCATAAATCAAGAGCTAATTAACTTCTTGTACTAAAACGCTGTCGTGGCATTACATGCCCAATCAGTTTTGCAGGAATTCGCATGGAAGGCGGGCTCGGGGGCTGGCGGCGCCATAGAGAGCAACCTTCTAGAGAGCCTGCCGGTCGTCACCACGAGCGCAACCTCACTATGCGGGATGAGCAGCAGGAAAAGCTAAGTTGCAGAACTTGTGACAGTTGCATTTCTTTTGTTGTCCTCACTTGCTCCTACATGCGAAGGAGCCTCCCCGGGGCTAGTTGCGCTCCTAATCGCCTCGAGTCCGCTCGGCGATGTGAGCAGCTGCACTAAAGCTGGGAAGGTAAACCTTTTCGGGAGGCGGCGTTCCCGGCAAGCCGCTAAGGACCCGTTCCTCAAAGCGGTGCTGACTGGAGCATGCGCACCGGAAAGCTTTCCGGCAAGCATGGGTCGTCTTGGTTGATTCTTCGTCCTTGTACATTAATCTGCACGCGAAGGAACCTTGTCGTGGTGAGCTCGCGCTCTAGTTTTGCCTCGAGTCCGCTCGGCAGGCTTAGCAGCTGCGTTCTGACCCGGCAAGTCGCCTTGCCGGCGGCGGCGTTTCCAGCAGGCTGCTAAAGTCCCGCATCTAGCGCTCGTGGCAAACGTGCGCACCAGCAAGGTTTCCAAACAGGGTAGGATATAAGATATATGCAAGGACGGAATTAATCAAGAGGGAAGCAAACATTCATTTAGCATAAAGAAACATGTCTTGCATACATAAAGATTGGCTTGACTAAGATTAATTATTCCTTTGCATGCGCCATTGCAGCAACGACCGTCGAGAAAGCCAAGGGCGCCGCGCTGGAGGCCGGCAGGGATGACTGTATGAATCGAACACCGCACACGCAGTACCCTTTATGGGGAAGGCTCGGGGGCTGGCTCTTCATCGCACGGTGTGGAGCTCCCTTTCGGGCGCACAATTCCTGCTGCCGTCCTGCTCTGTCTGCCCACGCTGCCGGCAAACCCAAGGCCCGGCAAACGGCAAGATCTCCTGCGTCATCATCAGCGTGCAGTTAAAAGTCATGAGTGTCGATTGCTTCTCGCCGCGCGTGTACCGGTGCATGTTTTTGGGCCTAGCCCGGACAACACTGTGCACGCTTGTCCGGCCCAGGCCCGGGGGCTCCTGTCGGTGTAATGAACAGGGGGTGTCCATTACCCCTGGACATGCACCGGCAAGTTGCAGCCTCCAGGCGGGAAGGGCATGGCGGAGAAGAATCCGCTTATACGACACGTCTAGGACCCAGGTTTCCGGCAAGGATTACTTGCCGGGAACAATGCCAAGCATGCCGGGGGGCAACAGGCTCCGGCAGGGCCTCAAGCCCTTGCCGTAGAGACAAACGCTCCCGCGGCAGAAGACATGCCTTTAGTCCTTGCTGTCGAGCCTCAGGCTCCAGCATGGGCACAGCACATTGTTGCACATCACCGGCAAGCTCCAAGGCCGGCAAGATTAAGATCAAGATAGAATTTCCGGGAAGCAAGCCTTCCTGGGAGAAGACCTCCAGGCAGGTCACCGAGAAGACCCGATGTTGGACTCCCGACAGGATGGTTGCCGGAGGACGACTGGGAACAAGCACAAGACTATCAAGAAGGCATCCGAGTCAACAATCAGAAGACCGAAGGCTGAGGCCCCGGCAAGATCTTGCCGGGAAGGTTCACGGCCCCGGCAAGGCCCGCACCCGGCAAGCTCTCGCTGCCCTGTCACCGCTCCAGTGCGGTCACCAGCTTGTCTTTTAGCTGTTGTCCTCCTTGTAACGTGTCAGGCGCTAGCGGAGGATGGGCTTAAGCGGTGCGATGGGATGGCCCCTTTTTCCAGCCCCAAGAAGCTAAGGGACACCTCAACGGAGCATTTAATGTTCTTGTCCTAAGTCGTCGGTGTTAGGTATGATAAAACTGTAGATACTTTACACCTCTTGTAGTTCGCCACTGTTGGTGACCCCTTTGACATATAAAAGGAGGCCCAAGGCGTAGCTAGGGGAAGGAGACCTTCGAACCCAGAGAGCAGGCATAGCGCTCCTGGATAGGATAGATCTCCTAGAGCTCATTCTGCATGTGTAGCTGCTGAGTACTGTAGCGCTCCCAGAACTTGAGCTAGAACACACTCAATACAACCAAGCAGGAGTAGGGTTTTATGCATCCTTGCGGCCCGAACCTGTGTAAAATTCCCTCGCGTTGTTCGTTGGATCTGCTCTTTGCGCGAGCCTTTCTCCCTGCCGAATCGTAAAGGGGTCTGCGCGATCCCATAGGTGTCGTACGCCGACAAAGAACGTGTCCTCCGTACCAAATGTAATCATGTCTAGAATTAAGGGCGAGACCAGGCTTTCAGATTGGTAGGGGCCAAGCGTTTGATTTCTCTTATGCCGTGAGAGTGGGCTAATTGGTTGGGGCCGTCTATGGACGGTCGATCATGTAATTCAACAATATTCTTAATTAATATAATGAGATGAGGCAAATCTTTTGCCCCCGTTTAAAAAAAATATGAACACTTAAAAATAATATAAACATGTGTATGCAAGGTTCCCGGGTCGCTCGCGCGAGCGGCTTCGGAGGACCCTAAATCCTAGGCACAAAGGTGGCTAGATCTTCCCTCTTCGGCCGTTGCCATCGCCGACGCCAACGGTGGCTTCCGCGTCCGGCCGTCGAAGGCGACGGTGCAGGCGGCGCTCACTGAACGGGCTCCCTTTGCACGGAGGCGGGCCGTCCTCGGGAGGTGCTAGTGGTGGGTGACCAGCGGCGCGAGACTGCGGCGGACTTTGCCGACGCGAGGCGTGGTTCCTGGCGGTGCGGTGGGCTCTGGAGGGGAGGTAGCAATGGCGGTGGAGCTGGGTGGCATGAAGGCGGACCGTCCCCGGGAGGTGTTGGTGGTGGGTGACCGACGACGCGCGGCTGTGGTGGGCTTCGTCGACGCGGAGCGTGGTTCCTGGAGGTGCGGCGGGTTCTGGAGTGGAGACAACAGTGGCGGTGAAGATGGGTGGCGCGTCGGCGCGACCTGGAGGCGGTGTCGTAATTTCTCGAATGTAGAGGCATGACGTTGTGAGGCTCTGCCAGGAAGGAGGTCCTGACGAGCATCGGGCGGACAACCTTCACTGAGTGGGGGCGTGCGGCGGTGTCTTAGGTGGTGTTGGCGTCAGAGTGGAGGGCGGATGGGCAGGTCAGATCCGTGATCTGCTCGATTTCGGGCGGTGCCTGTGGGGATGGGGCTGTGGCGTGGATGTCCCCTGGCATGGGTGACGACCAGTATGGCGTGCCTTGTCCTTGCCCAGGTGTCGGGTGGCTGTTGGCCAGGGTTGATGGTGGAGGTTGGGGCCGCATTTCTCCCTACTGTGCGTGGTGTCTGTGGACCACAGATGTGTGTCTTCGACGACGAGATGTTGCGGTGACGGTGTAGGGCTATAAGGACGGTGTTGCCCCAATCCTTGGAGATTTGGAGATGTGCGGCGATACGGATGAAAGTCCTTCCCGGTTTTGCCGGGCCGGTGACGATGGCACCCGCGGGTGTCGTTCCCCTCCTTGGAGGCGTCGTCGAGGCGTGCAGTAATCCTCCCTCGCTATTCACCGAATCAGCACGATGGCGGCGTCCTTGACACCATCCCTCTGTTGAGAGCATCGTGTCTGGAGACAGGGGTTGGAGGTCCTTCGTCACGCTCCTCCGGTGTTTGTCGTTGTCCATTATTGATGTTCCGCGATGCAATGTATGATCGTCGCTTGTGATCAAAAGACGGTTCCTTTCTCGGGTATGAACGAGTCACGCCATACACTTGCCACCTCCTTTAGACATAATGGGTGGATTGTCGTGGTTTTGTCACGGCAGATGCCATGGGTAGGCTTATCGAGAGTGGTTGGGGCCGAAGGACGCCGACGGGCTCCGGGAGCGGGGTTAGGCACAAGCGGTGGCGGACACACGATGTACCCAGGTTCGGGGCCCTCCGTGGGAGGTAACACCCCTAGTCCTGCTCGGTCTAGTTGAGACAATGGTGAGGTTACAATGATGCTCCTGGAGCTGTAAGGCTAGAGGAGGAAGAAAGGGCTGGGCTGCCCTTGCTGCCTCTCTATGTGTGTGTGGTGTGTGTGTGTAGAGTCGACCCCGTTGCATGGGGGAGGCCCGGGGGGTTTTATAGGCCAACCCCCCCGGGTTACAATATGAGTAAGAGATCTCGGGGGGCCCCAGCCGGCAGCCTCTCTTGACCGGCTGCGGGGGCCGCCGGTCGTGGGGTCTTGTCGCTAGTAGGGCCCTCCGGCTGCAGGGTCCCGTCGGGAGCCGGCGGGGCCCGCATGGTGGGTCCCCGTGCTGGTCATGTCGCGGCATGGGCTGCCCCTTGGGGCGTCGTCTTGTGGCAACCGGCCGAGGTCAGCGGTACGGCCGGCTGCACTGTAGCCATGCCGGAGCAGGTAATGGAGTGGTTGGAGGCGTGCCGGCACTGTTGGAAGCCCTGTCGTGGTCGGCCGAGGTCAGCAGCCACTGTGGCCATGCGCGCCCGTGTGTCAGCGGCCACTGTGGCCACGCTGGGATTGGTCATGGGGGTCTCGTCTTGTCATCGTACTGACGCGCAAAGAGACGGGACGGGAGCCGGTCCGTCCGAAGGTCAGCGGAAGGGTCGGCCTGGAGGCAGCCAGCCATTTGCCAGATGACCAGCTCCTTGATCAGCCGGCCGTAGGTGAGCCGGCAACGGACCTGCCGGTTCGTCGCCATCCGGCTCCTCGCCAGCCGGTCTTGAGGCAACCGGCGGCCCGCTAGCCGGCCGCGGCCCAGCCGGCCCCGGGCCGCCCGGCGGTATCGATTTTCTTCGAGCGGGGGGAGGACCCCACAGCTTTGGCCTACCCGAGGGTAATAACCCCGTCAGTAGTCCCCGAAGCCGGCGGGGGCCCATGTCTGCCCAACGAGGGGGAGCCGGCGGCATCCCTCAGGCGGTGTTTCATCTTCTGCGGAGAGCCGAACGGCCGGGCGAGGCGGCGGCCGCCCCCGACGCCTCGGGCTCCGTCGCGCCGCCCCGGGGCCCGCGCCGGCTTGCGGCGCGCCACGCGGAGCGTAATGAAGCCATGGGGCCCGCACGCGTGGGCAGACGGGACGTCGCCCTGGGCCTAGCCCGCTAGGCCGCGGGCGTAGCCCAGTAGGCCTCGGGCCGCAGAGCGAGATCTTCTGCGCCTAGTCCGCAGTGGCCGCGACCCGAGGCGCCCACGATCTTCCGGATATCCCGGGGGAGCGGGCGCAGTAAATCCCCACCTTCCCCAGGCGTCGCCCCTTTATTTAAATGGGAAGGGCGAGAGGCGGAGGCAGTTACGCTCCTCTCGCCCCCTCCGTCTTCTTCCTCCTCGCCTTCTCCGCTCAGCTCGCGCCGCAGCTCCGACCGCCCGCCGCTCCATGCCGCCCCGCCGCAGCGATGGCTGACGGCCCGCATGGGAGCTGGGGAGGAACCGTCGTCACGGAGGAGGACATTGCGAAGCTCCGCCGCGCCCGCATGCTGCCGCCGGAGGAGCGCGTGATCGCCCGCGCACCAGGCGGCGAGGTGGTGCCTAGACCTCAGGCGGGGGAGCACATCGTCTTTGCCTGTCACTTCCTGCGCGGCTTCGGCCTGCCGGTGAGCCTCTTCTTCCGTCTTCTGATGGACACCTTCGATCTCTAGCCGCACCACCTCAGTCCCAACGCCATTCTCTACATCACGAGCTTTGTGACCTTGTGCGAGGGGTATCTTGGGATGCTTCCCTTTGTGGAGCTCTTCAGGAAGCTCTTTTATCTCAAGGCCCTGAAGAACAAGGACGAGGCGCCGTACGCCTGCGGGGGCGCGGTGGTGTGTTGCCGCGGCCCGCATTTTCCCCGCATCGACCTCATCGACTCCGTCAAGGGGTGGAATCGGACGTTCTTCTATGTGAAGAACGCCGACCCGCAGCGGGATTACATCCGGCTGCCAGCGTTCGTCAACGCCCCGTCATCCGGAGCGAACTGGTCGGGGGTCGGCCCGTCCGGTGCTGTGCTCGGAGAGCTGGGCCGGCTCCAGACGATGAGGAGCGGAGAGGGGCTCGTTGCCTTCGACTTGGTGGCTGCCTTCATCGCGCGCCGGGTGCTGCCACTCCAGTTGAGGCCGCACCGGATCTGCGACATGTCCGGCCAGCGGGACCCCTGCCGGCTATCCACCGTCGAGCTAACGCCGGCCCAAGTGGCGAAGCGGGTGAATGCCATCACGACCTTCAAGCTGGTGCCGGGGACCTGGTCCCTGGGCAAGGAGCCGTACAGCCGGCTCAATCCGGCACCCCTGGTACACCCGTTGAGGTGAATTTTCTTTTCCTTTTTGGATCTTTCCAGCCGGCACCCGATCTCACCTGACGTGCTGACCACAGCTTTTCGTTCGACAGAACACGCCGGACGGCCCGCACCCCCAGATTTTCGAGGCGGAGCGCGCCGAATCCGACCCCGAGGACTTCGAGCCGGGGGCCGGACCCGAAGAGGGGGTCGACTCCTTGAGAGAGGCCGAGGCGAGGGGCGACCCGGGAACCGGCGGGTCCCGATCGGCTGGTGAGTTCCCCTCCGGCCCCACGATCAAAGATTGGAGCGATGATGATGACGACGATGATGATGATGATGATGTCCAGATCCTGGACGCGCCTCCCCCCACAGTTCAGCGGAGCCCGCACGGGCGGAGCGAGGAGCGGCCGTCGCACAGCCGGGCGGCCGGGACCTCCCATCGGGAGAAGAGGCCGACTCAGGAGGAGCCGGCGTCCCAACCGCCGGCTCGCAAACGGGTGAAGGCGGTCACGGCTAAGCCGCCGGCGCGGGCCAAGCGGGTCCTTCCTGTCGTCGCCGGGTAGGTCCCTTGGTTCTTGGGGGTGTTTCTTTCAGTAAGTCACGTGCCGTCACGCGGTTGAATGTTCGCCTGTTCCAGGGACCCCATCGAGCTCCACGACGTGGAGTCGACGGCCGGCCCGCTGGAGCCCGCCAGCCAGCTGGCCCTAGAGCACGCAGCCACGCAGCGCGAGGAGAAGAGGAGGCTCGCGGAGCTGTGAGCCTCGAAGTCAGGAGCCCAGGGCGGGACCGCGCACTCTGGGGCCTCGAGCGGCGGGAGGCGGAGGCGGTCCGCGGACCCCGCGCGGGCATCGGATTCGGCGACGGAGTCGGCTCGCATGTCGAGACCTCCGTCGAGCGAGCCGCGGAGGCCGGCTGTGGAGGCGGACGCGACCTCGACCGGGGCGAAGGTGGCCCAGCCGGGGGGAGCAAACCCCGAGCTGGCGCCGGAGGGGCCCCGGCAGGCGGAGACGGTGGTGACGCCGCCTGTCGCCGAGCCGGCCGTGGTCGTCGTGCCGGTGGCCCCGGCGGCGCCGGAGGCTGCACCGGAGGTGCCGGCCACGGAGACGGGAACGCCGGCCGCCGCGACCGTCC
Organism: Elymus sibiricus; assembly: GCA_039707655.1. Lineage (NCBI taxonomy): Eukaryota > Viridiplantae > Streptophyta > Magnoliopsida > Poales > Poaceae > Elymus > Elymus sibiricus. The sequence goes on along the minus strand of CM077675.1, from coordinate 413,624,983 downwards.
CGTCGAGCCGGACGGGAGAGGTGGCCACGGCGCCGGACGTGGGGCAGTCAGGAACTGATTCCCGAGCCCTTGTGGTCAGCGGCCGCCCCCCGGCAGCCGGCGCTGCGGCGCATGCGAGGGCGAGCGGCGGGGGGAGCCGGTCCGGGAGGACCATGCTGGATGTGATCCAGGACTGGGAGGCGTTGGCCCCCGTCCCAGCCGTCCTGCCTCTGTCGGTCGGCGGCCCGGTCCCGGCGCTCGACGAGCTGGGCAGCGTCCTGGCGCGGTGTCGCGAGGAGCTGGCCAAGTTTGCCAAAGCGGCCGACAGCGCCCTGCAGCGCGCAGAGGTAAACCTTTTTGGTCTTTGTCGAATTTCCAGTGGGGGCGCGCGAGCGCACCCACTGGGTGTAGCCCCCGAGATGCGGGCCAGCTGACCGGCTGCGAGGCAGCCGGGCCGGATCTTCCTTTGCATGTTCTTGACTAGTTTCTTGGAGCAGGCGGGGAACTCCAGGCGGCGGGAGCTCTTTGACGAGGCGGTCGCTATCCACAATCATGGCAAGCGCGGCTATTACCGTCTGGAAGAGGAGCTGAAGAAGGCGCAAGGTACGTCAGTTCCAGTGGGGGCGCGCGAGCGCACCCACTGGGTGTAGCCCCCGAGAGTCGGGCCGGCTTCTCGGCAGCCGGCACGGGTCTTGTGCGTTTTGCTGATCGCGGTCGATGTTTCTGCAGGGGACCTCGACGCCCTGGCCTCCATCCGGGAGAAGAGGGATGAGGTGGCCGCCGAGTGGGACCGGCTGGCGCAGAACGTCCAGGCGATCACCTCGGAGAGGGACCGGCTGGCCGGCCTGCTGGTGGACGGGCAGGCGGACCAAGAGCGTCTGAGGGAGGAGCTGCAGTGGGAGGTGACGGCCAAGGAAGGCGCTGTCAAGGGGGCGGCTGATGCCGCCCAACAGACTGCCACCCTCGAAGTCAAGGTGACCCGCCTCGAGAAGGCGCTTGAGGCGCGCAACGCCGCCCTTGCCCAGGCGGAGACGGCACTCGCAAGCGAGAAGGAGGCGGCGCTGCAGTTCGCCATTGAGATGGACGACGCCTTCCAGCGTAAGTCTTGACCTTCTTCTCAGTCGTCCGTGTTTTTCTTGCCCTTGAGGTGTTTTCTGATTCCAATTTTCCTTTCTTCAGAGCGGTTCCCGGAAACCCTGCGCTATGCCGAGCGAGTCGTGGAGAGCCACCGGGGGGATCTGCAGTGGCGCGGGCGAGAGCGCGAGGAGGACGCCGGCTGGGACGTGGATGAGCTTGGGTTGGCCGTGGAGAACCGGCTGATCCACCTCCAGCGCAGCGTGGAGCGGCTGAAGACAGCCGGCAAGGAGGTGATCGCCGCCTGGTGGCCGGGTCGCGAGGCCCCGGAGAACCGCGTGGCACTGTGGCTGGAGAACGCCAATGCCCGGCTCGAGGTCTGGAAGGCGTCGGCGGCTCGGGCCGATGCGCAGATGGCGCTCCGGTTCGTCACGTCGTGGTACTCCGGTATTAACTTGGACCGGCTGTCCACGATGCGCGACGTCCCGGAGGCGGAGCGGGCGGCCTGTGAAGGTGCCCTTGTCCGCCGGGCCAATGAGCTTGCCTCGTATGTTGACCCGGACGAGCTTCTACCGGCGCTTGGTGAGGACGGCGAACCGGTCGCTGAGGACTCCTTCGGCAATCCCCAAGGCCCGGATGACGAGGAGGTCGCCGGTGAGAGCACCGCCTCCAGCACCGACGGTGGCACCGGTGCCACGGAGACCACGGAGGCGGACCTGAAGGCCGCAACTTCTTCCGGGCGGACCGTCGAGCCGGCTGGCGACGCGCCGGTGGCCTGAGCCGCCCCGCATATTTACCTGTTTCTTTTGCTGCAACATTATGTTTAAGACACTTTTCCACCCACTGGGTGTGGGTGTATTGTAATGAATCTTTGGCCTGTGGCCGTTTATTGTTTTAACTTGTGCCGTTAAAAATTTGTGCTTGCCGGCTCTTCTTTCGCCTTTTGCTTTTTGACTTGTGTCGCACGCCGGGATTCCTTTCGGATTCCGCCCCGCCTGCCAGCCAGCCGGGAGCCGGTCTGGGGTAGGGACGAGGCGTCGTCCTTGGGAAAAAAAGCGCGCCATTTAGAGTCATCTGGCTAGGGCTAGGTCGAGCCGGCAGTGGCCGGTTTGCTAGAAGTAACATAGTTCGGTTGGGTCAGTCCGGCTGCCACTCGTTGGCCGACCTTCGTGTGAGAAGTTTCCTCGTACCCCGTGGTCCCGTCAGCCGGACAGCCGGGAGCCGGTCTGTAGCTGGTTGGGGGGGGTAGCGAAGGGTTGCTTGCTCACATTACTTATCCGCCTCGGAGGGGAACCGGCGAGCCCCCGGGCCAGGGAGACGGACCCGGGTGACGCGCTTTAAATAATGAGAAACCTTGGAAGGATCGAAGAGGGGCGTGCCCCAAGTGCTGGCTTGGGGCCCCCACTGCATTCATAAGCCCAAAAGGGAAGGATACATACATACACTGGTTTTCAGCAGTAGAACAGACGGAGGAGCGCCGCGTTCTACGGGCGCTCCGTTTCCTTGCCGGAGGCGTCTCTCTTGCGCTTCTGCGGCTTCTAGGCGTCTATTAGATAGTACGCGTTGTTGTGCAGCGCCTTGCTGACGATGAACGGGCCCTCCCATGGGGAGGACAGCTTGTGCTGGCCTGTAGTTCGCTGGATCCGCCTGAGCACCAAGTCTCCTTAGCGGAAGGAGAGTGGTCGGATCCGCTTGCTGTGGTAGTGCCGGAGCTTCTGCTGGTAGATGGCCGTCCGGCTCAGGGCCAGCTCGCGGGCCTCCTCGAGGAGGTCGACTCCGTCTTCTCTTGCTTCCTTCGCGTCCTTCTCCGTGTATAGGGTAACCCGCGGTGAATCAAACTCGATGTCGGTGGGGATGATTGCCTCGGACCCATACATGAGAAAGAACGGTGTGTAGCCGGTTGACCGGTTGGGCGTGGTCCTGAGGCTCCAGAGGACAGCCGGCAGCTCTTCGATCCAGCAGCCGGCTGACCTGACCAGCGGCGCCACGAGCCGGGGCCTGATGCCGGACAGGATTAGGCGGTTGGCCCTCTCGACCTGCCCGTTTGACTGATGGTGGGCGACAGACGCCAAGTCGAGCCGGATGCCCTGCTTGGAGCAGAAACGCGCTAGCGCGCCCTTGGCGAAGTTCGTGCCATTGTCGGTGATGATGCTGTGGGGGACGCCGTAGCGGGCCGTGATGTCTTCGATGAACCGAACGGCCGTGGGGCCGTCCAGTTTCTTGATTGGCCTGGCCTCGATCCACTTGGTGAATTTGTCGACGGCCACCAGCAGATGTGTCATGCCGCCTCGTGCGGTCTTGAATGGTCCTACCATGTCCAGCCCCCAGACAGCAAAAGGCCACGAGAGGGGGACGGTCTCGAGGGCTGAAGCCGGCAGGTGGCTCTGCGTGCTGAAGCGCTGGTAGCCTTCGCACTTGTCGACCAGCTGCTTGGCCGCCTCCAAAGCAGTCGGCCGGTAAAAGCCATGGCGGAATGCCTTGGCCACCAAGGTCCTGGAGGCGGCATTGTGACCGCACTTGCCCCGGTGGATGTCGAGGAGGATCTCTTGCCCTTTTTCCGGCTTGACGCAACGTTGGAAAACGCCGGTGGTGCTGCGATGAACCAGCTCGTGGTTGATGACGCTGTAGGCCGAGGCTCGGCGCTGGATTTGTCTTGCTGTGGCCTCGTCGGAGGGGAGTTCGCCGCGTTGGAGGAACGCCAGGATGGGCTGGGCCCATAAGGGAGCCAAGACGGGAGCCGGTTCGGGCTCGAGCGGGGCGTCAGTGGCGGCCGCAGCCCCCGGGTCCAGAAGATCAGCCCCCGGGTCCGTCCTGCCAGCCCCCGGGGCCGGCTCGCTAGCCCCCGGGAGTGAACCGGTGGAAGGAACGTCGATCGCCATCGTGACGGCTACGGGTCCAGAGCCGGCTGCAGCGGTCACGGCCGGCTCGACAGCCGGAGCTGGCGGCGCTGGCTGGGCAGCCGGAGATGGTGGAGCCGGATAGGCAGCCGGAGATGGCGGAGCCGGCGAAGTTGCTATAGCCGGCCCGGACGGCTGGGCAGCCGGGTCTGTCGGGGGGCCGGCTGCGTTAGCCGGCACGAAAATGGACCCGATTCGGGAGAGGGCTTGATCGAAGGTTTGAGCAGCCGCTCGAGGGAGAAGCCGGCTGGGATGATCTACCGGGTGGAGCCGATCTTTGCCAGCGTATCGGCCACCTCATTGTCTGCCCGGGGGACGTGATGGAACTCATAGCCCTCGAAGGAGCCGGTGAGCTGTTGGACGAGGAAGCGATAGCTGGCCATGTTGGCGTCCCTGGCGTCCCACTCGCAAGAGACTTGCTGCACCACGAGGTCAGAGTCGCCGAAGCATATGATGCGCTGGATGCCGATCTCCTTGGCGAGCCGGAGGCCGTGGACGAGGGCCTCGTACTCGGCCACGTTGTTGGAGGCGGCAAAGTGGATTTGGAGTGCGTACTTGAGCTGATCTCCCCTCGGGGATGACAGGACGATGTGTTGGGAACGTCGCATGGGAAACAAAAATTTTCCTACGCACACGCAAGATCTATCCATGGTGATGAGCATCTACGAGAGGGAGAGTGAATCTACATACCCTTGTAGATCGCTAAGCGGAAGCGTTAAGAAACGCGGTTGATGTAGTCGAACGTCTCCGCGATCCAAATCGCAAGTCATCCCTCGAACTGATCACGAACTAGTGCCGAACAGACGGCACCTCCGCGTTCAACACACGTACGGCTTGATGACGCCTTCACCTCCTCGATCCAGCGAGCGATGGTGAAGTAGTAGATGAGTTCCGACAGCACGACGGCGTGGTGATGATGGTAAGGAACAATCTCTGCAGGGCTTCGCCAAGCACTACGGAGATTATGACGGAGGAACTAGAGGGCTAGGGTTGCCGGCACACGGCTTGGGAAATCCTGATGTGTCCCGTGTGCTAGCCCTGCCCCTCTATTTATATGTTGAGCCCTGGGGTCTAAACTTGGAGAGAAAACCTCCACAAGGTCGGTTTTGCCCGCACAAGGTCGGTTTGGCCCGCACGGAAAGAGTCCAACTCGGATTCCAACAGTTCCGCGCACAAGCGGTAGTACCACTCGTGAGCGGTAGTACTGCTTGAGCGGTAGTACCGCTTCACACAAGCGGTAGTACCGCTTACGCGGTAGTACTGCCTTACCAACGGTAGTACCGCTTAAGGCAGCAGCAAAACTTCCTTTTGCACTTTCCAATACCTCGTGAGTTTTACCCCTTTGGCCCATATAAAGTGTTGCTGCACCCGAACACTTCGGTAAACATCCGGAACCCCTTCCGGTGAATTCCGGAACCCTTCAGGAGATCAAAACACTATTATCACATATATCAATCTTTACCTCCGGACTCTTCCGGAGATCCTCGTCATGTCCGGGATCTTATCCGAGACTCCGAACAACCTTCGGTCACCAACACAATAACTCAACTATACTAATCGTCACCAAACGTTAAGTGTGTAGACCCTGCGGGTTCGAGAACTATGTAGACATGACCGAGACACCTCTACGGTCAATAACCAATAGCGAGACCTGGATGCCCATATTGGTTCCTACATATTCTACGAAGATCTATATGGGTCGAACCTCTATGTCAAGGATTCAGTTAATCCCGTATGCTGTTCCCTTTGTTCTTCGGTATGTTACTTGCCCGAGATTCGATCGTCGGTATCCCTATACCTAGTTCAATCTCGTTACCGGCAAGTCTCTTTACTCGTTCCGTAATACAAGATCCCGTGCCTAACACCTTAGTCACATTGCTTGCAAGGCTTATAGTGATGTTGTATTACCGAGTGGGCCCTGAGATACCTCTCCGTCACACGGAGTAACAAATCCCAGTCTTGATCCATGCCCACTCAACAGACACCCTCGGAGATACCTGTAGAGCATCTTTATAGTCACCCAGTTACGTTGTGACGTTTGATACACACAAGGCATTCCTCCGGTGTCAGTGAGTTGCATGATCTCATGGTCATAGGAACAGATACTTGACATGCAGAAAACTATAGCAATAAACTGACACGATCATATGCTATGTTTATAGTTTGGGTCTTGTCCATCAGATCATTCTCCTAATGATGTTATCCCGTTATCAAATGACATCTCATGTCTATGGCTAGGAAACCTTGACCATCTTTGATCAACGAGCTAGTCTATTAGAGGCATACTAGGGACACAGAGTTGTCTATGTACCCACACATGTATTTGAGTTTCCAATCAATACAATTATAGCATGGATAATAAACGATTATCATGAACAAGGAAATATAATATTAACTATTTTATTATTGCCTCTAGGGCATATTTCCAACAGTCTCCCACTTGCACTAGAGTCAATAATCTAGCTCACATCACTATGTTATTTACATTGTAATGAATCTAACACCCATACAGTTCTGGTGTTGATCATGTTTAGCCCTTGGAAGAGGTTTAGTCATCGGATCAGTAACATTCAGATCCGTGTGCACTTTGCAAATATTTATGTCGTCCTCCTTGATGTAATCGCGGATGGAATTGAAACGTCGCTTTATGTGTCTGGTCCTCTTGTGAAACCTGGGTTCCTTGGCTAGAGCAATGGCACCAGTGTTGTCACAGAACAGAGTCATTGGGTTTAGTGCACTAGGCACTACTCCAAGATCTGTCATGAACTCCTTCATCCAGACACCTTCCTTCGCCGCCTCCGAGGCAGTGATGTACTCCGCTTCGCATGTAGAATCAGCTACTACGCTTTGCGTGGAACTGCACCAGCTAACCGCACCCCCATTGAGAATAAATACATATCCGGTTTGTGACTTAGAGTCATCCGGATCAGTGTCAAAGCTTGCATCGACGTAACCCTTTACAACGAGCTCTTGATCACCTCCATAAACGAGAAACATGTCTTTAGTCCTTTTCAGGTACTTCAGGATATTCTTGACCGCCGTCTAGTGTTCCATTCCTGGATCACTTTGAAACCTTCCGGCCATACTTATGGCAAGGCTGACATCGGGTCTTGTGCACAGCATTGCATACATGATAGAGCCTATGGCTGAAGCATAGGGGACGACACTCATCTTTTCTCTATCTTCTGCAGTCACTGGGCATTGAGTCTTACTCAACTTCACACCTTGCAATACAGGCAAGAACCCCTTCTTGGACTGATCCATTTTGAACTTCTTCAAAACTTTGTCAAGGTATGTGCTCTGTGAAAGTCCTATTAAGCGTCTCGATCTATCTCTATAGATCTTGATGCCTAATATGAAAGCAGCTTCTCCTAGGTCCTTCATTGAAAAACTCTTGTTCAAATATTCCTTCACGCTTTCCAACATTTCTATATTGTTTCCAATCAGCAATATGTCATCCACATATAATATTAGAAATGCTATAGAGCTCCCACTCACTTTCTTGTAAATACAAGCTTCTCCGTAAACTTGTATAAACCCGAACGCTTTGATCACCTCATCAAAGCGAAGATTCCAACTCCGAGATGCTTGCACCAGTCCATAAATGGATCGCTGGAGTTTGCAAACTTTGTCAGCATTCTCTGGATCGACAAAACCTTCTGGTTGCATCATATACAACTCTTCCTTAAGGAAACCGTTAAGGAACGCTGTTTTGACATCCATCTGCCAAATTTCATAATCGAAAAAGGCAGCTATTGCTAACATGATTCTGACAGACTTAAGCATCGCTACGGGTGAGAAGGTCTCATCGTAGTCAACTCCTTGAACTTGTGAAAAACCCTTTGCCACAAGTCGAGCTTTATAGACGGTGACATTACCGTCCGCGTCCGTCTTCCTCTTAAAGATCCATTTGTTCTGAATGGCCTTACGCCCTTCAGGTAATACTTCCAAAGCCCATACTTTGTTTTCATACATGGATCCCATCTCGGATTTCATGGCCTCTAACCATTTCTCGGAATCCGGGCCCACCATCGCTTCTCCATAGCTCGTAGGTTCATCGTTGTCCAACAACATGACCTCTAAGACAGGGTTGCCGTACCACTCAGGAGCAGTACGCATCCTTGTCGACCTACGAGGTTCGATAGCAACTTGATCCGAAGCTTCATGATCATCATCATTAACTTCCTCTTCAACTGATGTAGGCTCTACAGAAACATCTTTCTGCGCTGCGCTACTCTCTGGTTGAAGTAAAGGTTCAATAACCTCATCAAGTTCTATCTTCCTCCCACTCAATTCTTTCGAGAGAAACTCTTTCTCAAGAAATGTTCCATTTTTAGCGACAAACACTTTGCCTTCGGATCTGAGATAGAAGGTATACCCAACTGTCTCTTTTGGGTATCCTATGAAGACGCATTTCTCCGCTTCGGGTTCCAGCTTTTCAGGCTGAAGCTTTTTGACATAAGCATCACATCCCCAAACTTTAAGAAACAACATCTTTGGCTTCTTGCCAAACCATAGTTCATATGGCGTCGTCTCAACGGATTTCGATGGTGCCCTATTTAAAGTGAATGCAGCTGTCTCTAATGCATAACCCAAAAACGATAGTGGCAAATCGGCAAGAGACATCATAGATCCCACCATATCCAATAAGGTTCGATTACGACGTTCGGACACACCATTACGCTGTGGTGTTCCAGGCGGTGTCAGTTGTGAAACAATTCCACACTGTCTTAAGTGATTGCCAAACTCATAACTCAGATATTCTCCTCCTCGATCAGATCGTAGGAATTTAATCTTCTTGTTACGATGATTCTCAACTTCACTCAGAAATTGCTTGAACTTTTCAAACGTTTCAGACTTGTGTTTCATTAAGTAAATATACCCATATCTACTTAAGTCATCAGTGAAGGTGAGAAAGTAACGATAACCACCGCGCGCCTCAATGCTCATCGGACCGCACACATCAGTATGTATGATTTCCAACAAGTCACTTGCCCGTTCCATTGTACCAGAGAACGGCGTCTTAGTCATCTTGCCCATGAGGCATGGCTCACATGTGTCAAGTGATTCAAAATCAAGTGACTCCAAAAGTCCATCAGCATGGAGCTTCTTCATGCGTTTTATGCCAATATGACCTAAACGGCAGTGCCACAAGAAAGTGGTATTATCATTATCAATTCTACATCTTTTGGCATCAATGTTATGAACATGTGTATCATCACTATCGAGATTCAACAAGAATAAACCCCTCACATTGGGTGCATGACCATAAAAGATATTACTCATATAAATAGAACAACCATTATTCTCAGATTTAAATGAGTAACCGTCTCGCAATAAACAAGATCCTGATATAATGTTCATGCTTAACGCCGGCACTAAATAACAATTATTCAGGTTCATCACTAATCCCGATGGTAATCGAAGAGCGAGCGTGCCGACGGCGATCACATCAACCTTGGAACCATTTCCCACGCGCATCGTCACTTCGTCCTTTGCCAGCCTCCGTCTATTCCACAGTTCCTGTTTTGAGTTGCAAATGAGAGCAACCGCACCGGTATCAAATACCCAGGCACTACAACGAGAGTTGGTAAGGTACACATCAAGAACATGTATATCATATATACCTTGTTTGTTGTTGGCCGCCTTCTTGTCAGCCAAATACTTGGGGCAGTTCCGCTTCCAGTGACCAGTTCCCTTGCAATGAAAGCACTCAGTTTCAGGCTTGGGTCCAGCCTTGGGTTTCTTCACGGGAGGGGCAACTGCTTTGCCACTCTTCTTGGAGTTACCCTTCTTACCCTTGCCATTCTTCTTGAAACTAGTGGTTTTATTGACCATCAACACTTGATGCTCCTTCTGAATCTCAGACTCAGCGACTTTCAACATCGCAAACAGCTCGGCGACTGACTTGTTCATCCCGTGCATGTTATAGTTCAACACGAAGCTCTTGTAGCTAGGTGGCAATGATTGAAGAACTCTGTCAGTGATAGCCTCTGGCGGAAGGGGCATCCCCAATTCAGCCAGACGGGTGGAGTACCTAGACATTCTGAGTATGTGATCACTGACAGACCCGTTCTCCTCCATCTTGCAAGCATAGAACTTATCGGAGGTCTCATACCTCTCGATCCGGGCATTCTTCTGAAAGATAAACTTCAACTCCTGGAACATATCATATGCTCCATGACGTTCAAAACGTCTTTGAAGTCCCGGTTCTAAGCCATACAACATTGCACATTGACTATTGAGTAATCATCAGAACGAGCCTGCCAGGCGTTCACAACGTCTGGAGACTCAACTGGAGCGGGTGGATCACCAAGCGGTGCATCAAGGACATAAGCCTTCTGGGAAGCCGTAAGGATAATCCTTAGATTACGGGCCCAGTCCACAAAGTTACTTCCATCATCTTTCAACTTAGCTTTCTCTAGGAACGCATTAAAATTCAGGGGTGCTACTGCGCGAGCCATGATCTACAACATAAATATTGCAAAGACAACTTAGACTATTGTTCAAGATAATGAGTTTAGTTAATCATATTACTTAAAAACTCCCACTCAAATTGACATCCCTCCGGTTATTCGAGTGTCACATGATCCAAATCAACCAACTCAAGTCCGATCATCACGTGAGTTGAGGTGGTTTCAATGGTGAACATCTTCATGTTGATCATATCTACTATATGACTCATGTTCGACCTTTCAGTCTCTTGTGTTCCGAGGCCATGTCTGTACATGCTAGGCTCGTCAAGTTTAACCCGAGTGTTCCGCACGTGCAACACTGGCTTGCACCCGTTGTATGCGAACGTAGAGTCTATCACACCCGATCATCACGTGGTGTCTCGAAACGACGAACTTTCGCAACGGTGCACACTCGGGGAGAACACAATTTTATCTTGAAATTTAAGTGAGGGATCACCTTATAATGCTACCGTCGTCCTAAGCAAAATAAGATGCATAAAAGGATTAACATCACATGCAAATCATAAGTGACATGATATGGCCATGAACTTGTGCTTTTGATCTCCATCTACAAAGCACCGGCATGATCTCCATCGTCACCGGCATGACACCATGATCTCCATCATCTTGATCTCCATCAACGTGTCGCCATGAGGTTGTCGCGCCGACTGTTGCTTCCACGACTATTGCTAACTCATGGCGATAAAGTAAAGCAAAACGGCGAAAATAATTAAAGACAACTCTATGGCTCCTGCCAGTTGCCGTACTCATCGACATGCAAGTCGTGATATTCTATACAACACATGATCATCTCATACATCACATATATCTCATCATGTAATTGACGATATCACATCACAACATACCCTGCAAAAACAAGTTAGACGTCCTCTAATTGTTGTTGCAAGTTTTACGTGGCTGCTACGGGTTAGCAAGAACAGTTCTTACCTACGCAAAACCACAACGTGGTGTAGTGATTGCTTTTTGATCTTCTAAAAGAACCCTCTTCATTGAACCGATTCAACTAAAGTGAGAGAAACAGACACCCGCCAGTCACCTTTATGAAACAAGTGCACGTAGCGGTGAAACCAGTCTGGCGTAAGCGTACGCGTAATGTCGGTCCAGGCCGCTTCATCTCACAATACCGCCGAATCAAGTATCAACTAGTAACGGCAAGCAATATGTATACACCCACGCCCACAACTCCTTTGTGTTCTACTCGAGATCTCATCTACGCATAAACCTGGCTCTGATACCACTGTTGGGAACGTCGCATGGGAAACAAAAATTTTCCTACGTACACGCAAGATCTATCCATGGTGATGAGCATCTACGAGAGGGAGAGTGAATCTACATACCCTTGTAGATCTCTAAGCGGAAGCGTTAAGAAACGCGGTTGATGTAGTCGAACGTCTCCGCGATCCAAATCGCAAGTCGTCCCTCGAACCGATCACGAACTAGTGCCGAACAGACGGCACCTCCGCGTTCAACACACGTACGGCTTGATGACGCCTTCACCTCCTCGATCCAGCGAGCGATGGTGAAGTAGTAGATGAGTTCCGGCAGCACGACGGCGTGGTGATGATGGTGAGGAACAATCTCTGCAGGGCTTCGCCAAGCACTACGGAGATTATGACGGAGGAACTAGAGGGCTAGGGTTGCCGGCACACGGCTTGGGAAATCCTGATGTGTCCCGTGTGCTAGCCCTGCCCCTCTATTTATATGTTGAGCCCTGGGGTCTAAACTTGGAGAGAAAACCTCCACAAGGTCGGTTTTGCCCGCACAAGGTCGGTTTGGCCCGCACGGAAAGAGTCCAACTCGGATTCCAACAGTACCGCGCACAAGCGGTAGTACCGCTCGTGAGCGGTAGTACCGCTTGAGCGGTAGTACCGCTTCACATAAGCGGTAGTACTGCCTTACCAGCGGTAGTACCGCTTAAGGCAGCAGCAAAACTTCCTTTTGCACTTTCCAATACCTCGTGGGTTTTACCCCTTTGGCCCATATAAAGTGTTGCTGCACCCGAACACTTCGGTAAACATCCGGAACCCCTTCCGGTGAATTACGGAACCCTTCCAGAGATCAAAACACTATTATCACATATATCAATCTTTACCTCCAGACTCTTCCGGAGATCCTCGTCATGTCCGGGATCTTATCCGAGACTCCGAACAACCTTCGGTCACCAACACAATAACTCAACTATACTAATCGTCACCAAACATTAAGTGTGTAGACCCTGCGGGTTCGAGAACTATGTAGACATGACCGAGACACCTCTACGGTCAATAACCAATAGCGGGACCTGGATGCCCATATTGGTTCCTACATATTCTACGAAGATCTATATTGGTCGAACCTCTATGTCAAGGATTCAGTTAATCCCGTATGCTGTTCCCTTTGTTCTTCGGTATGTTACTTGCCCGAGATTCGATCGTCGGTATCCCTATACCTAGTTCAATCTCGTTACCGGCAAGTCTCTTTACTCGTACCGTAATACAAGATCCCGTGGCTAACACCTTAGTCACATTGCTTGCAAGGCTTATAGTGATGTTGTATTACCGAGTGGGCCCTGAGATACCTCTCCGTCACACGGAGTAACAAATCCCAGTCTTGATCCATGCCCACTCAACAGACACCCTCGGAGATACCTGTAGAGCATCTTTATAGTCACCCAGTTACGTTATGATGTTTGATACACACAAGGCATTCCTCCGGTGTCAGTGAGTTGCATGATCTCATGGTCATAGGAACAGATACTTGACATGCAGAAAACTATAGCAATAAACTGACACGATCATATGCTATGTTTATAGTTTGGGTCTTGTCCATCAGATCATTCTCCTAATGATGTGATCCCGTTATCAAATGACATCTCATGTCTATGGCTAGGAAACCTTGACCATCTTTGATCAACGAGCTAGTCTATTAGAGGCATACTAGGGACACAGTGTTGTCTATGTACCCACACATGTATTTGAGTTTCCAATCAATACAATTATAGCATGGATAATAAATGATTATCATGAACAAGGAAATATAATAATAACCATTTTATTATTACCTCTAGGGCATATTTCCAACACGATGCCGGCTCCCAGGCCGGCTCGCATCTTCGAGCCGTCGAAGTGCATACGCCAGTGTGTGGAGTCGGGTGGAGGTGGCACGAACTGGGTTTTGGCCCAGTCGACGAGGAATTCGGCCATCGCTTGTGACTTGATGGCGGTGCGCGGCTCATACCGTATCTCGTAGTCGGCGAGGGCGATGGTCCACTTGGCAATCCGGCCGGTGGCGTCCCGGCCGCACATGATCTCGCCCAGCGGTGCCGTGCTCACGTCGGTGATGGCGTGCTCCTGGAAGTATTGCTTGATCTTCTGGGCGGCGAAGTATATGCCGTAGCACATCTTCTGGTAGTGGGGGTAGTTCTACTTGGAGGCGGAGAGGACCTCGCTGAACCGGCTGAGGGAGGCGAGGCAGCCGGTGAACTTCTGGACATCGCGGAGCCGGGTCGGCTTGGGCATGCGCTCGATTGCCCGGATCTTCTCGGGGTTAGCTTCGATGCCACGGGCGGACACGAAGAATCCCAAGAGTTGGCCGGCTGGGACGCCGAAGACACACTTCTCCGGGTTGAGCTTGATCTTGTACTCGCGCAGGTTGGCGAATGTTTCCCGGAGATCGTCGAGGAGGCTGAAATGCTTCTTGGACTTGATGACGATGTCGTCAACGTAGACGTGGACATTCCTGCCTATCTGAGGCAGGAGGCACTTCTGCATGCAGCGCTGGAAGGTAGCGCTTGCATTCTTCAGGCCGAAGGACATGGTGATGTAGCAGTAGGCCTCGAAAGGGGTGATGAAGGAGGTCTTCAGCCGGTCAGCCGGGTCCAGTTTGATCTGGTGGTAGCCTGAGTAGGCGTCCAGGAAAGACAGCAGGTCGCAGCCGGCCGTGGAGTCGATAACTTGATCGATCCGCGGCAGGGCGAATGGGTCATTGGGGCACGCCTTGTTCAGGCTCGTGTAGTCGATACACATGCGCCAGGTCTTGTTCTTCTTCAGCACCAGGACTGGGTTGGCCAGCCAGTCCGGGTGAAAAACTTCCATGATGAAGCCGGCTGCGAGCAGCCGGGCGATTTCTTCTCCTATAGTACGCCGCTTCTCCTCGGAGAAACGGCACAGGGGTTGCTTGACCGGCTTCGCGTCCAGTCGTACATGAAGCTTGTGCTCGGCGAACTTCCTCGGAACACCCGGCATGTCCTTGGGAGACCATGCGAAGATGTCTCGATTCTCACGGAGGAAGTCGACGAGCTCGCTTTCCTATTTGCTATCGAGGCGGGAGCCGATGGTGACGCACTGGGTGGGGTTAGCCGGGTCAAGCGGCACCTGCCTGGTGTCCTTAGACGGCTGGAACGAGGCTTCGCCGACCGACTGGGATGGAGGAGCTGGCATGGCCGGCTGGGCCGAGGCGAGGGCCACGAGCCGGTCGAGCTGCCGTTTCTCCTCCGCTATCTCCAGGGCTTCGGCCAGCCGGCTGCCGTCTCGCACGCACGCGGTTGCCATCTTGTAGTCGCCGGCTATGGTGATGATACCCTTGGGACCTGGCATCTTGAGCTTGATTTAGGCGTAATGGGGGATCGCCATGAACTTGGCGAGAGCCGTCCGGCCCAGCAGCGCGTGGTAAGGACTGTCGAGGTCCACTACCTCGAACCACACTGGTTCGCGGCGGAAGTGGCTGTGGTCGCCAAAGAGGACGTCGAGCTTGATCTTGCCGACGGGGGTGCAGGACTTTCCCAGCACGATGCCGTGGAAAACCGTCTGGCTTGCTTGCAGGTCCTCCACCTTGAGTCCCAACTTGCGCATCGTATCGAGGTAAAGGATGTTGATGCTGCTGCCCCCATTGATCAGCACCCGCGAGAAGCAGCACGAGCGCCTCTCGGAGGTGATGGTGGGATCGAGGAGGAGGGCGTAGCTGCCCGGGCTTGGCATCACAGCCGGGTGGTCAGCCCGGCTCCAGGTGACCGGCTTCTCGGACCAGTGCATGAACTGGGGAGTCGCGGGCATAGTGGTATTCACCTCGCGGCGGAGCCAGCGTTGAGCGTGCTTGTCCGTCTCTTCACTGGTGAAGACGATGTAGGAACCGTCTTGGATGGGGAACTGATCGAGCAGCCGGCCGTCGTTCTGAGCCGGAGCCGGGGTCTGAGCCAGAGCGGGAGCCGGAGGCAGAGCCGGCGCGCGAGGAGGCGGCGGGGGAGGAGTCGGAAGACCCTCGCCCCGGGTCAGCCGTTGCGAGAAGCTGCACTGCCGGAGCGTGTGCGTGGCCGGCTTTGCGCCGGAATGGTGTTTGCAGGGGAGGTCGAGCATCTGCTCGAACGTGAGCTTGGGCTGCCAGGCAGCTTTGCCGGTGCGCTGACGCTGGCTGGATGCCTGGGTAGCCGGCTGCTCTTCCGCGATTGAGGCAACCTGCCGGCTCCCGTAGCGGGGATCCAGCTGGTCGGCCTTGCGCTTGTTGTTCTGCTGCTGCCGGTTGTCGGCGGCCGCCCGCGGCGCATCGGGCGGTGGAGCCGGCTTGGCTGGCGTGGCGACCTTCATCCGCATAGCGGAGTCGGCCGTGGCGTACTTGTCCGCCTTGGCCATCAGGTCCACCAGGGTGGCCGGCTCGGAGCACAGGAGCTTGTGCTTGAGGTGGGTGCCGTCTCGGCACCCCTCGATGAAGTATTGGATGGCCTGCACCTCGTGCACTCCTTCGCAGGAGTTGCGAAGCTCGGTCCAGCACGTGAGGTATTCGCGGAGGGGCTCTTCCGGCCCCTGGACGCACATGGCCAGCTCGCGGGGCCGGCCGGGCCGTTTGTAGGTGCCGGTGAAGTTGCGGACGAACGCTTCTTCGAAGTCCGTCCAGGTGTTGATGCTGCCGGCTGCCAGGCTGTTCAGCCAGGTGCGGGCCGAGCCGATCAGCATAAGGGGAGCATAGCGGACGGCTACGCGCTTGTTCCCCCTAGCGATGCCGACCGCGGTGGTGTAGTCGATCAGCCAGGCCTCCGGCTTGGCAGCCCCGTTGTACTTCGGGGTGTCGCGGGGAAGCGTGAAGCCGGGCGGGAATGGTTCGTTGCGGATCCGGGGGCCGAAGCACGCCGAGCCAATCGAGCCCTCCTCCTCGAGGAGAGCCGACTACGCCAGCCGGTCGAGGCGGAGCCGCGCATCGTTTTCGCTGTGGGGGACCCGCGGCCCGAGCCGGGCCGCAAGCTCGGGGCGGACGACCGGTGGGATGGACCGCGCCGGTTCCTGTCGTGGAGGCGGAGTGTGTCCGCGGCTGCGCCGGCCACTGCCAGCCGGCGCTTCGTCGCTGCGATTGCCGCCAGCCGGGTTGTTGCTGCGCCGGCTGCTCGTTCCCGCGCGACTGGGAACACCGAACGTTGCTTCCCTCGGCGTGCCGGCCGGAGGGACGAGGGGCGCTGGAGTGCTGAGCCGGCCGACGGTCAGCAGCCCCAGCGTCCTCGCCCTCGGGACGGGGAATCTCGGAGACGGCTCCGCCTGGGGCGAAACCGACTTGTTGCGCGTTGGCAGTGTCGATGAGGTCCTTGATGTGCCGCTCACGCGCGGCACGCTCCTCACCCACCAAGGTAGCCAGATCCTCGTAGGCCACCTTGGCGGCCCGCAGGTTGGCCGCGGGGGTGTCGTAGATGGGAAGGCGACTGCCAAGGATTTTCGCGACCACGCGGCCGCGGTCACGCACAGCCCCACGCCGTCTGGGCTCGGTGCCAGCCGGGGTGAGACCATATGCGGAGGCGTACTCCCGCTGCGCGGCTTCCATCCGGCGCCGCTCGGTCACGAGGGCGCTGGCGTCTTCGAATAATACACGGCGAGCCGCCTCCAGCTCGGTTCTGGCGGTGGCCGGGTCCGCCGTCGGGGCGATGGGGGTGCTCAGACCCCGGAGGGTAGCGGTGAGCGGGTCAGAAGTACCGGCGCGGGCGGCAGCCGCGTCGGCCTCGGCCCACGCATGGCCCGAAGTGGTGGAGGAGGCGGTGACCATCACTATTGGGGAACGTTGCATGGGAAACAAAAATTTTCCTACGCACACACAAGATCTATCCATGGTGATGAGCATCTACGAGAGGGAGAGTAAATCTACATACCCTTGTAGATCGCTAAGCGGAAGCGTTTAAGAAACGCGGTTGATGTAGTCGAACGTCTCCGCGATCCAAATCGCAAGTCGTCCCTCGATCCGATCACGAACTAGCGCCGAACGGACGGCACCTCCGCGTTCAACACACGTACGGCTTGATGACGCCTTCACCTCCTCGATCCAGCGAGCGATGGTGAAATAGTGGTTGAGTTCCAGCAGCACGACGGCGTGGTGATGGTGGTGAGGAACAATCTCTGCAGGGCTTCGCCAAGCGCTACGGAGATTATGACGGAGGAACTAGAGGGTTAGGGTTGCCGCACACGGCTTGGGGAAATCTTGATGTATATCGTGTGCTAGCCCTGCCCCTCTATTTATATGTTGAGCCTTGGGGTCTAAACTTGGAGTAAAAGCCTCCTCCAGGTCGGTTTTGCCCGCACAAGGTCGGTTTGGCCCGCAGGGAAAGAGTCCAACTTGGATCCCTGCCGAACCGAGCACAGCCGCGCCCAAGCGGTAGTACCGCTTCACACAAGCGGTAGTACCGCTTGGGCGGTAGTACCGCTTCATACAAGCGGTAGTACCGCTCGGGCGGTAACACCGCTTCACCAAGCGGTAGTACCGGTTACGCGGCAGCAAAACTACTTTTGCACTTTCCAATACCTCGTGGGCTTTTATCCCTTGGCCCATATAAAGTGTTGCTGCACCCGAACACTTCGGTAAACATCCGGAACCCATTCCGGTGAACTCCAGAACTCTTCCGGAGATCAAAACACTATTATCACATATATCAATCTTTACCTCCGGACTCTTCCGGAGATCCTCGTCATGTCCGGGATCTTATCCGAGACTCCGAACAACTTTCGGTCACCAACATAATAACTCAATTATACTAATCGTCACCAAACGTTAAGTGTGTAGACCCTGCGGGTTCGAGAACTATGTAGACATGACCGAGACACTTCTACGATCAATAACCAATAGCGGGACCTGGATGCTCATATTGGCTCCTACATATTCTACGAAGATCTTTTATCGGTCGAACCTCTATGTCAAGGATTCAGTTAATCCCGTATGCTGTTCCCTTTGTTCTTCGGTATGTTACTTGCCCGAGATTCGATCGTCGGTATCTCCATACCTAGTTCAATCTCGTTACCGGCAAGTCTCTTTACTCGTTCCGTAATACAAGATCTCGTGGCTAACACTTTAGTCACATTGCTTGCAAGGCTCATTGTGATGTTGTATTACCGAGTGGGCCCTGAGATACCTCTCCGTCACACGGAGTAACAAATCCCAGTCTTGATCCATGCCAACCCAACAGACACCCTCGGAGATACCTGTAGAGCACCTTTATAGTCACCCAGTTACGTTGCGACGTTTGATACACACAAGGTACTCCTCCGATGTCAGGGAGTTGCATGATCTCATGGTCATAGGAACAGATACTTGACATGCAGAAAACAATAGCAATAAACTGACACGATCATATGCTACGTTCGTAGTTTGGGTCTTGTCCATCACATCATTCTCCTAATGATGTGATCCCGTTATCAAATGACATCTCATGTCAATGGCTAGGAAACCTTAACCATCTTTGATCAACGAGCTAGTCAACTAGAGGCTTACTAGGGACACAGTGTTGTCTATGTACAAACACATGTATTTGAGTTTCCAATCAATACAATTATAGCATGGATAATAAACGATTATCATGAACAAGGAAATATGATAATAACCTATTTATTATTGCCTCTAGGGCATATTTCCAACAGTCTCCCACTTGCACTAGAGTCAATAATCTAGTTCACATCACTATGTGATTTACATTGTAATGAATCGAACACCCATGCAGTTCTGGTGTTGTTCATGTTTAGCCCTTGGAAGAGGTTTAGTCATCGGATCTGCAACATTCAGATCCGTGTGTACTTTGCAAATATTTATGTCGTCCTCCTTGATGTAATCGCGGATGGAATTGAAACGTCGCTTTATGTGTCTGGTCCTCTTGTGAAATCTTGGTTCCTTGGCTAGAGCAATGGCACCAGTATTATCACAAAACAGAGTCATTGGGTTAAGCGCACTAGGCACTACTCCAAGATCTGTCATGAACTCCTTCATCCAGACACCTTCCTTCGCCGCCTCCGAGGCTGCGATGTACTCCGCTTCGTATGTAGAATCAGCTACCACGCTTTGCTTGGAACTGCACCAGCTAACCGCACCCCCATTTAGAATAAATACGTATCCGGTTTGCGACTTTGAGTCATCCGGATCAGTGTCAAAGCTTGCATCGACGTAACCCTTTACGACGAGCTCTTGATCACCTCCATAAACGAGAAACATGTCCTTAGTCCTTTTCAGGTACTTCAGGATATTCTTGACCGCCGTCCAGTGTTCCATTCCTGGATCACCTTGAAACCTTCCGACCATACTTATGGCAAGGCTGACATCGGGTCTTGTGCACAGCATTGCATACATGATAGAGCCTATGGCCGAAGCATAGGGGATGACACTCATCTTTTCTCTATCTTCTGCAGTCACTGGGCATTGAGTCTTACTCAACTTCACACCTTGCAATACAGGCAAGAACCCCTTCTTGGACTGATCCATTTTGAACTTCTTCAAAACTTTGTCAAGGTATGTGCTTTGTGAAAGTCCTATTAAGCGTCTCGATCTATCTCTATAGATCTTGATGCCTAATATGAAAGCAGCTTCTCCTAGGTCCTTCATTGAAAAACTCTTGTTCAAATATTCCTTTACGCTTTCCAGCATTTCTATATTGTTTCCAATCAGTAATATGTCATCCACATATAATATTAGAAACGCTATAGAGCTCCCACTCACTTTCTTGTAAATACAAGCTTCTCCGTAAACTTGTATAAACTCGAACGCTTTGATCACCTCATCAAAACGAAGATTCCAACTCCGAGATGCTTGCACCAGTCCATAAATGGATCGCCGGAGTTTGCAAACTTTGTCAGCATTCTCTGGATCGACAAAACCTTCTGGTTGCATCATATACAACTCTTCCTTAAGGTAACCGTTAAGGAACGCTGTTTTGACATCCATCTGCCAAATTTCATAATCGAAAAAGGCAGCTATTGCTAACATGATTCTGACGGATTTAAGCATCGCTACGGGTGAGAAGGTCTCATCGTAGTCAACTCCTTGAACTTGTGAAAAACCCTTTGCCACAAGTCAAGCTTTATAGACGGTGACATTACCGTCCGCGTTCGTCTTCCTCTTAAAGATCCATTTGTTCTGAATGGCTTTACGCCCTTCAGGTAATACTTCCAAAGTCCATACTTTGTTTTCATACATGGATCCCATCTCGGATTTCATGGCCTCTAACCACTTCTCGGAATCCGGGCCCATCATCGCTTCTCCATAGCTCGTAGGTTCATCATTGTCTAACAACATGACCTCTAAGACAGGGTTGCCGTACCACTCGGGAGCAGTACGCGTCCTTGTCGACCTATGAGTTTCGATAGCAACTTGATCCAAAGCTTCATGATCATCATCATTAACTTCCTCTTCAGCTAATGTAGGCTCCACAGAAACAACTTTCTGCGCTGCGCTACTCTCAGGTTGAAGTAAAGGTTCAACAACCTCATCAAGTTCTATCTTCCTCCCACTCAATTCTTTCGAGAGAAACTCTTTCTCAAGAAATGTTCCGTTTTTAGCGACAAACACTTTGCCTTCGGATCTGAGGTAGAAGGTATACCCAACTGTCTCTTTTGGGTATCCTATGAAGATGCATTTCTCCGCTTTGGGTTCCAGCTTTTCAGGCTGAAGCTTTTTGACATAAGCATCACATCCCCAAACTTTAAGAAACGACAGCTTTGGCTTCTTGCCAAACCAAAGTTCATATGGCGTCGTCTCAACGGATTTCGATGGTGCCCTATTTAAAGTGAATGCAGCTGTCTCTAATGCATAACCCCAAAACGATAGTGGCAAATCGGCAAGAGACATCATAGATCGCACCATATCCAATAAGGTTCGATTACGACGTTCGGACACACCATTACGCTGTGGTGTTCCAGGCGGTGTCAATTGTGAAACAATTCCACACTGTCTTAAGTGACTGCCAAACTCATAACTCAGATATTCTCCTCCTCGATCAGATCGTAGGAATTTAATCTTCTTGTTACGATGATTCTCAACTTCACTCTGAAATTGTTTGAACTTTTCAAATGTTTCAGACTTGTGTTTCATTAAGTAAATATACCCATATCTACTTAAGTCATCAGTGAAGGTGAGAAAGTAACGATAACCACCGCGCGCCTCAATGCTCATCGGACCGCACACATCAGTATGTATGATTTCCAATAAGTCACTTGCCCGTTCCATTGTTCCAGAGAACGGCGTTTTAGTCATCTTGCCCATGAGGCATGGCTCACATGTGTCAAGTGATTCAAAATCAAGTGACTCCAAAAGTCCATCAGCATGGAGCTTCCTCATGCGTTTTACGCCAATATGACCTAAACGGCAGTGCCACAAGAAAGTGGTATTATCATTATCAATTCTACATCTTTTGGCATCAATGTTATGGACATGTGTATCATTACTATCGAGATTCAATAAGAATAAACCCCTCACATTGGGTGCATGACCATAAAAGATATTACTCATATAAATAGAACAACCATTATTCTCTGATTTAAATGAGTAACCGTCTCGCAATAAACAAGATCCAGATATAATGTTCATGCTTAACGCAGGCACCAAATAACACTTATTTAGGTTCATCACTAATCCCGACGGTAATCGAAGAGCGAGCGTGCCGACGGCGATCACATCAACCTTGGAACCATTTCCCACGCGCATCGTCACTTCGTCCTTTGCCAGCCTCCGTCTATTCCGCAGTTCCTGTTTTGAGTTGCAAATATGAGCAACCGCACCGGTATCAAATACCCAGGCACTACAACGAGGGTTGGTAAGGTACACATCAATAACATGTATATCATATATACCTTGTTTGTTGTTGGCCGCCTTCTTGTCAGCCAAATACTTGGGGCAGTTCCGCTTCCAGTGTCCAGTTCCCTTGCAATGAAAACACACAGTTTCTGGTTTGGGTCCAGCCTTGGGTTTCTTCACGAGAGGAGCAACTGTTTTGCCACTCTTCTTGGAGTTACCCTTCTTACCCTTGCCATTTTTCTTGAAACTAGTGGTTTTATTGACCATCAACACTTGATGCTCCTTCTGAATTTCAGACTCAGCGGCTTTCAGCATCGCAAACAGCTCGGCGACTGACTTGTTCATCCCGTGCATGTTATAGTTCAACACGAAGCTCTTGTAGCTAGGTGGCAATGATTGAAGAACTCTGTCAGTGATAGCCTCTGGCGGAAGGGGCATCCCTAACTCAGCCAGACGGGTGGAGTACCCAGACATTCTGAGCACGTGATCACTGATAGACCCGTTCTCCTCCATCTTGCAAGTATAGAATTTATCGGAGATCTCATATCTCTCGATCCGGGCATTCTTCTGAAAGATAAACTTCAACTCCTGGAACATCTCATATGCTCCATGACGTTCAAAACGTCTTTGAAGTCCCGGTTCTAAGCCATACAACATTGCACATTGAACTATTGAGTAATCATTAGAACGAGCCTGCCAGGCGTTCACAACGTCTAGAGACTCAACTGAAGCGGGTGGATCACCAAGCGGTGCATCAAGGACATAAGCTTTCTGGGAAGCCGTAAGGATAATCCTTAGATTACGGGCCCAGTCCACAAAGTTACTTCCATCATCTTTCAACTTAGCTTTCTCTAGGAACGCATTAAAATTCAGGGGTGCTACTGCGCGAGCCATGATCTACAACATAAATATAGCAAAGACAACTTAGACTATTGTTCTAGATAATGAGTTTAGTTAATCATATTACTTAAAAACTCACACTCAAATTGACATCCCTCCGGTCATTCGAGTGTAACATGATCCAAATCCACCAACTCAAGTCCGATCATCACGTGAGTTGAGGTGGTTTCAATGGTGAACATCTTCATGTTGATCATATCTACTATATGACTCATGTTCGACCTTTCGGTCTCTTGTGTTCCGAGGCCATGTCTGTACATGCTAGGCTCGTCAAGTTTAACCCGAGTGTTCCGCGTGTGCAACATGGCTTGCACCCGTTGTATGTGAACGTGGAGTCTATCACACCCGATCATCACGGCGTGTCTCGAAACGACGAACTTTCGCAACGGTGCACACTCGGGGAGAACACAATTTATCTTGAAATTTAAGTGAGGGATCACCTTATAATGCTACCGTCGTCCTAAGCAAAATAAGATGCATAAAAGGATTAACATCACATGCAAATCATAAGTGACATGATATGGCCATGAACTTGTGCTTTTGATCTCCATCTCCAAAGCACCGGCATGATCTCCATCGTCACCGGCATGACACCATGATCTCCATCATCTTGATCTCCATCAACGTGTCGCCATAAGGTTGTCGCGCCGACTGTTGCTTCCACGACTATTGCTAACGTTTAGCGATAAAGTAAAGCATTACATAGCGCTTAATGATTGACACGCAGGTCATACAATAATTAAAGACAACTCTATGGCTCCTGCCAGTTGCCGTACTCATCGACATGCAAGTCGTGATATTCTATACAACACATGATCATCTCATACATCACATATATCTCATCATGTAATTGGCCATATCACATCACAACATACCCTGCAAAAACAAGTTAGACGTCCTCTAATTGTTGTTGCAAATTTTACGTGGCTGCTACGGGTTTGCAAGAACCGTTCTTACCTACGCAAAACCACAACGTGGTGTAGTGATTGCTTTTTGATCTTCTAAAAGAACCCTCTTCATTGAAATCGATTCAACTAAAGTGAGAGAGACAGACACCCGCTAGCCATCTTTATGCAACGAAGTTACATGTTAGTTGAAGGAACCTGTCTCGCGTAAGTGTACGCGTAATGTCGGTCCGGGCCGCTTCATCTCACAGTACCGCCGAATCAAATATCAACTAGTAACGGCAAGCAATATGTATACACCCACGTCCACAACTCATTTGTGTTCTACTCGAGATCTCATCTACGCATAGACCTGGCTCATGATGCCACTGTTGGGGAACGTTGCATGGGAAACAAAAAATTTCCTACGCACACACAAGATCTATCCATGGTGATGAGCATCTACGAGAGGGAGAGTAAATCTACATACCCTTGTAGATCGCTAAGCGGAAGCGTTTAAGAAACGCGGTTGATGTAGTTGAACGTCTCCGCGATCCAAATCGCAAGTCGTCCCTCGATCCGATCACGAACTAGCGCCGAACGGACGGCACCTCCGCGTTCAACACACGTACGGCTTGATGACGCCTTCACCTCCTCGATCCAGCGAGCGATGGTGAAGTAGTGGTTGAGTTCCAGCAGCACGACGGCGTGGTGATGGTGGTGAGGAACAATCTCTGCAGGGCTTCGCCAAGCGCTACGGAGATTATGACGGAGGAACTAGAGGGTTAGGGTTGCCGCACACGGCTTGGGGAAATCTTGATGTATATCGTGTGCTAGCCCTGCCCCTCTATTTATATGTTGAGCCTTGGGGTCTAAACTTGGAGTAAAAGCCTCCTCCAGGTCGGTTTTGCCCGCACAAGGTCGGTTTGGCCCGCAGGGAAAGAGTCCAACTCGGATCCCTGCCGAACCGAGCACAGCTGCGCACAAGCGGTAGTACCGCTTCACACAAGCGGTAGTACCGCTTGGGCGGTAGTACCGCTTCATACAAGCGGTAGTACCGCTCGGGCGGTAATACCGCTTCACCAAGCGGTAGTACCGCTTACGCGGCAGCAAAACTACTTTTGCACTTTCCAATACCTCGTGGGCTTTTATCCCTTGGCCCATATAAAGTGTTGCTGCACCCGAACACTTCGGTAAACATCCGGAACCCATTCCGGTGAACTCCGGAACTCTTCCGGAGATCAAAACACTATTATCACATATATCAATCTTTACCTCCGGACTCTTCCGGAGATCCTCGTCATGTCCGGGATCTTATCCGAGACTCCGAACAACTTTCGGTCACCAACATAATAACTCAATTATACTAATCGTCACCAAACGTTAAGTGTGTAGACCCTGCGGGTTCGAGAACTATGTAGACATGACCGAGACACTTCTACGATCAATAACCAATAGCGGGACCTGGATGCCCATATTGGCTCCTACATATTCTACGAAGATCTTTTATCGGTCGAACCTCTATGTCAAGGATTCAGTTAATCCCGTATGTTGTTCCCTTTGTTCTTCGGTATGTTACTTGCCCGAGATTCGATCGTCGGTATCTCCATACCTAGTTCAATCTCGTTACCGGCAAGTCTCTTTACTCGTTCCGTAATACAAGATCTCGTGGCTAACACTTTAGTCACATTGCTTGCAAGGCTCATTGTGATGTTGTATTACCGAGTGGGCCCTGAGATACCTCTCCGTCACACGGAGTAACAAATCCCAGTCTTGATCCATGCCAACCCAACAGACACCCTCGGAGATACCTGTAGAGCACCTTTATAGTCACCCAGTTACGTTGCGACGTTTGATACACACAAGGTACTCCTCCGATGTCAGGGAGTTGCATGATCTCATGGTCATAGGAACAGATACTTGACATGCAGAAAACAATAGCAATAAACTGACACGATCATATGCTCCGTTCGTAGTTTGGGTCTTGTCCATCACATCATTCTCCTAATGATGTGATCCCGTTATCAAATGACATCTCATGTCAATGGCTAGGAAACCTTAACCATCTTTGATCAACGAGCTAGTCAACTAGAGGCTTACTAGGGACACAGTGTTGTCTATGTACCCACACATGTATTTGAGTTTCCAATCAATACAATTATAGCATGGATAATAAACGATTATCATGAACAAGGAAATATGATAATAACCTATTTATTATTGCCTCTAGGGCACATTTCCAACAATCACTCCCACGCAAACGCAGGAGCCGTCAGCTTTGCCCGTGGGGATCGGTGCAGTCGAGCACCCAGTTAGAGTACTCGTCGGCCGCCGGCTCGCCGGCGAGGCTTAGCTTGTCGAAACGCTCGGCGAGCGCGGCGACGTCGAGTGCGGAGTCGCAACCGAGGCACTCGTTGGAGAGGCCGGCAACGTCGCCCGCAGGGCCTGCCGGAGCAAGCCCCACGAGCATGCGGTTCCGCCCGGACGCGGGGCGGCCGGAGGAGGTGGTGAAGGGCCCCGCCCGGAGCGTGACTCCGGCCGGCGCCGCGGACGGCCCCACGGTGGGCGCCAACTGTCGTGGTTTTGTCACGGCAGATGCCATGGGTAGGCTTATCGAGAGTGGTTGGGGCCGAAGGACGCCGACGGGCTCCGGGAGCGGGGTTAGGCACAAGCGGTGGCGGACAGACGATGTACCCAGGTTCGGGGCCCTCCGTGGGAGGTAACACGCCTAGTCCTACTCGGTCTAGTTGAGACAATGGTGAGGTTACAATGATGCTCCTGGAGCTGTATGGCTAGAGGAGGAAGAAAGGGCTGGGCTGCCCTTGCTGCCTCTCTATGTGTGTGTGGTGTGTGTGTGTAGAGTCGACCCCGTTGCATGGGGGAGGCCCGGGGGGTTTTATAGGCCAACCCCCCGGGTTACAATATGAGTAAGAGATCTCGGGGGGCCCCAGCCGGCAGCCTCTCTTGACCGGCTGCGGGGGCCGCCGGTCGTGGGGTCTTGTCGCCAGTAGGGCCCTCCGGCTGCAGGGTCCCGTTGGGAGCCGGCGGGGCCCGCATGGTGGGTCCCCGTGCCGGTCATGTCGCGGCACAGGCTGCCCCTTGGGGCGTCGTCTTGTGGCAACCGGCCAAGGTCAGCGGTACGGCCGGCTGCCCTGTAGCCATGCCGGGGCAGGTAATGGAGTGGTTGGAGGCGTGCCGGCACTGTTGGAAGCCCTGTCGTGGTCGGCCGAGGTCAGCAGCCACTGTGGCCATGCGCGCCTGTGTGTCAGCGGCCACTGTGGCCACGCCGGGATTGGTCATGGGGGTCTCGTCTTGTCATCGTACTGACGCGCAGAGAGACGGGACGGGAGCCGGTCCGTCCGAAGGTCAGCGGAAGGGCCGGCCTGGAGGCAGCCGGCCATTTGCCAGATGACCGGCTCCTTGATCATCCGGCCGTAGGTGAGCTGGCAACGGACCTGCCGGTTCCTCGCCATCCGGCTCCTCGCCAGCCGGTCTTGAGGCAACCGGCGGCCCGCCAGCCGGCCGTGGCCCAGCCGGCCCCGGGCCGGCCGGCGGTATCGATTTTCTTCGAGCGGGGGGAGGACCCCACAACTTTGGCCTACCCGGGGGTAATAACCCCGTCATGGATGGTGCATCGACAAAGGAAGCTCGATGTGAGTTGTTGTTTCTTCGGTTGTGACTGGCTTCGGTTGAGATGCGGCTAGGTTTTTTCTATTTTGAACAGACACTTTTGCTTTGTAGTTGTGTTGGTCGTGGGTGGCTGTTTTTGGACTAGCCATGAGTGGAGTTCTTACAACGCTCGTTGTTCGCAGCGTGTTGTAGTGATTTTGTATTTACTATTCTCTCTTCTTCTATAAAGTTATGATACACAATTTGCATAGGCTCGAAGGGAAAACGAGGGAAAGAGGTTGCGTTCGTTCTAGGTCCGCCACAGTCCGGAAGAAAAGAAAACCCGGCCTAGTCTTTCTTTTGATTAAAAAGGATGGGTAATGACGTAAATTCGCTGTAACCTCTTGTCGTTTGTGGATCTGCATCGGCCAATCCTAGCTGTGGTTACAAGGACGGGCCGCTAAATAAATGAAGTGGCTAGGACACCGAGTGTGGACGTTCTGAATCCGGGTGCATATGAACCCGCTTTTCAAAAGTGTACTTTAAACACGTTTTGTAATGTCAAAAAATTTGAAACAAAATTTTATGCATACATGTTCGCACAAATATGTCCGTGGCACAAAGTTTTATGAAAAAAGTCTTTTTGTTTTGTCTTCGTAAAAAAACAAATTTTAGTGCTTCTAAATAGCGTTTTGCGACAGAATATTTTGTCTTTTTTGCACAGGCCAAAAAAAAGTTGTTTTTCCATGAAATTTTTTGCACGCACATAGAATATGAAGACGTCCGCGCACACTTTTTTTCAGATTTTTTTGTCATTTCAAAATGTGTTTTTCAAAATGGGTTCATATGTACCCGGATTCATCCATGACTTTCTCCTGGGACACCATACGTGCAGCTGCTTTTCTGCTCTCGCAAGTGGGTGCACAGTGCAGACAAATCGATTCAAGAATGGAGCGATTTTTTTTTTAGAAAAGGAGGAAGACCCCCGGCCTCTGCATCTGAGCGATGCATGCAGCCATTTTATTAATTATTCACAAAAGATCTTACAAAGTAATACATCAGTAAGACTGAAGCCACCGTCTAGGCAACATATGTCGCTACTTCTATACAGTTGATGAAGGGATGCTGATAGTCTGGGCCTAATACCAAACAGACCTCGCAGCCAAACCTAACATCTAAGACCTGAGGCCCCAACCAAGCCACCTGCCGGGTATGGGGCACCCACCGGTCCGGCGCACACTCAGAGGTCGCCGCCGCCAACTGCCACCAATCCATCTTCAGAACTGTACTGACGCATCCACCTTGCCCGGTCTAGCTGCCGTCGACGCCACCACGACGCCAGACAGCGTCGCCCTCCTGCGCGAGTCCATCTTCGCACATCAGACGCCTAATCACCAGGGCGCCACGCCATCGAGATCCGTCGCCTTCAATGTGCAGGATGAAGCACCGCTCCACCGAAGAAAACATCCACTGGTCCCCCGAACCCGCGTACACCTCCAAGAATGACGCCCCCAAGGGAGAGACGACACAAGCGCGCCGTCGTCTTCTGATCTATCGATCTAGGGTTTCCCCCGGAGGTAGCAGATAGTGGTCTAGAACTTCTCCTCGGCAATGCCTTCAAGAAGGAAACGACGCCGTAGAGCGTCACCATCGCCGGCCTTGGCATCTAGCCAAGAGCAGGTTTTCACCCAGATATGTTCGGAGAACTCCATCAAGCTTCTTGTGCACGGGTCGCCGCCTTCTCTGCCGGAGACTAGATCAAAGGATCCAGCCGCCGCCGCCTGACCGCCCGCGGCACCACCACGGTGCCAAAGCAGCCCGACACTGACTGGACCGCGAGTGGGAAGACGGAGACTGCAAAGGTGACGCCTTCAAGAAGGTAACGACGCGTAGGCGCCGTCGTCACCCGCCACGACCGAAGTCGGATCACGGCTTTCACCGGCAGCCGCCCGTCCCCACTCCATGCACAGCCAGCCGGCCGACCACCTCCGACGAAGAAGAAGGCCACCACCACCAAGCCTAGGGCCGGCGCCCCAGGCATCCTCGTGTTGCAGATCAAGTCCATGAGCAGTGCACCGCTGACGGCGATTAAGATCGGTAGCACACCGAATCAGCCCGACTGAGTCAAGGCCAGATCCGCCGCTGCTGGTGCCGTCCTCCAACGCCGCCGCCGCACCACAGCCATGTCGCCGCCGATCTGCGCCACCGCCGCCGATCTGGCCGGAAAGGAGCGCCGCCTCCCAACCAGATCGAGATCCGAGGAGAAAACCGCCGCCGCCGCCACGCCACAAGGGCTTTGCCCTGTGACGCCCCGGGCGACGGCGGCGGAGGGGAGAGGAGGTGGGGGGCGGCTGTAGGAGGAGGGCGGGGGCTCCTCGGTGCGGGGCGGCGCCGCCGCACGGGGGAGGTCGGGGGAGGGCTGAGCTAGGTAAGTACGTACGTCAAAACTGAGTCTGTATCTCTAGTCCTCACACCACGATCGATGGTGATTATAATTAGATCAGAGTGTGTTGTCTGTAAACTTGGATTGTAACCATGTGCAAGGAGTGTTGTGCCCATGAGACCTAGTAAATTTTGAAAAGGAGTTAAGATCAAAACTGATTTCTCCTGGAGTATAGAGGCAGACCACACGAAGCTCCCAGGGTGTACCCAGCAAACTAGCTCTATTTTATTTTATAAAAAAATACTCCTCGGAGCAGGTAACTAATCAGGCCCCCTCTATTTGTTTTGAGAGCCCACTAACAAGAGCACACTCTAAAAAGAGTCACAGATCAACTCACCCAAGTTGCAATTACCAATTAGGAGATTAATTAGCAATCCTTTTCTCATACTATAGAAAACAAAATGATGGGATTTGTGACTACATGTTTAGCCTGATTTGTCCGCTTTGTTTCCCCTCACCAAGCACCTCGGAATCATCCTAGACCTACACAAACCTAGTTGCCAGTTGCTAGTTATTATAATGAACTGATTGGTCCCTCTTATCCACTCTTTTCCAAGCTGTCACACTAACCACCTAATTAACCTCCCTGACAAAAACCACTAAACGAACACCGATTTATGCCTGCCATAATCTAATTAAACTAAACAAAATAGCTATCATTTCCAACCAGACTTGCACTCGCACACCATCCTCTTTTTCTCAAACAAACACACACACACACACACCATCCTCTTGTCCCGCCATTAATTTAATCTTGACTTGAGGATGACAGCCGGGCCCCACCGGTCTGAGATGCTAACCATGATTCTTCTGAAGTACTCATTGTTTTTATTTTGATATAATCCGATTCCTCGGTGGCCAATGCTGCTTGCCCCCTCGATTACATCAGAGGTTGCCCCAGATTCCATGCATCTCACATTTTTCTATCGCCGTTGGTTGATTAGCCCTATGCTTATGTCAGACACACTACCATGACTAGTTTAATTTGAAGGCATGGTCGCTTGCTCCATCCATCTTACTCTAATAACAATCAGCGATACCTTTTACTCTTAGCAATCTCCCATTTCTCTACTAAAATAATTGATTGCACTCACCCGTTACCAATGTTTTATGTTAGGCCAACTGCGACGCACGACCCCAAACGGACGTCCGTTTTGTCCGGATTTCGTCCGTTTGGGTGGGAATGGGACCGTGTCAGCTCGAATCTCCGTTTGTGTCGGCCGTGCGTCCAACGCGCGGCCGCATCTTGGACCCCATCTCATCCGTCGGAGGCCAAATACAATTAAAATCAAGCATAACAAAAATAGTTTAAATCATGCAAAATAAATGGTTCCAGGTTCGAAATAGTTTTTTTATTACAACCCAATCAAAATTTTAAAAATATGAAATAGTCTACAAAACCACTCAAAGTTTGTGCGCACGTAGATGCTGCCATCGCGTTCACGTACAGAGATTAAACGGATAGATCTACTGATTGCCAATGTGTTCCTACATGTGCTCAACGAAGTCATCTTATAGCTGGTTATGAGTGTCCCGAATGCACGCTCCACATCTTTTCTAACACTCTCTTGCTTTTGGACAAACCTCTGTCTTTTCTCTCCTTGTGGGTTGGGTATGGTCTTCACAAGAGTTGACCACTGGAGATAAATACCATCAGCAGGGTAATATCCTTTTTTGTAATAGTGGCCATTGATCTCAAAGTTGACCTCCGGGCAGTGGCCTTCTGCAAGCCCTTGCAAACACTGAAGAATGCTGAAGAACGCTAATATCATTGTGAGAACCAGCTATGCCAAAGAAAGAATGCCATATCCACAGAGCTTCTAGTATGACAGTGGCACTTTTCACATGCCCATTATACTGCTCCTGCCAAGCAAATGGACAGTTCTTCCACTTCCAGTGCATACAATCAATACTACCAAGCATGCCCGGAAAACCCCTCTCTGCATTGATCGTTAACAACCTCTTTGTATCTGCGGCATTTGGCTCTCTCAGGTATTCGGGGCCAAACATAGCCACCACGGCCTTGCAGAAACTGTACATTGATTACAGACATGTGGACTCACTCATACGAACGTATTCATCCACAAGATCACCAGGAATTCCATATGCAAGCATGCGAATAGCTGCAGTGCATTTCTGATAAGAAGAGAAGCCAAGCTTCCCAAGGGCATCCTCTTTGCAGTCAAAGTAAGGGTCATATGCTACAACTGCCTCCCGGGTACGATTGAACACATGTCTCCTCATTCGAAAGCAACGACGAAATTGATGCGGTTTGTAGAGTGCGGTTCTCTCAAAGTAATCAGAATAGAGGAGGTGGTGCCCTTTCTCCCTATTGCGGTTCAAGGCCGGAGCATGGCCGAGGATTGATCCCCTAAACCGAGGCCACATCCTACTGATGTGGTCATGCACAACCAATGATGCCACCACTATGCCCTCATCGTCCGAGGACAAGTCATCCGATGAACAAACAAAGTTGTGAAAGAAATACTCATACGCGCTATCCATGGTACCTTGCGAGCAAAGCGCCGAACACCTTGTGGCCGTGGTGGAGATGCGGCCGGAAAGAAAACGTCGAGTCCAGTCTCAGGCAGCAAAGCAAGGTGGCCGAGACCGCGGGCGAAGGGCGGAGCGAGAACATGTGGAGGAAGAAAAGGGGTCGTGCCGCTGACGGGCAAGGTGGACGGCGTGGGTGGCGTCGGCGACGGCGAGGGACGGAGGGCAGAGCGAGGAGCCAGGAGCGAGGAGGACAGGGAAGCAATAAAATGGGCTGTGTCCCCGACGGGCGGGCCAGGGGAGGACAAGGGCACGCGACACGTCTGTCCGCGCGTGTCCGTTTGACCGCAAACGCGACCCAAACTTGGGCCGGGAATGGATCGAAAGCGGACTGAAAACGGACATTTGTCCGTTTGCGGCCGCGTGTTGAGCCGCGATTTGTGCCCGTTTAGTCCCAAGGGGATGCGGGCGGACGATTTGGGGTCCTGCGTTGGAGTTGCCCTTACGGAACATTATTTCAGGATAGCAACACATACGATTTGGGGGAAATAGCAGCATTCGACAGACATGGTCACATTGACACACACCAAACCAGCCAAAAATTTCATGGTTTACACCATCCGGAAGAAGAATTTTTAAGTAATAAAACGTCCTTTATCGAATAAAAATTCCGAAAAAATAATACCAGAAATGGCTGCTGGCGTTTTGTGGTAAGAACTGACCTCTGATGCAGCCCCGCTCCCAACTCCCCAAGGCTAAATAAAGGTGCACTGACAGGGGGGTGTCGGGGGGATTACCCCCGGGTAGGCTCAAGGAGACGACTCAACATTTTAAAACATCGGGGGAGCCACCCCGGTATGCCAGGCCCCGCGAATCAACGAGACAAACGAAGAAGTGAAGACAGAAGACAAAACTGCGGCCCGGGCGGCTGGCTACCCCCGGCTGGCTCCCCCGGCTGGCTCCTCCCGGCTGGCTTCTCCCGGCTGGCTGCTCCCGGCTGGCTCCTCCCGGCCGGCTCCTCCTGGCCGGCTCCTCCTGGCCGGCTGCGGCCCGACGAAGTCAGCTCCAGGCGTCCCATCGGACATGAGCTGACGACACTGTAGCTGACGGACTGCAGAACCTGCCACCCCGCTACAGCCGGGCACTATTGGCGAATAGTGCCCCGTTGTGCACCCGTCGCGCGTCACTTCACTGCGCTCCAATAGTGGCGCACTGTAGCCTGCATCACTTGTCATCTCCAATAGTAGATAGTTGGCCGGTGGGCCACCCCTTGTCCCCTGGGCCTCCCTATATAAGAGGCACCAGGGGAGCCTCCAAAAGGCAGCCACACACACACTCACGGGAGGCCTCCTCTCATCCTCTCCCTCTCACTCATGCTCACGCATGCATACATACGAGGCCAAGGTAAGGAGCTCACAGCTCCCTCTTCCTCCTCAGACACAGCTCCAGGAGCAACCCTGTACTACATATACACCTCAAATATAGACATGCAGGAGTAGGGGTATTATCTCTCCGGAGAGCCCCGAACCTGGGTAAACCACCGCGTGCTATCCGCATACCCGTCCCGGATCTCCACTGCAGCCTTGCTCTCACCTCTCAAGCCATCCCATGGCATCTGCCGTCTCGGGGTACCCCCGGTGACAAAACGACGACAGTTGGCACCCACCGTGGGGCGCACTGCTGCTGGAACCGTGGTCCGGGCGGGACCCTCTTCGCCGCGACGCCGTCCTCCTGACGTCCTCGTGGCCACACCGCTGTGCCGACGCGACGCGCGCGACGCCGACCTCCCGGCGCCCCCGCGTCGCTGCGCGGCCGGCACCTCCATCGTCGCATCGCCCGCGCGCCCGCACCGACGCGCGTCCTCCGCGCCGCCCCCGCTCCGCGTCGTCCCGGCGCGCCTGTGGCTCCGCTCCGGTCAACTGTGCCCCCGCGTCGGCTCGCCGCGGCCGACGGCGCCCCGCTCGGTCCAACCACGCCCCCGCGCCGGGGCCGGGGCCGGCTTCGCCCGCTCGTGGCCTCCAAGCGACGCGAGCTCCAGCAGCGGCTCACCACGCTCGTGGCCTCCGCCGCCGCGACCGCGGCTGGGGCTGGCCCCTCCGGCGAGCTCCTGCGCGCTGCGCGTTCGGCCCTCCTCCGTGGCCGCGCGGCCGCGTGCCCGCGTGACGCCTCGCCACGCCCGCGCCTGACCATCCTCTCCAACGCGCACACGTCCGCGCGCAGCCTCGCCCGTGGCCGCTCGCCCGACCTCATCACCACTCCGTCCTGACGACACGCGCGCATCCGCGGCTCCTCCGTGCGCAGCCCCGCCCTGTACCGGGTACTCGTGCGCGTGCGGCCTTCCTCCCGCGGCGGACCGCCCCCGCTCCACTGCCGCGTCGGCCTCGTCCATCCGCCCCTGGCCCTGCAGCTCCGCCGTCCCGGTCGACTGGCCGCTCCCGCAGGCCCGCCTGCGCGCGTGCCGGCCCGCCCCGGGCTCCTCTACCTCGGGCCGCTGCTCTCTCCCCGCCCTGCTCCCGCTGGCTACGCCGCCGGCTCCCGCGCGCCATCACGTCGTGCCGACCCCGACGCCCCGCGGCGGGCGTCCTCGGCCTCCGCGCACCCGGCCTGGGCCAGCTCTGGGTCGCCGGCTGCCGCCCACGCGCCAGCCACGGCCTCACCCTGCTCCGCGCCGGGTTCCGCCTGCCTCGCCCGGGCCGGCTCGCGGGCGCGCGGTCCCCTCCTTCGCCCAGCGCCTCCGCATCGCCCGCCGAGCCTGGCCGCGCAACCCCGCCGGCTGCTTCGCGCGCGCGTCTCGCCTCTGCTCCGCCTCGCCCCCGCTCCAGTTAGCAGCGCCGACCCGGCCTCGCCGAACGACGCCTCAGGCTCCTCCGTCGCCTCCGCGACCGACCCGGCGGCGCCCGGCCTCCCTCGCCCACTCGCCGGCTCCTCGCGTGACCCGGCCGTGCACCGGCTCCGTGCGGCCCGCCGCGTCCGGCGTCCAGCTCACCCGTCGCCCTCGCGCCGCCCGGCCTTCCCCCGCGCTCGGTCGCGATGCCGGCTCCGCCCGCTCCCGGCCTCCCACACCTCCGTCCGGCCCTGCCCGCGCCTGGCCTCGCGCCCCCGCGCCGTTTCGCCGGCTGCGCGCGCTCCCCGACCGCCCGTGTTGGCCCTTCTCCGGTGTTCCCGCGCCGGCCGGGCTCCCGCGGCCGGCTCGCCGCCAGCCGACCTCCCGCGCGCCCGCCCGCTGCTCCGCCCCGCTGCGCCGGCTCCCCACGCCCGTGCGCGCCCTAGCGTCGGCTGCCGACCTGCAGCCGGCCTCTCCTGCTGCCGGCCGCCGCCTTCCCGCCCACCGGCTCGCCGCCCCAGCCGGCCAACGCGCGTGCTGGCTCGCAGCCGCTCCAGCCGCCTGCTGTGGCCGCTCGTAAAGAAAGAGAAGGGGTAGGCCGGCTGCCCAGCCGCAAAAAAAGAGAGAGTTTGCGTCCGGCTGCCCACAGCCGGCCAAAGAGAAGAAAAGAAAAAGACGTCTGCCTGCCCGTCCGCCTGCTTCGCCACTCGAACGGCCAGACGCGACCCGGCCCGCCTACCCGCTTCAACACCGGGCCGGCTGGAGAGCCCGCCGGACTGCCCGTCCGCCTCGATGCCTGGTCGGTCGGGCCCGACCGGCTGGACCCCCATTCGAGCACTCGGTGGCTCAAAGGCTACACCCAGCGGGTGCGCCGGCGCGCTCCGCAAGCGCCAAGCCGCGCTGGCTCTCTTCGGCACCCTCCGCCTCGTGCGCGTCAAAGCAATGAACCTCCTCACTCGGAGGCTACGTCCGGCAGCGCCTCGCGCCCATCAGTCGGCGGACCCCGCGTCCGCGTCCAGCAGCGCCTCGCGCCCTTCAGCCGGTGGACCCCGCGTCCGCGCACGGCAGCGCCTCGCGCCCATCAGCCGGCGGACCCCGCGTCCGCGCACGGCAGCGCCTCGCGCCCATCTGCCGGCGGACCCCGCGTCCGTGCACGGCAGCGCCTCGCGCCCATCTGCCGGCGGACCCCGCGTCCGCGCACGGCAGCGCCTCGCGCCCATCAGCCGGGAGACCCCGCGTCCGCGTCCGGCAGCGCCTCGCGCCCATCAGCCGGCGGACCCCGCGTCCGCGTTTGGCAGCGCCTCGCGCCCATCAGCCGGCGGACCCCGCGTCCGCGTCCGGCAGCGCCTCGCGCCCTTCAGCCGGCGGACCCCGCGTTCGCGCACGGCAGCGCCTCGCGCCCACCAACCGGCGGACCGCGCGTTTGCGTCCGGCAGCGCCTCGCGCCCATCAGCCGGCGGACCCCGCGTCCGCGTCCGGCAGCGCCTCGCGCCCATCAGCCGGCGGACCCCGCGTCCGCGTCCGGCAGCGCCTCGCGCCCTTCAGCCGGCGGACCCCGCGTCCGCGCACGGCAGCGTCTCGCGCTCTTCAGGCTGGCGGACCCCGCGTCCGCCCCCGGCACCGCCTCGCGCACATCAGCCGGCGAACTCCAAGTCCGCACCCGGCAGCGCCTCGCGCGCATCAGCCGGACCACGTCGGCAAGCCGCGCTGACTGACATCGACAAAACCGCCTCGCCGGCACCCAAAAAAGCAATGTGAGATCTCCACCCGCATATCCCTGAACCGTACACACAAAACGAATAACCCCGAGCGACCCTCGAGGGCCATCTCCGCATTTATTCTGCTGCCTTACTGTTCGCCCCGGCGCCAGCTAGTCTCGGCCCGGGGCTGGCCGCTTGGCCCGAGACGTTCGTTCCCACGAGACGGCTTAGTAGCGTGTACGGTACCGAAGGCCCACTCTTTGTCTCAGCTACAGATCGCACCGCGACTGTCCGGCTAGCGAGAGCACAAGCTGGAGGTCACCCCACACGAAAGGTGTCCCGGGAGAAAACGGCTTGGGCAACCCGGTCATTTCATTTGCGAGTATCTGCTCGGTCGAGTCCGCTCCCAGAGTCCGAGTACTATACGCTCCATCCCGCGGCCCACTCTTCGCCTCAGCCACAGACCGACTCCCGGCTGTCCGGCTGGCAAGAGCAAAAGCCAAAGAGCGGAGGGCACATGAAAAAGATTGATGGGGGCTCGGACAAAACCGAGTCGGCACCCTCAGTATAAAACTTGCTCTACCAAAATCAATTGTTTGATGCATATGCATCGACTAAACTCGTCTTTTGCACGATCATTTCCATGAGGAACCTCCTCGCTCGGAGGCTCGGAGGCTACTCCCGGCAGGGCCCCGTGCCCATCAGCCATCGGACCCCGCGTCCGCGCCCTGCAGCGCTTCGTGCTCGACAGCCGGCGGACCCCGCGTCCGCCCTCGGCAGGGCTCGACGCCCATCAGCCGGCGGACCCCGCGTCCGCGCCCGGCAGCGCCTCGCGCCCATCAGCCGGCGGACCCCGCGTCCGCGCCCGGCAGGGCTCCACGCCCATCAGCCGGCGGACCCCGCGTCCGCCCTCGGCAGGGCCCCGCGCCCATCAGTCGGCGGACTCCGCGTCCGCACCCGGCGTCATCAACACCACTATCTGCTTCAGCAACATCAAAGACCCTCCGCCCGACTCTTCGAGTCGCCCGGAGGCTACACCCAGCGGGTGCGCTGGCGCGCCCCCGCCGGAAGCAAGCCGCGTCGTCCCCGACCCGCAATCGACCGTCATCAACAACTTCTGCAACAACAACTCCAACGGCAAAAACCCTCCGCCCGACTCTCCAAGTCACCCGGAGGCTCGGAGGCTACTGTCGGGGGCATTACCCCCGGGTAGGCTCAAGGAGACGACTCAACATTTTAAAATATCGGGGGAGCCACCCCCGGTATGCCAGGCCCCGCGAATCAACGAGACAAACGAAGAAGTGAAGACAGAAGACAAAACTGCGGCCCGGGCGGCTGGCTACCCCCGGCTGGCTCCTCCCGGCTGGCTCCTCCCGGCTGGCTCCTCGTGGCCGGCTCCTCCCGGCTGGCTCCTCCCGGCTGGCTGCTCTCGGCTGGCTCCTCCCGGCTGGCTCCTCCCGGCCGGCTCCTCCTGGCCGGCTCCTCCTGGCCGGCTGCGGCCCGACGAAGTCAGCTCCAGGCGTCCCATCGGACACGAGATGACGACACTGTAGCTGACGGACTGCAGAACGTGCCACCCCGCTACAGCCAGGCACTATTGGCGAATAGTGCCCCGCTGTGCACCCGTCGCGCGTCACTTCACTGCGCTCCAATAGTGGCGCACTGTAGCCTGCATCACTTTTCATCTCCAATAGTAGATAGTTGGCCGGTGGGCCACCCCTTGTTCCCTGGGCCTCCCTATATAAGAGGCACCAGGGGAGCCTCCAAAAGGCAGCCACACACACACACTCACGGGAGGCCTCTTCTCATCCTCTCCCTCTCACTCATGCTCACACATGCATACATACGAGGCCAAGGTAAGGAGCTCACAGCTCCCTCTTCCTCCTCAGACACAGCTCCAGGAGCAACCCTGTACTACATATACACCTCAAATATCGACATGCAGGAGTAGGGGTATTATCTCTCCGGAGAGCCCCGAACCTGGGTAAACCACCGCGTGCCATCCGCATACCCGTCCCGGATCTCCACTGCAGCCTTGCTCTCACCTCTCAAGCCATCCCATGGCATCTGTCGTCTCGGGGTACCCCGGTGAGAAAACGACGACAGGGGGTGTATTTTACTCCCTCCGTAATAAAATGCAAGACATTTTTAACAATTGCACGTGAAACAAAAAAAAATGCCCTATATTTTGTCACAAAGGGAGTAGCAAAAGATCGACAGAAAATCAGAAATAATCAAAACACATATGCAAAAATAGGACAAGAAAGGCTACACATTGAATACGCAATCTGGAAATTTAAACAGGCCATCTGAGAGACCGAAGCAAAGCAGCCAACCAGAATAGAGTTGGAGTACCACAAGAAAAGGAGCAGTATACTCCCTCCGTCCGGTAAAGAGTGAACATTTGGCTTTAAAATTTGTCCACAAAAGAGTGTACTTCTATCCTCCCAATGCACTTTAAAGAAGGAAAAAATGTTTCTCTCTCATCACACGATAATCAAGACCAATAGCATTCTACACATGGTCTTATTAATTTCTACATGCACTTAGCTCATTCGGGGTTGGGTAATTAAAGAGGAGAGAGATGGTGGCTTGCACCTTTCCAATGCATTTTTTACTCCACTCCATAATTTGTCCTAAAATTTCTAGATGTTCACTTTTCACCGGACGGAGGGAGTAGTCACCAAGCACCAATGATTTGCAGGGAGAGAGATAGGGCTTTTTCTTAGGCCTCTCTGACTCTCTCTCTCTCTCTCCAGAGAGAGCTCTAGGGCTGCAGTTGGATAAGAGAAGAGAGGAGAGTGGAGGTAGCAGATTAGCATCCAGATTAGCCGTACTGCCCATCTTGCAGATTCTGAATCTCCTCGCCCTACTATCCATCTTCTTCTCTGGCTTTCCAGGTGAGGCTGCCTGAGGTTACACAGATCCGTCATGCATTTTATCTCCTTGGTTCCCCGGCTCCAATCTAGGAGCCATGGTTCTTTGTGTTGTTCTGGTTCTGGCGAGATTAACCATTGTTCTAATCGTTTTCTCGGTTGAACTTCTCTATTGGTTAGTGCTGGAACATGTAATTTTGAAAAGGGGAAATAAAGCTCGCTTCCCGATTTGGTTTGCCTTTTGTTTTTTTCCCATTTCCGGTCGATGTGCTCTGTTTGTCCTCTTTCAGATTTTCGTTCCTGTTTATCCTCTCTCATTTCCTGTGCATTTCACTAGCTGTGGTTAACAACAGTGATTTGTATTCTTAATAGAAATCGGAGGGGGAGGCCCTTCTTTTATATTATTCAAAAAAAAAAAACAGCGATTTGTATTCCAATCATGTCGAATTTCTTGTTGCTGTTCTAGAACTGCCTGCTATTGTTCTTTTTTTCTTTTTCTCTTGACCTCTAATGCTCTGAATTTGGCACCCGTGCAGTGTGCCAGTGTGTGCAGTAGCGGTGCTAACCACCACTAATTCAGATCCAATCCTGTTGCCACATCACACATTATATTACTTAGCGAGAAGTCATGACATTGTGTAAATTAGTGGTAGCTCAAGCATAAAATGGATTCTGTGGTCATAAACAAGCTTCTTCTGCATGTGCTACACACAATTTCTTGGCCAGAAACTTCACTATATACATTTTCTTAATTGTATTTATGTTCTGAACTGTTTGTCTGGACGAGTACTAACAGGCATTAGTTTTTGCGTGTTCAACAGTGTATGATCAGGTCACTAATCAACTGAACCAGCATGAGCTCCCATGGTGTTGTTGCCGTGAAGCCAATCGCTGCGCCGGACAAAACAGCGCAATCTTATGCTTGTGGATCCACACAGCCCTCAGTTCATAAGCTGCTGGATGCTAAATTGGACCACCTTGGGCTGTTGGATGATAATCTGTCATCCACCAGTCAGTCATCAGACATCAAGACTGAGCTGATCCGATCATCAAAGAGTAGCCTGAGCCTACCATTTAACCTTCAGAAAAGAAGCCCTGAGCCTGATCCTGAAAGCCCCTTGTCGCATGTCTCACATCCCAATTTTTCAGAGCCAATGGCCTCAAACTCTTCAACGTTCTGCACAAGTTTATTCTCATCATCTTCGACAAACTCGGCGCCGAGTCGGCAAATGGGTGCTCTGCCTTTCCTGCCTCACCCTCCCAAGTATGAGCAGCAGGTTCTCCCAGGGCAGTCATCAACCTCCTCCCTGCAACTCAGTGGTGACACAGGCAATGCTCATGACGAAGCTGAACAGCCAGATGACATAAAAGACTTTCTCAATCTTTCAGCTGGAGATGCTTCTGATGCCAGCTTCCATGGTGAAAACCAAGCGTTTGCTTTCGCTGAGGCCGAGCAGATGGAGTTCCAGTTCTTGTCCGAGCAGCTCGGAATCGCCATCACCGATAACGAGGAGAGCCCCCAGTTAGATGTGAGTTCATTGCCATTTCAGACATTTTTATTTTATTGTAATGTGAGGGTAAACAGAATTATCCACTGAACTTTTGCAGCATGTCTGAAACTCTTACTTAGTACAGTATTCCTCTTCATGTGATATGCTGTTGTTCAGGACATATACGACACGCCACCGCCACAAATGTCGTCACTTCCAGTGTCATCCTGCTCCAACCAGAGTCTGCAGAATCCAGGATCTCCGGCTAAACTGCCGCTTAGCTCATCACGGTCATCTTCTGGATCTGCAGCGGCTAACAAGTCAAGATTGAGGTGGACACTGGAGCTCCATGAGCGTTTTGTAGAGGCCGTAAACAAGCTTGAAGGACCTGACAGTAAGATGACTGTTCTGCTTTTATTTCCCAAATGTATTTTCAATTTTCTGTTTTCCACTCTAAATAGTTCACTTCAACATCTCTTATTACAGAAGCAACTCCCAAGGGCGTTCTGAAGCTTATGAAAGTGGATGGCCTGACCATCTATCATGTAAAGAGTCATTTGCAGGTACTAACTACTTCAGGGTTATTTCCCCACTTTTCACTGAAAATAACATCAAACATGCCGAATGTCTTCTTCTTTTCATTGTTACTTATATTTTGCTTGTCTTTGTTGAACAGAAGTACCGACACGCAAAGTATATTCCAGAGATAAAAGAAGGTAAACAAACTACAGAAGATAAATATTGTTCACATGTAATCGGCATCGGCGCCTTTAGCGATTCAGAATTTTGATGCATACTGTTGTCTGCAGAAAAGAAGGCTTCCTCAGACGTCAAGAAAGTACAACTGGGTAGCAGCGGAAGCGATCCGTTCAAAAACAAGTGAGCTCTCTGAATTATTACACCGGAGTGCATGCATAGCAAACGCCATGACATTAGAAATTTACATCTCCTCCCTTCTCCTTTTGTTAGGAACTTGGCAGAAGCTCTACGGATGCAAATGGAGGTTCAGAAACAGCTCCATGAACAGCTAGAGGTGCGTGTCAGAAACTCTGAAATGCAGCTCACTGTTGTCACGCGTGTCAGAATTCAGACATATGTCTGAAGTTCATCTTAGAAAATTGTGGATTTCCTGACAGTCTCTGTGCTTAACCTTGGCCAGGTGCAAAGGCAGCTGCAGCTACGGATAGAAGAACACGCGAAGTACTTGCAGAGGATACTGGAGGAGCAGCAGAAGGCCGGCAGTGGCAGCTCGCTCTCACTGAAAACCCCGACAGACAGACCTGAACCTGAAGAGGCCACCACTTCTTCACCTCAGCCGTCCAAGAACAGCGAGACAGAGTCATAACAGCCGTCACATTATTCGGTTGCCGGCAGCTTGCGGAAGCTCGCCACTTCCTCGGTGGCCACGATGATATATACACGAACACGAACACGGTGGTCAGAGCGTGTATGTATATGTATATAACTTTCACTTTGGGAATAGAAATGGGGCAACCAATAAGCCGATCACAGCATGGTTTTGAATTTGCATCAAGCAGTGTCCAAAGTCGAATTTGCATCAAGCATTCGGATATTTGTTGCATTTCTGTGGTCGAAAAGATGAATTACGTTTTTCACCCCCTCTTATTTTCCCGCTTCCCCAAAATGCCCCTGCACCGTATGTATATCTTCAGAAATGACATAGCACAACACTGCAAACCCTCGTTCTTCTCTGTTCTCCCCCAAAAATTCAGTTTCCCCCCAACCATAGCCTAGCCGAGGCGGCCATCGTCTCCCCCACCAACTTCTAGGTCTTGAGGCACGGCCATCGTCTCCCCCCTCCGGCCTACCTTCGCCGGTCCACCATCTTGGACCAGTTCAAGACCAGCTTCGATCAGTTCGTCCTCGACAGATCCCAGGGCATTTTCCGGTAAAACTTGCCCCCCTGCTCTCATCGCTGCTCATTGGAACGCGTGGGAAAGAAGGACGCGTTGTCTAGGTCA
Source organism: Elymus sibiricus (assembly GCA_039707655.1). Lineage (NCBI taxonomy): Eukaryota > Viridiplantae > Streptophyta > Magnoliopsida > Poales > Poaceae > Elymus > Elymus sibiricus. Next base: position 413,581,362 of record CM077675.1, on the reverse strand, counting down.
GGGCTCTGTCCTGTTTCCTGAACGAGGAGAGGAGCTCCTCAGGGTCAGGGGCGTGCCCTAGGATTTCCAGATCGGTTTATATCTTTGTAACGACATGATGCATTGTTTTTGACATATAGAGCTTATAGATTTGATAAAATAAAACCCATAGAGTACTAATTGATCAGTATACTGAATTGATCATATCGTCATCCTTAACTCATCCATCTTGTTTCTTACGGATGCCAACTTTCCCATAATTTAGTTTTTCACAGATGTGTGATTTTTTCTAGAAATGAGTTTAGGGTTTATAAATGGGTGATGACATCGCCATCCTTAACTCATCCATCCTGTTTCTTAGCTTGTTATAGCTTGTTTATAAATGGCAGTTGCTACCCAGAGAATAGCAATGTACTGTCGCCGACTTACTGCAGAATCATAATAGCTACCAAATATAGAGGATTCAATTCAAATTGTAACGTTGCTGACTCGCTGTTTTTCAGTTGCTGGGGGCTTGGAGCGGGGCACGTTCGAGGACCGGGAGGAGCTAAGACAAGGGGTGGTCCACACGTGAGCTTTCTCAACTCATCGCTTGTTGTCGTCGGGTTTAGGCCAAGGGTTTTTTGAATTGGGGATTGTGGCGGGACGCGGTCAGTCTGGTCTTGCGATGAGCAGCGGCCAGGAAGGGGCTGATGCAGATGAAAATTTGTTTGGGCTTTTTTACTTTCCTTCTTTTGACGGAACGTTTTTGGCCACTAGGCCGCGACGGAGGAGGGAGGTGGGCTGCTGCAGCTTATGGGCTGCATTATTGAATACTTTTCAATCTTAGCCCAATTTTGGTTGTTGTCTATATATACTAGAAGCATACGCGCACTTTGCTGCCCATATCATAACCATGATAATGTGCATTATCTTCGTTTTTGCTCAATGGTGCACATCTAAAATAAAATGTTTAGGGTCACCAATAGCATCAGTGCGAATCCTAAAATATATGGTTCTTATGTATCAGGTGTAGGTATTGTTTTTTTTAGAACAATGGGCTGCTTTCCTTCAATGTTTATTTTCCTTGTCGTTGATATGGAAAATGCTCATGATCAGTTTGTCAGGTATCAATCGACTCAATCTTTTTTTAACGGAAACAATTCATTATCCAAAAGAATAAATTAAATCCGGTGTAACCTAAATGATTTTGCAATTATTCACAAATTCAAGACAACTTGAGAAATCTTCCTAGCTGGAAATGACAAGAAACACACAGTGCAACTGTAAAACCAGATATGAAATTTTCTAAAAGGCATGCACTCACAATGCAAGAACATAGTTCAAGTGCAAAACAATGCACATCATTAAAGTATTTATACTGTAGACCATTTTATTATGTGAGGAGATAATTTAAAAACACAATAAGGCAACACAACCACAATTTATTTTCACAACTAACGTTGAGGGCAGACCAAGAATGTTATATATTCCTTCCTCCTTTGTCTCTTCAACTTGTCCTAGGCGGTGTTGCAGATCGTTTGAAGCATGCTTTCCCTATTTCACATGCCAATAAATAAAATAAGTATCAAAGTGATTGGGCATTTATGCAAGAGCCCAATGAAGGAAAAAGTGGCACGTAAAACTACATACAGATGAAAGCATGCTACTCTTGTAAGATCTTGTAATAGTGCATACTGCGTACAGATGAAAGAATGGTACTATTGTTATCTCTTGTAATGGAAAAAGGAACATTGTTTCTCCTTTTATGACATGTGCAAGAAAAAGAACAAGAAATCTCCCTAGTAAATCATATTAAAAAAAAGAATGATAAGAACTAAGAGCATATTTTGCGCTTTTCTAATCTAACCTGCACAATGCCAGTATACTCGTACAGTCCTACTCCTAGTTATTTAGTTTCAAAAATTCTGAGAAGCCATCACCCTGAAGTTGCACCGATAGACAATCATCAAAGGCTTTGTACAACTCTTTAGTTATCAGGTCGCTGCGAATGCAATGTTCACCAATCAAAAACTAACTTTCATATAATAATCTATGGGCAGTCAGGGCTCCTCCGGCCTACCTTCACCGGTCCACCATCTTGGATCAGTTCAAGACCAGCTTCGATTAGTTCATCCTTGACAGATCCTGCAACATTTCCCAGTAAAGTTCACTCCCCTGCTCTTATCGCTGCTCTCTGGAACGTGTGGAAAAGAAGGATGCGTAGTCTAGGTTAGGGCTCTGTCCTGAACGAGAGAGGAGCTCTTTAGGTTCAGGGGCATGCCCAGGATTTCCAGATTGGGTTATATCTTTCTAGCAACATGATGCATTGTTTTTGACATAGAGCTTATAGATTTGATGAAAGAAACCATAAAGCACTAATTCATCAGCATATTGAATTGAAAGTATAAAATTCTTCCAGAAATATAGTAACATTGCAGAGTACTAATTGTTCGACATATCAAGGTGCCAATATTTCAAATAATATAGAGAGGATACACAACGATATGAAAGCTTACAAGTTACCTGACAACTTTCCCATGCGTTAGTTTGTACAGATGTGTGATTTTTTCTAGAAATGAGTTTAGGGTTTATAAATGAGTGATGATATCGTCATCCTTAACCCCCCCATTTTTTGTTTCTTTGTTTGTTATAGCTTATTTTAAATGACAGTTGCTACTGAGAGAATCACATTGTACTGTCGCCGACTTACTGCAAAATCATAATAGCTACCAAATATAGGGGATTTAATTCAAATTGAACGTATCATCACTGACTCGCCATTTGTCAGTTTGTAGACTGGTGCCTGCCGGTTGGAAAAGGTGAGGCACACTGGTTGCTGGAGGTTTGGAGTGGGGCGCGTTGGAGGACCGGGAGGAGCTGAGGCCGGGGCTGGTCCACGGGTAAGCTTTCTCAACTCATCGCTTGTTGTCCTCGGGTTTAGACCGAGGGTTTTTTGAATTCAGGATTGTGGCGGGCCGCGGTCATTCTGATCTTTGCGATGGGCAGTGGCTGGGAAGGGGGCGATGCAGATGGAAATTTGTTTTTTTTCCTTTCCTTCTTTTGATGGAAACGTTTTTGGCCACTAGGCCACGATCGGAGAAGGGAGCTGGGCTGCTGCAGCTTATGGGCTGACATATTGAATACTTCTAAATCTTAGCCCAATTTTGATAACCCATAAGATGTGCATCATCTTATTTTTGCACACTGATACACATCTGAAATAAAATGCTTAGGGTCACCAATAGCATCAGTGTGAACCCTAAAATATATGATGTTTATGCATCGAGTGTAGGTATTGGATTTTTTAGAACAATGGGCTGCTTTCCTTAAATGTTCATTTTCCTTGCTGATATAGAAAATACTCACGTTCTATTTGTCCGGTCAAACATTTTTTGCTACCTTGCATGATGCCAGGTATCAATTGACTCAATCTTTCTTAAACGGAAGCAAATCGATCATTATCCAAAAGGAAAAAAGTAAATCTGGTCTAACCTAAATGATCTTGCAATTATTCTATAAATTCAATACATTTGAGAATCTTCCTAGCTGGAAATGACAAGAAACAGACAGTGCAACTGTAAAATCAGATATGAAATTTTCTAAAGGAGATGCACTCACAATGTAAGAACATAATCCATTCCAAGTGCAAAACAATGCACATCATCAAGGTATTTCTACTGCAGAACATTCTATTCTGTGAGGAGATAGTTTAAAAACACAATAAGGTAACACAACCACAAAATTTGGTTTTGTAACCAACGTTCAGGGCAGACCGAGATAGTTATATACTCCTTACTTCTTTGTCGCTTCAACTCAACCTAGACGGTGGTGCCAATCGTTTGGAGCATGCCTTCCCTAGTTCACATGCCAATAAAATAAAATAAGTATCAAAGTGACTGGGCATTTATGCATGTCTGGGAAGGAAAAAGTGTCATGTAAAACTACGTACAGATGAAAGAATGGTACTCTTCTTGTATCTTGTAATAGCGCATACAGCTGAAAGAATGGTACTATTGTTATATCTTGTAATGGAAAACAGAACATTGTTGCTCCTTTTATGACATACTAGCAAACATGCTCATGTGTAGCAACGGGAGAAAAGAATCATATGCCACTACCCTAATAAGCATGCCTCAAGGACCCCCTCTCACAGTCTTCGTCCTCTATTTCAATTAAATAGTGTCCCATCCGTGTCGCTGCTTATCCTCCTTTCTGCCCTTGCTAAAGATGGACGCACTGTCCACCTGATCACTAGCGTCTTGTCGTGTATGGACTGCGACAATGCAAAGGAATATCTAAACCAATCTCTCGATATTGCTGTGAGGGCCGCCCTCATGTCCCCTCATGCCACCTTCCCGTGCTTCACTACGGAGCAAACACCAGTTGCCATGAACCAAGCGACAAATGACTAACTGAATTAAACATATGATTAAGTGATATGCATAAGATCAATAAAACCTTTGAGAGTAGCAACATTCAGGAGGTTTAAGGATTCATGGCTGATGACTCAACTCAAATAAATAGGACAGACACACAATTATTTTTGTTCACCTTCTATGTTAATTACGTTACACGCCTCCATGAATTTGCTGAAAACAAGAGCCCCAAGGCATGCGGCCAATGCACTGCCGGTCACGGAGCTCACCACGAGATCACCACCACGTCGTCGTGAACATCCTTGCAAACGGGGCTCACTACAGTTGAAGCTGGGTAATTTGCCATCCTTGCGAACCAAGGGTCTGTTTGGATTGGTTCCTGGAGGTGCCCAGCCAAATAATCAGCGTTGACCAGGTGATGGGTGTCTGTTTGGATAGATGCCGATAAATTGGCTCGCCCGCCGCTCCTCAACTTTCTGCCTTCAGTTTTGCACCAAATTGTTGGCAAGGCGTGGGTGGCTAAAATGTCTGCCAACTTTTTGGCGAACCCATGGTTGGCGGGGCAGGCATTGGCAGAATCCAAACAGTCCCCCGAGGGTCTGTTTGGATTGGTTCCTGGAGGTGCCCAGCCAAATAATCGGTTTTGACCAGGCGATGGGCATTTGTTTGGATAGGTGCCGATAAATTGGCTTGCCTGCTGCCCCTCAGTTTTCCACGTTCGTTTTGCGCCAAATCGTTGGCGAGGCGTGGGCGGCCGAAATGTCCGCTAATTTTTTGGCAAGCTTGTAAATTCCCTCTGAAGCTTTTTAAACAAAGAATTGCATCTTGTAAGTTCCCTCTGAAGCTTCAACCATGTTATCATCAGGTTTGGGAATCCCAAATCTAGCGGGAATTCAGTAAGTGCTGCTTTAGACTGTAGAAAGAGCTACAGCTAAATAATAAGGCATGTTATCAATAGCAGCAGTGAAGTAGAACGCCACTGTGATGGCACCGTTCGCCTTCAATGGGAGTAGCTCAATTGCGTCCTGCAGAAAACATGACATGAGCCAGGTGTGCTCCGTCGTCGCCCATGCGGACGGCGGTACCGACGGCGTGGTGCAGGCTTGGTGGACGAAGGGATCCCTGATGGCGTGGGAATCGCTGGCGTTGGCCTTGACCGTTGTTGCAGACTTGCAGTCGGCTTCAGTGCGGGCGAGGCCAAGATCTCATGTCTAGTTATGAGAGGAGGGTGATGGTGTGAGCTTTGTCACCATCGGCCTCGGCGCGGATCTTTCGCCATGTGATATCTCACGCCTAGGGTAGGAGAGTAGGTGATGGCGTGGGATGTGTCCCCGTTGGCCTCGTCACAACTCTTCGTCCATGGCAGCCACGACGTCCCTCCGTTCTGCTTGCCCTGCTTCGACACTTGTCGGATGCATCTGTGATGGTACACGATGGGTTGACCGTGCCGCATGTACTGGGATCAGAATTGCCCTGTAGGATTAGCCTCGGCTTGGTTTGGCAGCTCGTCTGGTGCTTCTTGCCTCCCCAGCGACGACATATTTATGGAATGTGTTAGGAAGGGTTTGATTCCAAGCGAGAGTTATATCTGGGCATGGGCAGCCCGGCCCGGTGACCCGGCCCGAAAAACCCGGGCCGGGCTTTAGGTTCGGGCTTGGGAACCAGGCCCGGGAAGCAATCGGGCCGGGCTCGGGCTTACAAAAAATGGCATTTTACACGGAGGCCCGTCCCGGCCCCGAAATCGCCTATTTAGTCCATTCGGGCCGGGCTCGGGCCTGCAGATTGAGTTTTTTGGATGGGCCGGGCCGGGCTCGGGCTTGGGATTTCTAGTTCGGGCTTTATAAAGCCCGGCCCGGTGAATGCCCAGGTTTAGCGAGAGTCCATATCGTGAGGGAAGTGGAGTTCAGTTCCAACAGGGGTTTGCCTCTCACGGACAGAAGAAAAAACACAGGAAGACATGCGTGCCATTCGTGGCTAATGTATGAAATTTTATATGGCAGAACGAAACCACTGACCGCGGGTTGATTACCAAGAAAGTCGGAGGTTTTCTGTAAATATGATGGACCAAAAATATCACCTCCCTTTATTAGTAGGTATAGATGATGGACAAGAAATTAAGAAGCCTTCCTGATAAATCATATTCAAAAGGAATGAACGATAAGAACTAAGAGCATATTTACACTTTTCTAGTGTAACCTACACAATGTCGGTATACTCCTATAGTCCCACTCCTAATTATTTAGTTTCAAAATATTTGAGAAGCCATCACCCTGAAGTTGCACCGATAGACATTCATCAAATGCTCTGTACAATTCATTACGTAGTTATCAGGTCGCTGCAAATGCATTGTTCACCAAATCAAAAACTAACTTCCATATAATAATCTATGGGTAGGGCTGCAAGGACATGACCCGGGTGAATGATAATGTAGGAATTAGCTAGTTAGGATCTCCTAATCTATCAACGTATATATCTGATATCTCAACTTAGCAGATTTTACATTTTGCACTTATTACTATATGCCATCTCATTCTTGCAGAAAACTGGCATATAGATACACTGGTGAGCTAGAAATTATCTAGTTGGGATATAATCTATTAACATAGGTATCTGATATCTCAACTTACTTGATTTTACATTTTGTACCCACATGATATTCCATGTTCTAATGACATGATCCTAGAAATACCAGAGCCATAAGTTCTGTATGGCAGAAGTGCATTTTTTCAACCTTCCATTCACATAGCATATCTTATCAGTTTGACTGAGAAAACATATGTAAACTTACTTGATCTACATGGATCTAAATATGAGTTGATAAAGCAGTTGAGAAGAAGAAATTCCTTCACAAAAAGCGAAGGTTTTGCCTATTCAGAGAGGAACTGTTCATCGCTGCATTATGCCGCAAATCTGACACGCTTTTATCCTGTGCTGGTGTTGGAAAGGGATATATTCCCTCTTTACTACGGTTCCTTCCCAGTAGCACAAAGCATAATAAATATTAGTGCATGTTAAATATACATTCACCTTTCTGCTCAAAAGTAGCTTCATCTGCACCTTCTTTTGTCGGTACACAGAAGGGAGTTGGCACTGAATTTGTAGAGATCTTGAAGTTATATGCCTTTGTGGCGAAGTCGGGTCTCTTTTTACTTGACATGCCAATTGTTCATGACACAGAATTAGGGTCCGCATGGAATCGGTGTAAACTTATACACCTGGATTTAGTTTACAGGTGTATATTACTGGCCGTAGTATGATTTCCACCTGGAATAAAAACGACGGCTCGAGGTCTGTATTGATTACACTGCTATTTAGGATCCAACCGACAATCCAAGCGGGGCCTTAGGAACTAAAATTACAGGAAACAAATACAATTGTGTGTTTTAAGTAAGCAAAATATACAACCAAACCAAGCCTAGTGGTAGCAGGTTATAATCATGGCTAATGAAATACTTCTTAAATATAGTTTCCAAAGACCCTAGCCCGAGGTGGCCATTGTTTCCCCAAGCTTTTAGGTCTAGCGGCACGGTCCGCGACCCCCTCTGGCCTACCTTTGCCAGTCCACCATCTGGCCCCCATCTTGTATCAGCTTCAGTCGGTTCATCCTTGACAGATCCCGCCACATTTCCCCGTAAAGTTTGCTCCTCTGTTCTTATTGTTGCTCTTTGGAACCTGTGGACAACAAAGAATGCCAAGTCTTCAGGAATGGGATCCGATGGAAGAGAAGGAACTGTGATCTGTAACCTAGGTCACGGCTCTGTGCTGAATGAGAGAGGAGCTCTTTAGGGGCGTGCCAGGATTTCCAGATTGGGTATTCAAAGTAAAAAAAAAAACTTTGTAACAACATGATGCATTGTTTTCTACATATAGCGTACAGATTTGATAACAAAATGTAGAATACTAATTAATCAGTATATTGAATGGAGAGTATAAAGTTGATCATAACATCACAACTTCCAGAAATATAATAACACACGGAGCACTAATTGTTAAAAACATATCAAGGTGTCACTATCTCAAATAATATAGAGAGGATTCAGAATGATAAGAAAGCTTACAAGTTAGAGGAAAACTTTCCCATACTTTAGTTTTCATAAACATGTGTATTTTTTGTAGAAATGAGTTTAGGGTTTATAAATGAGTGATGATATCCTTCCAGTGAATGTAACAAAGCAATCATTTTTTCCCCACCCCATCTTGTTTCTTAGTTTGTTTTTGACACAAGTCATCATTGAAGAAAAGGCTCTCAACGCTCTCGCTGACGCTGTTCATCAGTTTATGGACTGGTGCCTGCCAGCCAGAAGAGTGTGGAGCACTGGTTGCTGGAGGCTTGGAGAGGGGCGCGTTGGAGTACCAGGAGAAGATGAGGCAGGGGTTTAGACCGAGGTATTTTTTGAATTGGGAATTGTGGTGGGATGCCGTCATTAATTGTAATCTTTCCGATGGGCAGCAGCCGGGAAGGGGGCGATGCAGATGGATTTTTTGTGTGGCCTTTTCCCTTTCGTTCTATTGTTGGAAACGTTTTTGGCCACTAGGCCACGTCGGAGGAGGGAGGAGGGAGGTGGGCTGCTGCAGTTTATTGCCTGATCTTTTTAATACTCTCTAATATTAACCCAATTTTGCTTCTTGTATATTTATATGCAGAATGTGTAGTATACATAATTGTTTTTTTGTCAAAATCATGGGTATTCAACTGAATACCCATGACTTGAGCTCGGCCCGCCCAATTAGAATAATATGCACATGCTGGAAAATAACTCATCCTCCTTCAACTTTTAGGTTTAGGTTTTGGCTGGTCAGAAGTGCTATAAATGACTCTCGGGCACGGATACGATATAGGAATCCGACTCCAATTCGGGTGTCTGATTCGGTAAAATAAATTGTTCATGGCAAATATCCTATACAGATTCAGGGTTTCTGGCTCAGCAACTTAAATCAGAAGAAGCGTTTCTGTGCTTTTTGGGTACATTGGAGTGAGCCCTTAAATGGCTAGATTTGGTTAGCAGAATTATTTTTTATTTCGGGTTGCAGGGACAGTAGCAGACAGGGAGGGTTTAAACTTTGGGCGAGGGCACATATTCAAATATAATATGCTTTTTTGGGAATTAACTTTTGCTCCAAAAAGGCAATTCTGCTGCGGGTGGCTAGCTTTGCAGGGACATTATCACTGTAGAAATTAGCTTTGAGGGGACAAGGGCTGTTTAATTTCCTGTCTGACCCGGGTTCGAGGTTTAGGACCAGCTTCCTTGCACATTCCCATCTTTAGTGAATTCAAGAGCCCCCGCCAACTTCATTTTAGTGTAAACATGTTGTAATTTTCCATATATCACTAATCTGTCAATAGAACCAAATTGCTTGGTCAATATCTTTGTGTACTTCAATCTGTTCGCTGTTGGTAAATGTGTTTCTCACCGTAGATCATATATTTGTGTATTCTTTCTTCATGTCAGTTACACGGAACAAAATATTACAAGTAACTTTGTTTAATATTTTCTGTGTTAGGATGGGTTTAGGGTAATGTATGATCCCATTGGTAGCATATGTCATGTGCGGTCTTGCTAATATGGGGAATTAGTTGAAAGCCAATAATTTATGTGAATTACACTTACATACATGAGTGAATAATATATGCTGTTAATTCTTGCAGGGAGGTTAGACTGTACTACTGAAATCCTTCTGCGATGAACAAGAAACAAAAAACATCTTCAGGGCAGAGTGTTGACTTGATGGAGGCAGGTGCTCACTTCGATTCTCGGTTAGCAACAGCAATAGGAAAATTCATCATTGAGGCTGGACTTGGGCAGGATGTTCTCAACTTGACATCTTTCAAGAAGATGCTTCAAGTGGCTTCCAACAGGGATGAGGTTGCTATTCCTACGTATGAATCCATTTTGCAGGAGGAACTAAAAGAAACTGAGCACCGTGCAATTGAACTCAAGGAAGAATGGAAAAAAAGTGGTTGCAGTTTAATTATGGATAGTTGGAAGAGCCAATGTGGTAAAAGAAGCTTCGTAAGTGCTTCGCTGCATTGCAGCAATGGTATGTATTTCCTGAGATCAATTGATGTCTCTGGAATCACCGAGGACATGGATGAGCTAGTTTTAGTGTTTTCTCGTGTGGTTGATGATGTTGGCGCCCGCAACATAGTTCAAGTTATCACAAATGATGCGTCACCACATATGCGAATGGCATGGCATTATGTGCAAAAGAAACATGACCATTCATTCTTCACTCCACTGTGTGCTGACTTCTGCATCAACCTTCTGCTTGAGAAAATAGCAGCACTGGAACATGTCAGTGAGGTCGTAACAAAGGCAAAGGAAGTAACAAGGTTTATATATGGCCATACACTGCCAATGGAACTGAAAGGAAGTTACATCCCGGAGGAGATTCTGAGCAGTTCTTATCTGAAATTTGTTGCTGTGTTCATCACATTAGAGAGGTTGGTTTCTGCAAGAGCAAATCTAGTACAGATGTTTAGCTCACCTGAATGGGTTTCCTCTGGTTGGGCTTCTCAAGGTTTGTTCAGGCATATCCGTGGCATAGTAAAGACAGATGATGTGTTTTGGTGTGCTGCTGCTGATGTTTTGAAGGTTACAAAACCAATTGTCGATGTGTTGTTTAAACTAGAATCTGAGGACTGTCCAATGGGTATCTTGTATGATGCCATGGATAGCGCAAAAGAAGAGATTAAGCGCAATCTTGGAGATAATCATGGTCCTTATTGGGAATTAGTTGACACGATATGGGATTCTTACTTGCACAGCCCACTCCATGTTGCTGGTCATCTGCTAAACCCAAGGGTCTTCTACAAGGATCCTTCCCATGATGATCCTGAGGTCAGAAGCGGTATTGAGGCCTGCGTAACCGGAATGGCCAAAGGGCGTTATGATCCAGCGGAACTGGAAGCACAGATTGTATTATATAAAGGAAAATCGGGTACTTTTGGTTCAGATTCAGGAAGTCAGCAAATAGTGGAGATACCACAAGGTAAATTAGAGCCTACCCCCTCGTAGTCAAGTCAAACTTCCCCTTGCATTTCTTTTCACTTTGATTTCCAAAATACTAAGATATCCACTGCGATCATCGTTGCTTCATCAGTATTACAAGAGGGGAATTAAAATCTGAACTTGTCTTGCTTCAAATTGCAGTTAATTGGTGGGCGGCCCATGGTACTAGCACACCTGAGCTGCAAAGCTTTGCAACTCGGGTGTTAAGCCAAACATGCTTTGGCACTGAAAGGTACAACATGAACTGGCAGGTATCCGAGGAGGTACATGAGACAAGGCCATTTATAATCCAGGAGCTGTACCGTGGACTAGAGTACGCCCACTACAATAATTGTTTCGCTAGTGCAGTCCCATTCATACGCGGTCTTTCTGGGGATCGGTTTGATAAACCTGGCAGACAGTTGGGGAGTGATTGGCTCGGGTATCCACCGCATCCAGAAGCTATAGTAATTGAAAATTGAGTACATAGATATAGCAAATTTTATTCTTGAACAGAATGTGGGCACAAACAATTGTGGTTATTTGTGTTGTAACAGAATGTTTTTTTCCTGGACATTCATTCATCAAAACAATGGCAGAAAACATATGGGGATACCTTTTCGGCACCCCAAAAATGTGTTACCCATATTTTCTTTGTTTCTAAATTTCACTTGCATCTATTATGTCTGCGCATGCATAGACTGGCATATTTTTCTGGAGAAAAATTATTAGTACCAATCATGCTATTATCATCCATGAATGCCTAATTGTTTGTGGCTGCATGACCTGTTAAGAGAAGTAAGATCAAGGAATACGGTGTGGCAAGGTTTTATTTGTTATTTGGACCCCCCCTCTTGTTTTGTGAAAGGATGCAAGGTTTGCTTGCTCTCTGAAGTAGTGATTTTTTTTTTGTCAGGCTAAGATACAAGGATTAACGAAACGACGAAGTTGCTTTCCTCTGGAGAAAAGAGTCATGCTGTGGTCTTTCTTTCTGTTGAGGTGAGTGATGCTGTTGTCTAATATTAAGTGACATTCAACATTCAGAATTAAGTCTATGCATGAAGCGATTTTGGATGGTGGAACTAGGGACGTACGCATGCTGGACTATGTGGAAGTGACACATTCCCTTGAATCTACTAAAGAGGTTATTCTCATCATCTTCGACAAACTCAGCGCCATGTAGGCAAATGGGTGCTTTACCTTTCCTGCCTCACCCTCCTAAGTATGAGTAGAAGGTTCTTCAGCAGGTTCTCCCAGGGCAGTCATCAACCTCCTCCCTGCAACTCAGTGGTGATACAGGCAATGCTCATGACGAAGCTGAACAGCCAGATGACATAAAGGACTTTCTCAATCTTTCTGCTGGAGATCTTTCTGACGCCAGCTTCCATGGTGAAAACTGTTACAGTATATGTGGATTGCACTAGCCCTTTCCATCAGTTCGGACTTTTGGTTGCGTTGGCTAGTGCATGAAGCTTAACATGGTATCGGAGCTAAGGTCTTGAGTTCAAGTCCTGGCTTTCGCAATTTATTTAAAAAATTGCTGATAGCCCCCCTTTGTGTCCACGTAGAGGCCTCTTGAGTCATACGTGAATTTCGCGTGCCGTCGCTCTCTTCCGGTTGCACGTGTTGACTTGTCTTCCCCGTCACACGTGAGAGGGGGTGTTACAGTATATGTGGATTGCACTAGCCCTTTCCATCAGTTCGGACTTTTGGTTGCGTTGGCTAGTGCATGAAGCTTAACAAAAACCAAGCGTTTGCTTTCGCCGAGGACGAGCAGATGGAGTTCCAGTTCTTGTCTAAGCAGCTCGGAATCGCCATCACCGATAACGAGGAGAGCCCCCAGTTAGATGTGAGTTCATTGCCATTTCAGATTTTTTTTATTGTAATGTGAGGGTAAACAAAATTATCCGCTGGACTTTTGCAGCATGTCTGAAACTCTTACTTAGTAGTATTCCTCTTCATCTGATATGATGTTGTTCAGGACATATATGACACGCCACCGCCACAAATGTCGTCACTTCCAGTGTTATCCTGCTCCAACCAGAGTCTGCAGAATCCCGGATCTCCGGGTAAACTGCCTCTTAGCTCATCACGGCCATCTTCTGGATCTGCAGTGGCTAACAAGTCAAGATTGAGGTTTACACTGGAGCTCCATGAGCGTTTTGTAGAGGCTTTGAACAAGCTTGAAGGGCCTGACAGTAAGATGACCATTCTGCTTTTATTTCCCAAATATATTTTAAATTTTCCGTTTTCCACTCTAAATAGTCAACATCTCTTATTACAGAAGCAACTCCCAAGGGCGTTCTGAAGCTTATGAAAGTGGAAGGCCTGACCATTTACCATGTAAAGAGTCATTTGCAGGTACTACTTCAGAGCTATTTCCTCACTTTACTGAAAATGAAATCAAACATCTCTTCTTCTTTTCATTGTTACTCATAGTTTGCCTGTCTTTGTTGAACAGAAGTACCGACACGCAAAGTATATTCCAGAGATCAAAGAAGGTAAACAAACTACAAAAGATAAATACTGTTCAAAAGTAATCGGCATCAGCGCCTTTTTGCGATTCTGAATTTTGATGCATACTGTTGTGTGCAGACAAGAAGGCTTCCTCGGACATCAAGAAAGTAGAACCGGGTAGCAGTGGAAGTGATCCATTCAAAAACAAGTGAGCTATCTGAATTATTACACCGGAGTGCATGCATAGCAAACACCATGACCTTAGAAATTTACATCTCTTCCCTTCTTTTGTTAGGAACTTGGCAGAAGCTCTACGGATGCAAATGAAGGTTGAAAAACAGCTCCATGAACAGCTAGAGGTAGTCTGAACTCTGAAATGCAGTTCACTGTTGTCAAATGTGTCAGAATTCAGACATATGTCTGAAGTTCATCTTAGAAAATTGTCTGGAGATTGTCGATTTCCTGACAGTCTCTGTGCTTAATCTTGGCCAGGTGCAAAGGCAGTTGCAGCTACGCATAGAAGAACACGTGAAGTACTTGCAAAGGATACTGGAAGAGCAGCAGAAGGCCGGCAATGGCAGCTCGCTCTCACTGAAAACTCTGACAGAGCCGTCCAAGTCGACGTCGAAAGACAGAACTGAACCTGAAGAGGCCAGCACTTCTTCACCTCAGCCGTCCAAGAACAAGAACAGCAAGACAGAGTCATAACAGCCAGTCACATTATCCGGCTGCTTCGCCATTGCCGGCAACCCGTGGAAGCTCACCACTCCCTCGGTGGCAGAGCTGTGGTGGCCATGGCGATATATACACGAACATGGTAGTTTGAATGAACTTGAGGTTTTAGCCAGTGGTCGCCAGTGGTCGTCTCCCCCCTCTCCGCCGGTCCACCACCTTGGATCACTTCAAGACGAGCTTCGATCAGTTCATTGTCGACAGATCCCGCAATATTTCCCGGTAAATTTCGCCCCCCTGCTCTTACACTGCTCTTTGGAACGCGTGGAAAAGAAGGATGCGTTTGTCTAGGTCAGGGCTCTGTCCTGATTCCTGAACGAGAGAGGAGCTCTTTAGGTTCAGGGACGTACCCTAGGATCTCCAGATTGGGTTATATCTTTGTAATTCCATCAAGGTGTCACTATCCCAAATAATATAGAGAGGATTCAGAATTATAAGAAAGCTTACAAGTTAGAGGAAATCTTTCCCATACGTTAGTTTTCATAAACATGTTTTTTTGTAGAGATGAGTTTAGGGTTTATAAATGAGGGATGATATTCTTACAGTGAATGTAACGAAGCAATCATTTTTCCCCACTCCCATCTTGTTTCTTGGTTTGTTTTTGACACAAGTCATCATTGAAGAAAAGATTCTCAACACAAGCAGTTTCTAGCGACAGAATTGCAATGTCCTGTCGCTGACGCTGTTCATCAGTTCATGGATTGGTGCCTGCCAGCCTGAAGAGTGTGGAGCACTGGTTGGTGGAGGCTTGGAGTGGGGCGCGTTGGAGGACCGGGAGGAGATGAGGCAGGGGTTTAGACCGAGTTTTTTTTTGAATTGGGAATTGTGGTGGGACGCCGTCATTAATTCTAATCTTTCTGATGGGCAGCGGCCGGGAAGGGTGCGATGCAGATGGATTTTTTTGGGCCCTTTCCCTTTCCTTCTATTGTTGGAAACGTTTTTGGCCACTAGGCCACGTCGGAGGTGGGAGGTGGGCTGCTGCAGTTTATTATTGGCTGATTTTTTTTAATACTCTCTAATATTAACCCAGTTTTTTCTTGCGTATTTATATGCAGAATGTGTAGTATACATAATTCTTTTTTTGTCATGAGTTCGGCCCGCCCAATTAGATAACATGAGCATATGCTGGAAATAACTGATTAGGAGTGCTATAAATGACTCTCGGACACGAATACGGTATCGAAATCCGACTCCGATTTGGGTATCTGATTCGGTAAAATAAATTGGACACGACAAATATCCTACACAGATTCAGGGTTTCTGGTTCAGCAATTTAAATCAGGAGAAGCGTTTCTGTTCTTTTTGGGTACATTGGAGTGAGCACTGACATGGCTAGATTTGATTAGCAGAATTAATTTTTATTTTGGGTGGCAGGGACAGTAGAAGACAGGGAGGGCTTAAACTTTGGGTGAGGGCACATATACAAATATAATATGCTTTTGTGGGAATTAACTTTTGCTCCAAAAAGGTAATTCTGCTGCGGGTGGCTAGCTTTGCAGGGATATTATCACTGTAGAAATTAGCTTTGAGGGGACAAGGGCTGTTTAATTTCCTGTCTGACCCGGGTTCGAGGTTTTAGACCAGTTTTCTTGCACATTCCCATCTTTAGTGAATTCAAGAGCCCCCGCCAACTTTATGTTAGTGTAAACATGTTGTAACTTTCCATATATCACTAATCTGTCAATAGTACCAAATTGCTTGGTCAATATCTTTGTGTACTTCAATTTTTTGGCTGTTGGTAAATGTGTTTCAGACTGTAGATCATATATTTGTGTATTCTTTCTTCATGTCAGTTACACGGAACAAAATACTACAAGTAACTTTGTTTAATATTTTCTGTGTTAGGATGGGTTTAGGGTAATGTATGATCCCATTGGTAGTATGTCATGTGCGGTCTTGTTATATGAGGAAGTAGTTGAAACCCAATAATTTTATGGGAATTACACTTACATACATGAGTGAATAATATATGTTGTTAATTATTCCTGGGAGGTTAGACTGTAGAAGCCACTTGCCTATAAAACCGAAATCCTTCTGCGATGAAAAAGAAACAAAAAACATCTTCAGGGCAGAGTGTTGACTTAATGGAGGCAGGTGCTCACTTCGATTCTCGGTTAGCGACAGCAATAAGAAAATTCATCATTGAGGCTGGACTTGGGCAGGATGTTCTCAACTTGACATCTTTCAAGAAGATGCTTCAAGTGGCTTCCAACAGGGATCAGGTTGATATACCTACGTATGAATCCATTCTAGAGGAGGAACTAAAAGAAACTGAGCACCGTACAGTTGAACTCAAGGAAGAATGGAAAAAAGTGGTTGCAGCTCAATTATGGATTGTTGGAAGAGCAAATGTGGTAAAAGAAGCTTCGTAAGTGCTTCGGTGCATTGCAGCAAAGGTATGCATTTCCTCAGATCAATTGATGTCTCTGGAATCACCGAGGACATGGATGAGCTAGTTTTAGTGTTTTCTCGTGTTGTTGATGATGTTGGCGCCCGCAACATAGTTCAAGTTGTCACAAATGATGCGTCACCACACATGCGAATTGCATGGCATTATGTGCAAAAGAAACATGACCATTCATTCTTCGCTGCACTGTGTGTTGACTTCTGCATCAACCTTCTGCTTGAGAAAATAGCAGCACTGGAACATGTCAGTGAGGTCGTAATGAAGGCAAATGAAATAACAAGGTTTATATATGGCCATACACTTCCAATGTAACTGAAAGGAAGTTACATCCCGGAGGAGATTCTGAGCAGTTCTTATCTGAAATTTGTTGCTGTGTTCATCACATTAGAGACATTAGTTTCTACAAGAGCAAATCTAGTACAGATGTTTAGCTCACCTGAATGGGTTTCCTCTGGTTGGGCTTCTCAAGGTTTGTTCAGGCATATCCGTGGCATAGTAAAGACAGATGATGTGTTTTGGTGTGCTGCTGCTGATGTTTTGAAGGTTACAAAACAAATTGTCGATGTGTTATTTAAACTAGAATCTGAGGACTGCCCAATGGGTATCTTGTATGATGCCATCGACAGCGCAAAAGAAGACATTAAGCGCAATCTTGGAGATAATTATGGTCCTCATGGGGATCTAGTTGACAGGATATGGGATTCTTACTTGCACAACCCACTCCATGCTGCTGGTCATCTGCTAAACCCAAGGGTCTTCTACAAAGATCCTTCCCATGATCCTGAGGTTAGAAGCGGTATTGTGGCCTGCGCAACCAGAATGGCCAAAGGGCGTTATGATCCAGGGAAATTGGTAGCACAGGTTGAAGTATATAAAGGAAAATCGGGTACTTTTGGTTCAGATTCAGCAAGTCAGCAAATAATGGAGATACCACAAGGTAAAATAGAGCCTACCCCCTTGGAGTCAATACAAACTTCCCCTCGCATTTCTTTTCACTTTGATTTCCAAAATACTAAAATATCCACTGTGATCATCGTTGCTTCATTAGTATTATAAGAAGGGATTTAAATTCTGAACCTGTCTTCCTTCAAATTGCAGTTGATTGGTGGGCGGCCCATGGTACTGGCACACCTGAGCTGCAAAGCTTTGCAACTCGGGTCTTAAGCCAAACATGCTTTGGCACTGAAAGGTACAACATCAACTGGCAGGTATTCGAGGAGGTGCATGAGACAGGGCCATGTATAATCCAAGAGGTGTATTGTGGACTGGTGTACGCCCACTACAATAATTGTTTCGCCAGTGCAATCCCATCCGTACGTGGTCTTTCTGGGGATCAGTTTGATAAACCTGGCAGACAGTTGGGGAGTGATTGGCTTGGGTATCCGCCGCATCGAGAAGATATAGTAATTAAAAATTGAGTACATAGATATAGCAAATTTTATTTCTTGAATTGAATGTGGGCACAAGCAATCGTGGTTATTTATGTTGTGAGTTGTGACAGAATGTTTTTTCTTGACATTCAGTCATCAGAACAATGGGAGAGAATATACGGAGGTACCTTTTTGGCACCCCAAAGAAGTGTGTTAGCCATATTTTCTTTGTTTCTAAATTTCACTTGCATCGAATATGTGTGTGCATGCATAATCTGGTATATTTTTCTGGATAAAAATTATTAGTACCGATCATGCTATTATATTCCATGAATGCCTAATTGTTTGTGGCTGCATGACCAGTTAAGAGAAGGAAGATCAGGGAATGCAGTGTGACAAGGTTTTATTTGTCATTTGGACCTTTCCCCCTCTAGTTTAATGAAAGGATGCAAGGTTTTCTTGCTCTCTGAAGTAGTAATTTTTTTTGTCAGGCTAAGATACAAGGATTGACGAAACATCAAAGTTGCTTTCCTCTGGAGAAAAGAGTGATGCTGTGGTCTTTCTTTCTTTTCAGGTAAGTGATGCTGTTGTCTAATTTTAAGTGACATTCAACATTCAGAGTTAAGTCTATGCATGAAGCGATTTTGGATGATGGAACTAGGGACGTGCGCATGCTGGACTTTGTGGAAGTCACATATTCCCTTGAAGTTACTAAAGAGGTTGTGAAAAAAAAAGTTTTGGTAAGCAAAATATACAACCAAACTAAGGGCTAGTTCTTTTGGTGGATTTTTTGGGCTTCTAGAATAAGCTTATTCTAGAAACCCTACCCAGCTTATTCTAGAAGCCCAACCATTTTTTTTAGAAACCTACTAGTGAATCCTTAATTAGTAGCCTTCTAAAATAGTAAATTTGGTTAGCCTTCTAGAATAAGCTGGGTAGAGGGCAACTTATTCCAGCTTATTGTAGAAGCCAACAAAAGAACTGGCCCTAAGCCTAGTGGCAGCAGATTATAATCATGGTTAATGAAATACTTCTTAATGATAGTTTCCAAAGACCCTAGCCCGAGGTGGCCATTGTTTCCCCGAGCTTTTAGGTCTAGCGGCACAGTCCACGATCCCCTCCTGCCTACCTTCGCCAGTCCACCATCTGGCCCCCATCTTGTATCATCTTCGGCCGGTTCATCCTTGACAGATCCCGCCACATTTCCCAGTAAATTCTGCTCCTCTGTTCTTACCGTTGCTCTTTGGAACCCGTGTACAAGAAATAATTCCAAGTTCTTCAGGAATGGGATTCGATGGAAAAGAGAAGGAACTGTGGTCCGTAGCCTCTGTGTTGAACGAGAGAGGTGCTCTTTTGGGGCGTGCCCAGGATTTCCAGATTGGGTATTCAAAGTTCAAAAAAAAAACTTTGTAACAACATGATGCATTGTTTTTGACATATAGCTTACATATTTGATAACAAAATGTAGAGTACTAATTAATAAGTATATTGAATGGAGAGTATAAAGTTGATAATAACATCACAACTTCCAGAAATATAATAACACACGGAGTACTAATTGTTAAAAACATATAAGGTGTCACTATCCCAAATAATATAGAGAGGATTCAGAATGATAAGAAAGCTTACAAGTTAGAGGAGAACTTTCCCATACTTTAGTTTTCATAAGCATGTTTTTTTTTGTAGAAATGAGTTTAGGGTTTATAAATGAGTGATGATATCCTTTCAGTGAATGTAACCAAGCAATCATTTTCCCCCCACCCCCATCTTGTTTCTTAGTTTGTTTTTGGCACAAGTAATCATTGAAGAAAAGGCTCTCAGCACTAGCAGTTGCTAGTGAGAGAATTGCAATTTACTGTCGCTGACTTACTGCAAAATGTAAAATCTATGAAATATAGGGGATTGAATTCAAGTTGTAACATACTGTCACTGATGCGCTGTTTGTCAGTTCATGGGCTGGTGTCTGCCAGCCTGAAGTGTGTGGAGCACTGGTTGTTGGAGGCTTGGGGGGAGGGGGGGGGGGGGGTTGGATGGCCTGGAGGAGCTGAGGCAGAGTTTTGGACCGAGTTTTTTTTTGAATTGGCGATTATGGCGGGACGTGGTCATTCTAATTTTGCGATGGGCAGCGGCCGGGAAGGGGGCGGTGCAGATGGAAATTTGTTTGGGCTTTTTCCCTTTCCTTCTTTTTGTTGCAAACATTTTTGGCCACCAGGCCACGTCGGAGGAGGGAGGCGGGCGGCTGCAGTTTATTGACTGAAATTTTCAACACTCTCCAATCTTAGCCAAGTTTTGCTTCTTGCTTATATATATGCAGAATGTGTAGTATACATAATTGACTTTTTTTTCAAAATCATGGGTATTCAACTGAACTAAAACTTTTTGTGTAATCTTTCTTCATGTAGTTACACGTAACAAATTATTACAACAAGTAACTTTGTTTAATATTTTCTGTGTTAGGGTGAGTTTAGGGTAATTTATGATCTCATAGGTTGTATATGTCATGTGCGGTCTTGTTATATGAGGAAGTAGTTGAAAGCAATAATTTATGTGATTTACACTTTACATACATGAGTGAATAATATGTTGTTAATTATTGCAAGGAGGTTAGACTGTAGAAGCCACTTACCTACAATATTGAAATCCTTCTGCAATGAACAACAAACAAAAAAAACATCTTTAGGGCAGAGTGTTGACTTGATGGAGGCAGGTGCTCACTTCGATTCTCAATTAGCAAAATTAATATGAAAATTCATTATTTAGGTTGGACTTGGGCAGGATGTTTTCAACTTGACATCTTTCAAGAAGATGATTCAAGTGGCTTCCAACAGGGATCATGTTGCTATTCCAACGTACGAATCCATTTTGCAGGAGGAACTAAAAGAAACTGAGCATCGTGCAATTGAACTCAAGGAAGAATGGAAAAAAGGTGGTTGCAGTTTAATTATGGATAGTTGGAAGAGCCAATGTGATAAAAGAAGCTTCATAAGTGCGTCGGTGCATTGCAGCAATGGTATGTATTTCCTCAGATCAGTTGATGTCTCTGGAATCACCGAGGACATGGATGAGCTAGTTTTAGTGTTTTCTCGTGTTGTTGATGATGTTGGCGTCCGCAACATAGTTCAAGTTGTCACAAATGATGCGTCACCACACATGCGAATTGCATGGCATTATGTGCAAAAGAAACATGACCATTCATTCTTCACTCCACTGTGTGCTGACTTCTGCATCAACCTTCTGCTTGAGAAAATAGCAGCACTGGAACATTTCAGTGAGGTTGTAACAAAGGCAAAGGAAATAACAAGGTTTATATATGGCCATACACTGCCAATGGAACTGAAAGGAACTTACATCCAGGAGGAGATTCTGAGCAGTTCTTATCTGAAATTTGTTGCTGTGTTCATCACATTAGAGAGGTTGGTTTCTGCAAGAGCAAATCTAGTACATATGTTTAGCTCGCCTGGATGGGTTTCCTCTGGTTGGGCTTCTCAAGGTTTGTTCAGGCATATCCGTGGCATAGTAAAGACAGATGATGTGTTTTGGTGTGCTGCTGCTGATGTTTTGAAGGTTACAAAACCAATTGTCGATGTGTTATTTAAACTAGAATCTGAGGACTGTCCAATGGGTATCTTGTATGAAGCCATGGATAGCGCAAAAGAAGAGATTAAGCGCAATCTTGGAGATAATCATGGTCCTTATTGGGATTTAGTTGACAGGATATGGGATTCTTACTTGCACAGCCCACTCCATGTTGCTGGTCATCTGCTAAACCCAAGGGTCTTCTACAAGGATCCTTCCCATGATGATCCTGAGGTCAGAAGCGGTATTGAGGCCTGCGTAACCGGAATGGCCAAAGGGCGTTATGATCCAGCGAAACTGGAAGCACAAATTGAAGTATATAAAGGAAAATCGGGTACTTTTAATTGGTTCAGATTCAGCAAGTCAGCAAATAGTGGAGATACCACAAGGTAAATTAGAGCCTACCCCCGCGTAGTCAAGTCAAGCTTCCCCTCGCATTTCTTTTCACTTTGATTTCCAAAATACTAAGATATCCACTGCGATCATTGTTGCTTCATCAGTATTACAAGAAGGGAATTAAATTCTGAACTTGTCTTGCTTCAAATTGCAGTTAATTGGTGGGAGGCCCATGGTATTGGCACACCTGAGCTGCAAAGCTTTGCAACTCGGGTCTTAAGCCAAACATGCTTTGGCACTGAAA
Organism: Elymus sibiricus; assembly: GCA_039707655.1. Taxonomy (NCBI): domain Eukaryota; kingdom Viridiplantae; phylum Streptophyta; class Magnoliopsida; order Poales; family Poaceae; genus Elymus; species Elymus sibiricus. The sequence continues at coordinate 413,558,854 of CM077675.1, read as the reverse complement.
GGTACAACATGAACTGGCAGGTATCCGAGGAGGTGCATGAGACAAGGCCATATATAATCCAGGAGCTGTACCGTGGACTGGAGTACGCCCACTACAATAATTGTTTCGCTAGTGCAGTCCCATTCATACGCGGTATTTCTGGGGATCGGTTTGATAAACCTGGCAGACAGTTGGGGAGTGATTGGCTCGGGTATCCACCGCATCCAGAAGATATAGTAATTGAAAATTGAGTACATAGATATAGAAAATTTTATGCTTGAACAGAATGTGGGCACAAACAATCATGGTTATTTATGTTGTAACAGAATGTTTTTTCCTTGACATTCATTCATGAGAACAATGGCAGAGAACATATGAGGTACCTTTTCGGCACCCCAAATATGTGTAACCATATTTTCTTTGTTTCTAAATTTCACTTGCATCGAACATGTCTGCGCATGCATAGTCTGGCATATATTTCTGGAGAAAAAATATTAGTACCAATCATGCTATTATCATCCATGAATTCGTAATTGTTTGTGGCTGCATGACCCGTTAAGAGAAGTAAGATCAAGGAATGCGGTGTGGCAAGGTTTTATTCGTCATTTGGACCTTCCCCCCTCTTGTTTTATGAAAGGATGCAAGGTTTGCTTGCCCTCTGAAGTAGTGATTTTTTTGTCAGGCTAAGATACAAGGATTGACGAAACAACGAAGTTGCTTTCCTCTGGAGAAAAGAGTCATGCTGTGGTCTTTCTTTCTTTTGAGGTAAGTGATGCTGATGTGAGATGTCAAATTTTAAGTGACATTCAACATTCAGAATTAAGTCTATGAATGAAGTGATTTTGGATGGTGGAACTAGGGACTTACGCATGCAGGACTCTGTGGAAGTGACACATTCCCTTGAAGCTACTAAAGAGGTTATTCTCATCATCTTCGACAAACTCGGCGCCATGTAGGCAAATGGGTGCTTTACCTTTCCTGCCTCACCCCCCTAAGTATGAGCAGCAGGTTCTCCCAGGGCAGTCATCAACCTCCTCCCTGCAACTCAGTGGTGATACAGGCAATGCTCATGACGAAGCTGAACAGCCAGATGACATAAAAGACTTTCTCAATCTTTCTGCTGGAGATGCTTCTGATGCCAGCTTCGATGGTGAAAACCAAGCATTTGCTTTCGCCGAGGCCGAGCAGATGGAGTTCCAGTTCTTGTCCGAGCAGCTTGGAATCGCCATCACCGATAACGAGGAGAGCCCCCAGTTAGATGTGAGTTCATTGCCATTTCAGACATTTCTTTTATTGTAATGTGAGGGTAAAGAAAATTATCCACTGAACTTTTGCAGCGTTTGCGTTCTGAAGCTTATGAAAGTGGAATGAAGGCCTGACCATCTATCATGTAAAGAGTCATTTGCAGGTACCACTCCATGGTTATTTCCCCACTTCACTGAAAATGAAATCAAACATCTCTTCTACTTTTTCATTGTTACTCATAGTTTGCCTGTCTTTGTTGAACAGAAGTACCGACACACAATGTATATTCCAGAGATCAAAGATGGTAAAGAGATTACAAAAGATAAATATGGCTCACAAGTAATCGGAATCAGCGCCTTTTTGCGATTCTGAATTTTGATGCGTACTGTTGCCTGCAGAGAAGAATGCTTCCGCGGAGGTTTAAGAAAGTACAACCGGGTAGCAGTGCAAGCGATCCGTTCAAAAACAAGGGAGCTCTCCGAATTATTACACCGGTGTGCATGCATAGCCAACACCATGGCCTCAGAAATTTACGTCTCTTCCCTTCTCCTTTTCTTAGGAACTTGGCAGAAGCTCTACGGATTCAAATGGAGGTTCAGGAACAGCTCCATGAACAGCTGAAATGTGTGTCAGAATTCAGACATGTGTGTGAGAACTTGGTTGTAAAACTCTGAAATGCTGTTCACTGTTGTCATGTGTGTCGGAATTCAGACATATGTCTGAAGATCATCTTAGTAAACTATCTGGAGACTGTCGATTTTCTGACAATCTATGTGCTTAATCTTGGCCAGGTGCAAAGGCAGCTGCAGCAGTGCAGCTACGCATAGAGAAACACGCGAAGTACTTGCAGAGTCATAACAGCCAGTCACATTGGCCGGTTGCTTCGCAACTCGTGGAAGCTCGCCACTTCCTCTGTGGCAGAGCTGTGGTGGCCATGACGAACTTGAGGTTTGAAGTCTAGGCCGTCGATGTAACACATGACATCGACCCTTTTCAGCAAATCAACTATATCTCAAAAAAAAAAAAAAAGCAAATCAACTGTGTTGCTTTAGGGTTCAACTCTGTCATCCGAGACACCTCCTTTTTGTTTGAGGTCTGAAAGGGACTCATGCGGCCGACCGGCGATCATATCGTCGCAGTGACGACCAGCAATTGTACCCTATCATCTCGGTTGCCCTCAAAAACCCAACGCATGGTAATCATCTCGGTTGCGTCAGACGTGTATATATGGAGGTACCATTTTTTACAGGACGAAAAGTGTTTTTGGGCTTGGTTTGCAACACGGCCAAATTTGTCGCTGAATTCCAGGAGGTGTGAGATGTGACTACGTCGTACTACTAGGTACTAGGAAAGTATACTACTCCCTGACAACCATAGAAGGGTGTCAAATCGTTGGCTTGGTTTGCATTCAGTTTTGCGCCAAATCATTGGCGAGGCGTGGGTGGCCGAAATGTCTGCCAACTTTTTGGCGAAACCATGGTTGGCGGGGTAGGCATTGGCAGAATCCAAACAACCCCCAAGGGTCTGTTTGGATTGGTTTCTGGAGGTGTCTAGCCAAATAATCGGTGTTGATCAGGCGATGGGCGTTTGTTTGATAGACGCCGATAAATTGGCTCGCCCGCCCCTCCTCACTTTTCCGCCAAATCGTTGACGAGGCGTGGGCGGCCGAAATGTCCGCCAATTTTTTGGTGAGCCCATGGTTGGCAGGGTAGGCATTGGAAGAATCCAAACAGCCTTTGAGCCTACTAAAGGATGACGCGCGCTTTGCCGCGCCGTTCTTCGATCATGAGTTAATTCATTTTCTTAACCAAAAATCAAACATCAAACCTAACTGAGTTGACGGATATTTCCGATGTATTCAATTTATGGTGCTCAGTTCGGTGTTACCATCGCTAGTTATTTCATGTCCAGGTGTATCGTCAATTTTCATTCTACATAAATCAAACTGAGCATATACACCAAAACGGACCTTTCAAAAGAATATAAAATTATTGGACAACATTCATGTGAGGGATGTCTACAACTTCCAAAACAAATCAAATCAAAAGTTGATGTACATTTAGAGATTCAAAAAATACAAAATTTAAGATGAATAGCGGCATCTTGAGTGAATTGTACATCTGATCTTATCTTTTTTGTTCTATTAATGTAAGTGGCATTAGGAGTGATTTTTTGAGGTATACACCAAACATTGATGTGTATCTTCAAAAAACTTGAGAATGTTTGGACGTGAAACGATGTCATCGATCTTACCTAATGTGAGATATCACACAAGTCTCCTCCTTTGTTTCCTCTAACTTCCTTCCTTTGTTTTCCCTCAAGAAAACTTTCCTACTTTGGTGGCACATGTAGACATCCACACGGGTCGACACATAATCTATCTTGACACGTTCGTGTCCGCATAGGCCCAAACGTAGCCCACAGCTAAACCTGGGCATGGGCAGCCTGGCCCGGTGACCCAGCCGGAGCGCAAAAAACCCTGGTCGGGCCGGGCCAGGCTCGGATTTCAAATCTAGGCCCGGTAGTCATTTCGGGCTCGGGCTTGAGAAACAAGTGATTTTACACGGAGGCCCGGCCCGGCCCGAAATCCATCTTTTTAGTCCATTCGGGCCGGGCTCAGGCCTGAAAAAATGTTTTTTGGCCGGGCCGGGCCGGTCTTGGGCTTGGGATTTTCTGTTCGGGCTTTCTATAGCCCGGCCCGGCCCGGGGATGCCCAGGTTTACCCACAGCTGATCCGCCCTGACATGCGGGACCACCAACGCAAAAAAAAGTCTCACACAACATTCCAACAGAGCGTATTATCTTATATGTATTGCTCCCTTTTGTATCCCTAGGAATTATACTTCTTCTTTTTACTCGTCCTTATACCTAGGATGGAAAAAGAGAGAGAAGGGTGCACGTACTACTATATTATAATTGTTGTGTATACATATGCACAAGAAAATCAGATAAACTGTTTTTAATAGTAACTCTATATTAAAATGGCCAACTAATTTTTTTAAGAGTGATGGCCAAACAGTCATGCTTACATGCGTTGAATAAGTTGTGCCTTCTCTCTGACTTACCTATACGTGCCTTTTGGCAGGGTGTGTGATTTCTGCAGTGGTGTTCCTAGTTCTACATGGGTGCAGCGCACTCTGAATCATTATGATGTTTTTTTAAAGCTGGGTCACTATACAGGTATAAGCAGCGTAATACGTATTAAACAACAGGGCTCACGCAACCGACTCCGGAGACCCCGATTCACCAGGAGCTCTCAAATCGCGGGAGCTTAGTAACTCTATAGATAGATTTTGACGGTGTTTTGCCACCGTAGGGTGTTTACTTCAGCGAGATGATATCTTCATCTCTTGCTCTACCGCCTGGCTCCAGAAGCTCACCGTTTTGTAGTCCAATACGTCGTTGTCAAGGGTTGCAGATCTTCCCGTCCAGCGGTGCCTGTGTCGGGCATGTGGTGCTCAGAGGCTGGCTTGTGGGAATGGGGCACCTGGGGTTTGGTGTGTACGCGGAGGCGATGCTTGGGAGAAGATCGCCGGAGAGCATGCACCGAAACTGAATCAAACGCTCGGTGAAGGCGTTGTGCATGTGCATCTGCTGCACAAACAATGCCTGCACGACGAGTGTGAGCGCCATCCAATCGTTTTGCATTGCATGCCTCTACTCTTTGGACAAACCCGGGTGCTATTGAGATGACACAGAATTAATACCTTGCTCTCGTTAGGGACAATTGAATATTTACCAAAAAGGCTTTCATCCCGCTTTATAAGTAAAGCAACCACCACAAACATATAAGGTTCATAACATACATATGAAGTCAGAATACAGAAAAAATAAGGTTCCACTTAGGTCACTACTCAACAAGAAGCCCAGACGGAAATAGAAAAGGCCAGCATGCCACATACAAGGAACCGCAACTCTAGTCCAGCTCCGGCGGTGGTGGGGGGAGGGGTGGCGCGAGTCGAAGGGCCAAAGTCCTGAGGCTGAGGGTGAGATCGTTGATGGCGCCACGGTCGTGGCCGCGGCTAAGCAACTTCCAGAGCTGCAAGAAACCACAAAGTTTGGAAAATGCATCAGCATGACGACACATAGGAGAACACTCGATCACTAGCTTATTACGAATAGTCCATAGCGTCCAGACAAGAACCCCTATGCCCAGCCACCTAATGTGGCGAGATCCCACCATGCTAGCTTGCAATTCCTCAGAGGTTAGGGAAATTCGTGTGGTACCACCCACAGCCCACCACCTCTCTGAAGAAACTCTAAAGGAATTGAGTCGTTACACATGAGAACAAAATGTGGTTGCAGTCCTAAACCACATCGCAAAGCGGGTAAATTCCATCCCTAGGTGCATGCCATTTAAGTAGCTCCACCCTTGAGGGTACCCGACCTCGGATACAGAGCCAAAGGAAGATCTGAATCTTTAGGGGAAGCCTAAATTGCCCAAAGCGCCATGTGGATGCCTGGCCCTAATGAGGGGGCAATAGCCTTGTAGAGCGACCTAGAGGAGAAGCAACCACCCGACTCAAGATGCCAGGACACCATGTCCGGCTCCAGGTTAGGGGTGTGGAGCTCTACACATTGTAGGAGCTCATCCCAGGAAGCTAGTTCAGGGGGGCGAAGGCCCTCCAAATGGCGAAGCTCCCAAGATTAAAAAGGGAATCCTTGACTGAAATAAAAGGCCACACACTAATGGAAAATAGCCCCAGAAAGCGAGATGCGAAGGAAGGTTATTCGCCCAACGATCAAACCAAAACAGAGTCGCAGATCCCGATCCCACTAAGATCGAGGAACCAATCCCAAGTACAGGAAGGAGTTGGATTATGGATTGCTAGAATTGGGAGTCTCCCGAGCGTTGACAACAGGCGAGAGGTTGGCCCCTAAGATATTTCACTCGGACAATTTTAAACCATAATGCACCTTCGTTATTCACAATGCACCACAACCATTTGGTAAGGAGGGCAATGTCCACGTGTTTGGATGCCATGATCCCAAGACCGCCCTGGTCCTTAGGTTTGCAAATATCGGTCCACCAAATCATGTGGTATTTCTGCTTATCCCCATTGCCGGCTCGGAAGAATCTAGATTGAAACTTTGCAATCTCATGGTGCATGGTTTTGTGGAGGCAATAGAAGCTCATGATAAACTGGAGGAGGCTAGATAGGGAGGAGGTAATCAACACTGTCCTAGCCGCCTTGGATAGCACCAGCCTTGTCAAGGCTCAACCCTATGTTGGATCTTGGCGACACTTGGTCTAAGATCCGCCACTGAGAGTCTAGGATCACTAATGTGAATCCCCAGATAAGAGGCGGGGAAAGTCCCAAGTCCACAATTGAGGCGGTTGGCAATGCTTTGACCGCTCGTCCTCCGGATAGCCCAAGACCATGAGGTCACTCTTGGAGAAGTTGATGGTCAGACTCGACATTGTTGAGAGAAAAGGAGGAGAAACTTGAGGTTCGCAGTGTCTCCCTCTGAGCCTTCAACCATGATAATCGTGTTGTCAACATATTAGAGAAGGGATACCACCCCCATTCAATAGGTGAGGGACCACCTCTTAAATGTGGTCGGCTCCCTTGCCGCATCAAGGATGGAGGTAAGTGCATTGACCACCATTTTGAAGAGGAAGGGGGAGAAGGGGTCCTCCTGCCGAACCCCACAAAAGGTGTGGAAGAACAGTCTCACTTCACCATTAATATTAACAACAGCGCGACCACTAGACACCAAGAACATGACCCTTGTAACCGAGCGGTAGTCAAAACCCTACCGGAGCAACGCTTCCCATAGGAAGGACCAGTGGACCATATCATACACCTTATGAAAATCCATCTTAAGAAAGACCGCCTTTTGGCGTTTTATTTTGATCTCATGGAGCACTTCATGAAGACTACATGATGAACCTGCCTTGAATGAAGGCAGACTGGTTTGGATGTGTCAGCTGATCTACCACAAGTGTCGTCCTATTGACGTACACCTTGGCTAGGATATGGAAGATCACATTAATCACCATGATCGGACAAAACTGGCGAATGCCAGAGGCACCTGAAACTTTAGGAATATGCATAATAATCCCAAAGTTGAACCGGGAAAGATCTAGGATGCCAACATAGAAGTCATGAGACATAGACATCATCTCAGTCTTAATAGAGGTCCAAAACACCTAGAAGAACCTCACTGGAAGGCCATCGATGCCAGGCGCCGAGTTGGAGTTCATGCCTTTGATAGAAGCAAAGACCTCCTCCTCTCAGAAGGGAGATAAGAGGGCCTCATTGTCTAAGTCCGAGACTAGCTGGGGACCTGACCACGGTAGGGGCCTAGCACTGCACCACCCCGCAAAGTTGGATAGGATATATTCCGGTAGAAACCATCGACATGCTCGTGAGTGTCATCACAATGCTGCAAAAGTCTTTCCCCGTCCCAGGGACGAGGTTTGGTGTTGCGGCGGCCATGACCATTAGCAATTGCCTGGAATTAGGTCGTATTGGCACCCCCCTACAATACCTTTTGTGTACCGCGCTGGAGCCAGTAGCACTCTTCATTGGAAAATATGAGCATGAGCTCCTCCTTGAGTGTGTATTGTTGTCCACTCATCGGGAGAGAGGCCGAAGGAGTTAGCCCTTAGATCACGAGCCTGAATAGGCGAGAGTAGGGTCTTCTTATGGTTGAAGGTCACAACCGATGTTGGTGCTGTAGGATCCGAAGTATGTCTAGAGGGGAGGGGGGGGGGTGATTAGACTACTTAACCACATAAAAATTTAGCCTTTTTTCAATTTTAGTTGTGGGCAAGTTTTAGTAATTATACCAAGTCAAGCACACCATACACATGCAAGTCTAAGAGTATAGTAGCGGAAAGTAAAGGCATGCACATGTAAGTAGAGGGAAGGAATAGGAAGATCAAACGCAATGGGGACACGAAGATTTTTCCTGTGGTTCCGATAGGTGGTGTTATCGTACGTCCACGCTGATGGAGACTTCAACCCATAGAGGGTAATGGCTGCGCGAGTCCATGGAGGGCTCCACCCACAAGTGGTCCACGAAGAAGCAACCTTGTCTATTCCATCACGGCTTACGTCCACGAAGGACTAGCCTCACTCGGGGTAGATCTTCATGAATTAGGCGATCTCCTTGCCCTTACAAACTTCTTGGTTCAACTCCACACGCAGTCGGAGGCTCCCAAGTGACACCCAACCAATCTAGGAGACACCACTCTCCAAAAGGTAATAGATGTGGTAATAATGATGAACTCCTTGCTCTTGTTCTTCAAAACATAGTATCCTCAACACTCAATCACTCTCCCATAGATTTGGCTTGGTAAAAGAGATTGATTGGGTGTAAAGCAACTTGAGGAGGCTAGAAATCAGATTCATATGGTTGGAGCGGAAGATTTTGATCTCAACACATGAGTAGGTGGTTCTTTCTCAGAAAATGGATGGGGGCAAGTGTTGGTCTGTTCTGAGTGCTTCCTCTTCGAATGAGAGGCAGGTGGAGGGGTATATACAGGCATCTCCAAAAATCCAACCTTTACAGCATTATTGCCCAACTCGGCAAAACCGAAGTAAAAACTCGGTTGCACCGACTAGTGCAAAATGTGGCAAGTTTTGGCGTTTCGGTGAAACCGATATATGAATCTCGGTGAGTCCAATTTTGGCCAGCCTAGTCAGTTCCTCATCTCGGTGGCACCGATTCCTTAAAATTGGAAATTCTGATTTCTAGAAGTTGGATACCCGAGAGTTGGTCACTAATTTCGGTTTCACCGAAATGGAACTTGGTGTCACCGAGACACTAGGGTTTGGCTTTGGATCTGTCTAGGATGAAACTCGGTAGGGCCGATTTTGGAAACTTGGTGGCACCGAATTTGACTGTTGGGGTATAGACAAAATATTTATGGGAGAATTTCATGAGGGTTTTTGGTGGCTAACTCTAAGCACTTGAGCAACCAGATCATAATAGATACCTCATCCCCTTTTAATAGTATTGGCTTTCCTATGGACTCAAATGTGATTTCTCACAAAATGCAAAATGTAGAGTGTTGAAGCTTGTTGCCAATGGATCTTCCTTGCATCTAGGGAATCTCCTCACAATCTCCTCACAATCCTTTGCCAACCCATTCATTGAACTTTTCCTGAAATATACTTGGTAGAATCATTAGTCCAATGAAATATATGTTGTTATTCATTACCAAACCCACCTAGGGAGAAGTTGTGCTTTAAGTCTCCCCCTTTTTGGTAATTGATGACAACATATAGATCAAAGCTTTGGCATAAAATATAATCAATGAATAGCATCGTCGCTTTGAGAAGTATGTGATAAGAAAGAGCTCCCCCCTAAATTTGTGCACTATTTTTAAATTTGTGTTTGAATGCAAATGCACAATCGATTAGGATCATGGGTCACTCTTCCATGTCACATACATCTTGGTGGTGCGCATAAATGATATGAATGAACTACAATGCACATAACACCAATCATGAGTGAATGATCATCACATATATATCTCAAGGATAGGAAATAGTAGCATCAAACATGAAGCGTATGATCAAACACGACAAAGTTTAAGACAAACAAAAGATAAACCAAATCTTTTTCAAACGAGAAGAGCAACAAAAAGCAACACACACACACTCTCTCTCTCTCAGCCCTATGACCTATAACACTTCTCCCCCTTTGGCAACAAGTTACCAAAAAGCTCGAAGGCATAGAGCTAAGCATAGCTCTAGGCATGGTCTCCTCCATGAGATGGTGAAGCAGCTCCGGTGGCCGTGGAAGGAGTCGAAAGAACAGCATCTGTGAATGCTTCTGCTGAAGTCCTCTGAGGTGGTGGTGTAGACACTGGAGGTGCTGAGGGAGCTGATGGAGCTGATGCAGGTGCTGATGAGGATGGTATCGTCTCTGTAACTGGCACGGCTGAAGATCTAGCCTGTGTCCTGAACTGAGTGTCAGTCTGGAGAGCAAGACTGTCATCATCATCACTAGAGCTGGAGCTTGGCACAACATCCACTTCATGTTTCAGCTGGTTGACTGATAATTGTGATCTGCGTTGGGTTTTCCGTGAAGAGGAACGGGTAATTGCAACACAAGATGGGTAAGTATCTCCCTCAGTTATGAAACCAAGATTTATCGAACCAATAGGAATATCATTCCTCAACCGTCTTCAAAGGCTGCACACAAAAGAACAAACAACTTGCACCCAACACGGGCAAGAGGGTTGTCAATCCCCTTGATCTCGTTATTTGCAAGCAAATGAGTTGTGTAGATAATTGTTGATAAATATAAATTGCAAAAAAAATAAAAGTTAAATAAAGGCAGCAAGGTACCAATAGCGTCTGTGAATATATAAGTGAATAGACCCGGGGGCCATAGTGTTTCCCTAGCAGCATCTCTCATGTAGGCAACGTACGATGGGTAACAAGTTACTGTTGGGAAATTGATAGAAAAGCGGATAGTTATGCGATGTTCACGACAATGATCATGTGTATATAGGCATCACGTCCATAAGCAAATAGGCGGACTCCTGCCTGCACCTATTACTATTACTCCACTTCAAGAGCGCTTCTATGCTTGCCTATCTACGCATTAAGTTCATGACAAACCGAGTAATGCTAAGAGAACAATGACATGATGTAGACAAAGAATACTCAAACAATATGAATAAACCCCATCGTCTTATCCTTAGTAGCAGCAGCACAAGACATATCTTCTCCCTTTCTGTCACTGGGATATAGAAACTCGTCCAGTTGAACCTACCACAACACACCTCTCTGACCAAAGAAATATCAATCTAGTTGGCCAAACTATTTCAATAGATCAAAGAGAATTACGAAGCTATAATGATCATGCAATTAAGAGACATAATATAATTCATAGATATCTCAAATACTTTTCATGAATAATCTGAACATAAATCCACAATTCATCGGATCCCAACAAACACACCGCACAATAGGATTACATCGGATAGATCAAAGTGAAGATGCGATGATCATTGTATTGAAGATCATAAGAGAGAGAGATTGCCATCTAGGTACTAGCTATGGACCCATAGGTCTATGGTGAACTACTCATACATCATCGTGAGGGCAACAAGGTTGATGTAAAGGCCCTCCGTGATCGATCTCCCCTCCGGCAGGGTGCCGAAACGGAGCTCCAGATGGGATCGTGGCAGAACAGAGACTTGCAGCGGCGGAAAAAGGTTTTCGGGACTCCTCTCAGTGTTTCTGGAATATTAGGGAATTTATAGGCCAGAGAGGGGTGTCGGGAGGCAGCCGAGGGGGCCAACACATAGCAGGGCACGCCCTATTGTGTGTTGGGCCCCTCATGGGTCCTCCCGGCTCCTCCCGAAGCTTCTAGGCTTTCTTCTGGTCTAGAAAAAATCGTGAAAAGTTTCGTGACATTTGGACTTCGTTTGGTAGAGAAAACCTGCAAAGTAAAAAAAATGCAGAAAACAGCAACTGGCACTTGGCACTGGGTCAATAGGTTAGTGTTAAAAAATATTATAAATTGGTAAATAATGACCCAAAAAGTATCTTAGAATGATAATATATCAACATGGAACAATCAAAAATTATAAATACGTTGGAGACGTATCAAGCATCCCCAAGCTTAATTCCTGCTCGTCCTCGAGTAGGTAAATGATAAAAACCGAATTTTTGACGTGACATGCTATCCACTATGTAATATTTTGCACGTATCCTCATTTGAGAAACGATGAATCAATATACATTAACATGGTAATACTTATAAGTATAAGAAACAAAATCATTATTTTTTTCAAAGTATACGATCCTCAAAAAATGTTTACCCCTTATTCATCTTATTAAATTAGCAAGGCATGGCTCCATCTTCACCACATTAATACAAATGTCAAGCACCACGGTGTTCAAGTCAGGCAATTGGATCATACTTCTTCAAGGTGCATCAACTTTTTATTCTTCACGCAATACATGAGCGTGAACCATATATTTTACATAGCATTAAGTGGAATAGAATATGGTGGTAGATATCAATAGGGTAAAAAGTGGAGAAGATAGTCTCGCATCAACTAGGTGTACCAACGGGCTATGGAGATGCCCATCGACAGATGTCAATGCAAGGAGTAGGGATTGCCATGCAAATATGATGCACTAGAGCTATAAGTGTGTATGAAAGCTCAAAATGAAGCTAAGTGGGGTGTGCATCCAACTTGCTTGCTCATGAAGACCTCGGGCATTTGAGGAAGCCCGTCATAGGAATATACAAGCCAAGTTTAAAATAATGAGATTCCCACTAGCAATATGAAAATGACATACCATGAGACTCTCGACATATGAGGAACAAGGTGCCACTTTGAGGCACAAGTGTGGTAAAGGATAGAAGCAAAGTCCCTTCTCCCATTTTCTATCATTTTCATTTTTTTAATAATGGTGGGATCATTTGGCCTCCCCCATTTTTTATTTCCTTACTGGGACAATGCTCTAACAATGATGATCATCACACTTTTATTTACTTACAACTCAATATGGAGAACTGATACGAAGATATGACTCTATATGAATGCCTCTGGCAGTGTACCAGGATATGCAGTGATCTAGCGTGACATGTATCAAAAATATATGATGAACGGTGCCTTTTCCACAAATACTATGTCAGCTCTATATGATCATGCAAAGCAATATGATGATGAATGAACTATTCATGTGAAGTGACAATGAAATTTGCATGGCATTATAACTCAGAATGGCTATGGAAATGCCATGATAGGTAGGTATGGTGGCTGTTTTGAGGAAGATATAATAAGGCTTATGTGTGATAGAGCATATCATGTCACGGGGTTTGGATGCACCGGCGAAAGTTGCACCAATCCTCGAGGTGAGAATGGGCAATGCACGGTACCGAAGAGGCTAGCAAATATGAGGAGGTGTGATTGTGTATGTCCATGGTTTCACATTAGTCATAAAGAACTCATATACTTATTGCAAAGTTTTATTAGTTTTATCACAAATCGAAGCACTCCCCGCATGCCCTGAGGAAAGAGGTTGGTAGGAGTTAACCATTGCGCGCTTTCCAGCCGAAACAACACTAGGATTTCAACGAGGAATAGAAATGCTCACAAATCATCACCATGCCTCTTTGATTTTTAGACAAATAAGAAATTAACCTCTCTGAATATCGACACTTCTACAAATTAATTTTTTTGAACTCACACCTTTTCAGATTACTACATCAATATTATCAATCCTCATTCTCTATATGTGCTACATGATGGTTTAGATTATCACTCATTGGATACCTAACATTTTTGGACTAGTCTTATGACCCATGCAAATTACCATCACTATTTGTTAACTCTCAAACAAATATAAGTGAATAGCGAGAGTAAAATTATTTCTATAAAATCTACATGCCACCGTGGTCAAAAAGATATAAGTGAAACACTAGAGCAATTGCCAAGGTCGAAAGATATAAGTGAAGCACAAAGAGTATTCTAGCAAATTATGATGAAGCTGTGTCTCTCTTAAATATGTGTGTCCAGAAAACAATGATTGTGGCAAACTGAAAATAAAAGCAAACAAAAGCAAACGACGCTCCAAGCAAAACTCATATCATGTGATGAATAAAAATATAGCTTCAAGTGACATACCGATGGATTGAGACGAAAGAGGGGATGCCTTCCAGGCCATCCCCAAGATTAGACTCTTGAGTCTTCCTTATAATATTACCTTGGGGTTCCTTGGGCATCCCCAAGCTTAGGCTCTTGCTACTCCTTATTCCTTTGTCCATCGCGATAACACCAAAAACTTGAAAACTTCAATCACACAAAATTTCAACAAAACCTCGTGAGATCCGTTAGTATAAGCAAGATATCAAATACTTTAGGTACTGTTATAAATTGATTCAAATTTTAATATTGCAAAATAGGTACTGTTTTCTAACTTCTCCGTGGCTTATACCCCCTGATATAACCCATAGCACAATCAAAACAAGCAAACTACACAAGTAAAACAGAATCTGTCTAAAACTGAACAGTCTGTAACAATCTAAATTATGATCATACTTCTGCGTCTAATAAAATTCTTAAAAAATACTAAAACTAGAATAATTTGTATTCAAATATTTTGTAAAAATTTCAGGATTTTATCACGTTCCAGTAATAAATAAAAATTCTTTTACCGAACACAAAAGTTTCTGTTTTTGCACCGTATCAATTCTACTCATCATACAAGTTATTCCAAAGGCTTTACTTGGAACAAACACTAATTAAAACATAAAAACACAATCATTACAGATGCAATAATAATTTTATCACAACCAAACAGAAAATTTAAAACAAAAGGTAAGATAACTATTGGGTTGCCTCCCAACAAGCGCTATTGTTTTATGCCCCTAGCTAGGCATAATGCATAGTTTCAAGTGTTATCATCTTTGACAGTCCACCCATAAGTAGCTCTCATGATTGGTTCATAAGGTGGTTTAATTATCTTTCTAGGGAAGTGTTCCATCCCTTTCTTCAATGGGAATTGGAACCTTATGTTTCCCTCTTTCATGTCAATGATTGCACCTATAGTTCGTAGGAATGGCCTCCCAAGTATTATGGGACAAGAATGATTGCAATCAATATCAAGCACAATAAAATCTACAGGAAAATAATTTTTATTTTCAATAATGAGCACATCATTTATTCTACCCAAAGGTTTTTTAATGGTAGAATCCGCAAGATGCAAGTTAAGGGAACAATCTTCAATATTAGTGAGACCAAGTACATCACAAAGGGTTTTAGGTATAGTTGAAACACTAGCACCAAGGTCACACAAAGCATTGCACTCATATTTATTTATCTTTATTTTAATAGTAGGTTCCCACTCATCATGCAATTTTCTAGGAATAGAAACTTCAAGCTCAAGTTTCTCATCATAAGCTTTTATCATGGCTTCCACTATGTGTTCGGTAAAAGCCTTGTTTTGTTTATAAGCATTAGGTGAGATAATAATGGTTTGCAACAAGGAAATACATTCCACTAAGGAGCAGCTCTCATAATTAAAATCCTTGTAATTCAAGATAAGTGACATATCTCTAGATAAGGTTTTGACCTCTCCAAAGTCATTTTTCTTCTTCAGTTTTAGCATTGGAATCCTCGCTCACCAAGCAAACGGGACTCTCCTTAGCTAGAATTGGTTCAACTCCAGTAATTTTATCATTTATATTCAGATATGTAAACAAGGAATCAATAGGAGTAATGCCAATCTTTTTAATATCCTCATCATGATTAATAATTGGAGAAGATTTTGGTTTAGCGGCCATCCTATTTACTAGAGTGGTTTGCTTATCAGATATTTTTCCTAACAATTCTTCGGTATGAGAAATTTGTGATTGAAGGTTTGACACTTCTTTATTGACTTCATCAAATTGCTTACTAATAGCATCTAGCAAGGTTGAATGTTCCTTTGCTTCAGAAGCAAAAACTTTGTTGTGCTCATATTGTGAGGTCATGAAGGTTTTCATAGAATCCTCCATTTCCGACATCCTTTGGTAGTAAGAGGTGTTGTAAAATATATCTTGAGACATGGTGACCGAACAAGCAAAGTAGCAAGCAAGACAAGTAAACTAGCAAGCGAAGAAGTAAACTAGTAACAAGCAAAGATAAATATTTTGGTATTTTTATTTTTTATGAGACAAACTAAATATAGCAGCAAATAAAAAGATAAACAAGTGAATGAAAATTTGTGAGAAGCAACTTGATATTTGATGATGATACTCCCCGGCAACGGCGCCAGAAATCCTTCCTGATACTTGTGATCTGCGTTGGATTTTCCGTGAAGAGGAATGGGTAATTGCAGCACAAGATGGGTAAGTATTTCCCTCAGTTATGAAACCAAGGTTTATAGAACCAATAGGAATATTAATCCTCAACCGTCTTCAGCGGCTGCACACAAAAGAACAAACAACTTGCACCCAACGCGGGCAAGAGGGTTGTCAATCCCCTTGATCTCGTTATTTGCAAGCAAATGTGTTGTGTAGATAATTGTTGATAAATATAAATTGCAAAATAAAATAAAAGTTAAATAAAGGCAGCAAGGTACCAATAGCGTTTGTGAATATATAAGTGAATAGACCTAGGGGCCATAGTGTTCCCTAGTTGAATCTCTCATGCAGGCAACATACGGTGGGTAACAAATTACTGTTGGGCATTGATAGAAAAGCGAATAGTTATGCGATGTTCACGACAATGATCATGTGTATATAGGCATCACGTCCATAAGAAAATAGGCCGACTCCTGCCTGCACCTATTACTATTACTCCACTTCAAGAGCGCTTCTATGCTTGCCTCTCTACGTATTAAGTTCATTAAAAATAGAGTAATGCTTGGAGAACAATGACATGATGTAGACAAAGAATACTCAAACAATATGAATAAACCCCATCGTTTTATCCTTAGTAGAAGCAACACAAGACGTATCTTCTCCCTTTCTGTCATTGGGATATAGAAACTCGTCCGGTTGAACCTACCACAACGCACCTCTCTCATCGAAGAAATATCAATCTAGTTGGCCAAACTATTTCAATAGATCAGAGAGAATTACGAAGCTATAATGATCATGAAATTAAAAGACATAATATAATTCAAAGATATCTCAAATACTTTTCATGAATAATCTGAACATAAACCCATAATTCATCGGATCCCAACAAACACACCGCACAAAAGGATTACATCGGATAGATCAAAGCGAAGATGCGATGATCATTGTATTGAAGATCATAAGAGAGAGAGATTGCCATCTAGGTACTAGTTATGGACCCGTAGGTCTGTGGTGAACTACTCACACATCATCGTGAGGGCAGCAAGGTTGATGTAGAGGCCCTCCATGATCGATCTCCCCTCCGGCAGGGTGCCGGAATGGAGCTCCAGATGGGATCATGGTAGAACAGCGACTTGTGGCGACGGAAAAAGGTTTTCGGGACTCCTCTCAGGGTTTCTGGAATATTAGTGAATTTATAGGCTAGAGAGGGGTGTCAGGAGGCAGCCGAGGGGGTCAGCACATAACAGGGCGCACCCTATTGTGTGCTGGTCCCGTCGTGGGTCCTTTCGGCTCCTCCCAAAGCTTCTAGGCTTTCTTATGGTCCAGGAAAAATCGTGAAAAAGTTTTGTGACATTTGGACTTCGTTTGGTACAGAAAACTTGCAAAGTAAAAAACATGTAGAAAACAACAACTCGCACTTGGCACTGGGTCAATAGGTTAGTGCTTAAAAATATTATAAATTTGTAAATAATGACCCAAAAAGTATCTTAGAATGATAATATATCAGCATAGAACAATCAAAAATTATTGATACGTTGGAGACGTATCATTGACCGTGATAGTTAGCTCAGTCACCTTGTTATCAAGGCTATGGAACTTTGTCTCCACAATCCGCTCTAGGCTCTTCTGATTCAACAGAATGTAATTGATGTTCTTCTCCATCCCTTGGATGGTGCTGATGAGATATTTCGTTTTTTAACTCTTCGTCTTGTGCACGGGAGCACTAATGGCTCTTGCTGCCTCTGCCTGGGCCTCAGCCTCAACCTCAGCCCGTGTTGTTGATGAAGTGGGATGACGTGGATCCATCACCACGACATTATCCTCGAAATCTGGCTGAAGTTTCAAGTGTTGTCCATCAAGCATATATTGGCTCTTTCCAACTTTGGAATTGATAAGCATTTGAATGTATGGAGCATATCCACATAACCTCTTCTGGTCAGCAGCAGTCCTCTTGATCGTCTCTACAATCAAATCCATCACCCTTATCCTGGTGTGGGTGTCTACATGATGCAACATATTGATGAAATACCCCCTGATCATCTTGTCATCACCTGATTTAGGCATCAAGCTGTACCTCAGAATGGTGTTGGTGGTGGGTAGTCCTGCTTGCAACAAGTAGACAGAGCCAAACTTGTGTGTCTTCATGTATGCTCTGGGAATAGGGTTGTACATATTAGCCATGGAATTGTGGTTCATCTTGGCCTCAGCATACACATCAAGATCTCCATCCTGCACCTTTGGGGCTCCTAAGATGGTAGCCCACTCATCAACAGAAGATTGGTACCTGGTGCCTTCAATCATCCATACAATTTTCCCATCTGGATAGAAATGAGCCGTAGAATAAAATTGCATGATCATTTCATCGTTCCAAGCTGTCAACTCTCTACCAACAAATTCATCAATCTCAATGGCCTTGAAGTTCTCTAGCACATGAGGGAAGTAGTCTTCATTCTCCTTGATGAACTTCCAATCTACGTACCTCATGTCACTGATAGCTGGACTCTTGTTTAACAAGACAGTCTCATAAAAATCTTGCTGCTCCTTGGTGTGAAAGCGAGCATCTACAATAGTCCTTCTCCTGGTAGCATAAGGATCAACAGCTCTTCACTTTCTGAGCCCTTGATCCATCCTCTTCTTCATATCCTCTGCAACTGGATGATCATCACTGTGTTCTGGCAGGTGAGGTCTCAGTTTCCTCAAAACCAATTTCTTCTTCTTCCTCAATAGCATCCCTTGAGGTAGAACCCTTGTTCTTATCAGCAGCTGCAATGTCTCTGGTAGTCCTTGGGGGGCTTGGATGCAGCCTTCTTGACCTTGGGAGCTGTTGGCTTATCCTTAGGAGCTTATGGCTCCTTTGGAGGTGGCTTGCTAGCCATAGCATCAGCCATAAGCTTCCCTTGCTAGGAAGGAGGTGGGTTAGCAGCTAGTTCTTCTTCTTCCTCTTCCTCAAGCTCAGCTGGATCTTCATACATTGAAGTTGGTCTTCCTTCCACATGGATGATTCTCTTCTTGATCCTCTTCTTAGACAAAGATTTGGTTTGCTTGGAGGAGGTACGAGCCTCTAGATATTTTGCTCCCCCTTTAGCAGTTTCATGAGCTTTCATTGCATCTGTGCCGGCATACTCCTTTCTGACAGTATTCCTTTTGGAGGTATTCTCCTCAAGAATGAAGTCTGCATCCTCCTCATCTGATTTCAGCTTCCTCCTGGCCTTGGTGGCCGCCTTAGCTAAATCATGTGAGCTGGGGGTGCCAGGGTCTGAAGAACTAGCTTCAGGGCTAGTGCCTGCATCAAGATCAATGCGCTGCTCTATGAAGTTGTTCTCACTATCCTCTGAATCAGACATGTTGCACTGACAATCTGTGCCTGTGAATAGATATAAAGGAGCGGAATGAATAAGCATCACAAAACACAGCTATTTTGCAAAATTTTAACTCAAAAATTTAGTTTCACATTTCCACAGTATGGGTTTTGGTTCCACCGAGTTTGGAATTTCGTAGCTACCAAGACAGACAATCTCATTTACAAAGACGTTGTCACTACTTTCGTATTCACCGAAGGGTGACTCGGTCTCACCGAGACTGTTCTCAGAAACCGTAAAATTCAGATCGGTGACACTGATCCGATTCTACTCAGTGACTCCGAGACGCGTACGGCAGAAACCTAAACCTAGAATATCTCGTTTGCCTAATCCTATGGAGTTTTCTGGTGGATGAGATTGATGCAATCCGTGGCAAGAAGTGGAACTCTTCCTAATGCGCAAGAATCAATAGGTGGAGCGCAATAGGGTTCGAAGTCTTACCCTATTTCGGTGAAGACCTCTCTACGGCAGCAACGACAGGGAGGAATCCCGTTGACAACAATGGACTCCTGCAGCGAGGGCGCACGGGAGACAAGGGAGACGTCCGTAGACACGAGCGGCGGCAGAAGAGGGGTGCAGGGTCGGCGTTCGAAGATAGATTTCAAAGTTTGGACCCGCAAGATATATATACCCTCCTGCTGTCGGTGACATCGAAACGGAAATTTTGGTTCCACCGAGATGCATAACTGCATGTCGGCATAGCAACTCAGGGACGCCGAGATTTCAAAATCGGTGGTACCGAGATTGAAAACTTAGATCAACCCTAGTGCTTCGGTGGAACTTAGTTTTGAGAGTTCGTTACACCGAGTGGCACATGGGAGGTTTTGGAAGTTAGCCCTTGTCGAAACAAAACTCCAAGTGCTCCTCACACAGAGGGTCTGATAAGTGCTTGCTCAAATTTTGTGATGAAGCATGGATAGAATTTGAGACGAGAAAGCATAGATACCTAGAGGGGGTACCTAGGCATTCTTGTACATCCAATTGGCCAAAAAAGCTAAAAGCCAAAATAACAACAATTGGATGTCCTCGAATGAGTAGAATTATGCATACCAACATGCTCACACAATAAAATGTCAAATAAAACATGGCAAACATGCAATACCACTCTAGTATCTACCAAGCACATTGGTGATGACAAAGTCATCTATATATGAGTATATCGACTTAAGGAGCCAAGCAAGAATGCTTGATCATAGGTCATACTCATCGTTGAAGCACAAGTGGGGTTGCCACTTTTACATAAAGCTTTTAATGTATTCATATCTTATGAGATGCTTTGACTCAAGTCTTAGAGTAAAGCTCCCCCTTGATGTGACATCCCCCCTAAGAGGGACAAACTAACATTGGGTTTGTCGTTGAAGACTTCATGGAGGTTTTCTAGTAGTGGATGCTCATAGTTGATGAAGATCATCTTGAGTTGGGTGTAATCCTTGTTGTTTTGTACTCTTATCACCTACATGGGTTAGTCCCACACAAGGAACAAATACAATGATATCTATGGACATGGAGTGAAACACATGTAAGATGATGTCCATTGATTCATTATTTACCTTGTCCCTTTCTTACCTATGAGGGAATGCGTGACTCCTTGAACTATTGCATAAGGTTGGAGTTGATTGCAACTAGTTCTTGCCAAAAATTAATGTGAGTGAGTTTTGTTGGCGGAGTCACCCCTCAAGAAATTTTCTAGTTCTTCTTCTTTGGGACCCACATCAACTTGATGGGGATCCTTGGAGTTGAGGTAGCACTTGATGAAGTAGATCTAGTAGTGGCCTTGGGAACCCACTTGACCATGGCTTGGGATTCTTCTTCAAATGAGTCAATCTCCTCTTGAAGCTTGTCTTTTCCCTTGAGCTTGTGGTCTTGTGGTGGAAGGTCATCTTGAGCTTTTGTTCCCTTAGAGAGAGTGGGATCATACTTCTCCTTGGGGAACAAACTTCGTATTGGGGTATTGACCTTCTTCCCATCCAACTCCATTGGCATTGAAGCAGCCAAAGCCTTGGTTCTTCCGGTGCCCTCCTTGCTTGCGTACAATCTCCTCGAATTGCTTACTGCCGTCAATACTCTTGTAGACACCTTTTTCTATAATTCCTTTCAATAAATCGTTTTCTTGCGCAAGTGTAACTTGGCTAAGAGAATCATTAGTGGAATCAATAGAACTACTAGAAGCAACATCATTTGATTTAACATTTATATTGTTGCTACTAGATGAAGAACCTGTTTTGCCTTTGTTACTAGTTTGCTTAGGTTTAACTTGTGGAACAAAAGTAGACAAGAGTAATCATTTGGCTAGATAAGAAGGACTCTTCTTTCGAAGATCATCATTGATAGCTTTAAGAAACTCATGTTCTTGCTCTAAATTTAGTTTCTCGAAGCGTAACTTCTCATGAGTTCTTAGGAGCTCTCTATGATCTTCTTGAGTAGATTCATGAGCTAACGTAAGAGTGTTTTGTTCTTTAGTTAGACGCTCAATGTCTTTCTTATCATCATCATACGAGTTATCTTGACTAGCATGATTATTATCAAGTTCATTTTGACTAACATCACTAGTTTTATCAAAGAGGAAGTCATATCTCCAAGTAAATCATCCTCGTCACTATTAAAGTCAATGTATTCGAGGTGTGATACCTTGGGGCCTTTAGCCATGAAACAACTTCCACTTCCTTCATTTGGTGAATCAAATATGTCATAGGAATTGGAGCATACGAGTGCTAGTTCGGCAACACCTTCATCTTGACTATAGCTAGAGTTGGAGTGTTAGCTTCTCTCGGATTGGTTGTCGGATTCAGAGCCGGAAACCCATTCACCAACATGAGCTTGATGTCTACTTCTTGAGTAGCTCGTGGTGTACTTGTCCTTCTTCTCCGAGTCCTTGCTTCTCCAGGAGGGTCTTCGTTCATAACGATCTTCTCTACTCCTTCTCTCTCTACGAGGTGACTCATCTCCCGAGCTTCTTCTTCTAGGTGACTCTTCTCTTCTTTTGTGGGGGGTCATGCACTCATTTGAATAGTGTCCGGGCCTTCCACAATTGTAACAATTTCGGTCATGACTAGAGGAACGCTTCTCTTCATATCTTGTGTTGGAGCTTCTCTCTTTGCCTCTATTCTTGTAGAATTTGTTGAATTTCTTGACCATGAGGCTTATCTCTTCATTGGTAACAAGGTTGTCACTTGAAGTAGCGGGAGTATCACTTGTAGCTTTGTATGCACCGCTTGACTTGGTGTGAAGCTCTTCATTGTCTTTGAGTGACATCTCATGAGCAACAATCCTTCTAATGACTTTTGTGGGCTTGAGATCTTTGTAGTTTGGCATCATTTGGATCAATGTGCACACGGTGTTGTGCTTTCCATCCAAGGCTCTAAGGATCTTCTTGATGATGAATTAGTCGGTCATTTCTTCGCTTCCTAAGCCGGCAATCTCATTTGTGATGAGAGCAAGCTTAGAGTACATTTCAACAACTCCTTCACCATCCTTCATCTTGAACTTGTCAAGTTGACTTTGTAGCACATCCAACTTAGATTCCTTGACGGATTCGGTACCTTCATGCATATCAATCAAAGTATCCCAAATTTCCTTTGCATTCTCAAGATGGCTAATCTTATTGAACTCTACGAGGCATAGGTAGTTGAATAGAATGTCGCATGCTTGAGCGTTGTATTGCAACATCTTCAATTCTTCCACAGCCGCTTCACGATCCGGTTCCTTTCCATCACCAAAGAATTCACCTTGCAATCCAACACGAACAACAACCCAAACGGTAGGGTTATGACCAAGAATATGCATTTTCATTTTGTGCTTCCAACTAGCAAAGTTTGTACCATCAAAATATGGACCTCTACGATGATAATTCCCCTCACTAGACGCCATACTCTCCTAGGTTGTGAAACCAATGCAATGAAGACCAATGCTCTGATACCACTTGTAGGATCCAAAGTATGTATAGGGGGGGGGTGATTAGACTACTTGACCAAATAAAAACTTAGCCTTTTCCCAATTTTAGTTGTGGGCAAGTTTTAGCAATCATACCAAGTCAAGCACACCCTACACATGCAAGTCTAAGAGTATAGCAGCGGAAAGTAAAGGCATGCACATGTATGTAGAGGGAAGGAATAGGAAGATCAAACCCAATGGGGACATACATTTTTCCCGTGGTTCTGATAGTTGGTGCTATCGTACGTCCACGTTGATGAAGACTTCAACCCACCGAGGGTAACGATTGAGCGTGTCCACGGAGGGCTCCACCCACAAGGGGTCCACGAAGAAGCAACCTTGTCTATTCCATCATGACTTACGTCCACGAAGGACTAGCCTCACTCAGGGTAGATCTTCACGAAGTAGGTGATCTCACTGCCCTTACAAACTTCTTGGTTCAACTCCACACGCAGTCATAGGCTCCCAAGCGACACGTAACCAATCTAGGAGACGCGACTCTCCAAAAGGTAATAGATGTGGTAATAATGATGAACTCCTTGCTCTTGTGCTTCAAAAGATAGTCTCCTCAACACTCAATCACTCTCTCACAGATTTGGCTTGGTAAAAGAGATTGATTGGGTGGAAAGCAACTTGGGGAGGCTAGAAATCAAGATTCATGTGGTTGGAGTGGAAGATCTTGATCTCAACACATGAGTAGGTTGTTCTCTCTCAGAAAATGGATGGAGCAAGTGTTGGTCTATTCTGAGTGCTTCCTCTTCGAATGAGAGGCAGGTGGAGGGATATATATAGGCATCTCCAAAAATCCAACCTTTACAACATTAATGCCCAACTCGGTGAAACCGAAGTAAAAACACGGTTGCACCGACTAGTGCAAAATGTGGAAACTTTTGGCGTTTCAATGAAACCGATATATGAATCTCGATGAGTCCGATTTTGGCTGGCCTAGTCAGTTCCTCATCTCGGTGGAACCGATTCCTAAAAGTTGGAAATTCTGATTTCTTGAAGTTGGATACCCGAGAGTTGGTCACTGATTTCAGTTTCACCAAAATGGAACTTGGGGTCACCGAGACACTAGGGTTTGGCTTAGGATCTGTCTAGGATGAAACTCGGTAGGGCCGATTTTAGAAACTTAGTGGCACCGAATTTGACTGTTGGGGTATGGACAAAATATTTGTGGGAGAATTTCATGAGGGTTTTTGGTGGTAACTCTAAGCACTTGAGCAACCAGATCATCATAGATACCTCATCCCCTTTTAATAGTATTGGCTTTCCTATGGACTCAAATGTGATTTGTCACAAAATGGAGCTCATCCAGGAACGCCCCGGAATGACGATGGTCGATAGGGACATAGACGATTACAATCTCCCACTTGAAATTGATGTCACACACGAACAACTTGATAATAACGAAGAATTCTCCCCTCTCCATGCCTCCTACCTCAAAAGTAATATATTTCACCCCCAGAAGGATGCCCCCGGAGAGTCCGACCATCCCACTTGAAGGGGGCAAGTGCAAGGCGAAGAGATAGGTGCTAAGCCTTTCGAGTTCGGACAGAGAGAACTCGAAGCATTTGGTTTCTTGAATTGCCACAATGTCAATTCACTCATCACACGTATAATCGTGTAGCTGTTGGTGGCAACCCTCTTGGCCGAAAAGCCATGAATATTTGAAAAGAGGGTCTTCATTAAGAAACCGACGAAGGTGCCCTATAACGCAGTACTGCGCGACCTAGTACGACCATGAGCTCGGGGCTCACCTTGAGTTCCTAGTTTAGGCCCGGCGGGGTCCGAGCCAATAGAGGGTGTGGCCGGAGGAGCATGGTCAATGCGTGCCTTTTCTAAGGGGCACTGGTGCAGTGACGTGCTATACAAACAATTTTTAACCCCTTTCCGTGACGTAGTTCTAAACCGTCGCCTTGCATGTGTGGGCGATAGGGGGGGGTTCCATCCCACACGACACGGAAAACCCGTCGGCGATGGTGACCAACGAACGCAAACGATCTGCAAATATAATCGTGTGCGGTGCAGGAACATATCGCACACATAATGTTTTGGGCGTACGTGTGGGATTTGGGATCAATCACACACGTCTAAGACGAGCCAAACGCGTCTAATTGCTCACGGAAAACAAATGGAGTTTGACCTTTTACCGTTTCTGAAACGTTACCTAGTCCACACGGGCCATTGTATAAACTGTGTGTGATATCTTCATCATCGCACACGAGATTTCTCTGGAAACCATCTGCCATGCATGACATCATCAGACACATTTCCCGAAAAAGTACGAGTGGGATCGTCTTTGCATCGGGCACGGTTTCCTGTTGGCTCACGTGTGAGATACGATGCTATCGCAAACGATTGAGGAGCTCCTACGCACACGTACAAGTGCTGCAAACCGTTTGCGATTTCTTATGTATCACCAACGTTTTGGATTATATCTCGTGTGCTTTTCCTATAGTTCACAGGCGGTTGCGCTATGAGTTGCGTGTGCTTTCCATTTTGGATCGCACATGCTTAGTTGCTTAAACCGTGTGCGCTGAAATCGCCAGGTTATTGTAAAATATCGCATTTAATTCACCCTCTAAATAGCAAATTCGCCACAAGATGCAATCGATAAATAGTGTCCACATGAAGAACATTCATCATAATTCGCCACAATATGCAATTGAACGAATAGTGTCCACAAGCAAAGGATTCATCATAATTCACGACAATATGCAATTGAGCAAATGCTAGCTAAATTCCACAACTGTTAAACCGACATATGCAGTACATAATCATAGTGTACAAAATACGAAGACATGATCACATGGAAAATAATGCATCCATGTGTATATGTTTAGCTGATAACACTATATGAATGCATACTTATTATTAGGGGATAGGATCCGGAAATCTTCGATGCCTTCAGTGGGCTTGATATAGTGTTTCACAAAGAAGGTGCTAATAAGTTTCATAACAGACATCAATTCATCTGTGGCGAGAGGTGAAGAGGCCATCGGTCCGAAGATCAACTGCAGGACTTTTAGATCAGAATGTGACATACGTGTGGAGTAGAAGATAGTAATTAAGAAGCAGACTTACTGGTTTTATCCTGTCAGCATCGACACCACATTCAACACGTCTGCATAGGTTCATCATGTGTGCGCAAACGTAGTATCCACATAGGTTGGTCCCTTGTTGTTGCTGAGGACACTGAATTTTTTTGTATATTATTAGTCATGTATTTGCCCTGTTAGGAACAACCTAACCGGTGTAAGTTGTTTCTTCTTTGTTCTTTGGATAGAAATAGAAAGAGGTTTACTTAGAAACTTGAACATCTGACTAGCATTTTCTGAAAATAACAGATTTCGTTGTCTTAGCGGAGAAACGATCACGTGCTGTAGAGGTAGTTGGCGGTCGAACCAAAACCCTCCTAAATTTATGTTCTTTGACAATACACTGCAAACGAAGATGAATTTTCACACACTCAATTCTAGAACCAGATATGAACATGACATATTAACATCAAAGAATTCAATACCTATCCATGAAATCAGAAAGTTGACTCAGATTCTGAGGCGCATTTTGGAACAATGACCACCAAGATCCAGTGTTGTCTACAGTTTAAGAAAACCATGAACGTACGAACTATGTCGAAAACTGAAAGACGATCATTGTATGTGTGGTTGTATATTTAACTTACCGTTCAAGATATGGCGACATGAAGAATTCTCCTATCTGCAAGTCGAACCAGATCTTGGTGACATGATCAATGGAAGCCTTGCGTGTCTCATTATTTCTTAACAAAACGTCATTTGCTAAATCAGGATCTATGAAATACGCATGCACCCTTGATGTTCTCTGTGTCGTCAATCCCCTGAGAGGAATATAGTACATCTAGCTTTTTTGTCATTTACAGCCTGGTATGGAGAAGTTGATCAGAGTTTGTGAAGTACTTACAGCATCAAGCATTTGACAAGAGTGGCAGCAAGCTCATCAAAGTTGAACAAGAGATGAAAGTCCTTGAATTCCACACTGATGGTACCCTCACGGCGATTGAAATGCCATCTGTCATAGTGCACTTGCAGAATGTTAGTATCTTCTCCTTCTGACATTCTGTCCATGCAATATTTATGTAACCCGTGACAACTGGAACTGCACTCCTCAAGGTATTCACCAACAAGAAATGGCTGGCCATGCTTGTAGTTGCGTGCTTCAAATGGGTCTTCATCATCCATGCCATAGTTCTGCTTGAAGAGTCTTTGTAGTGGGATGCTCTGGTTCTCATCCTCCTCTGTTTCTGTCATGTGTAATAACAAATTGCCAATTTTACCAGGAAGCTAAATATAAATGCAACAGTCTTTGTAGTACAGGATGCACATCGGCAGTGTTTTTATAAGATCAAATTAATAGGGACAGGTATGTGCATTCTGCTATCAAACATGCCAATCTGTTAAAAACCGCTGCTCGTGCACCCTATTATTTTCACTAAGTCTGAGAATCTGTTTATTACTGATTGACATGTTGTGTTAATGCTAGGCATGTTTCTGTGCATAATTAGACCTTGCTCATGTTGAAAGAAATGAACTGCGTCCTGTCTACTCCCATGCTGTAAATTTTCATGCCATGATAAGTCTTGTAACATATAGTTTTCTTGCAATCAATCTGCCTTCAGGTTAAAACAGTTTGTGAAAAATTGTTATTTTCACTAAGTCCCTGAATGCTATGTTTTATAGTCATGTTGTGAGATTCCTACCATGTGATCCGAACAAACTTTTAACATATTACTACTGATGTTAATTAAAATGGCACTCACAATCGTAGAACTATGACAGTGTCTTAATCACACCGAGAATCAAAAAAGCACACGGGAAGTGTCTGAATCACACCTAATATAACAAATGATTTCTAACAACAAGAGTTAGGCTAACCTTCTTTGCACGTGCCAGAAACTTCCTCCCACTGTACCCAGATTCAAAAGCTTGTAACTTCATGGATGGAAATTGATGTTGACCATGAAAAGACAGGTCTTCAGCTACCCCCCTCCATTCCTTGGAAGTGACTGTCCTAGGGAGCTACAAGAGAAAGAAATGGCTCAAATCGGCCTGCCGCTTTAAAATCCCCAATTCCAAACCAAAACCCTAAGCCTAGGTGAGCCAGAGAGAAGAGAGACGAATACCTGGCTGGTGAGAGATTCGTCGTCGGAGACCATTTGAGGGGTCATTCGAGGAGACCATGGCATGTCCACGACGGTCGGATGCTAGAGGGAGAGAGGTGGCGGCGGCGGCCGGGGGGGGGGGGGGGGAGGAAGGGTGGAGGGGGGGACAGGGGAAATGTGGCCCTTGGAGGGGGAGAGGCAGATATTTCGGCAGTCGGCAATTTTTTTTGCTCGTTGCAGGGAAACTTGGCGCGCAAAGATTCACCAGACACGGTGTTTCAGTTTTATCATGTGCGATGCTATAGAACATACAAAATTTCGGCCCTCCCCACCTATTCCCTGGTTATAGTGCACATACACGTCATTGCATAATTTAATATCAACTGCTAACTTGGGTATACAAATTAGCGGACACATAGCTCACAGTTACTAAACCGAGCAAGTTCACTAAATAATCAAGCTACTTGAACTAGACATAGCTCTAACAAAAGACCGACTCTCTAAACAAAGGCTATTGGTACTACGCATAATTTTAGCAAAGACGTCGACGAGCCGCCGCCCTATGCCTCGCCGATGTTCGATGAGATGTCGACGACTTGTCCGGGCGACATTCCGCCGGAGCTGGACTCCGCGCCCCCCGGCTGAATTCGACCGCGGCGACGTCCTCGTCCTCATTGTTGTAGTACTCGTAGTAGTGGCACCGCTAGAGCTCTCGTTGGTACTCCACCACCGATTCCTCGACGGACAGGCGATTCTCGACCTCCTCCCGAGCCACGCGCAACTTCTCCTAGCGCTCGATGCTCTCGGACAGCTCCCGCATCTCCAGCTCTCACTCGGAGATCTTGTGGGGAAGGGGCTCCATGGCCTTCGCCGCTGCATTGTCAGCATGCATCTCGGTATTTGCAGAAGCCGCCTCTTCGGACGTGTGGTGCATCCTGGATTCCGTGGGCGTTCTCAATATTGGCCTGGATGGCCTGGACCTGGGCCAGAGCAGCCTCCTCGCATGGTACGTGGCTCGAGCGTTCTTGGCGTTTGCAGCTGCCATCGCAACAGCTGCAGCTGCCGTCTCCGCGGCTACAGACACCCTTTCGGCTGCCGGAGAGACCCTGTCGGCCTCCGCAGAGGCCCTTTCCGTGGATGCGGCCGCCTTAAGGAGGAAGAGTCTGCGCTCTCGGCCGAGGCGGCCGCGTTCTTGGCAGAGGCGGGAGCCCTCGGGGCCGAGGGGGCGGTCGTACGCACCCTTACGAAGCGTTCCCACGGCGTCATTCTTTGCAGAAAGGGTTTGTTGGGGAATGGGGATCGAGGGTGAACGTAATCCGAGCTAGACGAAGCTGGCGAAGCTTCCCTCATAAGACTTAAGTAGATCCGTGAATTTTCATCGCAAATGGTTCCTATATGGAACCGTGTGTATGCAGTTCACTTTTTGTATTGAATTGTAAAACTATTTTGGGGTACATCAGTAACGGATATTGTTTTAATTGTAAGGAAAAGATCCCTACCATGACAATGCACGAACGACATCCTAAAATGTGGAAATATTTGGGGTTCAATTGGCATTTTTATACATTAAGTTAGTTTCTAGAAATTTAAAGGCCATAATTCATAACTGAAACACATGAACATGGAAGATGAAGCAAAAACTGCTGGAAAAACGTATTTATGTACTACTTGCTTCCCTATATATGCCACGTGCAATAAATTTTAAAGAGTTCCAAACATCTTGAGTAACGTTTTGGACGCATGCATTGGGAAACTAGGTTTTTAAATTCAAAAAATGTAAAAATGCTCTGAAGTACATGAAAATCTGCATGATTTCCCGACATGGGACCAAGATGTCATGATTAAAGTAACAACTTTTTCGAGATAAGCTTTGACACAAACCGGAGCATCACAGGAAGGTCATTGTTCCGAGAGGGAACATATATAGAGCCTTGTGTGATGACGAACCGCCGATCGCAGCCTCATTCAGCCTGATTTCTTTTCATCGTTACAATGTATGAATACGTGCGTCATCCTAAATTTGAAGGAGTTCCAAACATATTGAGTAATGATTTGGACACAAGCATTGGGAATCTTGGTTTTTAAAATTCAATGAAGTACATGAAAATATGCAAGATTTCCTGACCTGTGGCCAAATGTCGTGGTCAATGGATGTCTTGTTCGAGAAAATCTCTGATTGATGTGTCGTGTTTGGACCATCCTGCAGTAGTAAGCTTTGACACATGTCAAGCTGGCAATGGTTAACCTTTACCCGCATCCCCATGGGTAATTACTCTATTAGGGCACGCGGAAGTGCCAGCTTGAATGCCCATGGGGAAGCTGGTGGGTCAAATACCTTACCCAGCGTGCAGGGCGGGGATGGGGATGGGATAGAAAATACCCGCCTTACCCATCAATTACTTACATGTGGGCTCTGAAATTAGTATACCCCGCATAATTTGAGCCCTCAGTCACCCAAATTTCCACACGTTCCACCCCTTTGTCTCAAAAATCCCTAAGAAATCCCAAACCTAACCACAGCATATTGTTTACCACATTGAAATACTATATATTTCTACCAAAACACAACCAAAGGTTGTTCTTAAATGCATGTGTGGGTTTCCCCACAGGGATAAAGAACTCGGCGGGGACGACGATGATAAACGTTTTATCCCCGCGCACAGGTACAGAGACTAGGACGGGGGATGGACGGGCGGTGATGGGAACAGGGATGGGACTCCAATACCTGCCTGTGTAATCTGCATTGCCAGCTTGAGACACATGCCTCTCACAAACCGGAGCATCACACGAAGGCACGTGGTTCCGAGAGGGAACGTGGGACCTTGTGTAACGACCAACCACCAATCGTTGTCTCATTCTCGGCCTAGTTTTGTTTTCATCGTTAGAATGCACGAATACGATCGACATCCGAAAATTTGAATTTTTTTGGCGTTCTCTTGGCTTTTTTATACATTAAGTTAGTTTATAGAAATTTAATTGCCATAGTTCAAAACTAAAACACACGAACATGCAAGGTGAAGCAAAAACTGCTTGAAAAAACCATATATGCATACTACTTGCTTCTGTACATAAGCCCCATGCTATAAATTTGAAGGATTTCCAAACATCTTGAGTAACAGTTTGGACACAAGCATTGAGAATCTACTAGGTTACTAAATTCAAAAAATAATAAAAAATGCTTTGAAGTACATGCAAATCTGCATGATTTCCCAACATGTGGCCAAGGTGTCGTGGTTAAAGTACTAGACTTGTTTCCGTAACACAAATGGCATTACATTTGGGTAGAATATGTAAATATTTGGCAAGAAAAATGGGTCCCACATGATTGGCACTATGTTTCGCATTTCGAGTTTTGAAAGCTAATTTTCGCGGGCTATTAATGACACGCGGTCATGCATTGGGAAACGTCGGTGATGTTAAGTCACACACGACTGTTGATGTCACAGCCATAGTTTCACTTTGATTGCAAATGCATTCATGCATGCATTTTAAATTCATTTGAAAAATAAAATGAGGAATGATCAAGCCTCACCATTCAAATTTTTGTCAAATAAGCAATACAAAAATTGCTTCAAACAGATCCAAGAAAATGTCCCTGGTGTTCTGATAAAATATTGGCATGATGTAAAAATGTCAATCAATATTTTGGGATCACAGAAACGTTTTATATTGGGCTTTTGAATTAATAAAACAATAGTTGCATTGGATTTATATTTATTATATATAAAATATAAGTTCAATAATTTTGAAACTTTTATATGTGGCACTAGTTATTTATACCTAGTTCACAGGACAAATCTTTAGGATTTAAGAAATGGCCAGCTATTTTTATTTTGGCCATAACAAATGCCAGAAATGAAATACAACAAATAAAAGAAAAAGGCAGAGCCTCACCTGTAGCTTACCTGGCCCAAGAGGGAGATGGCCTAGCCCACCAGGGGCGAAGAGGTCATCTTCAACCTCTGCCAGTAGGCAGAGGCGAGATGGAGCACGGCGCGCGCATGCGTGGACGCCACGCCACCAGCTCCCCTGCCTGCCTGGATCGCAGGATAAGGTCGCTGCCCCCTGCTCCTCTCCCCGTCCTAGTTTTCGCCTCTCCCTCGCCTCTGAGCTCCCTCCCGAGAGAAGCCCGAGACCGCCATGGCTGCACCTCGCTGAACCACGCGACCACCGACCTCGCCAAGTCCCGCTCAGGTGCTCATCGTCTTCGCCGCATCGCCATAGCTCTCCCCGTCGAAGGAATCAAGCCGGGAGCCCTCCATCGCCATCAACGTCGCCTTCTTCAACCTCCGGACCCGCCAGACTCCATCGCCGATTCGCCGACGTCCGGCCGTCCCCGAGCTCGCCGTTGCCTCTTCTAGCTCCGCAGTGAGCTCGCCGTCCCTCTCCCTCTCTTTCCATGCCCTCGCCTGAGCCATAGGATCACCCCCGCCGCGAGCCCAAGCCTCTCGCCGCCGGCCATGATGTGGCCATGGCCACAGCCACCACGGCTCGCGCCCGAGCACACCCGCGTGCTCCTGGAGCCCCCGTGAGCCCGCCAAGCCGCTTAGCTGGCCTCCCCGTGCTTCGCAGCCCCACGCTACACACGAACAAACGCCGGCCGCCACTAGCTTGCTCGCCGACGACGACCGTGACCACCCCAGCTCCCCCTGTTGCCTCTGCTGGATGCGGCACATCTCCAGCTCGCCGTAGGACCAAGCCGCACCTCAAACCGAGCCCCGTAGCGAAGTTTCGACGAACTTCCGCCGCGGTTCGGGTCACCGGCAGCCCAGCTCTGGTGGGCGCTGACGTGGATGGTTATTAGGGCCTAACCCTCCCTTAATTAAGCCACCATCCACTGACAGAGGGCCCCACCATGGATCAAACCCCTGGTCAGCGCGGGATTAGTCCCCGGGTCACTGACCAGTGGACCCCACTGGTCAGGTTGGGCCTGGGACTGGCGCTGTTGACCGCTGACGCAGGCATGACGTCAGGCTGACACAGTTAATAATTTCTAGAATAAAAGATAATTCAGAAAATTCCAGAAATTAGTATAAACTTTGAAAATTCATAGAAAATAATCTGTAAGTCAGATTGGAATAATTTATACATGAAAAATTATCAGAAAAATCCAATGAATCTGATGGTGGCATTTTCATGCATGTTAGAGCAACATAAATAGGAGAACTTGGACATTTTGTTCCAAACACAATAGGCCACTTCACATATGGAGTTGATTTTGAACCTTGGGTTCAAACCATCTTCATTTAACATGTTGATAGATGCATTAGCTCAAACCAGCAACATATTGCCATGCCATTACCATGCATCATTGTGAAGCATTTGCCGTGCTTAATTTGTACCTTGTTTGATCTTGTCGATAGACTTGCGAGACGTAGTTATCGACGACATCGAAGAACATCTGAGTTCTTCCGATAAACAGGTAAGCAACCCCCCTTGAGCATATTCGATACAATCCCACTCTCTCTCGCTCTTGCTCTCATTTCAATGCATTAGGACAATGCGATTCAACTGCTACTTGTGTTGCGGTAGATGAACCCACTCCTTTGCATGACCTGTCATTGTCACAGTAAATAGCTAAAACCAAGCAACCTAGCATACCTGGTAGATGCTTGAGCCATGCTGTGCTATAACCCTGTTATGCTTGCTATGCTTAGAGTTGTGTCAGGTCTGATTCATCTGGGTGATGAACCGGAGTGATATGGATGTGTCCTAATGATGAGAGTTAAGTGTTGAACCTGTTTTGGTAAAGGTAGCAATGAGAGGCCATGTAGGAGTACATGGTGGGTTGTCTCATTGAAGCCGGTCATAGGAACTGATTTCTGTGTTTGTGTTTCAAGACTAGCTACTACCGGACATTGGGTTCCGGAAACTCGACCCCTCTCGGCCTATTAACCTACACTGTTCTCTGCCCAGGAGTCGCACTAGTTCAAAACGTTGATAGGATGTGGCCGGGCCTGCGAAGTGAATGAACGGCCCAACTGGGACCGACTTGGGGCCTTGTACACAACTTCTGAGTCCGAATCATGAAACACGGCCGGATTCTCGATTGTAGTAACCAACTCAGTTAGGCGACTGCCTTGGGCTAGAGTCGTACAAGGTTAACGTCCGTGGCCGACTCCCTCGCTGGGTTTCCGCTTAAAGGTTGTCGAGGTGCCTTTTTACGTGCACATGTCGATAAGTGGCGGGAGCATGTGTGACGAAGTACACCCCTGCAGGGTAATTTATCTATTCGAATAGCCACGTCCGCGGATATGGACTACTTGGAGACTTGCATTGTTCCTAGACAACCATAACAGATACTCTAAAATACTCCAGATAAGTGTGAGTGCTATGGATGGCCTTCTCGTAGGAAGACGGGAGAGGATCCATAGCAAGTGTATTGATGTGGTGGATATGTGGACTCGTGTTTTCTCTCTCGTAGGGAGACGAGAGAGTAGAGATACTTTGGATACATTGTCGTAGTCTAGTTTAGCCAAAGGTCAAAGCTGGCATGCTGCAGTAAACCCCACAATCCCGTTCTTGATACATGATGCATATGTAGTTAGTTCTGATGTAAGACTTGCTGAGTACCTTCGTACTCACTGTTGATTATTTACGTTTTTGTAGAGATAGATGTTGTTCTCTTTATGTTTCTTCTGACGTTGACATCGACAGAATAGCTAGGAAACCCAAACAGGAGTCTGGCTCCTTTGGTAGGGTCGTTGTCGCTTTTTAGGCTCTTCCAGCTGCTTTTAGTAGATGTCTATACCCAGACATGTAACTTCCGCTTGTTGTTTGTATGCTCTGAATGTTGGGTCATGTGACCCCTCCTGCTTGTAACATTATACAATGTTGGCTCCTCGAAGCCTCCTAAACAAATGTTTGTTGTAGAGTTTTGTTGTGATGCCATGTTGTATCTACGCATATCATGCATAGTGCGTGTATGATTGAAATGCATTGGTATGTGTGGGATTCGACACCTAGTTATGTGCCTTTAGTAGCCTTCTTTACGGGGAACTGCCTCTTTGTGCTTCCATGAGCCTTGGTAGCTTGCTACTGCTCCGGACACATTGATTGACCGGCGTGTATCCTTCTTTGCTGCTGTGTTTGTCCCCACGGGGAAATGTCATGCGGTGTAATGGAGTCCATGTAGCTTGCTACGACTTGTCTACACACGCTGATGACCGACACCTGCATTGCTGGGTTACGTATGCCTGTCCCTGTACGGTTGTGCCACTTGGGTTCTATGACTAGTCATGTCGACCCAGGTTCTCTGACGTGTGAATGCTAGCGACATGTTCATATCCGTGAGCCAAAAGGCGCAAACGGTCCCGGCCAAGGTAAGGTGGCAGCCGTGGGTTACCGTGCGTGAGGCCGCAAAGTGGCGTGACATGTTACAGGCTGGATTCATATGGCTTAGGATCGGGGTCCCGACAGCGTTAGTATCAGAGCTGAACTGTCTGTAGGTTTACGAAGCCAAACTGGTCGATGTTGAGTCTAGTAATGCTTTAGTTATATAAGGGAATTGATTGTGTAAGGGAACGTAAGGCTTCTTTTTACTCCTTTCCTCAAGTTACTCTATTCTGAGTCACCCTCTTCCTTTCTATGGGGATTAAGGACTAGGCTTCTTATCTATCTGCTAGGATGACAAGTTACTGGACCGCAGACTTATAGAATGGTTGTTTGTGTCAAGTAATGTCTCATCAGAGTTGTGAGAAGTGATGCTATGTTTTCAGTGTGCCTTGAAACCATGATGTTGAGCTGTTATGCTGCCCAAATCTTGTGCAGGTTGCCTCATATTTCATGCCCGTACAACCGTTATGCTGTCCGAGTTCTTCTAGGTTTAGATATGTGCCGGTGTTCTTCCTTGTTTTGAACCCTGGTTGTTTCCTTCAGGATGTCACCAATTACCCGGAGATTTGCTAGTCGTGGTCAGAATCATGGAGATGGTAGGGATGAAGAAGATCCTCCCAACCAGCCTCTGTTGGCGGAGGTTATGCTAGAAGTTGAGAGGAACAAGCATGCCACCAACCGTCTGTTGGAGCACATCGAGCAGAATATAGCCCATCGTCGCAATGAGCTAGTATCCATCAGAGACTTCATCAAGTTGCAACCGCCCACCTTCCAGCACTCCATTGAGCCACTAGACGCAGATGATTGGCTCCGCAGTATCAGCAGTAAGCTACGTTATGCAAACGTGGCTGAAGGAGACAAGGTTACCTATGCCACATATCACCTAGAAGGTTCCGCCAGTTTATGGTGGGAGAACTTCGAAGCCATGCGACCTGCAGGCCAAGCTACCTCATGGAAGGAATTCTGTGAGGCTTTTCGTGAGCATCATATTCCCAAGGCCCTGATAGATCATAAGCAAGAGGAGTTTTGCAACCTGACCAATGGCAAGATGGACGTGGATGCCTACAGTCGTGAGTTTGGACGCCTTGCACGTTATGCACCCGAAGAAGTATCCACAGATGCCAAGAAGCAAGCAAGGTTCAGGAAAGGTCTTGACCCAGAGCTACGTCGTGACCTCAATTTGCATGAGTTCGCTACCTTCCAGGTTCTTGTGAACAAAGCCATCCAAGTAGAAACCAGTAGGATGACCTACGAGGAATCTCGCAAGCGCAACTGTGACTTTGGGTCATCCTCAGTCTCTATATCTCAGAGGCGTAGGTTATGGATCCCGAACACCGCTCTCCCTCCAGAATATGCACCGAGGCCATCCTATGTGGCACCTCGTCTGCCGATGCCATCTGTTCCCCAGAAGAACCTCATCAACCGGATGATCAACCCAGATCCCCGGCCCATTCATGGAGCATGCTTCAAGTGCAGTCAGCCTGGACACTATTCAAAGAATTGCCCTTTGCGAGCCAGTGTTCCATCCTCCTCAAGCAATGTTGTTGATCGTGGCAAGCCCCCAATCAAGAAGTGTAATGCCAGGTCAGTTGTTTATACTCGTGGATGTGTGCACCATGTAAGTGCAGAAGAAGCTCAGGATGATGCTGACGTTGTGCTTAAGACGCTTCTTGTCAACTCTCATCCAGCTTCAGTTCTATTTGATTCTGGAGCATCCCACTCTTTCATCTCTGAGAGGTATGCCCTGTCGCATGATATGTCCTTTGATATTATGCCTACCCCTTTGGATGTTCAAACTCCAGGTTCTAGATGGCAAACTGCTAGAGTGAGCCATGGAAATCAAATCCTTGTTGATGGTTTGGTGTTTCTTTCTTCTCTGATAGCTCTTAAGTCTTCGGACATCAATATCATTTTGGGGATGGACTGGATGACAGCCCATCATGCCAAAATTGATTGTTTCACTAGGTCTGTTCAGCTTACCCACCCTTCTGGCCAGATAGTCAATATCCAAACCCATATTCCAGAAGGCCGGATATATTCTCTCAATGCCAATCCTCTCCCAGACCTTGAAAACATCCCGGTAGTCCGTGACTTCCCGGATGTCTTTCCAAAGGAACTGCCAGGTATTCCACCTGATAGAGAAGTAGAGTTTGTCATAGATCTTATTCTAGGGACCGCTCCAATTGCTAGAAGACCATATAAGATGTTACCTCAAGAGTTAGCTGAGCTTAAAATCCAACTCGATGAATCTTTGAAGAAAGGTTTCATCCATCCTAGTTCTTCTCCATGGGCTTGTCCTGTCCTCTTCGTCAAGAAGAAGGATGGTACGGACCGGATGGTTGTCGATTATCGACCGGTTAATTTGGTCACAATAAAGAACAAATATCTACTCCCCAGGATCAAGGATCTAGATGATCAGCTCGCTGGATCCGTAGTATTTTCCAAGATGGATTTGAGATTAGGTTATCATCAAATCAAAATCAGGAACGAGGACATTCCTAAGACGGCCTTTGTCACTCGTTATGGCCAATAAGAGTACACTGTCATGTCCTTCGGTCTCACCAATGCCCCAGCCACCTTCTCCCGCTTAATGAATTCGATCTTCTTGGAGTATCTGGATAAATTTTTCATGGTTTACCTCGATGATATCCTCATATACTGGAAGAACGAAGAAGAACATGCTGAGCATCTTAGGCTGGTATTGATGAAACTTCGAGAGCACCGCCTTTACGCCAAATTCTCCAAGTGCGAATTCTGGTTGCCAGAAGTGACCTATCTAGGTCACGTAATCTCCGCGAAAGGTATTGCTGTCAATCCCGAGAGAGTTCAAGCTGTCCTTGATTGGACTCAACCTGAATCGGCGAAGCAAGTTAGGAGTTTCCTTGGCTTAGCGAGCTACTAACACCGCTTCGTTGAGAACCTCTCCAAAGTTGTCAAACCTCTAACTTAACTCCTCAAGAAAGATAAGAAGTTTGAGTGGACTCCAAAGTGTGAGGAAAGTTTTCAGGAGTTGCAAAGACTACTGACTACTGCCCCGGTACTTGTACCCCTGGATTCCACAAAGGACTTTGTTATCTACTGTGATGCCTCGCGACAAGGTCTAGGTTGCATTCTTATGCAAGACCGTCATGTGATTGCCTACGCATCTCGACAGTTGCATCCACATGAGGAGAATTATCCAACACATGATCTGGAACTTGCCGCTGTAGTCCATGCACTTGTCACTTGGCGACATTACCTTCTGGGTAATCGTTGCGAAATATACACTGATCACCAAAGTGTCAAATATATATTCACCCAACCGGTTTTGAATCTCAGGCAAAGGCGACGGATTGAGTTGATTATAGACTATGACTTAGGAATATCTTACACCCCAGGCAAAGCCAATGTCATGGCCGATGCACTAAGTCGTAAATCCTATTGTAACAACCTCATGTTGCTACAAAGTCAGCCACTTCTCCACGAGGAATTTTGTAAGTTAAATCTTCACATTGTTCCTCGAGGATTCCTTTCTACTTTGGTGGCGAAACCGACTCTTCAGGATCAGATCATAGAAGCCCAAAAACATGATACGGGAATTTCCCGAATCAAGAGCAACATCGGTAGAGGAGTTGCTGGACGCTTCTCGGTAGATGATCAAGGTGTTGTATTCTTTGAGAACCGCTTGGTGGTTCCCAAGAAGCAACAACTCCGAGAGCTGATCCTTAAAGAAGCTCATGAATATCCTCTCACGATTCATCCCGGTAGTACCAAAATGTTTTAGGACCTACACCAGAGGTTCTGGTGGACCCGAATGAAGAGAGAAATTGCTCAATTCATTGCTAACTGCGATGTCTGTCATCGCGTTAAAGCAGGGCATCAAAGGCCTGCTGGCACCCTTCAGCCCTTGGCTATTCCTGAGTGGAAATGGGACAAGGTCGGTATGGATTTCATCACCGGCTTTCCAAAGACTAAGAAAGGGAATGATGCCATCTTTGTGGTCATCGATCGCCTTTCGAAAGTTGCTCATTTCCTTCCAGTTCGAGAAAGTATAACTGCTAGTCAGTTAGCAGACCTATATATTTCTCGAATAGTTTCTCTTCATGGTGTTCCTCTAGAGATCAATTCAGATCGTGGAAGTCTTTTCACTTCTCAATTTTGGGAATGTCTCCAGAATGCTATGGGAACCCATCTCTCCTTTGGCACCGCTTATCACCCTCAGTCAAGTGGTCAAGTACAAAGAGTCAATCAAATTCTCGAAGATATGCTCAGAGCCTGTGTTATCTCATTTGGAATGAATTGGGAGAAACGTCTTCTGTTCGCCGAGTTTGCTTATAACAACAGCTTCCAGTCTAGTCTGGGCAAAGCTCCTGTCGAAGTTCTGTATGGACGAAGATGTCGAACGCCATTAAACTGGTCAGAAACCGGTGATAAGACAATTCTTTGGACCGGATATGATCCAGGATGCAGAAGAGCAAGTTCGCATCATTCGTGAGAATCTGAAAACAGCCCAATCTCGTCAAAAGACTCAATATGACCGTCGTCATAAGGACGTAAGTTATGAAGTTGACGAGAAGGCTTACCTTCGGGTTACACCTCTCAAGGGTACCCATCGTTTCGGTATCAAAGGCAGATTGGCTCCTCGTTACATTGGTCCTTTTCGCATTCTCGCCAAATGAGGAGAGGTTGCCTACCAATTGGAACTACCTCCGCAACTTTCCAAAGTTCATGATGTGTTCCACGTTTCTCAACTCAGGCGTTGCTTCAAGGATCCTGTCCGCGAAGTAGACCACGAAACGCTTGATCTTCAAGATGACCTGTCATACCGAGAATATCCTGTCCGTATTCTTGATGAAGCCGAGCGCAGCACTCGACGTCGCAGCATCAAGTTTCTTAAGGTTCAGTGGTCACACCATTCCGAGGATGAAGCAACCTGGGAGCGTGAAGATAGTCTTCGACTTGAGTACCCTGCACTCTTCCCGACTACTCCTGAATCTCGGGACGAGATTCTTGTTTGGTGGGGGTGAGTTGTCACAGCCATAGTTTCACTTTGATTGCTAATGCATTCATGCATGCATTTTAAATTCATTTGAAAAAGAAAATGAGGAATGATCAAGCCTCACCATTCAAAATTTTGTCAAATAAGCAATATAAAAATTGCTTCAAACAGATCCAAGAAAATGTCCCTGGTGTTCTGATAAAATATTGGCATGATGTAAAAATGTCAACCAATATTTTGGGATCACAAAAACATTTTATATTGGGCTTTTGAATTAATAAAACAATAGTTGCATTGGATTTAT
The DNA here is from genome assembly GCA_039707655.1 of Elymus sibiricus. Classification (NCBI taxonomy): domain Eukaryota; kingdom Viridiplantae; phylum Streptophyta; class Magnoliopsida; order Poales; family Poaceae; genus Elymus; species Elymus sibiricus. The sequence goes on along the minus strand of CM077675.1, from coordinate 413,517,812 downwards.
ATTTATTATATATAAAATATAAGTTCAATAATTCTGAAACTTTTTATGTGGCACCAGTTATTTATACCTAGTTCACATGACAGATCTTCAGGATTTAAGAAATGGCTAGCTATTTTTATTTTGGCCATAACAAATGCCAGAAATGAAATAAAACAGATAAAAGAAAAAGGCAGAGCCTCACCTGTAGCTTACCTGGCCCAAGAGGGAGATGGTCCAGCCCACCAGGGGCGAAGAGGTCATCTTCAACCTCTGCCAGTAGGCAGAGGCGAGATGGAGCACGACGCGCGCGCGCCTGGACGCCACGCCGCCAGCTCCCCTGCCTGCCTGGATCGTGGGATAAGTTCGCCGCCCCCTGCTCCTCTCCCCATCCTCATTTTCGCCTCTCCCTTGCCTCTGAGCTCCCTCCCGAGAGAAGCCCGAGACCGCCATGGCCGCACCTCGCTGAACCCCGCGGCCACCCACCTCGCCAAGTCCCGCTGAGGTGCTCATCGTCTTCGCCGCATCGCCATAGCTCTCCCCGTCGAAGGAATCAAGCCGGGAGCCCTCCATCACCATCAGCGTCGGCTTCTTCAACCTCCAGACCCGCCGCACTCCATCACTGATTCGCCGCCGTCCGGCCGTCCCCGAGCTTGCCGTTGCCTCTTCTAGCACCGCAGTGAACTCGCCGTCCCTCTCCCTCTCTTTCCATGCCATCGCCCGAGCCATATCATCGCCCCTGCCGCGAGCCCGAGCCTCTCGCCACCGGTCATGGTGTGGCCATGGCCGCAGCCACCACGGCTCGCGCCCGAGCACCCTTGCGTGCTCCTAGAGCCCCCGTGAGCCTGCCAAGCCGCTTAGCTGGCCTCCCCGTGCTCCGCAGCCCCACGCCGCACGCGACCGAACGCCGGCCGCCGCTAGCTTGCTCGCCGACAACGACCGTGACCACCCCAGCTCCCCCTGTTGCCTCTGCTAGATGCGGCACATCTCCAGCTCGCCGTAGGACCAAGCCGCGCCTCAAACCGAGCCCCGTAGCAAAGTTCCGGCGAACTTCCGCCGCGGTTCGGGTCGCCGGCGGCCCAGCTCCAGTGGCCGCTGACTTGGATGGTCATTAGGGCCTAACCCTCCCTTAATTAAGCCGCCATCCACTGACAGAGGGCCCCACCATGGGTCAAACACCTGGTCAGCGCGGGATTAGTCCCTGGGTCACTGACCAGTGGACCCCACTGGTCAGGTTTGACCTGGGACTAGCGCTGTTGACCGCTGACGCAGGCATGACGTCAGGCTGACACAGTTAATAATTTCTAGAATAAAAGATAATTCAGAAAATTCCAGAAATTAGTATAAACTTTGAAAATTCAAAGAAAATAATGTGTAAGTCCGAATCGTGAAACACGGCCGGATTCTCGATTGTGGTAACCAACTCAGTTAGGCGACTGCCTTGGGCTAGAGTCATTGAAGGTTAATGTCCGTGGCCGACTCCCTCGCTGGGCTTCCGCTTGAATGTTGCCGAGGTGCCTTTTTACGTGCACATGGCGATAAGTGGCAGGAGCATGTGTGACGAAGTACACCCCTGCAGGGTAATTTATCTATTCAAATAGCCGCGTCCGTGGATATGGACTACTTGGAGACTTGCATTGTTCATAGACAACCTTAACGGATACTCTAAAATACTCCAGATAAGTGTGAGTGCTATGGATGGCCTTCTCGTAGGAAGACGGGAGAGGATCCATAGCAAGTGTATTGATGTGGTGGATATGTGGACTCGTGTTTTCTCTCTTGTAGGGATACGAGAGAGTAGAGATACTTTGGATACATTGTCGTAGTCTAGTTTAGCCAAAGGTCAAAGCTGGCATGTTGCAGTAAACCCCACAATCCCGTTCTTGATACATGATGCATATGTAGTTAGTTCTGATGTAAGACTTGCTGAGTACCTTCGTACTCACTATTGCATATTTACGTTTTTGCAGAGATAGACGTTGTTCTCTTTATGTTTCTTCTGACGTTGACATCGACGGAATAGCTGGGAAACCCGGACATGAGTCTGGCTCCTTTGGTAGGGTCGTTGTAGCTTTTCAGGCTCTTCCAGCCGCTTTTAGTAGATGTCTGTACCCAGTCATGTAACTTCCGCTTGTTGTTTGTATGCTCTGAATGTTGGGTCATGTGACCCCTCCTGCTTGTAACATTATACAATGTTGGCTCCTCGAAGCCTCCTAAATAAATGTTTGTTGTGATGCCATGTTGTATCTACGCATATCGTGCATAGTGCGTCTATGATTGAAATACATTGGTATGCGTGGGATTCGACACCTAGTTATGTGCCTTTAGTAGCCTTCTTTACGGGGAACTGCCTCGTGGTGCTTCCATGAGCCTTGGTAGCTTGCTACTGCTCCGGACACATTGATTGACCGGCATGTATCCTTCTTTGCTGTTGTGTCTGTCCCCACGGGGAAATGTCACACGGTGTAATGGAGTCCATGTAGCTTGCTACGACTCGTCTACACACGCTGATGACCGACACCTGCATTGCTGGGTTACGTATGCCTGTCCCTGTACGGTTGTGCCACTTGGGTTCTATGACTAGTCATGTCAACCCGGGTTCTCTGACGTGTGAATGCTAGCGACATGTTCATATCCGTGAGCCAAAAGGCGCAAATGGTCCCGGCCAAGGTAAGGTGGCAGCCGTCGGTTACCGTGCATGAGGCCGCAAAGTGGTGTGACATGTTACATGCTGGATTCATATGGCTTAGGATCGGGGTCCCGACAGTTGACTAGGAAATCATGTGCAACTGAGCAAGAATTCCAGCAACGAGCACATCATCCGCCCATTTTTTCTTCTGGCGTCTATCAAGATTCCAGCTGCCTATAAATGTTGCCCGCCGGGACATCATCCCGTCTGCATTCTCTGGTCTCTCTCCCACCCCTCGGACAAAATTCTGCCATGGCGCGGCCGGTCTGTGCACAAGCAGAGGAGGAGGCGCCACCCCACGAGGACAGGGCGAAATGCAGCGACGGGGAGGACCCCTTCGCGCCCCCAGACGAGGTCGCACCAGACCCCCCAACTGAAGATTGGTTTTGGTGCCAGTACAATCTGGCTTTGTGGAAGGCGCTGCCGCCGGTGGAGAGAGCCAGGCAGGTGGCATTCAAGAAGGAGCGGGCTCAGGAGCGCGCCAGGAATCTCGCAGCCTGGAATGCCCTTAGTGCCGCATCGGAAAAGGAGGAGCTGGAGCTTTGGCAGTGGGCGCGTCGACGAGCGGTGGAGGTGTACGAAGACGGCCGGTACCATGCAATGAAGGCAAAAGGTGCTAGGCGCCTCACCGCTGCATGGACGTGGGCCGATAAGCTCGAGCGTGCAACCGCCAAAGAGCTCCGGTGGGCGCCCAGTGAAATGTCCTACATGGTCGTGTGCCTTCGCCAGCAAGAGGTTTATCGGCACGTCGAGCGCTGCGAGGCGGAGGAGGCGGCGAACTCCCTCCGCGTTGGGAAGCCACCGCGCATCAGGAAGCTGCTGGCGAGAGGCTACCGCTTTACTGCTCCCCGCTCAAGGAGGGGTTATTATTAGTTTAGTTTTTATTCATTGTATGTATTTGTCAAGTACTATCATCACGTATATGTGATGATATATGTATGATGCCGGCAATGAGTGTAACACCCCAAAAATCGGGTTATCGATTTTTGTGCTGTTATTCCTTCCTAGCTTTTCTCTCCCAAAATTTTCCTCTGGAATCTGGTAAGTAACCAGGTGAATCCAGACAATCCCCAAGCTCTCAATGCCTTTCCCTTGTTCTTGTGCCAGGCAACCTTTCATCAGTAAACCCCGAACCTCATTCAAACCCTAGTTCCAAAATATTGGAAATGGAAATCCTGCCTTTGTGTTTACAAAGGAGCTATCATTTCCTTTGCTCTATTAATCCTCCCAAAATTTCCAGAGATCCTCCTTCACTCATACACCCTAGATGTGCAAAAATATTTCCAAGTCATATGCAATATTTCTCATCTAGAATTAATTCCTTTTTCTGCCTTTCTGAGGAATTAAATCCAGGAAAATATCTATCCATCTCCAAAGTTCATGAAAACTTGTGGAGATATTCTTTGTGATCACATTGAGCTCTCATAAAAATATTGGCCATAATTAAATAGTGGAAATTGCATTTTCCTATTTAAAGCCAATATCTCAATTTGGGGCCTTTCCAAAGGAACTACCATTTTGGTAGCTAGGAAAAATCCCAAATAATTTATGGAGCTTTCCCAATCCATATCTTCACCATTTCTATCAAAACACCAAGTTCCACATTTCAAAATTTGAGCACAGCATCCCTTTGCAAATTATGTCCAGATTTCCTGTTTGCAAAGGAAGTGCTTGATTCCTTGATCTCCTTGGGCTAAAATTTTGCAGGGTGATTCATTATGATATATTACCCTTGTACACCAAAAACTAGCCCATTTCATCTAACCAATCTCCTTCAGTAAATTTACCAAGTTTCTGTCCAGATCAAAGCACTGTGAAGGAAGTACCATTTTTACTTATGCAAATGCTATGAAATTTTTACAATGCCTCCATATGCCTAAATTATTGGTCTCCACCAAATTTTGGCCATTTTTTATCTAGCCATTTGACCCCAGCATCATCATCTTCATTTCTGGCCAGTTTGCCATGTTGCAAAGGAAGTACCAGATAACTTTTCCCATTTGTGCTAAAACTTGACCAGGATAACTACCTTAGTAGATGGCTAATCTTTGCCAGAGATCAAGCCAAGAAGAGCAGTGTGGTGGCCACAGCACATGTCAAACAGTTTCCTGTCATTTTGCATTTGAGGCCAAGTCGCTCACTCTGGAACCCCCTGGTGCTGTCCATCGGCGTATCTCATCTACTTGAGGATCAAGACATCTTCCAGACACAGTTTGCGTCGAGTAGGGCGTGGCAATGGCGTGGACACGCGGTGACCACTGCGGAGCAAGCCAAAGCAGAGCACCGCGTGCCAGATCCTTCGGGAGCCCTCTCTGGTACGCCGCGGCTTGTTCAGGAGTGTCGGCGAGCTCAACACCGCGTGCGGGATCCTTCTGGAGCCCTCTCCACCTTGTCCCCTAGCCGGTGGCCGCCTCTGCCGACATGGATTCCCCGCTCGAGCTCCGCCAGGATGCCGCCCTCTCGGAGCTTCGGCCGGCGTCGGCTAGCTCCTCCCCGAGCCTATTTAAGGCGTGCCCGAGCCTCTCCCGACCAGCATCGAGCCCAGCCCCTCTCCCCTCGAGCCCCCGGAGCTCTATCCCCTCCCCATGGCCGAGCTCTGCCGCCCGGTTCCCCTCAAGCCAACCCCGCGCTTAGACCCTTCCCCTCCTTCTCTGCTGCTTCCGAGCCCTCCCCAATGCCTGCCTACGTCGCTGCCCCTTCAATTTTGGCCGGAGTCGGCCGTGCCCACCACCCCGATCGCCGCCATGGCCGTCCCCTCGACCGCCTATGGACATTCTTCCTCCGAGCGTCCCCGGACCTCTGGCGACCAACCCTGAATGCGGGACTGCGCCGCGGGGCCGTCTAGCACGTCGGCAGGCGCCGCAGGCGGGAGGAGCGCCGGCATCGTGTGGGGCCGAACGGCCATGGCTCCCCCTCCGTTCTTTGTTGCGCGCTAGAGAAGGAGACAGGAGGAGGAGGGAGAAGATGAGGCGGGGCCCACATGTCGGCCGGGGTAAGAAAGTCAACCCGGGCCCGCTGCCAGTTAAGTGGAGGCGCACTCCCGAAAATGCGCTTTCACTTACGTGAAAGCGTAAACTCCAGAGTGCGCTTTCGTTTTTTAGCCGTGGCCGAATCCATTAAATACTGAACATTCACTCGCTAAGCACTGAAATGGACAGTTTCTGTCTATTTTTACGCTTAACGAACGAACGGGCATATCTCCGCGACCGTGACTCAGATTGAGCTAAAACCAACGTCCACGTCTTTGGATTGTCGAGCCCGTTCCGATGGCATCATTTTCATAATGTTTTCACACTGTGAAAATGACCATTTTGCCCTTGCCCTACGATCTGCCCCTCCGAGAGGGAAACTTTTCCGGCAGATTTTCCCGGAGTTTTATCGCACTTCCACCCGGCGTATTCATCGATCCCCAGGCAAGCCAACCTCTTATCATGAGCTCCGGACTTGTGTGATGACTTTGCTTGCACACTGCGTGTATACAACAGTACCCTTTAGATCATCTGTTAGTCTGCACCAGCATAGTTCTATTATTTCATCTGTACCAGATGCTAGGGATATTTATCATATAATATCCTGACTTGCTTTCATGTCAAATTTACCCATGCTAGTAATAAGTATTTGTGCCACTGTTATCATGTTAATACTATGATTTCATGCCATGACTGTCAGTACTATGATATTGATATGCTGATGGTAAGTGATGATTCTCGTTTATAATTGCCGATGTAATGGTGCGATGATGGAGATGTTGAACTGAATTTATAAATTAAACTTAGTTGGTTGATCAAGAGCCACCTGTCCGGACTTATCCGTGCAGCCACATTTGCCGGTATGGGACGGCCTTGATTTGGTCTCGCTCCGTGCTCTTTCACCGGTACCTCCAGACAGGGAGGGTTATGCGTGCGTGCTACCCTGATTAGGTAGGCGGTGATAACCCTGTGAGCCCAGTTGAGTGTTTAGCCCGGGAGTCCCCGTTTGGGACAGTTGTTTGGCCACGACAGTGGCAGGTGTCAGGAGTGACACAGGGGCCACCCAGGGCAGGACTCTGGGGGAGGATGATCGCCGGTGGTACGGTGGAGGAGTCACGGGTTAGGCAGGTTTCGTTGGTGCAACACTGGTCTACCCGAATGGGATCATGAGGTCAGGTCCTCCATGATGTGGGTAAAGTGCGCAACCTCTGCAGAGTGAAAAATCTATTCGAATAGCCGCGTCCACGGTATTGGACAGTCCGTCCAGGCCTCACTATGTGGTCAACCGTAACAATGATAACAATGATGGAAGAACTTGTCTTGTGTTTGAAAGTTCCCATTGAGTCATGAGTATTTCGAGGGTTGTGGGACAACCCAGAAGAGAGTAAGTTGGTAGTCAGTAACAGTAAGCACTTTAAGCACCTAGTGTGATCATTGCCATGCTATGTTATGTAGATTATATGCCTGATCCATGTTATGCCATGCTTGATCCATGTTGTCCTGCTAATTCCATGCCATGTTTAGAATAAATTTTTATATAAGCGTAGGGTTTGCTTTGTCATCTGCTCGTTGGGATGCTATGTATTTGGTTGTCTTGCGAGTACATTCAAAGTACTCACCTGGCCTTGCACATGGCCAGTTGCAGGAGAAGGTCCGTCGTGCTAGATCGCAACCCAGCCAGTCCTGTGAGTTATGGAGCCCAGCCAGAGACGTTGTTGCCGTGGAACCAAGACCTCCGCTACCATTTAGTTAGCCTTGGAGCTCTGGAATATTGTTGTAAGCAACAGTATTGTAATACTCCATTTCATATAATAAAGCCATTTTGTGCCTGGAATTACTGAATCATGTCGTTGATGTGCGCCAGGTCTTATCCTGGGGCTGGCATGCGTCGGCCCTCTATCGGGGTGCCACAGGACGTGGTATCAGAGCCAGGCTGGCTGTAGGTTACCCTAGCACCAAACCACCCCTATGTTCAACCGGTAGTGAGTCCAATAGAGTTGACCCATCCCTGGTATCTGACACGGCCACTATTGATCAACAGGTGGCGCAATCGGAATGGACGTGCCCCTACCCAGCTGTCTGCCCACCCAGCCACTCTGGATTGGACCGCGACTCTACTCAGCTGTCGGCCGTACCGGCGTATCTTCCACCCGGCATGAGAAGGATCCACGCCATGCTGGTGTGTCCTAGCCCGACTGCCTATTTAATCCCTCCCACCTGCGAGTCGCAGCTCTCTCCATTCAGTAAGCCAGATCCCTGCAAGAGAACCCAGGCTAGTATCCTCAAACCAGCAGCCATGGCCAGTTCTTCCAAAACACCCACTTTCCATAGCCGAACCTTGGCTAATGGTTATCCCGGCTTTCCGCCCATCCTTTCGAGTATGCTCACTCAAGCCCTTGGCTGTAGTACTCCTCCAGTGTATCTGGTGTTCCAATCGGAACCCGTTCCCCACCTTTGCCGATTTTATGCGAAGGCGTATATCAACCCAGGTCCAACAGTAGATGGGAAGCCCATGAGTTTTCGGGGCAAACCCATGCCCACCCCCGCGTTGGCTGTCCAGATAGCTGCCGCGGAAGCCATCACCCGTCTTCGTTTCTAGTTTCCGCAAGTAGCGGAGATGCAGGAGTTCCGCTATTTTCCCTCTTCGTCCGACAGAGGTTGCGATTTCTCCAGCGCAGTTGGAGACGCTGACCCAGCAATAGCTCGACTGGTCAAGTTTATTGCTGCCCATGGACTACTGCTCTCCGGCATTCTTAGAGAGTTCAAAGCCATTGACCATGACACCACACGGGTTGTTACGGGAGCATACCGTGCGGCTCGTCAAATTGCATCGCAGACCACCCGTTCCCTTTTGCCAAACCCAGTGCCACCTTCACAGCTAGTACCACTCTCGCAATCGGTGGACCTATATCGACCAGGCAACATCCACCCAAATTCCATTCAAGGAGCTATCCGACGACTTCGTCGTCAGGATGTGTTCCGTCAAGTTCCCACTGCAGCTCCAGCAGTTGAGCCCCAACCAATAGAGGTGTCCGACGATGAAGACGGAAGTTGGCTCAGCTTTCGTCCCCCAGCAGAGTCCCAGCAAGAGTAGGCCCATCTCTGGCTCCGGCAGTGAGCGAAGCCAGGAGATGCCGTGAGTATGTGTGTTGCGTAGACTATTTCATTGCATGCGTCTAGGATTAGGACTCTGTAGTTCGGAGTGAGTTGTTGCTGTTAGCTGCCTAGTAAGGCTGCGTGTTGTTGTATGATTGTACTGCTTGTGCTTGTGTGCTGTTGTAATGTTATGTATGCCTGTTTGCTCTGTGTGCTTGGTTCATCTGTCACCCTGTTAAGCAGAAATGTTTAACAGAGCTGGCAGTGGATTCTTAACAAGATTTTAGTAAGTAGAGCACTTACACCTAATAACATTGGACTCGCCTAGAGTCCCTAATGAAATGCGAGCTGGTGTAGGCGTATGTATACCAGGAGTACATACACCCATAAGCATTAAATCACCTTCGTGTAACATGCTCGATATGTTTCTTTCCTACGTCTGCATTTTGCCACGATGTGCATTCTGCATCTGCTTGCATATTAGTCTGAATAGATTGCATGTGTATCGTGTGAGCAATGTCTGCACGCCAAGTTCCTTCTCCCGAGTACAGTCGCAGTAGTACTCGGGCAGAATGCAATGTCGCCTATCCATACCCATCTATGCTTACTCCATTTGCCAGTTTTCCCGAACCCAGCGTTCTGAAAAACCAGCCCTATCCAATAATTCCTCGATCTCAAAATCTTTTCCCAGAACCTGGTTGCAATCTCGGAGAAATTCTGAGAAAATTTTATTGCAACATAAACCGTTACAACCCTTCTAGTCCAAGATCTAAACCTGATTCTACCACAACACCCACTCATTGTGGATGTCGTTCAGCGAGGAGCAACCAGCAGCGTGGCCTCCACACTGGTAGAGCTCCGCTGACCGCACCACACTAACCACAGACCCAGCGACACCTCTGTCCCCATCTTGTGTGATGTTGACAGGCCGCCCCCTCGCCCCGCCACCGCCCGCGCTTATTCCGCCAGCCTGAGACGGCCTAGATGACCACCAACCACCACTCTAGTAGCAGCGTCCCGGCGATCATCGAGGATCATCGCACATAGCAGCAGTGAGGAGCCAACCAATGCCGCCAGTAGACCAGCCAGGAGGATCGTGATCAGCTCCGAACCCATGTCCGCCATTAACGCCTTGCCTCGCGCTCCTGCAACCAGAAGGAGAATGAAAAAAGAAGGAAGAAGTGAGGTAGGGTGCGAGGTGGTAGGTAGAGAGAGGAAAACCGCGACCGTTTTTATAGCCCCAGCCTGGTGTACGGTGAGCAAGGTCCAGGAGACCACGCGTCGCTCGATCACCGGCGTCCAGGAGGCGAATCCACGAGCAGTGCCGACCGGCGTTGGCCCGCGATGGGAGTGCCCTCTGCATTGGCCTCGTGCACGCCGCACACTATTGTTGTAGGGTGCTTTGTGCCCTAGGAGCTAGGCGTGCGCAGTGCCTAGCCACACTCAGGACGGCGCAAGAGCAAGAGAGAGCTGTTGGCCGGAGAAAGAAGAAGAAGGTTGCCAGTGGGCCCTGATCCCACCTGACAGCGAGAGAGGCCACTGTTCATTCTGGTACCCCGAGCATTTTTGGAAAAAAGGAAATTCTGCTTTTTCTAAAAATGTCAGGCCTACGAGGCAAACCCAGTGGCCCCTACCTGTGGAGTAGATCCCGCGATATCCGTATCTCGATCTGGGTGTACCAGTTTTCGGTACTCTTAACCCGGTTGTTTTCAACCACAGGGTTAAGACCCAACCCAGAGGTTTTTCCAGGAGGCGTTATTTTTGTTCTAAGCTAACCCTAGGAATCTTGAGGAGGAGATTCTTTTAAGGGGGGAAGGTTTGTAACACCCCAAAAATCGTGTTATCGATTTTTGTGCTGTTATTCCTTCCTAGCTTTTCTCTCCCAAAATTTTCCTCTGGAATCTGGTAAGTAACCAGGTGAATCCAGACAATCGTCAACCTCTCAATGCCATTCCCTTGTTCATGTGCCAGCCTACCTTTCGTCAGTAAACCCCGAACCACATTCAAACCCTAGTTCCAAAATATTGGAACTGGAAATCCTGCCTTTGTGTTTACAAAGGAGCTATCATTTCCCTTGCTCTGTTAATCCTCCCAAAATTTCCAGAGATCCTCCTTCACTCATACACCCTAGATGTGCAAAAATATTTCCAAGTCATATGCAATATTTCTCATCTAGAATTAATTCCTTTTTCTGCCTTTCTGAGGAATTAAATCCAGGAAAATATCTATCCATCTCCAAAGTTCATGAAAACTTGTGGAGATATTCTTTGTGATCACATTGAGCTCTCATAAAAATATTGGCCATAATTAAATAGTGGAAATTGCATTTTCCTATTTAAAGCCAATATCTCAATTTGGGGCCTTTCCAAAGGAACTACCATTTTGGTAGCTAGGAAAAATCCCAAATAATTTATGGAGCTTTCCCAATCCATATCTTCACCATTTCTATCAAAACATCAAGTTCCACAATTCAGAATTTGAGCACAGCATCCCTTTGCAAATTCTGTCCAGATTTCCTGTTTGCAAAGGAAGTGCTTGATTCCTTGATCTCCTTGGGTTAAAATTTTGCAGGGTGATTCATTATGATATATTACCCTTGTAAACCAAAAACTAGCCCATTTCATCTAACCAATCTCCCTCAGTAAATTTTCCAAGTTTCTGTCCAGATCAAAGCACTTTGAAGGAAGTACCATTTTTTACTTATGCAAATTGTATGAAACTTTTACAGTGCCTCCATATGCCTAAATTATTGGTCTCCAGCAAATTTGGGCCATTTTTTATCTAGCCATTTGACCCCAACATTATCATCTTCATTTCTGTCCAGTTTGCCATGTTGCAAAGGAAGTACCAGATAACTTTGCCCATTTGTGCTGAAACTTGACCAGGATAACTACCTTAGTAGATGGCTAATCTCTGCCAGAGATCAAGCCAAGAAGAGCACTGTGGTGGCCACAACACATGTCAAACAGTTTCCTGTCATTTTGCATTTGAGGCCAAGTCGATCACTCTGGAACCCCCTGGTGCTGTCCATCGGCGTATCTCATCTACTTGAGGATAAAGACATCTCCCAGAAACAGTTTGGCATCGAGTAGGGCGTGGCAACGGCGCTGCCATGCGGTGACCACGTGCGGAGCAAGCCAAAGCAGAGCACCGCGTGCCAGATCCTTCGGCGATCGAGTAGGGCGTGGCAACGGCGCGGCCATGCGGTGACCACGTGCGGTGACCACGTGCGGAGCAAGCCAAAGCAGAGCACCGCGTGTCGATCACTCTGGTACGCCGCGGCTTGTCCGGGAGCGTCGGCGAGCTCCCCACCGCGTGTGGGATCCTTCTGGAGCCCTCTCCCCCTCTGCCCCTAGCCGGTGGCGCCTCTGCCGATATGGATTCCCCGCTCGAGCTCCGCCACGGTGCCGCCCTCTCGGAGCTTCGGCCGGCGTCGGCTAGCTCCTCCCCGAGCCTATTTAAGGCGTGCCCGAGCCTCTGCCGACCAGCATCAAGCCCAGCCCCTCTCCCCTCGACTCCCCGGAGCTCTATCCCCTCCCCATGGCCGAGCTCTGCCGCCCGGTTCCCCTCAAGCCAACCCCGCGCTCAGACCCTTCCCCTCCTTCTCTGCTGCTTCCGAGCCCTCCCCAATGCCTGCCTACACCGCCGCCCCCTTCAATTTTGGCCGGAGTCGGCCGTGCCCGCCACCCCGATCGCCGGCATGGCCATCCCCTCGACCGCCTATGGCCATTCTTCCTCCGAGCGTCCCCGGACCTCTGGCGACCACCCCTGAATGCGGGACTGCGTTGCGGGGCTGTCTAGCACGTCGGCAGGCGCTGCCGGCGGGAGGAGCGCCGACATCGGGCGGGGCCGAACGGCCATGGCTCCCCCTCTGTTCTCTGTCGCGCGCTGGAGAAGAAGACAGGAGGAGGAGGGAGGAAATGAGGCGTGGCCCACATGTCGGCCGGGGTAAGAAAGTCAACCCGGGCCCGCTGCCAGTTAAGTGGAGGCGCACTCCCGAAAATTCACTTTCACTTAAGTGAAAGCGTAAACTCCAGAGTGCACTTTCGTTTTTTTAGCCTGCGGCCGAATCCATTAAATAGTGAACGTTCACTCGCTAAGCACTGAAATGGACAGTTTCTGTTTGTTTTTACGCTTAACGAACGAACGGGCATATCTCCGCGACCGTGACTCCGATTGAGGTAAAACCAATGCCCACGTCTTCAGATTGTCGAGCCCGTTCCGATGGTATCATTTTGATAATGTTTTCACACTGTTAAAATGACCATTTTGCCCTTGCCCTACGAACAGCCCCTCCGAGAGGGAAACTTTTCCGAGAGATTTTCCCGGAGTTTTATCGCACTTCCTCCCAGCGTATTCATCGACCCCCAAGCAAGCCAACCTCTTATCGTGAGCTCCGGACTTGCGTGATGACTTTGCTTGCACTCTGCGTGTATACAACAGTACCCTTTAGATCTTCTATTAGTCTGCACCAGCATAGTTCTATTATTTCATCTGTACCAGATGCTAAGGATATTTATCATATAATAGCATGGCTTGCTTTCATGTCATATTTACCCATGCTAGTAATAAGTATTTTTGCCACTGTTATCATGTTAATACTATGATTTCATGCCATGACTGTCAGTACTATGATATTGATATGCTGATGGTAAGTGACGATTCTCGTTTATAATTGCCGATGTAATGGTGCGATGATGGAGATGTTGAACTGAATTTATAAATTAAACTTAGTTGGTTGATCAAGAGCCACCTGTCCGGACTTATTCGTGCAGCCACATTTGTCGGTATGGGACGGCCTTGACTTGGTCTGGCTCCGTGCTCTTTCACTGGTACCTCCAGACAGGGAGGGTTATGCGTGCGTGCTACCCTGATCAGGTAGGCGGCGATAACCCTGTGAGCCCAGTTGAGTGTTTAGCCCGGGAGTCCCCGTTTGGGACAGTTGTGTGGCCACGATGGTGGCAGGTGTCAGGAGTGACACAGGGGCCACCCAGGGCAGGACTCCGGGGGAGGATGATCGCCGGCGGTACGGTGGAGGAGTCACGGGTTAGCCAGGTTTCGTTGGAGCAACACTGGTCCACCCGAATGGGATCACGAGGTCAGGTGCTCCATGGTGTGGGTTAAGTGCGCAACCTCTGCAGAGTGAAAAATCTATTCGAATAGCTGTGTCCACGGTATTGGACAGTCCGTCCAGGCCTCACTAGGTGGTCAACCGTAACAATGATAACAATGATGGAATAACTTGTCTTGTGTTCGAAAGTGCCCATTGAGTCATGAGTATTTCGAGGGTTGTGGGACAACCCAGAAGAGAGTAAGTTGGTAGTCGGTAGCAGTAAGCACTTTAAGCACCTAGTGTGAACATTGCCATGCTATGTTATGTAGATTATATGCCTGATCCATGTTATGCCATGCTTGATCCATGTTTTCCTGCTAATTCCATGCCATGTTTAGAATAAATTTTTATATAAGCGTAGGGCTTGCTTTGTCATCTGCTCATTGGGATGCTATGTATTTGGTTGTCTTGCGAGTACATTCAAAGTACTCACCTGGCCTTGCACATGGTCAATTGCAGGAGAAGGTCCGTCGTGCTAGATCGCAACCCAGCCAGTCCTGTGAGTTATGGAGCCCAGCCAGAGATGTCGTTGCCGCGGAACCAAGACCTCCACTGTCATTTAGTTAGCCTTGGAGCTATGGAATATTGTTGTAAGCAACAGTATTGTAATATTCCATTTCATATAATAAAGCCATTTTGTGCCTGGAATTACTGAATCATGTCGTTGACGTGCGCCAGGTCTTATCCTGGGGCTGGCGTGCGTCGGCCCTCTATCGGGGTGCCACAATGAGCTATTGACCAATTAATATATATTATTTGTTTCACATTTCTATTTGTTTTCGTACTGATTTTCTGGCTCTAACTGTTAGCCTTTTAGACATATTGAAACATAACAATAGAACATAAATCATTCACACATAAAAACATATCAATATTATGATTGTTGTCCAGACATTGGGATCGACATCAAAACGATTCAACAAAATAAAACGCGTCCATGACTACCACCCTAACCTACGGAAGCTCTTGGCTGTGCCTGAACTCGGTCAGGCGTTCGTCTATGCGGTTTACATGCTCGCGGTACAGCTGGAGCATGATCTCGAGCTCCAAGCTGCCTATTTCGTCGGAGATTACCATCTGGAGGATGCGACGGACATTTTCTTCTACTGCTCCCCGCTGGACACCTGGGCCAGGGAGGCGCTCGAGCCTACTGACCAGCCCGTTGGCATCGAGGGGGGCACGGACAAGGCGAACGGTGAGACCCATGCGAACGGCATGGCTGGCATCTGGTGCAAGTACGGTGCTGTCGGGCTCTGGTGCAAGTACGACACAGACGGCCGCTGCCCATTCCTGGCAAGAAATTGGGCTACTGACGTGCCTTGGACACAGCTGCAATGTCATGCTGGGTGGGATAGCAGGCAAGCAGGGATGGAACCGCTCTTGCTCTACCGCGCACCGCGCCTCTCGCTCTGCGGCCCTCCATCGGTCTTGCTGTCTGGCCCGCCTTGACCTCTCAGCATGGATGCACATGTTTTACTCTACGAAGCACCACCGATGATCTTCTTGTGCGGCATGCTACTGCCTCTCGGCAGTGAGGTGTCTATGTTGCGCAACTGCGCTGCCGCGCCCTGCGCCAAGGGTCCGCTCAACCCTTGTGATGACGCGCAGCATAGCATTGTCCGACGCGTCGCCAGACACGCCATCAGCCTCGACAGGCCGCTGTGCCTGCACCGGATCGTTTTCGTCGTAGAGGAGATTGATGGCAGAGGCGGCGCTTGGTCGGGTTGGCATGCTTGGTAGATGGGCTAGGCTGCACTAGGTGTGTGCATCCGCATTTGTCGTGCGTCGGCTCTTATGCTCATTCACTTCTAGCGGTAAACCGAAGGGGAAGCTTGCGCGGGAACATGCGCGGTTCGGCGCGGGAACATGGCCAAAAGAAATGCCTGTGCGGTGCCGAAGCGTGCACTGGAATCCTCGGGAGAAAACACGGTGACAAGATGTGAGAGAGGAAGAAGCGATGATACGCAGTCAGATGGCTAATAATAATAAAACATCTACGATATTAATACGGGCAAACGACACTTCCCTACGTACCGTCGGTAATGATTTCATCAATCGCTGACAATTGTTTGGCAGCAACCGTCTGCCCACAACACACACAACTTGTCCGAATGAATTGTTTCGGTTATTATTGGTCTTCCCACACAATTTTGAAGAATGAACCGTTTGCTATGTATCGCACACAACTTCTTATGCTAACCCTGTAACAGCCCGAGACTGACGCTCCAGTAGATTCCCCTTTTATTTCCATTCTCGTCGTGTGATTCGTTTGTCTGTCGCATTCATCATCGCATCATTCGCATCATCCGCATTGCATCGGCACTCCGTTGTCGTCAATTTTCAAATTCGCATCCGTTCATAGTCGCCGGTTCTCTCCGTGCTTTTCGTCGAACGTTTCGAGACCAACCACACACGCACGCTCCCGCGGCATCAATAATATGTTGTTTTCAAAGTGTGTGAAAAATATTCTTGGATTGGGTCGAAAGTTGGCATGCGGTCTTGTTATATTGTAGGTAGACCGCCTGCCAAGTTTCGTCGCAATCAGAGGTTGTCTGATACCCGAACGGTCGACCGTAGCGGCACCGTCTTCGGTTTATTATCGGAGGTTTTATGTGTTTTAAAACCATGCAACGGGCTGCCATCCATTCCCTCTCATCCCCACCAAGCCCCTCTACACAGCCCATCGCAGCCCACTAGCCCAACCTACACCAACCCCGCGTCCGGAGCCGTCCGATCGAGATCAAACGGCTCAAAACCGGAGCAAAACCCCCTCCTATTGCCTACCTGATATAAATAGCAGATGAACCCTAACCTAATGAGTGCAAACCTAGCCTACCCTAGCCTCCCAGCCGCCCTGACCACCTCCTCCCTCGGATCCGGCGCCGCCAGCCTCTGCCCGCCACTTGGCGCTGCCGCCGCCGTCGTTTCAGCCAATTGTAGGGCGCCACGTCGCCCCAAGCCACCTCTTAGCCGCTATGGCCCGCCAGGCCCATCGCGGGCCCGCGCGAGCCCGTGCCGCCCGTTTGCCACCGCTCCCGAGGACTCCGCTCGATCTGGTCGGGAGGGCCTCCCGAGCTCCTCCCGTTGCTACCCCGCGCCGCCCGGAGGCCGCGCCGTGCCCCTCCCGTCGGCGACCATGCCGCTCGTCGGAGGGCCGTCGGCCACCGCAGGCCATGTCCCCGTCCTCGCCTCCCGTCACGCCGCCCGCGCCCTTGCACCGTCGCGGCCGCCATGGGGGGCCGGAGGAGCTCGCCGCCCCGCTTTTCTTGCTCGCTGTCGGCCACAACCCGCTCACCGGCGTCCAGAACCAGCCGGAGGAGCCCGGATCTGGCCAACCCGAAGCCTCCCGTCGGCCTCTGCCCCCTCGCCCCCGGGACCATCGCTGCAGCCGCCGCCCTACTCCCGCTCGGGCACGGGAGCGAGGAGGAGAACGACCCCCCTGCCTGGATCCGCTCGTGGGCTAGCCCATCCGTCGCGTGGGCCCGCTGGCCCAGCTCTGCCTCGCCCTGGTGGGCCTCTCCACCGACTGGCCTTTTAGGCCCAAGGTGAGGCCACCGCGTCCAAGCTATATCGCGCCCGAGAGTGATTTATTATATGTTGCGCTCTGCATGTTTAGCCCGTTAGCAGATTCGGCCTATATTGTTTTTTTCCCTCTGCCGCGAATTATGTATTATCCAGGATTTGCACAATTTCAGAAAAACCCATATTTTGCATTTACACATAGATAAATAACCATGCATCGCATGTAATAGTTGTATATATGTAAAACATGTAGAATTTCGTGTAGATTCGCAATATCCAATTTTCATGCAAGTTTAAAATGTTTAACTTGCTGTTTTCTTGTATTTTGCATAAATGTCATGAATTGCATTGCGCATTAATATTTAAGCGTGCATCCGAATTAAACTAACCTTGCATGTAAAATGTGTAGATTATTTATATCGCATTCTCGTGCATGCTAAACATGTTTGATGTGGTGGTTGCATTTATTTTTCATACGTGACTTGCTAAAACGGTTTATGTCCTATTCTCGCATATATGTTGTGTCATTTGTTTTATAGTGAAAACCCACATATTATATATGTTTTCGGGGTAGAAAAATCCATAGAAATTATCTGTGCATTTAGTTTTGTCATTTGAGCAAATTTGTGTGCATGTCATTTTTGCTATGATGCCCTTTTGTTATTTTCGTGTGATTTAATCCATGCATGATATGAATTGTTTTTGAACATGAGATATGCCCTTGGACATGTGTGCTAGGCCTTGGTCATTTTGGTTGCTATATAAATCCATGTTTAGGTGTTGTTTTCTTGTTGCCAACATGTCTTAAAAATGTGCTGTTTTGAGGGTCGAAAATATTTCTAAATCTGAAATCTGTGTTAATTTGTTGCTGTGTTGCCATGTGGTTTGCTATTGAACTAGGAGTCTTTTGTGGTTGCCACCAAGGAGTCTTTTGTTAAGCATGTTGTTGCCTATCATGTTGTGCCAATAGTTTGCATGAATAGGTTTAGCATTATAATTAATTCTGTTGTCCAATATGTCAATCTGTTAAAAACTGCTGCACATGTCTACTCTAATTTTCACCAAGTCTGAGAATCTGTTTTCTTCATAATGCCATGCTGTGATGATGCTAGCCATGATTCTATGCATAATTAGACCTTGCCACCATGGAATGAATTGTAGTGCATCATGCCCTCTACCATGCTGTTAAGTTTCATGCCAATATATGACCTGTAGCATATAGTTTCTTTGCTGCCAATATGCCTCCGTAAAAATCTGCTCTGCTAAAAACTGTTATTTTCACTAAGTCCTAATCTGCTATATTTTGTTGCCATGTTGTGAGCTTCGTACCATGTGATCCATGGCTCTTTTGAGTATGATATGTGAAGATGAAATGAAGTGTGTGTTATTTGCTACTGCCTCATGCTTAGTTTGTGCATTTTAGAATCTTGCAACTTGTTGTTTTCATGTGTGCATTATGCTATGTTGCTGTTTTGGGAAGATTTCAAATAAAACTTGTGTTGGTTGTTGTGGTTGAACCGTAGCTCCGTTTTGAACATGTTGCATATGTAACTTGACTATAATTTCATGTGGTATCATAATATCTTGTTGCATCCATGATTTGGTATGTTTGTGGTTGTCATTTTCCTCATTTGCATTCATGGCATATAATCTTGTGATTGTCATATCTTTTAGGCCGTAGCTCCGTTTCTAATGTTCTATATATGTAAATCGACTAGAATGACAAGTAGAATCACATGGTGCATTTTGTTTTGCTGTTTAACAAATATAAAACATGATTAGTTCAGATCTGAACCAATTTCGAAATTAACATATGTGGTCGTTTCGGAAATGCTATATGTTGTTTCCGACCTCATTTAAGATGCCTAGATAGTGTAGTTTCATTATGCTTCACCTCTTGCCATGTTTAACAACATTTAGTATTGTCGTGTAAATAAACGAGAGTGAACTAAGTGATTCGAACGTGGAGTTTCGTCAATATGCAAGTCGTTGCATATTGAGCTTCACTTAATGTGTAGAAGTTGATTGTTGTGCTTTGCCATGTCATGCATAACATGCATCATCCTTGTTGTGCATCATATCATGAATGTGTTGTGATGTTCTTCATGTGTTGATTGTTGTTTCCGGATTGCTTCTTCTCGATAGAGTTCCGAAACCGCTTCGGAGTGTGAGGATTCGTTCGACTACGTTGGTTCGTCTTCTTCATGGACTCGATCTTCTTCCAAGCGGGATCTCAGGCAAGATGATCATTTCCCTGGATACCATTACTATCATTGCCATGCTAGATGTCTCGTTTCTATCGCTGTCTCGCTACCTACCACTTGTATGTCAAGCCTCCCAAATTGCCATGAAAAGCCTCTAACCCCTCCACATCCCAGCAAACATTGTTTGGCTATGTTACCGCTTGCTCAGCCCTTCTTATAGCGTTGCTAGTTGTTGGTGCAATTGTTTCCACGTGCCATCATGGATATCCTTTTGTTATATCACAATATTATTGCTATTTCATTTAATGCACATATATACTTGGTAGAGGGTGGAAGGCTTGGCCTTTTGCTCGGTGTTTTGTTCCACTCTTGCCGCCCCTAGTTACTTGTGTACCGGTGTTATATTCCATAATTGAGCGCTCCTAACATGCTCGGGGTTGTTATGGGGACCCCCTTGATTTTCGTTTTAGGATCAAACTTGTCTGGCAAGGCCCAACATTGGTACTACATTTGCCTAATAACAACTAAAATTGCATAGGGACCCACCGGCACCCGCTGATAATTAATCAACAACCCGGGCCAGTGCTCCTCATCAGTGTTGGTCCAAACTAGAGTCGTGTGCGGGGCCAACCCGGGGCAACTCGGGTGCTGTCTATCAGGCCACTGTACGCTGCGCTCATCTGGTCGTGTCCTGAGAACGAGATACGCGGCTCCTATCGGGTTTGTCGACACGCCGGGCAGCCTTGCTGGATTTGTTTTACCTTTCTCGAACGTCTTGTGCGAGGAATTCCGAAAATACTTCGGGCTATCTCGAGGTTGCGATTTTCCAGTGGAATTGCCTAGGAAGATCACGAGATTCGTGGTCGAGGTTATTCCCGCTGCGTGTGGTTAGTTTGTGATGGATGAGTTGGAGCACCCCTGCAGAGTTAAATCTTTCGGAAAGCCGTGCCCGTGGTTACGTGGCAACTTGGAAACTTTGTTTAACACCCGGTCATAGCAAACTTGAAGTAAACTCAAATAAAATACAACAACCGTGTGCGTAACCGTGACTGTCTCTTCTCGTGAGCCCCTATCCGAGAGAGAACACGATGGGGTTATGTTTGACGTATGTAGGTGTTCAGGATCTCTTAGAGATCATTACTAGTTCAGGACCGTTTATTCGACAATCACCCCCCTTTATTCTTGTACTCATAAGTTAGCCACTCAAATAAATGCATAGTGCTTGCTGCAGCCTCACCCCTTAACCATAGCTCACCCATTAAGCTTTAATAGTCTTGATACCCTTGGAAATGAGATTGTTGAGTCCCTGTGGCTCACAGATTACTACAACAACAGTTGCAGGTACAGGTAATGCGATGGTTTGACGTGAGCGCGATGCTTGTTTTGATTTGGAGTTCTTCTTCTTCTTCTTCATCGATCTAGGATGGGTTCCAGGCAGCAGCCTGGGATAGCAAGGATGGATGTTATTTTATCGTTTGTTTTCATCCGTAGTCAGACCTTGCTCTTCTGTATGGTGATTGATATGTTATTGTATTGATGTGATATTGATGTAGCTTGTGGCGAGTGTAAGCATTTTCCATATACTCATCTCTTCCTTACGTGTACTTGTAATGATATCCATTCTTGTCAAACGACGAGATGCGCTTCTATCCCTATCGAGGCCCTCCTTCCAAAATAAGGATAGGATCGCATCTTGGGCGTGACAAGTTGGTATCAGAGCCTGTACCGACCTAGGAGCCCCCTTGATTGATCGAACTTGGCCGAGTCGAGTCTAGTAAAAAAAAACTATTATGAGTCTAGTTATATCGGAGAGTAGGATTCTTTTACTCCTCTTCTATACTCTGGTGAGGTATTCGACTTAGGATTTTTCATTCTACTCCTCTTCTCGCTCAAATTTTTTTTAGGATCACGCGGGTATTTTGTGACGGAGTTCTGTCTTGGTGCCTCCTGTCTGACTTGATTTCTTCCGGGGAGTTTGAGGGAGTCCTGGTTTAAGGGGTCCTCGGATAGCCGACCTGTTTCTCATGGGCCGGACTATATGGGCCACCGGATGAACATTGGAAGATCGGGGGCCCGGGCGCCAAGGCGGAGATTTCAGGGAGGCATGGCGTGTCCTCAAAGATGTCGACAGTAGATAGGCATGTTTTCCCTTTGATATGCAACCGACTATGCTTAAACCCTAGGTATCATCGGCGTCTATATAAGCCGGAGGGTTTTAGGTTGTAGAACAACATAACTCATCTAGGGTTTAGCTACTTGATCTCGAGGTAGATCAACTCTCTAATCCCCTTACTATCAATATAATCAAGCAGGACGTAGGGTATTACCTCCATAGGAGGGCCCGAACCTGGGTAAAACCTTGTCCCCTTCGTGTCTTGTTACCATCAATCCTAGTCTCACAGCTCGGGACCCCCTACCCGAGATCCGCCGATTTTCACACGTTACCAGAGCAGGGAGGTCAGGGCACAAGCATACAACATGGGCGAACTCGTCCTCCGGCTCCCAGAGAAGCAGAAGCATAAACTCAAGCCCAAATGGGAAGGCCCCTTCATCTTCGACGTAGTACTCACAGGAGGGGCTTACCGTCTTTGGAACCCGCAGGACAACCGCCTTGAACCAAACCCATGGAACGCAGCTCGTCTTCGGCGCTTCTACGGCTAGACCGGTGTCGTCATACTCTTTACTTTTCTGTTTTGTTTCTTTTCTTTGTTATTTCTTTTCCCTCCCACCTTGATTTTTGGCAGGTTTGAATTCTTTTTCCTCCCAATTCTATGTTCGGTTCAACCGGTCTAGTACTAAAGATTTTCGGCCTACACCCTTAAGTGTTAGATCCGAACACAGTACCTCGGGGCTTCTTTTCTGAAGCCAATGTTTTTATATTATAAGCACTTATTCACATTTATTGTGTGTGCATGTTTCCCTTGTCGTTTTTAAGCCTTCATATGCATCAATTCGAACTAAGACTTTGCCAAGCTGGGTTGCCTCGCTCCTGTGGTTACCCTCTACGTTCCCGATTGTTCGGCTAGAGGGTAAAGGGAGCACCTCTGTGATTGTTACGACCGGGTCATCCGGATACGTACCTCAGACGGGTGAAGCCAAAAGCTAGCTATCTTCAGCAGACAATTGATCGGCTACGATGGGACTATCTAATAAAACTATGGTCGTCATGACCAATACTCGGGTTTCTTCTCTTACAAAAGCCCTTCGTCGCATACTAACAGTATACGGCCTTCCACCTACGATTTACGTAGCACCCTGAAGAAAGGTATCGATAGCGGTACTATTTTCTTCAGAAGATGTTTCTTACGCTAAGCAGTAATATAACATATCTCCCGGTGTGCTTTCTGTCAGTTCGCACCACATGGCCGGATTGCCTGGTTCCCCGAACATAGTTCCCTTCCCGAAGGGTGATAATTTGCAAGGAACACTCCCAAGCTCTTAGCGCGGGAGGCTAAAGCCGATGGCCGGTTAAGGCAAAGTTCACAACACAGATGGAGTAATTCTTTGATCAAAAAGTACATAGCTACATATGGTCATACATCTGGCTGCTGATCGAGATTATCGATTATGGTGTCCAGGGAGCAGTCTTCTTGTGAGAGACGGGCGGCAGGCATCACCTGGTCATATACCAGGTGGAGCGACACTTCTTGTCCATCTGACCCTACTGGCCCAACCTGAGCCATACGCTCGGGGTCAAGTCCGGTATAGCGGGTCTTGATCATCGCCCACGCCTCTCGTGCTCCCTCCCGACAAGCCGATGTCTTCCACAGCTCGAACCTAGCTCGGGCTCCCTTGAAGCGATCGATTAGTTCGGTCATCCCCTCCGGAGGTTGCTCGACAGGCCATAGTGCCTTCACCATGCCCTTCATGGCCTTCCAAGCCCACTCATGAAGGGCGGACAGCTCCTTCAGCAGATTCCCCTGATAGGATCCGAATTCCTCTTCGGGCCGCCCGGACAATAGACCTGCATATGAGTCACGGCATGCGTATCACACCTCACTCATAAGAGATACTTTCCGATGTCAAAATCACACTTACCGAACATGCCTCTCTGTAAATTCTGGTTTTCTCCTTGGGCCTGGGCCAATTGAGCCTTTAAGCTCTCAATCTGTTCGGCTTGCTGTCTGTTCTCCTCCTTCAGGCGGTTCTTCTCTTCAAGATGCCGTTGTAAAACGCGATGGCCAGCTTCCAGCTGGGACTCGGCATATTGCTGAGATTCTCGGGCTACATCCAAATCTTTTTGTAATTGCCCTATTGATTCAGCTGCTACATAGTACCCTTGCGTAAGCATGGGGATATACTAAAAATCGGCAGAATATATATACTAACCGTGTGCCTCCCGAGTAAATCTCTTCACTTGCTCCAATTCGGCCTTCACAGATTCGACCTGTGTTCGGCTGGCTTCCAGTTCCTTGGCCAGTTGCTCGCACTGCTGCTTCGAGGCCTACATTAATAGTCAATTATTACGGGGATCCTTAATTCGGTCGTGCCGACCAATTTAAGGCTCGGGGGCTACTGAGTCTACACGTGTGTTCGGACTTTAATAAACGACTACTTACCTGCAGGTTGGACGATATCAACTTCACAGCCTCCCCGAACCCAGCTCGGGCTGCCCCGAGGTGGGCATCCGCCGTGCGCAGAGCACCAAACTCTATTCGGAAAAGGCCGGATGACGCAGGGCTTCTCGTCGCCGCCGATGATGCATAGCACTCCCAACCTCTGATTTGGTGACAGATATGGCGTCACCAGAATCGGCTGGGGCGGGATTGACGGTGGGGGCTCCCGCAGCAGGATCAGCATGGGCGAAAGGCCTGGAATCTTGAGCACCGCCGGACGTCCTGGCGACGTCTTCGGCGGGTGACGGCCGAACCCTTTGCCTAAATATTTTGGCGAAATGGTCGCTTGTCAGACCTTATCAAATCATGGTACCAAATCAAGCGATCAAGCGAAATACCTTTGGGATGAACTCGTAGGCGCACTCACCACCGCGACCGGCTCACTTGCCGGATCCTTGTTGCTTTCCAATCCAGGCGCTACCGCCGCTGCCGGTGTATGTCGCGTGGATCTACGGCGCTTGGGTGTAGAGGCCGGCGCGCTGGGGCCAGTGGAGGACACTTGCCTCTTGCGGGATGTTTTCTTCTTCTTGCTTGTCACCGGAGAAGGGAAGAACCCAGGGTAATCGGCGATAATGGCCACCTTGGAGCCGTCAAGGCCCTCTTGGTAGAAAACCCCGTCTTCGAGTTCAATTGACAGGTCTGGGTCTTCATGATAGCCCGGATCATCATCACGGGAATAGTCCTCGGGTTGAGGGGCCGGACAGTTGACTGTCTCGATAAAACTCCTCCATTCCTGTATTCATGAAGATAAAAGACTTCGGTCAAGAAGGGACAAATTGAGAACCCGAATTGTGGTCATGGGATTGAAAGGCTCACCCATTCGATGGGATTATGGCTTGAGTATCCCTCCTTGGTCGATCGCTGAATGAAATCTTCTTGCTCCCCTTTGTATAGGTCGGCAAGTGCGGCGGCCAATGCCGTTTGATCGGCAGGACCCAGTCTTCGGGAGCGAGTAGTGTCACTTGTCCCGTTGTAACACCACAAGGGGTGTATCCTCTGTTGGAGGGGTTGGACGCACCGGGAGGTGGCATCGGCCATGATGTCTATCATGGTCAGCTTATGATGGGCTAGTATCCTCACACGGGCTGCTAAGCGCTGTACCTCAACGCTGTCCTCTTGGGACAGGCTCTTCGGGCGCTAGTTGTACCTTTTCCTCAAAGGGGCATCGGAGTATTTGGGCAGACCCCTCCGAGCTGGATCGAATAAAGGGACGTCCTCGATATAAAACCATTCCGAAGTCCATAGTTCGGATTCCTTCGGTGTCCCCACGGGGTACCCTGTCCCCGCTATGCGACATACTTCGGCTCCACCGACCTCGAAAATTGTGTTGTCTCGAGTGCGAGGAACGAGGCAAAAATATTTTCTCCACAACTCGATGTGTGCCTCGCACCCCAGGAGCATCTCGCAAAGGGCGACGAAGCCCGAGATATGCAGAATGGACCATGGGGAGAGGTGGTGGAGTTGGATCCCATAAAACACCAGTAACCCTCTCAGGAACGGATGAATGGGAAACCCTAGCCCTCGCAGGAGGACTGGCACGAAACATACATGCTCCCCTTACGTGGTTGGGGAAAATTCTCCACGAGGGCCTTGCCGTTGAATGATGTCAGACCGGCGCGGACGGCTGTCAGATCCGAGGAAGGAAGGTACCCTTGGGTCTCGAGCTCGCGAAGTCGAAGAAGCGACACATAGCAGCTAGTCCAGTCCCCGGGACGGGATCCGTAAGGACCCGAGGAGGAACTGGGGGCGCTCGCCATCTTTGGTGGAGGCCTTTCGCTGGACGATTTTCCGGTGGAGGAGAAGAAGATGTGGTTTGGACCATGGCTCACTTTGTTTAAATGGGCGGTGTCTCATTTGTGTTGGGGGTAGTTTTGTAAAAAGCTGCTAAACCGCTCGTCTCCCCAATGCGCGAAAACCAAGAAACATTATTACTGTGGACCCAGCAATCCCGCGACGTTTGGGATTTCGCCGATGATAGGATGGTTGCCGAACAAGAAGGGATGGAGGGACTCGCCTCGCAAGCCGAAGACATACAAGATTGTCCGAATATAACTCGGCGTTGGAGGCTAGTTTGGGGGCTACTGAGGGAGTCCTGGTTTAAGGGGTCCTCGGATAGCCGACCTGTTTCTCATGGGCCGGACTATATGGGCCACCGGATGAGCATTGGAAGATCGGGGGCCCGGGCGCCAAGGCGGAGATTTCAGGGAGCCATGGCGTGTCCTCCAAGATGTCGACAGTAGATAGGCATGTTTTCCCTTTGATATGCAACCAACTATGTGTAAACCCTAGGTATCCTCGGCGTCTATATAAGCCGGAGGGTTTTAGGTTGTAGAACAACAAAACTCATCTAGGGTTTAGCTACTTGATCTCGAGGTAGATCAACTCTGTAATCCCCTTACTATCAATATAATCAAGCAGGACGTAGGGTATTACCTCCATAGGAGGGCCCGAACCTGGGTAAAACCTTGTCCCCTTCGTCTCTTGTTACCATCGATCCTAGTCTCACAGCTCGGGACCCCCTACCCGAGATCCGCCGGTTTTGACACCGACAGAGTTGAGCTCCAGGGGATTCTTGACACATCGTTATCATTCAGTTTCCTTAGTATCTCAGGACGGAGGATGTTCCAAATTGCTTCAATACTTTTCGTGGCGAGATATGGTTGGAGTCACCCAGTACTGGGGAGGCGTTCGGGGTACTGCCATGTTTAGTATCATTGTGATTACGAGTGTCTGAGGTAGATGAGTTTGCGGAGTTTCTTGGATTATGGTGTGGAAGGTTGCGGGTGCAGTTGTAGCTGATTACCTTGGGTACGTTCCTGGGTCCGCAACCCGAATCGCATAAACAAGAAAGACTTCGGAAATTCTTAGGTGGGAATTCAAGTAGTTACCTAGGATTATCCTTCCAACAAATGCAAAGGGGTTATGTATTTGTTTCCGGCTTAATTCTCAAGCCTCACCCTTTGTGTTGTTTTGGAGTATGGTAATTTGAGTTGCTTCAATGTCAAGTGGTGAATTCATATCTTTGCCAACCGGTGTGTTTCTCGTCAAGCTAATTCATCCTTTTCAATATCTGCAAGATCAATCCTCATATTTCTTTCCAGAGTTCGTCTCATCTGTTTCAAGTTGTCTTTGTTTTTCCCCACCCTCCCGCCCATTTTCGTCAATAATTAAATTCTCATCCAAGTGACTTTTCTATTTATGTGATGCTTCTGCTATCTTTTCTTCCATGTTGTATCCGGTGATTCTCATTAAGATCCTCAAGTTCTAAGTTCATCATTTCTTCGTCTCGTTTTCTTTCCCGGTGGAGCCAATTCAACCCCTCCATATTCGTCATATTCTTTCATTCGCTAAATGAGTTCTCATGTTGGAATTCTTATCCAAGCCTCTCTTGTTTATTCATATCTCTCTATTCTATCCGGAGTGCCGAAGATATCTCAGAAGTTTCGTTATTTCATTCAAGTTTCTTTCAATTGTTTTAAGATTCTCACCTCATCAAGTTTTCATTTGTACCGGTGCAATATCTTTCTAAGCAATCATTTCAACGGTGTTTCCTTCAGTGGGCCCATAACACACAGGTTTTCCCCAGGATCTTACCTGGCTCTTCTAATCTTTTCCGGAGATGTCCTCAAGTTCTTTTCAATATGATGTAAGAATGAATTTCATCAGTCATATCCCATCTCGAAGGTCGCTTCTAAATCATTTTCATCATTGCCTCAACCTTTCCTTATTCATTGTCCAGAGTGTCTCAGTAATTCTTTGTGATGTTTCTCGTCATCATTCTCTTCACTGAAGACCGAAGGAGAGCTTCTTTTAAATCTTGTCCGTTCTCTTGAAGATTCATGGTTTAAGCTTGTTGCTATCCTCTCAATTTCTTTTTGATCATGAGCAATTCCTTCCATATCTATCTGAGGCATTTTAGTGTAGTGTTTGTTTCTAGATCCTCCGAAGGCCATCATTTCAGAAGATTTCTTCGTTCTCAGCTTTCAGCTTTCATTCTCCAATTCTTCTCAATTGTTGTCTCTTCGTTCGCATCTCCATTATTCCGGTGCCTTGTTGAAGTTTTCTGCTTGGCGGATCATGATCTCTTCGTTCTCATGTATATCCATGCATTCGTAGTATCCTCATTCGTTCGTGAATTCTTACCGGTGTTTTTGTTCAAGACTTCTTCAAGTGTGCAATATCTCTCTTCAATCATTCTCAAGAAGAATAAGTGTATGCTAAATCCGTTGCTAGTCATCAATTTAACTTGATGAAGGATAAGCATAACATAATTCTTATTCTTGTTTCATCAAGGTGATTTCAATCCCTCTTCCGGAGTGGTTCTTGATATCTAATTCTTTATTCTAGTTGCTTTTCTTTTCTTTTCCGGAGTGCCAAGTCTTTCTCAAGTATCTCGTCATGAAGCTCCATCTTAATCTTTGCAAGGTATCTT
This sequence comes from Elymus sibiricus, assembly GCA_039707655.1. Classification (NCBI taxonomy): domain Eukaryota; kingdom Viridiplantae; phylum Streptophyta; class Magnoliopsida; order Poales; family Poaceae; genus Elymus; species Elymus sibiricus. The sequence continues at coordinate 413,489,195 of CM077675.1, read as the reverse complement.
ATTCTTCTCAACCTTCATTCTTTTGATCATCATTTGTTTCTGGAGTTCTCCAAGATGTTCTTCATGGTGGTTCTTCAAGGATTTCTTTCATTCTCAAGTGTCCTTCAAGATTTTGTTGGAGGTCCTCAAGTATTATTATCTTGCATTTCAAAGTGCAATCCATTCTCTCTTATCTTTTGAGATGGTGTTATAGCATTCTTGATTCATGAGGAGTCTCGAAGAGAATTTGTCAACAATGAGATATGTAAACCCATCTTTTCTTTGTTGGAGTTATCTTGGATTGGATTTCACCTAAAGCATTTCCTAAGGATTGTTGCTATCTTGGTGTTTATCAATGATCCAAGCTCTTAATATATCCTCTTGGTGAAAGAAGTTTTGCATATCTTGTTGATCTCAATCTATCAATTGTTTTCCATTTGTGGCCGGTTGTCACCTCATAATTTTGAGAGGTTTTCCATAAGCCCACAACAAGCCTTTTCTTTTCGTTGTTGGTTTTCAACAACTCGGTTCAGCCTATGCTTTTCAAATTCATTTGTGATAGAAGTTGTCATTTTCTTCTCCATTCATTCCTTTCCATCGATCTAGCTTCTATTCTTTTGCTCCGGAGCCGTGGTGATGTTGTTCTCTTTAATCTATCATCTTGTGCTGTCAAGATCTTGTTCCTTCTTTGCTTATTCTTTAACCGGCGTTTTGTGCCCTTTTGTCTAGTTCTTTCCATTTTATCAATTTTGCCCCTTTGTCCTACCGAAGTGCTGTCGAAATTTCTTTTGAATTCTTGCATGTTCCTCATGTCATTCTTCATCTCTTTGCAACCTTCAAGATTCGTTGGTTTCACTCGTTTGTCAAAGAAGTAACTAAGTTTTACCCCTTCTCTTTCTCTTCCCCATCTCATTCTAAGATCTCGGGTCGAGATCTCTTGTAAGTGGAGGAGAGTTGTAACAGCCCGAGACCGACGCTCCATAAGATTCCCCTTTTATTTCCATTCTCGTCGTGTGATTCGTTTGTCTGTCGCATTCATCATCGCATCATTCGCATCATCCGCATTGCATCGGCACTCCGTTGTCGTCAATTTTCAAACTCCCATCCGTTCGTAGTCGCCGGTTCTCTCTGTGCTTTTCGTCGAACGTTTCGAGACCAACCACACACGCACGCGCCCGCGGCATCAATAATATGTTGTTTTCAAAGTGTGCGAAAAATATTCTCGGATTGGGTCGAAAGTTCGCATGCGGTCTTCTTATATTGTAGGTAGACCGCCTCCCAAGTTTCGTCGCAATCAGAGGTCGTCTGATACCCGAACGGTCGACCGTAGCGGCACCGTCTTCGGTTTATTATCGGAGGTTTTCTGTGTTTTAAAACCATGCAACGGGCTGCCATCCATTCCCTCTCATCCCCACCAAGCCCCTCTACACAGCCCATCGCAGCCCACTAGCCCAACCTACACCAACCCCGCGTCCGGAGCCGTCCGATCGAGATCGAACGGCTCAAAACCGGAGCAAAACCCCCTCCTATTGCCTACCTGCTATAAATAGCAGATGAACCCTAACCTAATCAGTGCAAACCTAGCCTACCCTAGCCTCCCAGCTGCCTTGACCACCTCCTCCCTCGGATCCGGCGCCGCCAGCCTCTGCCCGCCATTTGGCGCCGCCGCCGCTGTCGTTTCAGCCAATTGTAGGGCGCCACGTCGCCCCCAAGCCGCCTCCCAGCCGCCGTGGCCCGCCAGGCCCATCGCGGGCCCGCGCGAGCCCGTGCCGCCCGTTCGCCGCCGCTCCCGAGCACTCCGCTCGATCTGGTCGGGAGGGCCTCCCGAGCTCCTCCCATTGCTACCCCGCGCTGCCCGGAGGCCGCGCCGTGCCCCTCCCGCCGGCGACCATGCCGCTCGTCGGAGCGTCGTCGGCCACCGCAGGCCATGTCCCCGTCCTCGCCTCCCGTCGCGCCGCCCGCGCCATTGCACCGTCGCGGCCACCATGGGGGGCCCGAGGAGCTCGCCGCCCCGATTTTCTTGCTCGCTGCCGGCCACAACCCGCTCGCCGCCGGCCACAACCGGCCAGAGGAGCACGGATCCGGCCAACCCGAAGCCTCCCGTCGGCCTCTGCCCTCTCGCCCTCGGGACCATCGCTGCAACCGCCGCCCTGCTCCCGCTCGGGCACGGGAGCGAGGAGGAGAACGACCCCCCTTGCCTGCATCCGCTCGTGGGCCAGCCCATCCGTCGTGTGGGCCCGCTGGCCCAGCTCTGCCTTGCCCTGGTGGGCCTCTCCACCGACTGGCCTTTTAGGCCCAAGGTGAGGCCACCGCGTCCAAGCTATATCACGCCCGAGAGCGATTTATTATATGTTGCGCTTTGCATGTTTAGCCCGTTAGCAGATTCGGCCTATATTGTTTTTTTTCCTCTGCCGCGAATTATGTATTATCCAGGATTTGCACAATTTCAGAAAAACCCATATTTTGCATTTGCACATAGATAAATAACCGTGCATCGCATGTAATAGTTGTATATATGTAAAACACGTAGAATTTGGTGTAGATTCGCAATATCCAATTTTCATGCATGTTTAAAATGTTTAACTTGATGTTTTCTTGTATTTTGCATAAATGTCATGAATTGCATTGCACATTAATATTTAAGCGTGCATCCGAATTAAACTAACCTTGCATGTAAAATGTGTAGATTATTTATATCGCATTCTCGTGCATGCTAAACATGTTTGATGTGGTGGTTGCATTTATTTTTCATACGTGACTTGCTAAAACGGTTTATGTCCTATTCTCGCATATATGTTGTGTCATTTGTATTATAGTGAAAACCCACATATTATATATGTTTTCGGGGTAGAAAAATCCATAGAAATTATCTGTGCATTTAGTTTTGTCATTTGAGCAAATTTGTGTGCATGTCATTTTTGCTATGATGCCCTTTTGTTATTTTCGTGTGATTTAATCCATGCATGATATGAATTGTTTTTGAACATGAGATATGCCCTTGGACATGTGTGCTAGGCCTTGGTCATTTTGGTTGCTATATAAATCCATGTTTAGGTGTTGTTTTCTTGTTGCCAACATGTCTTAAAAATGTGCTGTTTTGAGGGTCCAAAATATTTCTAAGTCTGAAATCTGTGTTAATTTGTTGCTGTGTTGCCATGTGGTTTGCTATTGAACTAGGAGTCTTTTGTGGTTGCCACCAAGGAGTCTTTTGTTAAGCATGTTGTTGCCTATCATGTTGTGCCAATAGTTTGCATGAATAGGTTTAGCATCATAATTAATTCTGTTGTCCAATATGTCAATCTGTTAAAAACTGCTGCACATGTCTACTCTAATTTTCACCAAGTCTGAGAATCTGTTTTCTTCATAATGCCATGTTGTGATGATGCTAGCCATGATTCTATGCATAATTAGACCTTGCCACCATGGAATGAATTGTAGTGCATCATGCCCTCTACCATGCTTTTAAGTTTCATGCCAATATATGACATGTAGCATATAGTTTCTTTGCTGCCAATATGCCTCCGTAAAAATCTGCTCTGCTAAAAACTGTTATTTTCACTAAGTCCTAATCTGCTATATTTTGTTGCCATGTTGTGAGCTTCGTACCATGTGATCCATGGCTCTTTTGAGTATGATATGTGAAGATGAAATGAAGTGTGTGTTATATGCTACTGCCCCATGCTTAGTTTGTGCATTTTAGAATCTTGCAACTTGTTGTTTTCATGTGTGCATTATGCTATGTTGCTGTTTTGGGCAGATTTCAAATAAAACTTGTGTTGGTTGTTGTGGTTGAACCGTAGCTCCGTTTTGAACATGTTGCATATGTAAATTGACTATAATTTCATGTGGTATCATAATATCTTGTTGCATCCATGATTTGGTATGTTTGTGGTTGTCATTTTCCTCATTTGCATTCATGGCATATAATCTTGTGATTGTCATATCTTTTAGGCCGTAGCTCCGTTTCTAATGTTCTATATATGTAAATCGACTAGAATGACTAGTAGAATCACACGGTGCATTTTGTTTTGCTGTTTAACAAATATAAAACATGATTAGTTCAGATCTGAACCAATTTCGAAATTAACATATGTGGTCGTTTCGGAAATGCTATATGTTGTTTCCGACCTCATTTAAGATGCCTAGATAGTGTAGTTTCATTATGCTTCACCTCTTGCCATGTTTAACAACATTTAATATTGTCGTGTAAATTAACGAGAGTGACTAAATGATTCGAACATGGAGTTTCGTCAATATGCAAGTCGTTGCATATTGAGCTTCACTTAATGTGTAGAAGTTGATTGTTGTGCTTTGCCATGTCATGCATAACATGCATCATCCTTGTTGTGCATCATATCATGAATGTGTTGTGGTGTTCTTCATGTGTTGATTGTTGTTTCCGGATTGCTTCTTCTCGATAGAGTTTCGAAACCGCTTCGGAGTGTGAGGATTCGTTTGACTACGTTGGTTCGTCTTCTTCATGGACTCGATCTTCTTCAAGCGGGATCTCAGGCAAGATGATCATTTCCCTGGATACCATTACTATCATTGCCATGCTAGATGTCTCGTTTCTATCGCTGTCTCGCTACCTACCACTTGTATGTCAAGCCTCCCAAATTGCCATGAAAAGCCTCTAACCCCTCCACATCCCAGCAAACATTGTTTGGCTATGTTACCGCTTGCTCAGCCCTTCTTATAGCGTTGCTAGTTGCAGGTGCAATTGTTTCCATGTGCCATCATAGATATCCTTTTGTTATATCACAATATTATTGCTATTTAATTTAATGCACATATATACTTGGTAAAGGGTGGAAGGCTTGGCCTGTTGCTCGGTGTTTTGTTCCACTCTTGCCTCCCCTAGTTACTTGTGTACCGGTGTTATATTCCATAATTGAGCGCTCCTAACATGCTCGGGGTTGTTATGGGGACCCCCTTGATTTTCGTTTTAGGATCAAACTTGTCTGGCAAGGCCCAACATTGGTACTACATTTTTTTTAGGATCAAACCTGGGCCAGTGCTCCTCATGCGTGTTGGTCCAAACGAGAGTCGTGTGCGGGGCCAACCCGGGGCAACTCGGGTGATGTCTATCAGGCCACTGTACGCTGCGCTCATCTGGTCATGTCCTGAGAACAAGATACGCGGCTCCTATCGGGTTTGTCGACACGCCGGGCGGCCTTGCTGGATTTGTTTACCTTTCTCGAACGTCTTGTGCGAGGAATTCCAAAAATACTTCGGGCTATCTCGTGGTTGCGGTTTTCCAGTGGAATTGCCTAGGAAGATCACGAGATTCGTGGTCGAGGTTATTACCGCTGCGTGTGGTTAGTTTGTGATGGATGAGTTGTAGCACCCCTGCAGGGTTAAATCTTTCGGAAAGCCGTGCCCACGGTTACGTGGCAACTTGGAAACTTTGTTTAACACCCGGTCATAGCAAACTTGAAGTAAACTCAAATAAAATACACCAACCGTGTGCGTAACCGTGACTGTCTCTTCTCGTGAGTCCCTATCCGAGAGAGAACACGGTGGGGTTATGTTTGACGTATGTAGGTGTTCAGGATCTCTTAGAGATCATTACTAGTTCACGACCATTTATTCGACAATCATCCCCCTTTATTCTTGTACTCGTAAGTTAGCCACTCAAATAAATGCATAGTGCTTGCTGCAGCCTCACCACTTAACCATACCTCACCCATTAAGCTTTAATAGTCTTGATACCCTTGGAAATGAGATTGCTGAGTCTGTGTGGCTCACAGATTACTACAACAATAGTTGCAGGTACAGGTAATGCGATGGTTTGACGTGAGCACGATGCTTGTTTTGATTTGGAGTTTTTCTTCTTCTTCTTCATCGATCTAGGATGGGTTCCAGGCGGCAGCCTAGGATAGGAAGGATGGATGTCATTTTATCGTTTGTTTTCGTCCGTAGTCAGACCCTGCTCTTCTGTATGGTGATTGATATGTTATTGTATTGATGTGATATTGATGTAGCTTGTGGCGAGTGTAAGCCAATTCTATATACTCATCTCTTCCTTACGTGTACTTGTAATGATATCCATTCTTGCGAAACGACGAGATGCGCTTCTATCCCTGTCGAGGCCCTCGTGCCAAAATAAGGATAGGATCGCATCTTGGGCGTGACAAACCCGTTTGTGTTCTTCTGGATCAGCGCAAACAGTTTATTCGAGTGAACTGCTTGTCGTACTTCGCACACGTAGGTTGTTTTGTTAACTATTTCTGTTATCTTCACTAATCACAAACAGTTCATAAGAGCAAATTGTCTGCCGTAGATCGCACAAGTAACTATTTTCTGAATCGTTTTTGAAGGATCCACCATCCCACACAGTTCGTGTCATTGGCGACAGAGCTTGAACTATACCGTTTGCGATTCATGCATTGCACACAGTTTTGTCGAAGGGTCTCTGATTGCTGTGTCGTGTTTGGACCTTCCTGCAGTAGTGGGGGGGACCCTTTTCTTGCAAGCTTCCCCACAAGAATTTCCTTAGCTTGAATTACCGCAATCTCTACTCCTAATGGAGCAGTTGGTACGTTGTCTCACCGCTTCGTATCTGCCTCCCACATCATCGATCCTTCGCATACTATAATCAATCACTATCCATTCTTTCCTTCCACATCATAACTTTCCTAAGATAACTATTCATATCTTGGCCACAATCAATCTATTTAATTAAAAATAATTACAGGCTTATATGAATCATCAATCATTCCATAAAACATCTTTTTTCCCCACCAATTTTTCTCTCCCGCTTAAAATCCACGCAACAAAAAAAACCAGTGAAAGAGGAAAGAAGAAAAACCGGCCAACGAAACAATCGATCACTATCCACTCTTTCCTTCCACATCACAACTTTCCTAAGATAACTATTCATATCTTGGCCACAACCAATCTATATAATTAAAAATAATTACAACCTTATATGAATCATCAATCATTCCATATACAAAATCAATCATCAATCATTCCATAAAACATCTTTTCGCCCCACCGATTTTCTCTCCCTCTTAAAATTCACGCAACACAAAAAACTAGCGAAAGAGGGAAAAGGAAAAAACAACCAACAAACATAGAAAAACACTCGTCTCTCTCCCACGAGAATCACCATGCTAGCACCCTAACCGTTAGGGTTCCTCCATGGCCGCTGCGGCACACCTCCACTGCGAATCACCATGCACCGCCAATGCCCCTAATTTGGTGATCTTTGATCCCATCTGCCGCCCTATTTCTCCTTCCCTGAGCGTCGCTGCTGCCCCGTTTCTTTTCTTCCCGATCCGATCCAATGCCTCATCACCTCTCATATCTTGGGTGTTGCCGCCGAAATCATCACCACCGAGTCCGATGTCCCCCACCCCTTCTCTTTTGATCTCATGAGCTACATAGGATATCATCCACCACTAATGCCGCCCAGTTCTGCTCCGCAACCTGCCAGTTTTGATGGACTGAGGTCGCCGATGCGGGTGACAAGGGATTCAACTTTATCACGCAGATCTACTCCCTCCTCGAAGTCGAGGGTATGGGCCAGAGCTCCTAGCCTTGCAGCGCCACCGCCACTGGGCTTTTATCGTCGGGTCGACATGGCGCCGATCAGGTCGTCGACCTCTCCCAGATCCTCCGCTCTCATTTCATGCTCCCCTACATCGTCTTAACCTATTTTTGTACTGTCAATCCTTGATGTCGGGTACGGGCGTGCGACATCACCGGCGACTTCATCACATGTAGTCGTCGTGGGTCCTTGAGGTTGACCTCTCGCTGGTCATCGTCCAGAACATGTGCGACCAACTATACACCTTATTTTCTCCTAGGACCATGTGCTTCGGACATCCGCTGAGTTTCTGAGCAAAGTCTCAGCCTCCAGGTTTGTCTATGCAGATCACTATCCATGTAACAAGTCAACTGTGTCTGTGTAACAATTGTCAACCATGTTTAGAAGGGAATATATCAAGCATGGTTGAGAAGAAGAGAATACATGGGATAAATTTATTTTCGTGGGTAGGAAAGTAATAATCAACCCGTCACAAAAAAATTAAGTAATAATCAAGACTTCAGCCATCCTGGTTTGCTGGATGTTTTCAAAGTACACGTGAACCGGCAGACTTTCCATTGATACACGCAAAAAAATTGGTTTCTTTGTTATTCTGCTTTAGTTTAGAATTTTTCACTCCCATGTACTTCTTTGAAATAAAGGAGTAAAGAGAATCTTACTGTTAGCATATGATCAATAATTCACATGCTGGTTTGGTTTTCCATGGTGAATCTGTTTGTACCTTCTTTACTGCCTAATTGATTTTGGTTCAGCCATCATCACAAGTATGCCCGCAACTAGACCTGGATGGCTCCGGCCGTATGGACATTCATATATTTGATAATTTGCTCCACCAGTTTATGCCTTCAAGAATAGCTGTGTAAGGCTAAGCACGAACGTTCCATTGGTCCTTGAAATTTTTTCTGTATGTCGCAGGGTGAGCTTACCACTAGCATAACCATAATGGGATCTTGTTTTTAGTCGCATTCTCACTTCTAGGCATTTCATAGCCATATAATCAATCAGAATTATTATGCTAAATACTCCAAGTTGTGTTCCTTGTAATGCACTGCATTCTGTAGATGTAAAAGGTATTTAAACACCCAAGTGTAGTAGATTGGAGTGCTAGGGATGTTGTTTTTATATTTATGGTGCTCATAATAGACTGTCTTCATTTGCATTTGTATGCATCACATGTGGTAATTTTTTTACTCTGTATGTATATGTGATACATTCAATTGTCAAATAAAAGAATATTTGAGGGATGGATAACTCTTATAGGATATAGGTCTTATTTTCTCCACGGCTTTGGGCATAGAAAAACATGGTTGATGATGATGATACTAAGAAGATGCCTAATCTGGAGTATTGCATAACTGGCTATATTATGTCATATGAAACTATGAGAATAAATGAAAATATTTACTGAATGAAGTACTTGTATATTTGATGTGATAATCCTGATTCCATGAATCTATTATTAGAAAGCTTGTGATTTTTTCTGTAGCAATGCTCATCGGAAAAACTTTGCTTCAACTGATGGTTTCATAGTACAAGCTCAAGCTATTTAGAGATGATTCAAGGGATGCACTGATGTTCAGGTTTCCATTCATTCTAGTTTGTTGATATTTATTGATCCACCTTTGGTCGACGAACGACTTCAACCTGTACATCTCTGAATGTATACATGTGTGAAATTCACCTAAAGATCGTTTTATCCTGGTTAGGGCATGAGTTTAAGTTCCAGACCCAGTCGCAAAATTTTAAGTACAATCATGTCACTGTAGTCAGCACGTCCTGGACACCGCATTCGTTGAAATTTTGGTGCTGCAATTTTTCACCATGGTCCAATAAATATATGTGGAATTCGTTTTTGTAGTTTCATGACCATGCATGAGTGGTGCCCTCTATGTGTGCGTTCGGGGTTGGTCAGCAGGATTGTGAGGCGGATACGTCATTGATTATATAGTAGATATGATTAATGTTGAACCATCAGAATATGTATGCCCCTGTTGCAATGCCCTGCCCAGTCTTGCAAGAGATCATCGTCTACCAGGTCAAGGAATCTTCCGTTTGATGCTGACATGCGTTGTTGTTGCACTTTCGCAACCATAGATCTACACACCAAATGTACGCGAACAATATTCATTGGGGTTCCTCTATTTTTCCATAAATTTTCTCTCTTTTTTCATGCAAGACCAGTCTGTGATCCATCTCACTTACATGCATGCAGGCTGGAGCATAGACCTTGGCTATAGTATTATCCTTGTCTTATGACTCGTGACTGACTGATATGTGATCCCATGACATAACATATGTGGTACCGTGGTAGTCACATCTGGTGGTAGTTCTGGTTGTTTTCTAGATTATGAGATAAGGCCAAGTTCTTCTGCAGTTCGGTTGTGGTTTAGATGGTAACCTAAAGACATGTATCATGCCATGGAGCATGTTTGATTAAAGGGAGTAAGTCAACATACAACTTGTTTCTTATGATTTATTTAGTGAAAATGTTTGTTCCTTATGAATCATTTTTTCTACAAATGCAATATACTTATTTCAATATATTAAGCATGGAAGAAATTTGTTACAAGCATTTTACAAAGTTGACGCAATAGAAGTCCGACGGGATACATGGGTAGGGACTTCGTGAAAGGCGGACTCCATTTAATCCTTTCCATCTGCTTACTGAACACCAAGCCCTAATTGATACTTAATGATTGTTATATCGGTGAAGGAATCGACCAAGATGCTTCCGCTCATCATAGTATGTCAATGAAAGAATATCCGAAGCAAATCTCAGCCACTTCCCTGTTCTCTTTCATTTTCCTTGGGCAGCCAAATTGGCTGAATTAGTTATGGGCAAGGAATATGGTAGCAGCCAAAAGGCTATTTGTTTAAAGTGACATTTCTTCAGCATGTTCCAACCTTTGCATGCCTTAATTATAGAAAAATCTAATCTTATGCTTTCTCCAGTAAGTAGTATACCACACTACAAAATTCTTAACTGGGACTATGAATTTACGATCAGGAAGATTTGAATAGACCTCATCCACGCTGATAATATCCAGGTACATCAGGTTGAGCAATTTTGTTTATGTTGTGACTGTGGTCAATATTATTTTCCGTTGGACACATATCTCACTTGTGTTGGTATCCTAGAATATGTTAATGTTTAGTTTCCAAATTTTCGTATATCAGTGGACTTTACATGGTTTCTCGCAAAATAAAAAATAAAATGGACTCGTATGGCTCGAGTTAGTTTGCTCGAGTGGATTCTCTCATAGATTATAATATCCAGTGGCTTAAAAGTATTATCATTGCTACAAACATAACAACTGATGAAAGAAGATCATATTGGTAACTTGCTGCTAGCTGACTATAAACAGAAACAAGGGATACAATGCATGCACGCACTGTTTAGATGTCACATCCCTAGTTTAGTTCTTGTATTGTGCTAGCTAGAATGTTGCATCATGTTTAAATTTCATTAAACTTGAAATGGGGATTAATAAAAACCCTAGCACCTCACATGATCAAACCAATTCCAATAAGTGTGATTTCTAATGAACCCAAAATGGCCTTCAAAAATGTCCACCATGTCTGATAATTGTTGGCAACAACATATCAGAGGTGACTGTTAATTTCACACCCACTTTGGCATTTTAAATAACCTATAACTACTGCTGAAAATGACAAACAAAAGGACTATAACTAATTCAGTTATTTCAAAAATGCCGAAACTTTTGATGGGACTGTAGAATATTCATCTTATACCCCATAAATTGTTTCAGGTTTTTTTGGACTTGTGGATCTTCCGAAACAAAAATAAAACAGAAAGGATTATTAGAAAATAGAAAAAAAAGAAATAAAAAAAGGAAATTACCCACCTGGGCCTTACCTGCCAGAAGAGGCCCAACCCACCAGGGGCAAGGTCATTTTCTTCCTCTACCCACTCAAAGAGGAGAGACCGAGCATGGCGCATGGCCAGGGTCGCCACGCCACCTGCCTGGCTGGCCTCCCCGATGCTTTGGTGAGTGGGATAGGCTCAGGAGAGCCATTCACATCGAGCCAGCCCGCCATTCACCCCTCTTCTCCCTCCCTCACCTCGTGCCGCCATCTCAAGCTCTTCACCGTCACGCCAGTAGTTGCCAAGCCTCTCTCGCCCTGCTGCCTAGTGTCGGTGTCAAAACCGGCAGATCTCGGGTAGGGGGTCTCGAACTGTGATACTTGGATCGATGGTAACAGGAGACGAAGGGGACAAGGTTTTACCCAGGTTCGGGCCCTCCTATGGAGCTAATACCCTACGTCCTGCTTGATTATATTGATTGTATGGGGATTACAGAGTTGATCTACCTCGAGATCAAGTAACTAAACCCTCGATGAGTTCTGTTGTTCTACCACCTAAAACCCTCTGGCTTATATAGACGCCAGGGGTCCCTAGGGTTTACACATGGTCGGTTACACGTCGAAGGGATAAACATGCCTATTCACTACTCCAAACGTGGAAGGAAAGCCACGATTCTTGAAGCTTCCTCCTTGGAGACGAGATCTTCAATCCTTCAAATATCCGGCAAGTGGCCCATATAGTCCGGCCCATATGTAATGGGTCGACCTCCCGAAGACCCCTTAAACCAGGACTCCCTCAGTAGCCCCCGAACTAGCCTCCAACGCCAAGGGTCCAAGCTCCAGCTGCTTCGAGTGATCAGAGTCTTCGGCTTGCGAGGTGAGTTCCTTTCTCCAAACAGTAACCGGTCGGGATATAGCTCGGCCTCCGTCGACGTGTAATCTTTCCGATTATAGATCGTCCATATACCATGAGTAGGTCGGCCTTTGAAGGCCAAACGTCAGAGAGCCAATAGTGTTCTCTGACAACTTTTCAGACGAAAAGTCACGGCCCATCTCGACCATTGAACCAGTCGAAAAGACCCGCTTCGTGGTTCGAGGCCGTTTCCACTAGCATGATCCATCAATGCACAGATCGTGCCCCATTTTATACGGGATATATTTGATCACATGCATATAACGGCACACATGCCTTGGGAAGCGGAGAGATTCACGGCGCCGTGAAGGGAGGCTAACCGGCAGCAAGCTTTAATAAAAGGGGAAGAAAACCCCAAGGCTTATCCGCATCTCGCATTCGCATCCCCGCTTCCCCCTTCTCCCGAGCTTCCAGAACCCAGATCTAGGTTTCCCAATCCACTCCTCCTCCGAGCACAACCATGGTCGGCTCAGGTTCTAGTGGCAAGTGGGAGGCTTCCTCAGTTACCGACCAGGACATCCGAGACCTCAAGGAGGCCGGATACCTCCCCGCCAACGTCTTCCACCGCGCCACAGAGGAGGGTCAGGTTATCCCCACCCCTAAACCAGGTGAGAGGGTGGTCTTCATCCCTCACTTCATCAGAGGATTAAGCTTCCCACTTCACCCCTTCGTGAGGGGCCTCATGTTCTTCTACGGCCTCGACTTCCACGACCTCCCGCCGAACTCTTTTTCATGCATATATCGGCCTTCATTATCGTCTGCGAGGCTTTCCTGCGAGTCGAGCCACACTTCGGACTGTGGCTCAAGATCTTTAACATCAAGCCGAAGTGTGTCGCCGGCGCACATGCGGATTGCGGCGGGGCAGTCATCGGCAAGCTTCCACGCGCAGTGTGGCCATCCGGCACCTTCATCGACACCATCAAAACCTGGCAAAAAGAGTGGTTTTACATCACCGAGCCAAGGGAGGAGGGCGGAACTGTTCCTGCCGAATTCAGATCAGGCCCTCCAACCAGATTGACCTCATGGGTCCGAAAGGGCCTTGATTGGGGGTCGAACACAGAGGTGGAGGACCTGCAGAGGAGCATCGCCTCCCTAATCAGGGAGGGAGTCGGCCTGACCAATGTGGTCGAGGTTATGCTTCGGCGGCGCATCCTCCCCTGCTAGCGCCGGAGTTCTCCTATGTGGGATTACCAGACTGACGACGATCCTATAGTTCGTCAACTCTTCCGCACCACGCGGGAGAAGCTATGGAAGGCGCTGTTCAAGGTGCAGGAGAGCTGGCCGAGCAAGAAGGAGGACAAGGGTTTGAGCGCTATCAAGCCCCCATCCGAGGTATAGCATAGTTTTATCTGATCGGCTCTATCTTCCTAAAGATAGTCTAAGCATTTTCCGATCACCTTTCACAGGAATGGTTGAGCAAAGCCACGGGCATCAAGTGTCCGGCTCCAGAGCCCGAAGACCCTAAGTCTCCGCTGCTGCTGGAGATGCTCGTCGTGGCGCCTTACAAGGCGCCAGAAAAGAAGGAGAAGAAGAAGAAGCCAGGCCGAACAGGCCTGCGCATCAGCGACCAGCTGAAGGCTGTGTCCGAAGAAACCCATGCCTCCTCGAATCAAGAGGAGGAGCATGAGGGTGAGGAGGGAGGCGATTCCCCCCTCGCAGGAAAGAGGGCGGCGTCATCGGACGCCCCGGAGGACTTAGATCCCCCCGCCCCCGAAGAAAGCGCGCCGGACACAGGTTATCTCGTCCGACGACAGCTCGGACTCGGATACTGAGTCCGAGGACTTCGAGAGGGTTCCGCGAAGGAACCTCAGGGTCAAGCCCCCACCTCGAAGGTACAAATCCGAAGACCTTTCCGAGTTATTAGTGCTAAGTTTTGAATATGATTAATCATGTGAGCGCCTTTGTGACTTGCAGCCCACCACAAGTTCCCCCCACCGATCAGGCTTCAGATGGGGAGACCCCGCCCGCCAAGCTAGCGGAGAGCGGGACCGCGTCGCACCGCTCTCCTCCGGGCACCGAAAAGGATGCCTCGGAGGTGTCCTCCCAACAGGCTCCTTTGGAGCCGAACACTGGAGGCGGGGGCGACGACGTTATGGCCGAGGCCAACACCTCGGCCGCCGAAGACCTGGGAGAGAGGCTCGTCCCGGATACTGAGGGGGCCGGACGAGAAGATGTCCAGTAGCCTCCAAGGTGGTCTCCAGAGCGTACCATGCCTCCGGAGGCACCGATTCAATCTCCGGTCGGAGATCGGATCAACCGATCCCCACCGGCGCCACCGACCAACGGGTGGCCGTCTATGGGGGAGGCTTTATCAAGCGCCTCCATCTCCGGTGAGCACCGCACCCTTATGGGTGCGGTATTGCAGAGCATTCAGTCCGTGGATATCGGACTGAAGGAGGCCTTCAACGGTCTCCTGACAGGCTTTCAAGTAAGCCATGTAATGCTCTATTTTGTGAAATATTGATTTCTTTGAGTAATAATTATATACATGGCAATCCCCGAGCCCTAGGTGAGTTTGGAAAAAACTTACCTGGGGGTCTACAATAGACCATTAGCCGAACTATGTACAAGACAGATGTGTGTCCGGAATGTTTTAGCAGCCTTAAAAAGGGACCGGGCCCGGGATCTTATCAATAACAGTTCGGAAGCTTTTCAACCCATGTATCTTGATATAGTTATTTTGTATTTTGCAGGCTTCATCTGCGGCGGCTTCTTCTAACACTGCCGAGCTGGACGAGCTAAATCGAAAGCTCAAAAGCTCCGACGACGAGCTTGACGCTCTGAACAAGAGATTCGATGAGGCGCAAGGTAAGCCGGATTTAGAGTATCAAAACTCTTCTTTACCGTACTATGAACGTGGTTTTTTGATATGACTCTATTTTTACGCAGCCTCGGCGAATGAGGTTGAGAAGCTCAAAGCCGAGCTTGAGAAAGCGAAGCAGGAAGCTTTGGTTGAGAAGGCGGCGGCCAAAGAAGCGGCTACCGCGCTATCCGCCCTACGAGCCACCAGTGACAAGCATGAGGCTCGGGTGGAGGAAATCCAACAAGAGCTCAAGAACGCAAGCAAAAAGTGTGAGGACCTTGAGCGGAAAAGCAAGAAGCAGGCCGCCGAACTATCCACCCTGAAAACTGATCTCCAAAAGGAACGGGTGGATAGACGGTCCTATGAAGAGGAGATCAGCTAGGCCAAGGCTATCATGGATGGTAAGCCATATTTATTGCAGTGTGTCTACGGGGATAGCAAGTTCGAATTGCTCA
Source organism: Elymus sibiricus (assembly GCA_039707655.1). Lineage (NCBI taxonomy): Eukaryota > Viridiplantae > Streptophyta > Magnoliopsida > Poales > Poaceae > Elymus > Elymus sibiricus. Next base: position 413,473,665 of record CM077675.1, on the reverse strand, counting down.
CCCAAGTATGGCGTTCCTCAGGCGCCTGCTTGGACCTTCAGAAGAGCGCGACGGACACGAACCAGTTCTATGGTTCGCGGGGAGAAGGAGATGAAGCTCGGCTGTTCTGGGCACAGTTTGAAGACCCCAAGCGCTCTCCTCTCCTTCTTGAGAAGCTGAAGCAGCTGATGGAGCTACACCGTATGGCGGAGCTGGCAATGAAGGATCTCTGCATCCGGCTATGGCCCAATGAGCCATTGCCGGGCAGCTACTTCGGCCTGGTGCGGAAGCTGAGCGACACCTCATCCCGGATCGACGCGCTAAGGCGATCTTCTTGCATCGAGGGAGCTCGGATGACCTTTGCGAAGGCCAAGGTACACTGGCCGGGGCTGGATCCAATGAAGATAGCCACCGCTCCTCCGCCTACCGGAAAAGAGCATAGGCGCCCCGAGCTATACTTCTCCGGCGTAATGGAGGGTGCTCGGGCAATAGAGGCGCAATGTTCGAGAGAGGATGTGTATGAGTAAAGGCGTTGTAATGTGTCTGAAGACTCTTTAACGCGTTTATATTTAAGACGCATGGTTTATCGTGTCTTATATGCTTTGCATCCTTTATAACTCCTCTGTGGTCATTAAAACTGAAAGCGGCGAGTCGTCGGCTTCAGCCCCCATGTAGATACTACGTGGGGTGTCTCTACCAACGCACTGTGACCCTTAGTCGAACTATCGATACCCGAAGGCAGTAGTGTGGGGCGGACAAGGCAATTGGACCATAATGCTTTATTGCTTTCACTTAGCCATAGGGACGCGAGAAAGGAGTGCGGGGGCTGATGACTAGCCCCCAGGTGTTTGTGATGTTCGGATAAACCGCGGCCAAAGCCTATATCACCTGGTTTGTACTAACACCAAACCCATAGTATGACACGGAATAACCTCTGACGAGATTTAGTTAAGCTCGGATTCGCAGACCGGTTCTCGCATACCATGATAGTCAGTTTTCGGCTTTCTCCGCTGAGGCGCTTAACCAGACTAGCCAGAAGCACAATTGCAGCGGTGCTCCCTTTGCCCTTTTAGCCGAACGAGCGGAACATAAAGGGGCAAGCACAGGAGCTGGGCAACCCAACTATTGACCCAAGACATAGTTCGGAACCAATGCATATAAAGCGGAATTCCAAGACGCCGAACACTTAAAGAAATTGTGATTAGGGCGATTTTTAAGGTCGAGCCCCCAGTCTATTAGCCGGTTGCATCGTACAGTATACCAAACAGGTTCGCAAGGAGAGGGAGAAAACAGAAAGTGTTCCAAAAAGGGACAACAAAGAGAAAATGATATATTTGTATTGTACTCAACAACTCTTATTATTCAAATTGCTGATGCAACTGTTTACAGGTATTTGATAAATGAAATATAAATTTTACAGGAGAGGTTGTACCAAGGGCCTTCGATAGATGACCTGACGTCCTTGATGTGCCCTGTCGCTTATCTGCTCCTGCATCTCCTAAGGAGGTGTATGCCTTTATGGGCTTTGTTAGTTCGGCGAACGGACCTTGAAGAAAGGGTCTTGAGAAGTCACCGAGGTATGGATAAGCTTGACGCATTTAGCAGGCACTTTATGGTACCTGTAGTAAGTCCGACGACATGTTGATGGTAATAGTTCGGTCCAGCCGAACACCTACTCTCTAATAGTTTTTCCCCACCGCTGCCCATGGAATTTTGAGCGCGAAGTTGTGCCTCTTCGGCACGTACTTTGCCGGTAATAGGGCCGTGCGATGGGGGGCGAATCCCTATTTATGGGGAGAGGAAGGTTCTGGTACTTCGGATCGAGACCGAGCTCGCTTCCCAGCTTTGGGTGCCTTTACGGCAGATGTCGGCGCTTGCCAATCATCGGTGTAATGGAATTCGGCCGCCAGGGCCAACGCATGTTCCCCAGTTCGGAGGGAGTGCTCTGTGTTGCCGTTAACAGTAATGACCCCCCTAGGGCCGGGCATCTTGAGTTTGAGGTATGCGTAGTGCGGGATGGCGTTAAAGCGAGCGAACGCTGTACGGCCGAGCAGGGCGTGATAGCCGCTGTGGAAAGGTACGATGTCGAAGATCAAGTCCTTGCTTCGGAAGTTATCGGGCGAGCCGAACACAACCTCCAGGCTTACGGAGCCTGTGCACCGGGCTTCAACGCCTGGTATCACTCCTTTGAAGGTAGTGTTGCTGGGCTTGATCCTTGACGGATCTATGCCCATCTTTTTCACCGTATCTGAGTAAATCAGATTGGGGCTACTTCCACCGTCCATGAGGACTTTAGTGAGGTGGTACCCGTCTATGATCGGGTCTAGGACGAGTACGGCCGAACCCCCGTGACGGATACTGGTCGGATGGCCGCGTCGATCGAAAGTGATCGGATATGCCGACCATGGGTTATACTTCGGGGCTATAGGCTCTATGGCGTAGACATCTCGAAGGGCGCGCTTCCTCTCCTTTTTTGGTATATGAGTGGCATAGATCATGTTTACAGTCTTTACCTCTGGAGGGAATTTCTTTTGACCGCCACCGATCGGATCACGAGGCTCATACTCATCCTCGCTGCGTGGGCTCTTGCCTTTGTCCTCGGATGCGAGCTTGCCGACCTGTTTGAAGACACAACAGTTATGGTGTGATTGGCGGGCTTCTCTTGAGTGCCGTGGATCTGGCAAGGCATCTCTAGGATCTTGTCCAGCGGGGTAGGTCCATCGGGTTTGCCTTTAGGAGGCTTCTTCTGCTGCCTAGGACGGGAATTGCGGAAGCCGGCATTGACAGCCGTATCATCGGTATCACTATTATTGTGCCGGCGCTTGTTCTTGTTGCGCTTCGATTTCCCGTTGCCATCCCGAACTTCAGAGGTTCCGGGGTCTTCGGGGTTATGGCTACGTCTAGCTATCCAGTTATCCTCGCCCGCGCAAAATCGGGTCATGAGTGATGTGAGGGCGGACATTGTCCTTGGTTTGTCCTGGCCGAGCTGTCGAGCCAACCATTCATCCCGAATATTATGCCTGAAGGAGGCTATAGCTTCGGCGTCCGGGCAGTCTACGATCTGGTTCTTCTTGGTCAGGAAATGATTCCAGAATAGCCGCGTGGACTCTCCTGGCTTCTGTACAACATTGCTTAGATCGGAGGAGTCCGGTGGCCGAACATAAGTGCCCTGGAAGTTAGATCGGAATGCCTCTTCTAGGTCCTCCCAACACCCAATAGAGTTTTTGGGGAGGCTATTTAACCAGTGCCAAGCTGGCCCCTTGAGCTTCAGGGGTAAGTACTTGATGGCATGGAGGTCATCTCCTCGCGCCATGTGGATGTGGAGGAGGAAATCCTCAATCCATACGGTTGGGTCAGTTGTCCCATCATATTGCTCTATGTTTACGGGTTTAAACCCTTCCGGGAACTGATGCCGCATTACCTCGTCTGTGAAGCACAGTGGGTGTGCAGCGCCCCTAATCCGAGCTATGTTGCGCCGGTGGTCGGCGTCTAGCCGAGCTCGGTGTTGTTCCTGACCTTCATTGTCGTGGTCGAAACGAGGACGGTACCCTTCCCGCCGATCGGGTGAGTATCCCCTGGATCCGTAGATGGATCGCGTACGACCTGCTCTGTAATCCAGGTCGTGTCGCAGGTCCAACCTGTCATCGGGCTCTAGTGGCTCCTTTCCTTGTCTACGGGGTATCGTCGGCCTGTAGCCGGCATCGTCAGCAGTCCTGTCCCGTCCTCGTGGAGGGCGGTCTGGCCTGTCATATGGGGTATGCTTGGGAGACGGTATATCAGTGAGCTCGTCGTCGAATTGTGGCAGCAGCCTTCTGCGTGGGTAGCTCTTAGGTTGGTCTGATAGACCGGTGCCGTATCCTTCCTCAGCGGAGAGGACTCTCGTCCATCGGTCGTTGAGGTCGTCTTGTTCGGCTTTGAGTTGCTGCTCTTTTGCTTTCAGGCCGCGAACCGTGGAGATGAGCTGTTGCCTGAACAGTTCCTGATCTTCAGGATTGTCGGGGATGGTGAGGTCATCGGCATCCGCATTATCCTCCCCCTCGATAGAGCGGAGGTAGTCGTCGTCATCAGGATCATCTGGATCATCGGGATTGCGACGGTCTTCGGGCCTCTCCTGACCCTCTAACGGGTGTTCGGGGATTTCGGGGCCGCCGATGTCTTCCGGGGTATCTCTGTCCCTGGTGCCATCGGTAGACTTTCGCCCCTTTTTCCCCTTTGACCGTTTATGCGGCTTTCGGCATCTTGACGGTGCTTCGTCCGATTTATCGCCGTTGTTTTTCGGAGTGTCCACCATGTAGACGTCGTATGTAGAGGTGGCAGTCCACTGCCCGGTCTTGGCAGGGGTGAGGGAGTGATCTTCCTCATCCATGTACTCTGCTTCCTCGGAAGCGTAGTCTAGCATGTCGGTTAAATCCTCGACAGTGGTTATGAAGTGGGTGGTGGGTGGGACGAAAAATCCGTCCTGACCCACCTGACGCCCGATCTGAGAATACATCGGGGTTGGGTCGTCGTTGTTCTTCATCGACGAGATCCGATCTAGAGCCTCGTCGAGTATTGAGAGCTCGATCGGACCGGTCTGCCCGGAGCTTCCGGAGTGAACCTCCGATGCGTCCATGCAGGGAGAGTGTTCGGCAAGAACTGATGTCCGGACGTCGGGCACTATGACTTGATCCGGACTGAAAGTCGGGCCCTCGCCGGGGTAGATCCCATGGGCGGAGCCGAAAGATGGGTCTGGGGTTAAAGCCTCAGGTTAGTGATAGATCGCCTCGAGAGTCTACGGAGAACTCTAAGTTCCCGAATCTGACCTCTTGATCAGGGGCGAAACTTCCGACGCGACCTAGATGGCCAGTCGGGTCGGCATGCAGCACAATGCTGCCGAAAGCGAAGATCTGTCCGGGGACAAAATTGCCCGGATTGCGGACCTCTTCATTGATGACTAGGCGAGCCATCGATTCCTTCTGGCGATCACAGCGGAACTCTCAATGAAAGCACCAATGTCGGTGTCAAAACCGGCAGATCTCGAGTAGGGGGTCCCGAACTGTGATACTTGGATCGATGGTAACAGGAGACGAAGGGGACAAGGTTTTACCCAGGTTCGGGCCCTCCTATGGAGGTAATACCCTACGTCCTGCTTGATTATATTGATTGTATGGGGATTACAGAGTTGATCTACCTCGAGATCAAGTAACTAAACCCTAGATGAGTTCTGTTGTTCTACCACCTAAAACCCTCCGGCTTATATAGACGCCAGGGGTCCCTAGGGTTTACACATGGTCGGTTACACGTCGAAGGGATAAACATGCCTATTCACTACTCCAAACGTGGAAGGCAAGCCACGATTCTTGAAGCTTCCTCCTTGGAGACGAGATCTTCAATCCTTCCAATATCCGGCAAGTGGCCCATATAGTCCGGCCCATATGTAATGGGTCGACCTCCCGAAGACCCCTTAAACCAGGACTCCTTCACCTAGGCCACGAGCTCCGCCTCGAGCTGCAGCTCCTCCCCGCCGAGCCACGTGACTAGAGAAGCTGCATAGCATCGACTCCGCCTTCTTCTTCAACCTCCGGCCACCACCGAAGAACCGGAGCTCTCCATCGACCCAAAGCTTTCCCAGGCATGCTGAGCACGGATACGAGATCGCTGTGAGGCCATGGATCATTTCCCCCTATTTACGCACTTGATTTCGAGTTCTAGGCACCGAATCGATGTAAGACCGAGGAGCATCGCCACACGAGCTCGTTGCCGGAAAGCACTCCGGTGTCCGTTGGATGCACCACTAAGCCCAACGAGTTCATATGCATGCATAGAGCATGTAGGCGCCTTCAACTATGTGATCCACCGCCGTGCCGTCGATTCCGAGCTCACCCGAGCTCCGGCAGCCGCACGGCTCGATGCCGGCGAGGATCCCGGCCACCTTGGCTCAATTCCCTTGCATCATTCGACGTGCGGAAGGGTCAGCCGCACGTAGGTGCCATCCGCCGTCGAAATGGTCGCCGGAGGTGGGTTTTCGACCCCCTCTGCCGCGTCTGGTGGCGCCGGCAACCCAGGCCCGTTTGACCATGGGGTTGACCCCCATGGGTCACTTACAGGTGGGGCCTTGCCACTGGTCAAATCTGGTTAAGCACTTGATAATTAATTTGCTTAATTAAAACTAATGACCCACTGTCAGTGGGCCTAGACCCCTAATTAGTATTAAAAGTTAATCGTAAACACTGTTAGTTCCCGTGTCACTGACCAGTGGGACCCACTGGTCAGGTTTGACCTAAAACAAACAGTTGTCCCACTGAGGTCATGTTGATGCAATAAATGCATTTCCAGTTTAATAATTCTTCAGGAAATTCTAGAAAAGACTAAAAACTTCAGAAATTTGTAGAAATTAATCTGTTTATCATATTAAAATAATTCATATATGAAAATTTATCAGAAAAATCCAATGAATCCATTGATGCTACTCTCATGCATGATATAGAAACCTAAGTAGGAGAACATTGACATTTTGCATAAATGCAAGATGTGACATAATACATGGAGTTTGATTTTGAACCTAGTTTCAAACCAACTTCACTTAACCTTGATGCTAGGTGCATTAGTTCATCCAAATCATGTTGCCATGTCATGAACATGCATCATATTATTGCACTTGCCGTGTATTGATTGTTACTTCGTCTGTATCGCGGTAGGTCCTGCTCCCGAGGATACATGTGAGTATCCATCTGAAGGGCAGTACCCTGCCACCGACCTGCAAGGCAAGCAACCTCATTGATCATTCCGATAACATCCTACTCTCTTGCTCCTGCTCTCGTTTATTGCATTAGGACTATTCAATTCAACTATTACCTATTTCAGTAGTTGAACCGATTCCTCTGCATGACCTGTCATTATCACAGTAAATAGCTTAACCAAGCAAACTAGCATACCTAGTAGATGCTTGAGCCTTGATGTGCTTTATCCTGCTTGCTTGCTATGCTTAGAGTTGTGTCAGGTCTGATTCATCTGGGTGATGAACCGGAGTGAAACGATGTTGTTCTAAAGTGATGAGCTAAATGATGAACCTGATTTCGTAAAGGTAGCGATGAGAGGCTATGTAGGAGTACATAGCGGTTTGTCTCATTGGGACCATTCTTAGGAACTGAGTTCCGTCTTTGTGATCCAAGACTAGTTACTACCACACATTGGGATACTTAATTGACCATCTCGACTTATTATCCGCCTAGTCCTCGGTACAGGAGTTGCAAGTAGTTTCAGGTGTTTATAGTTATGCTGGAGGCCGTGCGTAGCGCTGACCTTATGGGTGGTCTACGACGCGGTAGGCAGTGGCACGGTGTACCAAGGGTCACCAGAACGGTGGGCTTGGGAACCTTGCGCACATCATTTGAGGCCGTAGCGGAAAGTTCGGCCGGACTTCCGTGCGGGTTCAGTCCCAAATAGGCGATAGCCTGGACTAGGGTCTTGTGTGATTGACGGTCGTGGCCGACTCCCTTGCTAGGTTTATGCTTGAAGGTTGCCACGGTGCCTTTTTACGTGCACATAGCGCTAAGTGGCGAGAGCGTGTGTGAAGGAGTACACCCCTGTAGGGTATGAATCTGTTCGAATAGCCACGTCCTCGGATATGGAATACTTGGAAACTTATACTGTTCATAGACAAATTTAATGGCTACTCATAAAAGTATCAAGACAAGTGTGAGTATCGTGGATGACACTCGTAGGTGATGAGAGCGGATCCACGGTAGTGTATTGATGTGGTGTTAGTGGACTCGTGTGCGCTTTCTCAAACTTGTTCAAAGTACTAGTAGTGGTAGTACAGGTTAGCCAAGAGTCAAAGCTGGCTTGCTGCATGAACTCCACTACTCCCCTTGTTGATACATGTGCATAAATAGACTAGGTCTGATTTAAAGACTTGTTGAGTACTTTCGTACTCATGATTGCTTAATAACTGTTGCAGATGAGAACCAAGACCCATCAGGTGGATTCTATCTAGACGTCGACAACGAAGAGTAGCTGGTATCCCAGCTATGATCTGATGCCCTGGGATGGGCTGTAGGTAGTCAGGCTTCGTGCCTTTTTACCTTTCTACTATCTGTACTCAGACAACTTTAAGTTTCCGCATGGCTTGTATGACTTGGTGTGTATGACTTGAGTGTCGGGTCATGTGACCCCTATGTGTATGAACATATTATGCAAGGCTCTTGTGAGCCTTCTAAATAAATGTTGTGATGTTGTATGGTTATGTTGTGATGACATAGTTGTATCTATGCATATCGGGCATGTCGTGCATACGTGTGACGTTTAACGGTATGTATGGGATTTGACACCTAGTTGTGTGCCTTAGTAGTACTCTTTACAGGGAAATGCCTCTTTGTTCTTCCACTGAGCCTTGGTAGCTTGCTACTGCTCCGGACACATTGATTAACCGACGTGTATCCTTGTTTGCTGTTGTGTCTGTCCCTACGGGGAAATGTCTCGCAGTGTAATGGAGTCCCTATAGCCTGCTATGACTCGTTTACGTGCAGTTCATGACAAAAATGTTTCAAGACATAATGGAGTCCATGTAGCTTGCTACGACTCGTCTACACACACTGATGACCGACACTTACATTGTTGGGTTACTTATGCCTGTCGCTGTACAGATGTGCCACTTGGCGCTGCCGCCGCCGTCGTTTCAGCCAATTGTAGGGCGCCACGTCGCCCCAAGCCGCCTCTTAGCCGCTGTGGCCCGCCAGGCCCATCGCGGGCCCGCGCGAGCCCGTGCCGCCCGTTCGCCACCGCTCCCGAGGACTCCGCTCGATCTGGTCGGGAGGGCCTCCCGAGCTCCTCCCGTTGCTACCCCGCGCCGCCCGGAGGCCGCGCCGTGCCCCTCCCGTCGGCGACCATGCCGCTCGTCGGAGGGCCGTCGGCCACCGCAGGCCATGTCCCCGTCCTCGCCTCCCGTCACGCCGCCCCTGCCCTTGCACCGTCGCGGCCGCCATGGGGGCCGGAGGAGCTCGCCGCCCCGCTTTGCTTGCTCGCTGTCGGCCACAACCCACACACCGGCGTCCAGAACCAGCCGGAGGAGCCCGGATCTGGCCAACCCGAAGCCTCCCGTCGGCCTCTGCCCCCTCGCCCCCGGGACCATCTCTGCAGCCGCCGCCCAACTCCCGCTCGGGCACGGGAGCGAGGAGGAGAACGACCCCCCTGCCTGGATCCGCTCGTGGGCTAGCCCATCCGTCGCGTGGGCCCGCTGGCCCAGCTCTGCCTCGCCCTGGTGGGCCTCTCCACCGACTGGCCTTTTAGGCCCAAGGTGAGGCCACCGCGTCCAAGCTATATCGCGCCCGAGAGCGATTTATTATATGTTGCGCTCTGCATGTTTAGCCCGTTAGCAGATTCGGCCTATATTGTTTTTTTTCCTCTGCCGCGAATTATGTATTATCCAGGATTTGCACAATTTCAGAAAAACCCATATTTTGCATTTGCACATAGATAAATAACCATGCATCGCATGTAATAGTTGTATATATGTAAAACATGTAGAATTTCGTGTAGATTCGCAATATCCAATTTTCATGCAAGTTTAAAATGTTTAACTTGCTGTTTTCTTGTATTTTGCATAAATGTCATGAATTGCATTGCGCATTAATATTTAAGCGTGCATCAGAATTAAACTAACCTTGCATGTAAAATGTGTAGATTATTTATATCGCATTCTCGTGCATGCTAAACATGTTTGATGTGGTGGTTGCATTTATTTTTCATACGTGACTTGCTAAAACGGTTTATGTCCTATTCTCGCATATATGTTGTGTCATTTGTTTTATAGTGAAAACCCACATATTATATATGTTTTCGGGGTAGAAAAATCCATAGAAATTATCTGTGCATTTAGTTTTGTCATTTGAGCAAATTTGTGTGCATGTCATTTTTGCTATGATGCCCTTTTGTTATTTTCGTGTGATTTAATCCATGCATGATATGAATTGTTTTTGAACATGAGATATGCCCTTGGACATGTGTGCTAGGCCTTGGTCATTTTGGTTGCTATATAAATCCATGTTTAGGTGTTGATTTCTTGTTGCCAACATGTCTTAAAAATGTGCTGTTTTGAGGGTCCAAAATATTTCTAAGTCTGAAATCTGTGTTAATTTGTTGCTGTGTTGCCATGTGGTTTGCTATTGAACTAGGAGTCTTTTTTGGTTGCCACCAAGGAGTCTTTTGTTAAGCATGTTGTTGCCTATCATGTTGTGCCAATAGTTTGCATGAATAGGTTTAGCATTATAATTAATTCTGTTGTCCAATATGTCAATCTGTTAAAAACTGCTGCACATGTCTACTCTAATTTTCACCAAGTCTGAGAATCTGTTTTCTTCATAATGCCATGCTGTGATGATGCTAGCCATGATTCTATGCATAATTAGACCTTGCCACCATGGAATGAATTGTAGTGCATCATGCCCTCTACCTTTCTGTTAAGTTTCATGCCAATATATGACCTGTAGCATATAGTTTCTTTGCTGCCAATATGCCTCCGTAAAAATCTGCTCTGCTAAAAACTGTTATTTTCACTAAGTCCTAATCTGCTATATTTTGTTGCCATGTTGTGAGCTTCGTACCATGTGATCCATGGCTCTTTTGAGTATGATATGTGAAGATGAAATGAAGTGTGTGTTATATGATACTGCCCCATGCTTAGTTTGTGCATTTTAGAATCTTGCAACTTGTTGTTTTCATGTGTGCATTATGCTATGTTGCTGTTTTGGGCAGATTTCAAATAAAACTTGTGTTGGTTGTTGTGGTTGAACCGTAGCTCCGTTTTGAACATGTTGCATATGTAACTTGACTATAATTTCATGTGGTATCATAATATCTTGTTGCATCCATGATTTGGTATGTTTGTGGTTGTCATTTTCCTCATTTGCATCCATGGCATATAATCTTGTGATTGTCATATCTTTTAGGCCGTAGCTCCGTTTCTAATGTTCTATATATGTAAATCGACTAGAATGACATGTAGATTCACATGGTGCATTTTGTTTTGCTGTTTAACAAATATAAAACATGATTAGTTCAGATCTGAACCAATTTCGAAATTAACATATGTGGTCGTTTCGGAAATGCTATATGTTGTTTCCGACCTCATTTAAGATGCCTAGATAGTGTAGTTTCATTATGCTTCACCTCTTGCCATGTTTAACAACATTTAGTATTGTTGTGTAAATAAACGAGAGTGAACTAAGTGATTCGAACGTGGAGTTTCGTCAATATGCAACTCGTTGCATATTGAGCTTCACTTAATGTGTAGAAGTTGATTGTTGTGCTTTGCCATGTCATGCATAACATGCATCATCCTTGTTGTGCATCATATCATGAATGTGTTGTGATGTTCTTCATGTGTTGATTGTTGTTTCCGGATTGCTTCTTCTCGATAGAGTTCCGAAACCGCTTCGGAGTGTGAGGATTCGTTCGACTACGTTGGTTCGTCTTCTTCATGGACTCGATCTTCTTCCAAGCGGGATCTCAGGCAAGTTGATCATTTCCCTGGATACCATTACTATCATTGCCATGCTAGATGTCTCGTTTCTATCGCTGTCTCGCTACCTACCACTTGTATGTCAAGCCTCCCAAATTGCCATGAAAAGCCTCTAACCCCTCCACATCCCAGCAAACATTGTTTGGCTATGTTACCGCTTGCTCAGCCCTTCTTATAGCGTTGCTAGTTGCAGGTGCAATTGTTTCCACGTGCCATCATGGACATCCTTTTGTTATATCACAATATTATTGCTATTTCATTTAATGCACATATATACTTGGTAGAGGGTGGAAGGCTTGGCCTTTTGCTCGGTGTTTTGTTCCACTCTTGCCGCCCCTAGTTACTTGTGTACCGGTGTTATATTCCATAATTGAGCGCTCCTAACATGCTCGGCGTTGTTATGGGGACCCCCTTGATTTTCGTTTTAGGATCAAACTTGTCTGGCAAGGCCCAACATTGGTACTACATTTGCCTAATAACAACTAAAATTGCATAGGGACCCACCGGCACCCGCTGATAATTAATCAACAACCCGGGCCAGTGCTCCTCATCAGTGTTGGTCCAAACTAGAGTCGTGTGCGGGGCCAACCCGGGGCAACTCGGGTGCTGTCTATCAGGCCACTGTACGCTGCGCTCATCTGGTCGTGTCCTGAGAATGAGATACGCGGCTCCTATCGGGTTTGTCGACACGCCGGGCGGCCTTGCTGGATTTGTTTTACGTTTCTCGAACGTCTTGTGCGAGGAATTCCGAAAATACTTCGGGCTATCTCGAGGTTGCGATTTTCCAGTGGAATTGCCTAGGAAGATCACGAGATTCGTGGTCGAGGTTATTCCCGCTGCGTGTGGTTAGTTTGTGATGGATGAGTTGGAGCACCCCTGCAGAGTTAAATCTTTCGGAAAGCCGTGCCCGTGGTTACGTGGCAACTTGGAAACTTTGTTTAACACCCGGTCATAGCAAACTTGAAGTAAACTCAAATAAAATACACCAACCGTGTGCGTAACCGTGACTGTCTCTTCTCGTGAGCCCCTATCCGAGAGAGAACACGATGGGGTTATGTTTGACGTATGTAGGTGTTCAGGATCTCTTAGAGATCATTACTAGTTCACGACCGTTTATTCGACAATCACCCCCCTTTATTCTTGTACTCATAAGTTAGCCACTCAAATAAATGCATAGTGCTTGCTGCAGCCTCACCACTTAACCATAGCTCACCCATTAAGCGTTAATAGTCTTGATACCCTTGGAAATGAGATTGTTGAGTCCCTGTGGCTCACAGATTACTACAACAACAGTTGCAGGTACAGGTAATGCAATGGTTTGACGTGAGCACGATGCTTGTTTTGATTTGGAGTTCTTCTTCTTCTTCTTCATCGATCTAGGATGGGTTCCAGGCAGCAGCCTGGGATAGCAAGGATGGATGTTATTTTATCGTTTCTTTTCGTCCGTAGTCAGACCTTGCTCTTCTGTTCTGTGATTGATATGTTATTGTATTGATGTGATATTGATGTAGCTTGTGGCGAGTGTAAGCATTTTCCATATACTCATCTCTTCCTTACGTGTACTTGTAATGATATCCATTCTTGTGAAACGACGAGATGCGCTTCTATCCCTGTCGAGGCCCTCCTGCCAAAATAAGGATAGGATCGCATCTTGGGCGTGACAAGTTGGTATCAGAGCCTGTACCGACCTAGGAGCCCCCTTGATTGATCACGCGGGTATTTTGTGACGGAGTTCTGTCTTGGTGCCTCCTGTCTGACTTGATTTCTTCCGGGGAGTTTGAGGGAGTCCTGGTTTAAGGGGTCCTCGGATAGCCAACCTGTTTCTCATGGGCCGGACTATATGGGCCACCGGATGAGCATTGGAAGATCGGGGGCCCGGGCGCCAAGGCGGAGATTTCAGGGAGCCATGGCGTGTCCTCCAAGATGTCGACAGTAGATAGGCATGTTTTCCCTTTGATATGCAACCAACTATGTGTAAACCCTAGGTATCCTCGGCGTCTATATAAGCCGGAGGGTTTTAGGTTGTAGAACAACAAAACTCATCTAGAGTTTAGCTACTTGATCTCGAGGTAGATCAACTCTCTAATCCCCTTACTATCAATATAATCAAGCAGGACGTAGGGTATTACCTCCATAGGAGGGCCCGAACCTGGGTAAAACCTTGTCCCCTTCGTCTCTTGTTACCATCAATCCTAGTCTCACAGCTCGGGACCCCCTACCCGAGATCCGCCGATTTTCACATGTTACCAGAGCAGGGAGGTCAGGGCACAAGCATACAACATGGGCGAACTCGTCCTCCGGCTCCCAGAGAAGCAGAAGCATAAACTCAAGCCCAAATGGGAAGGCCCCTTCATCTTCGACGTAGTACTCACAGGAGGGGCTTACCGTCTTTGGAACCCGCAGGACAACCGCCTTGAACCAAACCCATGGAACGCAGCTCGTCTTCGGCGCTTCTACGGCTAGACCGGTGTCGTCATACTCTTTACTTTTCTGTTTTCTTTCTTTTCTTTGTTATTTCTTTTCCCTCCCACCTTGATTTTTGGCAGGTTTGAATTCTTTTTCCTCCCAATTCTATGTTCGGTTCAACCGATCTAGTACTAAAGATTTTCGGCCTACACCCTTAAGTGTTAAATCCGAACACAGTACCTCGGGGCTTCTTTTCTGAAGCCAATGTTTTTATATTATAAGCACTTATTCACATTTATTGTGTGTGCATGTTTCCCTTGTCGTTTTTAAGCCTTCATATGCATCAATTCGAACTAAGACTTTGCCAAGATGGGTTGCCTCGCTCCTGTGGTTACCCTCTACGTTCCCGATTGTTCGGCTAGAGGGTAAAGGGAGCACCTCTGTGATTGTTACGACCGGGTCATCCGGATACGTACCTCAGACGGGTGAAGCCAAAAGCTAGCTATCTTCAGCAGACAATTGATCGGCTACGATGGGACTATCTAATAAAACTATGGTCGTCATGACCAATACTCGGGTTTCTTCTCTTACAAAAGCCCTTCGTCGCATACTAATAGTATACGGCCTTCCACCTACGATTTACGTAGCACCCTGAAGAAAGGTATCGATAGCGGTACTATTTTCTTCAGAAGATGTTTCTTACGCTAAGCAGTAATATAACATATCTCCCTGTGTGCTTTCTATCAGTTCGCACCACATGGCCGGATTGCCTGGTTCCCCGAACATAGTTCCCTTCCCGAAGGGTGATAATTTGCAAGGAACACTCCCAAGCTCTTAGCGCGGGAGGCTAAAGCCGATGGCCGGTTAAGGCAAAGTTCACAACACAGATGGAGTAATTCTTTGATCAAAAAGTACATAGCTACATATGGTCATACATCTGGCTGCTGATCGAGATTATCGATTATGGTGTCCAGGGAGCAGTCTTCTTGTGAGAGACGGGCGGCAGGCATCACCTGGTCATATACCAGGTGGAGCGACACTTCTTGTCCATCTGACCCTACTGGCCCAACCTGAGCCATACGCTCGGGGTCAAGTCCGGTATAGCGGGTCTTGATCATCGCCCACGCCTCTCGTGCTCCCTCCCGACAAGCCGATGTCTTCCACAGCTCGAACCTAGCTCGGGCTCCCTTGAAGCGATCGATTAGTTCGGTCATCCCCTCTGGAGGTTGCTCGACAGGCCATAGTGCCTTCACCATGCCCTTCATGGCCTTCCGAGCCCACTCATGAAGGGCGGACAGCTCCTTCAGCAGATTCCCCTGATAGGATCCGAATTCCTCTTCGGGCCGCCCGGACAATAGACCTGCATATGAGTCACGGCATGCGTATCACACCTCACTCATAAGAGATACTTTCCGATGTCAAAATCACACTTACCGAACATGCCTCTCTGTAAATTCTGGTTTTCTCCTTGGGCCTGGGCCAATTGAGCCTTTAAGCTCTCAATCTGTTCGGCTTGCTGTCTGTTCTCCTCCTTCAGGCGGTTCTTCTCTTCAAGATGCCGTTGTAAAACGCGATGGCCAGCTTCCAGCTGGGACTCGGCATATTGCTGAGATTCTCGGGCTACATCCAAATCTTTTTGTAATTGCCCTATTGATTCAGCTGCTACATAGTACCCTTGCGTAAGCATGGGGATATACTAAAAATCGGCAGAATATATATACTAACCGTGTGCCTCCCGAGTAAATCTCTTCACTTGCTCCAATTCGGCCTTCACAGATTCGACCTGTGTTCGGCTGGCTTCCAGTTCCTTGGCCAGTTGCTCGCACTGCTGCTTCGAGGCCTACATTAATAGTCAATTATTACGGGGATCCTTAATTCGGTCGTGCCGACCAATTTAAGGCTCGGGGGCTACTGAGTCTACACGAGTGTTCGGACTTTAATAAACGACTACTTACCTGCAGGTTGGACGATATCAACTTCACAGCCTCCCCGAACCCAGCTCGGGCTGCCCCGAGGTGGGCATCCGCCGTGCGCAGAGCACCAAACTCTATTCGGAAAAGGCCGGATGACGCAGGGCTTCTCGTCGCCGCCGATGATGCATAGCACTCCCAACCTCTGATTTGGTGACAGATATGGCATCACCAGAATCGGCTGGGGCGGGATTGACGGTGGGGGCTCCCGCAGCAGGATCAGCATGGGCGGAAGGCCTGGAATCTTGAGCACCGCCGGACGTCCTGGCGACGTCTTCGGCGGGTGACGGCCGAACCCTTTGCCTAAATATTTTGGCGAAATGGTCGCTTGTCAGACCTTATCAAATCATGGTACCAAATCAAGCGATCAAGCGAAATACCTTTGGGATGAACTCGTAGGCGCACTCACCACCGCGACCGGCTCACTTGCCGGATCCTTGTTGCTTTTTAATCCAGGCGCTACCGCCGCTGCCGGTGTATGTCGTGTGGATCTACGGCGCTTGGGTGTAGAGGCCGGTGCGCTGGGGCCAGTGGAGGACACTTGCCTCTTGCGGGATGTTTTCTTCTTCTTGCTTGTCACGGGAGAAGGGAAGAACCCAGGGTAATCGGCGA
This sequence comes from Elymus sibiricus, assembly GCA_039707655.1. Taxonomy (NCBI): domain Eukaryota; kingdom Viridiplantae; phylum Streptophyta; class Magnoliopsida; order Poales; family Poaceae; genus Elymus; species Elymus sibiricus. The sequence continues at coordinate 413,457,201 of CM077675.1, read as the reverse complement.
TAATGGCCACCTTGGAGCCGTCAAGGCCCTCTTGGTAGAAAACCCCGTCTTCGAGTTCAATTGACAGGTCTGGGTCTTCATGATAGCCCGGATCATCATCACGGGAATAGTCCTCGGGTTGAGGGGCCGGACAGTTGACTGTCTCGATAAAACTCCTCCATTCCTGTATTCATGAAGATAAAAGACTTCGGTCAAGAAGGGACAAATTGAGAACCCGAATTGTGGTTATGGGATTGAAAGGCTCACCCATTCGATGGGATTATGGCTTGAGTATCCCTCCTTGGTCGATCGCTGAATGAAATCTTCTTGCTCCCCTTTGTATAGGTCGGCAAGTGCGGCGGCCAATGCCGTTTGATCGGCAGGACCCAGTCTTCGGGAGCGAGTAGTGTCACTTGTCCCGTTGTAACACCACAAGGGGTGTATCCTCTGTTGGAGGGGTTGGACGCACCGGGAGGTGGCATCGGCCATGATGTCTATCATGGTCAGCTTATGATGGGCTAGTATCCTCACAGGGGCTGCTAAGCGCTGTACCTCAACGCTGTCCTCTTGGGACAGGCTCTTCGGGTGCTAGTTGTACCTTTTCCTCAAAGGGGCATCGGAGTATTCGGGCAGACCCCTCCGAGCTGGATCGAATAAAGGGACGTCCTCGATATAAAACCATTTCGAAGTCCATAGTTCGGATTCCTTCGGTGTCCCCACGGGGTACCCTGTCCCCGCTATGCGACATACTTCGGCTCCACCGACCTCGAAAATTGTGTTGTCTCGAGTGCGAGGAACGAGGCAAAAATATTTTCTCCACAACTCGATGTGTGCCTCGCACCCCAGGAGCATCTCGCAAAGGGCGACGAAGCCCGAGATATGCAGAATGGACCTTGGGGAGAGGTGGTGGAGTTGGATCCCATAAAACACCAGTAACCCTCTCAGGAACGGATGAATGGGAAACCCTAGCCCTCGCAGGAGGACTGGCACGAAACATACATGCTCCCCCTTACGTGGTTGGGGAAAATTCTCCGCGAGGGCCTTGCCGTTGAATGATGTCAGACCGGCGCGGACGGCTGTCAGATCCGAGGAAGGAAGGTACCCTTGGGTCTCGAGCTCGCGAAGTCGAAGAAGCGACACATAGCAGCTAGTCCAGTCCCCGGGACGGGATCCGTAAGGACCCGAGGAGGAACTGGGGGCGCTCGCCATCTTTGGTGGAGGCCTTTCGCTGGACGATTTTCCGGTGGAGGAGAAGAAGATGTGGTTTGGACCACGGCTCACTTTGTTTAAATGGGCGGTGTCTCATTTGTGTTGGGGGTAGTTTTGTAAAAAGCTGCTAAACCGCTCGTCTCCCCAATGTGCGAAAACCAAGAAACATTATTACTGTGGACCCAGCAATCCCGCGACGTTTGGGATTTCGCCGATGATAGGATGGTTGCCGAACAAGAAGGGATGGAGGGACTCGCCTCGCAAGCCGAAGACGTACAAGATTGTCCGAATATAACTCGGCGTTGGAGGCTAGTTTGGGGGCTACTGAGGGAGTCCTGGTTTAAGGGGTCCTCGGATAGCCGACCTGTTTCTCATGGGCCGGACTATATGGGCCACCGGATGAGCATTGGAAGATCGGGGGCCCGGGCGCCAAGGCGGAGATTTCAGGGAGCCATGGCATGTCCTCCAAGATGTCGACAGTAGATAGGCATGTTTTCCCTTTGATATGCAACCAACTATGTGTAAACCCTAGGTATCCTCGGCGTCTATATAAGCCGGAGGGTTTTAGGTTGTAGAACAACAAAACTCATCTAGGGTTTAGCTACTTGATCTCGAGGTAGATCAACTCTGTAATCCCCTTACTATCAATATAATCAAGCAGGACGTAGGGTATTACCTCCATAGGAGGGCCCGAACCTGGGTAAAACCTTGTCCCCTTCGTCTCTTGTTACCATCGATCCTAGTCTCACAGCTCGGGACCCCCTACCCGAGATCCGCCGGTTTTGACACCGACAGAGTTGAGCTCCAGGGGATTCTTGACACATCGTTATCATTCAGTTTCCTTAGTATCTCAGGACGGAGGATGTTCCAAATTGCTTCAATACTTTTCGTGGCGAGATATGGTTGGAGTCACCCAGTACTGGGGAGGCGTTCGGGGTACTGCCATGTTTAGTATCATTGTGATTACGAGTGTCTGAGGTAGATGAGTTTGCGGAGTTTCTTGGATTATGGTGTGGAAGGTTGCGGGTGCAGTTGTAGCTGATTACCTTGGGTACGTTCCTGGGTCCGCAACCCGAATCGCATAAACAAGAAAGACTTCGGAAATTCTTAGGTGGGAATTCAAGTAGTTACCTAGGATTATCCTTCCAACAAATGCAAAGGGGTTATGTATTTGTTTCCGGCTTAATTCTCAAGCCTCACCCTTTGTGTTGTTTTGGAGTATGGTAATTTGAGTTGCTTCAATGTCAAGTGGTGAATTCATATCTTTGCCAACCGGTGTGTTTCTCGTCAAGCTAATTCATCCTTTTCAATATCTGCAAGATCAATCCTCATATTTCTTTCCAGAGTTCGTCTCATCTGTTTCAAGTTGTCTTTGTTTTTCCCCACCCTCCCGCCCATTTTCGTCAATAATTAAATTCTCATCCAAGTGACTTTTCTATTTATGTGATGCTTCTGCTATCTTTTCTTCCATGTTGTATCCGGTGATTCTCATTAAGATCCTCAAGTTCTAAGTTCATCATTTCTTCGTCTCGTTTTCTTTCCCGGTGGAGCCAATTCAACCCCTCCACATTCGTCATATTCTTTCATTCGCTAAATGAGTTCTCATGTTGGAATTCTTATCCAAGCCTCTCTTGTTTATTCATATCTCTCTATTCTATCCGGAGTGCCGAAGATATCTCAGAAGTTTCGTTATTTCATTCAAGTTTCTTTCAATTGTTTTAAGATTCTCACCTCATCAAGTTTTCATTTGTACCGGTGCAATATCTTTCTAAGCAATCATTTCAACGGTGTTTCCTTCAGTGGGCCCATAACACACAGGTTTTCCCCAGGATCTTACCTGGCTCTTCTAATCTTTTCCGGAGATGTCCTTAAGTTCTTTTCAATATGATGTAAGAATGAATTTCATCAGTCATATCCCATCTCGAAGGTCGCTTCTAAATCATTTTCATCATTGCCTCAACCTTTCCTTATTCATTGTCCAGAGTGTCTCAGTAATTCTTTGTGATGTTTCTCGTCATCATTCTCTTCACTGAAGACCGAAGGAGAGCTTCTTTTAAATCTTGTCCGTTCTCTTGAAGATTCATGGTTTAAGCTTGTTGCTATCCTCTCAATTTCTTTTTGATCATGAGCAATTCCTTCCATATCTATCTGAGGCATTTTAGTGTAGTGTTTGTTTCTAGATCCTCCGAAGGCCATCATTTCAGAAGATTTCTTCGTTCTCAGCTTTCAGCTTTCATTCTCCAATTCTTCTCAATTGTTGTCTCTTCGTTCGCATCTCCATTATTCCGGTGCCTTGTTGAAGTTTTCTGCTTGGCGGATCATGATCTCTTCGTTCTCATGTATATCCATGCATTCGTAGTATCCTCATTCGTTCGTGAATTCTTACCGGTGTTTTTGTTCAAGACTTCTTCAAGTGTGCAATATCTCTCTTCAATCATTCTCAAGAAGAATAAGTGTATGCTAAATCCGTTGCTAGTCATCAATTTAACTTGATGAAGGATAAGCATAACATAATTCTTATTCTTGTTTCATCAAGGTGATTTCAATCCCTCTTCCGGAGTGGTTCTTGATATCTAATTCTTTATTCTAGTTGCTTTTCTTTTCTTTTCCGGAGTGCCAAGTCTTTCTCAAGTATCTCGTCATGAAGCTCCATCTTAATCTTTGCAAGGTATCTTATTCTTCTCAACCTTCATTCTTTTGATCATCATTTGTTTCTAGAGTTCTCCAAGATGTTCTTCATGGTGGTTCTTCAAGGATTTCTTTCATTCTCAAGTGTCCTTCAAGATTTTGTTGGAGGTCCTCAAGTATTATTATCTTGCATTTCAAAGTGCAATCCATTCTCTCTTATCTTTTGAGATGGTGTTATAGCATTCTTGATTCATGAGGAGTCTCGAAGAGAATTTGTCAACAATGAGATATGTAAACCCATCTTTTCTTTGTTGGAGTTATCTTGGATTGGATTTCACCTAAAGCATTTCCTAAGGATTGTTGCTATCTTGGTGTTTATCAATGATCCAAGCTCTTAATATATCCTCTTGGTGAAAGAAGTTTTGCATATCTTGTTGATCTCAATCTATCAATTGTTTTCCATTTGTGGCCGGTTGTCACCTCATAATTTTGAGAGGTTTTCCATAAGCCCACAACAAGCCTTTTCTTTTCGTTGTTGGTTTTCAACAACTCGGTTCAGCCTATGCTTTTCAAATTCATTTGTGATAGAAGTTGTCATTTTCTTCTCCATTCATTCCTTTCCATCGATCTAGCTTCTATTCTTTTGCTCCGGAGCCGTGGTGATGTTGTTCTCTTTAATCTATCATCTTGTGCTGTCAAGATCTTGTTCCTTCTTTGCTTATTCTTTAACCGGCGTTTTGTGCCCTTTTGTCTAGTTCTTTCCATTTTATCAATTTTGCCCCTTTGTCCTACCGAAGTGCTGTCGAAATTACTTTTGAATTCTTGCATGTTCCTCATGTCATTCTTCATCTCTTTGCAACCTTCAAGATTCGTTGGTTTCACTCGTTTGTCAAAGAAGTAACTAAGTTTTACCCCTTCTCTTTCTCTTCCCCTTCTCATTCTAAGATCTCGGGTCGAGATCTCTTGTAAGTGGAGGAGAGTTGTAACAGCCCGAGACCGACGCTCCATAAGATTCCCCTTTTATTTCCATTCTCGTCGTGTGATTCGTTTGTCTGTCGCATTCATCATTGCATCATTCGCATCATCCGCATTGCATCGGCACTCCGTTGTCGTCAATTTTCAAACTCCCATCCGTTCGTAGTCGCCGGTTCTCTCCGTGCTTTTCGTCGAACGTTTCGAGACCAACCACACACGCACGCGCCCGTGGCATCAATAATATGTTGTTTTCAAAGTGTGCGAAAAATATTCTCGGATTGGGTCGAAAGTTCGCATGCGGTCTTCTTATATTGTAGGTAGACCGCCTCCCAAGTTTCGTCGCAATCAGAGGTCGTCTGATACCCGAACGGTCGACCGTAGCGGCACCGTCTTCGGTTTATTATCGGAGGTTTTCTGTGTTTTAAAACCATGCAACGGGCTGCCATCCATTCCCTCTCATCCCCACCAAGCCCCTCTACACAGCCCATCGCAGCCCACTAGCCCAACCTACACCAACCCCGCGTCCGGAGCCGTCCGATCGAGATCGAACGGCTCAAAACCGGAGCAAAACCCCCTCCTATTGCCTACCTGCTATAAATAGCAGATGAACCCTAACCTAATCAGTGCAAACCTAGCCTACCCTAGCCTCCCAGCTGCCCTGACCACCTCCTCCCTCGGATCTGGCGCCGCCAGCCTCTGCCCGCCATTTGGCGCCGCCGCCGCCGTCGTTTCAGCCAATTGTAGGGCGCCACGTCGCCCCCAAGCCGCCTCCCAGCCGCCGTGGCCCGCCAGGCCCATCGCGGGCCCGCGCGAGCCCGTGCCGCCCGTTCGCCGCCGCTCCCGAGCACTCCGCTCGATCTGGTCGGGAGGGCCTCCCGAGCTCCTCCCATTGCTACCCCGCGCTGCCCGGAGGCCGCGCCGTGCCCCTCCCGCCGGCGACCATGCCGCTCGTCGGAGCGTCGTCAGCCACCGCAGGCCATGTCCCCGTCCTCGCCTCCCGTCGCGCCGCCCGCGCCCTTGCACCGTCGCGGCCACCATGGGGGGCCCGAGGAGCTCGCCGCCCCGATTTGCTTGCTCGCTGCCGGCCACAACCCGCTCGCCGCCGGCCACAACCGGCCGGAGGAGCACGGATCCGGCCAACCCGAAGCCTCCCGTCGGCCTCTGCCCTCTCGCCCTCGGGACCATCGCTGCAACCGCCGCCCTGCTCCCGCTCGGGCACGGGAGCGAGGAGGAGAACGACCCCCCCTGCCTGCATCCGCTCGTGGGCCAGCCCATCCGTCGTGTGGGCCCGCTGGCCCAGCTCTGCCTCGCCCTGGTGGGCCTCTCCACCGACTGGCCTTTTAGGCCCAAGGTGAGGCCACCGCGTCCAAGCTATATCGCGCCCGAGAGCGATTTATTATATGTTGCGCTCTGCATGTTTAGCCCGTTAGCAGATTCAGCCTATATTGTTTTTTTTCCTCTGCCGCGAATTATGTATTATCCAGGATTTGCACAATTTCAGAAAAACCCATATTTTGCATTTGCACATAGATAAATAACCGTGCATCGCATGTAATAGTTGTATATATGTAAAACACGTAGAATTTCGTGTAGATTCGCAATATCCAATTTTCATGCATGTTTAAAATGTTTAACTTGATGTTTTCTTGTATTTTGCATAAATGTCATGAATTGCATTGCACATTAATATTTAAGCGTGCATCCGAATTAAACTAACCTTGCATGTAAAATGTGTAGATTATTTATATCGCATTCTCGTGCATGCTAAACATGTTTGATGTGGTGGTTGCATTTATTTTTCATACGTGACTTGCTAAAACGGTTTATGTCCTATTCTCGCATATATGTTGTGTCATTTGTTTTATAGTGAAAACCCACATATTATATATGTTTTCGGGGTAGAAAAATCCATAGAAATTATCTGTGCATTTAGTTTTGTCATTTGAGCAAATTTGTGTGCATGTCATTTTTGCTATGATGCCCTTTTGTTATTTTCGTGTGATTTAATCCATGCATGATATGAATTGTTTTTGAACATGAGATATGCCCTTGGACATGTGTGCTAGGCCTTGGTCATTTTGGTTGCTATATAAATCCATGTTTAGGTGTTGTTTTCTTGTTGCCAACATGTCTTAAAAATGTGCTGTTTTGAGGGTCCAAAATATTTCTAAGTCTGAAATCTGTGTTAATTTGTTGCTGTGTTGCCATGTGGTTTGCTATTGAACTAGGAGTCTTTTGTGGTTGCCACCAAGGAGTCTTTTGTTAAGCATGTTGTTGCCTATCATGTTGTGCCAATAGTTTGCATGAATAGGTTTAGCATCATAATTAATTCTGTTGTCCAATATGTCAATCTGTTAAAAACTTCTGTACATGTCTACTCTAATTTTCACCAAGTCTGAGAATCTGTTTTCTTCATAATGCCATGTTGTGATGATGCTAGCCATGATTCTATGCATAATTAGACCTTGCCACCATGGAATGAATTGTAGTGCATCATGCCCTCTACCATGCTGTTAAGTTTCATGCCAATATATGACCTGTAGCATATAGTTTCTTTGCTGCCAATATGCCTCCGTAAAAATCTGCTCTGCTAAAAACTGTTATTTTCACTAAGTCCTAATCTGCTATATTTTGTTGCCATGTTGTGAGCTTCGTACCATGTGATCCATGGCTCTTTTGAGTATGATATGTGAAGATGAAATGAAGTGTGTGTTATATGATACTGCCCCATGCTTAGTTTGTGCATTTTAGAATCTTGCAACTTGTTGTTTTCATGTGTGCATTATGCTATGTTGCTGTTTTGGGCAGATTTCAAATAAAACTTGTGTTGGTTGTTGTGGTTGAACCGTAGCTCCGTTTTGAACATGTTGCATATGTAACTTGACTATAATTTCATGTGGTATCATAATATCTTGTTGCATCCATGATTTGGTATGTTTGTGGTTGTCATTTTCCTCATTTGCATTCATTGCATATAATCTTGTGATTGTCATATCTTTTAGGCCGTAGCTCCGTTTCTAATGTTCTATATATGTAAATCGACTAGAATGACTAGTAGAATCACACGGTGCATTTTGTTTTGCTGTTTAACAAATATAAAACATGATTAGTTCAGATCTGAACCAATTTCGAAATTAACATATGTGGTCGTTTCGGAAATGCTATATGTTGTTTCCGACCTCATTTAAGATGCCTAGATAGTGTAGTTTCATTATGCTTCACCTCTTGCCATGTTTAACAACATTTAATATTGTCGTGTAAATTAACGAGAGTGACTAAATGATTCGAACATGGAGTTTCGTCAATATGCAAGTCGTTGCATATTGAGCTTCACTTAATGTGTAGAAGTTGATTGTTGTGCTTTGCCATGTCATGCATAACATGCATCATCCTTGTTGTGCATCATATCATGAATGTGTTGTGGTGTTCTTCATGTGTTGATTGTTGTTTCCGGATTGCTTCTTCTCGATAGAGTTTCGAAACCACTTCGGAGTGTGAGGATTCGTTCGACTACGTTGGTTCGTCTTCTTCATGGACTCGATCTTCTTCAAGCGGGATCTCAGGCAAGATGATCATTTCCCTGGAAACCATTACTATCATTGCCATGCTAGATGTCTCGTTTCTATCGCTGTCTCGCTACCTACCACTTGTATGTCAAGCCTCCCAAATTGCCATGAAAAGCCTCTAACCCCTCCACATCCCAGCAAACATTGTTTGGCTATGTTACCGCTTGCTCAGCCCTTCTTATAGCGTTGCTAGTTGCAGGTGCAATTGTTTCCATGTGCCATCATAGATATCCTTTTGTTATATCACAATATTATTGCTATTTAATTTAATGCACATATATACTTGGTAAAGGGTGGAAGGCTTGGCCTGTTGCTCGGTGTTTTGTTCCACTCTTGCCGCCCCTAGTTACTTGTGTACCGGTGTTATATTCCATAATTGAGCGCTCCTAACATGCTCGGGGTTGTTATGGGGACCCCCTTGATTTTCGTTTTAGGATCAAACTTGTCTGGCAAGGCCCAACATTGGTACTACATTTTTTTTAGGATCAAACCTGGGCCAGTGCTCCTCATGCGTGTTGGTCCAAACGAGAGTCGTGTGCGGGGCCAACCCGGGGCAACTCGGGTGATGTCTATCAGGCCACTGTACGCTGCGCTCATCTGGTCATGTCCTGAGAACAAGATACGCGGCTCCTATCGGGTTTGTCGACACGCCGGGCGGCCTTGCTGGATTTGTTTTACCTTTCTCGAACGTCTTGTGCGAGGAATTCCAAAAATACTTCGGGCTATCTCGTGGTTGCGGTTTTCCAGTGGAATTGCCTAGGAAGATCACGAGATTCGTGGTCGAGGTTATTACCGCTGCGTGTGGTTAGTTTGTGATGGATGAGTTGTAGCACCCCTGCAGGGTTAAATCTTTCGGAAAGCCGTGCCCACGGTTACGTGGCAACTTGGAAACTTTGTTTAACACCCGGTCATAGCAAACTTGAAGTAAACTCAAATAAAATACACCAACCGTGTGCGTAACCGTGACTGTCTCTTCTCGTGAGTCCCTATCCGAGAGAGAACACGGTGGGGTTATGTTTGACGTATGTAGGTGTTCAGGATCTCTTAGAGATCATTACTAGTTCACGACCGTTTATTCGACAATCATCCCCCTTTATTCTTGTACTCGTAAGTTAGACACTCAAATAAATGCATAGTGCTTGCTGCAGCCTCACCACTTAACCATACCTCACCCATTAAGCTTTAATAGTCTTGATACCCTTGGAAATGAGATTGCTGAGTCTGTGTGGCTCACAGATTACTACAACAACAGTTGCAGGTACAGGTAATGCGATGGTTTGACGTGAGCACGATGCTTGTTTTGATTTGGAGTTTTTCTTCTTCTTCTTCATCGATCTAGGATGGGTTCCAGGCGGCAGCCTAGGATAGGAAGGATGGATGTCATTTTATCGTTTGTTTTCGTCCGTAGTCAGACCCTGCTCTTCTGTATGGTGATTGATATGTTATTGTATTGATGTGATATTGATGTAGCTTGTGGCGAGTGTAAGCCAATTCTATATACTCATCTCTTCCTTACGTGTACTTGTAATGATATCCATTCTTGCGAAACGACGAGATGCGCTTCTATCCCTGTCGAGGCCCTCGTGCCAAAATAAGGATAGGATCGCATCTTGGGCGTGACAAACCCGTTTGTGTTCTTCTGGATCAGCGCAAACAGTTTATTCGAGTGAACTGTTGTCGTACTTCGCACACGTAGGTTGTTTTGTTAACTGTTTCTGTTATCTTCACTAATCACAAACAGTTCATAAGAGCAAATTGTCTGCCGTAGATCGCACAAGTAACTATTTTCTGAATCGTATTTGAAGGATCCACCATCCCACACAGTTCGTGTCATTGGCGACAGAGCTTGAACTATACCGTTTGCGATTCATGCATTGCACACAGTTTTGTCGAAGGGTCTCTGATTGCTGTGTCGTGTTTGGACCTTCCTGCAGTAGTGGGGGGGACCCTTTTCTTGCAAGCTTCCCCACAAGAATTTCCTTAGCTTGAATTACCGCAATCTCTACTCCTAATGGAGCAGTTGGTACGTTGTCTCTTCGCTTCGTATCTGCCTCCCACATCATCGATCCTTCGCATACTATAATCAATCACTATCCATTCTTTCCTTCCACATCATAACTTTCCTAAGATAACTATTCATATCTTGGCCACAATCAATCTATTTAATTAAAAATAATTACAGGCTTATATGAATCATCAATCATTCCATAAAACATCTTTTTGCCCCACCAATTTTTCTCTCCCGCTTAAAATCCACGCAACAAAAAAAACCAGCGAAAGAGGAAAGAAGAAAAACCGGCCAACGAAACAATCGATCACTATCCACTCTTTCCTTCCACATCACAACTTTCCTAAGATAACTATTCATATCTTGGCCACAACCAATCTATATAATTAAAAATAATTACAACCTTATATGAATCATCAATCATTCCATATACAAAATCAATCATCAATCATTCCATAAAACATCTTTTCGCCCCACCGATTTTCTCTCCCTCTTAAAATTCACGCAACACAAAAAACTAGCGAAAGAGGGAAAAGGAAAAAACGACCAACAAACATAAAAAAACACTCGTCTCTCTCCCACGAGAATCACCATGCTAGCACCCTAACCGTTAGGGTTCCTCCATGGCCGCTGCGGCACGCCTCCACTGCGAATCACCATGCACCGCCAATGCCCCTAATTTGGTGATCTTTGATCCCATCTGCCGCCCTGTTTCTCCTTCCCTGAGCGTCGCTGCTGCCCCGTTTCTTTTCTTCCCGATCCGATCCAATGCCTCATCACCTCTCATGTCTTGGGTGTTGCCGCCGAAATCATCACCACCGAGTCCGATGTCCCCCACCCCTTCTCTTTTGATCTCATGAGCTACATAGGATATCATCCACCACTAATGCCGCCCAGTTCTGCTCCGCAACCTGCCAGTTTTGATGGACTGAGGTCGCCGATGCGGGTGACAATGGATTCAACTTTATCACGCAGATCTACTCCCTCCTCGAAGTCGAGGGTATGGGCCAGAGCTCCTAGCCTTGCAGCGCCACCGCCACTGGGATTTTATCGTCGGGTCGACATGGCGCCGATCAGGTCGTCGACCTCTCCCAGATCCTCCGCTCTCATTTCATGCTCCCCTACATCGTCTTAATCTATTTTTGTACTGTCAATCCTTGATGTCGGGTACGGGCGTGCGACATCACCGGCGACTTCATCACATGTAGTCGTCGTGGGTCCTTGAGGTTGACCTCTCGCTGGTCATCGTCCAGAACATGTGCGACCAACTATACACCTTATTTTCTCCTAGGACCATGTGCTTCGGACATCCGCTGAGTTTCTGAGCAAAGTCTCAGCCTCCAGGTTTGTCTATGCAGATCACTATCCATGTAACAAGTCAACTGTGTCTGTGTAACAATTGTCAACCATGTTTAGAAGGGAATATATCAAGCATGGTTGAGAAGAAGAGAATACATGGGATAAATTTATTTTCGTGGGTAGGAAAGTAATAATCAACCCGTCACAAAAAATTTAAGTAATAATCAAGACTTCAGCCATCCTGGTTTGCTGGATGTTTTCAAAGTACACGTGAACCGGCAGACTTTCCATTGATACAAGCAAAAAAATTGGTTTCTTTGTTATTCTGCTTTAGTTTAGAATTTTTCACTCCCATGTACTTCTTTGAAATAAAGGAGTAAAGAGAATCTTACTGTTAGCATATGATCAATAATTCACATGCTGGTTTGGTTTTCCATGGTGAATCTGTTTGTACCTTCTTTACTGCCTAATTGATTTTGGTTCAGCCATCATCACAAGTATGCCCGCAACTAGACCTGGATGGCTCCGGCCGTATGGACATTCATATATTTGATAATTTGCTCCACCAGTTTATGCCTTCAAGAATAGCTGTGTAAGGCTAAGCACGAACGTTCCATTGGTCCTTGAAATTTTTTCTGTATGTCGCAGGGTGAGCTTACCACTAGCATAACCATAATGGGATCTTGTTTTTAGTCGCATTCTCACTTCTAGGCATTTCATAGCCATATAATCAATCAGAATTATTATGCTAAATACTCCAAGTTGTGTTCCTTGTAATGCACTGCATTCTGTAGATGTAAAAGGTCTTTAAACACCCAAGTGTAGTAGATTGGAGTGCTAGGGATGTTGTTTTTATATTTATGGTGCTCATAATAGACTGTCTTCATTTGCATTTGTATGCATCACATGTGGTAATTTTTTTACTCTGTATGTATATGTGATACATTCAATTGTCAAATAAAAGAATATTTGAGGGATGGATAACTCTTATAGGATATAGGTCTTATTTTCTCCACGGCTTTGGGCATAGAAAAACATGGTTGATGATGATGATACTAAGAAGATGCCTAATCTGGAGTATTGCATAACTGGCTATATTATGTCATATGAAACTATGAGAATAAATGAAAATATTTACTGAATGAAGTACTTGTATATTTGATGTGATAATCCTGATTCCATGAATCTATTATTAGAAAGCTTGTGATTTTTTCTGTAGCAATGCTCATCGGAAAAACTTTGCTTCAACTGATGGTTTCATAGTACAAGCTCAAGCTATTTAGAGATGATTCAAGGGATGCACTGATGTTCAGGTTTCCATTCATTCTAGTTTGTTGATATTTATTGATCCACCTTTGGTCGACGAACGACTTCAACCTGTACATCTCTGAATGTATACATGTGTGAAATTCACCTAAAGATCGTTTTATCCTGGTTAGGGCATGAGTTTAAGTTCCAGACCCAGTCGCAAAATTTTAAGTACAATCATGTCACTGTAGTCAGCACGTCCTGGCCACCGCATTCGTTGAAATTTTGGTGCTGCAATTTTTCACCATGGTCCAATAAATATATGTGGAATTCGTTTTTGTAGTTTCATGACCATGCATGAGTGGTGCCCTCTATGTGTGCGTTCGGGGTTGGTCAGCAGGATTGTGAGGCGGATACGTCATTGATTATATAGTAGATATGATTAATGTTGAACCATCAGAATATGTATGCCCCTGTTGCAATGCCCTGCCCAGTCTTGCAAGAGATCATCGTCTACCAGGTCAAGGAATCTTCCGTTTGATGCTGACATGCGTTGTTGTTGCACTTTCGCAACCATAGATCTACACACCAAATGTACGCGAACAATATTCATTGGGGTTCCTCTATTTTTCCATAAATTTTCTCTTTTTTTTCATGCAAGACCAGTCTGTGATCCATCTCACTTACATGCATGCAGGCTGGAGCATAGACCTTGGTTATAGTATTATCCTTGTCTTATGACTCGTGACCGACTGATATGTGATCCCATGACATAACATATGTGGTACCGTGGTAGTCACATCTGGTGGTAGTTCTGGTTGTTTTCTAGATTATGAGATAAGGCCAAGTTCTTCTGCAGTTCGGTTGTGGTTTAGATGGTAACCTAAAGACATGTATCATGCCATGGAGCATGTTTGATTAAAGGGAGTAAGTCAACATACAACTTGTTTCTTATGATTTATTTAGTGAAAATGTTTGTTCCTTATGAATCATTTTTTCTACAAATGCAATATACTTATTTCAATATATTAAGCATGGAAGAAATTTGTTACAAGCATTTTACAAAGTTGACGCAATAGAAGTCCGACGGGATACATGGGTAGGGACTTCGTGAAAGGCGGACTCCATTTAATCCTTTCCATCTGCTTACTGAACACCAAGCCCTAATTGATACTTAATGATTGTTATATCGGTGAAGGAATCGACCAAGATGCTTCCGCTCATCATAGTATGTCAATGAAAGAATATCCGAAGCAAATCTCAGCCACTTCCCTGTTCTCTTTCATTTTCCTTGGGCAGCCAAAATTGGCTGAATTAGTTATGGGCAAGGAATATGGTAGCAGCCAAAAGGCTATTTGTTTAAAGTGACATTTCTTCAGCATGTTCCAACCTTTGCATGCCTTAATTATAGAAAAATCTAATCTTATGCTTTCTCCAGTAAGTAGTATACCACACTACAAAATTCTTAACTTGGACTATGAATTTACGATCAGGAAGATTTGAACAGACCTCATCCACGCTGATAATATCCAGGTACATCAGGTTGAGCAATTTTGTTTATGTTGTGACTGTGGTCAATATTATTTTCCGTTGGACACATATCTCACTTGTGTTGGTATCCTAGAATATGTTAATGTTTAGTTTCCAAATTTTCGTATATCAGTGGACTTTACATGGTTTCTCGCAAAATAAAAAATAAAATGGACTCGTATGGCTCGAGTTAGTTTGCTCGAGAGGATTCTCTCATAGATTATCATATCCAGTGGCTTAAAAGTATTATCATTGCTACAAACATAACAACTGATGAAAGAAGATCATATTGGTAACTTGCTGCTAGCTGACTATAAACAGAAACAAGGGATACAATGCATGCACGCACTGTTTAGATGTCACATCCCTAGTTTAGTTCTTGTATTGTGCTAGCTAGAATGTTGCATCATGTTTAAATTTCATTAAACTTGAAATGGGGATTAATAAAAACCCTAGCACCTCACATGATCAAACCAATTCCAATAAGTGTGATTTCTAATGAACCCAAAATGGCCTTCAAAAATGTCCACCATGTCTGATAATTGTTGGCAACAACATATCAGAGGTGACTGTTAATTTCACACCCACTTTGGCATTTTAAATAACCTATAACTACTGCTGAAAATGACAAACAAAAGGACTATAACTAATTCAGTTATTTCAAAAATGCCGAAACTTTTGATGGGACTGTAGAATATTCATCTTATACCCCATAAATTGTTTCAGGTTTTTTTGGACTTGTGGATCTTCCGAAACAAAAATAAAACAGAAAGGATTATTAGAAAATAGAAAAAAAAGAAATAAAAAAAGGAAATTACCCACCTGGGCCTTACCTGCCAGAAGAGGCCCAACCCACCAGGGGCAGGGTCATTTTCTTCCTCTACCCACTCAAAGAGGAGAGACCGAGCATGGCGCATGGCCAGGGTCGCCACGCCACCTGCCTGGCTGGCCTCCCCGATGCTTTGGTGAGTGGGATAGGCTCAGGAGAGCCGTTCACATCGAGCCAGCCCGCCATTCACCCCTCTTCTCCCTCCCTCACCTCGTGCCGCCATCTCAAGCTCTTCGCCGTCGCGCCAGTAGTTGCCAAGCCTCTCTCGCCCTGCTGCCTAGTGTCGGTGTCAAAACCGGCAGATCTCGGGTAGGGGGTCTCGAACTGTGATACTTGGATCGATGGTAACAGGAGACGAAGGGGACAAGGTTTTACCCAGGTTCGGGCCCTCCTATGGAGCTAATACCCTACGTCCTGCTTGATTATATTGATTGTATGGGGATTACAGAGTTGATCTACCTCGAGATCAAGTAACTAAACCCTCGATGAGTTCTGTTGTTCTACCACCTAAAACCCTCTGGCTTATATAGACGCCAGGGGTCCCTAGGGTTTACACATGGTCGGTTACACGTCGAAGGGATAAACATGCCTATTCACTACTCCAAACGTGGAAGGAAAGCCACGATTCTTGAAGCTTCCTCCTTGGAGACGAGATCTTCAATCCTTCAAATATCCGGCAAGTGGCCCATATAGTCCGGCCCATATGTAATGGGTCGACCTCCCGAAGACCCCTTAAACCAGGACTCCCTCAGTAGCCCCCGAACTAGCCTCCAACGCCAAGGGTCCAAGCTCCAGCTGCTTCGAGTGATCAGAGTCTTCGGCTTGCGAGGTGAGTTCCTTTCTCCAAACAGTAACCGGTCGGGATATAGCTCGGCCTCCGTCGACGTGTAATCTTTCCGATCATAGATCGTCCATATACCATGAGTAGGTCGGCCTTTGAAGGCCAAACGTCAGAGAGCCAATAGTGTTCTCTGACAACTTTTCAGACGAAAAGTCACGGCCCATCTCGACCATTGAACCAGTCGAAAAGACCCGCTTCGTGGTTCGAGGCCGTTTCCACTAGCATGATCCATCAATGCACAGATCGTGCCCCATTTTATACGGGATATATTTGATCACATGCATATAACGGCACACATGCCTTGGGAAGTGGAGAGATTCACGGCGCCGTGAAGGGAGGCTAACCGGCAGCAAGCTTTAATAAAAGGGGAAGAAAACCCCAAGGCTTATCCGCATCTCGCATTCGCATCCCCGCTTCCCCCTTCTCCCGAGCTTCCAGAACCCAGATCTAGGTTTCCCAATCCACTCCTCCTCCGAGCACAACCATGGCCGGCTCAGGTTCTAGTGGCAAGTGGGAGGCTTCCTCAGTTACCGACCAGGACATCCGAGACCTCAAGGAGGCCGGATACCTCCCCGCCAACGTCTTCCACCGCGCCACAGAGGAGGGTCAGGTTATCCCCACCCCTAAACCAGGTGAGAGGGTGGTCTTCATCCCTCACTTCATCAGAGGATTAAGCTTCCCACTTCACCCCTTCGTGAGGGGCCTCATGTTCTTCTACGGCCTCGACTTCCACGACCTCCCGCCGAACTCTTTTTCATGCATATATCGGCCTTCATTATCGTCTGCGAGGTTTTCCTGCGAGTCGAGCCACACTTCGGACTGTGGCTCAAGATCTTTAACATCAAGCCGAAGTGTGTCGCCGGCGCACATGCGGATTGCGGCGGGGCAGTCATCGGCAAGCTTCCGCGCGCAGTGTGGCCATCCGGCACCTTCATCGACACCATCAAAACCTGGCAAAAAGAGTGGTTTTACATCACCGAGCCAAGGGAGGAGGGCGGAACTGTTCCTGCCGAATTCAGATCAGGCCCTCCAACCAGATTGACCTCATGGGTCCGAAAGGGCCTTGATTGGGGGTCGAACACAGAGGTGGAGGACCTGTAGAGGAGCATCGCCTCCCTAATCAGGGAGGGAGTCGGCCTGACCAATGTGGTCCAGGTTATGCTTCGGCGGCGCATCCTCCCCTGCTAGCGCCGGAGTTCTCCTATGTGGGATTACCAGACTGACGACGATCCTATAGTTCGTCAACTCTTCCGCACCACGCGGGAGAAGCTATGGAAGGCGCTGTTCAAGGTGCAGGAGAGCTGGCCGGGCAAGAATGAGGACAAGGGTTTGAGCGCTATCAAGCCCCCATCCGAGGTATAGCATAGTTTTATCTGATCAGCTCTGTCTTCCTAAAGATAGTCTAAGCATTTTCCGATCACCTTTCACAGGAATGGTTGAGCAAAGCCACGGGCATCAAGTGTCCGGCTCCAGAGCCCGAAGACCCTAAGTCTCCGCTGCTGCTGGAGATGCTCGTCGTGGCGCCTTACAAGGCGCCAGAAAAGAAGGAGAAGAAGAAGAAGCCAGGCCGAACAGGCCTGCGCATCAGCGACGAGCCGAAGGCTGTGTCCGAAGAAACCCATGCCTCCTCGAATCAAGAGGAGGAGCATGAGGGTGAGGAGGGAGGCGATTCCCCCCTCGCAGGAAAGAGGGCGGCGTCATCGGACGCCCCGGAGGACTTAGATCCCCCCGCCCCCGAAGAAATCGCGTCGGACATAGGTTATCTCGTCCGACGACAGCTCGGACTCGGATACTGAGTCCGAGGACTTCGAGAGGGTTCCGCGAAGGAACCTCAGGGTCAAGCCCCCACCTCGAAGGTACAAATCCGAAGACCTTTCCGAGTTATTAGTGCTAAGTTTTGAATATGATTAATCATGTGAGCGCCTTTGTGACTTGCAGCCCACCACAAGTTCCCCCCACCGATCAGGCTTCAGATGGGGAGACCCCGCCCGCCAAGCTAGCGGAGAGCGGGACCGCGTCGCACCCCTCTCCTCCGGGCACCGAAAAGGATGCCTCGGAGGTGTCCTCCCAACAGGCTCCTTTGGAGCCGAACACTGGAGGCGGGGGCGACGACGTTATGGCCGAGGCCAACACCTCGGCCGCCGAAGACCCGGGAGAGAGGCCCGTCCCGGATACTGAGGGGGCCGGACGAGAAGATGTCCAGTAGCCTCCAAGGTGGTCTCCGGAGCGTACCATGCCTCCGGAGGCACCGATTCAATCTCCGGTCAGAGATCGGATCAACCGATCCCCACCGGCGCCACCGACCAACGGGTAGCCGTCTATGGGGGAGGCTTTATCAAGCGCCTCCATCTCCGGTGAGCACCGCACCCTTATGGGTGCGGTATTGCAGAGCATTCAGTCCGTGGATATCGGACTGAAGGAGGCCTTCAATGGTCTCCTGACAGGCTTTCAGGTAAGCCATGTAATGCTCTATTTTGTGAAATATTGATTTCTTTGAGTAATAATTATATACATGGCAATCCCCGAGCCCTAGGTGAGTTTGGAAAAAACTTACCTGGGGGTCTACAATAGACCATTAGCCGAACTATGTACAAGACAGATGTGTGTCCGGAATGTTTTAGCAGCCTTAAAAAGGGACCGGGCCCAGGATCTCATCAATAACAGTTCAGAAGCTTTTCAACCCATGTATCTTGATATAGTTATTTTGTATTTTGCAGGCTTCATCTGCGGCGGCTTGTTCTAACACTGCCGAGCTGGACGAGCTAAATCGAAAGCTCAAAAGCTCCGACGACGAGCTTGACGCTCTGAACAAGAGATTCGATGAGGCGCAAGGTAAGCCGGATTTAGAGTATCAAAACTCTTCTTTACCGTACTATGAACGTGGTTTTTTGATATGACTCTATTTTTACGCAGCCTCGGCGAATGAGGTTGAGAAGCTCAAAGCCGAGCTTGAGAAAGCGAAGCAGGAAGCTTTGGTTGAGAAGGCGGCGGCCAAAGAAGTGGCTACCGCGCTATCCGCCCTACGAGCCACCAGTGACAAGCATGAGGCTCGGGTGGAGGAAATCCAACAAGAGCTCAAGAACGCAAGCAAAAAGTGTGAGGACCTTGAGCGGAAAAGCAAGAAGCAGGCCGCCGAACTATCCACCCTGAAAACCGATCTCCAAAAGGAACGGGTGGATAGACGGTCCTAGGAAGAGGAGATCAGCTGGGCCAAGGCTATCATGGATGGTAAGCCATATTTATTGCAGTGTGTCTACGGGGATAGCAAGTTCGAATTGCTCACCCAAGTATGGCGTTCCTCAGGCGCCTGCTTGGACCTTCAGAAGAGCGCGACGGACGCGAACCAGTTCTATGGTTCGCGGGGAGAAGGAGATGAAGCTCGGCTGTTCTGGGCGCAGTTTGAAGACCCCAAGCGCTCTCCTCTCCTTCTTGAGAAGCTGAAGCAGCTGATGGAGCTACACCGTATGGCGGAGCTGGCAATGAAGGATCTCTGCATCCGGCTATGGCCCAATGAGCCATTGCCGGGCAGCTACTTCGGCCTGGTGCGGAAGCTGAGCGACACCTCATCCCGGATCGACGCGCTAAGGCGATCTTCTTGCATCGAGGGAGCTCAGATGACCTTTGCGAAGGCCAAGGTACACTGGCCGGGGCTGGATCCAATGAAGATAGCCACCGCTCCTCCGCCTACCGGAAAAGAGCATAGGCGCCCCGAGCTATACTTCTCCGGCGTAATGGAGGGTGCTCGGGCAATAGAGGCGCAATGTTCGAGAGAGGATGTGTATGAGTAAAGGCGTTGTAATGTGTCTGAAGACTCTTTAACGCGTTTATATTTAAGACGCATGGTTTATCATGTCTTATATGCTTTGCATCCTTTATAACTCCTCTGTGGTCGTTAAAACTGAAAGCGGCGAGTCGTCGGCTTCAGCCCCCATGTAGATACTACGTGGGGTGTCTCTACCAACGCACTGTGACCCTTAGTCGAACTATCGGTACCCGAAGGCGGTAGTGTGGGGCGGACAAGGCAATTGGACCATAATGCTTTATTGCTTTCACTTAGCCATAGGGGCGCGAGAAAGGAGTGCGGGGGCTGATGACTAGCCCCCAGGTGTTTGTGATGTTCGGATAAACTGCGGCCAAAGCCTATATCACCTGGTTTGTACTAACACCAAACCCATAGTATGACACGGAATAACCTCTGACGAGATTTAGATAAGCTCGGATTCACAGACCGGTTCTCGCATACCATGATAGTCAGTTTTCGGCTTTCTCCGCTGAGGCGCTTAACCAGACTAGCCAGAAGCACAATTGCAGCGGTGCTCCCTTTGCCCTTTTCGCCGAACGAGCGGAACATAAAGGGGCAAGCACAGGAGCTGGGCAACCCAACTATTGATCCAAGACATAGTTCGGAACCAATGCATATAAAGCAGAATTCCAAGACGCCGAACACTTAAAGAAATTGTGATTAGGGCGATTTTTAAGGTCGAGCCCCCAGTCTATTAGCCGGTTGCATCGTACAGTATACCAAACAGGTTCGCAAGGAGAGGGAGAAAACAGAAAGTGTTCCAAAAAGGGACAACAAAGAGAAAATGATATATTTGTATTGTACTCAACAACTCTTATTATTCAAATTGCTGATGCAACTGTTTACAGGTATTTGATAAATGAAATATAAATTTTACAGGAGAGGTTGTACCAAGGGCCTTCGATAGATGACCTGACGTCCTTGATGTGCCCTGTCGCTTATCTGCTCCTGCATCTCCTAAGGAGGTGTATGCCTTTATGGGCTTTGTTAGTTCGGCGAACGGACCTTGAAGAAAGGGTCTTGAGAAGTCGCCGAGGTATGGATAAGCTTGACGCATTTAGCAGGCACTTTATGGTACCTGTAGTAAGTCCGACGACATGTTGATGGTAATAGTTCGGTCCAGCCGAACACCTACTCTCTAATAGTTTTTCCCCACCGCTGCCCATGGAATTTTGAGCGCGAAGTTGTGCCTCTTTGGCACGTACTTTGCCGGTAATAGGGCCGTGCGATGGGGGGCGAATCCCTATTTATGGGGAGAGGAAGGTTCTGGTACTTCGGATCGAGACCGAGCTCGCTTCCCAGCTTTGGGTGCCTTTACGGCAGATGTCGGCGCTTGCCAATCATCGGTGTAATGGAATTCGGCCGCCAGGGCCAACGCATGTTCCCCAGTTCGGAGGGAGTGCTCTGTGTTGCCGTTAACAGTAATGACCCCCCTAGGGCCGGGCATCTTGAGCTTGAGGTATGCGTAGTGCGGGATGGCGTTAAAGCGAGCGAACGCTGTACGGCCGAGCAGGGCGTGATAGCCGCTGTGGAAAGGTACGATGTCGAAGATCAAGTCCTTGCTTCGGAAGTTATCGGGCGAGCCGAACACAACCTCCAGGCTTACGGAGCCTGTGCACCGGGCTTCAACGCCTGGTATCACTCCTTTGAAGGTAGTGTTGCTGGGCTTGATCCTTGACGGATCTATGCCCATCTTTTTCACCGTATCTGAGTAAATCAGATTGGGGCTACTTCCACCGTCCATGAGGACTTTAGTGAGGTGGTACCCGTCTATGATCGGGTCTAGGACGAGTGCGGCCGAACCCCCGTGATGGATACTGGTCGGATGGCCGCGTCGATCGAAAGTGATCGGATATGCCGACCATGGGTTATACTTCGGGGCTACAGGCTCTATGGCGTAGACATCTCGAAGGGCGCGCTTCCTCTCCTTTTTTGGTATATGAGTGGCGTAGATCATGTTTACAGTCTTTACCTCTGGAGGGAATTTCTTTTGACCGCCACCGATCGGACCACGAGGCTCATCCTCATCCTCGCTGCGTGGGCTGTTGCCTTTGTCCTCGGATGCGAGCTTGCCGACCTGTTTGAAGACCCAACAGTTATGGTGTGATTGGCGGGCTTCTCTTGAGTGCCGTGGATCTGGCAAGGCATCTCTAGGATCTTGTCCAGCGGGGTAGGTCCGTCGGGTTTGCCTTTAGAAGGCTTCTTCTGCTGCCCAGGACGGGAATTGCGGAAGCCGGCATTGACAGCCGTATCATCGGTATCACTATTATTGTGCCGGCGCTTGTTCTTGTTGCACTTCGATTTCCCGTTGCCATCCCGAACTTCAGAGGTTCCGGGGTCTTCGGGGTTATGGCTACGTCTAGCTAGCCAGTTATCCTCGCCCGCGCAAAATCGGGTCATGAGTGATGTGAGGGCGGACATTGTCCTTGGTTTGTCCTGGCCGAGCTGTCGAGCCAACCATTCATCCCGAATATTATGCCTGAAGGAGGCTATAGCTTCGGCGTCCGGGCAGTCTACGATCTGGTTCTTCTTGGTCAGGAAATGATTCCAGAATAGCCGCGCGGACTCTCCTGGCTTCTGTACAACATTGCTTAGATCGGAGGAGTCCGGTGGCCGAACATAAGTGCCCTGGAAGTTAGATCGGAATGCCTCTTCTAGGTCCTCCCAACACCCAATAGAGTTTTTGGGGAGGCTATTTAACCAGTGCCAAGCTGGCCCCTTGAGCTTCAGGGGTAAGTACTTGATGGCATGGAGGTCATCTCCTCGCGCCATGTGGATGTGGAGGAGGAAATCCTCAATCCATACGGTTGGGTCAGTTGTCCCATCGTATTGCTCTATGTTTACGGGTTTAAACCCTTCCGGGAACTGATGCCGCATTACCTCGTCTGTGAAGCACAGTGGGTGTGCAGCGCCCCTAATCCGAGCTATGTTGCGCCGGTGGTCGGCGTCTAGCCGAGCTCGGTGTTGTTCCTGACCTTCATTATCGTGGTCGAAACGAGGACGGTACCCTTCCCGCCGATCGGGTGAGTATCCCCTGGATCCGTAGATGGATCGCGTATGACCTGCTCTGTAATCCAGGTCGTGTCGCAGGTCGAACCTGTCATCGGGCTCTAGTGGCTCCTTTCCTCGTCTACGGGGTATCGTCGGCCTGTAGCCGGCATCGTCAGCAGTCCTGTCCCGTCCTCGTGGAGGGCGGTCTGGCCTGTCATATGGGGTATGCTTGGGAGACGGTATATCAGTGAGCTCGTCGTCGAATTGTGGCAGCAGCCTTCTGCGTGGGTAGCTCTTAGGTTGGTCTGATAGACCGGTGCCGTATCCTTCCTCAGCGGAGAGGACTCTCGTCCATCGGTCGTTGAGGTCGTCTTGTTCGGCTTTGAGTTGCTGCTCTTTTGCTTTCAGGCCGCGAACCGTGGAGATGAGCTGTTGCCTGAACAGTTCCTGATCTTTAGGATTGTCGGGGATGGTGAGGTCATCGGCATCTGCATTATCCTCCCCCTCGATAGAGCGGAGGTAGTCGTCGTCATCAGGATCATCTGGATCATCGGGGTTGCGACGGTCTTCGGGCCTCTCCTGACCCTCTAACGGGTGTTCGGGGATTTCGGGGCCGCCGATGTCTTCCGGGGTATCTCTGTCCCTGGTGCCATCGGTAGACTTTCGCCCCTTTTTCCCCTTTGACCATTTATGCGGCTTTCGGCATCTTGACGGTGCTTCGTCCGATTTATTGCCGTTGTTTTTCGGAGTGTCCACCATGTAGACGTCGTATGTAGAGGTGGCAGTCCACTGCCCGGTCTTGGCGGGGGTGAGGGAGTGATCTTCCTCATCCATGTACTCTGCTTCCTCGGAAGCGTAGTCTAGCATGTCGGTTAAATCCTCGACAGTGGTTATCAAGTGGGTGGTGGGTGGGACGAAAAATCCGTCCTGACCCACCTGACGCCCGATCTGAGAATAGATCGGGGTTGGGTCGTCGTTGTTCTTCATCGACGAGATCCGATCTAGAGCCTCGTCGAGTATTGAGAGCTCGATCGGACCGGTCTGCCCGGAGCTTCTGGAGTGAACCTCCGATGCGTCCATGCAGGGAGAGTGTTCGGCAAGAACTGATGTCCGGACGTCGGGCACTATGACTTGATCCGGACTGAAAGTCGGGCCCTCGCCGAGGTAGATCCCATGGGCGGAGCCGAAAGATGGGTCTGGGGTTAAAGCCTCAGGTTAGTGATAGATCGCCTCGAGAGTCTACGGAGAACTCTAAGTTCCCGAATCTGACCTCTTGATCAGGGGCGAAACTTCCGACGCGACCTAGATGGCCAGTCGGGTCGGCATGCAGCACAATGCTGCCGAAAGCGAAGATCTGTCCGGGGACAAAATTGCCCGGATTGCGGACCTCTTCATTGATGACTAGGCGAGCCATCGATTCCTTCTGGCGATCACAGCGGAACTCTCAATGAAAGCACCAATGTCGGTGTCAAAACCGGCAGATCTCGAGTAGGGGGTCCCGAACTGTGATACTTGGATCGATGGTAACAGGAGACGAAGGGGACAAGGTTTTACCCAGGTTCAGGCCCTCCTATGGAGGTAATACCCTACGTCCTGCTTGATTATATTGATTGTATGGGGATTACAGAGTTGATCTACCTCGAGATCAAGTAACTAAACCCTAGATGAGTTCTGTTGTTCTACCACCTAAAACCCTCCGGCTTATATAGACGCCAGGGGTCCCTAGGGTTTACACATGGTCGGTTACACGTCGAAGGGATAAACATGCCTATTCACTACTCCAAACGTGGAAGGCAAGCCACGATTCTTGAAGCTTCCTCCTTGGAGACGAGATCTTCAATCCTTCCAATATCCCGCAAGTGGCCCATATAGTCCGGCCCATATGTAATGGGTCGACCTCCCGAAGACCCCTTAAACCAGGACTCCTTCACCTAGGCCACGAGCTCCGCCTCGAGCTGCAGCTCCTCCCCGCCGAGCCACGTGACTAGAGAAGCTGCATAGCATCGACTCCGCCTTCTTCTTCAACCTCCGGCCACCACCGAAGAACCGGAGCTCTCCATCGACCCAAAGCTTTCCCAGGCATGCTGAGCACGGATACGAGATCGCTGTGAGGCCATGGATCATTTCCCCCTATTTACGCACTTGATTTCGAGTTCTAGGCACCGAATCGATGTAAGACCGAGGAGCATCGCCACACGAGCTCGTTGCCGGAAAGCACTCCGGTGTTCGTTGGATGCACCACTAAGCCCAACGAGTTCATATGCATGCATAGAGCATGTAGGCGCCTTCAACTATGTGATCCACCGCCGTGCTGTCGATTCCGAGCTCACCCGAGCTCCGGCAGTCGCACGGCTCGACGCCGGCGAGGATCCCGGCCACCTTGGCTCAAGTCCCTTGCATCATTCGACGTGCGGAAGGGTCAGCCGCACGTAGGTGCCATCCGCCGTCGAAATGGTCGCCGGAGGTGGGTTTTCGACACCCTCTGCCGCGTCTGGTGGCGCCGGCAACCCAGGCCCGTTTGACCATGGGGTTGACCCCCATGGGTCACTTACAGGTGGGGCCTTGCCACTGGTCAAATCTGGTTAAGCACTTGATAATTAATTTGCTTAATTAAAACTAATGACCCACTGTCAGTGGGCCTAGACCCCTAATTAGTATTAAAAGTTAATCGTAAACACTGTTAGTTCCCGTGTCACTGACCAGTGGGACCCACTGGTCAGGTTTGACCTAAAACAAACAGTTGTCCCACTGAGGTCATGTTGATGCAATAAATGCATTTCCAGTTTAATAATTCTTCAGGAAATTCTAGAAAAGACTAAAAACTTCAGAAATTTGTAGAAATTAATCTGTTTATCATATTAAAATAATTCATATATGAAAATTTATCAGAAAAATCCAATGAATCCATTGATGCTACTCTCATGCATGATATAGAAACCTAAGTAGGAGAACATTGACATTTTGTATAAATGCAAGATGTGACATAATACATGGAGTTTGATTTTGAACCTAGTTTCAAACCAACTTCACTTAACCTTGATGCTAGGTGCATTAGTTCATCCAAATCATGTTGCCATGTCATGAACATGCATCATATTATTGCACTTGCCGTGTATTGATTGTTACTTCGTCTGTATCGCGGTAGGTCCTGTTCCCGAGGATACATGTGAGTATCCATCTGAAGGGCAGTACCCTGCCACCGACCTGCAAGGCAAGCAACCTCATTGATCATTCCGATAACATCCTACTCTCTTGCTCCTGCTCTCGTTTATTGCATTAGGACTATTCAATTCAACTATCACCTATTTCAGTAGTTGAACCGATTCCTCTGCATGACCTGTCATTATCACAGTAAATAGCTTAACCAAGCAAACTAGCATACCTAGTAGATGCTTGAGCCTTGATGTGCTTTATCCTGCTTGCTTGCTATGCTTAGAGTTGTGTCAGGTCTGATTCATCTGGGTGATGAACCGGAGTGAAACGATGTTGTTCTAAAGTGATGAGCTAAATGATGAACCTGATTTCGTAAAGGTAGCGATGAGAGGCTATGTAGGAGTACATAGCGGTTTGTCTCATTGGGACCATTCTTAGGAACTGAGTTCCGTCTTTGTGATCCAAGACTAGTTACTACCACACATTGGGATACTTAATTGACCATCTCGACTTATTATCCGCCTAGTCCTCGGTACAGGAGTTGCAAGTAGTTTCAGGTGTTTATAGTTATGCTGGAGGCCGTGCGTAGCGCTGACCTTATGGGTGGTCTATGACGCGGTAGGCAGTGGCACGGTGTACCAAGGGTCACCAGAACGGTGGGCTTGGGAACCTTGCGCACATCATTTGAGGCCGTAGCGGAAACTTCGGCCGGACTTCCGTGCGGGTACAGTCCCAAATAGGCGATAGCCTGGACTAGGGTCTTGTGTGATTGACGGTCGTGGCCGACTCCCTTGCTAGGTTTATGCTTGAAGGTTGCCACGGTGCCTTTTTACGTGCACATAGCGATAAGTGGCGAGAGCGTGTGTGAAGGAGTACACCCCTGTAGGGTATGAATCTGTTCGAATAGCCACGTCCTCGGATATGGAATACTTGGAAACTTATACTGTTCATAGACAAATTTAATGGCTACTCATAAAAGTATCAAGACAAGTGTGAGTATCGTGGATGACACTCGTAGGTGATGAGAGCGGATCCACGGTAGTGTATTGATGTGGTGTTAGTGGACTCGTGTGCGCTTTCTCAAACTTGTTCAAAGTACTAGTAGTGGTAGTACAGGTTAGCCAAGAGTCAAAGCTGGCTTGCTGCATGAACTCCACTACTCCCCTTGTTGATACATGTGCATAAATAGACTAGGTCTGATTTAAAGACTTGTTGAGTACTTTCGTACTCATGATTGCTTAATAACTGTTGCAGATGAGAACCAAGACCCATCAGGTGGATTCTATCTAGACGTCGACAACGAAGAGTAGCTGGTATCCCAGCTATGATCTGATGCCCTGGGATGGGCTGTAGGTAGTCAGGCTTCGTGCCTTTTTACCTTTCTACTATCTGTACTCAGACAACTTTAAGTTTCCGCATGGCTTGTATGACTTGGTGTGTATGACTTGAGTGTCGGGTCATGTGACCCCTATGTGTATGAACATATTATGCAAGGCTCTTGTGAGCCTTCTAAATAAATGTTGTGATGTTGTATGGTTATGTTGTGATGACATAGTTGTATCTATGCATATCGGGCATGTCGTGCATACGTGTGACGTTTAACGGTATGTATGGGATTTGACACCTAGTTGTGTGCCTTAGTAGTACTCTTTACAGGGAAATGCCTCTTTGTTCTTCCACTGAGCCTTGGTAGCTTGCTACTGCTCCGAACACATTGATTAACCGACGTGTATCCTTGTTTGCTGTTGTGTCTGTCCCTACGGGGAAATGTCTCGCAGTGTAATGGAGTCCCTATAGCCTGCTATGACTCGTTTACGTGCAGTTCATGACAAAAATGTTTCAAGACATAATGGAGTCCATGTAGCTTGCTACGACTCGTCTACACACACTGATGACCGACACTTACATTGTTGGGTTACGTATGCCTGTCCCTGTACAGATGTGCCACTTGGGTTCTTGGACTAGTCATGTCAACCCTGGTTCTCTGACATTTGAATGCTAGCGACATATTCAAATACGTGAGCCAAAAGACGTAAACGGTCCCGGCCCAGGTAAGGTGGCATTCGTGGAGACAACCGTGCGTGAGGCCGCAAAGTAATGTGAGGTGTTACATGGTGGATTCTTGTGGCTTAGGATCGGGGCACCAATAGCGCTGGTATCAGAGCCTGACTGACTGTAGGATTACCAAGCCAAACTGGCCAAAGTTGAGTCTAGAAATGCTTTAGTTATGTAAGGGAATTGATTGTGGAAGGGAACGTACGACTCTTTTTCACTTCTCTTCTCGAGTCATTCTATTCTGAGCCACCCTCTTCTTTTCTACGGGGTTTAATAACTAGGCTTCTTACCTACCTCTCAGGATGACGAGTTACTAACCTTGAACTTGTAGACTAAGTTGTTCGAGAGTCAACTCCAGTTTTCAAGTTTTGCTTCTGTGTGACAATCAGTTGGGTTAGAAACTTGAAGCTAGAAAATTGTTTTTGAGCATTTTCAACCGTTATGCTATCCGATTTCTGCTAGGAGCTCTAATGCATTTGCATTATCCTCTGTTTCAGATACCTTCTCGTCCTCCCTATCAAGTTGTCCGTTTGACGAGGTGCATCGATGTACTTGGTCACACGACCATGTTGGTCCATATGATGATGGAGGCAGGATACTGCTGGTACCTAGAGTACAAAGTGGAGGAGCAGTACTATGATTTTTAACCAGAGTCACTACCTCTGTACTGTTAGGATCTACCCATCATACCCTGAAGCTGCTGAGCCTCTTCACTTGTCATATGGGGTAGGTGTCACCATAGATATGGAAGTCAGGATGCGACTTACTCGATGATGACGATTCTCCGAGCTAACCGTGGGCTACTACAGAACATGGAGTTCTGCTATGTTCCAGCTTCTCTTTCAGGCGAGGAGGGCTATTTGACTGTAGCCTACTATGATCATTCTCATGAGGATCCTAGGCTTGAGGTCACTGCACAGGTTTTAGAGGCCGGAGATCGGGACGCACGTGCCCTTCGCATGGAGCTTTATGCTACTCGCGCACGTCTTTGGACAGCTCTGACGTAGCTCGCACCAGTTGTTCAGACTAGGTATGGAGATATGGACATGTTATGCTTGCTTCAGACTCATCTGCCTGCTTGTGTGGACTGGCCTGATGTTGGAGGCATTGTTCCACTTCGTGGACCTCTACTGCCGCCACCCAGGGGACCTAGGCCACATCCGTTCCCTTATGGACCCCAGGGACCTGAGGCTAACGTGTTTCCGGATCCGCAGGTGCAGCTCCCAGGTCATGGGGGTAATTTCTATGAGATGTTCTACGGAGATGCATGAGTTCGCATGTAGATGTTAGCGGTATTGTAGCAGTTGTATCCGCCACAGTCTTGCGTGTCTTGTGGGGTATAACTGAGGTGTGTACCGAGTTCCGGAGGTGTAGATTGATAATGTATAGGAAGCTTGGAATGCCTCCGATGAGTTGTATCATCAGCACCGTAGTTTGTACTTCAGCTTGAGCTTGTACTAAACTATAATATGGTGTGTATGAACAATGGTATATGTATATGGCAGTTGGTTGTTACCATGTTGTTCAGATGATCTTCTATGCTTTCCATGTCTATCCAGTACATTCCATGTTGTCTAAACGTGGGTTTTGTTTCTCAGGATGGTTTCCACTAGGAACAACCCCGCTCCTGCTTATGAGCAGGGCGAGGGCAGCCAAGCAAGATCGCAGAATCTACCTCACCCGTCATATTTGGCGGAAGTGATGCTTGAGGCGGAACGCAACAAGAGAGAGACCAACCGTCTGCTCGAGCGCATCGAGCAGAACACTGCACACCCTCCGCGTAATGATGGGGTTATCTCTGAATGACTTCGTCAAGCTGTACCCGCCAAAGTTCCATCATTCCGTCGATCCTCTCGACGCAGATGATTGGCTTTCCAGTATGACCCGTAAGCTACGCTCTGCAAATGTAGCCGAGGCGGACATGGTTAACTTTGCTGCATATTTCCTTGAGGGCCCTGCCAATCACTGGTGGGAAAATTATGAAGCTATGCGCCCTGCGGGCCCAGCAACCACCTGGACATACTTCAGCAATGCCTTCCACACTCACCATATCCCAGAGGGTCTTATGGACCACAAGAGGGAATAATTTTGTGCCTTCACTCAGGGCAAGTTGTCCCTGGACGCCTACAGCCGCAAGTTTGGAAATCTTGCCCGCTATGCCCCTGAAGAGGTGTCAACTGACGCCAAGAAGCAAGCAAGGTTCCGCAAGTGACTTAGCCCCGAGCTTCGTCATGATCTGCGTCTGGATGAGTGCGCCAGTTTCTAGGCCCTTGTCAACAAGGCCATCAATGCCGAGACTGGATAGACCGACAATGAGGCGACCAAGAAGCACTCTCGTGACTTTAGCTCCTCATCCGTCTCAGGATCCCACAAGTGTCGGGTGTGGGTGCCCAACACTGCTCTGCCATCGAGGTACACCGCGAGGCCATCCTATGAGGCACCTCGCCCAAATTAGACCAACCCTCCAACCAAGACCTATGGTGGTCCTGCTACCAATGCTGCTCCATGGTCCTCTACCGTGATCTTTTATAAGTGTGGAGAGCCAGGACACTACTCCCGTGAGTGCCCACAGAACAACGCCAAGTCCGCTGGACATGGAAAGCCGAGCAAGGTGTATTATGTGAAGCCAACCCCTACTGCACGTGGACGAGTGAATTATGTCACGCCTGATGAAGCCCATGATGATCCCGACATTGTGCTTGGTACGCTCCTTGTCAATTGTCATCCAGCATCTGTTCTTTTCGATAATGGAGCATCTCATTCATTCATCTTTGAAAGTTATGCACAGTTGCATAACATGTCATTTTGTGACATGCCCACTCCATTCGTAGTTTAGACTCCTGGATCTAAATGGCAAACTTCTAGAATGAGCCATGATAACGAAATTCTCGTGGATAGGCTAGTCTTCCTAGCTTCTCTGATAGCTCTTAAGTCTTCGGACATCAACATCATCTTGGGTATGGATTGGATGTCAGCTCATTATGCCAAGATTGATACTCATACTAGGAATGTTCAGCTTACACATCCATCGGGTGACATAGTTAACGTCTCAACTCGAGTGGCTAAGCGCCAACTCTATTCCCTCAATGCTAGCCCTCTACCAGAACTTGAAGATATTCTCGTAGTTCGTGACTTCCTGGATGTCTTTCCAGAAGAACTGCCAGATATTCCACCTGACAGGGATGTAGAGTTTGTGATAGACCTCATTCCAGGGACTGTCCCAATAGCCAGAAGACCCTATAAGATGGCACCCTTAGAACTAGACGAGCTAAAGAAACAACTCGATGAGGCCTTGAAAAAGGGATTCATACGCCCTAGTTCTTCTCCTTGGGCTTGCCCCGTACTCTTTGTTAAGAAGAAGGATGGAACAAACCGGATGGTTGTAGATTACCGATCAGTCAACTTGGTCACCATAAAGAACAAGTATCTGCTCCCCTGGATCAATGACCTGTATGATCAACTCGTTGGATCCTCAGTCTTCTCTAATATGGATTTGAGGTTGGGTTACCATCAAATCAAGATCAAGAACGTGGACATTCCAAAAATGGCCTTTGTTACTCGTTATGGCCAATACGAGTACACCGTCATGTCCTTCGGATTAACCAATGCCCCAGCCACCTTCTCTCGCTTGATGAACTCTATCTTCATGGAGTATCTCGACAAATTCGACGTGGTCTATCTCGACAAGGATTAGGTTGCATCCTCATGCAAGATCGTCATGTGATTGCATACGCATCTCGATAGTTGCGTCCACATGAGGATAATTATGCAACACATGGTCTTGAGCTTGCAGTTGTAGTCCATGCACTTAAGACATGGCGACATTACCTTCTCGGTAATTGTTACGAGATTTACACTGACCACCAAAGTCTTAAATACATCTTCGCCCAACCGGATTTGAATATCAGGCAAAGACGTTGGGTTGAGTTGATCACATATTATGACTTAGGGATAACTTACACCCCGAGGAAATCCAATGTCATGGCTGATGCACTAAGTCGTAAGTCTTATTGCAACAATCTGATGTTACAACAAGGTTAACCGCTTCTCTATGACGAATTTCGGAAGCTAAACCTTCACATTGTTCCTCAAGGATTCCTTTACACCCTGGTGGCGAAACCTACTCTTAGGGATCAAATCATAGCTGTTTAGAGGTATGATAAGGGTATATCTCGGATCAAGGAGAACATTGCTTGGGAGAACGCTAAAGATTTCTCCAAGGATGGTCAGGGTGTTGTGTTCTTCCAGAACCGCTTGTTGGTTCCTAAGAGCAAACATCTACGACAGCTGATCCTTAAGGAGGCTCATGATTCTCCTCTCACGATTCATCCTGGTAGTACCAAGATGTATCAGGACCTACGCTAGAGGTTCTGGTGGACCAGAATCAAGAGGGAAATTGCTCAGTTCGTTGCTAACTGCGACATCTGTCGTCACGTTAAAGCAGAACATCAAAGGCCTGCTGGCACCCTTCAACCCTTAGCTATTCCTGAATGGAAATGGGACAATGTCGGTATTGATTTCATCACCGGGTTTCCCAAAACCAAGAGAGGGAATACTGCTATCTACGTGGTCATTGACCGCATTTCCAAAGTGGCTCATTTCCTTCCTATTCGAGAGAGTATAACTGCTAGCCAGCTAGCGGACCTATATATTTCTGAAATAGTGTCTCTACATGGAGTTCCTTTGGATATTAACTCAGACTGTGGAAGTATCTTCACTTCTCGATTTTGGGAAAGCTTCCAAAATGCTATGGGAACTCATCTCTCTTTTAGCACTGCTTTCCATCCGCAGTCAAGTGGTCAAGTAGAGCGAGTCAATCAAGTCTTGGAAGACATGTTCAGAGCTTGTGTTATCTCTTTCGGCATGGATTGGGAGAAGTGCCGTCCATTTGCCAAATTTTCTTATAACAATAGTTATCAGGCACGTTTGGGCAAAGCCCCTTTTGAAGTTCTATATGGACGAAGGTGTCAAACACCTCTTAACTGGTCAGAAACCGTAGAGAGGCAACTCCTTGGCCCGGATATGATCTAGGATGTACAGGAGCAAGTTCGCATCATTCGTGAAAAACTAAAAAGAGCCCAATCTCGTCAAAAGATCCAATATAACCGTCATCATAGGGCTGTGACTTTCGAAGTTGACGAGAAGGCTTACCTTCGGGTTACCCCTGTGAAGGGTACCCCACGATTCGGTATCTAGGGCAAGTTGTCTCCTCGTTACATCGGTCCATTCCGCATTCTTGCCAAATGAGGAGAGGTTGCCTACCAATTGGAACTACCCTCGCATCTTGCCAAGGTTCATGATGTCTTCCATGTCTCGCAACTCAGGCATTGCTTCTCGGACATTGTCCGCAAAGTAGACCACAAAATGCTTGATCTCCAAGATAACCTTACATATCGAGAGTACCCTGTTCGCATCCTCGATCAAGCTGAGCGTACCACTCGACATTGAAACATCAAGTTTCTCAAGGTTCAGTGGTCACATCACTCCGAGAAGGAAGCCACAAGGGAAAGGGAGGACCGCCTTCGACTAGAGTACCCCGCACTCTTCCTGACGACTCCTAAATCTTGGGACGAGATTCCTTTGAGTGGGGGTGAGTTGTCACATCCCTAGTTTACTTCTTGTGTTGTGCTAGCTAGAGTGTTGCATCATGTTTAAATTTCATTAAACTTGAAATAGGGATTAACAAAAACCCTAGCACCTCACTAGATCAAAACAATTCCAATAAGTGTGATTTTCAATGAACCCAAAATGGCCTTCAAAAATGTCCACCATGTCTGATAATTGTTGGCAACAACATATCGGTGGTGACTTTTAATCTCACACCCACTTTGGCATCTTAAATAACCTCTAACTACTGCTGAAAATGACAAACAAAAGGACTATAACTAATTTAGTTATTTCAAAAATGCTGAAACTTTTCATGAGACTGTAGAATATTCAGCTTATACCCCATAAATTGTTTCAGGGTTTTTTGGATATGTGGATCTGCCCACACAAAAATGAAACAGAAAGCATTATTAGAAAACATAAACAAAAGAAATAAAGAAAAGGAAATTACACACCTGGGCCTTACC
Organism: Elymus sibiricus; assembly: GCA_039707655.1. Lineage (NCBI taxonomy): Eukaryota > Viridiplantae > Streptophyta > Magnoliopsida > Poales > Poaceae > Elymus > Elymus sibiricus. Next base: position 413,423,014 of record CM077675.1, on the reverse strand, counting down.
TGCGAGAAGAGGCCCAGCCCACCAGGGGCAGGGTCGTCTTCTTCCTTTGCCCACTGGCAGAGGAGAGGCCGAGCACGGCGCACGGCCAGGGGCGCCACGCCACCTGGCTGGCTGGCCTCACCGCCCCTCTGGTGAGTGGGATAGGCTCGGGAGAGCCGTCTGCATCGAGCTAGCCCACCATTTTCCCCTCTTGTCCCTCCCTCGCCTCCTGCCGACATGCCCGCCCACTGCTCAAGCTCGCCGCCGTCGTGCCCGCAGTTGCCGAGCCTCTCTCACCCCGCTGCCTAGGCCACGAGCTCCGCCTCGAGCTGCAGCTCCTCCCCACCGAGTGACGCGACCATTGAAGCTCCAAAGCATCGACTCCTCCTTCTTCTTCAACCTCCGGCCGCCGGTGAAGAACCGGAGCTCTCCGTCGACCCAAAGCTTCCCTAGGCACATTGAGCACGGCTACGAGATCGCTGTGAGGCCATGGATCCTTTCCCCCCTGTTTACACGCTCGATTTCAAGCTCTAGGCACCAAATGGATGTAAGCCCGAGGAGCACCGCCGCACGAGCTCGTCGTTGGTAGCCACTCCGGTATCCATTGGCTGCACCACTAAGCCTGACGAGTTCGTATGCATGCGTAGAGCACGTAGACACCTTCAGCTGTGTAATCCACCCACCGTGCCGTCGATTCCAAGCTCACCCGAGCTCCAACAGCTGCACGGCTCGATGCCGGCGAGGATCCTGGCCACCTTGGCTCGATCCCCTTGCAGCATTCAACGCGCGGAAGGGTCATCAGCACATAGGTGCCATCCGCCGTTGAAATGGTCATCGGACGTGGGTTTCCGACCCCCTCCGCCACGTCTGGTGGCACCAGCGAGCCAGGCCCGTTTGACCACGGGGTTGACCCCCATGGGTCACTTACAGGTGGGGCCTAGCCCTTGGTCAAATATGGTTAAGCACTTGATAATTAATTTGCTTAATTAAAACTAATGACCCACTGACAGTGAGCCCAGACCCCTAATTAGTATTAAAATTTAATCCTAAACACTGCTTAGTTCCTGTGTCACTGACCAGTGGGACCCACTGGTCAGGTTTGACCTAAAATGGTCAGTTCACGTGTTGAGGTCATGCTGATGCAATAAAGGCTTTTCTAGTTTAATAATTATTCAAGAAATTGCAGAAAAGACTAAAAACTTCAAAAAATCATAGGAATTAATCTGTTTATCAGATTAAAATAATATATATATGAAAATTTATCAGAAAAATCCAATGAATCCATTGATGATACTCTAATGCATGATAGAGCAACCCAAATAGGAGAAAATTGACATTTTTCATAAATGCAAGATGTGACATAATACATGGAGTTTGACTTTGAACCTAGTTTAAAACCAACTTCATTTAACCTTCATGCTAGGTGCATTAGTTCATCCAAATCATGTTGCCATGTCATGAACATGCATCATATTGTTGCACTTGCCGTGTATTGATTGTTACTTCGTTTGTATCGCGGTAGGTCCTATTCCCGAGGATACACATGAGTATCCATCTGAAGGGCAGTACCCTGTCACCAACCTGCAAGGCAAGCAAACTCATTGATCATTCCAACAACATCCTACTCTCTCGCTCCTTCTCTCGTATATTGCATTAGAACTATTCGATTCAACTGTTACCTGTTTCGGTAGTTGAACCCATTCCACTTCATGACCTGTCATTGTCAAAGCAAATAGCTGAATCAAGCAACCTAGCATACCTGATACATGCTTCAGCCTTGATGTGCTTTATCCTGCTTGCTTGCTATGCTTCGAGTTGTGTCAGGTATGATTCATATAGGTGATTCACCGGAGTGAAACGATGCTGTTCTAAAGTGAAGAGCTAAATGACGAACCTGATTCGGTAAAGGTAGCGATGAGAGGCTATGTAGGAGTACATAGCTGGTTGTCTCATTGGGACCATTCTTAGGAACTGAGTTCCATGTTTGTGATCCAAGACTAGTTACTACCACATATTGGGATACTTAATTGACCCTCTCGACTTATCAATGATACGTCTCCAACGTATCTATAATTTTTGCTTGTTCCATGCTTTTATATTATCATTCTTGGATGTTTTACAATCACTTTAGAGCAACTTTATATCATTTTTTGGGACTAACCTATTGACATAGTGCCAAAGTGCCATTTGCTGTTTTTGCTTGTTTTTTTACTTCGTAGAATATCAGTACCAAACGGAGTCTAATCGCGACGAAACTTTTTGGAGATTTTTTCTGGACTAGGAGACACCCAGTGGAACAAAGAAGTGCTGGAGAGGTGGGCTGTGGAGGTCACAACCCACCAGGGTGCGCCAGGGTGCCCCTGGCATGCCCTGATAGGTTTTGCCCTCCACGGGGCCCTCTCCACCGCCTCTGACGCCTATAAATACCCAAATATTCAGAAAACCCTAGGGGAGTTGACTAAAAATACATCCAGTTGCCGCAACTCTCCGCATTGACGACAAAACAATCTGGAGCGATTCCAGTACCCTACCAGAGAGGGTAGATCATCTCCGGTGGCCATCTTCATCATCCCGGTGGAGGCCATGATGAGGAGGGAGTAGTCCACCCTCGGGGCTGAGGGTATGTACCAGTAGCTATGTGTTCAATCTCTCTCTCTCTCGTGTTCTTGATTTGGCACGATCTTGATGTATCGCCATCTTTGTTAATCTACTTGGATCATATAGTGTTTTCCCCTCTCTATCTTGTTGTGATGAATTGAGTTTTCCCTTTGAGATTTCGTTATTGCCGGATTGAATACTTTTATGGATTTGAGAGCACCTGATCTATGTCTTGGCACTCAACTCGCGGATTCTCGAGGTGACATTGGGATAATCTATGCATATGGGTTGATGCAATTTTTCGTCCTACTTTCTCCGGTAGAAATCTTGGGGCACTCTTTGAGGTTCTTTGTGCTGGATTGAGTGTTATGAATCTGAAATCGTTTGATGCATATCATATAATTAACTCATGGATACTTGTGGTGACATTGGAGTATCTAGGTGACATTAGAGTTGGTTGATGCGTATCATATGGTGTTATTTTAGTACAAACTCTTAGATAGATCGATCAGAAAGGATAACTTTAAGGTGGTTTCGTACCCTACAAAAAATTTCTTCTTATGTTCTCCACTAGATAAGAACTTTGGAGTGATTCTTCGTTGCATGTTGAGGGATGGTTATGTGATCCAATTATATTAGCATTGTTGAGAGATTGCACTAGCGAAAATACTGACCCTAGGCCTTATTTCCAGGCATTAATATACCGTTTTGCTTGTTGTTTACTATTTTTTACCCTGCTGTTTTTATATTTTCTGATTACAAAAACCTATATCTACTATCCATACTACACTTGTATCACCATCTCTTCGCCGAACTAGTGCACCTATACAAGTTACCATTGTATTGGGTGTGTTAGGGACACACGAGATTTCTTGTATTTGATTGCAGGGTTATTTGAGAGAGACTATCTTCATCCTACACCTCCCACGGATTGATAAACCTTAGGTCATCCACTTGAGGGAAAATTGCTACTGTCCTACAAAACTCTGCGCTTGGAGGCCCAACATAGTCTAGAAGAATAAACTTGCGTAGTAGACATCAAGCTCTTTTCTGGCGCCGTTGCCAGGGAGGTGAGTGCTTGAAGGTATATCTTTAAATCTTGCAATCAAATCTTTTAGTTTCTTGTTTTTCACTAGTTTGGTTTTATAAAAGAAAACTACAAAAAATGGAGTTTAGGTTGCATCAATTAGTTCGTCTTTTTAATGTTTTCGTGGAAATGATGGTTTGGAAAATTGTGCTCAATTGGTAGAGGAAGAATTTATGAAAATACTTAAAGAGAAATCCTTGAATGATGAGCATGATTGCAATGTTGTTAGTATGAATTCTATGAATATCCAAAATAATAGTGATGATTGCACTAGTCATGATAAAAATGTTTCTTATAAGCATGTCAATTTTTGTGGAGTGCATAAAGTATGTGAAGACGTGCCTTATAGGGAAGATAGATTTTGTAAGAAGAATAAACATGATAGAACCAATTTTTTGCTCAAAGTGATAGATGAATTTGCTACAAAATTATGTTCTCTTTGTCCTATTACTTGTGAACTTTGCAATAAAGTTGGTCATCTTAATTTCCAATGCAAACTTTTTCATGATCAAATCATGGCAAAATATTATAATGACTTGATCACCCTTGAACTTTATAATTAGCTTTCTTTATTTTTAGGGAGTGAAGAATTGACACATAAAAATAATTGGTTTGAAGTTTTTATTCTCACGAACGACATTGAAACTAGTTAAAAAAATATCTATATGTTTTGCATGGTAAATTGCAATGAGAATGCTTATATTGCCAACTATAGAAAGATGGGAAAACCAATAGAATATAAAAGGAATACTAATGAAAGGGTAAAGATTTCCACTTTCCCTCCTATTGTCCCTCATGATGTAATAGGTGACGAGGAGGAGCTCCTTATTCAACCAATCTCGTCGATAAGAAGCTCGAAAAAATTAATTAAACCCACACATCATGTGGTGAAGAAGAAGAAAAGAAGAAAGAATAAAGGTAAAAAGGTATCTCTCCCAAATGATGTTGCTCCTATTATTGTTGTGCCTCACGAGGATGAATCAAAAATAATTTTGGAAGATGATTTACTTGATGATGATTTTGGTATGCCTATTGCTTGTTGTGATGACAATGATTGGGAAGATAATGATACTTCTTATAATCTTGAAAATCTTTTTGGCACCAACTTGGTAAATTATGATGAAAATAATTGTTATACTATTGGAGCTATTCATACTATTAATGATGAGAGTGATTATGCTTATGATATGCAGAGCCACAAGCTTGGGGATGCTATGTTTGATAAGAATGACATGTTTGAGAATTTATTTTCTGCAATTAATGCTTGTCCCAAGCTTGGGGATGCCATGCTTAATGAATATGATCTTCTTAGTTCCCCTACTTTGAATGATCAAATTTGTTATGATGATTGCATACCTCCTATTTATGATGATTGCGATATTTATGAAAGTGGGTTTGGAAGAGTGTCAACTTTAGATAATTATTATCCCAATATTTTGGAGGGTGTTGAATTTTATTATAATGCTAAAAGTGGGTTTGGAGAGGTCATGACTTTATTTAGTAATGATTCCACTATTTCGGAACAGGTTTCACTTGACTATGATGAGAACAAACTTGCTACTTATGATGATTATTGTGATGATACTTATGTTATAAAAAGTAGTGATAATTATTGTCATAATTTTGAATATCCTTTTACTGAACATTACTCTTTTAATGGGGAAACAATTTATAGTATTCGAGTTTCATTTGATCCTCCCACTTTTATGAATGAGAAGAAATTTGCTTATGTGGAGAGTAATAAATTTTCTATGTTTGTGGATCATGAAGATAATGCTTTATATGATGGTTATGCTGTTGAATTCCTTCATGATGCTACTAAAAATTATTATGAGGGAGGAACATATGCTTGTAGGAATTGCAATAATATCAAAGTTTCCTCTCTATGCATTGAAAGTTTCAAAGTTATGCTTGTTTTGCCTTCCGATGCTAGTTGATTCTTGCTCCTATAAATTGTTTGTTCACAAAATACCTATGCATCACTACTGGAATCAGGGACTTTGCCATCTGCCAGCTCTTTGCCGTCTGCCAGCGGACGGCAAAGAAGGTCTTTGCCGTCTGCTCACAAAAAACAGACGGCAAAGAACTGACAGACGGCAAAGAACCTGGTTGCCATCAGTCAACTCTTTGTCGTCCGCCAGCAGATGGCAAAGAATCTTTGCCGTCCGCTGGCAAAAGGCAAAGAGATGGGTAGGTCCAGCCCACCAGCCCCACCTCTTTGCCGTCTGCCAGCAGATGGCAAAGAATATTTTCCGTCTGCTGGCAGACGGCAAAGAGGTGCCCAGCAGACGGCAAAGAGATGCCCCATCGTAGCCACCCCCTCTCTCTGTCTCCCCAGCCCCACCACACCGGCCCGATCCACTCCCACCCCACCTCTCTCTCTCGCATCCCAACTCTCACGAACTCACCCCCACCCCTCGGTCCACCCCACCCCGGCTCCTCTCCCCACGATCTCCTCGCCGCCGCCACCACCCATGCCGGCCGGTTCCGGCGAGCACCGGCCGCGCGCAACACTCCCCCAAGCTCCGCCGCTCTCTCTCTCTCCCGCTCGTCTCTCCCTCTCCCCCGCGCGAGCAGCTACGGCGGCCGATTCCGGCGAGCTCCGGCGCGATTCGACGGCGCCCAGCACACCCACGTGACCCCCTCGCCCCGCTCCTCCATCCCCTCCGACCAGATCCGACACGCGTGTCCTCCAGCGACCACGCGCGACCCTCCCCTGTGGCTAGGGTTTCGGCCACCACGTCGCTGGCGTGGCTCCGGCGTTGCTCCGGTGACTCGGGCTCGTTTTGGTAGGAGCTAATAGGAGATGGAGAAGTTGTTCAAGGTCTCAAGAAATACATGTAGGTGAGGCTGTGCGTTTTACAGTTTGATATTTCGCTTTTGGTGCTTCATGTGTATTTGTTCGTTGGATAAAAAGGTTATCTGACAAATTGATGTGCCATATGACTGTAGGTGAGTCTGGTTTCCAACCACACAAGAATTCAGAATCTGCCCATATTGGAGTGCAAGACCGCAGTTATCTCGATTGTAATTGGAGTGCAATCAGCATTGTACTTGCAGAATTGCACGGCACTGGGCTGTTGTTAGCGCACACACTTGCTAATCAATGTCGGTGAGCCTCATTATCAGAGCTAGGATACAAAAGGCATATTGTGTTCTTTCCAACTTATGTTCAACAATATATAATTGAGATAAGTTAGATCAATTTGGACACCTTTTATCTAACTTATGTGGACATTCTTTGTTTCAATTTCACTAGGACGTTGAACATTGTAAGTGATATCATTTATCACACTACAGATGCCTTTAATGGTGTTGATTAGCCTACTGCTATTTTTACACATCTTTTGGAACATGGCAAGTTACTGCACATATGCCACGAGTTACTTTTTTTCGTCCACAATGAGTGTCTGACACATTGACAATATGCTATTCTATCATACTTTTGTATTCTTGTTTGTAGGAACATGAACTCTTAGGGTAGAAGTGTATATAATCAGTCACACTTGGCCGCTAGGTTGCTACAGATCAGTTTTCAGATATAAGTGAAGAAATGTTTTTAAGATATCAAGATGCTTCATTTATTATATATATCCTATGAACACTTTTTTCTAAATTAATGTTCTCTGTAGTTTATATATGGCAGATCTATATTATACAATATTCATAAGTTAGTTGTGCAAACTTCTTTGTTAGGTTCTTGCTGAGATGGCAGCGATCCATCTTTCCCCATGGCTTGCTGAATCTGAGTAAGCACCCGTGATTGTGGTTCGAAGCAAATCCGTGCTAGCCATCATATTGAAAATGGTGTGTGAATCTGATACAAATGAGTTGCTTTTTGAAGAGAAGGTTGCCTTTCTTTAGAAAACCAGACATGCTATTGTTAGGACTGATCCTTATATAAATGAGTCTTTTTTCATTTTCTTCTTTCATTCAAAAAAGTTTGGGTCAAGATTAAGGGAGTTGATATATAAGAGTGTGTGATGTTTTAGGATTCAGATTGTGTAAAATGAGATTTTGCAATAATTCGTTTGTCAACCTGAATGTAGATGTTTAGGAATAAAATCTAGATACTAAAGTTTCATTAGATAGTACAGTTGTGAATTAAGTCCACACAAAATGTTACATTGTGAACTAACCAATGTGATAAGTCGTGTGTTGAGAATAGAGTTCTGAACTTGTGTGCATATAGTACAGAGATCATATGAAGTTATGGAAACTGTTTAGTTCAACTGGTTTTGAAAAGCAACAAGTTTATCCAGGAATATACATATTCCTTCCTTGTGTGATTCTTGGTTCCTGATGGCTGAGGCTTCTATGGGGCGTCATCGTAGCCGATCCGGGCTGTCCTCTTCCCATGTATGGCTGATCTGCTGCTGCTACTTCATCTGGTAGTGGGCGTGGTAGAGGGATCCAGGGTGATGTTGTGGCTGTCATTTTGGGTTGTTCATGCACGGGTGCGAGGGGCCTTGCCGTGGAGCTGCATCTGCTGCCAGCGGAGGTCCCTGTAAGACCATCATGTTCTTCTCCGCGTGTTGCGCATGGGCGAGGCATCGTTTTAACAAAAAAATAACAAGGTATACAAGACCAGACCATATTTTCATGTATTGCATCAGTCGAAACTTCGTTATGATAATGCAACTTTGTGTACTATTTTCAGTCATTGGACACCACAGAAACTTTGCAAGGATACAAAAGACTTATGCTAACGATCCTCCCATGAGCTCCAAGCCAGAGAACAGGTCGGTATAAACAAATCGTAATGAATGAGAGAACAACTAAAAATTCTGCTGGCTCCTACAGCATTGCATTTCAACAAGTGAAATGCTACATTTCTACTCCTAACCCATTCTCTCTTTCTTAGTGTTTTTGTTATGCAGGTTGGAAGAAAAGAAGAAGATCCAGAGAAGATCTTAGTAATAAGATAGTTTTTAGGAAAATAGATATTTAGTTTTAGGTCATTTCTTGTAATTTCCGAAATGTAAATTTAATTACTTAATCATTTCTGATTCTTTATAATATGACTTTGTATTACCTATTCCAATTATTAATAAAGTTTTTAATTTACATGTGTTCATGACTATTGGCAATATGTGTTGGATATGCTATATTGGTCATATATATAATTTTCTGTGAAAATGAATTGATATAAGAAAAAACAGGGGCTATATATCCACTTTGGCCTATTTGGCCTCTTTGCCGTCTGCTGGCGGACGGCAAAGAAGCAAGCTTCTTTGCCGTCCGCCAGCAGACGGCAAAGAGCTTGCTTCTTTGCCGTCCGCCAGCAGACGGCAAAGAGATTGCTTCTTTGCCGTCCGCTAGCAGACGGCAAAGAAGCAAGCTCTTTGCCGTCCGCTAGCAGATGGCAAAGCGGCCTTTGCCGGCACCTGTTCAGCCGGAGTGTTTGCCGTCTGCTGGCTGACGGCAAAGGCTTTGCCGTCCGCCAGACATGCCTTTGCCGTCTGCTATGGCAGACGGCAAAGTGCCTGATTCCAGTAGTGGCATAGGAAGTGGGTTAGACTTAAATGTGCTTTCCATGAGATTCATGATGCTCTTTTGCATGTTTCAACTACTATTCTTATATGAGCATCATTGAAATCATCATGCCTAGCTAAAATCATCATTGAAATAATCAACTACTGTTCTGTTTTTGACAGATTCTGTTTTGCATGCAAAGTTTGCTTGTTTTAGTGTCCCCATAGCTTATATTCAGTGATATAAATTATGTAAATGGTATAATACAGTAGGTATCATGTGGAAAAATTATGAATCTTGCCTTGACAGTACCTAAGTGAATGATCTATCTTTATTATACTAACCCGTCTGACGACGTTCCGTTAAGTTTTGTGTGATTGAAGTTTTCAAGTTTTGGGTGAGATACCGATATGAGGAGAATAAGGAGGGACTAGAACCTAAGCTTGGGGATTCCCAAGGCACCCCAAGGTAATATCTAAGGAATACTCAAGCACCTAAGCTTGGGGATGCCCCGGAAGGCATCCCCTCTTTCGTCTTCAACATTATCGGTATACTTACTTAGAGCTATATTTTTATTCGTCACATAATATGTGTTTTACTTGGAGCGTCATTGTATTTTGTTGTTATCTATTAGATGTTATTTATAATATTGTTTTTCAATAAAAATTCCAAAAATTGCCTTTTAGGATGCTTGATTTGCATGTTTGATGTGTGCTATGTGAAAACCGAAACTTTTTCTGTAGTGTTTGAATTTTCATATTTTACTGGAACATTGAAAGTTTCTGAAATCTTTACACAGTGTTGTCATATAAATTATTTATGACGTCCTAAATTTACATAATTTTGTGAGTTACAGAAGTACACTGGTTTAATATATTGCTACAGACTGTTCTGTTTGGACAGATTGCTGTCATAATTTTGTTATCTCTTTATCCTATAGTTTCCATAGCCTATATTGATAGATATAAATTGTGGAAATGATAGTAAACAGTAGATGATATTTGAAAATTATTGTGCAACTTGTCTTGGCAGTACATGAAGTGTTTATTTGTTCTTATGTGTACTAACCTATCTCACGAGTTCTTTTTGGGTTTTATGTGGATGATGTTTTTGAGACTTAGGTGAAACCGGGATATGAGTGGATTGAACGAGATATAAAAGCTCAAGATTGGGGATCCCCAAGGCACCCCAAGTAAATATTTCAAGAAGTCTCAAGCCTCTAAGCCAGAGGCGGGCCCAGGAATTTAAGACTGTGTATTCAAATTTTGATTTTTTTGGAAGCCTATAGCCCTTCCTTTTGGCACGTATAACCGATTATAGCAACATATTGTACTAGTTTAAACTATATAAAATATATTGTATAATACTTATATTCATACACATTGATCATAACTTGGTATTGTTCAACAAATAGAAGTAAAAATTGTTCAACATATTGTGGCAAATCTAAGATATATAGAGAATAGAAAATAGCAAATAAGAAGCCTTACAAATTACAGGAGTACTATTCTTTATAGATAAAATAATGCTCACTATAGCAAATTCAAAATTTAGAAACATTCTCACATTAAAAATTTGAATGGAAAAGTGGAAATTTTCATGTCTAAATAATTCTTAATCGATTGCAAGCAAGTTATAATTTCACTATAATTAAATAGATAGACACGTGTTCAAACTAACTTACTATTTTCTCAACAGTACGAGAAGAAAACCGTGCTCCTGCCTGCAGCTATAGATGGATTCATCTGTACTACGAAATAAGAATTGGCATGAGCAGAGAGGTCCTAATTTCAGAAGTGAAATATTAATACATCTAATTAGCAATTATACTAGAAGCTGTGGGGGTGCGTCTTTGAAACTGAACCAATGCCTACTTGCTGCTGACTGTAGGAATCAGAACCAAGGTCAGCGGGGGATGGATTCGTCGCGCCGTCCGTGCCGTCGTGCGCACGTCCGATTGCCGAGCAGGTGATGAAAACGACCCTGGCCGCCTGGCGGTTTGCCGCTCGCATGCGAGAGAATAGGGGAAGGAAGAGGTTGGTTCGTCTCCGTCTGACCTGATCGATAGATTTATTTTTTGGGGGGGGGTGGCGAAGATCGACAGATCAATGGTCTGCGTGTGTGCGTGCGGTACACCCACTTGGGCCAATGGGCCAAGTCGTGGAGTCATGATGTTTTGGGCTAAAATACCTAACTAGCAAGTTTGAGTGTACAGTTTCGTTGTTCCTTATACATACTCAGCATATACACTATATATACCTAGTATTTTGGCAAAAATAATGGGTATTCAATTGAATACCCTTGAATTGAGGTGGGCCCGCCCTGCTCTAAGCTTTGGGATGCTACGCATCCCACCTCTCTTCATCAAACAAATATCGGTTAGCCTATGTTGAGCCTAAATTTTTATTTGTCCACATGATATGTGCTATTCTTGGTATGAATTTTTATTTAGTTTGTTGTTTGAATAAAATACTCAGATCTGAAAATCTTTAATGAGGGAGAGAGTCTTCACATAGCTACTTGATTGATTAACTACTCATTGATCTTCACTTATATCTTTTGAGAGTTAGTAAATTTTGAAGAAATTCTCTCATGCTTCACTTATACTATTTTGAGAGATGAAATCTTTATGCTCATGTTCTTCACTTAAATTTATTTAAGCTTGTCAAAAGCAATGGCTAAACGTATGAAACTAGTCCCAAAGTGATAGATATTCAAGAAGGGTATAACAAAAACTTGCATGAAGATCATTGGACAAATTAAACTTGATTCCTTGCAATAATTTTGAGACATGATGATAGTAATATGTGAGTCATGTTAGTGAGTAATTATGCTTTAATAAGAATATTGGTGTTAAGGTTTGTGATTCCCTATGCAAGTACAAAAGTCAATAGTTATGCTCAATGCTCACTTATGTGAATTTTTGTTTCTTAGTTAGGTTGCTTCTCAATTTATTTGCTAGCCTCCATTTGTACTAAGTAGAAATACTACCTGTGCATCCAAAATCCTTAAACCAAGTTTTGCCTTATGAATCCATCATACCTACCTATATGCGGTATTTCCATGCCGTTCCAAGCAAATTTGTATGTGCCATCTCTAATTTTCAAAATAAACCTCTCTTTTGTGTGCTCGTACCGCTCATGAGACGGTGGGGAGTGTCCAATATTTTTCCATGCTAGATGTGTTATTATCAAGATGAGTGTTTATTCACTTGTCATTGCACGAGAGTGTGGCGGTAATAGGGATGCCCATTCCCGAAATGAAAAAGAAAAAAATATTTACTTTATGTTATCAAATAATAAATTCCTTGGAAAGTGTTGGTATGGAAGGCACCCGTGGATACGGCTAGCCATGGAATGTGAAAGAATGGTGGAAAAAGGAATAAACTTTATTTTCAGTTTGGGAACCGCCTATGATATATCTAGCATGGAAAGTATTGTGAACTACATTGTCGTTTTCGTTGAGAGGAAAGGCATGTCACCCAAAATATTTTTCTCTCTCAATTTAAAACTTTGAGCTCTGGCACCTCAACAAATACCTACTTCCCTCTACGAAGGGCCTATCTATTTACTTCATGCAATTTTTATTTTTACTTTGAGTCTCCATCTTCTCTTATAAAGCACCAACTAGGGGGCACTATGATCGTACTTGAGCATTGGGTGTAGCTAATATTTGAGTGTGCTCATGAATGGATCAATGATTGAGCATGATGGGCTAGGGATAACTTTCTTTAGTGTTTATATTTTGAAAGACATGGTTGCTTATTGGCATGCTTGAGTATTGAAGTCATTATGTTAAAACTAGACTATTGCTTTGAATCATCTAAAAGTCCAAATGTCCATGCTAATATTTTTTCTTTTTTTATCGTTTACCTACTCGAGGACGAGTAGGAATTAAGCTTGGGGATGCTGATACGTCTCCAACGTATCTATAATTTTTGCTTGTTCCATGCTGTTATATTATCATTCTTGGATGTTTTACAATCACTTTATAGCAACTTTATATCATTTTTTGGGACAAACCTATTGACATAGTGCCAAAGTGCCACTTGCTATTTTTGCTTGTTTTTTACTTTGCAGAATATCAGTAACAAACGGAGTCCAATCGCGACGAAACTTTTTGGAGATTTTTTCTGGACCAGAAGACACCCAGTGGGCCAAAGAAGTGCCGGAGAGGTGGACTGTGGAGGCCACAACCCACCAGGGCGTGCCAGGGGGCCCCCGGCGCGCCCTGATGGGTTGTGCCCTCCACGGGGCCCCTCTCCACTGCCTCTAACGCCTATAAATACCGAAATATTTAGAAAAACATAGGGGAGTCGACTAAAAACACATCCAGCAGCTGCAACTCTCCGCATCGGCAAAAAACCAATCTGGAGCGATTCCAGTACCCTACCGGAGAGGGTAGATCATCTCCAGTGGCCATCTTCATCATCCCGGTGGAGGCCATGACGAGGAGGGAGTAGTCCACCCTCGGGGCTGAGGGTATGTACCAGTAGCTATGTGTTCAATCTCTCTCTCTCGTGTTCTTGATTTGGCACGATCTTGATGTATTGCGTGCTTTGTTAATATAGTTGGATCATATGGTGTTTTCCCCTCTCTATCTTGTTGTGATGAATTGAGTTTTCCCTTTGAGATTTTGTTATTGCCGTATTGTATACTTTTGTGGATTTGAGAGCACCTGATCTATGTCTTGGCACTCAACTCCCGGATTCCCGAGGTGACATTGGGGTAATCTATGCATAGGGGTTGATGCATGTTTTCATCCTACTTTCTCCGGTAGAAATCTTGGGGCACTCTTTGAGGTTCCTTGTGTTGGATTGAGTGTTATCAATTTGAAATTGTTTGATGCATATCATATAATTAACACATGGATACTTGTGGTGACATTGGAGTATCTAGGTGACATTAGAGTTGGTTGATGCATATCATATGGTGTTATTTTATTATGAACTCATAGATAGATCGATCGGAAAGGATGACTTTAAGGTGGTTTCGTACCCTACAAACAATTTCTTCTTATGTTCTCCACTAGATAAGAACTTTGGAGTGATTCTTCGTCGCACGTTGAGGGAAGGTTATGTGATCCAATTATATTAGCATTGTTGAGAGATTGCACTAGCGAAAGTACGGACCCTAGGCCTTGTTTCCAAGCATTAATATACCGTTTTGCTCGTTGTTTACTATTTGTTACCTTGCTGTTTTTATATTTTCAGATTACAAAAACCTATATCTACTATCCATACTATACTTGTATCACCATCTCTTCGCCGAACTAGTGCACCTATACAATTTACCATTGTATTGGGTGTGTTGGGGACACAAGAGCTTTCTTGTATTTGATTGCAGGGTTGTTTGAGAGAGCCATCTTCATCCTACGGCTCCCACGGATTGATAAACCTTAGGTCATCCACTTGAGGGAAAATTGCTACTGTCCTACAAAACTCTGCGCTTGGAGGCCCAACATAGTCTACAAGCATAAAGTTGCATAGTAGACATCAATCAGCCGCTTAGTCCTCGGTCCAGGAGTTACAAGTAGTTTCTGGTGTTTATAGTTATGCTGGAGGCCGTGCGTAGTGCTGACCTTAGGGGTGGGCTGCGACGCGGTAGGCAGTGGCACGGTGTACCAAGGGTCACCCGAACGGTGGGCTTGGGAACCCTGCGCACATCGTTTGAGGCCGTAGCGGAAACTTCGGGCTCACTTCCGTGCGGGTTAAGTCTTAAATAGGCGATAGCCTGGACTAGGGTCTTGTGTGATTGACGGTCGTGGCCGACTCCCTCGCTAAGTTTCCACTTGAAGGTTGCCGCGGTGCCTTTTTACGTGCACATAGCGATAAGTGGCGAGAGCGTGTGTGAAGGAGTACACCCCTGCAGGGTATGAATCTGTTCGAATAGCCGCGTCCTCAGATATGGACTACTTGGAAACTTATAATGTTCATAGACAACTTTAATGGCTACTCATAAAAGTATCAAGACAAGTGTGAGTATTGTCGTGGTTTTGTCACGGCAGATGTCCTCATGCAAGGACTTAGGTGTGAGGCCATCGCCGTGGGGTGGCGACTCAAAGGGGTTGAACGGGAGAAAGAGTCGGATTTACCCAAGTTCGGCCCCTCCAATGGAGGTGATAGCCTATGTCCTGCTTTATGTATATTGATGAGTAGATCTTGATTACAAGGGTGCGGAATCGCTAACCTAGCTTTCGAGAGATTGGAACTTACCCCTTTTGGCCCTAGGGATTACCTTTATATACAGGTCAAGACCTAGGGTTTACAACAGAGTCCGGGTCATACCGTGACTCATATTCTATTATGTCTCTACCTTGTTTTACCTTTTGCGCAAGATAATGAGTCGGCAGCTTCTGCCCCGTGGGCCTTGAGACGCCATCCTCTGGAGTTGAGCCGCCTGGCGACTTAAGAGACCGTCATCTGTCCGTCCTATCTATACATCACGGCCCATCTCAATGTTCCTTAGAGAACTGTTAAGGTGTCAACCCGGCCAAGTAGGGCGGGTTACATCACGGGGATATATCCCCAACATTAGGCCCCTGATTGATTTGAATTCATTCATGTCAATTTCTTCCTATGGCGGCTCATTATCGGCGCTTCATTTCTCACAGATTTCATAGCGGCGGCTTGTAACGCTTCCATACTTGTCATTTCTCGAAACCCCTGGCCGTGGTGACGTCATCGGCCAGTAATTCAGGAAGCCAACAGTGACATCATGGTGACTCTAGCCGCATCCACTTATCCCGAAAACCGAGGCATCTTCGTCTCCCGAAATTCATTGCGCCTCCTCGATTGTCGCAGCCGTTAGTTACCTTTTTGGGCTCCTTCCCTTTAAATATTCACTAGGGGACCCTCTTTTCACCTTTCACCCCGTCTCTTCATTTCTTCTTCTTCCTCGAGCCCGTAGGTTTTCGTCGCGGTCGCGCCTCAGCTTGTTCATCGCCGGTGACCACCTTCATGTTGGGGAACGTTGCATGGGAACCAAAACAATTTCCTACGAACACCCAAGATCAATCTAGGATATGAGCATCTACGAGAGGAGAGATCGGATCGACATACCCTTGTAGATCGCTAAGCGGGAAGCATTAAGAAACGCGATTGATGTAGTCGAACGTCTTCGCGATCCAAATCACAAGCCGTCTCGCGATCCAATCACGATCTAGCACCGAATGGACGACACCTTCGCGTTCAGCACACGTACAGCTCGATGACGATCTCTGCCTCCTTGGTCCAGTAAGCGAGGGCGGAGAGGTAGATGAGTTCTCTGGCAGCACAACGACGTGGTGGCGGTGGTGGTGATCTGATCCGGCAGGGCTTCGCAGAACCTATCTAGTCGAGAATATGATCTAGAGGGAGAGAGAGGGCAGCACGTGGCTATTTTCTGTGTCCGGCTGCCCTCAAAACCTCCACTATATATAGGAGGAAGGGGAGGGAAAGGCATCCCTATGGAAACTCTGGGGCTGTTGGCCGATCGGCCAAGGGGGAGAGTCCTCCCCCCACTCGGACTCCTCCTTCCACAAGGGAGGTGGAGTCCTGGGAGGACTCCCCACTTGGCCTCCTCCACCTCCTTTGCATGGGCCCTTAGGGGCTGGTTTCCCAGCCCACCAGGGGCTGGTGAGCCAACTCTAAGGCCCATGTGCCCCCTGGAGTGGGTGGCCCCCTCCTGGTGGACCCCAGGAACCCTCCCGGCACCCCCGGTACATTACCGGTGACGCCCGAACTTGTTCCGGTGACCAAAACGGGACTTCCTATATATCAATATTTTCCTCCAGACCATTATGGAGCTCCTCATGACGTCCGGGATCTCATCCGGGACTCCTAAAAACCTTCGGTCACCAACATACATAACACAATAACACCGAAACGTCACTGAACGTTAAGTGTGCAGACCCTGCGGGTTTGAGAACTAGGTAGACATGACCGAGACACCTCTACGGCTAATAACCAATAGCAGGACTTGGATGCCCATATTGGTTCCTACATATTCTACGAAGATCTTCATCGGTTGAACCTCTATGTCAAGGATTCAGTTAATCCCGTACGCTGTTCCCTTTGTTTATCGGTATGTTACTTGCCCGAGATTCGATCGTCGGTATCTCCATACCTAGTTCAATCTCGTTACTGGCAATTCTCTTTACTCGTTTTGTAATACAAGATCCTGTGGCTAACTCTTTAGACACTTTGCTTGCTAGGCTCATTGTGATGTTGTATTACCGAGTGGGCCCTGAGATACCTCTCGGTCACACGAAGTACCAAATCCCAGTCTTGATCCATGTCAAATGAACAGACACCCTCGGAGATACCAGTAGAGCATATTTATGGTCACCCAGTTACGTTGTGATGTTTGATACACACAAGGCACTCCTACGGTGTCAGTAAGTTACATGATCTCATGGTCATAGACACAGATACTTGACATGCAGAAAACGATAGCAATAAACTTGACACGATCATATGCTACGTTCATAGTTTGGGTCTTGTCCATCACATCATTCTCCTAATGATGTGATCCCGTTATCAAATGACAACTCTTGTACATGGCTAGGAAACCATAGCCATCTTTGATCAACGAGCTAGTCCACTTGAGGCTTACTAGGGACACATTGTTGTCTATGTACCCACACATGTATTTGAGTTTCCAATCAATACAATAATAGCATGGATAATAAACATTTATCATGAACAAGGAAATATAATAATAACCACTTTATTATTGCCTCTAGGGAATATTTCCAACAGTCTCCCACTTGTACTAGAGTCAATAATCTAGCTCACATCACCATGTGATTTACATTGTAAAGAATCTAACGCCCATACAGTTCTGGTGTTGATCATGTTTCCTCGTGGAAGAGGCTTAGTCAATGGATCTGCAACATTCAGGTCCGTGTGTACTTTGCAAATATTTATGTCACCCTCTTTGATGACAAAGCGGATGGAGTTGAAGCGCCGCTTTATGTGTCTAAGCGGATGGAGTTGAAGCATCACTTTATGTGTCTGGTCCTCTTGTGAAACCTTGGTTCCTTGGCTAGAGCAATGGCACCAGTGTTGTCACAGAACATAGTCATTGGATCCAGTGCACTGGGAACAACTCCGAGATCTGTCATGAACTGCTTCATCCAGACACCTTCCTTTGTCGCCTCCGAGGCAGCTATGTACTCCGCTTCGCATGTAGAATCAGTTACCATACTTTGCTTGGAACTGCACCAGCTTACCGCTCCCCCGTTAAGAATGTATACATATCCGGTTTGAGACTTAGAATCATCCGGATCAGTGTCAAAGCTTGCATCGACATAACCCTTTACGACGAGCTCTTGGTCACCTCAATAAACGAGAAACATTTCCTTGGTCCTTTTCAGGTACTTTAGGATATTCTTGACCGCCGTCCAGTGATCCATACCAGGATTACTTTGAAACCTTCCGGCCATACTTATGCCAAGGCTGACGTCTGATTTAGTGCACAACATTGCATACATGATAGAGCCTATGGCTGAAGCATAGGGGATGACACTCATCTTTTCTCAATCCTCTGCACTCACTGGGCATTGAGTCTTACTCAACTCCACACCTTGTAACACAGGCAAGAACCCTTTCTTGGACTGATCCGTTTTGAACTTCTTCAAAACTTTATCAAGGTATGTGCTCTATGAAAGTTCTATTAAACGTCTCGATCTATCTCTATAGATCTTGATGCCTAATATAAAAGCAGCTTCTCCTAGGTCCTTCATTGAAAAACTCTTGTTCAAATAAACCTTCACGCTTTCCAAAAATTCTATATTGTTTCCAATCAGCAATATGTAATCCACATATAATATTAGAAACACTATGGAGCTCCCACTCCTTTCTTGTAAATACAAGCTTCTGCATAAACTTGTATAAACCCAAACGCTTTGATCACCTCATCAAAGCGCATATTCAAACTCCGAGATGCCTGCACCAGTCCATAAATGGATTGCTGGAGCTTGCAAACTTTGTCAGCATTCTCTGGATTGACAAAACCTTCTGGTTGTATCATATACAACTCTTCCTCAAGGAAACGATTCAGGAACGCCGTTTTGACATCCATCTGCCAAATTTTATAATAGAAAAATGCAGCTATTGCTAACATGATTCTGACGGACTTAAGCATCACTACGGGAGAGAAAGTCTCATCGTAGTCAATTCCTTGAACTTGTGAAAAACCCTTTGCCACAAGTCGAGCTTTATAGACGGTGACATTACCGTCCACGTCCTTCTTCCTCTTAAAGATCCATTTATTCTGAATGGCCTTTTGCCCTTCAGGTAATACTTCCAAAGTCCATACTTTGTTTTCATACATGGATCCTATATCGAATTTCATGGCCTTTAACCATTTGTTGGAATCCGGGCCACCATCGCTTCTCCATAGCTCATAGGTTCATCGTTGTCCAACAACATGACATCTAAGATAGGGTTACCATACCACTCAGGAGTAGTACATGTCCTTGTCGACATACGAGGTTCGATAGTACTTGATCTGAAGCTTCTTGATCATCATTAGCTTCCTCTTCAACTGAGGTAGGTTCCACAGAAACATCTTTCTGTGTTGAGCTACTCTCTGGCAAAAGTAAAGGTTCAACAACCTCATCAAGTTCTATCTTCCTCCCACTCAATTCTTTCGAGAGAAACTCTTTCTCGAGAAATGACCCGTTCTTAGCGACAAACACTTTACCTTCGAATCTAAGATAGAAGGTGTACCCAACCGTCTCTTTTGGTTATCCTATGAAAACCCATTTCTCCGTTTTGGGTTCCATCTTTTCAGGCTGAAGCTTTTTGACATAAGCATCACATCCGCAAACTTTAAGAAGCGACAACTTTGGTTTCTTGCCAAACCATAGTTCATACGGTGTTGTCTCAACGGATTTAGATGGTGCCCTATTTAAGGTGAATGCATCTGTCTCTAACGCATAACCCCAAAACGATAGTGGCAAATTGGCAAGAGACATCATAGACTGCACCATATCCAATAGGGTTCGATTACGACGTTCGGACACACCATTACGCTGTGGTGTTCCACGCGGTGTCAACTGTGAAACAATTCCACATTGTCTTAAGTGATTGCCAAAGTCATAACTCAGATATTCTCCTCCTCGATCAGATCATAGGAATTTAATCTTCTTGTTACGATGATTCTCAACTTCACTCTGAAATTGCTTGAACTTTTCAAATGTTTCAGACTTATGCTTCATTAAGTAAATATACCCATATCTACTTAAGTCATCGGTGAAGGTGAGAAAATAACAATATCCACCGTGCGCCTCAATGCTCATCGGACCGCACACATCAGTATGTATGTTTTCCAATAAGTCACTTGCCCGTTCCATTGTTCCAGAGAACGGGGTCTTAGTCATCTTGCTCATGAGGCATGGTTCACACGTGTCAAGTGATTCAAAATCAAGTGACTCCAAAAGTTCATCAGCATGGAGCTTCTTCATGCGTTTTACACCAATATGACCTAAGCGGCAGTGCCACAAGAAAGTGGTACTATCATTATCGACTCTACATCGTTTGGCATCAATGTTATGAACATGTGTATCATCACAATTGAGATTCAATAGGAATAAACCCCTCACATTGGGTGCATGACCATAAAATATATTACTCATATAAATAGAACAACCTTTATTCTCAGACTTAAATGAGTAACCGTCTCGCAATAAACAAGATCCAGATATAATGTTCATGCTTGACGCAGGCACTAAATAACAATTATTCAGGTTCATCACTAACCCCGATGGTAGTCGAAGAGCGAGCGTGCCGACGGCGATCACATCAACCTTGGAACCATTTCCCATGCACATGGTCACTTCGTCCTTTGCCAACCTTTGTCTATTTCGTAGTTCCTGCTTTGAGTTGCAAATGTGAGCAACCGAACCGGTATCAAATACCCAGGCACTATAACGAGAGTTGGTAAGGTACACATCAATAACATGTATATCATATATACCTTGTTTGGTGTTGGCCGCCTTCTTGTTGGCCAGATAATTGGGGCAGTTCCGCTTCCAGTGGCCAGTACCCTTGCAATGAAAGCACTCAGTTTCTGGTTTGGGTCCAGCCTTGGGTTTCTTCACGGGAGGGGCAACTTCTTTGCCATTCTTCTTGAAACTAGTGGTTTTATTGACCATCAACACTTGATGCTCCTTCTGGATTTCAGACTCAGCGACTTTCAGCATCGCAAACAGCTCAGCGACTGACTTGTTCATCCCTTACAAGTTATAGTTCAACATGAAGCATTTGTAGCTAGGTGGCAGTGATTGAAGAACTCTGTTAGTGATCGCCTTCGGCAGGAGTGGCAAACCCAACTCAGATAGACGGTTTGAGTACCTAGACATTCTAAGTACGTGCTCACTGACAGACCCGTTCTCCTCCATCCTGCAAGCATAGAATTTATCGGAGGTCTCATACCTCTCGATCCGAGCATTCTTTTCAAAAATGAACTTCAACTCCTGGAACATCTTATATGCTCCATGACGTTCAAAACGCCTTTGAAGTCCCGGTTCTAAGCCATACAACATAGCACACTGAACTAATGAGTAGTCATCCGTACGCGCCTGCCAGGCGTTCGTAATGTCCGCAGACGACTCAGGAGTGGGTGGCGCACCGAGCGGTGCATCAAGGACATAAGCCTTTTGGGAACCCGTAAGGATAATCCTCAGATTACCGGACCAGTCTACAAAGTTACTTCCATCATCTTTCAACTTGGCTTTCTCTAGGAACACATTGAAATTCAGGAGAACTACTGCGCGAGCCATTGATCTATAACATAAATTTGCAAAGACAACTTAGACTATTGTTCAAGATAATGAGTTTAGTTAATCATATTACACAAAAACTCCCTCTCAAAACGACATCCCTCAGGTCATCCGAGTGCTACATGATCCAAATTCACCAACCCAAGTCCGATCATCACGTGAGATGAGGTGGTTTCAATGCTGAACATCTCTATGTTGATCATATCTACTATATGACTCATGTTCGACCTTTCGGTCTCTTATGTTCCGAGGCCATGTCTGTACATGCTAGGCTCGTCAAGTTTAACCCGAGTGTTCTGCATGTGCAACACTGGCTTGCACCCGTTGTATGCGAACGTAGAGTCTATCACACCCGATCATCACGTGGTGCTTTGAAATGACGAACTTTCTCAACGATGCACACTCGGGGAGAACACAATATTATCTTGAAATTTTAGTGAGGGATCACCTTATAATGCTACCCTCGTCCTAAGCAAAACCACTAGTAGAAAACAGGGCTTTGGTCCAGGCCGGATCAGAGCTTTAGTTCCAGTCGTGTTACGAACCAGGACTAATGTGAGCATTAGTCCCGGTTCGAGAGTCTAGGACGCCGGCCGGAGTTCGTCACGCATCAGTCCCGGTTCGAACGGGACCTTTAGTCCCGGTTGGTGACACCAACCGGGACTAAAGGGGTGGTGGCAACCGTTCGCCTGGCGCTATCCCTTTTAGTCCCGGTTCGTGGCTCAAACCGGGACTAAAGGTCCCAACCGTTCAAATCCCGCGCCTTGGAAGTTGTTCTGCGCGAGATCATTCATGGGAAACGCTACAGTAACGCGACCGGCCTCCATTTCTGTTCGTCTCCCTCTCCTCTCTTCTTCCCCATCCTCCACCATGAATCCAATCACTCGCTACGGGAACGTGCTCGCACATGGCACGACCAATCTCCTTGTCGTCTACACGAACGACAGCGCCAAAGTCGAGGGTTTTCTTTCCATGTTCGAGGAATGGCTTCAAGAGGAGAAACACAAATTCATGGGCCTCGATCTCGAGTACACGGTCGATGGTCGCAATGTTGCCATTGTCCAACTTTGTTTGAAGCAACATGTCATGGTCTTCCAGTGGGCAAGGTAATACGAAACTTGTCATAGTTTTAATTGGGGCTTTTCTTTGATTCATAGGATAGGAAAATTGCATAGGAATAGGAGGATTGGGAATGTCGAGAACATGTCATAGTTTCCTTGATTCATAGGAATATTGGGGCTTTTCTTTGATTCATAGGAAAATTGGGGCTTTTCTTTGATTCATAGGAAAATTGCATAGGAATAGAAAATTGCATAGGAATAGGAGGATTAGGAAAATTGCATAGGAATAGGAATAGGAGGATAGGAAAATTGCATAAGAATTTTCCTTGTAGTTGCATATTGGCCATCGTGGGAGAACATGTCATAGTTTAGGGGCTTCTTTTGATTCATAGGATAGGAAATGCATAGGAATAGGAAACTTGCTATGATTCTTATTATACTTGTTATGATTCTTATTATACTAGTTCCGAATTATACTTGTTATGATACTTATTATACTTGTTATATGATTATTATTATACTTGTTATGATTCTTATATTATACTTGTGCCGAAATATACTTGTTATGATTCTTATTATACTTGTTCTAAAATATACTTGTTATGATTCCTATTATACTTGTTCTAAAATATACTTGTTGTAGCAGTATTTAACACATTTGTTCCATTTTGTTGTTGCAGTAGTGACAAGCACTGTCCAAACACTCATGGAGTTCCTTCGCAGCGGCATATATTTTGCTAGCGTTGATATAACGAATGAAAAGATCAAGATGAGGCGCACTTGGGGTATTGAGATACCAGCTGAATGCCACATTGATCTTCAGGGCAGGTTCAGGCTTGAGCATGACAAGACTTCAATGGCTGATATGGCAGCCGCCCTGATCGACGAGGACTACGTTGATATGAAGACAAAATTCACCAAGTCAGGGCACCAACATTGGGAGAAGACCCCACTTGACCCTATCAACATTGAGTATGCAGCAATAGATGGGTACGTTGCATACGAGTTGTACCGCAGGATTGGAATCTTCAATTATGGACAGCGTCACCTCGTACCGCTAGTATCTCCTGCTTGGGGGTATTCTGATCCGGACGACGAGTAGTGTTTGCAATGACGAACACTTTTATGTCTATATATTATGTAGTGCTTGGGGGTCTCCTGATTCGGACGAGTAGGTTTGCAATCCGGAAGAGTAGGATTGGTATCTTCAATTATGCAGTACTTTCTGTAATGGATATCTAAACTATTATTTCTACTATGTCCCTGTTTAAGTACGGTTTGTGTGTAAGAATATTTAGTATGATGTGAGCAAGCTTTCTGAAGCATTGTGATGTATGTGATGAAGATTGTTCATGGTTATAGCGCAATAAGCAAGGGACACACGCGAAGAAAAAGTGAAGACTTTCTCTCCACAACTATTCTGATGATGGCTTTGATCTACAATATAACTGCAGTTAAATATCTACAATATCACTGCAGTTAAAGATTGTCTAGTTTGTACACGAAGTGCATCCAGTTTTTGCCGTAACCCTCTCAACTTTTTACCACATGCTATGTGGGTGAAATGATGATACCATGCCAACTTGCAACCATTTCAGAGTTCATTTGTAGTGCTTTTCAATTCAGGGTCATTTTAGCTCAAAATAAATCATGAAATGCATGAAAAATAGCAAATGAAGTCAGAAAAGGTTTGAAAAGTGATGATGTGGCTTTGAATGGTGCATATTGAATACAAAAAAGTCTTGAGTTCAAATATGTTTAAAAAATTGAAATCCTTTTGTAACAGATGAGTTTTCGTCCGAAACCCTGACACTTCGAAAGAGATTGTCCAGTTTGTACATGAAGTGCATCCAGTTTTTGCCATAACCCTCTCAACTTTTTAGCACATGCTATGAGGGTGAAATGATGATACCATGCCAACTTGCAACCATTTCAGAGTTCCTTAGCAGTGCTTTTCAATTCAGGGTCATTTTAGCTCAAAATAAATCATGAAATGCATGAAAAATAGCAAATGAAGTCAGAAAAGGTTTGAAAAGTGATGATGTGGCTTTGAATGGTGCATATTGAATGCAGAAAAAGTCTTGAGTATAAATATGTTTAAAAAATTGAAATCCTTTTGTAACAGATGAGTTTTCGTCCGAAACCCTGACACTTCGAAAGAGATTGTCCAGTTCGTACACGAAGTGCATCCAGTTATTGCCGTTACCCTCTCAACTTTTTAGCACATGCTACGTGGGTGAAATTATGATACCATGCCAACTTTCAACCATTTCAGAGTTCAGTTGCAGTGCTTTTCAATTTGGGGTCATTTTAGCTCAAAATAAATCATGAAATGCATGAAAAATAGCAAATGAAGTCAGAAAAGGGTTGAAAAGTGATGATGTGGCTTTGAATGGTGCATATTGAATGCAGAAAAAGTCTTGAGTTAAAATATGTTTAAAAAATTGAAATCCCTTTGTAATAGACGTGTTTTCATCCGATCAAAGTTATTTAACTTAATATTATATAAAACTTATGCAACTAAAATTATGAAAGTTATTTTTGTTTAAAACTTTAATAGCAAAAAGAATATTCATAAAGTATTTTTTAAGAACTTTTAATATGCAAAAAAATAACATAAAAAATAGCAAAAATGAAAATAGATGCGCGTATAGAGGATATTGAACCTAAATTCAAAGTGCTAGTATCAATTTACTAGCACTTTGAATTTAGGTTGAATTTTCTATATAAACGCATCTATTTTCACTTTAGTAAGAGCGACATAGTAGGCACATGTTCGGTTTGAGAGAGAGGCTCGTGCTGCCTCTCTCACAGCGGGGCTTATAAGCTGGTCGTCGTGCTCCTCAACTAGCGAGGTGAGACTAAACTCCCTCCACAGCCAGGACCAACCCTTTAGTCCCGGTTCATGGCTCTAACCGGCATTAAAGGTCCCCCTTTAGTCCCGGTTGGAGCCACCAACCGGGACTAAAGGGATGTGCTGGCGAACCGGTTGGAGCCTTTGGGCTGGCGAAAACTACCTTTAGTCCCGTTTGGTGGCTCCAACCGGGACTAAAGCGGGGCCTTTAGTCCCGGTTGGAGCCACCCACCGGGACTAAAGGGGGGACTATATAAGCGGGACTTGGAAAAATTTCCAAATCCATCTGCTTTCCCTCTCCCCCGACGGCGCCAAAAACCACCTCGACGCCGCCAGGCTGCCGGATCTCGCCGTCGCCTCCCCGAGCCTGCTCGCTCCTCGTCGACGCCCCCGACGCCGCCCCCGACGCCATCCCCGTCGCTGCCCCCGACGCCGTCCCCCGTCGCCGCCCCCCGACGCCGTCTGCTCCCCGAGTCCGCTCCGACCTCCTCCTCCTCCTAGGTGAGCCGCCGGCCACACCGCCATTCCCCTCCTCATCCTAGCTATCCTCCCTCCCCCCCCCCGCGGTCACCGTCATCTCCCGCGTCCGTCGCCGGCCGAAGTAGTGGCGGTCAGTGGCGGATCCAGGAACTTTGGGTTTTCATTTTCTTTTTCATCCTAACAGGGAAAACCAAATAGTCCATTCCAACACAAATAAAAGGGAAAATTGTTCACATTTAGATTTAGGCTCTCTCAGCTACAATAATCATTCATGCCAAGAATTTGTGGTATGGCCTATGGCGGTCAATCCGCATAATCCGATAGTGAAACAAAGGAGATAAATATCATGCTCGTATTTTTTGTCATATGCTATAGTGAAACAAAGGAGATGCTTCTTTATTTGCTACCTTACATGATTTTAAGTGTTATATGTGCTCTTGGGTGTGCGCCACACACACATACACGTCACTAGGCTTTGTTATTAAAAATGGTATTGTTGTTAAATAAAATGATATTTGCTATAGCCACAATTTGTTCTCGTCGACGATGCCAATCCGACATTTCTAAAATAGCAAAACATTAAACGATAAGAAAATGTTCTCATAGGAATTTGTCTCGATGTCGACGATGCCTGGCCCGCATCCTCGTCGTCATCGAGTCGGTGGCGACATCCTGCTTGAGAGGCGCAATGTCCGGGACTGGGCTCCGTCGGGCTGGCACTGGGAGGTTCTACCTTCCCGGGTTGGGAGCTTGGTGAGGAATCCTGGTCTCGTCGTCGACCCAGAGCTTCTTTGGTGGCGGTCGCATGGGCCACTTTCGGTGCAGAGGGAGCGGGCCCCCGCGGAGGTGGTACGTCGCCGTGTCAGGGAGGAGGACGAGCACGTCCGTCGCTACATGGCGGTGTTGGACGCCAGGTTCTCCAATACCTGGCAGGTTCTTCAGGGATCTCACCCGAGTTATGATCCGGTGATGGTTCCTTATCTTTGGGTGTCCACCGCGAGCGACTCAGAGATCGCTAGTGAACCGAGGTCACCGTCCTTTGATAACCCACAAGTATAGGGGATCGCAACAGTTTTCGAGGGTAGAGTATTCAACCCAAATTTATTGATTCGACACAAGGGGAGCCAAAGAATATTCTTGAGTATTAGCAGCAGAGTTGTCAATTCAACCACACCTGAAAGACTTAATATCTGCAGCAAAGTATTTAGTAGCAAAGTAGTATGGAAGTAACGGTAACGATGGCAAAAGTGACAGTAGCAGTTTTGTAGTGATTATAACAGTAGCAGCAGTAAAGTAACTTAGCAAAGATCAATATGTGAAAAGCTCGTAGGCAATGGATCAGTGATGGATAATTATGTCGGATGGCATTAATCATGCAACTTTTATAACATAGGGTGACACAGAACTATCTCCAATTCATCAATGTAATGTAGGCATGTATTCCATATATAGTCATACGTGCTTATGGAAAAGAACTTGCATTACATCTTTTGTCCTACCCTCCCGTGGCAGCGGGGTCCTAAGGGAAACTAAGGGATATTAAGGCCTCCTTTTAATAGACAACCGGACCAAAGCATTAGCACTTAGTGAATACATGAACTCCTCAAACTACGGTAATCACCGGAAAGAATCCCAGTTATTCTCACCCTGGGGGATGCGGATCATAACTCGTAATAGGTGTCTACAACTTGAAAGATAGGATCAAGAACACATATATATTCATGAAAACATAATAGGTTTAGATCTGAAATCATGGCACTCGGGCCCTAGTGACAAGCATTAAGCATAGCAAAGTCATAACAACATCAATCTCATAACATTGTGGATACTAGGGATCAAACCCTAACAAAACTAATTCGATTACATGGTAAATCTCATCCAACCCATCACCGTCCAGCAAGCCTATGATGGGATTACTCACGAATGGCGGAGAACATTATGAAATTGGTGATGAAGGATGGTTGGTGATGACGACTGCGTCGATTTCCCCTCTCCGGAGCCCATAACAGACTCCAGATCTGCCCCCTCGAGGAAGAACAGGAGGTGGCGGCGGCTCCCTATCGTGAAATGCGATGAACTCTTCTCTTTGATTTTTTTCTCCCCGAATAGGTTTATATGGAGTTGGAGTTGAGGTCGGAGGAGCTGGAGGGGGCCCACAATCCACCTGGGCATGCCCTAGGGGGGGGGGGCGCCCCCTGGCTTGTGGCCCATGGGTGGACCCCCTCCGGTTGATTCTACCGCCAGTATTTTTTATTAATTCCAAAAATAATATCCGTAAATTTTTAGGTCAATCCGAGAACTTTTATTTCTGCACAAAAATAACACCAAGGCAATTCTTCTGAAAGCAGCGTCAGTCCGGGTTAGTTCCATTCAAATCATGCAAATTAGAGTCCAAAACAAGGGCAAAAGAGTTTGGAAAAGTAGATACGATGGAGACGTATCAACTCCCCCAAGCTTAACCCATTGCTTGTCCTCAAGAAATTCAGTTGTCAAACTGAAAGTGACAAAGAAAAACTTTTACAAACTCTGTTTGATCTTGTTGTTGTAAATATGTCTAACTGATGTTCTGATTTTCAGCAAAGATTATAGACTAACCACATTCACAATAACATTTAGGTCTCACATTTACTCATATTAATGGCATAATCAACTAGCGAGCAATAATAATAAATCTCGGATGACAACAATTTTATCAAAACAATCATGATACAATATGATATAATGGTATCTCGCTAGCCCTTTTTGAGACCGCAAAACATAAATGTAGAGCACCTCTGAAGAACAAGGACTGACTAGACATTGTAATTCATGGTAAAATAGATCCAGTCACAATCATACTCAATATTAATTAATAACAAAGCATATAAATGGCGGTGGTGCTCTCTAACTGGTGCTTTTTATAAGAGGAGGATGACTCAACAGTAAAGTAAAATAGATAGGCCCTTCGCAGAGGGAAGCATTGATTTGCAGAGGTACCAGAGCTCGAGCTTTTAAAACAGGGATGGATAATAATTTTGAGCAGTATGCTTTCATTGTCAACATAACAACCAAGAGATCTCGGTATCTTTCATGCTAGATACATTATAGGTGGTCCCCAAACAGAATAGTAAAGTTTTTACTCCCCCTCCACCAATCAATCACACTCCACGGCGAGCCGAATCCACGGGTACCGTCCATACAAACAATAATCCTGGGGGAGTTTTGTTTCATTATATTTTGATTTGATTTTGGAGCATGGAGCTGGGCATCCTGAATACCAGCCACTTTCTCGTGAATGATAGTGAATCAACACATATCGTGAGAATAACCCACCTAGCATGGAAGATACTGACAGCCCCTAGTCACTACATGAGAGATCCGGGCATACAAAATAGAATATTATTTGAAGGTTTAGAGTTTGGCACATGCAAATTTACTTGGAACGGCAGGTAAATACCTCATATAGGTAGGTATGGTGGACTCATATGGAACAACTTTGGGTTTATGGAAATGGATGCACAAGCAGTATTCCCGCTTAGTACAGGTGAAGGCTAGCAAGAGAATGGGAAGCGACCAACTAGAGAGCGACAACTGTCATAAACATGCATTGAGATTAACCAACATTGAATGCAAGCATGAGTAGGATATAAATCACCATGAACATAAATATCGTGGAGGCCATGTTGATTTTGTTTCAACTACATGCGTGAACATGTGCCAAGTCAAGCCACTCGGATCATTCAGAGGAGGATACCATTCTATCATACTACATCACAACCATTTTAAAATGCATGTTGGCACTCAAGACAAACTATTATACACTCCTAGCTAATTAAGCATGGCATGAGTAACTATAATCTCTAATTGTCATTGCAAACATGTTTCATCCATAATAAGCTGAATCCAGAACGATGAGCTAATCATATTTACAAAAACAAAATAGGTCGAGTTCGTACCAGCTTTTCTCCATCTCAATCACTTCATCATATATCGTCATTATTGCCTTTCACTTGCACGACCGAACGGTGTGAATAATAATAAGAGTGCATGTGCATTGGACTAAGCTGGAATCTGCAAACAATAACTCAAAGGAGAAGGCAAGGTAATATGGGCTCTCTGATAAATAAACAATAATGCATATGAGGGCCACTCAACATTTTCATTGTGGTCTTCTCCTTACGACCCAAAGAAAGGAATTTCAAAACGAGAACGAGAAAAATTATTTACACGGGAAAGCTCCCAACAAGCAAAAGAAGAACGAGAAATCTGTTAGGGTTTTCTTTTAATGATACAACTAAACAAACTAAAAGGTAAAGCTAGAACTAATTTTTTTTTTGGATTTTTCTCAAGGTTAATTAAACACGCAAGACGAAAGCGGAAAGAAGAAATAAACTACCATGGATGGTAAAATGAAAAAGTATAAGCACGGACTACTAAGATGAGTGTGTGAACATGATGTCGGTGACAAATACGTACTCCCCCAAGCTTAGGCTTTTAGCCTAAGTTGGTCTAGGGCCATGGCTGGCCCGGATAATATCCAAAGTCATAGTTGGGGTTGTACTGGGCTGCGGCGGCTACCGCCTGAACGGCTGCAGAGCGGAGGCGAGCGGCTTCCGCCTCTCTCTCGTACTCGTTTGCCTCCTCTCTGGTTATAAAGTGTCTCCGGTTTTCCTGAAAGTTAAAGAAGGCAGGAGCAGGAAAGGTAATATGGACAGCACGCTCTCTATCAAAAATTAGTCGGTACAGGAGGGACTGTTCGTTCCTCTCAAGAAATTGGTAGCGCACCATAGCCTCATAATCAAGAAAAGCAGGTGGTAACTAAATATCATTCCCCCTTATGGGTACCCCAAGATAATTAGCTACACGGGTGGCATAAATCCCACCAAAGAAATCTCCATCCTTAGCATTTTTATGTAACCTCCTAGCAATAATAGCCCCCAAGTTATATCGTCTTTCACCCATGACCGCACTCTTAAGAATACTAAGATCAGGTACGCAAAGGTGGCTATGATCATGTTTACCGTTAATACATCTACCAATGAAGAGAGCAAAATAATGTATAGCAGGAAAGTGAATGCTCCCCAAGGTAGCCTGTGTAATGTTTCTAGTTTCTCCCACAGTGATGCTAGCAAGGAAATCATTATATTCAGTTTTGTGAGGATCACTATGGCTGCCCCATTGTGGAATTTTGCATGCACGGTTAAAATCTTCTAGGTCCATAGTATAAGATTCATCATAAAGATTTAATAAAACCAAATGCGTATTACGCTTGGATGAAAATTCAAACCTCCGCACGAAGGAATCACTGAGATAATAATATTGCTTGCATTGGTCTGAAATGAAATCTTCAAGGCCAGCATTTTGTATGTACGCATAAAATTCTTCCTTGAAACCGGCATGAACCATGAATTGGTCCGACGGCCATTCACAAGGCCGCACTTGAGATTCTCTCGGTGGTTCAAAGTCGGGCTCACGTATCGCGAGTCTCGGGGTCTTCTTGCTCGAGGAACCACCTTGGTATATTCTCCTCAACATCTTTCTTTCTCTGAAAAATTTCTGGAATTTTTAGTGACTCACAATAAAGGTGAACAAAACTTAACAAAACTTATAGCAAGTACTCCCACAAGTGCCTAGAGGCTATATCATGCATCAAAACTGCTTGGGACCATACAAATTTGACATGCAAGCTCAAGAACAAGGTCACCACAGCAGCAAAAATTTGCAATATATAAAGCACTAGAACAAAAACTAATTGGACCATTGGAGGAGTCACATACCGAAGAACAATCCCCCAAAACAGTTTTGCAAATGGAGCTTTGCACAAGGAGATCGAAAATGGCAGCAAAATGAGCTAGGACACGGGTTTGAGCAATGGTGGGATTTTTTCTGGAGGAAGACGAAGTGGATGGGTGCTGGAATAAGTGAGGGGGGCCTACGTGGGACCAACAAGCCAGGGGGCGCGCCCACGGGGGGCGCCCTGTAGGCTTGTGGCCCACTGGTGCAGCCCCATGATGTGTTCTCAGTGCCAAAAATTCTTAAATAATCCAGAAAAAATCATACTACATTTTCAGGGCAATTGGAGAACTTTTATTTTCAGGTCATTTTTTATTTCACGGATAAATCAGAAAACAGAAAATAATAGCATTTTTACTTTATTTAATCTAAATAACAGAAATTAAAAGTTGAGTACAGAAGGTTGTGCCTCCTATAATTCATCCATCTCATGCTCATCAAAAAGAATCCATCAATAAGGTTGATCAAGTTTTATTGACAAACTTTTTCTGAATGACACGGAACCGGAGAATTTTTGAATAACACTAGGTTACCTCAATGGGGATATGCATGTCCCCAACAATAAGTATATCATATTTCTTTTTGGCAGTATGGAGAGGGAATTCAAAATCTCCAATAATAATCGTTGAAATTTTTTCAATGGAGTTGATACTATGAACTTGAGGTTGTTTCTTCGGAAAGTGTATCGTATGCTCATTACCATTAACATGAAAAGTGACATTGCCTTTGTTGCAATCAATAACAGCCCCTGCAGTATTCAAAAAAGGTCTACCAAGGATGATTGACATACTGTCGTCCTCGGGAATATCAAGAATAACAAAGTCCGTTAGGATAGTAACATTTGCCACTACGACAGGCACATCCTCACAAATACCGATGGGTAAAGCAGTTGATTTATCAGCCATTTGCAAAAGGATTTCAGTAGGTGTCAACTTATTCAAATCAAGTCTACGATACAAAGAGAAAGGCATAACACTAACACCAGCTCCAAGGTCACATAAAGCAGTTTTAACATAGTTTCTTTTAATAGAGCATGGTATAGTAGGTACTCCGGGATCTCCTAGTTTCTTTGGTATTCCACCCTTAAAGGTATAATTAGCAAGCATGGTGGAAACTCAGCTTCTGGTATCTTTCTTTTATTCATCACAATATCCTTCATAAACTTAGCATAAGGAGACATTTTTAGAATATCAGTCAAGCGCATAGGCAAAAAGACAGGTCTAAGCATTTCAATAAAGCGCTCAAAATCCTCATCATCCTTTTTCTTGGATGGCTTAGGAGGAAAGGGCATGGGTTTCTGAACCCAAGGTTCTCTTTCTTTACCATGCTTCCTAGCAACAAAGTCTCTTTTGTCATATCTTTTGTTCTTAGGTTGTGGGTTATCAAGATCAACAACAGGTTCAATCTCCACATCATTATCATTACTAGGTTGAGCATCAACATGAACATCATCATTAATATTATCACTAGGCTCATGTTCATTACCAGATTGTGTCTCAGCATCAGAAATAGAAATATCATTTGGGTTTTCAGGTTGGTCTATAACTCGTTCACTAGCAGCATGCAAAGTCCTATCGTCATTCTTTTTCCTTTTGTTACTGGGACGACTAGGTGCATCCGTATTTATTCTCTGAGAATCTTGCTCAATTCTCTTAGGATGGCCCTCAGGATACAAAGGTTCCTGAGTCATTTTACCACCTCTAGTCACAACTCTAACAGAATGATCATTGCTCTTTCCATTCATCTCATTAAGCAAATCATTTTGTGCCTTAAGTACTTGTTCTACTTGAGTAGTTACCATGGAAGCATGTTTACTAATAAGATTAAGATCATTGATAGTTCTATTCATATAATCACCTAAGCGATCAAGCATGTAAGCATTATGTTTCAATTGTCTACTAACATAAGCATTGAAATTTTCTTGCTTAACAATAAAGTTATCAAACTCATCCAAGCATTGGCTAGCACACTTATTATAAGGAATATCACCTTCATCAAATCTACGGAGGGAATTTACCTCTACTACCTGTGTCGGGTTATCAAGACCATGTATTTCTTCAATAGGTGGTAGATTATTAACATCTTCAGCTTTAATACCTTTTTCTTTCATAGATTTCTTTGCCTCTTGCATATCTTCAGGACTGAGAAATAGAATACCTCTTTTCTTCGGAGTGGGCTTTAGAGGTGGTTCGGGAATAGTCCAATCATTATCATTGCTTAATATATTATTCAATAGTAGTTCAGCTTGTTCAACAGTTCGTTCCCTGAAAACACAACCAACACAACTATCTAGGTGGTCCCTAGAAGCATCGGTTAGTCCATTATAAAAGATATCAAGTATTTCATTTTTCTTGAGAGGATGACCAGGCAAAGCATTAAGTAATTGGAGAAGCCTCCCCCAAGCTTGTGGGAGACTCTCTTCTTTAATTTGCACAAAGTTAAATATTTCCTGCAAGGCAGCTTGTTTCTTATGGGCAGGAAAATATTTTTCAGAGAAGTAATATATCATATCCTGGGGACTACACACACAACCAGGAGCAAGAGAATTAAACCATATCTTAGCATCACCCTTTAATGAGAAAGGAAACAACTTAAGAATATAGTAATAACGATTTTTTTCCTCATGAGTAAATAGGGTGGCTATATCATTCAATTTAGTAAGATGTGCCACAACAGTTTTAGACTCATAACCATGGAAAGGATCAGATTCAACCAAAGTAATTAACTCAGGATCGACAGAGAATTCATAATCCTTATCAGTAACAAAGATAGGTGAAGTAGCAAACTTAGGATCCTATTGCATTCTAGCATTCAAGGATTTTTCTTTCCACTTGCATAGTAATTTCTTAAGATCATCTCTATCTTTACAAGCAAGAAAGTCCCTAGCTACCTCTCCCTCCATAACATAACCCTTAGGTATATTAGGCAATTCATATGTAGGAGAGCTAGGTCTAGCAGGTGTCTCATAGTGTTCAGTTTCAATAATTTCATCAGTTTCAGAAATATCATCAGTTTCAGCATTGACTCTAGCAATTTGTTCATCAAGAAATTCACCCAGTGGCACAGTATTATCAAGAAAAGTATCATCATAAGCATCATGCATAGCATAAGTGGCATCATCAATTACTTTAGACCTATCAGAATCAATAGCAGGTGGTGGTGTCGCAAGTTTACTCATAACAGAAGGTGAATCAAGTGTAGAGCTAGATGGCAGTTCCTTACCTCCCCTCGTAGTAGAGGGATAGATCTTGGTTTTTGGGTCTTTCAGATTCTTCATAGTGATCAACAGATATAAATCCCAAGTGACTCAGAGAATAGAGCTATGCTCCCTGGCAACGGCGCCAGAAAAAGGTCTTGATAATCCACAAGTATAGGGGATCGCAACAGTTTTCGAGGGTAGAGTATTCAACCCAAATTTATTGATTCGACACAAGGGGAGCCAAAGAATATTCTCGAGTATTAGCAGCTGAGTTGTCAATTCAACCACACCTGAAAGACTTAATATCTGCATCAAAGTATTTAGTAGCAAAGTAGTATGGAAGTAACGGTAACGATGGCAAAAGTGACAGTAGCAGTTTTGTAGTGATTGTAACAGTAGCAGCGGTAAAGTAACTTAGCAAAGATCAATATGTGAAAAGCTCGTAGGCAAAGGATCAGTGATGGATAATTATGTCGGATGGCATTCATCAAGCAACGGTTATAACATAGGGTGACACAGAACTAGCTCCAATTCATCAATGTAATGTAGGCATGTATTCCATATATAGTCATACATACTTATGGAAAAGAACTTGCATGACATCTTTTGTCCTACCCTCCCGTGGCAGCGGGGTCCTAAGGGAAACTAAGGGATATTAAGGCCTCCTTTTAATAGAGAACCGGACCAAAGCATTAGCACTTAATGAATACATGAACTCCTCAAACTACGGTAATCACCGGAAAGAATCCCAGTTATTGTCACCCTGGGGGATGCGGATCATAACTCGTAATAGGTGTATACAACTTGCAAGATAGGATCAAGAACACATATATATTCATGAAAACATAATAGGTTCAGATCTGAAATCATGGCACTCGGGCCCTAGTGACAAGCATTAAGCATAGCAAAGTCATAGCAACATCAATCACAGAACATAGTGGATACTAGGGATCAAACCCTAACAAAACTAACTCGATTACATGGTAAATCTCATCCAACCCATCACCGGTCCAGCAAGCCTATGATGGGATTACTCACGAACGGCGGAGAGCATCATGAAATTGGTGATGAAGGATGGTTGGTGATGACGACGACGTCGATTTCCCCTCTCCGGAGCCCAAAACAGACTCCAGATCTGCCCTCCCGAGGAAGAACAAGAGGTGGTGGCGGCTCCGTATCGTGAAACGCGATGAACTCTTCTCTCTGATTTTTTTCTCTCCCCGAATAGGTTTATATGGAGTTGGAGTTGAGGTCGGAGGAGCTGGAGGGGGCCCACAAGCCACCTGGGCGCGCCCTAGGGGGGGCGCCCCCCTGGCTTGTGGCCAATGGGTGGACCCCCTCTGGTTGATTCTTTCGCCAGTATTTTTTATTAATTCCAAAAATATTCTCCATAAATTTTCAGGTCAATCCGAGAACTTTTATTTCTGCACAAAAATAACACCAAGGCAATTCTGCTGAAAACAGCATCAGTCCGGGTTAGTTCCATTCAAATCATGCAAATTAGAGTCCAAAACAAGGGCAAAAGAGTTTGCAAAAGTAGATACGATGGAGACGTATCATCCTCCACTTTGGATTCTAGGATATTCGATCTGTATTAGTGATCTTATATGATAATATTCGAGATGTATTAGTTAATATTTGATGATGCATTAACTGGATTATTCGAGATGATGTATTAGTGATATTATATTTGAGTTCATTATAAATGTATTAGTGATATTATATTCGAGTTCATTATAAATGTATTAGTGATATTATATTGGTATAATGCGTGTGTGACTTCCGGTCTGTCGTTGCTCCTTCTGTGACTTTCATGTGTGTTCTTAATGGAGGAATCCCGACTGTTGTCGTGGGGGGCGCTTCCTCCTCTTCTCTTCTAGCGATATATACCTCGGTGTAACGCGCAAGGAGAGGAGAGGAGGTGCACCCATCACCGACGGTCGAACTATTAGTGTGAGAGAGTGTCCACCAACATATATACACCACCATATCAGTGTGAGAGAGTGCGCACCAACACACCATAAGATATGAGAGTTATTTAAGGTAAGCCTTGATGGACTGAAAGTCAACCGATATTGAATTAGGTCTATTTGGACATGTGTGTATGTTATTGCACGTAACCCCTCCTAGTGCCTATGTTTTGCCGGAATGTTGATTTATTTCCGTTCCGGCAAATTTTAGGCACTCAATATGTCTTACATTAGCAATGGTCATGCCGTAATTTTTGAATCATGAACATAGGAAATGTCGTCGTCTGATGACGACGATAGGATCCAAGCGTGTGAACTCTGCGGCAAAGATAAGGGTCTTTGCGACCAGCCTGGGCTGCGAGACGACATGTTCTTCACCATCAAGCTTGACGAGACCTTCGATGTTTCTATGGTACGCAACGATGACAAGTGTTTTTTTTAATTAAGCATAACTTCTGTTTCTTTGCTTCAACGTGTAATTTCTGTTTTATACAATTCGACTAGTTCATCCCCTGTCATGCAAGACGGTATTTCTTGGAGAGGCTCGGTTTCGAAGATCACGAGAGTTTCGAGACGAGGAGAGCCAACATGAGGACTAAACATGGTCACACATTTCTGGTCAAAGTAATGAATGCAGTTAATAACACAGAATTAGGGTGCTTGATACGTCTCCAACGTATCTATAATTTATGAAGTATTCATGCCATGTTTACAATAATTTTATATGATTTTGGTATGATTTTATTAGAACTAACCCGGACTGACGTTGTTTTCAGCAGAACTACCATGGTGTCGTTTTTTGTGCCCAAACAAATATATTTTATCATGAATTATTATTGTTGACAATTATCTATATGATAAATAAGTTGGGAGGCGAAACATTAAGCCCCTATCTTTCTCTGTGTTCGATGGATGCTATTTGTAATAAAAATATGCTTTGAGTGTCAATAATCATGGAAGACTATATGATAGTTGAGTATGTGGAATTTGCTAAATCGAAGCTCTTACATAGACCCTTCCTGAAAATAAGATGAATTGCAATTGTTCGATGACTAGGAATATGGTTTGTTAGTTTTCAAGAAACTTTCTGGTCTATACTTTAACATGTGAATAGCTTGTTACTTGATCATGAGAAGTTTTATGAGATGAGCTACTGTTTATGGTTTATATTGATGCTAGAAAAAGTGATTGGAATTATCATTGATCAAACTTGTGCACTTGCTAGCATTCACACTTCATAAATTATTTGTTTTATAATTTACCTACTCGAGGACGAGCAGGAATTAAGCTTGGGGATGCTGATACGTCTCCAACGTATCTATAATTTATGAAGTATTCATGCCATGTTTACAATAATTTTATATGATTTTGGTATGATTTTATTAGAACTAACCCGGACTGACGCTGTTTTCAGCAGAACTACCATGGTGTTGTTTTTTGTGCAGAAATAAAAGTTCTCGGAATGGGCTGAAAATTGACGGTGATTTTTTATGGACCAAAAGAGAACCCCGAAGCACCGGAGCTGGGCCAGGAAGTGACCGAGGAGGTCACAAGCCTGGGGGGCGCGCCCCTCCTAGGGCGCGCCCCCTGGCGTGTGGACTTCTCGAGCACCCCCTTGACATGAGACGGACGCCAAAAATACCTATAAATACTAAAACCCCCAGAAAGAAACCTAGATCGGGAGTTCCACCGCCGCAAGCCTCTGTAGCCATGAAAAACCAATCGGGAGCCCGTTCTGGCACCCTGCCGGAGGGGGAAACCATCACCGGAGGCCATCTTCATCATCCTGGTGGTCTCCATGACGAGGAGGGAGTAGTTCACCCTCAGGGCTGAGGGTATGTACCAGTAGCCATGTGTTTGATCTCTCTCTCTCTCGTGTTCTTGAGATGACACGATCTTGATGTACCGCGAGCTTTATTAATATAGATGAATCATATGGAGTTTTCCCCTCTCTATCTTCTTGTGATGAATTGAGTTTTCCTTTTGAAGTTTACTTATCGGATTGAGTCTTTAAGGATTTGAGAACACTTGATGTATGTCTTGCGATGGGATATCCGTGGTGACAATGGGATGTTCTATTGATCCACTTGATGTATGTTTTGGTGATCAACTTGCGGGTTCCGTGACCTTTGGAATCTATGCATAGGGGTTGGCACACGTTTTCGTCTTGACTCTCCGGTAGAAACTTTGGGGCACTCTTTGAAGTTCTTTGTGTTGGATTGAACATGATGAATCTGAGATTGTGTGATGCATATCGTATAATCAAGCCCATGGGTACTCGTGGTGACATTGGGGTATCTAGGTGACATTAGGGTTTTGGTTGATGTGTATCTTAAGGTGTTATTTTAGTACGAACTCTAGGGCTGTTCGTGACACTTATAGGGATAGCTCATAAGATTGATCGGACAAGATAACTTTGAGGTGGTTTGGTACCCTACAATAATTTCTTGGAATTTTTATTTCTGTGCCCCTGGTTCGTTAGTTCTACTCATTCATCCCCACGCTCTTAACTTTTGCTCACTTTTCCCCATTCCCTTGCCCGAAACCCTCAGAACTGGTCACAGCGGACGTTGACGTCGGGTCAATGGCTTGACCGTTAACTCTGACCAGTGGGGCCGCGTAGGACTGTGTCGCCCGTTGGACCTGCCAAGTGGGGCCGCGTTGGACGGTAGCGCTAGTTGGACTGTTGGGCCGTGGTTTCGTTTGGGCCATTGCATTAAACGCCCGCATGCATGCACTGATGCACGCCACCATGAACAGCCTGCTATGCATGCGCGACATGATCCAGCCAGCCTGCCTGCGTGCGCCGATGCGCGCCGCCACAGACGCAGCCTGTGAGCCGCCACAGACGCAGCGTCTGTCGCTGCTGCCGGTTCGTCCCTTCTCGCATGTGCCTCCCCAATCGATTCACAGTTCACAGTTCACACCGTCTCAGCCTTTGACCTCCGGCAGCATCAATTTAGTGTGACAATTAAAGTCTAGGGCATACCGATCGACGTGCG
Source organism: Elymus sibiricus (assembly GCA_039707655.1). NCBI lineage: Eukaryota > Viridiplantae > Streptophyta > Magnoliopsida > Poales > Poaceae > Elymus > Elymus sibiricus. Next base: position 413,382,769 of record CM077675.1, on the reverse strand, counting down.
GCGTTTGAATGTAGCAAACATGCGGCCGATGTCCTTATTTAAACCACCCACCCCTCCACCTATTCTCCACACATCCATTTGCGCCGCTCCCCTTCTCTTCTTCTCCCCAATCCAGAGCACTCCAAGCTAGGTGAAGATGCAGTACTACGGCCCCACCTTCCAGATGCCACCAGTTAGGCCGGAGGCGCGGTACCCCGCCGGCGTTGTCGTCGAGAAGACGCTTCGCGTGTGGACGATCTCACGCTGGAGGACTGGCTGGGATTTGGCCCACTGGTTCCTCCATGCGGGCTCGCCGGTCATGTTCTGACTGGAGGAACTGCGTCCAAACTCCAGCTCTCCGCCGTCAGGGCTCATCGCCACCTTCCACAACAGGTTCAATGCATTCCACCTGCTCGGGAAGGTGGTTTGGTGTGGGTGCGAGCTCATCGCATTCACAACCTACAACATCTTCACGAATGAGGATATGATCTTCTCCAACCACAACGTCATCCACAGCCTCCCCTACCTCCTCGGTGAGAATGGCAGGGAGGCGGAGGAGTGAAGAGGAGGCGCGAAGCAGCTTGTCTTGTGATACGTCTCCAACGTATCTATAATTTTTTCTTGTTCCATTCTATTATATTATCATTCTTGGATGTTTTACAATCATGTTGCTACAACTTTATATTATTTTTGGGACTAACCTATTAACCTAGAGCTCAGTGCCAGTTTATGTTTTTTCCGTGTTTTTGAGTTTTATAGAAAAGGAATATCAAACGAAGCCCAAACGGAATAAAAATCTACGGTGATTTTTTATGGACCAGAAGAAGCCCAGGCAACATTGGAGTTGGGCCAGAAGAGCCACGAGGCCACCACAAGCCTGGGGGGCGCGCCCCCCTGGCTTGTCGTCACCTCGTGGCCCGTCTGGACTTGTTTCCGCCGCAAAAAATTCCTATAAATATAGAAACCCCCAGAAACAAACCTAGATCGGGAGTTCCGCCGCCGCAAGCCTCCAGAGCCACGAAAAACCAATTGGGAGCCCGTTCCGGCACCCTGTCAGAGGGGGAACCATCACCGGAGGCCATCTTCATCATCCCGACGGTCTCCATGACGAGGAGGGAGTAGTTCACCCTCGGGGCTGAGGATATGTACCAGTAGCTATGTGTTTGATATCTCGCTCTCATGTTCTTGAGATGACACGATCTTCATGTACCGCGAGCTTTATTAATATAGATGAATCATATGGAGTTTTCCCCTCTCTATCTTCTTGTGATGAATTGAGTTTTCCCTTTGAAGTTTTCTTATCGGATTGAGTCTTTAAGGATTTGAGAACACTTGATGTATGTCTTGCGATGGGATATCCGTGGTGACAATGGGATGTTCTATTCATCCACTTGATGTATGTTTTGGTGATCAACTTGCGGGTTCCGTGACCTTGGGAATCTATGCATAGGGGTTGGCACACGTTTTCGTCTTGACTCTCCGGTAGAAACTTTGGGGCACTCGTTGAAGTTCTTTGTGTTGGATTGAACATGATGAATCTGAAATTGTGTGATGCATATTGTATAATCAAGCCTATGGGTACTTGTGGTGACATTGGAGTATCTAGGTGACATTAGGGTTTTGGTTGATGTGTATCTTAAGGTGTTATTTGATTACGAACTCTAGGGATGTTCGTGACACTTATAGGGATAGCTCATAAGATTGATCGGAAAAGATAACTTTGAGGTGGTTTCGTACCCTACAATAATTTCTTCGTTTGTTCTCCGCTATTTATGACTTTGGAGTGAACTCTTTGTCGCACGTGAGGGATTTACATATGATTCAACTATGTTAGTATTGTTGAGAGAACTTGCACTAGTGAATGTATGAACCCTAGGCCTTGTTTTCAAGCATTGCAATACCGTTTGTGCTCACTTTTATCATTTTTTACCTTGCTGTTTTTATATTTTCAGATTACAAAAACCTATATCTACCATCCATATTACACTTGTATCACCATCTCTTCACCGAACTAGTGCACCTATACAATTTACCATTGTATTGGGTGTGTTGGGGACACAAGAGACTCTTTGTTATTTGGTTGCAGGGTTGTTTGAGAGAGACCATCTTCATCCTACGCCTCCCACGGATTGATAAACCTTAGGTCATCCACTTGAGGGTAATTTGCTACTGTCCTACAAAACTCTGCGCTTGGAGGCCCAACACGAGTCTACAAGAAGAAGGTTGCATAGTAGACATCATCTTTCCCTAGGGTGTTATACCCCAGGGCTTTATTTCTATGTTATTTTATGTATGTCGTGTTATATAATGTTTTATGTAAGAGTACTATCTATATCTATGTTATACTTGCTACCCTAAATGACGAACTATCTATCTATGTTATGCTTGCTAGTTTTCTTTGTTATTTTGTAGCCCATTCGGTGATATTTAGACCTTGGCTTCAAACAACGCATAAACCCTGTTCCCTCACCATATCAAAACATCAAGCAGAGGAGTCCTCTTCTTCAAAAATGATAAACCTCAAAACATCACCGTATCAACGCATAAAACCTTTTGGCACGCGCAGCTAATGGGCTAGTTGAAGTGTAAAAAATGATAGAAATGAGCCATGTCGATGTTGAAAAGAAGAATAAAAAAAGCTAAATTTTTTGAAGTGTCGCTGGCGGTCTAGGTTTGTAGATCCTGCCGGCCGGGGGGGGGGGGGAGGGGACAATTGCAGGCTGGGCTTTGGAAGGGTGGAAGCTAATTACACGTTTGGGAATCCGTGGTCGTATATATTATATGAACAAAAAAATGTTTTAGGGCACCCTATGTTTTATGTAAGTACTATGCTATGCTTGCTACTTTCTATGTTATGGATGTATGCTTGCTACGTGAGATATCGGTAGATGGATATATGGTGCCGTAGCCGAGCCCTAGACATGCTCTCTACATGGATATGGTGCCGTAGCCGAGCCCTAGACATGCTCTCTAGATGGATATGGTGGCTAATGGTGCCACCGGACTTTATTTTAGACACGGTTTCTGATGGATATCATGATCTACATAATTAAATCTGACATGCTCTTAATAATAAATTTGCCATGTTCTACAAAAACAATCGTGTATAAAAAAACAAAAACAAAAAATCGTGTATACAATATTTTGTTGCAACAAAAACATGTTTATAATACCCGGATGTCAAGAAATCAAAGTGTTGTGTCGTAGGCTATATATAGAAGGAAATTGCCATGATATGTACAAATAAATTTGACATGGGCAAGTTCAATAAAGAATTAGTCATGGTATCTACACTAACAATGACATGGAAAAAGTTATTCCTAAGTTCGCCATGCCAATTATCTGTACAAAAATGCCATGGGACAAAAGTTGTACTGCTAACAATAAATCGATTTACCATCATGCACTATTTTTGTTTGGCATGGCAATAAATGGATTTACCATGGCAATAATCAAGCAAAAAAATAGAGCCAGCGCGTGCACTATTTTCTAGGCCTCTTTTATCTTTGTGGGCCTTCGACACTCAACGCAATGCGACGGCCCAACCAGAGCTTAGTTTCAATTTGGGCCCTAGAACTACGTTTTTTTCTTCTTCTGCGGTCGGTGTTGTCTGACGAAACTGAAAGTGTACAAAACTGACGAAACTGACATGATCCACAAATTAAGCAACACAGAGCATAGAGCACATGATCCACAAATTTAAGCAAATCCTAGAGCACATGATCCACAAATTTAAGCAAATCCTAGAGCACATGATCCACAAACTTAACCAAATCCTAGAGCACATGACACCACACTAATAACATCTCTAACGAGTGATGACCAGCAAGTAAGCAAATTCTAGAGCAACTATACAAAAATAAAATCCTAAATCTATCAGATTCGCCTGCTTGTTCAATTGAATCATCTGCTTCAACTTCTTGTTCATCTTCTTTAATTCCCCCTTCAGATCTGCATCCCCAACTGTGAGAACAGCACTTTCATAGACCAAATTCGTTGGTGCTGACGGCAGATTGAGCTCCCGGGTTGAAGCCCCATTGCATTGAATCCGCTTAACGTAGTCATCCAGCCATTCAAAATGTATGCATTTGTTCAGGATCTGAAACGAAAACATGAACCCTAAATCCCTGATCCAAGGAAATAGAAAAATAAATCAGAGAAAAATCATGAGATCTAACCTGCCCCTCTGGCTTGCTCTCGCATTTCACGAACTCGCGCCCATAGTTGACATTCTTGACCTCTTTCGAAGTCAACCGTACCAACGGCGCGCTGCGTGGGCAGTCAGGACATCGCTCCATGGGAAGTGGACCATATCGGGTCCACGAGGGGCGGGAGGCTGAAGTGGAGCTCGACATATCGCCCAAAGTCGCCGGAGAAGAAGAAGCAGAGGAGTGGCTCCTCTCGTTGTTGGAGAAGAAGAAGCAGAGGAGTGGCTCCTCTCGTCGCCGCAGAATACAACTCACTACTGGAATCAGGGTCTTTGCCATCTGCCAGCTCTTAGCCGTCTGCCAGCTGATGGCAAAGAGGCTCTTTGACGTCTGTCTTGCCAAAGCAGACGGCAAAGAACCAGCTGATGGCAAAGAGGGTCTTTGCCATCTGCACTTCTTTGCCGTCTGCTGGCAGACGGCAAAGACCAAAGTGGGCCCCACGGGGCACGGCACTGGCTAGGTCAAGCTCTTTGCCATCTGCCACTTCTTTGCCGTCTGCTGGCAGACGGCAAAGATTTCTTTGCCGTCTGCCAGCAGACGGCAAAGAGGTGAGGGTGGGGCCCACAATGTCACGGTGGGGGCGGGCTAACGGTTACCCTCTTTGCCGTCTGCTGGCAGACGGCAAAGAGTTCTTTACCGTCTGCCAGCAGACGGCAAAGAAATGAACTTAACTTTCGGCCCCGCGCCCCGCGCCTCTCTCTCTCTCACACATCTCTCTCTCCCTCTCTCTCTCAGCGCCGCCGCCCCGCCCTCCCGCCGCCGCCCCCTCCCCGCAGCCCTCCTCCACCACCGCCCCCTCCCCGCGGCCCTTCTCCACCACCGCCGGAGCCAGGCCGCGGCGCCGCCCGCCCCCTCCCCGCGGCCCTCCTCCACCACCTCGGCCCCGTCGCCCCCACCGCCCCCTGCCCCGCCGCTCCGCCGCGTCAGGTCGCCGGCGAGCAGGCACCCCCGACGACCCAGCTCCGCCCCTCCCCCTCTGCCGCCCCGCGCCGCCGCCTCGACCCCCCCTCCGGTGAGCTCCACCCTCCCCCCTTTTTATGTTTTTTTTTCTATTTTTATTAGTTCATATTAGTTAGTTTATATTAGTTAGTTATTAGTTCATATTATTTAGTATATATTAGGTAGAAAAAACTTAGATAGAAAAGAAGAAAAGAAAAAACCTAGAAGAAAAAAAAGAAGAAAAGAAGAAGAAAAAAAGGAAAAATAAAAAAGGAAAAGAACAAAAAATAATAATAAGAAGAAGAAACAGAAGAAGAGGAGGAGGAGAAGAAAAAAGAAGAAGAAGAAGAAGAAGAAAAAAAGAGGAGAGGAGGAGAAGAAGAAGAGGAAAAAAGGAAAGGAAGAAGAAGAGGAGGAGGAGGAGGAGAAGAAAAAAGAAGAAGAGGAAGAAGACGAAGAAAAAAGAGGAGAGGAGGAGAAGAAGAAGAGGAAAAAGGAAAGGAGGAACAAGAAGAAGAAGAAGAAGGAAAGAAAGGAAGAAAATGAAGAAAAGGAAGAAGAGGAAGAAGAAGAAAAGAAAAAAAAGAGGAAAAACCCCGACACCGACCCGACACCCCGACCCCGACCCCGACCCGACACCCCGACCCCGACACCCCGACCCCGACACCCCGACCCCGACCCCGACCCCGACCCGACACCCCGACCCCGACACGGCACCCCGACCCCGACCCCGACCCGACACCCCGACACCGACACGGCACCCCGACCCCGACACCCCGACCCCGACACCCCGACAGCCCTGACACCCCGACACCCCGACCCCGACACGGCACCCCGACCCCGACACCCCTGACACCCCGACACCACGACACCCCCCGACACCCCGACCCTGACACGACATGCCGACACCACGACACCCCGACACCACGCCACCCAGACACGACACCCCCGACCCCCGACACCTCTTCGGCCTCCTGTTGACCGAAAAGGTGCTCTTCGGCCTTCCAGAGGCCGACGGGGTCATATATTTGTGAATTATGAGTTAGGAAGTATATTTCCCGATTTTGTTAAGAAAAACATCATATATATTTGTGTTGATCGGGTGGATTTAAATGTGCAGTTCTTTCGTTGCTCTGAGGGTCTGGTGTTCAACGACCTCCCCGTGCATTCGACGAGCTCCGCCCATGCGTTCGTGGGTGAGCACAGATGACATCTCCTCCTCCCCCCTTCAATTGCTCTGTTCCGGTATTCGTGCCGATGAAACTTGCTAGCTATAGGTGTCAATCATCAGTATGCGTGACCACTATGCGTCTCCTGTTCGAAAGGGTTACATCTATAAATATGCATGCATTTGCATATTTATAACCGTGATTCTTTCGAATTGTCCAACGTTATCCATGGACAGCCCGAGTATGTGTAGATTGGGTTCGTTTTCCCATATGCTCTGCTCCGGATCCGATGCAGAATTTCGTCAGTGCCTCCCTGTTGTTCTCCGGGTACACATCCTCTCTGCTTATTGCCGAGACGTGTATCAGGAGAACAGCGGGGAGGTGCTGCCGAAATTTTGTGTCGGATCCGGAGCAGAGCATGGGAAACGAACCCAATCTACACATACTCGGGTGGGATTAGGACCTATCTTTACCTACTAGCGTCAAGGTTGCATGGACGTAATAAAACTGACAAACTCTATTAATTGATGAATATGGTTTGCTGAATTATGTATATATTTCTTGTGTGTCCAGTAGCTAGGCAAGATGAGTGATCGTGCGTGGATGTACACCGGTCACACTAGTCAGAAAGACATGACCCATGAATGGATAACAAAAACCAAGGGGTTTGTGACAGCCGCATTTGCAAATGGACAGAAAATAACCTGGTGCCCCTGTGCCGATTGCGACAACTATCATCAGAGGTCAGAGTTTGAAATGATCAAACACCTGCAGAAGTTTGGTTTTATGCCTAATTATACGGTATGGACATTTCATGGTGAGTCTGCCCAACGTGCCAGAGCTGAGGTGGTTCGTCATCGCACCGACGAGCATGGTACCGGGATCGAAGACATACTTAGCATACTTAGGTAAAAAATGACCTATACTTAGCTTCTTTAGTTCATTTATGACATACTTAGCATACTTAGGTAAAAAATGACATGATAACCTTGGTTTAGCTCCAAAATGACATTGACTTAGCTTATTTTCCTCCAAAATGACAAAATAACCTTACCTACCTCCAAAATGACCGATTTTAACTAGGATAGCTCTAAAATGACCTACACTTGCCATTTTCTTGTATGATTGTATGATTTATATAGTTACTTGTATAATTTTCTAACTTTGTATGATTGTTTCTTATACATAGTGCCATGGTCTTGAAATCCGTCGCCGTCGGCCCTCGCCCGCTTTATGATTCGGATGTGGTAAATTCTCTTTTATAACTATTTGTTGCATTTCGCATTTATGACAATTATGGCCATCAAGTTGACATAGAGATATTTTAATCTAGGAGGTATGTGAACCGGAATTTGCAACCGACCCTCTTGTCGAGAAGTTAAATTTAGTTGAAAAAGAAAATGAGTATTTGAAAGAAAAAATTAAAAGAATTGAAAAAGAGAAGATGACATTGGAGTTGTATGTTGCCGATGTCGTCGATGATCACAAGATGAAGATGAATGCAATGTGCTTGAAGATGGATGAAATGCGCTTGAAGATTAAGAAGATTAGAAAATATGCCATTGATAATGAGGCTTGGTATCATTATGCCGTTGGATCAATTGTTACCTTAGTTGCGATCTTCATCGCATTTGTTGTGATGAGGGTATGTTTTCTCTATACTTAGCTTATTTTCCTCCTAAATGGCATAATTACCTAAGTTAGATAAAAAATGAGCTATACTTACGTAAGTTGGCTCAAAAATGGCATCATCCTCGAAAATGACATAATAACCTTACTAAGCTCCAAAATGACCTATTTACCTAGCTTAGCTCTAAAATGACCTACACTTAGCATTTTTTCCTAGCTTAGCTAAAAAATGGCATTTTTACCTACCTTAGTTAGAAGAAGAAGAAGATAAAGAAGAGGAGAGGAGAAAAAGAAAGAGAAGAAAAATTCTTCTTCTTCTTCTTCTTCTTCTTCTTCTTCTAGTCTTCTTCTTCTTCTTCTTCTTCTAGTCTTCTTCTTCTTCTTCTTCTTCTAGCTAGTCTTCTTCTTCTAGTCTTCTTCTTCTTCTAACTTTCTTCTTTCCCAATTTGCAGATTTGCTTTCGATGAGGAAGCTTGCGTTGATGGAGTCTACTCTTCTTCTTGTGCTTCCTTTTTGTTTTGATTTTGTAGGATGAACAATGTGAAACTTGCTACCTATATATGTATGTATGGATGAAACTATATGGACCTTTTGCTTAATTGTTGGATATGTTGGACTTTTCATTTGGTGTATATATGTGTTGGATGATCATATCCATATGGCAGGGATATGTTGGCTATATGTACTTGTTGAAATATTTTGAAATGAATATATATATATCTGTGAAATTGATTGAATTTAAGAAAAAAAAACAGCGGCAATATAGCCACTTTGCCGTCTGCTAGCAGACGGTAATGGTCTTCGCCGTCTGCCAGCAGATGGCAAAGAGGCCACGTGGCAGCAGCCTGTGCAACCTGGGCTGGCCTATTTGGCCTCTTTGCCGTCTGCTGGCAGACGGCGAAGACCTTTGCTTCTTTGCCGTCTGCTGGCAGACGGCAAAGAGCCTGCGTTGGCCCAGCTGACGCCTGACGTCAGCTGCAGCTCTTTGCCGTCTGCTGGCAGACGGCAAAGAGCGCCGTTAGCCCCCTAACGGGGCTGGCACCTTTTGTCTGCCGTCCAGGGGCTTTGCCGTCTGCCAGCAGACGGCAAAGTGGCCTTTGCCGGCAACTGTTCGGCCGGACTGTTCGCCGTCTGCTGGCGGACGGCAATGGCTTTGCCGTCCGCCAGGCAGGCCTTTGCCGTCTGCTATGGCAGATGGCAAAGCAGCTAATTCCTGTAGTGACTCTCGCGGATCACCCCACGATCCAACGATGCGGAGCCGTCCATGTGATCCAACGGCCCGGAGCCTGCACGCAGCCTGCCCTCGGAATTCCTTCTAGAAGACCACATCTGAGGGCTGTCGCTTGGCTCTAGGGTATGATCGGACGGCTGTCGTTCGGAGCTAGGGTTAGGCGTTACCCCACAGGGTTTAGAGGGGTTTTGAGCTGGTCAACGGGGTTTCCAAGGCTTTTACTGAGCACCATTAATTAAAAAAACAAAAAAAATATAAAACCTACGCACAATGTTGTCTTGTGTCACATGTTACCAACCAAAAATCATAAACTTTGTCTATGGACATTTTCATGAAAAAACCTTCACACATATGAGCTATCACGTACAACATTTCATAGAGTCCAAGGAGAGGAGGTAGGGTTCCCTTCGGTTTTTGAAAATTTAAAAAAAAATAAAAAAAATCACCAAAGCTTGATTTGAAAGTGAATAAGAAGGATCTGAACTTAGTTTTCCATTTTCATATTTTAAACTTGTTTTTTAATGGTTTTCTATTAAAGTATATTTTTTTAAAAAAATGTAAAAATATGAAGATTAATTCAATAAATAGTGATACTTCGAATCTACACTATATAGGTTGAATAGGTGTTAATAAAAAATATTTGGCTCATTTAGAGTAGGTCCAAAAAAACTTGATTACAAATGGGGCTATTTAACCTAGCTTGGGAGCTCATTCGGAGCACATTTCTCATGACTACAAGTTTTACCACGCAAAAGAGATAGCTCAGCAACTCACACCACAGGGCAATAGTTCAGCAACTCACACCACATGGCAATGGACTTCAAGTGTTGGTTCAAATTTAAAGTTTGCCTAAAATTCAAATTTTGCCTCAGTTTTGTATTCTACCTCAAATTTCACATCAAATTACAAATAGAATTATTACACCTTACAAGTTTTCACAGTAGTTCAAATTGACGACAGAATCCTTATTACAAATCCTTAAAGTTCAAAGTTTATGACTTGCATTCAAGTTCAAATTCAAATCTTTGCCTTGCTCCTTGTGTTCCGGGATGGGTTAACCGTCTTGCTCCTGGTTTCCCTAGCTGGGATATTTTGTGCTTTTTAAAGCTTTGTCTTGTTGCTTCTGATCTTCACTTCTAGCGGTGGCGGTTTTGTTGAGCTTTGACTGACCAAGCAATTGATGACCAGTTGACGGTCATCTGTGGGTTCACTAATCCTTAAAGGAACTTCAGACAAAATAACTTCCTCCTCTCTTATAGCTTCAAAACCTTCATAAGCCACGGTTTCAAATTCTGCATCAGATGATGGTTCAACCGAAGTTTCTTCCTCTCTAGGTCTTTTCTGTACTGTGCCTCTAATTATCCTAGAGCTGGGTCAAACAGAAATAAGCTTAGCCATCGATAAAAAAGATAACAAATGCAAAAAAAGGGAAAGGTTGCACACATACCAAGCTGCTACTTCAGTTGCTTCATTCTACTCTAAACTTGCTGCATTCTCCTCTGCATTTGCTGCTGCCCATTGTTCCTCTTCTCCAAATGTTGCATCAACTGGATTGGTACAAATCCTAGCAATATGCCCTAGGATACCACATTTTTTGCACTTACACTGTTTTTTTACACGACCCTCTTCACCAGCTCTTATCCTGTTTTTCCTTGGTCTTCCTGGTGGTCTAGTCAGAACAGGAGAATGGAGTTTGAACCCTGGGTATACTATGTTCCATTGGTGTTTTCCCAAGAGTGCAGGCACATTTTCAGCATAAGCAGCCCTAAATTTGGCAACAGAGAAATATTCAGAGCAATACTGATCAACTTCACCATCTTCACCTCCAATAACAGTCATGAGATGTAGGGCATGTATGCACGGCTTCCCGCGGATCTGCCATTGCCTACAACTGCATTCCTTCGTTGCAAGGTTCACTGGATATCTCCATTCCCTATTTTTACTGTCAGTGTATGTCACCTTAGCCTCGTATGTCGATGGTCGAATGCATTTCATCCTTAGTCCTCTTGCCTTGGCATGCAATGCCTTAATCAGACATGGGAGCATAACATGGCCAACATATTGTGTTTCTGCAATTGTTTTACGAAGAGCCATCTTTATCATGATCATCTGCCTGATCTTATCAAATGCTTGCCACAACAAAAGCCCTTTCACTGACTTGAACTTTGCATTGAAACACTCAACGAGGTTATTGGTCACATAGTCTACTTTGCAGATTTCATTGAATTTGCTTCTTGACCACAACTTTCCATGATGTTCATCCACGTACTCCTTCACCAAAGGATTGTGAGCATACAACACTCTCAAATGGTGCTCATGCTTCCTCAAGCTGCATGTGTATGATGCTGGCCATAGGTTCTCATCATAAACTTTGCCTCTGAATTTCTTTTTAAAATTCTGCGCTAGGTGTCGCATACATTCCCTATGTTCCACTCCAGGGAATACAATTTCTACTACACTCTCTAAACCCTTGCAAGCATCTGTGTGTTTAACTAAACCTGAGGGTGTACCTATAATGTTGCGCAACTGCTGCAGAAACCAGACCCAACTCTCCTTGGACTCTGCCTCCAACACACCAAATGCAACTGGGAATAGCCAGTTGTGTCCATCAACTGCAGAAGCTGCTGCTAGCTGGCATCTCCATCTTCCATTCAAAGCAGTTGCATCGACAACCAAATAGGGCCTACAACCATTCAGAAACCCCTGCCAGCAAGCCTTGAAATAAACAAAAGCCCTCCTAAAGCACTCCTTCTCCAATGTATTCCCTTTTATTTTGTACTAAACTGTATGCTTGTCAATCTCTACAACACTCCCTGGACTAGCCGTCTCCACTTCAGCTTTGAAGGTGTAAAGCAACTGAAAAGTCTCATTCCATGGACCATTAATCCTATCAAGAGCCCTTTCCTTAGCATAGAAAATCCTCATGTAAGGTATATTAATCTTGTACCTATCAAATAGCTTCCCATAGAGTTCTGTTGGACCAATTGTTGGTGTTTCCCTCACCCAATGCAAGATTGCATCTGCCACCCACCTAGTCTTTGCAAGCTTTGATTTGTCCTTTCCCCCTCCCCCTCCAGGTGGGCAAGTGTGCCCGTGTGGGTTTTTTTTATCTGAAACAATTAAGAAACAATACACATGATCTGAATATAGAATGGATAAATAATCTGAAAAAAAGTTTCAGTTGTAATACCTGAATCAATTTGCTCTTTAGCATAGTGGATGCATGCAACCTCCACCTACACCTATCATAAGGGCAATGAACAGTGAATCTTCTTGGCTCACTCCTATCAACCTCATAGGAGTTTTCAGTGAGAATGCAATATGTAGTCACTGCATTACGACAGTCCACCATCGATTGGAATACGGTTCCTGCAGTATGCTGAGGATTCTCCCTGTTCCACTCAATTGTTGGCATGTCCTCACCATCATATTCTTGTAAATCTAAGGAGTCGATGTTCTCCTCCCTCTCTTCATCGTCAGTGTCATCAAATCTAGCACGGCTGCTAGGCTCCTCTGGATATTCATCTTCCATTGCCTGTTGACTGACTCTATCTACCAGTTCAGGGAATAGAGTCTCATCCTCATCATCATGTGTCGAGGCACTTCCTCGTCAGGCTCTGCATCTACTTCTACATCAGGTGCAGAAGGGAGAGGAGAAGTGGCAGAATTAGCGGCAGCCGACATGTTGTGGTTTTCAGAACCACTAGGTTTACTTGGTATCGACCTACAAGGAGTGCGAGGACGCTCGCTATTAGCAGAGACAGATGATGACTGAACACCCTTCCCCTTCGGGATACGTTGTTTGCGTGCCTGAAGCACACCGATATGGATTTTACCGAAACGACTGTCAGCATTCAAACTAAATAGCAATCCCAGATGCTCATCACAAGTTAATGGGACAAATCTCTGCTCGGTACTGTCGAAATATCTCAGTTCAACAGCATCAGCAGGGCTCCACGGATACTCACAACAGAGTGCCTCGCGGAAATCTGTGAACGAAACGCTGGTTTCTACCACTTTCAGATAGAAAAATCCAGAAATCTGAGACAGTTTAGTTCCACGCAGCTCGCTAGTTTCCATTCTAACCGCCAGCCGAAAAGCAAGTGCAGGATCAACCCTATTCGATTGAAATAACGGGCGCAGTTAGGCCTAAAATTTTCAGAAAAATTGCACTGATTCACGCCAACGGTGGTCAAATACAGCCTAATTTACGGATCTCCTAATCAATTTGAGAGGAAAACAATGCTTACCTAGGTGGAATCCATGAATTATCCGCCTCTGATTCGACCCAATCATCTCCACAGTCGATGGGCCGGACGGGGTGCTCCCCCGACATCGCTTCCTAATCCTAGATGGGGCGAGAGGGTAGATGCGGCGGAGGCGGCACGACTGCGGCGGAGGCGGCACGACGGCGGCAGAGGCGGCACGACGGCGGCGGAGGGGGCGGTGCGGAAGCGACTCGATCTGATTCAGGTTACAGTGAGTGTCAGTTTTGCGGCCCCACTCGTTAGCACGTAACGGTCAAAATGTGGACTCGACCCTACGCAGCCCCACTCGTCAGAGTTAACGGTCAAGCCATTGACCCGACGGCAACGTCCGCTGTAACCAGTTCTGAGGGTTTTGGGCAAGGGAGTGGGGAAAAGTGAGCAAAAGTTAAGAGCGTGGGGATGAATGAGTACAACTAACGAACCAGGGGCACAGAAATAAAAATCCCTAATTTCTTCATTTGTTCTCCGCTATTTGTGACTTTGGAGTGAACTCTTTGTCGCACGTGAGGGATTTACATATGATTCAACTATGTCAGTATTGGTGAGAGAACTTGCACTAGTGAAAGTATGAACCCTAGGCCTTGTTTCTAAGCATTGCAATACCGTTTGTGCTCACTTTTATCATTAGTTACCTTGCTGTTTTTATATTTTCAGATTACAAAAACCTATATCTACCATCCATATTACACTTGTATCACCATCTCTTCGCCGAACTAGTGCACCTATACAATTTACCAATGTATTGGGTGTGTTGGGGACACAAGAGACTCTTTGTTATTTGGTTGCAGGGTCGTTTGAGAGAGACCATCTTCATCCTACGCCTCCCACGGATTGATAAACCTTAGGTCATCCACTTGAGGGAAATTTGCTACTGTCCTACAAAACTCTGCGCTTGGAGGCCCAACACGAGTCTACAAGAAGAAGATTGCGTAGTAGACATCAGTGCTCAAATTGGGAAGCTCTTTGCAAGGCATATGGATTTCAGGAGGATATGGAAATAACCTTCGATCTTTGTCCTGAAGATCATATTGAAGGTAACATCGACATTTGGGTGGATGTCGATATGCTTCCTGTTTTACCTCCATGTGAGTTTATCAACCATGCATATTTGTCAAGTAATTTGCACTCTATATTTAAAAATAGTTGGTGTTCATCCATACTAAATTTGTTAATTGATAATTTACAGCTTATTTCGTTTCTTCGAGTGAAACACAGAAAATAATTGACACGACACACTACACTTATGGATCACATCTAACTTGGGAGGAGAAGGATGATCTTATCAACTTTCTTATTGGTGTACTAGTTGGTAGGGAGATCTTCCCGTATAATTTGGGAACTGGCCCAAATTATACATTATACAGGACACTAGTGCATATGTTGAGGGCGGATGACATTCGCCGAAATATCTTGGTAAGAGTTGCTAATTAAGTACACTACTTTTGCGTAAATGGTATTGATTACATTGCTAACTAGGCTACTATTATGTTCTTCAACAGAAACTGCCAAATGAAGTTGTGCCTCCGTTGATGCAAGCTGAAGGTAATATGACAATTAAAAGCCCTATGTGGCCCGGGTTCTCTTTTGCATACTCGACTGAGCGCAAACCACCAAGATGGCTCCAAATTGAAGCATGGGGACAAATAAAGAAGGATCGCAAGCCACAAGTTGGAGACCGTTGGATCTCTTTGCTTCATCATGGAGACATAGGTGTTATTTTATTTTATGTCATTTTACCTAGGATGGAGGACTAGATCCTATGAGAGAGAAGTTTTTCTGGTTTATTTTAACTTGCATGATCGATTAGGATGATTACTATTATGATGTTTTTCTGTTTTATGAGATTTTAACTTGGTATGATTAAGATGATGATGAGTTGTTAGATGAGTAAGATGATGATGAGTTATATATATGACATATATTTGATTAAGGTGGATGGATGCAAGTGATCATGTTGAATTAGAGGAAAATATGATGTTGCGATTGGCCCTTTCCAAAAATGAAAACCCGCGTGAAAATACAATATAAATATACAAGAAAATGAAAACAAAAAATGAAACACGGCCCTTTCCAAAAAAAAACAGCGCATTATTGTCCCGGTTCGTGTTACGAACCGGGACTAAAGGTCCTCCTGCCTCGGCGCCGCAGTGCGGCCACGTGGAGCACCTTTGGTCCCGGTTCGTAAGCCAACCGGGACTAAAAGTGATTGGCATTAGTCCCGATCGTGTTGTCCCGGTTCTAGAACCGGGACTAAAGGCCGTCTGGAACTGGGACTGTTGCCCCGTTTTCGCATGTAGAATCAGCTACCATGCTTTGCTTGGAACTGCACCAGCTTACCGCTCCCCCGTTAAGAATGTATACGTATCCGGTTTGAGACTTAGAGTCATCCGGATCAGTGTCAAAGCTTGCATCGACATAACCCTTTACGACGAGCTCTTGATCACCTCCATAAACGAGAAACATTTCCTTAGTCCTTTTCAGGTACTTTAGGATATTCTTGACCGCCGTCCAGTGATCCATACCAGGATTACTTTGAAACCTTCCGGCCATACTTATGGCAAGGCTGACGTCTGATTTAGTGCACAACATTGCATACATGATAGAGCCTATGGCTGAAGCATAGGGGATGACACTCATCTTTTCTCAATCCTCTGCACTCACTGGGCATTGAGTCTTACTCAACTCCAAACCTTGTAACACAGGCAAAAAACCCTTTCTTGGACTGATCCGTTTTGAACTTCTTCAAAACTTTATCAAGGTATGTGCTCTATGAAAGTTCTATTAAACTTCTCGATCTATCTCTATAGATCTTGATGCCTAATAAGGAAGCAGCTTCTCCTAGGTCCTTCATTGAAAACTCTTGTTCAAATAAACCTTCACGCTTTCCAAAAATTCTATATTGTTTCCAATCAGCAATATGTCATCCACATATAATATTAGAAACACTATAGAGCTCCCACTCCTTTCTTGTAAATACAAGCTTCTCCATAAACTTGTATAAACCCAAACGCTTTGATCACCTCATCAAAGCGCTTATTCAAACTCCGAGATGCCTGCACCAGTCCATAAATGGATCGTTGGAGCTTGCAAACTTTGTCAGCATTCTCTGGATCGACAAAACCTTCCGGTTGTATCATATACAACTCTTCCTCAAGGAAACCATTGAGGAACGCCGTTTTGACATCCATCTGCCAAATTTCTATTGCTAACATGATTCTGACGGACTTAAGCATCACTACGGGAGAGAAAGTCTCATCGTAGTCGAGCTTTATAGACGGTGACATTACCGTCCACATCCGTCTTCCTCTTAAAGATCCATTTATTCTGAATGGCCTTTCGCCCTTCAGGTAATACTTCCAAAGTCCATACTTTGTTTTCATACATTGATCCTATCTCAGATTTCATGGCCTCTAATCATTTGTTGGAATCCGGGCCCACCATCGCTTCTCCATAGCTCGCAGGTTCATCGTTGTCCAACAACATGACCTCTAAGATAGGGTTACCGTACCACTCAGGTGCAGTACGTGTCCTTGTCGACCTACGAGGTTCGATAGTAACTTGATCCGAAGCTTCATGATCATCATTAGCTTCCTCTTCAACTGAGGTAGGTTCCACAGAAACATCTTTCTGTGCTGCGCTACTCTCTGGCAAAAGTAAAGGTTCAACAACCTCATCAAGTTCTATCTTCCTCCCACTCAATTCTTTCGAGAGAAACTCTTTCTCGAGAAATGACCTGTTCTTAGCGACAAACCCTTTGCCTTTGGATCTGAGATAGAAGGTGTACCCAACCGTCTCTTTTGGGTATCCTACAAAGACCCATTTCTCCGCTTTGGGTTCCAGCTTTTCAGGCTGAAGCTTTTTGACATAAGCATCGCATCCCCAAACTTTAAGAAGCGACAACTTTGGTTTCTTGCCAAACCACAGTTCATACGGTGTCGTCTCAACGGATTTAGATGGTGCCCTATTTAAAGTGAATGCATCTGTCTCTAACGCATAACCCCAAAATGATAGTGGCAAATTGGCAAGAGACATCATAGACCGCACCATATCCAATAGGGTTCGATTACGACGTTCGGACACACCATTACGCTGTGGTGTTCTAGGCGGTGTCAACTGTGAAACAATTCCACATTGTCTTAAGTGATTGCCAAAGTCATAACTCAGATATTCTCCTCCTCGATCAGATCATAGGAATTTAATCTTCTTGTTACGATGATTCTCAACTTCACTCTGAAATTGCTTGAACTTTTCAAATGTTTCCAACTTATGCTTCATTAAGTAAATATACCCATATCTACTTAAGTCATCGGTGAAGGTGAGAAAATAATGATATCCACCGCGCGCCTCAATGCTCATCGGACACCACACATCAGTATGTATGTTTTCCAATAAGTCACTTGCGCGTTCCATTGTTCCAGAAAACGGGGTCTTAGTCGTCTTGCTCATGAGGCATGGTTCACACGTGTCAAGTGATTCAAAATCAAGTGACTCCAAAAGTTCATCAGCATGGAGCTTCTTCATGCATTTTACACCAATATGACCTAAGCTGCAGTGCCACAAGAAAGTTGTACTATCATTATCATCTTTTGGCATCAATGTTATGAACATGTGTATCATCACAATCGAGATTCAATAGGAATAAACCCCTCACATTGGGTGCATGACCATAAAATATATTACTCATATAAATAGAACAACCTTTATTCTCAGACTTAAATGAGTAACCGTCTCGCAATAAACAAGATCCAGATATAATGTTCATGCTTGACGCAGGCACTAAATAACAATTATTCAGGTTCATCACTAATCCCGATGGTAGTCGAAGAGCGAGCATGCCGACGGCGATCACATCAACCTTGGAACCATTTCCCATGAACATGGTCACTTCGTCCTTTGCCAGCCTTCGTCTATTCCGTAGTTCTTGCTTTGAGTTGCAAATGTGAGCAACCGAACCGGTATCAAATACCCAGGCACTACAACGAGAGTTGGTAAGGTACACATCAATAACATGTATATCATATATATCTTGTTTGGTGTTGGCCACCTTCTGGTTGGCCAGATACTTGGAGCAGTTCCGCTTCCAGTGGCCAGTACCCTTGCAATGAAAACACTCAGTTTCTGGTTTGGGTCCAGCCTTAGATTTCTTCACGGGAGGGGCAACTGCTTTGCCATTCTTCTTGGAGTTACCCTTCTTGCCCTTGCCATTCTTCTTGAAACTAGTGGTTTTATTGACCATCAACACTTGATGCTCCTTCTGGATTTCAGACTCAGCGACTTTCAGCATCGCAAACAGCTCGGTGACTGACTTGTTCATCCCTTGCATGTTATAGTTTAACACAAAGCATTTGTAGCTAGGTGGCAGTGATTGAAGAACTCTGTTAGTGATCGCCTCCGGCGGGAGTGGCACACCAAACTCAGATAGACGGTTTGAGTACCTAGACATTCTAAGTACGTGCTCACTGACAGACCCGTTCTCCTCCATCTTGCAAGCATAGAATTTATTGGAGGTCTCATACCTCTCGATCTAGGCATTCTTTTCAAAAATGAACTTCAACTCCTGGAACATCTCATATAATCCATGACGTTCAAAACGCCTTTGAAGTCCCGGTTCTAAGCCATACAACATAGCACACTGAACTAATGAGTAGTCATCCGTACCCGCCTGCCAGGCGTTCGTAACGTCTGCAGACGACTCAGGAGTGGGTGGCGCACCGAGCGGTGCATCAAGGACATAAGCCTTTTGGGAACCCGTAAGGATAATCCTCAGATTACGGGCCCAGTCTACAAAGTTACTTCCATCATCTTTCAGCTTGGCTTTCTCTAGGAACACATTGAAATTCTAGGGAACTACTACGCGAGCCATTGATCTATAACATAAATTTGCAAAGACAACTTAGACTATTGTTCAAGATAATGAGTTTAGTTAATCATATTACACAAAAACTCCCTCTCAAAATGACATCCCTCAGGTCATCCGAGTGCTACATGATCCAAATTCACCAACCCAAGTCCGATCATCACGTGAGATGAGGTGTTTTCAATGCTGAACATCTCTATGTTGATCATATCTACTATATGACTCATGTTTGACGTTTTGGTATCTTATGTTCTGAGGCCATGTCTTTACATGCTAGGCTCGTCAAGTTTAACCCGAGTGTTCTGCATGTGCAACACTGGCTTGCACCCGTTGTATGCGAACGTTGAGTCTATCACACCCGATCATCACGTGGTGCTTTGAAATGACAAACTTTCTCAACGGTGCACACTCGGGGAGAACACAATATTATCTTGAAATTTCAGTGAGGGATCACCTTATAATGATACCCTCGTCCTAAGCAAAACAAGGTGTATAAAAGGATTAACATCACATGCAAATCATAAGTGACATGATATGGCCATGAACTTGTGCTTTTGATCTCCATCTTCAAAGCACTGACATGATCTCCATCGTCACCGGCATAACACCATGATCTCCATCATCATGATCCCCATCATCATGTCACCATTGGGGTTGTCGCGCCAACCTTGCTTCTACTACTATTGCTACCGCTTAGTGATAAAGTAAAGCATTATATAGCGCTTAATGATTGACACGCAGGTCAGACAATAATTAAAGACAACCCTAAGGCTCCTGCCGGTTGCCGTAAGCATCGACATGAAAGTCGATATAAATTATTACAAAGCATGATCATCTCATACATCAAACATATAACATCATGTCTTTGGCCATATCATATCA
This sequence comes from Elymus sibiricus, assembly GCA_039707655.1. Lineage (NCBI taxonomy): Eukaryota > Viridiplantae > Streptophyta > Magnoliopsida > Poales > Poaceae > Elymus > Elymus sibiricus. Next base: position 413,362,607 of record CM077675.1, on the reverse strand, counting down.
CAACATACCATGCAAAAACAAGTTAGACGTCCTCTAATTTGTTTTTGCATGTTTTACATGGCTGCTATGGTATCTAGCAAGAACGATTCTTACCTACACAAAACCACAACGGTGATATACAAGTTGCTATTTAACCTTCTACAAGGTCTACCCTTTGTCGAATCCGATCAACCTAAGGTGGGAGAGACAGACACCTGCCAGCCATCTATATGCAACAAGTGATTGCCAGTCGATGGAACCGGTCTTTCGTACGTGGACGAGTAAGGTTGGTCCGAGCCGCTTCATCCCACAATACCGCTAAATCGAGAAAAGACTAAGGAAGGAAGAATCTGAATATCAACGGCCACAAACTCCTTTGTGTTCTACTCGTGATGCAATCTACGCAAAGACCTAGCTCTGATACCACTGTTGGAGAACGTTGCATGGGAAACAATTTTTTATCCCACGAACACCCAAGATCAATCTAGGAGATGAGCATCTATGAGAGGAGAGATCGGATCCACATACTCTTGTAGATCACTAAGCGGGAAGCGTTAAGAAAGACGGTTGATGTAGTCGAACATCTTCGCGATCCAAATCGCAAGCCGTCCCGCGATCCAATCACGATCTAGCGCCGAACGGACAGCACCTCCGCATTCAGCACACGTACAGCTTGATGACGATCTCCGCCTCCTTGATCTAGCAAGTGAGGGCGGAGAGGTAGATGAGTTCTCCGGCAGCACAACGGCGTGGTGGCGGTTGTGGTGATCTGATCCCACAGGGCTTTGCCGAACCAATCTAGTGGAGAATATGATCTAGAGGGAGAGAGAGGGCAGCACGTGGCTATTTTCTGTGTCCGACTGCCCTCAAAACGTCCACTATATATAGGAGGAAGGTGAGGGAGAGGCAGCCCTAGGGAAACCCTAGGGCTGTTTGGCCGATCGGCCAAGGGGGGAGAGTCCTCCCCCCACTCGGACTCCTCCTTCCACAAGAGGGAGGTGGAGTCCTGGGAGGACTCCCCACTTGGCCTCTTCCTCCTCCTTCGCATAGGCCCTTAGGGGCTGGTTGCCCAGCCCACCAGGGGCTGGTGCACCACCCCTAAGGCCCATGTGCCCCCTGGAGTGGGTGGCCCCCTCCCGGTGGACCCCCGGAACCCTCCCGGCAGCCCCGGTACATTACCCGTGACGCCAGAACTTTTTCCGGTGACCAAAACGGGACTTCCTATATATCAATCTTTACCTCCGGACCATTCCAGAGCTCCTCGTGACATCCGGGATCTCATCCGGGATCCGAACAACCTTCGGTCACCAACATACTTAACTCAATAATACCGAAACGTCACCGAACGTTAAGTGTGCAGACCCTGCGGGTTCGAGAACTATGTAGAAATGACCGAGACACCTCTACGGCCAATAACCAATAGCGGGACCTGGATGCCCATATTGGTTCCTACATATTCTACGAAGATCTTTATCGGTTGAACCTGTATGCCAAGGATTCAGTTAATCCCGTACACTGTTCCCTTTGTTTATCGTTATGTTACTTGCCCTAGATTCGATCATCGGTATCTCCATACCTAGTTCAATCTCGTTACTGGCAAGTCTCTTTACTCGTTCCGTAATACAAGATCATGTGGCTAACTCTTTAGACACTTTGCTTGCAAGGCTCATTGTGATGTTGTATTACCGAGTGGGCCCTGAGATACCTCTCCGTCACACGGAGTAACAAATCCCAGTCTTAATCCATGTCAACTCAACAGACACCCTCGAAGATACCTGTAGAGCATCTTTATAGTCACCCAGTTACGTTGTGACATTTGATACACACAAGGCACTCCTACGGTGTCAGTAAGTTACATGATCTCATGGTCATAGGAACAGATACTTGACATGCAGAAAATGATATCAATAAACTTGACACGATCATATGCTACGTTCATAGTTTGGATCTTGTTCATCACATCATTCTCCTAATGAGACACCTCTACGGCCAATAACCAATAGCAGGACCTGGATGTCCATATTGGTTCCTACATATTCTACGAAGATCTTTATCGGTTGAACCTCTATGTCAAGGATTCAGTTAATCCCGTACGCTGTTCCCTTTGTTTATCGTTATGTTACTTGCCCTAGATTCGATCATCGGTATCTCCATACCTAATTCAATCTCGTTACTGGCAAGTCTCTTTACTCGTTCCGTAATACAAGATCCTGTAGCTAACTCTTTAGACACTTTGCTTGCAAGGCTCATTGTGATGTTGTATTACCGAGTGGGCCCTGAGATACCTCTCCGTCACATGGAGTAACAAATCCCAGTCTTGATCCATGTCAACTCAACAGACACCCTCAGAGATACCTGTAGAGCATCTTTATAGTCACCCAGTTACGTTGTGACGTTTGATACACACAAGGCACTCCTACGGTGTCAGTAAGTTACATGATCTCATGGTCATAGGAACAGATACTTGACATGCAGAAAACGATATCAATAAACTTGACACGATCATATGCTACGTTCATAGTTTGGATCTTGTCCATCACATCATTCTCCTAATGATGTGTTCCCATTATCAAATGACAACTCTTGTCCATGGCTAGGAAACCATAGCCATCTTTGATCAACGAGCTAGTCCACTAGAGGCTTACTAGGGACACATTGTTGTCTATGTACCCACACATGTATTTGAGTTTCCAATCAATACAATTGTAGCATGGATAATAAACATTTATCATGAACAAGGAAATATAATAATAACCATTTTATTATTGCCTCTAGGGCATATTTCCAACACTTCAAGCTCATACCGTCATCACATCCTCTTCACAGTTAGGCCGAGCATCTCCGCTGCCCCCACCTCTTTTCAAGTAAGCCATCTTCTTCTTCAGATCTACGGTTATTCATCCTTGTTCTTGACTCCTCCGGTAGCACTCCGTTCATCTGCGATTAGAGCTAGTTCGTATGTAGCTTTCACGAGTTCCGTCGTAGAAACAGAAACGGCTTCAAAAGCAGATCCATTTTGCGTTTTATATCTCCGAAAAATCTTTGGGAATCACTGCATTGGGCCTCTACCACTTCCATGCTCTACTATTTAGGATTAGCAAATATTTTCTTTTTGAAGCCTCGGTAGATCCATAATTGTAGCCAGTTTGGTAGGAAACTGTTTGTCTCATACTTAGCAAAAAACATCAAATCCCTGAGTTGGAGTGAGCCGCCCTTATCCTTGCCGGCTTAATCTTACGATTGCAAACTGCCATATGTCGACGCTTTCTTTTAAACAACAAACTTGCCACTGCGATTGTAACTCGCCACCTTCAGAAAATGTTAGTTCATATACTAGCCATATCAAACGATTTACTCATCGTAGATGATTGAACCGCCTGTCTTCTTAACCACATGTTTAAGTCGTCTCTTTATCTGATTCAGGCGACTTACAATGTTAAAATCCACCACCACTACTACTTGCAATTGGGTGCCCACTCAGGTCTCTGAGGCTGTCTTGAAAGATTATGAAGAGAATGGGTTCCTGCCACCTCAAAAGGCAGTGGGCTGGCGAGTCATTCTTGGAGAGGAAATCCCTAAGCCAGAAGAGGGAGAATTGGTAATATTTTTGGATCACCTTCAGAGGGGTTTTTCACCTCCCGGGTCAAAGTTCTTCCAGGACGCCTTGCATTTCTTCAAACTTTATCCTCAAGACTTGGGCCCCAATTCCATATCAAACCTTTGTCAATTCCAAGTGTTTTGCGAGGTGTATTTGCAAATGGAGCCTACTGTTTCCCTGTTCAGGGAATTCTTTTACTTGAACCGACAGACCGAATGTGCAGAAGGCCCTAGCCTAGAAGTTGGTGGAATTTCAATTAAAAGATGAAGAGGTGTCCTTTTCCCTGCCGCCATTCTACCAAGTCACCCCAAAGGGTGGAATAAGATCTAAGAACACTGCTCCTGCTGATGAGAATCCTCTGTCGGTTTACATACCTCATCGCCTTCCCATGGATTTCGATCCTCCTGGTTAGGTACCTGCCGAAGAGCGTGCTCAACAAGCCCATGTTTATCCGAAACTAAGGGCTTTGTTAGCCAATGGTCTAACGGGGGTTGATTTAACCCGGTGCTGGGTGTCTTGGCGAATCTTGCCACTGAGCCTCCATGACAGATTGATGTATGCCTACTCCGGGGACTTGGAAGATCCTCAACGATCCAGTTAATATTCATTAGATGCTGGCGAAATAAACCAGATGGTGAAGAGGTTATTGGGTGGAAACTTGAAACTTGCAGCAAAGACAGGCTAAAGCCTTTCTATGCTCTTAACCCGGCTCCTTCGGTAAGAAAATCCTTAATTTCTCAATCCAAGCTTCCAAAGATTCTTCTTATCTTCTTGTTTGCTTACCCTTAGTTATTAACTTCATAGGCCAAGTCCTCCTTTTGGGGTAAGAGACGGACCAAGACCGCGGCTAACAAGACTAAAGCCGCCCCAAGTAGAAAAAATAATAAGCCGTCTGCTGAAGGGCCGTCTCACATGGACGAGCCAGCCGCGACTGATACTCAATCAGAGGTAAAACCTTTCTTTGTTGTTTTTCTTTATTGAACCCGGCTAAAGCCATTTCCTTTGTAAGGTGATGTTGAAACAAGCCGTGCAGAGGATGTTGAGGTAATTTCTACTTCCTCTGACTCAGAAACTTTGTCGCTATTGAAAACGAGACGGGTTGTTCGAAGGGTAAACTTCTCTCATCCGGACACTCATCTGGATCCTTGCTTTATTTTGAAGAAAACTCAACACCAGTCTAGGCATCAGACCCGGAGTGGGAGCGGCAACCTTGTTGATGGCTTACCAGAAAAACTAACCGCCCGCAAATGACCAGCCAAGGTATTTTAACACTTCAATTCTTCAAGGGGGCTTCAATCTTAATATGCCAAATCCTTTACTCCAACGTTTTGGTTGATCAGGAGTCACCACCTTCGTCAGGCGACTCCACCGCATCAAAACTGGCACCCTTTGTTATCAATCCTGGGTGAGTTCCTCCTTGCTATTTTGTTTGTTTTTTGAACAGGCTATTATGCCTTATACCGAATTCTTCGCTTCATGCAGGGCCAAAGTCAAGAAAAGGAAAACTGACGGGTCTTCTGATGATCCTGAAGCCTTTGAACCGGAGATTCCTGATCTGGCGCCTCCCGAAACTCATATTGATCAATCTGAAGACCACCAGGAGGTCCAGGACGACTTGCCTCCTTCAACTGAGCCAGCCAATATTGACACCGTGGATGCTGTGGCGACTCAGACATCCAATCGTGAGCCGCCCACTCCTCATGCGGCGACTAAAGATGCCCCTGAGGTTATCATTACCGGGCGGGTCATACTACCCCTGAGGTCTCCATGGTGTTGGTGAAAACTATTGCCAAGAATGAAGCGGTGCCACTAGAGAAGGAGAAAGATAAGCTGGATTTTCCCAATTATGAAAATTTCAGCGTTGAAGAACTTCATGCCGGCTATCTGGATCGCCTACTGACGAGCCGAGAAATGGAGATCGGCCTTGTGAGTATGATGAAGAATAAATATGAGGTATATTCCTCCTTTGTTTACCATATATCCCTATGTAGCCCCCAAGGGCCGGCTCATCTTCTTAAGATGAGTCGGGTCTTTATAATTGATTTGATCTTCAACCTGTAGCCTCCAAGGGCCAGCTCATCTCTTTGAGATGAATTGGGTCTTGATCGTGTCTCTACATAAAAAGATTTGTATACATTAGCCCCCAAGTGCCAAATATATTTCTTGCAATCTGCTTGGGACTTGTTTAATTTCTTTTGTTTAACTCCACAGGAATCTTTGAAAGCAGCCGAGTCAAGTATAATCGGCTTGAAGGAGGACCTGGAGAAAAGGCAAAATGCCCAGGAGGATGTTGAAGAAAAACTCCGACTCTCTTTGGTCGAATTAGAGAACGCCAAAGCAGATTTCTTAAAGGAGATGGAATCCTTTGATTCTGAAAAGGTGATTTTAACCAAGCGTGCATAAGATGCTGACGGTCAACTTAACCCGGTCACCGAGGAGCTGTCTGAGTTGAAGCGGCATATTGCTCGGATGACCGAAGCTATTTTTGGTAAGTACACATGACTTCTCCCTTTGTGATATATGAATAACAGTCGCATGATGACTCACATATCAATGATATTTTGCAGGCCCTCGGATGAGCAATCTCAAAGATAACAGCCTCCTGATGCTTAAAGCCACATACTCATTGACGGAGCAGCTTTATGCCGGAAGTCATCTTGTGCTTAGGGCAATAATGGGAGCCAAGCAGCCTTTAACACTCATCAAGAATGTGCTGGAATGCTTGTCTACCATTCCTGAGCAAGTTCAAGATCTAAAGAGGTCATCCGCCCGAGCCGGTGCAGCATATGCGTTGAGCCATGCTTTTGCTTATGCACCGGAGCTTGACCGGGCCGAATTACCAAAATGCCTTGTGAGTATCCACTCAACTCGTGTCTGAAATGAAGCTGAAAATTTGTCAGGCGGCTTATAATGCTGATCATTCAAAGATTCCTCCACCCAATTTTGCACCAATGAGTTTGGTTCCCCAACGGCGTAAACATATCTTTGCCCCCGAAGTTGACCCGTCATCTGTTTTTGATGATGAAGCCGTGTTCGAAGCTTTGTCCCATTGTAACTGGGATGTGGACAATCTTCAGATTCAAGAACCCGAAGACCTAGTGGTGGATAAGCTGGAGGCGTCTCATACACAAGCTTGAACTTGCAACTAACTCATTATGGAGCGATCGGCGAGTCATTCTGAATGGTGACACGAACTCCTTAGTCGCCGCCTGGCTGATTTAAGCCCCCATGGGCGGGTTAAAAAATATGTGACTCCTCGAGCTTGTAATAGCAGGAGCTTTTGCTCAAAAAACTGCTGAGTTGTGCCATCGCGCATGATTACGCCTTTGTTGCTGCAAGACTACTTTAAATCCCCGGCTTAATGCCATCTGTTGTTTCTGTTGCTTGCTCATTCTTATTGTAATGAATATTTTCGGCAAGGAACTGCACAAAATAAGCCGGTACAAAGCTTTAGAATCTGCTTAGTCTTAGAGCAGTTAATTTCCCCTTCAACAATGTTGAGATCATACGACTCATTAATTTTCTCAATCCGTTTTTTCCAAAACGTAAGCCGGCAATCACCTTGATCCTGAAACTTACTCGGAAACGGAATCTCATAAATCTTTTTTGAAATCAGGCTGGCCCAATGACACTCGGCCCTAAGAGATTAGGTGTCAAGACCCAAATCTTTTCCCTTGATATCATAAATTGGTGCTGGTCATGCAGCTGATAACCCGGCCCTATACAGGACGTGCCTGAAAAAGCTTTCGGGGTGACATCATAATGTTTATGACAACAAATGATATCATTAGAAGTTCATTCCCAAGGCTTTAGAAATATAGACTGGCTCTCTAGAGCCACCTCTGAAGATTTTTTAACTCTAATAAAAAGATGCTTAAATAATTCAACATGATATAATGATGCCCTGATGCAGACAACATATGTATGTAATATTTAAAAATGCTTGTCGACTTTCGAGGCTCATCAGGAAAAGATCGGCTTTCAAGGCTCGAGTCTTGCTTCAATGAAGCGGGTATGATAACCCATGGTTTGTCCTAGCTTTTCGTATGCCGGCTCTCTCATGACTCAAGCTGAAGTTTAACCTTGGTAAGTTCAGGGTCAAAAAAGGATTGACTTTTCAAGAGTACACGGGGTCATCTGATCGGAGTCGCATCAAGCACACATGCATGTTTAACCATATATGGCATTTTTGCCGGGTCAAGAGGGTGAGAAAGCTGAACTCGATGAGTTAGAAGCCCCCAAATGCCCAAAGTTTTGTGGAGTTTCCACTATGTTGTGGCATTGTTTTGCTGGGTCACAAGGGTGAGAAAGCTGAACTCGATGAGTCGGAAGCCCCCAAGTGCCCACTGTTTCGAAAAATAAAGACTCATGCTCAATATATAGGCTGAAATGGCTAAAACCCCTTAACTTGGGAGTGCCGGCTTTATTAAACTCAAAACATAAATAAGTAAATACAGAATTTGCAGGGGGGGGGGGAATAATTACAAAAAAGGGGAGCCGATGGCTCTTAAATAAGATAAGGCCACTAATGTTTCAGGGCCGGCTTGTTTCTCCTTGGAGGCATAAAATCCTTCTCATAAAATCTTCTAAGGTATGTATTTTAATCAGGGATTCGGTCTCTAGTGGTACTGACTGTTATTCAGCTGTTTGGGATTACTATGAAATCCCCCTTGGTTGTTATGCTGACTTCCTTGGCCAGAATGTTGTCCACCGCCATGATTTCCCTGATGTTGAAACCAGCCCCTGGGCCACCTTGTGACCCGGCTGGGCCGTGTTGACCCGGATGTCCTTCACCGTTGTTTCCAGGATTATTTGGAAAAGCTTGGTTGCGGAACTCTTGCATAATATAGCAGTTTTCCCATGAATGAGCTGCCGGCTTATCCGGAGTACTGTGCTTGGGACACGGCGACTTGAGCGCCTCCTCATAGTTACAAGGCTTGTTTCCATTGTATGCACCACCAGGACGGCCGTTACGCCGCTGATTCTTAAAACCAGTATTTGTATTGGCAATGAAATCAGACCCGCCATCAGGCTGTTTTCGCTTGTTGGCTTGAGCCGCCTGGTTACCACCGTGGCCATGGTGGCTCTTTCCTCCTTCACTTTTTTTGCCTTTAACTGTCTTGTCCTCATCTGAGCCTGGATCCTTGGTACTATCCGACTCGGCATATCCAGTCAAGACGTCCATTAAGTCGCTCATGTCCTGTACCTTCCGCTTGAGCCTCCCAAGTTTCTGAATCAAAGGCTGGAAGTGACAGTTCTTTTCCAAGATTAAAACCGCTTGAGCTGCCGTGATGCTATCTGATGAGTGGATAATTTCCGCAACCCGGCTGTAAATCCACTATTGTCATGGGCTTCTTGCAAGTTCCTTGGAAGTTCTTAATGAACACAATGCTGTAAATCCACTATTGTCATGGGCTTCTTGCAAGTTCCTTGGAAGTTCTTAATGAACCGCTCTTTCAGCTCTGCCCAAGTGTTGATGGAGTTGGGCGACAAGTTTTTCAACCATGTCCGAGTTGGTCCTTCCAACATCATGGTTAAATACTTGGCACATACGGCATCACTGACATCCAACATGTCCATGGCCAACTCATAACTCTCAATCCAAGCTGCCGGCTCAAGATCCGCCGTGTAATTTGGCACCTTTTGAGGCCCCTTGAAGTCCTAAGGCATACGCTCCACGTGAAGAGCCGGCGATAGGCAAGATATCCCAATCGTCCTACTGTTAGTCCCAGCCCCCAAACTCGCTGGTTGAGGGTGAAATTGTTGAATCGCCCTGGCTGCTGCTTCGGCCTCTGCATGACGCGCGTTTCTGGCCACGTCAATGACAGCTTGGGCGTCTGATGGCATAGGCCGGGTTGGGGAGACCTGAGGCTGCTGCCTTCGCCCACTGCTAGAAATAGCCAGGGACTCCACACGGCGGTTTTGCTAGCATAAGGGGTGGATTGCATTCGTTCCCGGTAATATGAGTACTGCGCCTGTTGCACGACGACTGTTTTCAGCATCTCAATGGCGTTCTTGCTTCAATCTCAACAGGCGTGTTTCCAGTAATAGCATGTTGTCAACGGGATTGGAAAAGTGGCCTCGTGGGGTCTGGAATCGTTGAGGCGGGGAATGAGCCAGCGGCTGTTGAACCTCTTCCTCTTGTCGATTTCCAGGCATTTGAACAGTTCCTGGCGTCTGTTGCGGAATGGTAAAAAGCTACTGTGGCTGATACGTCTCCGTCGTATCTATAATTTTTGATTGTTTCATGCCAATATTCTACAACTTTCATATACTTTTGGCAACTTTTTATATTATTTTTGGGACTAACATATTGATCCAGTGCCCAGTGCTAGTTTGTTGCATGTTTTTTGTTTCGCAGAAAATCCATATCAAACGAAGTCCAAACGGGATAAAAACTTACGGAGATTTTTTTTGGAATATGTGTGAATTTTGGGAAGTGCAATCAACAGAAGGCGTTGCCCGAGGGGCCCACAAGCCATAGGGGCGCGCCCCGGGGGGTAGGGCGCGCCAGGGTGGCTTGTGGTCACCCCGTAAGGCGGTTGGTGCCCTTCTTTCGTCAAAATAAAGCTAATATCCGGATAAAAATCGTGTTAAAATTTCAGGCCAATCGGAGTTACGGATCTCCGGGTATTTAAGAAACGGTGAAAGGCCAGAATCTGGGAAGGCAGAAACAGAAGGAAACAGAGAGAGAGATCCAATCTCGAAGGGGCTCCCGCCCCTCCACCGCCATGGAAGCGAAGGACCAGAGGAGAAACCCTCCTCCCATCTAGGGGGGAGGTCAAGGAAGAAGAAGAAGGAGGGGGGCTCTCTCCCCCTCTCTCCCGGTGGCACCGAAGTGCCGCCGGGGCCATCATCGTGATGACGATCTACACCAACAACTTCGCCGCCGTCATCACCAACTCTCTCCCCCTCTATGCAGCGGTTCAATACCTCTTCTCCCTGCTGTAATCTCTACTTAAACATGGTTCTCAACGCTATATATTATTTCCCAATGATGTATGGCTATCCTATGATGTTTGAGTAGATTCGTTTTGTCCTATGGGTTGATTGATGATCATGATTGGTTTGAGTTGTATGTTTTATTATTGGTGCTGTCCTATGGTGCTCTCTGTGTCGCGCAAGAGTGAGGGATCCCCGTTGTAGGGTTTGCAATATGTTTATGATTCGCTTATGGTGGGTGGCGTGAGTGAGGGAAGCACAGACCCGAGTAAGTAGGTTGTTTACGTATGGGAATAAAGAGGACTTGATACCTTATAATGCTATGGTTGGGTTTTACCTTAATGATCTTTAGTAGTTGCGGATTCTTGCTAGAGTTCCAATCATAAGTGCATATGATCCAAGTAGAGAAAGTATGGTAGCTTATGCATCTCTCTCATATAAAATTGCAATAATGATTACCGGTCTAGTTATCGATTGCCTAGGGACAAATAATTTTCTTGTGACAAAAAGCTCTCTACTAAGACTAACTTAGTTGTTTCTTCAGCTAAACATCCCCTAGATTTTATTTACGTGCTCTTTATTAGCTTGCAAACCTATCATATCACACCTACAAAGTACTTCTAGTTTCATACTTGTTCTAGGTAAAGCGAACGTTAAGCGTGCGTAGAGTTGTATCGGTGGTCGATAGAACTTGAGGGAATATTTGTTCTACCTTTAGCTCCTCATTGGGTTCGACACTCTTACTTATCCAGAAAGGCTACAACTGACCCCCTATACTTGTGGGTTATCAAGACCTTTTTCTGGGACCGTTGCCGGGGAGCAATAGCGTGGGGTGAATATTCTCGTGTGTGCTTGTTTGCTTTATCACTAAGTAGATTTTATTTGTTGTTCTAAGTTTTTCTCTATCTTTAGTTATGGATATGGAACAAGAAATACCAAAAAAATTAGTTGAACCTACTACACCAATGGTTGAAGAACCACCCAAAATCTATCACGCTGTTGAAGCTTTTTACTTGGATCATCTTCGATCCGTTTGTGCTCGTGCTGAAACCCCAACTAGCTTAGTTGACGGCAAATCATTAAATGAGCATGCTTATTATGTGCGACACCGCTTATCTCCAAAAGGGAAACTTTCATGGCATCATATTAATACTTTGCAAAGCTATGCTTGGAATTTATGCGAAATTTATGATTTTACTTGTTGTTCTGAAGACCCTAAAAAACACCTTCCCTATCAATGTGAGTTTAAGGATAATGGAATTGTATCTTCTTATGCCAAGGGTGTTTATAATTACTATGATATTGAGCAAATTGAAGAATTTGTTGCTTTTAAGGGTGCTTATGAAATTGCTTCTTTGATTGAAAAGTATGATGCTACTCTTTACAAATCTGAAAGTTTTCCCATACTTAAATATTGCTATGAAAACTATGCTTCTAATGCTTATGTTAAGCCATATATTGAGGACTCTTCCGCTGTCCAAGAGGAGACTAATATTTTGCAGGAAACTATGTTAGAAGAAAATGATGACACTGTGAGCTCATTTGATGAAAAAGATGACGAGGAGAGCGAAGAACAAAAGGAGGAAGAGCGGACTAGCTACCCGTGCCCACCTTCTAATGAGAGTAACTCTTCAACTCATACATTGTTTAATTTCCCTTCGTTCTTACCGAAGGATGAATGCTATGATAATTGCTATGATCCCTTGGATTCGTTTTGAAATATCCCTTTTTGATGAACTTGATGCTTGCTATGCGTGTGGCCATGATGCCAATATGAATGATGCTTATGGAGATGAACTTGCTATAGTTCCTTATGTTAAACGTGAAATTGTTGCTATTGCACCCACACATGATAGTCCTATTATCTTTTTGAATTCTCCAAACTACACTATATCGGAGAAGTTTGCACTTATTAAGGATTATATAGATGGGTTGCCTTTTACTATTACACATGATGATTTTGATAGATATAATATGCATGTGCTTGCTGCTCCTACTCGCAATTATTATGAGAGAGGAACTACATCTCCACCTCTCTATGTTTCCAATATGATAAAATTGCAAGAAACTGCTTATGCTATGTATTGGCCTTTACTTGATGTGCATGAATTGTTCTTTTATGATTGCCAATGCATAGGAAGAGAGTTAGACTTCGTTGTTGCATGATATATGTTAATTTTTGCTCACTACTAAATTACAAATCATTGTTAATTAAAATTGGCATTGATATACCTTGGGATCCGAGTGGATCAATTACTTGAGCACTTTATGCCTAGCTTAATGGATTTAAAGAAAGCGCTGCCAGGGAGACAACCCGGAAGTTTTAGAGAGTCATTTTATTCTGTTGTGTGCTTTATATAGTTTAAAAACAAAAAAAATAAAGAGGGGAACCTTAAACTTTTTCAAAAAGAAAAGTGAAAGTGAGAGAGACGAGCATTGTTAAAATGGGAGCATGCCTTGAACTTTGTTCATGCCCATGGAAACCTTGTGAATCTTAATTACAGAAACTTTTCAACAAAAATAATTATCCCCTTGTATAAATCCATTGTATTATAAAAATAATGTGCCAAGATTTGCCTTTAGGATGATTAGATTGCTTGTATGGTGTGTGAGGTGCAAAAACAGAAACTTTGGCTGTAGTGCGTGAATTTACATTTTTTACTGGAATGTCCAAAGTTTCTGAAATTTTTTACACAGTACTGCTAGGAAATTTTTTTATTTTGTCCTAATTTTTCAGAATTTTTAGAGTTACAGAAGTATGGTGAATGTTCAGATTAGTACAGACTGTCCTGTTTTTGACAGATTCTGTTTTTGATGCATTGTTTTGCTCGTTTTGATGAAACTATCGATTGTATCAGTGGTATAAGCCATGGAAAAGTTATATTACAGTGGCTACAATGCAAAAACAAAATATGAATTGGTTGGCAACAGTACTTAAAGTTGTAATTTGCTTTATTATTACTAACGGATCTCACGAGGGTTTTGTTAAGTTTTGTGTGCTAGAAGTTTTCAAGTTTTGGGTGAGATCACGATGGATGAAGGAATAAGGAGTGGAAAGAGACTAAGCTTGGGGATGCCCCGGAAGGCATCCCCTCTTTCTTCTAACAACCATCGGTAATTTTACTTGGAGCTATATTTTTATTCGTCACATGATATGCGTAAATCTTGGAGCGGCGTGTGCTTTTTATTTTTTCTTTTAATAATGCACCATGCTGGTATGAGAAAGTCCTTGGTTGATTTATAGAAGGCTCTTTGCACCTCACTTATATCTTTTGAGTATGGCTTTGTAGAATGCTTCATGTGCTTCACTTATATCATTTGAAGTTTGGATTGCCTGTTTCTCTACACATAGAAAACCGCCATTTGTAGAATGCTCTTTTGCCTCACTTATATTTGTTAGAGCGTGGGCATATCTTTTGTAGAAAGAATTAAACTCTCATGTTTCACTTATATCTATTTAGAGAGTCAACAGGAGTTGGTCATTCACATGGTTAGTCATAAAATCCTACATAAAACTTGTAGATCACTGAATATGATATGTTTGATTCCTTGCAATAGTTTTGCGATATAAAGATGGTGATACTAGAGACATGCTAGTGACTAATAGTGGATTGGTAGAAATATTTGTGTTAAAGTTTGTGATTCCCGTAGCATGCACGTATGGTGAACCGTTATGTGAAGAAGTCGGAGCATGATTTATTTATTGATTGTCATCCTTTGTGTGGAGGTCGGGAGCGCGCGATGGTTAACTCCTACCAACCTCTCCCCTAGGGGCATGCGTCTAATACTTTGTTTCAATAGCTAATAGATTTTTGCAATAAGTATGTGAGTTCTTTATGACTAATGTTGAGTCCATGGATTATACGCACTCTCATCCTTCCACCATTGCTAGCCTCTCTAGTACCGCGCAACTTTCGCCGGTGCATTACACCCACCATATATCCTTCCTCAAAACAGCCACCATACCTACCTATTATGGCATTTCCATAGCCATTCCGAGATATATTGCCATGCAACTTCCACCGTTCCGTTTATTATGACACGCACCATCATTGTCATATTGCTTTGCATGATCGTAAGATAGCTAGCATGATGTTTTCATGGCTTGTCCGTTTTTTATGTCAGTGCTACGCTAGATCATTGCACATCCCGTTACACCGTCGGAGGCATTCATATAGAGTCATATTTTTTTCTAGTATCGAGTTGTAATTCTTGAGTTGTAAGTAAATAAAAGTGTGATGATCATCATTATTAGAGCATTGTCCCATGTGAGGAAAGGATGATGGAAGCTATGACTCCCTCACAAGTTGGGATGAGTCTCCGGACTTTACAAATAAATAAAAGAGGCCAAAGAACCCCAAATAAAAAAAGAGGCCAAAGAAGCCCAACAAAAAAAATGAGAGAAAAGAGAGAAGGGGCAATGCTACTATTCCTTTTTCCACACTTGTGCTTCAAAGTAGCACCATGACCTTCATGATAGAGAGTCTCCTATATTGTCACTTTCATATACTAGTGGGAATTTTTCATTATAGAACTTGGCTTGTATATTCCAATGATGGGCTTCCTCAAATTGCCCTAGGTCTTCGTGAGCAAGCGAGCTGGATGCACACCCACTTAGTTTCTTTTTGAGCTTTCATACACTTATAGCTCTAGTGCATCCGTTGCATGGCAATCCCTACTCACTCACATTGATATCTATTGATGGGCATCTCCATAGCCCCTAGATACGCCTAGTTGATGTGAGACTATCTCTTTCTTTTCGTCTTCTCCACCTCCACCATATTCTATTCCACCTATAGTGCTATATCCGTGGCTCACGCTCATGTATTGCGTCAAAGTTGAAAAAGTTTGAGAATACTAAAGTATGAAACAATTGCTTGGCTAAAACCGGGGTTGTGCATGATTTAATACTTTGTGTGATGAAGATGGAGCATAGCCAGACTATATGATTTTGTAGGGATAACTTTCTTTTAGCTATGATATTTTGAGAAGACATGATTGCTTTATTAGTATGCTTGAAGTATTATTGTCTTAATGTCAAATGATAGACTATTGCTTTGAATCACTTGTGTCTTAATATTCATGCCATGATTAGATTATATGATCAAGATTATGCTAGGTAGCATTCCACATCAAAAATTATCTTTTTTATCATTTACCTACTCGAGGACGAGCAGGAATTAAGCTTGGGGATGCTGATACGTCTCCATCGTATCTATAATTTTTGATTGTTTCATGCCAATATTCTACAACTTTCATATACTTTTGGCAACTTTTTATATTATTTTTGGGACTAACATATTGATCCAGTGCCCAGTGCAAGTTCCTGTTTGTTGCATGTTTTTTGTTTCGCGGAAAATCCATATCAAACGAAGTCCAAACGAGATAAAAACTTACGGAGATTTTTTTTGGAATATATGAGAATTTTGGGAAGTGGAATCAACAGAAGGCGGTGCCCGAGGGGCCCACAAGCCATAGGGGCACGCCCTGGGGGGTAGGGCGTGCCAAGGTGGCTTGTGGTCACCCCGTAAGGCGGTTGGTGCCCTTCTTTCTCCACAAGAAAGCTAATATCCGGATAAAAATCGTGTTAAAATTTCAGCCCAATCGGAGTTACGGATCTCCGGGAATTTAAGAAACGGTGAAAGGCCAGAATCTGGGAAGGCAGAAACAGAAGGAAACAGAGAGAGATCCAATCTCGGAGGGGCTCCCGCCCCTCCGCCGCCATGGAAGCCAAGGACCAGAGGGGAAACCCTCCTCCCATCTAGGGGGGAGGTCAAGAAAGAATAAGAAGGAGGGGGGCTCTCTCGCCCTCTCTCCCAGTGGCACCGAAACGCCGCCGGGGCCATCATCGTGACGACGATCTACACCAACAACTTCGCCGCCGTCATCACCAACTCTCTCCCCCTCTATGCAGCGGTTCAATACCTCTTCTCCCCGCTGTAATCTATACTTAAACATGGTGCTCAACGCTATATATTATTTCCCAATGATGTATGGCTATCCTATGATGTTTGAGTAGATTCGTTTTATCCTATGGGTTGATTGATGATCATGATTGGTTTGAGTTGTATGTTTTATTATTGGTGCTGTCCGATGGTGCTCTCTGTGTCGCGCAAGCGTGAGGGATCCCCGTTGTAGGGTTTGCAATATGTTTATGATTCACATATGGTGGGTGGCGTGAGTGACGGAAGCACAGACCCGAGTAAGTAGGTTGTTTACGTATGGGAATAAAGAGGACTTGATACCTTATAATGCTATGGTTGGGTTTTACCTTAATGATCTTTAGTAGTTGTGGATGCTTGCTAGAGTTCCAATCATAAGTGCATATGAACCAAGTAGAGAAAGTATGTTAGCTTATGCCTCTCCCTCATATAAAATTGCAATAATGATTACCGGTCTAGTTATCGATTGCCTAGGGACAAATAACTTTCTTGTGACAAAAAGCTCTCTACTAAGACTAACTTAGTTGTTTCTTCATCTAAACAGCCCCTAGATTTTATTTACGTGCTCTTTATTATCTTGCAAACCTATCCTATCACACCTACAAAGTACTTCTAGTTTCATACTTGTTCTAGGTAAAGCGAACGTTAAGCATGCGTAGAGTTGTATCGGTGGTCAATAGAACTTGAGGGGGTATTTGTTCTACCTTTAGCTCCTCGTTGGGTTCGACACTCTTACTTATCGAGAAAGGCTACAACTGATCCCCTATACTTGTGGGTTATTAGTGGCACAAGGTTTAGTGGGAGCCCATGATGACGTCTCCTTTCGTAGACCGCCTCTGATGCTTCCCTCTGAACTCCCAAACACCAAGCCTCCGCTTTGAGGTGCTCTGTCTCCTGATGTAAACGAGATTGTAACTCTGCCATCCGCATGTTTTCCGCGTCGATCTCCTTCCGCACCTCAACTATTTGGCTATGCAGCTTAGTTAGCTCTATGTTGCGCTCTTCCTGGTTTTCTGAGGTGACTGGAGCTTCCATTAACTTCGCCATCTCAGCCATGAGATCGATCATGGCTTGAGCTGGCGTTTTAGCTGACCCGCCGGAACCTCCCGGAACTGTAGGATCCAAAGCCGCTGCAGCTCCTGCCATGTAGACGGCGACTTGGCGGGGTGACTCGTGATACTCTTCGGGAGCCTCAGACTCCAGCAAGCCCCCAAGCCGCCCATCGTAAAGGGGGTAGATCGACTCGGTATCCCCTGTTGATGATTTGCCATCCGAGTTGACAATGATGTTCCCGCTGGAGAACGGCTCGTCAGAAAGACTGACTCCCTGCGCGAAGCCGACGAAAACGTGACGGCATCCGTCTTGATCTCGGACAAGTTGGGGGCTCCGAGCCGGCTCGTCGAGGTTGGTGTAGATGTCCGACTCGGGAGCTGTTAAACCAATCTCGCCGACAAGAACTCCAGGCCCCTGCTCGATTGAGTCGACCTCCGTGCTCCGATCAGGCTTGACGACGCAAGTCTTGTCGCGGCGGCTCTTGATCATCTGACCGACCGCAAACTTCCCGAACCCTGGAAGGGGTCCCTTTGAAAACTCAACTCCATCGGGCGAGAGCCCCATGGTGGGCACCAACTGTCATGGTTTTGTCACGGCAGGTGTCCTCGTGCAAGGACTTAGGTGTGAGGCCATCGTTGTGGGGTGGCGACTCAAAGGGGTTGAACGGGAGAGAGAGTCGGATTTACCTAGGTTCGGCCCCTCCAATGGAGGTAATAGCCTACGTCCTGCTTTGTGTATATTGATGAGTAGATCTTCATTACAAGGGTGCGAAATCTCTAACCTAGCTTTCGAGAGATTGGAACTTAACCCTTTTGGCCCTAGGGGCTTGCCTTTATATACATGTCAAGACCTAGGGTTTACAACAGAGTCCGGGTCATACCGTGACTCGTATTTTACTATGTCTCTACCTTGTTTTACCTCTTGCACAAGATAATGAGTCGGCAGCTTCTGCCCCGTGGGCCTTGATCCACCATCCTCTGGAGTTGGGCTGCCTGGCGACTTAAGAGACCGTGATCTGTCCGTCCTATCTGTACGTCATGGCCCATCTCAATGTTCCTTAGAGAACTGTTAAGGTGTCAACCCGGCCCAATAGGGCGGGTTACATCACGGGGCTATATCCCCGACAAGTACCGTGGATGGCACTCTCGTAGGTGACAAGAGCGGATCCATGATAGTGTATTGCTGCGGTGTTAGTGGACTCATGTGGGCTTTCTCAAACTTATTCAAAGAACTAGTAGTCGTAGTACAGGTTAGCCAAGAGTCAAAGTTGGCTTGCTACATGAACCCCACTACTCCCCTTGTTGATACATGTGCATAAATAGACTAGGTCTGATTTAAAGACTTGCTGAGTACTTTCATACTCACGATTGCTTAATAATTGTTGCAGATGAGAACCAGGACCATCTGGTGGGTTCTATCTAGACGTCAACGACGACGAGTAGCTGGTATCCCAGGTACGATCTGATGCCCTGGGATGGGCTGTAGATAATCAGAATTTGTGCCTTTTTACCTTTCTACTGTCTATACTCTGACATCTTTAAGCTTCTGCATGGCTTGTATGACTTTGTGTGTATTACTTGAGTGTCGGGTCATGTGACCCCTACCTGTATGAACATAATATGCAAGGCTCTTCTGAGCCTTGTAAATAAATGTTGTGATGTTGTATGGTTATGTTGTGACACCATGGTTGTATCTATGCATATCGGGCATGTCGTGCGTACCTGTGACGTGCAATGGTATGTATGGGATTCGACACCTAGTTGTGTGCCTTAGTAGTACTCTTTACGGGGAAATGCCTCTTTGTACTTCCACCGAGCCTTGGTAGCTTGCTACTGCTCTGGACACATTGATTGACCGATGTGTATCCTTCTTTGCTATTGTGTCTGTCCCTACGGGGAAATGTCTCGCAGTGTAATGGAGTCCCCGTAGCCTGCTATCACTCGTCTACGTGTAGTTGATGATAGAAATGTTTCACGACGTAATGGAGTCCATGTAGCTTGCTACGACTCGTCTACACACGCTGATGACCGACACCTACATTGTTGGGTTATGTATGCCTGTCCCTATACAGATGTGCCACTTGGGTTCTTCGACTAGTCATGTCAATCCAGGTTCTCTGACATTTGAATGCTAGCAACATATTCACATACGTGAGCCAAAAGATGCAAACGGTCCCGTCCCAGGTAAGGTGGCATCCGTGGACACAACCGTGCGTGAGGCCGCAAAGTAATGTGAGGTGTTACATGGTGGATTCTTATGACTTAGGATCGGGGTCCCGACAGCGTTGGTATCAGAGCTTGACTGACTGTCGGATTACCAAGCCAAACTGGCTGAAGTTGAGTCTAGAAATGCTTTAGTTATGTAAGAGAATTGATTGTGGAAGGGAACGTAAGGCTCTTTTTACTTCTCTTCTCGAGTCATTCTATTCTGAGTCACCCTCTTCTTTTCTACGGGGTTTAAGAACTAGGCTTCTTACCAACCTCTCAGGATGATGAGTTACTAACCTTGGACTTGTAGACTAAGTTGTTTGAGATTCAACTCCAATTTTCATGTTTTGCTTCTGTGTGACAATCAGTTGGGTTAGAAACTTGAAGCTAGAAAGTTGAGTGGTTATGCTATCCAGTCTTTTGCAGGATGTCTCAAAATTATTTTTGAGTATTTTCAGCCGTTATGCTATCTGATTTCTGCTAGGAGCTCTAATGCATTTGCATTATCCTCTGTTTCAGATGCCTTCTCGTCCTCCCCATCAGGTTGTCCGTTTGACGAGGTGCATCGATGTACCTGGTCACACGGCCATGCTTGTCCGTATGATGATGGAGGCAGGATACCACTGGTACCCAGAGTACACAGTGGAGGAGTAGTACCATGATTTTAACCAGAGTTAGTACCTCTGTACTGTTAGGATCTACCCATCATACCCTGAAGCTGCTAAGCCTCTTCACTTGTCGTATGGGGTAGGTGTCACCAGAGATATGGCTGTACAGGATGCGGCCTACTATATGATGACGATTCTTCGAGCTAACCATGGGCTGCTGCAGAACACGGAGTTCTGCTATGTTCCAGCTTCTATTCTAGGCGAGGAGGGCTATTTGACTAGAGCCTACTATGATCATTCTCATGAGGATCCTAGGCTTCATGTCACTCCACGGGTTTTAGAGGCCAGAGATCGTGACACACATGCCCTTCGCATGGAGCTTTATGCTACTCGCACACGTCTTTGGACAACTCTGACACAGCTGGCACCAGTCGTTCAGACTGGGTATGGACATATGGACATGTTATGTCCGCTTGGGACTCATCTGCCTGCTCGTGTGGACTGGCCTGATATTGGAAGCATTGTTCCACTTCGTGGACCTCTGCTGCCGCCAGCCAGGGGACCTAGGCCACATCCGTGCCCTTATGGACCCTAGGGACCTCAGGCTAACGCGTTTCCGGGTCCGCAGGTTCAGCTCCTAGGTCATGGGGGTAATCTCTATGAGATGTTCTTTGGAGATGCGTGAGTTTGCATGTAGATGTTAGCAGTATTGTAGCAGTTGTATCCGCCATAGTCCTGCGTGTCTTGTGGGGTATAACTGAGGTGTGTACCGAGTTTCGGAGGTGTAGATAGATAATGTATAGGAAGCTTGGAATGCTTCCGATGAGTTGTATCATCAGCACCGTAGTTTGTACTTCAGCTTGAGCTTGTACTGAACTGTAATATGGTGTTTATGAACAATGGTATATGTATATGGCAGTTGGTTGTTACCATATTGTTCAGATGATCTTCTCTGCTTTCCATGTCTATCCAGTACATTCCATGTTGTCTAAACGTGGGTTTTGTTTCTCAGGATGGTTTCCACAAGGAAAAACCCCTCTCCTACTTATGAGCAGGGCGAGGGCAGCCAAGCAAGACAGGAGAATCTACCTCACCCGCCATCTTTGGCGGAGGTGATGCTTGAGGCGGAACACAACAAGAGAGAGACCAACCGTCTTCTCGAGCACATCGAGCAGAACACTACACGCCCTATGCGTAATGATGGGGTATCTCTGAATGACTTTGTCAGGCTGTACCCACCAAAGTTCCATCATTCTGTCGATCCTCTCGATGCGGATGATTGGCTTTCCAGTATGACCCTAAGCAACGCTCTGCAAATGTAGCCGAGGCGGAGAGGATCAACTTTGATGCATATTTCCTTGAGGGCCCCGCCAATCACTGGTGGGAAAATTATGAAGCTATGCGCCCTGCGGGCCCAGCAACCACTTGAACAGACTTCAACATCGCCTTCCACACTCACCATATCCCAGAGGGTCTTATGGACCGCAAGAGGGAAGAATTATGTGCCTTCACTCAGGGAAAGTTGTCCGTGGACGCCTACAGCCGTGAGTTTGGAAATCTTGCCCACTATGTGCCTGAAGAGGTGTCAATTGACGCCAAGAAGCAAGTAAGGTTCCGCAAGGGACTTAGCCCCGAGCTTCGTCATGATCTACATCTGCATGAGTGCGCCAGTTTCCAGGCCCTTGTCAACAAGGCCATCAATGCCGAGACTGGACAGACCGACTACGAGGCGACCAAGAAGCACTCTCGTGACTTCAGATCCTCATCCGGCTCAGGATCCCACAAGCGCCGGGTGTGGGTGCCCAACACTACTCTGCCGTCGAGGTACACCGCGAGGCCATCCTATGAGGCGCCTCGCCCAAATTAGACTAACCCTCCAGCCAAGACCTATGGTGGTCCTCCTGCCAATGCTGCTCCATGGTCCTCTACAGTGATCTGTTATAAGTGTGGAGAGCCAGGACACTACTCCCGTGAGTGCCCACAGAACAACGCCAAGTCCGCTGGACGTGTAAAGCCAGGCAAGGCGTATTATGTGAAGCCAACCCCTACTACCACTACACCAGATATGGCTTTTTGGGATGAACTTTAGTGATGAATGCCCGTTTACTCACAAATGCTTCGTCTTTAGTGACAAACCATCCAGTCATCACTAATTCACATGTAAATAGTGACCAAACCCCTTTTCTCCACAAAAGAAGCCACTAGTGACAACTTAGTAGTGATGAACTAGAGTGTTGTCACTATTTTATCTAGCATTAGTGGGAAATTGTATGTCGTCACCAGCGTATGTAGCAGTGACAACTATATAGTGATGAATCATAGTGTTGTCACTAGTGACTACACAGTTGTGACAAAACATGTTCCGCCACAAAAGTTCCATAGTAGTGACGAGCTTGTAGTGGTGACTTTGTATGTGTCACAATTTTATCTTAAATAGCGGCAACTTTGTCATCACTAGTGTACCTAGCGGCGATCAAACATTCCGGTATTACAATGACACCATAATAGTGACAATTGTATCGTGATGATGTGAACCTAGGAGCTGACCGGTTGGCGAGCTCCTATGGCTTCGGCCCTCTAGGACCAAACAAGGAACATCAAGCTCCAATTCCAGGACTTGATCCCAAACCTGGAGTTTTGGGGTTTTCTAATTCTGAAAAAAGCAAACAAAATAAGAAAAGCATGAAAATTGTCATGTTTGTCATCATATGGTCCCTGTAGGGCATGGTAAAAAGATGAGAAAGATTCGCAAAAGTTATGATGTACATAGCTTAAAACTGAATCCTCTCCGAGGAAATGCGTGGTTTTAAGAGAGAACGAGTCTAGTTCGAAGGCGAACCGACTGATGCTTCATCTATTAGAATTGAAATTTTCTCTACACTCGGAGTCTGTTTGCAATATTTAAGTCATTATGTGCATTTCTAGAAATTATGTGCATTTCTAGAAATTTGGCATCTTTCGGAGTCTGTTTGCAATATTTAAGTCAATATGTGCATTTCTAGAAATTTAACGAATACAATTTAAGTTTGAACTGCAAGTGATTGAAAAGATTTGCAAAATTGGTTGGAAAAAGCATGACAATGTTTCGCAAAATTTATGACGTACACTGCTTAGAAGTCAAACTATCTTCGAGCAAAAATGTGGTTTCGAGAGAGAACAAGTCTAGTTTGAAGCTAAAGTGACCGATGCTTCATCCATTGGCATTGATTTTTTTTTCTACACTCAAGATACACAACTAAATGATCCATGCCAAAAATTTGTCATCTTTCGGAGTTTCTTTGCTATATTTAATACATTAAGTGCACTCCTAGTTATTTAATGGATATAATTCAAATTTGAATGGCAAGTGGTTGAAAAGGTCCGCAAAATTGGGTTGAAGAATCATATTCATGTTTTTAAGTGTGTGCTTAGGCCTTATGGCAAAAAATGCCGAACATGAGGGTGCAAAGACTCAACCTTGAAGATGGAGTTTTTTGGTTTTTTAATTCTGAAAAAATGCAAACAAACTTCAAAAAGCATGAAAATTGGAACAGTGTCATCATATGATACCTGTAGGGCATGGTAAAACTTGAGGTAGTTTCAAGAAAGTTATGACGTATATTGCTTAGGAACTGAACCATCTCTACTATGCGTATGTATGAGAATATGCATATGTACTATGTAAAAAAATACCTAAGAGGGGCGTGACTATGCCTTGCATATAGCAAGGTAGAAGCCAGCTCCGCGCGCTTGGTTGCCTCTAGAAGCCGGTGATGGGCCAGCCCAGTAGGGACCTGGTTTGGAGACACTGGTGTCATGACAACATCACGATGACATCACACTAATGACATTTATTCCTTTTGGTTTTAAATGAATATATTGTAAACACTTAAATTTACTTACATTTGGAAAAATGAAACTCAAAAATGTTACTAGCTTTTACAAAATGTTTATAGCTTTTAGAAAAAAATTGTGACAATGAAAACAGATTCCCACATTCAATAATACAATATATGTGAAATTTGAAAAATCTGTATGAATGTACAAAAATATTCGTGTAGTTTATAAAAAAATGTTTTTACCATTAAAACGATGTGTAACATCTATTTGGAAAATGTTAACGTGTATTCAAAAAGGGTGTTCAAAAAATATATACTTTTTAAATGTACATGATGTATTTTTTAAATGTCCAACATGTATGCAAAAAATGTTTCACATGTGCGCTAAAAATGTACATTGTGTAACCGAGAAGAGTAGACATGTGTTTAAAAAGGAAAACCGATAACACTACCAAATGTTAAACCCTGTATATACAAATGTTGAATATGTATTTAGAAAATGTTAAACATGTATATAAAAATAATACTGATTTATATGAAAAATGTACATGCTGTTCGACTCGCTCTGCGCTCGAACTCAACTTGGTGAGAGGGCATTTGTTCAACGTTATTTTGTACCAAGAAGAACTTGAATATTGTTGATAGTATTAAAGGAAAAAGTGAAGAGAAGGGTGAATCGACAACTTACTTTCTTTCTTCTCTCCAATGTAACTAACCTCCATAATTAACTTTTTTCATTAACTAACCTCAAACATGTATATACGTACAGTACATACATGTCTACGCATCCACAGGCCGAGCCTTGGATTAGCTTTACGTGCATGCATGCATGCACGCACGTTGAGGTTGCTCACGTATTATGCACCGGTAAGATAACCGGCAGTGTATATATACCCCTCGAAATATCCTATACCGGCGGCCAGCAAGCACGCATACATACCCGTACCCGTATATACTCGGCTGAACGAAGAACAATGAACTTTTGAGACAGCCGGGGCTTACACGTTCTGCCAGAAAGCCATGTACATGTGCTTGTTTTGTTCGGTGTTGCTTTGTTTTACCGGCGTGCAAGTCAAGAAGAAAAGATAAGCGTCAGCAAAAAAAAAGAGATAAGTATCAGCCAAGAGATAAGCGGGATCAAAACAGGAGTACGTACCCAGCCCGAGGCCATAAGAAGGGGAGACCGGGTCAATAGCTCCAGTGCGACACCTTTGAGGTGAATTGGAAAGAATGCGACGTAGTTGACGAAAATGACTCTCGCGAGACGTTTCAGAAGCCCAAATAGCCAAGGCCCACTAGGGCGATTTAAATGGTCGTCAACGGGAGTGAGGTTATGTTTAAGACATGCGGGCCCTACTTGGCAGTGCATCTAGTTACGGGCCCCACATGTCAGTGCATCAGGTCAAACATGTCCTCGTGCCTGTCCGAACGGGTACCCCTGTCTGAACATGTGTTGCTCCCTCCTCTTCGTTCTCGGCGGTGAGCCGGCGGCGGCGGCGGAGCTTTTGTTCTGGGTGACAGCAGCGGCGGAGCTTTCGTTCTCGGCGACGGCGGCGGCTGTGGTGAGTGAATCCGGAACCCTGTCCTGTTCTCCTCCGTGTCGAGTTAGATCTCACCGCATCGCCTCTGTTTCCCTCTGTTTTTGGTCGATTTGATCCAGATTTGGGTGGGGGGGGGGGGGGGGGGGGGGGCTGACCGCGATGGAGCCGCCAGAGACAACAACATCCTTTCCAACCTATGCGATTTGTGCTTCGTCTGCTTCCGCTAGCTCACCTCACACTGCCCCGCCATTGACAAACAGGGGTGGTGGTGCTCGGACGTTTGAATTCACTGTGGAATTTCTTCCTTGTAAGGCGAAGCTAGGTGATGGTAGCATGCGGGACATAGAGAGAGATACAATTGTGAAGTGGGAGATTGATTTTGCAGAGATTGATCCACAAGACCTACAGAGCATGGAAGAGAAGGCCGTGAAGAATGTGGTGGAAAAAATTTTGGAGAGCAGTTTTTGGGGTCCAGAGCAAGAGGTAGCATTGTTACGGTTTGATAATTGGAAAGGAGAGTATGTGAGAATTGAGGATGGTGAAGAGATGGTTGATGAAATCGATCGACAAGATGGCTGGACAACCAAACAGACTATGTTTCATGCTGAGCTTGTTGATCTGAAATCAGATTCTAAGGTTGGATATGTGCCCTCAAAGTTAGCTTCACAGATGGTAGATGATGATTGGGCTTCAGAGAGGCAGATAATGCCCATGTGTACAGGTGAAGTGACAGTATTACCTGAGGAGGTTGATGCAGAAGAGGGCTCTGATGGTGTTGCAAGGGTTGTTTCTGTTGATTGGAATTCAGTAGAATTAAATGACCCAACTGATTTAGTCATTGCACCAATGGATGACACTAAGATGGCCAATTTTTTTGGCATTCCAGTAGCTGATGAAGATAAGGAGGAGAAGGATGGTGAATCTAGTATGCCTACTGATACTGATGCTGCCAGAGATAGAACTGAAGATGTGGATGGACAGCTGATGGAAGATGCTGCAGATGATGTAGATGATGCACATGATGATGAGTTGGTAAATGTGTATGACAAGGAAAACCCTGTTATTGCAGTGGGAAAGTTGTTCCCAAACATGGATGAGTTTAGGATGTGTTTCAAGACTTATGCAGTCAAACATGAGTTTGATGCCAAGACTAAGTGGACTGGTAGAAAGAAGTTTTATGCAAGATGTAGAGGTTTTGATGGAAGTGTCAAGCCTTGCAAGTGGTACATATCTGCTAGACGCCAACCTGATGGAAGTACCATTAGGGTGAATCAAATCCCACACCAACATACTTGTATTACAAGTTCACAGAGAGTATCAACCATGACATCACAGCTTTGGATTGCAAAAAAGATCACTCCTATTTTAGCCAAGAAACCAAAGACTACTCCAAAGAAACTTAAAGTAGACTTGGAAAAGCAATACCCCATTAAGGTGAAGTATAACACGGTGTGGAAGGCAAAATAAAGGGCAATGAAACAATTATATGGTGACTGGGCAAATACTTTTAGGATGCTTTATAATTTCAAAGCAGAGGTGGAGAAGAGGTCACCTGGTAGTGTTGTGGAGATAGATACCGAGGTAACAGAGGATGGAAGAGTCCTTTTCTCTAAGTTTTTTTATGGCTTTAAACCCTTGCATTGATGGCTTCAAGGCAGGTTGTCGTCCATATTTGAGCATAGACTCATCATTTTTGACTGGCAAGTGGAATGGTCAATTGGCAGCTTGCAATGCTTTGGATGGACACAACTGGATGTTCCCTGTTGCTATTGTCTTGTTTCAGTCAGAGACAGAGGTCTCATGAACATGGTTCATGATGCAGTTGAAAAGATGCATAGGGCCAGTGTCACCTTTGGCAGTCCACACAGATGCATGCAAAGGGCTAGAAAACGCAGTGAAGAATGTTTTCCCCCATCGTGATCAGAGGGAGTGCTTCGGCCATATGTGGATGAATTTGATCAAAAAAATTAGAGGTGAAGAATTTGGTCGCATGTGGCCAGCAGCAAGATCTTACACTAAACAGACACATTCATATCATCTTGGTAAGATAATGACAGCATGCCCTGAGTTTGGTCCATGGGTGAACACCTACCATTCTCTATTATGGTATAGGTCAGGATTTAACACTGCCATCAAGTGTGATCATATCAACAACAACTTGGCAGAAAGTTTTAACAACAAGGTGAAGCAGTTAAAAAATTTGCATGTGCATGACATGGTTGACCAAATCAGGATCATGATCAGGCGCTTGTGGGAATTGAGAAGAAGGATTGGGGATTGTCTACAAGGGGATAAGCTTCCTGCGGTGGTACAACAGGTGGTCAATAGTAGCAGAAATCTTACGCATTTATCTGTTGAAAAATCTTCTGTTTGGGGTGCTGAAGTTAGAGATACCAGAACTGGTAGAAGGCATGTTGTTAACACTGAAATGCATGATTGCACTTATTTGGAGTGGCAACACACTAGGAAACCATGTGATCATGCCATACTTTTCTTGGCCTCCCGACCAAAGATAAACATGCACCCATATTTGCACGAATATTACTCAGTAGCAAGATTCAAGGCTGCATATGCAACTCCAATTCCAGCACTTACAGATCAGTCTCAGTGGCCTGAAGTGGAAATTGAATTTTCCATGTGTCCTCCCCTAACAAAAAGAAAGGCTGGCAGGCCTAAAGAGAGTAGATTCAAGGCATGGTTTGAACAAGGTGGGAGTAGTAAAAAGGGCAAGGGAAAGAAGGATGGAAAGCCAAAAAGGTCCCAAAAAGGTAACAAAAATAGATGCAAGTTGTGCCAGGAACTTGGGCACCGAAAAGGATCTCCAAAATGTTGTTACACTCCTGAAAGGCCAAAGTATGTGGGCATATGTTTGCCATGTTTACTATTTTGTTGCATTTTTCAATTACTAACCAGTTGACATGCTTTATCTTTTTAGGAGGAAACGTGTAGGTGAGCCCCTTGTTGTTGAAGATTGCTGGCCAAAGAAAAAGGCAAGAGGCAATGGCTGTAGAAAAAAGAGAAGTTCTGGTGAAACAATACACATTCAACCAGACTTGGATGGTGTGGTGCAAAATGAGCAAGACTTGGATGGTGTGGTGCAAAATGAGCAAGACTTGGATGTGCTGCTGCAAGATGAGCAAGATTTTGATGTTCTCGTGCCAACTGAAGATATGGGTACCTCTCAAGATATTCCAGCTGATGTTGTGCAAGCTGAGCCTATGTTGGAAGTTGAGTTGCCAACTGAAGATATTCCATCTAATGTGGTGCCAACTGAGCCTATATTGGAAGTTGTGTTGCCAACCCCTGATGATATTGGGTCCGATGATACTGCAACTGTTGTGGTGCGAAATAAAGCTGCTGTTCCAGGTAGTCCAGTGAAGAAAATCAAGAGCTTGAGTGAACTGGGTGTTGTACAATCAAAAACAAGCATTGGTAAAAAGAAGAAGAAATTGAGTGGTAGGAGGAAGCAGAAGTGAAAATTTGTAGAAACTTGTGTATTGCTACTATGCTGTTGAAATTTGTTGAAAATTTGTTAAAACTTGTGTATTAATTTGATATGATATGTATTTGTGTTATACTATTCAAGTTTGAGACAAAATTCAAATTTGAGCCAAAATTCAAATTTGAGCCGAAATTCATATTTGAAGTTATTTGGTATGTGATATTGGTGTTACAATGATTTTTGGACTATTATTCATGTTAGTTCATTAATCGGAGCAATTTTATTATGTGAAACTCTGGACATGAAAAATGTGCTCCACATGAGCTCCAAACCCTCCAAAGCTAGGGAAAACAGACCCATTTGTAAGCAAGTTTTTTTTCGACCTTCTCTAAATGAGCCAAAAAAGGAAACTTGACATCTAGTGTGCATATATAAGAGTCCTTCCTGAGATTGGATCGTTTCTATAAATTATGACATGTTTAACACTTAACCCTAGCTCACTTCTCTTGAATACTCCACAACCTCGTTCTTGGTAGCCATCTTTTGTGAAGGTTTTTTCATGAAAAAATCCGTAGTCCAAGTTTCTTATTTTTCCTAGATACTTAGTCACATAGAACGATGATCGGCACAAGTTTTATATTTTTTGGATTTTTTTGAATTAGTTATGCTCAACCCTAACCGTTGAAAACCTCTCAAAACCCCTCAAAACCCCGCACCCCTCTGGGCCATTGGATCACTGTGGATGGACGGTCTGGATCAGGCACTAGGGCTACGTCAGCGATCCGCGGGCTGCACTCTGATTGGCTGATCCGCGGGCTGGTCATTTTTTTACGTTGGATAAGATTGAGCAGGCCGGCCATGTATTGTTGGGCTTAATTAAAGTGGCCCACCCGTTGGACCGATGGACACCACGCTGATCCGATTTGAGCAGGCCTGAAAAGCATGCATGCATGCGTGCGCAGCCCTGCGCCGCCCGCCCTCGCAGCGTAGATGCCCGACCATCGCTAGCCGCTGCATGCATGGCATCGAGCTCATCTCTCCACGCATTTTTAAGGTCGCCCTCGCAGCGTTCGAGCTCATGTCGCTGCTTGGCTATTCTAGATGCCCAACCATCGCTAGCCGCTGCATGAGCTCATCTCTCCACGCGTTTTTAATGGCAAGTGTGCTACGCGAGCTGTTGGCAGTACTACCACGATTCCACACTTGCATGCACGGGCGGCACACGCACAGAACGAGCAGGCATGAACCCCGACCGACGGCACAGAGCTTGCAGCGCTGAAACGTCGCAGCCTGGCTATTGATGCCGCTTTCGGTTTCCCATGCGTGTACACACATGTACGCTCCCCTCCCCCGATGCCACTCAACACCGCCCGCTCATTACTTCTACCCGGTGTAAACACATCGCATTAGGGCTATTTAAGCCACCTATCATCTTCCTCCTCCTCACCCATCCTCTCCCATTTGCATCCGGACCCTCTGCATCCTCTTCTCACCACCACAAACAACCCCAAAACCAGGCCGCCGTAGCCATGAACTACACCGGGCCAACCTTCCGCTTTCCCCCCACCGTGCCGGAGACGCTCTACCCCGCCGACGTGTACGTCGAGAACACACTCCGTGTGTGGTCGATGTCAAGATGGAGGGGCGCAAGGGATTTCACCAACGCCTTCCTTGCGCTCGGATTCGGCCACCTCCCCCGGGGATCTCCAAGGATGTACCGAGTCGAGGAGGTCATCCACAACGGGATTGTGGTTGCTATCCTTGCCCACTTCACCAACTCCATCGACGCGTTCTACCTCCTCGGTCGTGTGTTCTAGTGTGGCTGCGAGTTCATCGCTTTCACCACCCACAACATCTTCACGGACTACACGAATATCTTCCCCACCACGGGGCGCATGCACACTCTGCCGTACCCCATCGACAACACCCCGGAGGAGCAGTGAACGGCGCCCGGAGGAGTTGGCCATGGAGGAGTTGGCCTTGGAGCAAGCAAGCAAGCCGGTGGTGTTTTATCTTATCTAGGGTGCCGTTTTATTATTGTCGTGTTGGGTTGAACTATCTATATAAGTTGTAATGGTACTATGTATGTCGTGCTTGGGTTTATCTATGTTAGTTGTAATGTGGTACTATCTAGCTCATGCAATGCTACTACTTATGCTACTATATTGATGTGTTCTATCTAGTTTTTGTTTTTTCTATCTAGTTGATATTGGTCAATTGATATATGTGCTTAATGTTCTATCTAATTGATCTATGTGTTACTAATACAACTATGACATGCAACCATGGACATGCAACTATGACATGCAACTAATTTAGTTCATGCAAATAATTATTGGATTAACTCAAATGCCCAAAATAAATATTTCTGTGCTCCTAAAAATATTGCTTTGAATTTTACCTCTGGCCAATATTTTCAGAGCAAAACAGGAACATTTTCTTGGACATATTTGAAGCGAATTTTAACTTGATCATTTCCAAAAATGATTTCTGAGGCTTTCATATATCCCCATTTAATTTGGGTTTCATGGAACCATAGACATGCATGAAAACAATCACAAAACAATAGTGGACAAGCAACAAAAATGTAAAGCAAAACAAAATAAGTTACAATACATACGGCCCAACATTTATTCAACATAAAAATTTGGCCAAAGTAAAAACAAGTAAAGAAGTATATGTTCGTTATAGGTTTATTTGCCGAAGCAACATTTTATTTTAGTCGAAGCATTTTTTTCTAAATATTGGTGCCTCAATGCTATAAAACAGGGATGGTGCCCCTACGCGGGTGGGCTGGTCTCTATTTGGGCCTGGTTATTTTCTCACGGCCCAACATCTATTCGGCAGCAAGATTTTTTTTACTAGAAACTGAATTTGGGGGGTGTGCACTCTGTTAACTGCAGAACAAGAACAGAGCATGAACACTGAATATTTCTGCTTCGATTCAATTACATGAACTTGGCATGACGTACAGATCGCATCCTCTGCCTTGACAGACCTAAATGCCCCCTCTAATGACGGATGAACAGCAAGTAAAACAAAAACAGAGCAATGATACAATAATAGAACCCCCCTGCCATGAAATTTGCTTGCTTCTGCAAATCGATCATATCCATTAGATTTTTCTTGATCTTTTTCAGTTCCCCGGTCAGTTCAGACTCCAAGTGCAGTTCAGCATTGCACGCATACCTCGCCATCGGCACGACTCTGCCCGCCCCTCTGTCCGGGCTCCCCAAATTCTCCATCTGCGGCACCCCGCCCAAATTGAGCTCCCAGGTTGCGGCCCCGCTCGAATCAATGTAGCCCTCGAACTGAATCCTCTCAACATATTCATCCATCCACTCGAAATGGGTGCATTTCTTCAGGATCTGAAAACAACAATATGAACCCTAAATTCCAAATTCGAGGGAAAAAAACAAAATATGGAGAAATCAGAGCAAACGGCAGTGAAAGAACGGGCTAAGAACTGAGATCTAACCTTGCCATCACTTCCTGCCATTGTTTTGCTCAAGCACTTCACAAATTCCTGCCCAAGATTTCCATTATCATTAGTCCTAGTGACCAACCGTTTCAGAGGCTCTGGGCATGGGCAGTCAGGGCACCTTGTGAGCGGCACTGGACCATACCGACGCCATTTTGAATGCGTGGCGGAGGAGGTGGACATATGCACTAGGTCGCCGGAGAAGAGGAAGAATGGGGAAAGGGGGAGCAATGGGCGGCGGCGGGCGGACGGGCACAGGCGATCGTCTCTTCTAGATGCGAACAGATGGGTCCCGCCCTTAGTGGACAAGTGGTGGGTCCCGTGCTTACGTGGATAAGTTGTGGGTCCAGCCCCTAACAGCTAATGAGGGCATCAGTTCAGATTAAGGGCCATGTCGTGTCTTGGCTATTTCCTCGCTCAAAAGTGTCGCACCAAGGCAATTCGGACGAAAGACGTCTCACTCCTTCCAATTCACCTCAAAGGTGTCGCACAAGAGCTATTGACCCGGGGAGACCCGAAGGCCGGCGAGATGCAACAATGAGAAGATTGGAAGGCGCGACGGCGCCAACGCACTCGTGAAGCCAGAAGACCGGAGAAAGAAGGATGCAGAGCTCATTCTTCCTCACGCCGGTGAGCCGCGCCTTGCCCCGCATATCTCTCTTCTGCTCTCTTGTCTCATCTCTCTCTCTCTCTCCATCTCCTTGCAGCAATGGAGGTCGGGAATCGGGAGGCCCTTGCGCCGCCCAAGCTCGCCTCCCGCCTGCCGTTCACCGCGGAGCTCCTCGGGATCCGGACGCCGGCGCCCCATTCCCGATCTCGCTGCCTTGCCACGGTCGCCGACCACTGCGACGCCATTGTCTCACTCGCAGGATCCAGCGGTGGCGCTGGCTGGCCTCTTCGTCGCCCGGAGGAGACGCCCACACACCGGCGCCTCCCAGCACAAGCAGCAGGGAGCGAGCAAGATGAGAAGCAGCAGCGAACGCATCCGCAAGGCCGGCGCTGACATCGTCTTTCTTTTAATTATATGAAGATAAATTGTTCATTCTGTATGCGCTTAATGGTGGTGCTAACTTGACCACTAAATATTATACTTATTTGTGTTGAATAATTTACTCGTTACTACCCGCATTTGCGGTAAAATAATTTCCTCACAACTAAATGGCAAATGTTCGTCATCACAACTAACATTGCATTCGTCATGAATAAGATTCCTCACTACCCACACAAATTTGTGAAAGTAATTTTCTCATTGCGGTTTTTGTGATTAGCAAAATTTCCTACCAATCATATGCATTGGTGATGAAGTGAATTTCTCACTGCCACATTCGTGATGAATAAAACCCCTCACTACTTACGTAGACTCGTGATTAAGTAATTTCTCACTATTACATTCATGATGAATAAAACCCTTCACTACTTATTTACTTTCGTCATGAAGTAATTTATCACTCCGTATGTGCTTTAGTGATGAATATAATTCCTCACTACTTGACACGATGTGTGTAACACCCTGGATTTTGCCCATTTCTTTTCTTTTGATTTTGGTCTGGTTTTGCTTTTCTGTGGCTTGGTAGTCTTGGAACCGAAAGGGATCACCCTTCATTTCTTTTCCCTAGTGGCTTACCAGCCTCTAAACCATCCCAAGACCATGTCATTTCCATCTTGGACCAATCCCAATAATCTTTTCCTTGGGAATATTCCTTTTTCTATTAAAGGAATAACCCTGTGTGCCTTGGGTTGTGAAGCAACCCACATTTCTATCATTCCAAAAATTTCCAAATAATTCTCATAAATTGCTTGGGTCATATCTTCCTCAGATATGTCAAAATACTTCCTTGCCATGTTCAAAAATATTCCACAAATATTCCTTTTCAAGTACCCTTTATATCTGCTTGATTGACCTCAAACTTTTTGGTCACTCTTTCCTATCCATATCATTGCCACATGCCAAAATTCAACTCAATTTGGCTAGTAAACATTTATTGGCAGATTTCCAAAGTTTCTGATCCAGAGGAAGCTTTGTGAAGCAAGTACTAGCTAAGAGTATGCAAATGAGTTGAAATTTTGCAGGCAACTTCATATGCTCAAATTAACACTCTCCACAAGATTTGAGCATCATCCCATCTTCTATGTGAGCACACCTTCAAATATTAGCTTCTGGTCATATTTTTCTATTGTGAAGCAACTATATTCTATATTGCTTCATAATTTCTGGAAATTTACCAGAGCATTCTCCTACCCATATAATCTATATCCACCAAATTTGGGCTCATTTCATCTAGCCATTTATCCCCAATTATTTTTCTAAGATTCTGTCCAGTGGGATGCTGTGTGAAGGAAGTACCATGTTGGTTTATTCACATGGCATGAAACTTATACATCATCTTCATATGCCTAAATAACTCATCTCCTCCAAATTTCAGCTCAATCCCACTTGATATGTGAGTGCCACATCAAGATTTGTCTTCTAGACCAGATTTGGCAGTTGCAAGGCAACCATGTTAAATACTTGCTCAAATCCCTCCAAATTGCACAGGATTATAGTTCTTCCTAACCTAAACCTCCCAGTAATCAGCTTTGGTTCTTATCACTTCTCTATTCATCACAATGGTGTAGTCAAGTTTGCTACAGCAAACTTGCAGTGACATTTGCCATCACACCAGTTACCCATTTTCTGATCTCTCACTTACAGGCTGCCTTGGGAAGCAAGGACTACACCCCAGACAAGGTGTGCCAGCCTCTCTTGTCCCCTCCGAGCAAGTACACGCGGTGACCACGCGTTTGGATGCCGATGCACGCGCTCTGTAGCGTTTGGCCACGTCCAGAGCGCCGCGCAGCTCCTGTCCCCTCAGCCTTGTCCGTTTCCTCCTCTCCCTCGACACCTAGCCGTGTCTAGGGGCTTCCTCTCGATGTCTTCTTCCTCCTGGACCCCACTCCCCCTCTCTCGTCCCCTCCTACGCCGTACGGCAGCCGCGCCCGTGACCTGCAGCCGTCGTCGCCGTCGTGACAAGTTGCCCGAACCCTCCCGAGCTTCCCCGAGTTCGCCTGAGCCCTCTCCACTCCTCTCTGACCCCTCTGGATGCCTCTCCCCTCCTCCAGGCGAGTTCCCGAAGCGCCAACACGCCGGTGCACGCGTCACCGCGGCCGCACTCGGCTACCGCATCGTCGCGGCTATATAAGCCGTCCCGAGGTGCTTCGACCTCACCATCCTCTCCACCACGCTCTCCTGATCCTCCCTAACCCATCCATACATCGCAGGAGGCCCTCCTTGCCCTCCAATGCTGCCATGGCCGCCGCCGGTGCCCGGCTAAATTCCGGCGAGCCAAGCATCCCCTGCTCCTCTAACCACTGCCAGAGGATCACCCGGAGCATGCAGACCCTCCCCATCCCCTCGCCTCGCCGTCGGAGGCCTTGTGGCCACATGCCTAAGATCTGGCCGTCGCCGCTGCGCCCGGCCTCTGCGAGCCGCCGTCACCCCGTTCCCCCTCCGGTGCTGCTGCTGCTCCAGGCGGGAGCGGCGCATTGCCCCGCGTCCGCCGGTGGCCTCCACTTGGCCGGAGACGGCCTGAGCCGGCCAGGCCACCGCCGGCATCGCGGTCCCTCCCCTCCCTCCTCTGTTTCCGTCGGGGTGTAGCGAGGAGGAAGAAGGCACCGGCCAGGCGGGGCCCATCGGCCGCGCGACCCCACTAGTCAGCCACATAGGGCGTTGACCCTGGCCCGCTGATGTGGATAAGTGGAAGCGTATTCTTCGGAATACGCTTTCCGCAAACGAAAGCGGTTTCTCTGGCGCCTTCGGGCAAGAATACGTTTTCTCTATTAGGAAACGTATTATGCCCAAATGCGCAACTGGCCAGGCTGTTAAGGACCCTTCTGTGATTATTTATTTTGCAGATTAGTCCCTGACAAAGAAACCCTTATATCTTTTTTATCTATAGCTCCGATTGAGGTGATTCCAAAGCCCACTTCTTCGTCTCGTCAAGCCCGTCATGGTGGTGCCATTTTCATAATGTGTTCACACACTGAAAATGATCATTTTGCCCTTGCCCGTAAACAGCCTCTCCGGGAGAGAACTGTTTTCGGCAACTCCTTCCGCGACCCTTCATCACTTCTTCCCGGTGGATCCCTCACCCCAGGCAAGCCAGGACACCCATTCCATGAAGCATTTCAATATCATTACTTATTTAATTGAATTACTTGCAATTATAAAGGAATTACTTTCATTTATTTGCTATATAATAATTCATAGCAATTTAATTTGAATGCCTTGTTGCTGCCATCTTAAGTATTGTGATAAACCACTATGTTTGCCAACTGAACTTAGTGGGTTGATCTTGAGTCACCTGTCCGGGCTTATCCGTGCAACCACATTTGTCGGTATGGGACGGCTTTGACTTGGTATGATCGCGTGCTCTTTCACCGGTACCTCCAGACAGGGAAGGTTATGCGCGCGCGCTACCCTGGCCCGGTAGTCGGCGATAACCTTGTGAGCCCAGTTGAGTTGTATGGGACCGTCCCCGTTTGGGACAGTTTTGTTTGGCCACGACGGTGGCAGGTGTCATGAGGACATAGGGCCCACCCAGGGCAGGACTTCGGGGGAGGATGAATGCTGGTGGTACGATGGGAGAGTCATGGGTCAGGCAGGTTTCATTGAAGCAACGCTGGTCCAACCGAATGGGATCACGAGGCCAGGTGCTTCATGGTGTGGGTAAAGTGCGCAACCTATGCAGAGTGTAAAAATCTATTCGAATAGCCGCGTCCACGGTATTGGATAGCCCGTCCAGACCTCACTAGGTGGTCAACCGTAATATTGGTAATAATGATGGATGAACTCGTCGAAAGTACTCAGTGAGTATTCCGAGGGTTGTGGGACAACCCGGAAAAGAGTAAGTTGATGACTGGTAACAGTAAGTGAAGCACTTAAGTATTTAACATGTTGATTGCCATGGCATTGTTTGCTGCATTGTTTGGTTGTCGTGAGCTTGCGAGTACATTCAAAGTACTCACCTGGCGTATCATGCCAGTTTGCAGGTCAGGTTTGCTTGCTTGTCGAAGATGCCGAGTGCGCGAGCTAGGATAAGCGTTCTAGCCAGAGTCCCTGCGGAGTGGAGTCCATCATCGCCGTTGTTGTTCCGCTGCCGAGAGTTACTCCGCTTCCTCAGGTTGTTCCGTTGTTAGCAGAGAGCTACCCTGGGTAGGCGTAGTCTTGCCGTGCCGATGTAATCCATGTACCCTTGCAATCTTATTCATAGTAATAAAGAGCTGATTTGTTCTATGACAACAGTGCCGTATTCCAGAAGACTTGTCTCTGGGCTGGGATACGGGGCATTCCGGTTTCCTCTGAGCCGGGGTGCCACAAGAGTTGGTATCAGAGCAGGTCTGGCTATAGGACGCCCTAGACCGCGCGAGCGTTAGTAACCGGTAGTATAGGGTCCAGTTGGTATGCTGCACTTGCTTGTTGCATTTGTTTGTGCATAGCATGCATATAGACTAGTTATCTTATCACTAACGATGGATCTGATGAGTGTAGGTGGCATCGATTTCGATTCACCCCCTGCACTCTCCAGTTTGCATATTGGCTCCTTGATGTGGCGTTATCTCCGTCCCAGCGGAGTAATGCCAAGGTGCCTGGTAGTATCGATCCCTTGCAGGACTGATGCACCGGTACCACACCAATATATTCTCTTCCGACCCCTATTGTTTCAGTGATAGAAATGTTTCTATCCCGGATCTTGCCCATCCCTCTAGCCGCGATGGCAACCCTTACTGATCTTGCTTATCAGAAAAGGGCAATGCCCGCAAGCCTTCTTTTTCATCGCCATCCCTCCCTTCCATCCATCCTCTGGACGAGTACGGTTTTCTTCCGTCCGCTTGATGATGATGTGGTCATGACCTCTGTGTTCCGACCCACGATCACCAAGTTCGTCCTCGCCAGCATGGAACCGGTGTTAAGTCCGTGTTTGGTGTAACCTTGTTTACACCAACTTCCTTCCACACATTGATTCACGTTCGTGCACACCGCCACAACATGTTAGACTGTAAAACCGGAGTTCTTGCGAGATTTGTGTGCTTAAGTAGGAATGCATATTTTTGCTGAGAGTAGCTGTAAGATTATGATATTGCTTGTGTGTGTGATCTTGTGTGCTTTTGCTTTAGTCGTTTCTTTTACTTCTTCCTTTGGGCCCTTGGTGTTACCTTATTTTCCCCTTATGGAAGTTGCTCACCGACACTGGACTCAAAGAAATCTGTAAAGGCAGTCATTTGGAAGCTCAGTTCAGCAATATAGAATTTTCAGCAGACTGCATTATATCGGGAATATCGGGCATAAAAATAAATGATATCCTGGCTGGAGTCGTTATCAGCATCAAAGTATACACCAGTGCAACCTTCGCAGCAGTAATCGTCGAATCAGCAGGAAGGCAAAGGGTGTGCATGATCAACATTACATTTTGAATCAAAGGTATGATTCATATACACGGTTGAGTCTGCTATGAGTACAATTTGAAACCTGATATATTCCGGAAGCAAGTCAGAATGTGCTATGAACTTAGTGTTCAGCAAGAAGGATAGCCGAATACCCTGTTGCATACAACAAGTAACCGACAGCAGAAACATTAAGGGATATATATATGCACTTAGCTTGCATATGGTAAAAAGAAAGTTTCAGGTGTAAGCAACCCAGTCTTTCACCGAAAGCGACTAGAGAAGCTTACGACGCAAGGTCCCTGTGTCTTCCTCGATACGACACACGGATATTTGCCCATACAAGACACCCAGCCTTCTTCAGTAAGCTATCACAGCAAGCTTTTGGCATAAGGTACCGAGTCTTCCCCAGCAAGCCGGAAGCGTCCGAGGTACGGTACCCAGTCTTCTTCAGCACGATATCCCAGCAGAAGCTTCAAGCGCAAGCTATTCAGACTTCCTCAACAAGATACTCTCGTTGGCTTCCAACGCAAGCTAAGTAACCTTCGTCGGTAAGGCATCGCATTCTCACGAGTACAAGTTATTCCACCAACAACTGGCAGCATATGACCATGCATCTCAAGGGTCAGCTCCACAACAGTTGGTCAGGAGGCAAAAAGTCAGTCAGGACACAAGCCTGCTTCAGGAATCAAGCGCTCAGCCGCATATACTCAATAGATATGGTGGACATGCTGCCAAGGCCATATGAGTCAATCATACAATGATGCCAGCCCGGTGAAAATCTGACTATTGCATGAGCTATGTAATAAGAAGAAGAACGCCAGTTATACACTTCAGTGAGATGACCAACAACCTATGGATAAGCTGTATGGGACACGGATGAACCCTTGCCGTCTTTCTTTGGTGACGGCACCACGCTTGTGTTCTGAGCTGTTTTCGGCCGTCCGGGGTGGATGCCGACTTTTATTTCTCTTGTCAGCAACTGGCCCGTGTTTTGAGCTATTTTCGGCCGTCTCGGGCAGCTGTTGAATTTCTTTCCGTAGCAGTGACCCTATGCTCTGAGCTGTTTCTCGGCCGTCTTAGGGAACTGCTACTTTCTTCTTATCGACACCGTCTCATGCTCTGAGCTGCTTTTCAGCCGTCTTGAGTCGGGGTTGAGTTACTCCAGTAATGTCCCAGATCTGAGTTGTAAAGACCGTTCTGGTGGCTACTGGTTTATTTGCCGGTTTCATCCAAGGGTTCACACGGTCGTTACCCTACAGCTACAACTTGTTAAGTAATATGCCTTCCGGAATATTGTACCTGGCAGCACCCATGGTCATCCGAAGAATCAGAAACACATCGGGCCAAGCTCTTTCAGCTAAGGATCCAGGCAAAGAGAACCATAATGAAGGAGCAAGATTGGCCATACAAGTATGATAATGGTTGCAAGATCAACATGGTACAGATACCCAAAACAGTATGGTTCGATACCAATCACCGTGGGTACACACCCATGGGGTCTATTCCATTTGCAAGGACCCTATATCGAGTCAACCCGCTCAGCCAGCTATACACTCTCAGAATCATCAGAAGGGGATATTCAAGCCTGTCAGATGGAACGACCAGAAGGATGATAACGGCCTCAAAGCGTGTGTCGTCCTCTAGGGAAATCAGTCAAAAGATAACCTGCTGGGGACAAGATCTTCCTGTTAGGACCCCGTCAGTCAAGCCTGCAGAAAATGCCGTTATAAGGACGTACCCTTTACGCTGGTCACGACAGGCTACAGCCAAGTCGTTGATACAGATGTGATGCTAAGGGCAGTAAACCTAGCCAAGATGTTTCCATAACCCCTGCAAGGAGTCCGATTCCGCCAGGAGAACGGTATGATTCATAGCACCGCTTGAGTCTGGAGGGCACACAGCCATTTGAAGCCATCCAATGCAAAGAGTAAAAGATTTCGTGTCCACCGAGAGAATCTGTTCACGACTCAATGGGCGGTCGTCCGTATTGGACTTCAACACAACACGTCCATGAAGAACTACTGTCAGACTTGCGAGAAGGGCACGTAATTCAGCCGGTATAATCCATCGCACCCCCAGATAAGTCAGCAAACATAAATGGATTGAAGTCAAAG
This sequence comes from Elymus sibiricus, assembly GCA_039707655.1. Taxonomy (NCBI): domain Eukaryota; kingdom Viridiplantae; phylum Streptophyta; class Magnoliopsida; order Poales; family Poaceae; genus Elymus; species Elymus sibiricus. The sequence continues at coordinate 413,321,459 of CM077675.1, read as the reverse complement.
TAACATATGAGGATCCAGTGAAGCAAACCACACTGAAGCCAGGCAGTGCGTCAAATAAAATCCAGTGGGAGCATAGTACGAAGGCACAAAGGAAACCCGAGTTGGAAACGGTTTCCTCAAGTGGGGATACTTAAGTTTAACCCCTGAGCAACCAAATCTCGAGGACGAGATTTCTTTAAGGGGGGTAGGTTTGTAACACCCTGGATTTTGCCCATTTCTTTTGCTTTTGATTTTGGTCTGGTTTTGCTTTTCTATGGCTTGGTAGTCTTGATACCTGAAGGGATCACCCTTGATTTCTTTTCCCTAGTGGCTTGCCAACCTCTAAACCATCCCAAGACCTTGTCATTTCCATCTTGGACCAATCCCAATAATCTTTTCCTTGGGAATATTCCTTTTTCTATTAAAGGAATAACCCTGTCTGCCTTGGGTTGTGAAGCAACCCACATTTCTATAATTCCAAAAATTTCCAAATAATTCTCATAAATTTCTTGGGTCATATCTTCCTCAGATATGTCAAAATACTTCCTTGCCATGCTCGAAAATATTCCACAAATATTCATTTTGTGATTCTGCCCTAGTTGTCAAGTTGTGAAGCAAGTACCCTTTATATCTGCTTGATTGACCTCAAACTTTTTGGGCACTCTTTCCTATCCATATAATTGCCACATGCCAAAGTTCAACTCAATTTGGATAGTAAATATTTATTGGCAAATTTCCAAAGTTTCTGATCCATAGGAAGCTTTGTGAAGCAAGTACTAGCTAAGAGTACGCAATTGAGTTGAAATTTTGCAGGCAACTTCATATGCTCAAATTAATACTCTCCACAAGATTTCAGCATCATCCCATCTTCTATGTGAGCACACCTTCAAATCTTAGCTTCTGGTCATATTTTCCTGTTGTGAAGCAACTATATTCTATATTGCTTCATAATTTCTGGAAATTTACCAGAGCATTCTCCTACCCATATAATCTATATACACCAAATTTTGGCTCATTTCATCTAGCCATTTATCCCCAATTATTTTTCTAAGATTCTGTCCAGTGGGATGCTGTGTGAAGGAAGTACCATGTTGGTTTATTCACATGGCATGAAACTTATACAGAATCTTCATATGCCTAAATAACTCATCTCCTCCAAATTTCAGCTCAATCCCACTTGATATGTGAGTGCCACATCAAGATTTGTCACCTGGACCAGATTTGGCAGTTGAAAGGCAACCATGTTAAATACTTGCTCAAATCCCTCCAAATTGCACAGTATTATAGTTCTTCCTAACCTAAACCTCCCAGACATCAGCTTTGGTTCTTATCACTTCTCTGTTCATCACAATGGTGTAGTCAAGTTTGCTACAGCAAACTTGCAGTGAAATTTGCCATCACACCAGTTACCCATTTTCTGATCTCTCACTTTCATGCTACCTTGGGAAGCAAGGACTACACCCCAGACAAGGTGTGCCAGCCTCTCTTGTCCCCTCTGAGCAAGTACACGCAGTGACCACGCGTTTGGACGCCTACGCACGCGCTTTGTAGCGTTTGGCCGCGTCCAGAGCGCCGCCCAACTCCTGTCCCCTCAGCCTCGTCCGTTTCCTCCTCTCCCTCGACACCTAGCCGTGTCTAGGGGCTTCCTCTCGATGTCTTCTTCCTCCTGGACCCCTCTCCCCCTCTCTCGTCCCCTCCTACGCGGTACGGCAGCCGCGCCGGTGACCTGCAGCCGCCGTCGCCGTCATGACAAATTGCCCGAACCCTCCCTAGCTTCCCCGAGTTCGCCTGAGCCCTCTCCACTTCTCTCTCACCCCTCTGGATGCCTCTCCCCTCCACCAGGCGAGTTCCCGAAGCGACAGCACGGCGGTGCACGCGTCACCGCGGCCGCGCTCGGCTACCGCATCGCCGCGGCTATATAAGCCGTCCCGAGGTGCTTCGACCTCACCATCCTCTCCACCTCGCTCTCCTGATCCTCCCTGACCCATCCATCCTTCGCCGGAGGCCCTCCTTGCCCTCCAATGCTGCCGTGGCCGCCGCCGGTGCTCGGCTAAATTCCGGCGAGCCAAGCATCCCCTCCTCCTCTAACCTCTGCCAGAGGATCACCCGGAGCATGCAGACCCTACCCATCCCCTCGCCTCGCCGTCGGAGGCCCTGTGGCCGCGTGCCAAAGATCTGGCCATCGCCGCTGCTCCCGGCCTCCGTGAGCCGCCGTCGCCCCGTTCCCCCTCCAGTGCTGCTGCTGCTCCAGGCGGGAGTGGCGCATTGCCCCGCGTCCGCCGGTGGCCTCCACTTGGCTGGAGACGGCCTGAGCCGGCCAGGCCACCACCGGCATCGCGGTCCCGCCCCTGCCTCCTCTGTTTCCATCGGGGTGTAGCGAGGAGGAAGAAGGCAGTGGCCAGGCGGGGCCCATCGGCCACGCGACCCCACCAGTCAGCCACATAGGGCATTGACCCTGGCCCGCTGATATGGATAAGTGGAAGCGTATTCTTCGGAATACGCTTTCCGCAAACGAAAGCGGTTTCTGTCGCGCCTTCGGGCAAGAATACATTTTCTCTATTAGGAAACGTATTATGCCCAAATGCGCAACTGGCCAGGCTGTCAAGGACCCTTCTGTGATTATTTCTTTTGTAGATTAGTCCCTGACAAAGAAACCCTTATATCTTTTTATCTATAGCTCCGATTGAGGTGATTCCAAAGCCCACTTCTTTGTCTCGTCAAGCCCGTCATGGTGGTGCCATTTTCATAATGTGTTCACATAGTCAAAATGATCATTTTGCCCTTGCCCGTAAACAGCCTCTCCGAGAGAGAACTGTTTCCGGCAACTCCTTCCGCGACCCTTCCTCACTTCTTCCCGGTGGATCCCTCACCCCAGGCAAGCCAGGGCACCCATTCCATGAAGCATTTCAATAGCATTACTTATTTAATTGAATTACTTGCATTTATAAATGAATTACTTTCATTTATTTGCTATATAATAATTCATAGCAATTTAATTTAAATGCCTAGTTGCTGCCATCTTAAGTATTGTGATAAACCACTATGTTTGCCAAGTGAACTTAGTGGGTTGATCTTGAGTCACCTGTCCGGGCTTATCCGTGCAACCACATTTGCCGGTATGGGATGGCCTTGACTTGGTCTGATTGCGTGCTCTTTCACCAGTACCTCCAGACAGGGAAGGTTATGCGCGCGCGCTACCCTGGCCCGGTAGGCGGCGATAAGCTTGTGAGCCTAGTTGAGTTGTATGGGCCCGTCCCCGTTTGGGACAGTTTTGTTTGGCCACGATGGTGGCAGGTGTCATGAGGACACAGGGGCCACCCAGGGCAGGACTCCGGGGGAGGATGAATGCCGGTGGTACGATGGGAGAGTCACGGGTCAGGCAGGTTTCGTTGAAGCAACACTGGTCCACCCGAATGGGATCACGAGGCCAGGTGCTTCATGGTGTGGGTAAAGTGCGCAACCTCTGCAGAGTGTAAAAATCTATTCGAATAGCCGTGTCCACGGTATTGGACAGCCCGTCCAGACCTCACTAGGTGGTCAACCGTAATATTGGTAATAATGATGGATGAACTCGTCGGAAGTACTCAGTGAGTATTCCGAGGGTTGTGGGACAACCTGGAAAAGAGTAAGTTGATGACTGGTAACAGTAAGTGAAGCACTTAAGTATTTAACATGTTGATTGCTATGCTATTGTTTGCTACATTGTTTGGTTGTCGTGAGCTTGCGAGTACATTCAAAGTACTCACCTGGCGTATCATGCCAGTTTGCAGGTCAGGTTTGCTTGCTTGCCGAAGATGCTGAGTGCGCGAGCTAGGATAAGCGTTCTAGCTAGAGTCCCTGCGGAGTGGAGTCCATCATCACCGTTGTTGTTCCGCTGTCGAGAGTTACTCCGCTTCCTCAGGTTGTTCTGCTGTTAGCATAGAGCTACCCTGGGTAGGCGTAGTCTCGCCGTGCCGATGTAATCCATGTACCCTAGCAATCTTATTCATAGTAATAAAGAGCTGATTTGTTCTATGCCAACAGTGCCGTATGCCAGAAGACTTGTCTCTGGGCTGGGATACGGGGCGTTCATGTTTCCTATGAGCCGGGGTGCCACAATGTGTGATGAAATAATGTTCTCACCGCGTACACTCGGTTGTGATGAACATTTTATCACAAATGCAAGACATAGTTGTGACAATATTTCGTCTCTAATGTGCTAATAACCAGTGATGAATTTGTCATCAGAAATGAAGGCATCATTTGTGATGGAAATAAATTCATCACTATGTATTAGTGACGCCACTTGTAGTGACAACCTAGTGACGATCTAGGACTTCGTCACTAGGTGTCAATTGTGAGGAAAAAGTGCCTTATAGTGATGAAATCCGTCATCACAAAAAGTGGTATTCCTTGTAGTGTGCACGTGGGTGAGTGAATTATGTAGCTCGTGATGAACCCCATGATGATCCCGACATTGTGCTTGGTATGCTCCTTGTCACTTGTCATCCAGCATCTGTTGTTTTCGATACCGGAGCATCTCATTCATTCATCTCTGAAAGTTATGCACAATTGCATAACATGTCATTTTGTGACATGCCCACTCCATTACTAGTTCAGACTCCTGGATCTAAATGGCAAACTTCTAGAGTGAGCCATGGACACTAACGGACACGCACCCATGTGGAAGAAGAAATCTATATTTTCGGAGCTACCCTATTGGAAAGTCCTAGAGGTCCGCTCTGCAATTGACGTGATGCACGTGACGAAGAATCTTTGCGTGAACCTGCTAGGCTTCTTAGGCGTGTATGGGAAGACAAAAGATACACCGGAGGCACGGCAGGACCAGCAACGTATGAACGAAAAACACAGCATGCATCGAAAGCAGTATCGAGGTCCTGCTAGCTACGCTCTTACCAAAGAAGAGAAGGAAATATTTTTTTAATGCCTGAGCAGTCTGAAGGTCCCGTCTGGCTCACTACAAGAAATATGTCAACTTGTGACCTTCTCTTAGTGACCCCAGCTGGATTGGTCGTAAATCCACGGCCATTTCACTAGGAAGGGCTCAAACCCTGAAATTGTCTTACACCAAATGACCTTATTTCTACCTGATTACGACCAATATAAATGGTCATGATGTTGTGAACGTGGATGCATTGGTACTTAAGGCCACCTCTTTTTTATATGTATACAAAAAATTTGCAATTTGTAAAACCAAATATAGACATCAAAACGTATGTATGAAAAGATGTTTTTTTGTTGAGAATATATGAAAAGATGTTAATCATGTATTTGAAAACTTTTAAACATATATAAACAATCCATGTGAGCTCACCATCAAATCTTTGTTTCTGGTATTATTTTCAGTCTGTGAAACAACTGTATTTTATATTGCTTTATAATTGCTGAAAATTTACCAGGACATGACCCTGCCCATATAACCTCCCTACGCCAAATTTTAGCTCATTTAATTTATCCAATTTCCCTCAATATTGTTCCTAATTTTCTGTTCAGTGGAGAGCTGTGTGAAGGAGGTACCATTTTTATTTCTCCAAATGGTATGAAATTCTTACAGTGCCTTCCTATTCACAAATTACCATCCTGCACAACATTTCAGCTTAATACATTCATTCATTTGATCCTAGCTTCAACATTCATATTTCTGTCCAGTGTGGTACTTTGCAAAGCAAGTGCCACCTAGGCTCCTCCATTTGAGCTGAAATTTTTTTGTCACTCCTTCCTATACAAATCATTGGCTCGTGAAAAAATCCATCTCCATTTGCCTATTAAATCTTCCTCAAGAAATTTTCAAAGTTTCTGTTCAGCTAGAAGCTTTGTGAAGTAAGTACTAGCTAGGCATCTCCTAATGAGCTGAATTTTTTCCACATATTCTATATGACCAAATAATAGCTCTCCACAAAATTTGATCCCCATATAACAATCCATGTGGGCTCACCATCCAATCTTTGTTTGTGATAATATTTTCAATTTGTGAAGCAACTATATTTTATATTGCTTTATAATTGCTGAACATTTACCAGGACATGACCCTGCCCATAGAACCTCCCTACACAAAATTTTATCCGATTTTAATGTAGCCAATTTTCCTCAATATTTTTCCCAATTTTCTGTTCAGTGGAGAGCATTGTGAAGGAAGTATCATTTTTATTTATCCAAGTGGTATGAAATTTGTATAGCTCTTTCATATGCCCAGATTATCATCCTTCTCCAAATTTCAGCTCAATCCAAATATCTATGTGGGCCCAGCATCAATTTCTATTTTCTGTCCAGAGAAGAGCATTGTGAAGGAAGTACCACTTTGGCATGTAAAAATGGTATAAATTTTTTACAGTGTTCCTATGACCAAATTACCATCCTCCACCAAATTTCTGCTTAATCCATTCATCCATTTGAACCCAGCTTCAACATTCATATTTCTGCCCAGTGTGGTACTTTGCAAAGCAAGTGCCACCTAGGCTCCTCCATTTGAGCTGAAAACTTGCCAAGATAGTCTCCTTAGTAGATGATCATCCTCAGCCAAAACTCAGGCCCATTGGCCATGTTCATTTCCCCACCGCTAATCAAACACTTGGCTGCTAATTCATGTTTGAGCTTAGTTCAGTCTCCTCGTGAGATTCTTCTATTGTATTCTTCTTCCTAACACCTACCTGGGAAGTGCCCAACCCATCATACATGCCTAGGCTACCCAGAATGCGTGGCAACGCCAAGGTCACGCGGTGACCACGCGGCTGTCATGCCAGTTTGCGCGCTCTGGAGTTGGGGTCATCGTCCACCGTCTAAACCTCGCTGTCTCGCCACCAAACCATGTATCTCTGATTAAATAGATAATTATGTACCTAGAAATTATTTTTGAAAAAAATCATGAGCAAACTGTAAGGTAGCTGCAATTCAAATTTGACCCGCTTCCTACGGAATCGACGAAAATTTGTCTTTTTCATGAGAGGTGGCTCAAAACTTTTGACACCAAACCATTTAGTCAATTATACATTAAATATGGCCTAATATTTTAGAAAATTGATTTGGTCCAATTTTGCAAAAAATATATGGTAGGTCCTTCACAAAAAAACTCATTTTGGACACTCAAAAAGTGGAAAATGAATTTTTTGTCCAAAGAAAATGAAAACTTCCTTAGGCAACATTGATTGTCATTCCAATATGCAACCTTATGCACAATATGAGATCATTTGAACAAACTATGTCGGGAATGTGGCCATAAGATTGATCATTTGGCTTCAAAGCCATGAATCTTCACACATGCTAGCTCATTTCTGAGAACACTTTTTTAAAATAATTGCCGTATTACAAGTTTATTATTTTTTCTCGTAACTTGGTCACATATAATGACACATGTGAAGGTTTTCCATTTTTTTGATTTTTTCTGAATTTTTCATACCCGTTTCAAAATACGGTCAAAACGGCGGGCATGAGCGTTCGTAGCTAGGGTTTGAATCTTGGAATTTTTTTGGTGGTATGTCTGATTAAATAGATAATTATGTACCTATAAATGATTTTTGGAAAACATAAGTAGCAAACTATGAGGCAGCTGTAGTTCAAATTTGACCCGCTTCCTGTCGGATTTTGGGCTCCGCAAAACCCAAAGAGGTTCGAACTCAGGGGCGTGTGCGAAGATCCCAACCAGCTTAGGCTCCAAGCTCATAGCTCCACAGCCGGACCGAATTGGACTCTCTCTCTCTCTCCTCTCTCTCTCTCTCTCTCTCTCTCTCTCTCTCGGGGAAGAAGATGAACACACGAGTTTAACCAGGTTCGGGGCGCTACGAAGCGTAATACCCTACTCCTGCTTTTGGTGGATTGCCTCGCGAGGAGGTTTGTGGATGAACTAGTACAGTGGTGAGTGACCTCGCGAGGGGGGTCTGGTGGTTCTGGATCTCCTCCCCCTCTACGGTGTGTCCTAGTCTCTATTTATAGTAGCCCGGGTCCTCTACATATAATGACACATGCGGAGGCGGGAAGGGATCCCACAACAGCCAAATTCAAAAGGGGACAGGAGGTACATCTTATCCTGACGAAAGGTGGTCTTCGCCTACAAAGTAGCTGGTGGTGATGGAGAGGTGGGCTCGGCGATGACATCTGTCCTACTGAGCTCGGGTCTTGGTCTTGTTGCACTAGAATGGAAACCTTTGGGGGACGCTTTGGGAACCCGCGTACGTCCCTGCCCCCTTTGCACCAAAGGGGGGACTTCTCCGTCTGCGCCTACTGCCACGCCCCTGGCCAGGCAGTCGTCAGCCTAGCCTCATGAGGCAATGCGCTGCATAGAGATCTCCGCCACTCGGGAGGGAGCCTGGGGTGGCTTCCTCCTTCCGGGGGTCTTGACGCTGTCCTCCTCGCGAGGGCAGGAGCCTCGTGAGGGCCTTGTCCATGAGTGACCTGGCGCCAGGCCGTACCAAGCCGTCAAAGTGGGCCATGCCCTGGGCCGCAGGCAGGCAGGTCTGGGTACCCCCGTTCCTAGAACGGCCACCTCTACCTTCGCGATCCAGGTTTTGACTTCGGTGCCGTGATTCGCCGAATCGAGCTCGGGGTCCGTGCCGCCGCAGCGGTGGCCATGGGGGGCGTCGTGGAAGCATTGATGAAGAAGTTCACCTGCATCACCGTTCCTGCATCCCCTGCATTCACGAAGGTTGGTGACGATGGCGGCAACGGCAGCGGCATCACCGACGAGCTCCCCACGGTTGAGTCATGCGGCGGTGCTGCCCCGTCCTCCTAGGTCCTTTCCTACAACATTTATCCTGCCTCGTGGAGGCGTCAGACTTGTTTGTGCTTCCGAAGATATTAAGTACTTGAAATGACTGTCTAAATTATGCGATTTCTTTCTGCGCCTTGCTTCCTTCCTGCTTGGTGTAGTGCTCTGCATCGGCAGGGCCCGGTCCCGCGCATACCTCGACCACCGTTGGGGCGTCCGGATCACCAGGAGAGACCAAGGGACGAGGGGCTACGTGACCAGTGAGGCCCCTGGGTCGTGATGCCCAGGGGTCCCCCTTGACGTGCGAGCAGCCCTCATGAAGGGAACATGGTGAAAACGGGGTTGGTTTGGGGAATTTGGAGCGCTTTGAGCTCTGCGTCGGCAGGGCCTGGTCCCGCGCATACCTCAACCGCCGTTGGGGCATCCGGATCACCAGGACGAGACCAAGGGGTGAGGGGCTACGTGACCAGCGAAGCCCAGGGGTCCCCCTTGACGTACGAGCGGCTCCCCTACCTTTCTTGTCGAACTTTCGCCTGGGATGGTCGCGAGAAAACCAGGTACCAGGGACCTGGTGAGGCGGCGCAGCTCAGGCCCAGCCTGAGCGTAGCCCCCTAGTAGCCCCCTCGTGCGGGCATCCGAGGAGAATGCCGCGAAACGGGCCGTGAGGGACCATCCTGAGGTTAATGCAGCTGCTGGGGTGCCCTCAGTTGTTTATCCAGCAGCGCGGAGCATGGGGCTGCCACGTTGCGTGGGCATAGCCGCTGAGCGACAGTGTCATCCGCCAGCGCGGAGCATGGGGCTTCCACTTGGACGTGGGAAGGGGGGCCCTGGTTCTTGAGCCCCCCGGGCATGTACAACCCATTAAGTTCGCACGCGTGGCCTGCACGGTAGAACTGGAGGTGTATCTGGGCACTCGTGAGCCGCGACGGGTCCCATGGGGCCCTACCCCAAAGACGGGTTGCGCCTGAATCTTGTGGTGGGAGGCGCCGTTGTAGTTCCTGTATATCTAGGGAAAACCTGCGCCGAGTGGATTTCCAATGGTCATCGCATGAGATGGCCAAACACCAATGACCCCAGGAGGTGACGTGAGCAGAGCCAGGCCGCAAGACAGAGCTCAGCCATTGGGTTTATCGACGTTGCAGGGACGGACCCGAGCATAGACGCCGTGCCCACTCTTCTCATGCGACAACCCGAGGAGTAAACACCCGACGTGTGGCTCCCATGTCGGCGCAGCGCCGACTGTGGTTGCAGGAACCGTGCCACGCGCCTTGACTCACCCACTCCCGATTAGCTCATGCGAGGACATAGCACCAAGGGCCACGGGAGGTGACGTGCACGGGGCTGGCCCGCGAGACAGAGCTCAGCCGTTTGAATTTTCCAGCGCTGCAAGGACGGACCTGAGCACAGACGCCTTGCCAGCCCTTAATCACGAGGCGGTCGAAGGCGGGATCGTTAGGGCGCGACAGCGTTCATGGTGGCGAAGCACCAAGCATGCAGGTTAATAGATCTAATGCATAAAAATTTCCGATACATGCACAAAAGACGCAGCTGTAGGGGTGTGCCCTAGCCGCCCGAGGATGATGTAGCCCAATGGGCGCCCTCAATCTGAACGAGCCAAAAAGTTACCTGGGTCAAACCAAAAAGTCACCTGGCAGCCATGCTGCTGGAGCGTCGGGGTGGTCGGTGGAGCCCGGCCTTCATGAGCCCGAGGCCTCCGGAGGCTCAGGGGGCCCACGAGGCCCGGAGGGCTCGCTGGGGCCTGGCATCGTAGGGAATGAGCATGGCCTGGGCGAGGCGCTGGAACGTGACACTGATAACCCACAAGTATAGGGGATCAATTGTAGCCTTTCTCGATAAGTAAGAGTGTCGAACCCAATGAGGATCTAAAGGTAGAACAAATATTCCCTCAAGTTCTATCGACCACCGATACAAATCTACGCACGCTTAACGTTCGCTTTACCTAGAACAAGTATGAAACTAGAAGTACTTTGTAGGTGTAACGGGAAAGGTTTGCAAGATAATAAAGAGTATGTAAATAAAAACTAGGGGCTGTTTAGATGAAGAAACAACTAGGTTAGTCTTAGTACAGAGCTTTTTGTCACAAGAAAGTTATTTGTCCCTAGGCAATCGATAACTAGACCGGTAATCATTATTGCAATTTTATATGAGGGAGAGGCATAAGCTGACATACTTTCTCTACTTGGATCATATGCACTTATGATTGGAATTCTAGCAAACATCCGCAACTACTAAAGATCATTAAGGTAAAACCCAACCATAGGATTATAAGGTATCAAGTCCTCTTTACTCCCATACGTAAACAACCTACTTACTCGGGTCTGTGCTTCCGTCACTCACGCCACCCACCATAAGCGAATCATAAACACATTGCAAACACTACAGCGGGGAGCCCTCATGATTGCGCGACACAGAGAGCACCATAGGACATTACCAATAATAAAACATGCAACTCAAACCAATCATGATCATCAATCAACCCATAGGACAAAACGGATCTACTCAAACATCATAGGATAGCCATACATCATTGGGAAATAATATATAGCGTTGAGCACCATGTTTAAGTAGAGATTACAGCGGGGAGAAGGGGTGTTACACTGCTGCATAGAGGGGGAGAGAGTTGGTGATGACGGCGGCGAAGTTATTGGTGTAGATCGCCGTCACGATGATGGCCCCGGCGGCGTTCCGGTGTCACCGGGAGAGAGGGGGAGAGAGCCCCCCTCCTTCTTCTTCTTCCTTGAACTCCCCCCTAGATGGGAGGAGGGTTTCCCCTCTGGTCCTTGGCTTCCGTGGCGGCGGAGGGGCGGGAGCCCCTCCGAGATTGGATCCCTCTCTCTGTTTCCTTCTGTTTCTGCCTTCCCGATTCTGGCCTTTCACCGTTTCTTAAATTCCCGGAGATCCGTAACTTCGATTGGGCTGAAATTTTAACACGATTTTTATCCAGATATTAGAATTATTGCGGCGAAAGAAGGGCACCAACCTTCTTACGGGGTGGCCACAAGCCAGCCTGGCGCGCCCTACCCCCCAGGGCGCGCTCCTATGGCTTGTGGCCCCCTCCGACACCGCCTTCTGTTGATTCAACTTCCCAAAATTCACATATATTCCAAAAAATATCTCCGTAAGTTTTTATCCCGTTTGGACTTCATTTGATATGGGTTTTCTACGAAACAAAAAACATGCAACAAACAGGAACTGGCACTGGGCACTAGATCAATATGTCAGTCCCAAAAATAGTATAAAAAGTTGCCAAAAGTATGTGAAAGTTGTAGAATATTGGCATGAAACAATCAAAAATTATAGATACGACGGAGACGTATCAGCAACCCCAAGCTTAATTCCTGCTCGTCCTCGAGTAGGTAAATGATAAAAAAGATAATTTTTGATGTGGAATGCTACCTAGCATAATCTTGATCATATAATCTAATCATGGCATGAATATTAAGACATGAGTGATTCAAAGCAATAGTCTATCATTTGACATTAAGACAATAATACTTCAAGCATACTAATAAAGCAATCATGTCTTCTCAAAATATCATGGCTAAAAGAAAGTTATCCCTACAAAATCATATAGTCTGGCTATGCTCCATCTTCATCACACAAAGTATTAAATCATGCACAACCCCGGATTTAGCCAAGCAATTGTTTCATACTCTAGTATTCTCAAATCTTTTCAACTTTCACGCAATATTTGAGAGTGAGACATGGATATAGCACTATAGGTGGAATAGAATATGGTGGTTGTGGAGAAGACAAAAAGAAGGAGATAGTATCACATCAACTAGGCGTATCAACGGGCTATGGAGATGCCCATCAATAGATATCAATGTGAGTGAGTAGGGATTGCCATGCATCGGATGCACTAGAGCTATAAATGTATGAAAGCTCAAAAGAAATTAAGTGGGTGTGCATCCAACTTGCTTGCTCACGAAGACCTAGGGCAATTTGAGGAAGCCCATCATTGGAATATGCAAGCCAAGTTCTATAATGAAAAATTCCCACTAGTATATGAAAGTGACAACATAGGAGACTCTCTATATGAAAAACATGGTGCTACTCTGAAGCACAAGTGTGGTAAAGGATAGTAGCATTGCCCCTTCTCTCTTTTCTCTCATTTTTTTTATTTATTTTTGGTGGGCTTCTTTGGCCTCTCTTTTTTATTTGGGCTTCTTTGGCCTCTTTTTTTTTCATAAAGTCCGGAGACTCATCCCAACTTGTGAGGGAATCATAGCTTCCATCATCCTTTCCTCACATGGGACATGCTCTAATAATGATGATCATCACACTTTTATTTACTTACAACTCAAGAACTACGATACAAAATATGACTCTATATGAATGCCTCCGGCGGTGTACCGGGATGTGCAATGATCTAGCATAGCAATGACATCAAAAAATGTACAAGCCATGAAAACATCATGCTAGCTATCTTACGATCATGCAAAGCAATATGACAATGATGGTGCGTGTCATAATAAACGGAACGGTGGAAGTTGCATGGCAATATATCTCGGAATGGCTATGGAAATGCCATAATAGGTAGGTATGGTGGCTGTTTTGAGGAAGGATATATGGTGGGTGTAATGCACCGGCGAAAGTTGCGCGGTACTAGAGAAGCTAGCAATGGTGGAAGGATGAGAGTGCGTATAATCCATGGACTCAACATTAGTCATAAAGAACTCACATACTTATTGCAAAAATCTATTAGCTATCGAAACAAAGTATTAGACGCATGTCCCTAGGGGAGAGGTTGGTAGGAGTTAACCATCGCGCGCTCCCGACCTCCACACAAAGGATGACAATCAATAAATAAATCATGCTCCGACTTCTTCACATAACGGTTCACCATACGTGCATGCTACGGGAATCACAAACTTTAACACAAATATTTCTACCAATCCACAATTACTCACTAGTATGTCTCTAGTATCACCATCTTTATATCGCAAAACTATTGCAAGGAATCAAACATATCATATTCAGTGATCTACAAGTTTTATGTAGGATTTTATGACTAACCATGTGAATGACCAACTCCTATTAACTCTCTAAATAGATATAAGTGAAGCATGGGAGTTTAATTATTTCTACAAAAGATATGCCCACGCTCTAACAAATATAAGTGAAGCAAAAGAGCATTCTACAAATGGCGGTTTTCTATGTGTAGAGAAACAGGCAATCCAAACTTCAAATGATATAAGTGAAGCACATGAAGCATTCTATAAAGCCATACTCAAAAGATATAAGTGAAGTGCATGAAGCATTCTATAAATTGACCAAGGACTATCTCATACCAGCATGGTGCATTATTAAAAGAAAAATAAAAATCACACGACGCTCCAAGATTTATGCATATCATGTGACGAATACAAATGTAGCTCCAAGTAAAATTACCGATGGTTGTTAGAAGAAAGAGGGGATGCCTTCCGGGGCATCCCCAAGCTTAGTTTCTTGGGAGTCCTTGAATATTACCTTGGTGTGCCTCGGGAATCCCCAAGCTTAGTCTCTTTCCACTCCTTATTCCTTCATCCATCGTGATCTCACCCAAAACTTGAAAACTTCAATCACACAAAACTTAACAAAACCCTCGTGAAATCCGTTAGTATAATAAAGCAAATTACCACTTTAAGTACTTTTGAAAACCCATTCACATTTTATTTTTACATTGTAGCTACTGTATTATAACCTATTTATGGCTTATACCACTGATACAATCGATAGTTTCATCAAAACGAGCAAAACAATGCATCAAAAACGGAATCTGTCAAAAACAGGACAGTCTGTAGTAATATGAACATTCACCATACTTCTGTAACTCTAACAATTCTGCAAAATTAGGAAAAAATAAAAAATTGGCCTAGAAGTACTGTGTCAAAATTTCAGAAACTTTTGACATTCCAGTAAAAAATGTAAATTCACGCACTACAGACAAAGTTTCTGATTTTGCACTGCACACAGCAAACAAGCAATCTAATCATCCTAAAGGCAAATCTTGGCACATTATTTTTATAATACAATGGATTTATACAAGGGGATAATTATTTTTGTTGAAAAGTTTCTGTAATTAAGATTCACAAGGTTTCCATGGGCATGAACAAAGTTCAAGGCTAGCTCCCACTTTCACAATGCTCGTCCCTCTCACTTTCACTTTTCTTTTTGAAAAAGTTTTAGGTTCCCCTCTTTTTTTTTTTTGAACTATATAAAAGCACACAACAGAATAAAATGACTCTCTAAAACTTCCGGGTTGTCTCCCTGGCAGCGCTTTCTTTAAAGCCATTAAGCTAGGCATAAAGTGCTCAAGTAATGGATCCACCCGGATCCCAAGGTATATCAAAGCCAATTTTAATTAACAATGATTTGTAATTTATTAGTGAGCACAAAGTAACATATATCATGCAGAAACGAAGTCTAACTCTCTTCCTATGCATTGGCATATCATAAAAGAACAATTCATGCACATCAAGTAAAGGCCAATACATAGCATAAGCAGTTTCTTGCAATTTTATCGTATTGGAAACATAGAGAGGTGGAGATGTAGTTCCTCTCTCATAATAATTGCAAGTAGGAGCAGCAAGCACATGCATATTATACTCATCAAAATCATCATGTGTAATGGTAAAACGCAACCCATCAATATAATCCTTAATAAGTGCAAACTTCTCCCATATAGTGTAGCTGGGAGAATTTAAAAAGATAATAGGACTATCATGTGTGGGTGCAATAGCAACAATTTCATGTTTAACATAAGGAACTATAGCAAGTTAATCTCCATAAGCATCATTCATATTGGCATCGTGGCCACAAGCATAGCAAGCATCAATTTCATCAAAAAGGGATATTTCTAATGAATCCAATGGATCATAGCAATCAACATAGCATTCATACTTCGGTAAGCACGAAGGGAAATTAAACAATGTATGAGTTGAAGAGTTACTCTCATTAGAAGGTGGGCATGGGTAGCTAATCCGCTCTTCCTCCTTTTGTTCTTCGCTCTCCTCGTCATCTTTTTCATCTAATGAGCTCACAGTGTCAGGAATTTCTTCTTCCATAGTTTCCTGCAAAATATTAGTCTCCTCTTGGACAGCGGAGGAGTCCTCAATATATGGCTTAACATAAGCATTACAAGCATAGTTTTCATAGCAATATTTAAGTATGGCAAAACTTTCAGATTTGTAAAGAGTAGCATCATACTTTTCAATCAAAGAAGCAATTTCATAGGCACCCTTAAAAGCAACAAATTCTTCAATTTGCTCAATATCATAGTAATTATAAACACCCTTGGCATAAGAAGATACGATTCCATTATCCTTAAACTCACATTGATAGGGAAGGTGTTTTTAGGGTCTTCAGAACAACAAGTAAAATCATAAATTTTGCATAAATTCCAAGCATAGCATTGCAAAGTATTAATATGCTGCCATAAAAGTTTCCCTTTTTGAGATAAGCGGTGTCGCACATAATAAGCATGCTCATTTAATGATTTGCCCTCAACTAAGCTAGTTGGGGTTTCAGCACGAGCACAAGTGGATCGAAGATGACCCAAGTAATATTCTTCGGTGGTACGGAACACTAGTGGTTCCTCAACTTTTGGAGCATCAAGTACATCTAATTTTTTTGGTATTTTGCGTTTCCTACCCATATCTAAAGATAGAAAACAAGTTAATAACAGAAAAATAAAAATTACTTAGTGACAAAGCAAACAAGCACAAACGAGAATATTCACCCCACGCTATTGCTCCCCGGCAACGGCGCCATAAAAAGGTCTTGATAACCCACAAGTATAGGGGATCAATTGTAGCCTTTCTCGATAAGTAAGAGTGTCGAACCCAACAAGCACGCTTAACGTTCGCTATTGCTCCCCGGCAACGGCGCCATAAAAAGATCTTGATAACCCACAAGTATAGGGGATCAATTGTAGCCTTTCTCGATAAGTAAGAGTGTCGAACCCAATGAGGAGCTAAAGGTAGAACAAATATTCCCTCAAGTTCTATTGACCACCGATACAACTCTACGCACGCTTAACGTTCGCTTTACCTAGAACAAGTATGAAACTAGAAGTACTTTGTAGGTGTAACGGGAAAGGTTTGCAAGATAATAAAGAGTATGTAAATAAAAAACTAGGGGCTGTTTAGATGAAGAAACAACTAGGTTAGTCTTAGTAGAGAGCTTTTTGTCACAAGAAAGTTATTTGTCCCTAGGCAATCGATAACTAGACCGGTAATCATTATTGCAATTTTATATGAGGGAGAGGCATAAGCTAACATACTTTCTCTACTTGGATCATATGCACTTATGATTAGAACTCTAGCAAGCATCCATGACTACTAAAGATCATTAAGGTAAAACCCAACCATAGCATTATAAGGTATCAAGTCCTCTTTACTCCCATACGTAAACAACCTACTTACTCGGGTCTGTGTTTCCGTCACTCACGCCACCCACCATAAGCGAATCATAAACATATTGCAAACCCTACAGCGGGGATCCCTCACGCTTGCGCGACACGGAGAGCACCATAGGACAGTACCAATAATAAAACATGCAACTCAAACCAATCATGACCATCAATCAACCCATAGGACAAAATGGATCTACTCAAACATCATAGGATAGCCATACATCATTAGGAAATAATATATAGCGTTGAGCACCATGTTTAAGTAGAGATTACAGCGGGGAGAAGGGGTGTTACACCGCTGCATAGAGGGGGAGAGAGTTGGTGATGACAGTGGCGAAGTTGTTGGTGTAGATCACCGTCACGATGATGGCCCCGGCGGCGTTCAGGTGCCACCGGGAGAGAGGGGGAGAGAGCCCCCCTCCTTCTTCTTCTTCCTTGACCTCCCCCGTAGATGGGAGGAGGGTTTCCCCTATGGTCCTTGGCTTCCTTGGCGGCGGAGGGGCGGGAGCCCCTCCGAGATTGGATCTCTCTCTCTCGGTTTCCTTCTGTTTCTGCCTTCCCGATTCTGGCCTTTCACCGTTTCTTAAATTCTCGGAGATCCGTAACTCCGACTGGGCTGAAATTTTAACACAATTTTTATCCGGATATTAGCTTTCTTGCTGCGAAAGAAGGGAACCAACCACCGTACGGGGTGGCCACAAGCCAGCCTGGCGCGCCCTACGCCCCAGGGCACGCCCCTATGGCTTGTGGGCCTCTCGGGCACCGCCTTCTGTTGATTCCACTTTCCAAAATTCACATATATTTCAAAAAAAATCTCCGTAAGTTTTTATCCCGTTTGGACTTCGTTTGATATGGATTTTCTGCGAAACAAAAAACATGCAACAAACAGGAACTGGCACTGGGCACTGGATCAATATGTTAGTCCCAAAAATAGTATAAAAAGTTGCCAAAAGTATATGAAAGTTGTAGAATATTGGGATGAAACAATAAAAAATTATAGATACGACGGAGACGTATTAGACACACGCATTTGCCAGTCCAAAGGGCATACAGACGTAGTAGCACGGGTTGCCCCCACTACGGCCGACTCGAGTCGGCCAGAAGAGGTCCGGGGATGCGGCCCTGTTAAGGCCCGGTACGTCGATTCAGACGCGCGGCATGCCGCTGCGGCTGGAGACGACGACTGCGCCAGGTGGTGTGGGCAACTCTCGCCCCGCATAGCATGTGCCTCCTGAAGTTCCTCGATGGCGTTGACGACGAACTCTCGCGGACTCAGCACCTCGCGCCGCGCGCCTTGCTCGAGTGGCCGCGCGCCGAAGTGCGCCTCCTGGTGGTGACCAAGCACCTCCCTTGTCTCACCGGTCAGTTCGGAGGCCATCCTGTCGGAAGCCCCCGAGCCCGACCCAAGGGAAGCGTTGGGCACGCTTTCCTATGCGAGGGAGGGAAGAGCTCTGGCTCCGGATACAGAGCCTGAGGCTCCGCCCTTGCTGGCCTCCGCCTCATGTCGCCCCTTGGGGAGGATCTGCTTCTTCTTCTTGGGGGCCTCCTACGGAGGCGGGACGCCACCTTCGTCGTCGGAGTACTCTACGGTTGCGGCCCTGTAGGCTCGCTCAAGGGAGCAGACAGCGTCCTTCTCATCGCAAGCGACGGTGATGACGCCACCGCTTCCCGGCATCTTGAGGACGTTGTAGCCGTGGTGAGTTGCCGCCATGAACTTGGCGAGGGGCGGGACCCGAGGATCGTGTTGTACAGCAGGTGGATGTGAGTGACATCGAAGTCGATGAGCTCGGTGTGTTAATTGTCGCGCCCACAGAAATTGACCGGCAGCCGGACCTGGCCGATGGGGATGGTGGAGCCATCGGTGACCCCTGAGAAGGGCTTGGTTGGCATGAGCTAGTCATAGGGCACTTGGAGCGTCTCGAACGTCTCGATGGAGAGGACATTGAGTCCCGCACCGCCGTCGATGAGGGTCTTGGTCACGAGGACATTGCTGATGGTTGCCGTGCAGAGCATGGGGAGCACGCCCGCCGTGGCCGAGCACCTGAGTTGATCCTTGGAGTCGAAGGTTATGGTGCTGCGACCACCTGAGGGGACGCGCGACCTCCAGCTTGGGGAGGGCCGCCTTCACCTCCCGCGAGAACTGCTTGAAGATCCGGTTCGAGGCAGGGGCTTGAGCACCGCCCAGGATGCACGCAATCGCCCTGGCCTCCTGGAAGCCCCCAGCCCGGTCGTCCTGTTCGTCGTTGTCCTTCCTCCTTGGTGGTGGGGACAGCGAGGGGAGACCGGCCTCACGAGGACGAGCCTCACGCGGCTGGTCACGCCGTGTCCCCTCAGGAGGTTCGTCGCGCCAGCGGTCCTCCCGAGACTAGTCACGCCACTCCTGATGAGGGTCACGGCTGTCCCAGCGGCCTCCTCCGCAGCCTCCACCACGGCCGTAGCCCCGGTCTCCGAGCCCAGGGCGACGACCGACGTGCTCGTCGCGGAGCGACCTGAGCTCCTGACAGTCATTGGTGTTGTGGCTGTGTGAGCAATGGAAGATGCAGAATGGACGTCCAGCCCTGGGGGGTTCCTCCTCACGGCGGCGCTTCACCTCCGGCTCCGCGACAAGCACCGCGGGAGCCTTGCGCTTCGCCAGGGATACCATAGTGTGATGGTGTGTCTGAACGTCGTTGTCGTGCTCTATTGGATATGGTGCGTACTATGATGTCTCTTATCGATTTGCCACTATCGTTTTGGGGTTACGCATTAGAGACAATTACATTCACTTTAAATAGGGCACCATCTAAGTCCGTTGAAATGACACGGTATGAATTTTGGTTTGGCAGAAACCTAAGCTGTCATTTCTCAGAGTTTGGGAATACGACGCTTATGTCCGATAAGCTCGATCCCAAAGCGGAAAAGTGCATCTTGTTAGAATACCCTAATGTAACAATTGGGTATACCTACTATCTCAGATCCGAGGGCAAAGTGTTTGTTGCTGAAAACGAGTCCTTTCTTGAGAAACAATTTCTCTCGAAAGAATTGAGTGAGAGGAAAGTAGAACTTGATGAGGCTGTTAAACCGTCACTTCAGTTGGATAGTAGCACGACGCAGAAAGATGTCTTTGCGACGCCTACACCAAGTGAAGAGGAAGCAATTGATGACGATCATGAAGCTTCGGATCAAGTTACTACCGAACCTCGTAGGTTGACAAGAACTCGTACCGCCCCGGAGTGGTACGTCAATCCTATCTTGGAGGTCATGTTGTTAGACATCAGTGAACCTACGAGCTATGAAGAAGCGATGGTGGGCACGGAGTCCAACAAATGGCCAGGAGTCATGAAATCCGAGAAAGGATCCATGTATGAAAACCAAGTATGGACTTTGGTAAACTTGCCCGTTGAACGGCAGGCCGTTGAGTACAAATGGACCTTTAAGAGGAAGACAGACGCTGATGATAAATGTCACCATTTATAAAGCTCGACTCGTCGCAAAGTAGTTTTCGACAAGTTCAAGGAGTTGACTACGATGAGACTTTCTCACCCGTAGCGATGCTAAAGTCTGTTGGAATTATGTTAGCAGTTGCTGCATTTTTCGATTATGAAATCTGGCAGATGGATGTCAAAATAGAGTTTCCTTAATGGTTTCCGTGAGGAAAGGTTGTATGTGATACAACCAGAAGGTTTTGTTGGTCCTAAGGATGCTAAAAGGTATGCAAGCTCTAGCGATCCTTCTATGGACTGGATCAAGCATCTCGGCATTGGAATATACGCTTTGATGAGGTGATCAAAGCTTTTGGGTTTATACAAAGTTTATAAGAAACTTGTATTTACAAGAAAGTGAGTGGGAGCACTATAGAATTTCTGATAAGTATATGTGGATGGCATATTGTTGATCAGGAATGATGTAGAAATTTCTGGAAGGCATAAAAGGTTGATTGAAAGGTGTTTTTCAAAGGAAAACCTCGATAAAAGGCTACTTAAATATTGGGCATCAAGATCTATAGAGATAGATCAAAACTCCTGATAAGACTTTCGATGAGTACATGCCTTGACAAAGATTTTGAAGGAGTTCAAAATGGATCAGTCAAACAAGGAGTTCTTGCCTGATTTGTAAGGTGTGAAGTTGAGTGAGACTCAAAGCTCGACCATGGCAGAAGAGAGAAAAAGGACGAAGGTCGTCCCCTATGCCTTAGCCGTAGGCTCTATATAGTATGCCATGCTGTGTACCGCACCTGGTGTGTGCCTTGCCATGAGTCTATCAAGGGGTACATGAGTGATCCAGGAGTGGATCACTGGACAGCGGTCAAAATTATCCTTAGTAACTTGAGGACTGAGGAAATATTTCTCGATTATGGAGGTAATAAAGAGTTCGTCGTAAAGAGTTACGTCGATGCAAACTTTGACACCAATCCAGATGACTCTGAGTAGCAATCCGGATACGTATAGTGGAGCACGATTTGGAATAGCTCCAAGTGGAGCATGGTAGCAGCATCTACAGTATGACATAATATTTGCAAAGTGCACACGGATCTGAATGTTGCAGACCTGTTGACTAAAAACCTCTCTCACAAGCAAAACATGATAAAACCCCAGAACTAATTGGGTGTTAATCACATGGTGATGTGAACTAGATTATTGACTCTTGTGCAAGTGGGAGACTGTTGGAAATATTCCCTAGAGCAATAATAAATTAGTTATTATCATATTTCCTTGTTCATGATAATCGTTTATTATCCATGCTAGAATTGTATTGATCGGAAACTCAGATACATGTGTGGATACATAGACAACACTATGTCCCTAGTGAGCCTCTACTAGACTAGCTCGTTGATCAAAGATGGTCAAGGTTTCCTGGCCATAGACATGAGTTGTCATTTGATAATGGGATCACATCATTAGGAGAATGATGTGATGGACAAGACCCAAACTATGAACGTAGCATATGATCGTGTCAGTTTATTGCTATTGTTTTCTGCATGTCAAGTATGTGTCCCTATGACCATGAGATCATGTAACTCGCTGACACCGGAGGAGTACCTTGTGTGTATCAAACGTCACAATGTAACTGGGTGACTATAAAGATGCTCTATAGGTATCTCCGAGGGTGTCTGTTGAGTTGGCATGGATCAAGACTGGGATTTGTTACTCCGTGTGACGGAGAGGTATGTCAGGGCCCACTCGGTAATACAACATCACAATGAGACTTGCAAGCAACGTGACTAAAGTATTAGCCACGGGATCTTGTATTACGGAACGAGTAAAGAGACTTTCCGGTAACGAGATTGAACTAGGTATGGAGATACCGACGATCGAATCTTGGGCAAGTAACATACCGATGAACAAAGGGAACAGCGTACGGGATTAACTGAATCCTTGACATAGAGGTTCAACCGATAAAGATCTTCGTAGAATACGTAGGAACCAATATGGCCATCCAGGTCCCGCTATTGGTTATTGACCGTAGAGGTGTCTCGGTCGTGTCTACATAGTTCTCGAACCCGCAGGGTCTGCACACTTAACGTTTGGTGACGTTACGGTATTATTGAGTTATGTATGTTAGCGACCGAAGGTAGTTTGGAGTCTCGGATGAGATCCCGAACGTCACGAGGAGCTCCGGAATGGTCCGGAGGTAAATATTTATATATGGGAAGTCATATTTTCGCGACCGGAAAAGTTTCGGGTTTTCCCGGTATTGTACCGGGAAGCTTCTAGAAGGTTCCGGAAACTTCCGAAGGAGTCCAGAAGTCCACCAAGGGTTCCACCACGTCCCAAGGGTATGCATGGGCTGAGGGGAGGCGCCCTGGCCTTATTGGGCCAGGCGCACAAGTCCCTCAAAGGCCCATGTGGCTTGGGAGAGGTGGAAAGTCCACCTGTTTGTGGAAAGGGAGGGAATTGGACTAGGGGTCCAACTCCTCCCCCTTGGCTGCGCCCTACGGCTTGGAGGGGCTGATCTCCACGCCCCTCCACCTATATATAGAGGGGAGGGGCACCCCAAGAGCACACACGAAGCCCTTGGCGCCCCTCTCTCTCCCTAGATCGTTTTCTCCTCCGTTCGCGGTTTCGGTAGCGCTAGGCGAAGCCCTGCCGGGATAGCACCACCGCCACCACGCCGTCGTGTTGCTAGAGAACTCATCTACCTCTCCGCTCTCCCTTGCAGGATCAAGAAGGCGGAGATCGTCATCGAGCTGTACGTGTGCTGAACGCGGAGGTGCCGTCCGTTCGGCGCTAGATCGGAAGGACCGTGATTGGATCGCGGGACGGTTCGTGATTGGATCGCGGGACGGATCGTGATCGGATCGCGGGACAGCTAGCGATTTGGATCGCGAAGACGTTCGACTACATCAACCGCGTACCTCAACGCTTCCTGCTTAGCGATCTACAAGGGCATGTAGATCCACTCTCCCCCTCCTAGATGCTCATCTCCATGGATAGATCTTGTGTGGGCGTAGGAAATTTTTTGTTTCCCATGCAACGTTCCCCAACAGTGGTATCATAGCTAGGTCTATGCGTAGATGAGATCATGAGTAGACCACAAAAGAGTTTATGGGCGTTGATGCTCAGATTGCTTCCTCCCTTGGTCTTTTCTTGATTCAGCGGTATTGTGGGATGAAGCGGCCCGGAGCAACCTGACTCGTACGCTTACGAGAGACCGGTTCCATCAAATGATATGTCACTTTGTTGCATAAAGATGGCTGGCGGGTGTCTGTCTCTCCCACTTTAGTTGGATCGGATTCGACAAAGGCGGTCCTTGAGAAGGTTGAATAGCAATTTGTGTATCACCGTTGTGGTTGTGCGTAGGTAAGAATCATTCTTGCTAGATACCCGTAGCAGCCACGTAAAATATGCAACAACAATTAGAGGACGTCTAACTTGTTTTTGCAGGGTATGTTGTGACGTGATATGGCCAGTTACATTATGAGATATATGTGATGTATGAGATTATCATGTTTTGTATAGAATATCACGACTTGCATGTCGATGAGTACGACAACCGACAGGAGCTATAGGGTTGTATTTAATTTATTTTCGCTGTTTTTGCTTTACTTTATCGCTATAAGTTAGCAATAGTCGTAGAAGCAACAGTTGGCATGACAACCTCATGGCGACACGTTGATGGAGATCAAGATGATGGAGATCATGGTGTCATGCCCGTGACGATGGAGATCATCCCGGTGCTTTGGAGATGGAGATCAAAAGCACAAGTTCATGGCCATATCATGTCACTTATGATTTGCATGTGATGTTAATCCTTTTATGCATCTTATTTTGCTTAGGACGACGGTAGCATTATCAGGTGATCCCTCACTAAAATTTCAAGATAAAATTGTGTTCTCCCCGAGTGTGCACCGTTGCGAAAGTTCGTTGTTTCGAGACATCACGTGATGATCGGGTGTGATAGACTCTATGTTCGCATACAACGGGTGCAAGCCAGTGTTGCACATGCGGAACAATCGGGTTAAACTTGACGAGCATAGCATGTACAGAGATGGCCTCGGAACACCAGAGACTGAAAGGTTGAACATGAGTCATATAGTAGATATGATCAACATGAAGATGTTCACCATTGAAACCACCTCATCTCACGTGATGATCGGACTTGGGTTTGTGAATTTGGATCATGTGACACTCGAATGACCAGAGGGATGTCAATTTGAGTGGGAGTTTTTAAGTAATATGATTAACTAAACTCATTATCATGAACATAGTCAAAATGTCTTTGGAAAATATGTTGTAGATTACTAGCTCGCGCTGTAGCTCCCTTGAATTTTTATATGTTCCTAGAGAAATAGAGTTGAAAGATGATGGTAGCAATAATGCGGACTGGGTCCGTGATCTGAGGATTGTCCTCATTGCTGCACAGAAGGCTTATATGTCCTTAATGCACCGCTCGGTGCGCCACCCCCTCAAGCGTCGTCCATAGATGTTGTGAACATCTGACAGGCACGTTCTGATGTCTACTTGATAGTTCAGTGCGTCATGCATTATGGCTTAGAATTGAGGCTCCAAAACGTTTTGAACGTCACGGAACATATGAGATGTTCTAAGATCTGAAATTGGGATCTCAGGCTCGTGCCCGTGTTGAGAGGTATGAGACCTCCAACAAGATTATTTGCCTGCAAGATGAAGGAGAATAGTTCAATCGGTGAGCATGTACTCAGATTGTCTGAGTGCTACAATCGCTTGAATCGAGTGGGAGTTGATCTTCCAGATAAGATAGTGGTTGATATAGTTCTCCAAGTCACTGCCACAAAGCTACTAGAGCTTCGTGATGAACTATGAAATGCCAGGGATAGAAATAGTGATCCTCGAGCTATTTGCGATGTTTGACACCGCGAAGGTAGAAATCAAGAAGGAGCATCAAGTGTTGATGGTTAGTAAAACCACTAGTTTCGAGAAGGGCAAGGGCAAAGAGGGTAACTTCAAGAATGGCAAGCCAGTTGCCGCTCTACTGAAGAAACCCAAGGTTGAATCCAAACCCGAGACTGAGTGCATCTATTATGAGGAGAATGGTCGCTGAAGCGGAACAACCCTAGATACTTGGTAGATAAGAAGGCTGGCAACGTCAACAGAAGTATATTTGATATACGTGTTATTGATGTGTACCTTACTAGTACTCCTACTAGCACCTGGGTATTGGATACCAGTTCGGTTGCTAAATGTTAGTAACTCGAAATAAAAGCTACGGAATAAATGGAGGCTAGCTAAGGGTAAGGTGACGACGAGTGTTGGAAGTGTTTCCAAGGTTGATGTGATCACCATCCCACGCTCTCTCTACCTTCGGGATTAGTGATGAACCTAAATAAATGTTATTTGGTGTTTGCGTTGAGCATGAACGTGATTAGATCATGTTTATTGCAATACGGTTATTCATTTAAGTAAGAGAATAATGGTTATTCTGTTTACATGAATAGTACCTTCAATGGTCATGCGCCCAATGAGAATGGTTTATTGAATCTTGATCGTAGTGATACACATGTTCATAATATTGATGCCAAAAGATACAAAGTTAATAATGATAGTACCACATACTTGTGGCACTGCCGCTAAATGTCATATTGGTGTAAAGCTCATGAAGAAACTCCATGCTGATGGATCTTTGGACTCATTCGATTTCGAATCAGTTGAGACATGCGGACCATGCCTCATGGGCAAGATGACTAAGACCCCATTTTCCGGTATGATGGAGCGGGCAAGTGACTTATTGGAAATGATACATGTTGATGCATGCGGTGCAATGAGTGTTGTAGCGTCCGGTGGATATCATTATTTTCTTACCTTCACTGAGGATTTGAGTAGATATGGGTATATTTACTTAATGAAACACAAGTCTGAATCGTTTCAAAAGTTCAAGCAAATTCAGAGTGAAGTTTGAGATCATCCTGACAAGAAGATAAATTTTCTACAATATGATCGTGGAGGTGAATATCTGAGTTACGAATTTGGTATACAACTTAAGACAATGTGGAAGTTGTTTCACAACTCACGCCACCTGTAATACCATAGTGTGATGGTGTGTCCGAACGTCGTAGTCGTGCTCTATTGGATATGGTGCGTACTATGATGTCTCTTATCGATTTGCCACTATCGTTTTGGGGTTATGCATTAGAGACAATTACATTCACTTTAAATAGGACACCATCTAAGTACGTTAAAATGACACGGTATGAATTTTGGTTTGGCGGAAACCTAAGCTGTCATTTCTCAGAGTTTGGGAATACGACGCTTATGTCCGATAAGTTAGATCCCAAAGCGGAAAAGTGCATCTTGTTAGAATACCCTAATGTAACAATTGGGTATACCTACTATCTCAGATCCGAGGGCAAAGTGTTTGTTGCTGAAAATGAGTCCTTTCTTGAGAAACAGTTTCTCTCGAAAGAATTGAGTGGGAGGAAAGTAGAACTTGATGAGGTTGTTGAACCGTCACTTCAGTTGGATAGTAGCACGACGTAGAAAGATGTTTTTGCGACGCCTACACCAAGTGAAGAGGAAGCAATTGATGATGATCATGAAACTTCGGATCAAGTTACTACCGAACATCGTAGGTCGACAAGAACTCATACCGCCCCAGAGTGGTACGTCAATCCTGTCTTGGAGGTCATGTTGTTAGACAACAGTGAACCTACGAGCTATGAAGAAGCGATGGTGGGCCCGGATTCTAACAAATGGCCAGGAGTCATGAAATCTGAGAAAGGATCCATGTATGAAAACCAAGTATGGACTTTGGTAAACTTGCCTGTTGAACGGCAGGCCGTTAAGTACAAATGGACCTTTAAGAAGAAGGCCGACGTTGATCATAAATGTCACCATTTATAAAGCTCGACTCGTCGCAAAGTAGTTTTCGACAAGTTCAATGAGTTGACTACGATGAGACTTTCTCACCCATAGCGATGCTAAAGTCTGTTGGAATTATGTTAGCAGTTGCTGCATTTTTCGATTATGAAATCTGGCAGATGGATGTCAAAATAGAGTTTCCTTAATGGTTTCCGTGAGGAAAGGTTGTATGTGATACAACCAGAAGGTTTTGTTGGTCCTAAGGATGCTAAAAGGTATGCAAGCTCTAGCGATCCTTCTATGGACTGGATCAAGCATCTCGGAGTTGGAATATACGCTTTGATGAGGTGATCAAAGCTTTTGGGTTTATACAAAGTTTATAAGAAACTTGTATTTACAAGAAAGTGAGTGGGAGCACTATAGAATTTCTGATAAGTATATGTGGATGGCATATTGTTGATCAGGAATGATGTAGAAATTTCTGGAAGGCATAAAAGGTTGATTGAAAGGTGTTTTTCAAAGGAAAACCTCGATAAAAGGCTACTTAAATATTGGGCATCAAGATCTATAGAGATAGATCAAAACTCCTGATAAGACTTTCGATGAGTACATGCCTTGACAAAGATTTTGAAGGAGTTCAAAATGGATCAGTCAAACAAGGAGTTCTTGCCTGATTTGTAAGGTGTGAAGTTGAGTGAGACTCAAAGCAAGACCATGGCAGAAGAGAGAAAAAGGACGAAGGTCGTCCCCTATGCCTTAGCCGTAGGCTCTATATAGTATGCCATGCTGTGTACCGCACCTGGTGTGTGCCTTGCCATGAGTCTATCAAGGGGTACATGAGTGATCCAGGAGTGGATCACTGGACAGCGGTCAAAATTATCCTTAGTAACTTGAGGACTGAGGAAATATTTCTCGATTATGGAGGTAATAAAGAGTTCGTCGTAAAGAGTTACGTCGATGCAAACTTTGACACCAATCCAGATGACTCTGAGTAGCAATCCGGATACGTATAGTGGAGCACGATTTGGAATAGCTCCAAGTGGAGCATGGTAGCAGCATCTACAGTATAACATAATATTTGCAAAGTGCACACGGATCTGAATGTTGCAGACCTGTTGACTAAAAACCTCTCTCACAAGCAAAACATGATAAAACCCCAGAACTAATTGGGTGTTAATCACATGGTGATGTGAACTAGATTATTGACTCTTGTGCAAGTGGGAGACTGTTGGAAATATTCCCTAGAGCAATAATAAATTAGTTATTATCATATTTCCTTGTTCATGATAATCGTTTATTATCCATGCTAGAATTGTATTGATCGGAAACTCAGATACATGTGTGGATACATAGACAACACTATGTCCCTAGTGAGCCTCTACTAGACTAGCTCGTTGATCAAAGATGGTCAAGGTTTCCTGGCCATAGACATGAGTTGTCATTTGATAATGGGATCACCTCATTAGGAGAATGATGTGATGGACAAGACCCAAACTATGAACGTAGCATATGATCGTGTCAGTTTATTGCTATTGTTTTCTGCATGTCAAGTATGTGTTCCTATGACCATGAGATCATGTAACTCGCTGACACCGGAGGAGTACCTTGTGTGTATCAAACGTCACAATGTAACTGGGTGACTATAAAGATGCTCTATAGGTATCTCCGAGGGTGTCTGTTGAGTTGGCATGGATCAAGACTGGGATTTGTTACTCCGTGTGACGGAGAGGTATGTCAGGGCCCACTCGGTAATACAACATCACAATGAGACTTGCAAGCAACGTGACTAAAGTGTTAGCCACGGGATCTTGTATTACGGAACGAGTAAAGAGACTTTCCGGTAACGAGATTGAACTAGGTATGGAGATACCGACGATCGAATCTTGGGCAAGTAACATACCGATGAACAAAGGGAACAGCGTACGGGATTAACTGAATCCTTGACATAGAGGTTCAACCGATAAAGATCTTCGTAGAATACGTAGGAACCAATATGGCCATCCAGGTCCCGCTATTGGTTATTGACCGTAGAGGTGTCTCGGTCGTGTCTACATAGTTCTCGAACCCGCAGGGTCTGCACACTTAACGTTTGGTGACGTTACGGTATTATTGAGTTATGTATGTTAGTGACCGAAGGTAGTTTGGAGTCTCGGATGAGATCCCGAACGTCACGAGGAGCTCCGGAATGGTCCGGAGGTAAATATTTATATATGGGAAGTCATATTTTCGCGACCGGAAAAGTTTCGGGTTTTCCCGGTATTATACCGGGAAGCTTCTAGAAGGTTCCGGAAACTTCCGAAGGAGTCCAGAAGTCCACCAAGGGTTCCACCACGTCCCAAGGGTTTGCATGGGCTGAGGGGAGGTGCCCTGGCCTTATTGGGCCAGGCGCACAAGTCCCTCAAAGGCCCATGTGGCTTGGGAGAGGTGGAAAGTCCACCTGTTTGTGGAAAGGGAGGGAATTGGACTAGGTGTCCAACTCCTCCCCCTTGGCTGCGCCCTACGGCTTGGAGGGGCTGATCTCCATGCCCCTCCACCTATATATAGAGGGGAGGGGCATCCCAAGAGCACACACGAAGCCCTTGGCGCCCCTCTCTCTCCCTAGATCGTTTTCTCCTCCGTTCGCGGTTTCGGTAG
This sequence comes from Elymus sibiricus, assembly GCA_039707655.1. Taxonomy (NCBI): domain Eukaryota; kingdom Viridiplantae; phylum Streptophyta; class Magnoliopsida; order Poales; family Poaceae; genus Elymus; species Elymus sibiricus. The sequence continues at coordinate 413,291,476 of CM077675.1, read as the reverse complement.
CGCTAGGCGTAGCCCTGCCGGTATAGCACCACCACAACCGCCACCACGCCGTCGTGTTGCTGGAGAACTCATCTACCTCTCCACTCTCCCTTGCTGGAACAAGAAGGTGGAGATCGTCATCGAGTTGTACGTGTGCTGAACGCGGAGGTGCCGTCCGTTCGGCGCTAGATCGGAAGGACCGTGATTGGATCGCGGGACGGATCATGATCGGATCGCGAGACAACTAGCAATTTGGATCGCGAAGACGTTCGACTACATCAACCGCGTTTCTCAACGCTTCTCGCTTAGCGATCTACAAGGGTATGCAGATCCACTCCCCCCCTCATAGATGCTCATCTCCATGGATAGATCTTGTGTGTGCGTAGGAAAATTTTTGTTTCCCATGCAACGTTCCCCAACACGACCCTCCTCAGCCTTTGCACACTTGCTGGCGAGGTTGAACATCTCCAGGGCCATGCATAGGTCGTCGTGGATGGCAATCTCTTCTCGCATCCTGACGTCCCTGATGCCTTCGGTAAATGTCGAGATGATGGCCTCATCGGATACCTTCGGGATCTTGAGGCGAACAGTCATGAACCGCTGTATGTACTTGTGTAAGGTCTCGCCCGACTATTGCTTCACGTGGCGCAGGTCTGTCACCGCGAGGGCACGGTCGCGGGTGCCTTGGACGTTGGCGATGAAGCTCTCGTGAAGCTCGTCCTAGGAGGAGATGGATCCAGCCGGGAGGTTGAGGAACCAGGGAAGCGCACCCCCCTTGAGCGCCATGGGGAACCAGTTCGCCATGACCTTGTCATCTCCACCGGCCGCCTTGATGCTCAGCGAGTAGAGCTGTAGGAACTCCGCAGGGTCGGGGGTCCCGTCGTAGCGAGGAGGCAGGTCTGGTTTGAACTTGTCGGGCCAGGCGACCCGACGCAACTCTGGGGCGATGGCGCGGCACCGCACCGCGCCCGCGAGCGCCATGTGCACGGGAGGGGCCTGGTCTTGACGTTCTTGCACCGCGGGCTCCAGAGGTGCACGGTCGTGACGCTGGCGCGGAGGCGCGGGGGGCGCACGCACGTCAACGCACGGCCGCGGCACCACCTGACAGGTTACTTAATCCCTTGCCCGCGCTGGTGGCCCGCGTGGCTGGTCGCGCGGGTGTGCTTCTCACCTTGGCTCGGGGTCACGCTGGGGAGGAGGAGGTGGTGCACCATGGACCACGTCGCCCGCCAGGGAGGGCGGAAGATGGAGCGAGTAGGTGTGAGTTGGGGTGTCGACGGCGGCGCTGACGAGTTCCGTGATGCGGCCAAGCCAGTCGGCGTAGTGTTTGGGGGTAGGGCGGTAGTGCAACAGCTCGCGCGCCATGAGCAGTGCAGCTTGCCCATGCGCCCGGCCAGGGCGAACGTGGGAGGCCGACCCCGTAGCTGGGGCAATGGACAGGGTAGCGGTGTGGCCATCGCGCCGCGCGGTGACCGACTGCGACGAGTCCTACTGCTCGGGGGCGTCTGGACCCGTGGCGGCGTCAGCAGCAGGTGAGGCAGATCGACGCCCGGCAGCGCGGCGCGCCGGCGCCGTCTGGGCAACGCGGCGCTCGGCGCGGGCTCGGCGAGCATCGGCCATCGGAGAAGTGGAGCGGGGATGAAGCGAAGCTTGGGGAAGGACTCCGACACGCCCCTACCTGGCGCGCCAAATGTCGGATTTCGGGCTCCGCAAAACCCAAAGAGGTTCGAACTCAGGGGCGTGTGCGAAGATCCCAACCAGCTTAGGCTCCAAGCTCACAGCTAGGCCGAATCAGACTCTCTCTCTCTGGGAAGAAGATGAACACACGAGTTTACCCAGGTTCGGGCCGCTGCGAAGCGTAATACCCTACTCTTGCTTTTGGTGGATGGCCTCGTGAGGAGGTTTTTTGGATGAACTAGTACAGTGGTGAGTGACCTCGCGAGGGGGGTCTGGTGGTTCTCGATCTCCTCCCCCTCTACGGTGTGGCCTAGTCTCTATTTATAGTGACCCGGGTCCTCTTCCCATATCGCGGAGGCGGGAAGGGATCCAACAACGGCCAAATTCGAAAGGGGACAGGAGGTACATCTTATCCTGAGGAAAGGTGGTCTTCGCCTACAAAGTAGCTGGTGGTGATGCAGAGGTGGGCTCGGCGATGACATCCGTCCTGCTGAGCTCGGGTCTTGGTCTTGTTGCACTAGAATGGAAACCTTTGGGGGATGCTTTGGGAACCCGCGTACATCCCTGCCCCTTTGCACCAAAGGGGAAATTGCTCCGTCTGTGCCTACTGCCACGCCCCTGTCCAGGCAGTCGTCAGCCTAGCCTCATGAGGCGATGCGCTGCATAGAGATCTCCGCCCCTCGGGAGGGAGCCTGGGATGGCTTCCTCCTTCCGGGGGTCCAGACGCTGTCCTCCTCGCGAGGGCAGGAGCCTCGCGAGGGCCTTGTCCATGAGTGGCCTGGCGCCAGGCCGTACCAAGCCGTCGAAGTGGGCCACAGGCAGGCAGGTCTCGGTACCCCCGTTCCCAGAACGCCGACACTTCCTACTGAATCGGCAGAAAATTTTGTTTTTCATGAGAGGTGGATGAAAGCTTTTAACACTCAACCATTTGGTCAATTGTACATTAAATATGGCCTAGTATTTTAGAAAATTGACTTGGTCCAGTTTTGCAACAAATATATGGTAGATCCTTCACACAAAAACTTATTTTGGGCACTCGGAAAATGGAAAATTGGTTGAATATTGAAAAACTTTTGGTGTTTGTCTGATTAAATAGATACTTATATACCTAGAAATTACTTTTGTAAAATATCATGAGCAAACTATAAGGCAGCTGCAGTTCAAATTTGACCCGCTTCCTAGTGAATCGGCGGAAATTTGTCTTTTTCATGAGAGGTGGCTCAAAATTTTTTACACCCAACCATTTAGTCAATTGTACATTAAATATGACCTAATATTTTTGAAAATTGATTCGGTCTAATTTTGCAACAAATATATGGTAGGTCCTTCACAAAAAAACTCATTTTGGACACTTGGAAAATGGAAAATGAATTTTGCGTCAAAAAAAAAGAAAACTTCCTTAGGAAACATTGATTACCATTCCAATATGCACCCTTGTGCACAATATGAGGTCATTTGAACAAACGATACCATGAATGTGGCCATAAGATTGATCATTTGGCTTGAAAGCCATGAATCTTTCCACATGATAGCTCATTTCTGAGAACACTTTTTTAAAATAATTCTTGTATTAGAAGTTTATTATTTTTCCTGCTAACTTGGTCACATCTAATGACACAATGCGAAGGTTTTCCAATTTTTTGATTTTATTTTAATTTTTCATGCCCGTTTCAAAATGCGGTCAAAACGGCGGGCATGACCGTTCGTAGCTAGGGTTTGAATCTTGGAAATTTTTTGGGGTATCTCTGATTAAATAGTTACTTATGTACCTATAAATGATTTTTGGAAAACATAAGTAGCAAACTACGAGGCAACTGCAGTTCAAATTTGACCCGCTTCCTACTGAATCAACGGAAATTTGTCTTTTTCATGGGAGGTGGATGAAAGCTTTTAACACCCAACCATTTGGTCAATTGTACATTAAATATGGCCTAGTATTTTAGAAAATTGACTTGGTCCAGTTTTGCAATAAATATATGGTAGACCTTCACAAAAAATTATTTTGGGCACTTGGAAAATGGAAAATTGATTTTTTGTGCAAAGAAAAAAAAAACTCACTTTGTCAATATTGTTTGCCAATCCAAGTGTAAACTTGTGCAAAATATGGTATCATTTGAACAAATATTTGATAGGTCTTTTACAAACAAACTCATTTTGAGCACTGAAAAATGGAAAATGATTTTTTCGTGAAAAACTTGTCTTTAATCGATTACGACCAATTTAGATGGTCATAAGGTCTTCAAACTGTTTTCTGCGTTCTGATTGGTCCATAGACATATCACGCGGATCATACATCGAATACCGTCGGATACTCCCGGATCCAACGGCAGCCCTCACCCGCTCCACCTCTCACCCACGTAGCCCAACAACAGCCCCACGCCCCCACTCCCCACCGTTCCAATCCCCACCTTCTCTCCCGCACCCGCACCCGCTCGCCAAAACCCTAGCCACCGCCGCCCTCGCACCATGGCCGACCTCCACCCCTGCATCGACGGCGAGGAGCCCGAGTCCCCATGCCTCCCCTCACCTCCTCTCTTTCTTTCTCTCCCTGCACGTCAAATCCACACGCGCGCCCACGACCGACGAGCCTCCCTCGCCCATGCTCTCTGCTCCACCTCGACTGGCCGGTGCAGAGAGAAGAGAAGTCCAAAGTCCTCGACTCCGCCGTCACAGCGCCGAACCCTCGTCATCCAGATCCAGCCGTCGTCGCAGCCATGCCCACGACCTCGATCTGGTGGACACGGCCTCGACACGGACTCGTCCGGATCCAGCTCTGTCTTTTCTCTCTCCCACGCCCACCAGCGATCCCATCTCGCCGCACGCCCGCCGCTCCCATCTCGCCGCCGCCGCGGAGGAGCCGGAGGTATGAGAAAGTCCAAGGCGACGGCAGCGGCGGCGAAGCAGCCGCACCACACGGCGCAGAACGACCACGCCCTCCCCTCCAGGCTCGCCCGGTAGCTCGACCCCGACGCGTCCTTGGACAAGGTATGCATGCCGCAGCCGCTGCATTCCCTAGCGACTCTGTGGGGATCTTTCTGATTGGTTCGGTACTTGGTTCTTGGTTTGCAGGACCAGCTGCTGGACGCGGTGCACTGGATCCGGCAGGCGGTGGGGCTCGCCTACGGCCTGCTTTGGGGCGCCGTCCCCCTCGTTGGCGCCTTCTGGATCGCCCTGTCAGTCCCTCCCTCCCTCCCTCCCCCATCTTCCTCTCTCTCTTTCCCTTCATACATACTGTAGATTAGACAGGCCGTCATTGTACAGTAGCGACTTAGGTTCATTGTCAACTGAATCCGGGAACTCTCCTATCGTGTGGTACAGTAATTGTGATTTACGCATGAATGGATTTGTAGATGAGGCTAGCGATATCCGTTAGCTGCGTGATTTCAGAAAGCCGCTCTGTTCCACGGTTCATTGATCGCCGCGATAGGTCAGAGGAGGAACTCATGTAAGGGAATTAGAACTAGAGAAATATATACGTATATATGGTTTTAAGATGAGATATGTATATATGGAACTCATGTAAGGGAATTAGAACTAGAGAAATATATACGTATGGGTACCTCGGCTATTGGAAATACCAATTATACAATCATCTTGTTAATTACTACACATCATCTTGTTGCAGCATCATTGGTGAAACAATTTTTTTTTGCTGGTAGATGTGCAGTTGGCTGCACTATCTAGACAGGTTGTACCTTTGGAGTAGTACTACATGCAACCTCATGGAACCTTCATGTTGTTTCATTGATCTACAATGAATATATACTACTACGACAGCTTGTTACTATTACTACATGCCATCCTTCTTTTTTCGGTAGTGATTTTGATGCAAAAATGCTGGTGAAAATATGATGCTATAGTCTAGATATATGATGCAAAGCTTGTTGTATTTACACACTTGCATCCAACTGCAGCAGCTGCACGACCGAGTTGAGGTGGGGAACAGAGAGGATGAGCCGTGCGAGTGCTGATCATGTACAGCGGCGCTCTTTCCGGCGTCGACCCGACCAAACTGATGATGCAAGGCTTTTGCTGCTGCTGCATGTCTTCATCGACTTAGTTCTTTCACACGAAGAGATATAAATCCTTCACTTGTTCACTGTGTAATCTGTAGATTACTTCTTCCATTAATCACCTAGTGCTCTTGTTAGTGAGATTCATCTAGTATTTTTTTTGCAAAGCATGCAATGGTTTGGAGTAGTTGATCATGGCCTGATGGAACCTACATGTCGTTTGGATGTATATATATTAAATGCATTAAATCTGGTTAGATGCATTCTACTACAGCAACCAGAAGCAATCCATTTTATTAAATGCATTCGGGTTAGGATTTGGTCTTGGCATCACCTTGCTGTTTTGTTTTCTTTAAATCTGGTTGCAAGTTTACTATTTTTCCAGAACCATCATCTTATATTTTGGGCATCGGGCATTGGAATTTAGGCATTTATGTATAATTTTAGTTCTGGATGTGTCCAATACAAACATTACTGTCAGCTGTAAAGTTGATTCTAAAATGTCTCATTAACTTCATTTCAGATGGTGATTTCTGGATTTAGTACCAATTTATTGTTGGCCTGGCCTATGCTCTGTACCTTGCTCTGTATCAATTTATTGCATTATTCTGTTATTTATGGTTAAATATGATGTTAGATTTACTTTTATTTTGTTCCTAACCATTTTGTTGTATAACATGCAGATGCTGGCCTTTCATGTTTCTTCGCGAGCATCGGGACAAAGAAGTTGGAAGAAGCATAGTTCTAGCTCATTGGAGCTAGTTCTGGGAGTAATGAAGCCCTTTATGCTGATCCTATTTGTATGTGTCTTATATGATGTAGCAGAACTTGGCTCATGTGATAGACTGTACACTTGTAGAGCTTGTTATCTAATTGTAAACTTGATGCTGATCACATTGGTATGTGTATTATATGATGTAGCAGATTACTTCTTGCTGTTATTTGAAGTATTGCGTCTGTTTCTGTATTGGCATATTGAAATGTGAAGAATATGACCTTGACAGCAGGGTCGCACAAACTAGAACGTCACATTTGGGACCCACGAACCATAATTTGACAATTGGGGTGCATTAAAAAAAAGCTACAACCCGAAAATAAAAAGGGTAAAATGTTGTGCGTGGCCCATGTAGCTGACCAAAATTAATAGGGAAAATTATATATAAAATTCTGAATTGTTGGGCTCAGCCCATGTAAAACACCAAATTGGACCGGGCTAATTCTAACCAACGACCTTTTATTTTGGTCGTTAAGTTTCATTAAAGACGGTCAGCTTTTGACCAACTGTTTTTTGTAACAAAAAGGTCGCAAATGAAAAATAATGACCATTCAGTGACCAATATTGATGGTCGCAAGTTGACATATTTCTTGTAGTGTCCTCAATCATGGCATGAGGGGAGACTGAGTGGATAAGGCACGCTAGGAAAGAATGCAGTAACAAGTATGGATGGGCATTCTTTTACTCAAGCACACTATACAGTTCTACACATTCCACCTTGATGGCTCCGTATATCGAGGAACACATCGATATTGTACGCTTCAAGAACCCGACGCAGTCTTACTCCTGGATTAAACATACACACATGGCGACTTTCGGCTGTTGGTTGCAAGCACATCTCATGAATAACACCACTGTTGGAGATGAGCTGCACTCGTTGGCCAAGTCACCATCTACGACTATATTGACTTTCCAAGGGTACGAGATAAATGGGAATACATTTTACACGATCGCCCAAGATAAAAAGAGCACCAACCAAAACAGTGGTATCCGCTTTGATGCAACATACAACAATGGGAAAAAGGACACATATTATGGTTACATAGAGGAGATATGGGAACTTGACTATGGACGTTCTTTTAAGGTCCCTTTGTTTTGGTGCAAATGTGTCAATCTGATAGGAGGCGGGGTAAAGGTAGACCCGAAGTACGGAATGACAACAGTGGATCTCAACAATCTTGGGTACACAGATGAACCATTCGTCCTAGCCAATGATGTGGCTCAGGTTTTCTATGTGAAGGACATGCCTACCAAACCAAGAAAAAGAAAATATAAGGAAGAGACTACAATATATGATGAGCCAAAGCGCCACATAGTACTTTCAGGGAAAGAAACATCGTGGGAGTGGAGGACAAGACAGACATGTCAGAAGATTATAATAAGTTTGATGGAATTCCTCCCTTCAAAGTGAACACTGACCCAAGCATCGTGTTAAATGATGAAGATTCTCCATGGTTACGGCGCAATCATAAGAAAAGGACATACGCGAAGAAAAGGTCCTATACCCCTAGATCCCACTCTGGGATGTGACCGGCTTCACCATCATCACTTTCTCTCTAGGGTATACATGTGTTTTGGGTGTTCCTAGGGGTTACCCTAACACAAGCAAGCAAATACTTTCACTTTGCTACCCCCTTCCGACTCCGGAATCTTTGTATTTGAAACATGATTTGTGAGGATTTAATCAATGCAATTATGTCCAACTCGTTTGGTTTTAGTTTTCAAATTGTTATGCATTTTACCAGAATTAATTTCATTCTGTAAAATTGAATCTATCGAATAATTTCCTCAAAATTAAAATTCAAACTCCTCATGTTGAGTAACAGAAACATAATATAATTTGGTAAAAGAATAACAAGAAAACATAAACTAAAATATCCTAGAAATTCCCAAAAACGAAAACAAAGGAAAAAGGTATAAAACTAAAAGAGTTAAACAAAATCTGTTTTTGATTAAAACACCTATTTAAAATATAATAAAAAATCCCAAATTGAACATACTAATAAAACATACTAATATTAACAGCAAGAAAAAGAATCACTCAAAAATCTAATTTTAAACTAAAGTTATTCACAAACTAGTGATTCACACAAATTTCAAAGAATTCGAATTTGAAAACTACTAGCACTAAGAGAAAGTTTATATTTTTTTTGACCTAAAGCAAAAAGATTCATTCAAAAACTCTAAATATTCTAACAGTTATTCAAAATCTAAAAACAGAAACTATCCTGTTTAGAAAAGCAAAACTAAAAAGAGAAAGTCCACCTTTAGTCCTAGTTGGTATCACCACCCAAGACTAAAGGTTCCTTCCCGCGCGGAATTTGGGCCTTCGAAAAAGGAAACCTTTACTCCCGGTTCCAGCCACCAACCAGGACTAAAGGTCCTTCTCCCGCACGGGAGGAGGTGGACCTTTAGTCCCAGTTGGTGGCTGGAACCGGGACTAAAGGCCCATTAGTCCCGGTTGGAGCCACCAACCGGGACTAAAGGTCCCTGCTATATAACTCCCGCGCCCTTCGTGTCCCGGTGCCAGCCACTGCCCGGGACATCCAGATAGAACACACGCCGCCAGGTTGCTCGCCGTTCCCGTCGCGCTCAGCTCCGCCGACGAACGCCTACGACGCCGGACGTTCGTCCAGTCCCCCTGGTGCCGTCCCCGCCCCCTCCCTCTTCGTGCACTGGTCAGCTCCTCTTCCCCCTGGCGCCATCCCCGACCCCCTCTCGTCCCCACGTCCCTTCGCGCGCCGTCGTCGCCATGGACGATAGCCGGTGAGGAGTCCCCTGGCGCCGGTGAAGAGTGACAACTGTTTCTCGCATTGTAGTACCATCATATCCTCGCTAGCATAAATTTGTTTGCATTTTTTTGATGCAAACAATCACTTGTTTCTCGCATACGCATAGCAATTTAATCATGCTTTTTCCCTGCCATTAGATTTTTAGCTTCTTGGATTAGTATGGAATTTGTCCATGCATGATATGAATGCTTCTGTAAAGAGTAAACGAAGTTCTTTTTATCAAATTTATGTCTCGACGAAGAGTTCTTCATGATAGTATTCTAATCAGTATTCTGGTAATTGGTAATATGATTGAATTTAGATTTTTTGGTAGAAAGTATATACTCAGTTGAATATACGTATAGTGAATTATGACTGAGATTTCTTGGTATTTCAAGAAGTTCCCCTACGATCGCCGGTGAGGAGTCCCCGACGATCGCCGGAGGAGTCCCGGACGATCTCCGGTGAGGAGTCCCCGATGATTGCCGGTGAGGAGTCCCCGACGATCGCCGGTGAGGAGTCTTCGACGATCGCCGGAGGAGTCCCCTATGATCGCCGGTGATTAATATAGTTCTAGAAGTTTATTAAATTTGAGTAGCATAATAAAATGAAAATTCTTGCATAGGAATTTATTTTCATAGGAATTTGTTCTCGACGTCGATGATGCCCAGCGCGCATCCTCGTCGTTGACTCGGCGGCGACAACCAGTTTGAGAGGCGCCATGTCCGGGACTGGGCTCCGCCGGGCTGGCACTGAGAGGTGCTACCTTCCGGGGCATGCAACTTGGTGAGGAATAAGGGTCCCGTCCTTGACCCGGAGCTTCTTCCGTGGCGGTCGCGTGGGCCACAATCGATGTGGAGGGAGCCGGCCCCCGAGGAGGTGGTACATCACCGTGTCAGGGAGGAGGACGAGCACATCCATCGCTACATGGTTGGGTTGGACGTCAGGTTCTCCATTAACTCACAGTTTCTTTAGAGATCTCACCTGAGCTATGATCATGTGATGGTTCCTTCTCTTTGGGTGTCCACCGCCGGCGGCTCAGGAACTGCGAGTCAACTGGATTATTCGATAATATTTGAGTTGTATTAGTGATATTATATGATCATATTCGAGATGTATTAGTGATAATATTCGACAATATTCGATGATGCATTAACTGTATTATTAGATATGTATTAGTGATATTATATGATAATATTATATGAAGAGTCCCCGACGGTCGCCGGTGATATTATATGTATTATTGATATTATATGATGATCTTGCTAAAAAAAGTAATCCTCCTCGCCATCCCTCGCCCCTCAGATCGAACCTCGCCGGCGACTGACTACTATGATTCAGTTTTTGGTTATTCAATGCATTCTAATTAATACATCATACTAAATTGTTTTATCTTTCTTCAAGATTAGTTAAGTTATGGCCGGTAGCGGCAGATATCATGAAGATGACATCTTCGCAATACGCTCCGGTGAGGGACTTGAGCAAGATGACGGCTCACAATTTCTAAACGAATCCGGTGAGGGACTTGAGTAAGAACCAAGAGACGAAGGGTAAACAAACAATGATGGCGAAGAAAATGATAGACAATTAACAAAGTCCGGCGAGGTATATATATATTAAGCCCCTGGTGATCATTAGATGTATTAATTGATATATATATATATATATTAATGAATATTTCTTCTTTTAGCCCTCCGGATCGAGCCAATCTTCTAGAAAGGTACGAGGCAAGGCCAAAAAGTTGTACGATGACATAAATCTCAACATCGATGAAGTCACAGAATATGGCGAACCGATTGCCCCTCCCAAGAATGGCCGTAAATTTATAAATCAATGCGGAGTTATTGTTAGGGACCAAATCCCGATCACCATTCAAGAATGCAATAAGCCAAAGGTAGATCGAGGAGTTAGTTATGTCGACAAAAGATCGAAATTTTTGCTTTGGGATACGCTCATGTCACATTTCAACCTACCAGAGGGTCTCACAGAGAGAAATCGGTTGAAAGTAAAGCACTTTGCTCTTAAGAAGATGGCGACACAATTCCATACCAGGAAGAAAAGATTATACAACGACTACATCAAGGATAAAAAGAAGACTCCAGAATTCACTAGAACACTAGAGAAGATAAAAGATCAATGGGACGCATTTGTTGAGTACAAGGAGTCGGCTGCAACTCTGGAAAGGTCGAGAAAAAATAAGTTAAATGCCGAGAAAAAGGAGTATCACCTTGTTCTAGGGACATGTGGCTACAAGGGAGGCCTGCCTAAGTGGGAAGCATCTGAGGCCAAGATGGTTGAAGAAGGGGTCACTCCAGCTACAACGGGTTCGCCCGAGAGGGCCATGACTTGGTTTTATGAGCATGTGGGGAAGTTGGACCCAGCGACATGGAAGATTATTGCAAAGGCAAATCTTAAAACTGCCTCGGACGCTTTACATGAAGCAATAGAAGATGCTCGAAGGGGGTTATTCCAGCCCTTGAGAGAGAACGACGAGCTTACACGTGCCCTCGGCAATCCTGAACATGGAGGACAAACACGAGGCAAAGGCATTGTTTCGTGGGTTCAGGGTTTTTTGGAGTGGAATGACACTTATAGAAGCCGTTAGAGAAAAAAGAACCAGGAAGCAGACCGGTTTCAATAGATAGAAACATTGTTAAAGTGGCAGCAAGAGCAAATTGACACAATTAGCAAGCAAAGGGCATCTCCGCGGCAGGAGCAAGCAGATCCAGCATTGGATAGTACTGTCCCATCTATGCGGAAAAGCAACATGGGTTCCATGGGGGTCCTGGCCGATGATGCACTGCTAGCTCGTTACCCCGTGGATGATATCAAAGAGAAGATAGATTGTGACCTACATCAGAAAATGAAGAACATATCCATGAAGGTGGCGGTCGGCTTTGCTTTACCGAATGCACCTGAAGCAACCATCCATGGCATTTTGATTCAAGCTGGCTATGCTAAATTTGGGGTGGATGAAGTTGTGCCGGGATATGAGTCACTAGAGCTTGACATTCCTAGAGGTGAAGGGGAGCTGACACTGGGAGAAGTCGTATGTGGTGTCATTGTATGGAGAAAGGAATGCATCATGTTTCCAAACTTGGCGCCAAGGCCACCGACTCCTCCGAGTAGCAATACACCTGGAAGTCCACCCCACGTCGAGAGGCAGCCAAGCGCGAGTCCATATCAATCTCCGTCGCCTCAGCTAACTCCAACCCCTACGTCCTAGCAGTGCCAAAAGCGGAAGACCACCGCTCTGTCAAGTCCTTTTCGGAAGAAATGCAAAAAGAAGAAAGTCAACAATGAGCCTCTTGCCAAAAAGAAGTTATCTTACGATATGACTGATGAGGAACTCAATAGGGTCGTGGCTTCCCAAGTGAAGTCCCATTTTGCACCGAAACCGCTCTCGCCACCAAAGGAGCCAATACCTCCAAAAACCATAGAGAACTTTATGAATATGCTTGAGCGACCCCCGTCCCATGTGGAGAATAGTCAATCAGACTATGAGCGTTGTATTACGAAGTCATATAAGGAACAAATGTAGCAATTGAGTAGCATTAAAAAGTGGGAAAACAGTTCCCCAGCTCGAAGAACAGGCAATGCAATCGATCCCCCTGCTCAAGGTGACTACCGATAAGGTAACCGAGGACGCTGCTAGAAAAATGGGTATCAATGTTGATCAACTCCTAGGCACCGAGGAAATCCCCGTGGCTGAACTAGCATGGCGATATGTCCCCGGGAAAACTCTTGGCAGACCTGAGCAGGTCCCGAATCTATCAACACAAATGCTAAGATTGCATGAGTGGTACATGACCGAAGTTGCCAAGGAGCAATTGATGCTCATGGTGAAAGTCAAGGAAGAGCATTACTTCTATGAAAACTAGCTAATCATTGACTTAGAAGAATTGTTTCAGTTATACAATCAAGACGCACTCGACAAATCTATCGTTAGTTGCTATTGTCTGTAAGTGATTTCTTTCTGTAATTGAAGTCTCTAGCTCAGCTCGTTCATTGCCTGTAATTATCCTCACTATATTCTTTTGTACGCTATTATGTAGAATGAAGATTCTCGAATGCAAAACACAAGGAATCTTTGACATTGGGTTCATTGACCCATATATCGTTACTGAAAAACATTTACAAGACCACCTAAAGACTCAGAGGAAAACTTGCTAAGGTTTTTAAAGGCACAAAATACCAAAACAGAAATACTTCTTCCTTACAACTTCAAGTGAGTGTTACTGTCTTGTACCACAAATTCTATTTTCCTTACCCGATGTTAAGTGTAGTTGATGAGTTATGCAAGCCTGCTTATATAAACATGCGCAGGTTCCGCTGGATCCTGCTAAACATTAGGGTTGACGCTGGAATGGTTGAAGTCATGGACTCGCTACATAAAGACCCTAAAGATACAAAAGTGTGGTTTTGATGATCGACAGGTAATTTCAATCATTATCGCACTAGATCAACCTCTTTCGTTCATTTCCTAATATCAAGTAATTAATAACTCCTTTATTCATTTTCTTTGCCGGGTAGAGTTTGGTAACGGTTCAACAAGGAAGTTGTCGGTGAATGGAAACCGAAGCTGCAATGGAGAATGACCAAGGTAATTAACTAGTACTAGTAGGCCCGCGCATCTCTTTAATTCTAGTTTCAATACCATTATCATGTTTGATTATTATCTGATTGAATTCTATTCTCGCAAAGTGCATGAGGCAGAATCAGGGGACTAATTTATGTGCATACTACGTTTGCCAGAACATTCGCATGACCACCGAATGGAAAAGAACTGAAAAACAGTGGCGGGTACATAAACACTATTCACATTTTTTTAAATGATCTAATATATATATATATATACACACAACAAATATATTTGTATTGATCTCCTTCTTTAAAGATGAAGAAATGCGGGAGAAGCTCCTACACGAGTACCGCCTACGAGCAATTCAAGAGGAAATTACGGGATTTTTTCTTACGGAGGTCATATCTGAAATAAGACAATACCATTATACGTAATGATCTCCAAATTGTAGGAGAAATTGTATATATATATGTATGGTCGTACGAGAAATTATATTATATATGCATCAACGTGTGTATAGTATGTAGTAGCGTAAAACATGTTTGAAATGGAAAAGAATTGAATGGAAAACACTATATGAAAAGGAAAAATAAACCATAAACCCTAAAACCCTAAAACCCTACCCCCCCACAAAAAAACACACAAAATATTTAGTCCCGGTTGGTGTCACCAACCAGGACTAAAGGTCCTCCAGCCCCCACCACACCCTCGCGGCCACATGAAGGGACTTTAGTCCCGGGTTGTGGCCAGCCGGGACTAAAGGGTGGGAACCTTTAGTCCCCACATTTTAGTCCCGGTTGGTGACCCGGGACTAAAGGCCTTTCCCAACCGGGACTAAAGACATGTTCTCCAGTAGTGGGGAATCGCTCGCATTGGCCTCGACCATTGTTGCAGACTTGTTGTCGGCTTCAACGCTGGTGAGGCTGAGATCTCACGGGTCATGGCTAGTTAGGAGAGGAGGGTGATGGTGTGGGCTTCGTCACCATCAGCCTCGGCGGCGGCTCTTCCACTATTCGAGATCTCACACCTAGGGTAGGAGAGTAGGTGACGGCGTAGGATTTGTCCCCATTGGCCTCGTCACATCTCTTCCTCCATGGTATCCATGGCGGCCCGCCATTGTGCTTGCCTTGCTTTGCCACTCTTGTGGGAGGCACATATGTGATGGTACATAATGGGCTGATCATGCCGCATGTACTAGGATCAGAATTGCCCCATAGTATTAGCCTCGGCTCGGTCCGGCGGCTTGTCTAGTGCTTCTTGCCTCCCATCGACGACATATTTATGGGAGGTGTTAGGAAGGGTTCAATTCCAAAAGAGAGTCTATATCGCGGGGGAAGTGGAGTTCGGTTCCAACTAGGGTTTGCCTCTCATAGACCAAAAAAACCCTGGAAGACATGTGTGTCGATCGTGGCTAATGTATGAAATTTTATATGGCAGAAACAAACCTCTGACCATGAGTTGATTACTAAGAAAGTAGGGGGTTTTCTATAAAATTGTATGACGGACCAAAAATATCATCTCCCTTTATTAGTAGGTAATAATGGACGACCGAAACAAATTAAGAAGCCTTCCTGATAAATCATATTCAGAAGGAATGAACGATAAGAACTAAGAGCATATTTACACTTTTCTAATGTAATCTACACAATGTGTGTATAGTCCTACAGTCCCACTCCTAGTTATTTAGTTTCAAAATATTCGAGAAGCCATCATTCTGAAGTTGCACCGATAGACATTCATCAAATGCTTTGTAATCACTCCGTAAACTAATATAAGAGCATTTAGAATACTACTTTAGTAACCTAAACACTCTTATATTAGTTTACAGAGGGAGTACAACTCATTAGTTATCAGGTCGCTGCAAATGCATTGTTCACCAAATCAAAAACTAACTTCCATATAATAGTGTATGAGTAGGGTTGCAAGATCATGACCCGGGTGAATGATGATGTAGGAATTAGCAAATTTAAATTTTACACTTATTCAGGTCGGCGTAAGCCTGCCATAGCACCGTTAAAAAACATTTTGTACCTATATGACATCCCATTCTTGCAGAAACCCGACATATAGAAACACCGGTGATCTAGAAATTATCTAGTTAGGATATAATCTATCAATATACGTATCTGATGTCCCAAGTTATATGATTATACACTTTGTACCCACATGATATTCCATGTTCTAATGACATGATTCTAGAAATAACACAGACATAAGTTCTGTATGGCACAAGTGCATTTTTTCAACCTTCCATTCACATAGCATATCTTATCAGGTTGACTGAGAAAACCAGACTTGATCTAGATGGATGTAAATATGAGTTGATACAATAGTTGAGAAGATGAAATTCTTTCACAAAAACTGAAGGTTTTGGCTCTTCAGCAAGGAAATGTTCATCGCGCATTATGCCGCAAATCTGACACAGTTTTATACTCTGTTTGTGTAGGGTAGGGATATATTTCCTCTTTACAACAGTTACTTCCCAACACCACTAAGCATAATAAATATTAGTGCATATCAAATATACACTCACCTTTCTGCTCAAACGTAGTTTCATCTGTACTTTCTTTTGTCGGTACAGAGAAGGGAGTTAGCAGTAAATTTGTAGAGATATCGAGGTTATATGCCTTTGTGGCGAAGTTGGGGCACTTTTTACTTGACATGCCAATTGTTCATGATACAGAATTATGAACATTACAGGAAACAAATAGAATTGTGTGTTTTAGGTAAGAAATATATAGAACCAAACCAAGCCTAGTGGTAGCAAAATATAATCAAGGCTAATGAAATACTTCTTAATGATAGTTTCCAAAGACCTTAGCCCGAGGTGACCATTGTTTCCCCAAGCTTTTAGGTCTAGCAGCACGGTCCGCGACCCCCTCTGACCTACCTTCGTCAGTCCAATATCTGCCCCCCCATCTTGTATCAACTTCGGTCGTTTCATCTTTGACAGATCCTGCCACATTTACCGGTAAAGTTTGCTCCAAAAAGATAATTCTGCTGTGGGTGGCTAGCTTTGCACGGATATTATAACTGTAAAAATTAACTTTGAGGGGACAAGGGTTGCTTAATTTCCTGTCTGACCCAGGTTCGACGTTTATGACCATCTTGCTTGCACATTCCCATCTTTAGTGAATTCAAGAACCCCCCCAACCTTATTTTAGTGTATAAATGTTCTAATTTTCCATATATCACTAATCTGCAATAGTACCAAATTGCTAGGTTAATATCGTTGCGTACTTCAATCTGTTGCCTATTGGTAAATGTGTTTCACACTGTAGATCTTATCTTTGTGTATTCTTTCTTCACGTAAGTTACACGGAACAAAATATTACAAGTCATTGGTAGTATATGTCATGTGTGGTCTTGTTATATGAGGAAGTAGTTGAAAGCCAATAATTTATGTGAATTACACTTACATACATGAGTGAATAATACATGTGTTAACTATTGCAGGGAGGTTAGACTGTAGAAGCCACTTGCCTATAATACTGAGATCCTTCTGAGATGAGTAAGAAACAAAAAACATCTTCAGGGTAGCTTGTTGACTTGATGGATGCAGGTGCTCACGTTCATTCTCGGTTAACAACAGCAATAGGCAAATTCATCATTGAGGCTGGAATTGGGCAAGATGTTCTCAACTTGACATCTTTCAAGTAGATGCTTCAAGTGGCTTCCAAGAGGGAGCAGATTTATATTACTACATATGAGTCCATTTTGCAGGACGAACAAAGAGAAACTGAGCACCGTGCAATTGAACTAAGGAACAATGGAAAAAATTGGTTGCAGATTAATTATGGATAGTTGGAAGAGCCAATGTGGTAAAAGAAGCTTCGTAAGTGCTTTGGTGCATTGCAACAAAGGTACGTATTTCCTCATATCAATTGATGTCTTTAGAATCACTGAGGACATGGATGACCTAGTTTTAGTGTTTTCTCATGCGGTTGATGATGTTGGCGCCCTGAACATAGTTCAAGCTATCACAAATGATGTGTCACCACATATGCAAATGTCATGGCAGTATATGCAAAACAACATGACCATTCATTCTTCGCTCCACTGTGTGCTGACTTCTGGATCAACCTTCTACTTGAGAAAATAGCAGCACTGGAACATGTCAGTGAGGTCGTAACGAAGGCAACGGAAATAACAAGGTTTATACATGGCCATACACTGCCAATGGAACTGAAAGGAATTTACATCCTGGAGGAGATTCTGAGCAGTTCTTATCTGAAATTTGTTGATGTGTACATCACATTAGAGAGTTTAGTTTCTGAAAATCTAGTACATATGTTTTGCTCGCTTGATTGGGTTTCCTCTGGTTGGGCTTCTCAAGGATTGTTCAGGCATATCTGTGGCCTAATAAAGACACATGATGTGCTTTGGTGTGCTGCTAATGATGTTTTGAAGGTTACAAACCAATTGTCAATGTGTTATTTAAACTAAAATCGGGCACTTTTAGTTCATATTTAGCAAGTCAGTAAATAATGGAGATACCACAAGGTAAAGTAGAGCCTACCCCCTTGTAGTCAAGTGAAACTTCCCCTCGCAGCTCTTTTCACTTTGATTTTCAAAATACTAAGATATTCACTGCGATCATTGGTGCTTCATCAGTATTATGAAAGTGAATTAAATTCTGACCTATCTTGCTTCAAATTGCAGTTGATTGGTGGTCGTCCCATGGTACTGGCACGCCTGAGCAACAAAGCTTTGCAACTCGGGTCTTAAGCCAAACATGCTTTGGCACTGAAAGGTACAACATCAACTGGCAGGTATCCGAGGAGATGAATGAAACAAGGCCATATATAATCCAGGAGTTCTACCGTGGACTGGAGTACGCTCACTACAATAATTGTTTCACTAGTGCAGCATACACGGTTTTTCTGGGGATCAGTTCGATAAACCTAGTAGACAATTGGGGAGTGATTGGCTCGGGTATCCACCGCGTCTAGAAGATATAGTAATTGAAAATTGAGTACATAGATATAGCAAATTTTATTCTTGAACAAAATTTGGGCATAAACAATCGTGGTTATTTATGTCGTAACAGAATGTTTTTTCCTTGACATTTATTCATCATAACAATGGTAGAGAACATATGTGGATACCTTTTCGGCACTCCAAACATGTGTTACCCATATTTTCTTCGTTTCTAAATTTCACTTGCATTGATTATGTGTACACATGCAGAGTCTGGCGTATTTTTTTGGAGAAAAATATATTAGTACCAATCACGCTATTATCATCCCTGAATGGCTACTTGTTTGTCGCTGCATGAGACATTAAGATAAGAAAGATCAAGGTATGTAGTGTTACATGGTTTTATTTGTCATTCAGACCTTCCCCCCTCTTGTTTTTTTGAAAGGATGCAAGGTTTGCTTGCTCTCTGAAGTAGTGATCTTTTTTATTAGGCTAAGATAGAAGGATTGATGAAACAACGAAGTTGCTTTTCTCTGGAGAAAAGAGTCATGTTGTGGTCTTCATTTGTTTTGAGGTAGGTGCATATGTTGTCTAAGTTTAAGTGACATTCAACATTAAGAATTAAGTCTATGCATGAACCGATTTTGGATGGTGGACCTAAGGACATGCACATGTTGAACTTTGTGGAAGTCACACATTCCCTTGAAGTTACTAAAGAGGTTATGAAAAAAAAAGTTTGGTAAGAAAAATATACAACCAAACTAAGCCTAGTGGCAGCTGATTATAATCTTGGCTAATGAAAAACTTCTTAATGATAGTTTCCGAAGACCCAAGCCCGAGGTGGCCATTATTTTCCCCAGCTTTTAGGTCTAGCGTTACCGTCTGGGATCCCCTCCGGCCTACCTTCGCCAGTCCACCACCTTCCCCCATCTTGTATTAGCTTCGGTCAATTCATCCTTGACAGACCCCATCTCATTTCTCGGTAAAGTTTCCTCCTCTGTTCTTATTGTTGCTCTTTGGAAACTGTGGACAAGAAGCAATACCAAGTCTTCAGGAATTAGATGTGATCGAAGAGAAGGAATTGTGATGCGTAGCCTTGGTCGGGGCTCTATGATTAATGAGGGAGGAACTATTTAGGGGCGTGCCAGGATTTCCAGATTGGGTATTCAAAGTTCAAAAAAAACTATGTAACAACATGATGCATTGTTTTTGACATATAGCTTATAGATTTGATAAAAAAACTTAGAGATCATAACATCACAACTTCCAAAAACATAATAACATCACGGAGTACTAATTGTTAAAAGCATATCAAGGTGTCACTATCTCAAATAATACAAAGAGGATTCAGAATGATAAGAAAGCTCACAAGTTAGAGGAAAACTTTCCCGTACTTTAGTTTTCATAAATGTGTGATATTTTTCTGTAGAAATGAGTTTAGGGTTTATAAATGAGCGATAGCTTATTTTTGATACAAGTCATCATTGATGAAAAGGCTCTCAACACTATAAGTTGCTACTGAGAGAATTGCAATGCATTGTCGCTGACTCGCTGTTGGTCAGTTCATGGACTGGTGCGTGCCAGCCTAAAGAGCAGGAGCACTGATTGTTGGAGGCTTAGAGCAGGCACTACGAGAATCGGGAAGTTTGGCGTCAGGCACTAACAGATGGCAAAGGCTTGTATACAGACGACAAAGGTTTTGCCATCAGCCAGCTGATGACAAATATTGACGGCAAAGGCAAATAGGCAAAGAGATACTTTGCCGCAAGCTTTTCGTTGAGAAGACGACAAAGATTATACCTTGAGTCTATACTGTTTGTTGTCAATGAAATAAGACAGACAGCAAAAAGCAACTAACGGAACCGGGTATCGGATGAACGGCGTGGGTTATTTGCCGTCTGACATGGGCACACACTCATGACAAATTCAAAATCTTTGCCATGAGTTAAAGGATAGGAAGACGGCAAAATGCCCGGCCACTTCACGTCCGTTCGGGGATACTTTTCGTCGTCAACCGGATATTTGCCATCTGCTTTTTACATCTTTACCATTAGTTTTTCTTTGTCATATGCTTTTTAACATCATTGTCGTCTATTTTCCCTCCACTTTGTCATCTGTTAATCTTTGTCGTCAACCACCAACGGAAAATTAGTTCTTTGTCGTCTGCCCCGACGAAAAGCTGATGGCAAAGCTTAGTACTAACGGCAAACTTCCTGATTCCCATAGTGGGGTCGTGTTGGAAGACCGGGAGGAGATGAGGTAGGGGTTTAGACCAAGGTTTTTGTGAATTGGGAATTTTGGCGGGATGCCGTCATTCTAATCTTTCTGATGGGTAGCGGCCGGGAAGGGCGCGAGGCAGATGGAATTTTTTAATACTCTCAAATATTCGTGTGTAGTATACATAATTGTTTTTTGTCAAAGTCATGGGTATTCAACTGAATACCCATTACTTGACTAGGCCACCCAATTAGATTAATATGAGCACATGCTTGGAATAAGCCATCCTCCCTCAACTTTTAGGTTTAGGTTTTGGCTGATAATAAGTGCTATAAATAACTCTCGGACACAAATATGATATCAGAATCTGACTCTGCTTTGGGTATCCGATTCGGTAAAATAAATTGGACACAACAAATATCCTACACTAATTCAGGGTTTCTGGTTCATCAACTTAAATCAGGAGAAGTGTTTCTATGCTTTTTGGGTACATTGGAGTGAGCACTGACATGGCTAGATTGGATTAGCAGAATTATTTTTTAGGGGCAGTAGTAGACATGGAGGGCTTAAACTTTGGGTGAGGGCACATATTCAAATATATGCTTTTGTGGGAAGTGCTCCAAAAAGGCAATTCCGATGCGGGTGGCTAGATTTACATAGATATTATCACTGTAGAAATTAGCTTTGAGGGGACAAGGGTTTTTTAATTTCCTATCTAACCTGTGGTTGAGGTTTAGGACCAACTCGCTTGCACATTACCATTCATACTGAATTCAAGAGCCCCCGCCAACTTTATTTTAGTGTAGATATGTTGTAATGTCCCATATATCACTAATCTATCAATAGTAACAAGTTGCTTGGTCAATATCTCTCTGTACTTCAATCGGTTGGCTGTTGGTAAATGTGTTTCAGACTGTAGGTCATATCTTTGTGTATTCTTTCTTCATGTTAGTTACACGGAACAAAATATTACAAGTAATTTTGTTTAATGCTTCTTGTGTTATGATGGGTTTAGGCTTTAGGGTAATGTATGCTCACATTGGTAGTATATGTCATGTGCGGTCTTGTTATATGAGGAAGTAGTTGAAAGCCAATAATTTATGTGAATTACACTTACATACATGAGTAAATAATATATGGTGTTAATTATTGCAGGGAGCTAAGACCGTAGAAGCAACTAGCCTATAATACGGAAATCCTTCTATGATTAACAAGAAACAAAAAACATCTTTAGGGCAGAGTGTTGACATGATGGAGGCAGGTGCTCACTTTGATTATCGGTTAGCAAGAACAGTAGGAAATTCATCATTGAGGATGGACTTGGGCAGGATGTTCTTAACTTGACATATTTCAAGAAGATGATTCTAGTGGCTTCCAAGAGGGATCGGTTTGATATTCCTACGTATGAATCCATTCTACAAGAGGAACTAAAAGAAACTGATCACCGTCCAATTGAAGGCAAGGAAGAATGGAAAAAAGTGGTTGTCGTTTAATTATGGATAGTTGGAAGAGCGAATGTGGTAAAAGAAGCTTCGTAAGTTCTTCGGTGCATTTCAACAAAGCTACGTATTTCCTGAGATCAATTGATGTCTCTAGAATCACCGAGGATATGAACGAGCAAGTTTTAGTGTTATCTCGTATGGTTGATGATGTTGGTGCCCGCAACATAGTTCAAGTTATCATAAATGATGCGTCACCACATCTAGAATATATTTAGAGAGGTTAGTTTCCGCAAGAGCAAATCTAATAAATATATTTAGTTCGCCTGAATGAGTTTCCTCCGGTTGGATTTCTCATGGTTTGTTCAGGCATATCCGTGGCATAGTAAAGACAAATGATGTGTTTTGGTTTGCTGCTGCTAATATTTTGAATGTTACAAAATCAATTGTGATGTGTTATTTAAACTAGAATCTGAGGACTGTCCAATGGGTATCTTGTATGATGCCATGGATGGTGCAAAAGAAGAGATTAAGCGCAATCTTGGAGAGAATCATGGTCCTTATTGGGATCTAGTTGACAGGATATGTGATTCTTACTTGCAGAACCCACTCCATGTTGCTGGTCATCTACTAAATCCAAGGGGCTTCTACAAAGATCCTTCCCATGATGATCTTGAGGTTAGCAGCGGTATTGAATCCTGCGCAACTGGAATGACCAAAAGGCGTTATGATCCAGGGAAATATTGAAGTATATAAAGGAAAATTGGGTACTTTTGGTTCAGATTCAACAAGTCAGCAAATAATGGAGATACCACAAGGTGAATTAGAGCATACCCCTTGTAGTAAAGTCAAACTTCCCCCTCACATTTCTTTTCACTTTGATTTCCAAATACTAATATATCCACTATGATCATCGTTGCTTCATCTGTACTATAAGAAGGGAATTAAATTCTGAATCTGTCTTGCTTCAAATTGTAGTTGATTGGTGGGCGTAACATGGTACTCGCACACCTAAGCGACAAAGCTTTGCAACTCAGGTCTTAAGACAAACATGCTTTGGCACTGAAAGGTACTACATCAACTGGCAGGTATCCGAGGAGGTGCATGAGACAAGGCCACATATAATCCAGGAGTTGTATCGTGGACTAGACTACGCCCATTACTATAATTGTTTTGCTAGTGCACTCCCATTCATACGCGGTCTTTCCGGGGATCAATTTGATAAACATGGCAGACACATGGGGAGTCAATGGCTCGGGTAGCCACCCTGTCCAGAAGATATGGTAATTGAAAATTGAGTACATAGATATAGACAATTTTATTCTTGAACAGAATGTGGGCACAAACAATTGTGGTTTTTGTGTTGTAACAAAATGTTTTTTCCCTAACATTCATTCATCAAAACAATGGCAGAGAACATATGGGGATACCTTTTGGGCACCCCAAAATTTTGTGTTACCCATATTTTCTTTTTATTTGCATCGATTATGCCTGCGCATGCATTGTCTCACATATTTTTTTGGAGAAAAGTTATTAGTACCAATCATGCTATTATCATGCAAGAAGGAATAATTGTTTGTCGCTGCATGATACGTCTCCAACGTATCAATAATTTATGAAGTATTCATCCCATATTTTCCCATGTTTACAATACTTTTATATGGTTTTGATGCACTTTATATGATTTTTTAGAACTAACCCGGACTGACGCTGTTTTTAGTAGAATTACCGTGGTGTTGTTTTGTGCAGAAAATAAAAGTTCTCGGAATCGCCCGAAACTTTTATTTTTTCTGGAGAAAATAAGAAATACAGGAGCAAAGAACCACCAGAGGGGAGCCACCTATGGGCCACAAGCCTGCAGGGCACACCCACCCCCCTGGGAACACCCTGTTAGCTTGTGGAGCCCACGTGGCTCCGGCTAACGTGATTTCAACGCTGAAAATTCCTATAAATCTAGAACCCCCCGGAAGTTAACCTAAAACTTCGGCTCCACCGCCGCAACTCTCTGTATAAAAGAAAAACCCATCTGGAGCCTCTTCGGTACCCTGCCGGTGGGGGAAATCATCACTAGTGGCCATCTTCATCATCCCAGCGGAGACCATAATGAGGAGGGAGTAGTTCACCCTCGGGGTTGAGGGTATGTACTAGTAGCTATGTGTTTGATCTCTCTCTCTCTCTCTCTCTCTCTCTCTCTCTCGTGTTCTTGAGATGGCACGATCTTGATGTATCGCGGGCTTTGTTAATATAGTTGGATCATATGGTGTTCTTCCCTTGCTATCTTGATGTGATGAATTGAATCTTTCCCTTTGAGATTTTGTTATGTCGGATTGAATATTAGATTTGAGATCACTTCATGTATGTCCTGGTACTCAACTTGCGGATTCCTGTGGTGACAATAGGGTAATCTATGCATAGGGGTTGATACACGTTCTTGTCCTACTTTCGACGATTGAAACTTGGGGTACTCTTTGATGTTCTTGGAGTGATTCTTTGTCGCATGTGAGGGATGATCATATGATGAATCTGAAATTGTTTGATGCACATCGAATAATTAACTCACGGATACTTGATGTGACATTGGAGTATCTAGGTGACATTAGGGTTGATTGATATTTATCATAGGTGTTATTTTAGTATGAACTCTAGAGTTTTTTGTGACACCTATAGGAATAGCTCAGTAGATTGATCAGAAAAGGGTAACTTTGAGGTGGTTCTACTACCTACAACAATTTCATCTTATGTTCTACGCTAGATATGAACTTTGGAGTGATTCTTTGTCGCATGTGAGGGATGATCATATGATTCTATTATGTTAGAATTGTTGAGAGATTGCACTAGTGAAAGTATGAGCCCTAGGCCATGTTTTCAAGCATTTATACAAAATTTAGCTCATTGTTTGCCACTTGCTACCTTGCTGTTTTTATAATTTCAGATTACAAAAACCTATATCTACTATCCATATTGCACTTTTATCGTCATAGCTTCGCCGAACTAGTGCACCTACACAATTTGACATTGTATTAGGTGTGTTGGGATCATAAGAGATTTCTTGTATTTGATTGCAGGGTTGCTTGAGAGAGACCACCTTCATCCTACACCTCCCACGGATTGATAAACCTTAGGTCATCCACTTGAGGGAAAATTTCTAATGTCCTACAAAACTCTACGCTTGGAGGCCCAACATAGTCTACAAGAATAAACATGTGTAGTAGACATCACTTCATGAACCATTAAGAGAAGGAAGATCAAGGAATGTGGTGTGGCAAGTTTTTATTTGTCATTTGGACCTTCCCCCTCTTGTTTTATGAAAGGACACAAGGTTTGATTACTCTCTAAAGTAGTGATTTTTTGGCAAAGATACAAGGATTGATGAACCAACGAAGTTGCTTTCCTTTGGAGAAAAGAGTCATGATGTGGTCTTTCTTTCTTTTGAGGTAAGTGATCCTGTTGTCTAAATTTAAGTGACATTCACCATTCACAATTAAGTCTATGCATGAAGCAATTTTGGATGGTTGAACTAGGGACGTACGCATGCTAGACTCTGTAGAAGTGACACATTCCCTTGACGCTACTAAAGAGGTTGTGAAAAAAAGTTTAGGTAAGCAAAATATACAACTAAAATAAGCCTAGTGGTAGCAAATTATAATCATGGCTAATGAAATACTTCTTAATGATAGTTTACAAAGACCCAAGCCCGAGGTAGACATTGTTTCCCGAAGCTTTTAGGTCTAGCGGCACGGTCCGTGACCTCCATCGGTCTACCTTTTCCACTCCACCATCTGACCCCCGTCTTGTATCAGCTTCGGTCGGTTCATCCTTGACAGATCGCGCCCCATTTCCTGGTAAAGTTTGCTCTATTCTTATCGTTGCTCTTTGGAACCCATGAAAAAGAAGGAATGTCAAGTCTTCAGGAATGAGATCAGATGGATGAGGAGGAACTGTGATCCATATATAGCGTAGGCCAGGGCTCTGTGCTGAACGAGAGATGAGCTCTTTAGGCGTGCATGGATTTCTAGATTGGGTATTCAAAGTTCAAAAAAACATTGAAAGAACATGATGCATTGTTTTTTACATATAGCATACAGATTTGATAACAAAATGTTGTGTACTAATTAACTAGTATATTGAATGGAGGGTATAAAGTTGATCATAACATCACAACTTCCAGAAATATAATAACACACGGAGTACTGATTGTTAAAAACATATCAAGGTGTCACTATCTCAAATAATATTAGAGAAGATTCAGAATGATAAGAAAGCTTACAAGTCAGGGGAAAACTTTCCCATATGTTAGTTTTCATAAACATGTTTTTTTGTAGAAATGAGTTTAGGGTTTATAAATGAGTGATGATATCCTTTTAGTGAATGTAACCAAGCAATCAATTTTTTCCACCCCCATGTTTCTTAGTTTGTTTTTGACACAAACACAAGTAATCATTGAAGAAAAGGCTTTTAGCACTAGCAGTTGATAGAGAGAGAATTGCAATGTACTGTCGCCGACTTACTGCAAAACATAAAATCTATGGAATATAGGGGATTCAATTCAAGTGGTAACATACTATCGCTGACTCGCTGTTCGTCAGTTCATGGACTGGTGACTGCCATCCTGAAGGGTGTGGAGCACTGGTTGCTTGACTCTTAGGGGCAATGTGTGGGGGTGGAGGGCCTAGAGGAGCTGAATCAGGGGTTTGGACCGAGGTATTTTTGAATTGGTGATTGTAGCGGGACGCGGTCGTTCTAATTATTGTGATGGGCAGCAACCGGGAAGGGGGCGATGCAGATATAAATATGTTTGGGCTTTTCCATTTCCTTCTTGTTGGAAACATTTTTGGCCACTAGGCCACGTCAGAGGTGGGAGGAGGGAGGTGGTCTGCTGCAGTTTATTGGCTGAATTTTTCAATACTCTCCAATCTTAGCCAAGTTTTCCTTCACTTCCATCTGATCCCATTCCTGAAGAATGTGTAGTACAAATATTTGATTTTTTCGTCAAAATCATGGGTATTCAACTGAATACCCATGATGTGATCTAGTCCTGCCCAGTTAGATTAATATGAGCACATGCCAAAAATAACTCATCCTCCCCCAACTGTTAGGTTTAGGTTTTGGTTGATTAGGAGTGCTACAAGTGACTCTCGGACACGGATACATAATGGGAATCTGACTCAGGTTTGGTGTTTCATTTGGCGAAATAATCTCAACATGGTAAGTATCCTACACATATTCATGGTTTCTTCTTCGGGAAAATAAATCAGGAGAAACGTTTCTGTGCTTTTTGGCTACATTAGAGTGAATATTGAGATGGCTAGATTTGATTAGCAGAATTCTGTAATCTTTTGGGTGGCGGGGACAGTAGCAGATATGGAGGGCTTTGATACTTGTGATATGCGTTGGGTTTTTCCCCGAAGAGGAGGGGCTGATGTAGCACAACATAGATAAGTATTTCCCTCAGTGAGAACCAAGGTTATCGAACCAATAGGAGGACTACACGATCTCCCGTCTTCAGCGGATACACACAAATGAGCACACACTTGCACCCAACGCGGGCAAGAGGGTTGTCAATCCCCTTGAACTTGTTACTTGCAAGTAATAAGTAGTGATAGTTAGATAATTTAAATATATTAAATATAAAAAGTAGATACAAATAATAAAAGCCAGCTAGGTATTTTGTATTTTTGTAATTATATTTGTCAATAGACCCGGGGGGCCTAGTTTTTGCTAGAGGCTTCTGTATCGTAGAAAGCGTATGGTGGGTAAACATATTTATGTTGGGCAATTGACAGAAAAGTGCATAGTTATGCAATATTTATTCATGGCAATGATCATTACATATAGGCATCACATCCATAAGCAAGTAGACCAACTCCTGCCTGCATCTACTACTATTACTCCACCCATCACCGCTCTCCAGTACGCATCTAGAGTATTAGTGAAACAAAGTATTGCTTGGAGAACAATGACATGATGTAGACAAAGTAAATCCAGTTAACGTGAATCAATCCCATCATTTTACTTTTAGTGGCAAGAATACATTAGGTGTCATGTCCCTTTCTATCACTGGGATTGAGCACTTCAAGATTGAACCCACTACAACGCACCTATGTCACTGAAGATAAATCAATCTAGTAGGCCAAACCAAATCAATAGATCGGAGAGAATTACGAAGCTATCACACATGCATATAAGAATTCAGAGAGGACTCGAAATATTATTTATGAATAATCTGAACATAAGCCCACCATTCATCGGATCCCAACAAACGCACCACACAAGAGTGATTACATAAGATAGATCACCGCGGGAATCGCGGTGATCATGGTAACGAAGAACATAGAGAAAGAGATAGCCATCTAGGTACTAACTATGGACCCGTAGGTCTATGGTGAACTACTCACACATCACCATATGAGTAGCAAGGTTGATGTAGTGGCCCTCCGTAATCGATCCCCCCTCCGGCAGGGCACCGAAACAAGCTCTAGATGGGCACACGGCGGAACAAAGACTTGGGGCAGCGGAAAAAGTGTTTCGGGAGGCTCCTTAGGGTTTTTTGAGATTAATGAGAATTTATAGGACATAGAGGAGGGCCATAGGCAAAGGGAGGTGGCCGAAACCATCAGGCCACAACCCCCTTGGGCACGCCAATTTGGCTTGGCGCCACACCGTAGGGCCTCCGATCTCCATCTAAAGCTTCCAGGTCCTTATTTTGTCCAGAAAAAATCATCAAAAAGTTTTGGGGTATTTGGACTTCGTTTGGTACAGTATTCCTGAAAATTCAAAAACATGTAGAAAACAGCAACTTGCACTTGCCACTAGGTTAATAGGTTAGTGCTTATAAATACTATAAATCCGCAAGTAAACGCCTAAAAAGCATCCTAGAATGATAATATAATATCATGGAACAATAAAAAATTATAGATACGTTGAAGACGTATCAGCATCCCCAAGCTTAATTCCTGCTCATCCTCTAGTAGGTAAATGATAAAAACAAAATTTTTTATGTGACATGCTACCCAACATGTAATCTCTTGCAAGTATGATCATTAAGAAATGATGAATTAACAAACATCAACATAGTAATATCCATAAACATAAGTAACATAATCGTCAATTTTCAAAATATACGATCCTTAAAGAATGTTTACCCCCATTCATTTTATCATATTAGCATGGCATGACTCCGTCTTCACGACATAAATACAAATGCCAAGCACCACGGTGTTAAGCCAGTCAATTGGATCGTACTTTTCAATGTGCTTCAGCTTTTTATTCCTCACTCAATACATGAGCATGAACCATGGACATTACATATAGGTGGAATAGAATATGGTGGTAGATTTCAAAGGGGTAAAATTGGAGACGATAGTATCACATCAACTAGGCGGACCAACGGGCTATTGAGATGCCCATCAATCGATATCAATGCGATTAGAGCTATAAGTGTATGAAAGCTCGACTGAAGCTAAGTGGGTGTGCATCCAACTTGCATGCTCATGAAGACCTCGGGCATTTGAGGAAGCCCATCATAGGAATATACAGGCCAAATTCTATAATGAAAAATTCCCACTAGCACATGAAAGTGACAATACATGAGACTCTCTATATGAAAAATATGGTGCTACTTCAAAGCACAAGTGTGGAAAAAGAGGTAGTAGCACTGTCCCTTTTGTCTTTTCTCTCATTTATTTTTTTCTATTTTTTCTTTCTTTCTTTTTCTTTTATTTTTTTACTTTATTTTTTTATTTTTCTTCTTTTTTTATTTTTTTCATCCGGAGTCTCATCCCGGCTTGTGGGAGAATCATTGTCTCCATCATCCTTTCCTCACTGAGACAATGCCCTTAATAATGAAAAGCATCACACTTCTATTTACTTACAACTCGATATGAAAAACTACTAAGCAATATGACTCTATATGAATGCCTCTAGTAGTGTACCAGGATGTGCAATGATCTAGCGTAACATGTATAATAATGATGAACGGTGGCTTTGCCACAAATACTATGTCAGCTACATGATCATGCAAAGCAATATGGCAATGAGTGTACTAGTCATATTTTGTAACGGTGGAAGTTGCATGGCAATATATCTCGGAATGGCTATGGAAATGCCATGATAGGTAAGTATGGTGGCTGTTTTTAGGGAGATATAAGGTGGCTTATGTGCAACAGAGCGTATCATGTCGCGGGTTTTGGATGCACCAGCAAAGTTTGCACCGATCCTCGAGGTGAGAATGGGCAATGCACGGTACCGAAGAAGCTAGCAAATATGGGGAGGTGAGAGTGCGTACATCCATGGATTCACATTAGTCGTAAAGAACTCACATACTTATTGCAAGGTTTAATTACTAGCTCTCTCGAAGAAAAGTACTACTCGCATGCCCCTAGGGAGGATATTGGTAGGAGTTAACCATCGCACACCCCTGACCTAAACAACACTAGGATTTCAACGAGGAATAAGAATGCTCACACATCATCACCATGCCATAACCAACATTTAGATTAACAGAAAATTAACACCCTTTAACTATCGATATTCTTACTAAAAAACAACCAAGCACTCATGCCCGTTCATATTACCACATCAATATGATTAACTCACAATTTTTCTTTTATGTGTTACATGAAAGTTTTGATTATGCACTCCTTGAATACCTATTATTTTTGGACTAGTCTTATAACCCATGCAAATTACCATCACTATTTATTAACTCTCAAACAATTTTAAGTGAAGAACGAGAGTGCAATTATTTATATAAAATCTATTCGCCACCGTGCTCTAAAAGATATAAGTGAAGCACTAGAGCAACTGCTTAGCTCAAAAGATATAAGTGAAAAACTTAGAGTATTCTAATAAATCATGGTGAACATGTGTCTCTCTCAAGTGCGTGTGTCCATCAAACAATGATTGTGGAAAACTAAAAACAAAAGCAAACTATAATACACGACGCTCCAAGCAAAACTCATATTATGTGATGAATAAAAATATAGGTCCAAGTGACATATCGATGGATTGTGACGAAAGAAGGGCTGCCTTACGGGGCATCCCCAAGCTTAGGTGCTTGAGTGTTCCTAGAATTTAACTTGGGGTGCCTTGGGAATCCCCAAACTTAGACTCTTTGCTTCTCGTTATTCCTTCATCAATCGCGATGACACCCAAAACTTGAAAAGTTCAGCACACAAAACTCAACAGAAAACTCGTGACATCCGTTAGTAGGATAGGCGAACCATAAACATTAGGTACTGTTATAAATGGATTAATATTTAATTATTGTGTAAGGTACTATATTCTAACTTCTCCATGACTTATAGCCCCCGATATAATCCATAGCATCATCAAAACAAGCAAACTATGCAAGCAAAAATAGAATCTGTCTAAAACAGAACAGTCTGTTGTGATCAACAAAGACACCCTACTTCTGTAACTGCCGAAATTCTGAACAGTTAGGAAAACCTGAGGAATTTTTATAGAAATACTTTGTAAAACAATTCAGATCGAAAAGATGTTCCAGTAAAATGAGAGAAAATCAGCACTTGCCGCAAAAGTTTATGTTTTTGCACCGTATGAATTCTACTTATCATTCAAATCATCAAAAAGGATTTACTTGGAACAAATACTAATTTAAACATAAAAGCACAATAATTACAGTAGGAATAATCATGTTATGTCACACAAATGGAAGTAGAACAATAAAAATAACATAACTATTGGGTTGCCTCCCAACAAACGCTATCATTTTACGCCCCTAGCTAGGCATAATGCACAGCTTCAAGTGATATCATCCACCTTAGCTACTTTAGCTTGACCTTTATTGAATCCCGGAGGCTCCTTCCTTTTATTCATAACCTCTGGAAGTGAAGTCACCAATTTCTCAAGTGACTCAACTTTTTAATGGAGGTGGTGAGGAAGAAATTCATACGATGAAGGCTAGGGCCCAAAGTTTTAATAGGTTCATTAATATTTTGTATTGCACTAATACTTTTCTACAAATCCCCCAACTTTTCTAATATTTCGATTCCCTCATGTGTAAAGGAAAATATGTGAGGTAATGGAGGAGTTCCTACCACCCCTTCAACTATTTCATAGGCAACATCGGGATTCAATTTGATAAAATTTCCTTTTGCACCGAAGTCAAGAATTTGTCTATTGGACATTCCTAGTCCTATGTAAAAATTACAAAGAAGGATCTTCATATCATTCTTTACTGTAGAATTACGGCGATACTCAACTATACGGTACAAAAGATACTTCCTACTCTCACCTTGTTCTTGTTTAAAATAAAGTACTTCGAATTCAGGTGAAACATTAACTGACGGTGCATACATTGTAAGATGCAAACAAGCAAAGATAAGTATTTCTATATTTTTTATTTTTATAGCAAGCAAAATATAAAAAATAATAAAAAGTAGAACAAGTGAACGATAATTTGTGATTACGTACTTGATAGGAAATTGGTGATACTCCCCGGCAACGGCGCCAAAAATCCTTCTTGATACTAATGAGTTGCGATGGGTTTTTCCCCAAAGAGGAGAGGATGATGCAACACAATATAGATTAGTATTTCCCTCAGTGAGAACCAAGGTTATCGAACCAATAGGAGGACCATGCAATCTCCCGTCTTCAGCGCCTACACACAAAATAGCACACACTTGCACCCAATGCGGGCAAGAGGGTTGTCAACCCCTTGAACTCGTTACTTGCAAGTAATAAGTAATGATAGATAGATAATTGAAATATATTAAATATAAAAATTAAATAAAAATAATAAAAGGCAGCGAGGTATTTTGTATTTTTGTAAATATATTCGTGAATAGACCCGGGGCCATATTTTCGCTGGAGGCTTCTCTCTCGTACAAAACATATGGTGGGTAAACAAATTACTGTTGGGCAATTGATAGAAAAGAGCATAGTTATGCAATATTTATCCATGGCAATGATCATTACATATAGGCATCACGTCCGTAAGAAAGTAGACCGACTCCTGCCTGCATCTACTACTATTACTCCACCCATCGATCGCTATCCAGCATGCATCTAGAGTATTAAAGTGAAAAAAAGTAATGCTTGAAGAACAATGACATGATGTAGACAAAGTAAATTCAATTAATATGAATCAACCCCATCGTTCTACCCTTAGTGGAAGCAATACAATATGTGTCATGTCCCTTTCTGTCACTGGGATTGAGCACCGCAAGATTGAACACACTAAAACGCACCTCCCCGACTGATGATAGATCAATCTAGTTAGCCAAACCAAATCAACAGATAGGAGATAATTATGTTTCTATCACAATCAAGCATATAAGAATTCATAGAAGACTCAAATATTATTCATGAATAATCTGAACATAAACCCACAATTCATCGGATCCCAACAAACGCACCGCACAAGAGCGGTTACATAAGAGAGATCACCGCGGGAATCGCGGTGATCATGGCAGCCAAGAACATAGAGAGATAGCCATCTTGGTACTAACTACAGACCCGTAGGTTTGTGGTGAACTACTCACACATCAACATGGGAGCGGCAAGGTTCATGTAGAGGCCATCCGTCATCGATCCCCCCTCCGACAGGGCACCGGAACTGGGCTCTAGATGGGCACACGGCGGAACAGACACTTGCGGCGGCGAAAAAAGTTTTTCAGGTGTCTCCTTAGGGTTTTTGGGATTAATGAGAATTTATAGGACAGAGGGGAGGGCCAGAGGCCAAGGGAGGTGGCCCCAAGCCATCAGGGCGACCCCCCCCT
This sequence comes from Elymus sibiricus, assembly GCA_039707655.1. NCBI lineage: Eukaryota > Viridiplantae > Streptophyta > Magnoliopsida > Poales > Poaceae > Elymus > Elymus sibiricus. The sequence goes on along the minus strand of CM077675.1, from coordinate 413,257,362 downwards.
CGGGCGCGCCATGTTGGCTTGGTGCCACCCCATAAGGCCTCCGGTCTCCTTTCGAAGCTTCCAGGTCCTTATTCTATCCAGAAAAAATCATCAAAAAGTTTTGGGGTATTTGGACTTAGTTTGGTACAGTATTCCTGAAAAGTCCAAAACATGCAGAAAACAACAACTCGCACTCGCCATTGGGTTAATAGTTTAGTGCTAAAAATAATATAAATCAACAATTAAATGCCTAAAAAGCATCCTAGAATGCTAATATAATATCATGGAATAATAAAAAAATTAGGTACGTTGGATACATATCAAGCTTAAACTTTGGTTAAGGGTAGATATACAAATATAATATGGTTTTGTGGGAATTAACTTTTTCTGCAAAAAATGTTCGTCAAAACTCATGTTTTTATCTGTTGGTTGTTGGTCAATGTGTTTCACAATGTACATCATATTTTTGTGTAATCTTTCTTCATGTCAGGTATGTGAAACAAAATGTTAGAACAAGTAAGTTTGTCTAATATTTTTTTGTTAGGAACTTGGGATGAGCTTAGTGTAATGTATGATCTCATAGGTAGTATATGTTATGTGCGGTCTTGTTATATGAGGAAGTAGTTGAAAGCCAATAATTTATGTGAATTACCCTTTACATACATGAGCGAATAATATGTTGTTAATTATTGCAAGGAGGTTAGAGTATATAAGCCACTTCCCTACAATATTGAAATCCTTCTCCATTAGTTTGAGCTTTTGGATGAGTTGACTGGAGCATGAATTCGATATAGTATCCGAGCCAAGAGGTCTTGAGTTCAAGACCCTACCATCGTAGTATTAAAAAATAAATGATTTTGTAGCCTATATTGATCCCACGTCTAAGGACTAAAATAGCTTAAACGAGAGGGGGTGTTGAAATATATTGCCCAACTCTCTCCATCAATTCAGACTGATGGATGAACTGGTTAGATGCACAAACTTGCAACTAAGAGGTTTAGGGTTCAAATCCCAGTAAACGCAATGATTAATTGCGGCATGCCCTTGCTTCCGCTGCCCACATCATAAACTCCAAAGGAGCAGAAACATGATGGGGGAGTGTTGGAGTATTATGTCCGGCCCTATCCCATAGTTTGGACTTTTGGATGAGTTGGTTGGAGCATGAATTAAATAATTTAAAATAGAATCTGAGGATTGTCCAATTGGTATCTTGCATGATGCCATTAATAGTGCAAAAGAAGACATTAAGTGCAAATCTTGAGATAAAAATTGACCTTACTGGGATTTAGTTGATAGGGTGTGGGATTCTTACTTGTGTAGCCCACTCCATGTTGCTGGTCATGTGCTAAACCCAAGAGTCTTCTACAAAGATCTTTCCCATGATGATCCCGAGGTCAGCAGCGGTATTGAGACATGCACAACTGGAATAGCCAAAAGATGTTATGATCCAGGGAAACTGCAAGCACAATTTAAAGTATATAAAGGAAATTCAGGTACTTCCAATTCATATTCAACAATTCAACAAATAATGAAGATACCACAAGGTAAAGTAGAGCCTATCCCCTCACAGTCATGTCAAACTTTACCTCACATTTCAATTTTACTTTGATTTCCAAAATACTAAGATATCCACTGCGCTTATCGTTGCTTCATTAGTATCATAAGAACGGAATTACGTTCTAAACATGTCTTGCTTCAAATTGTAGTTGATTGGTTGGCGGCCCATTTACTTCCACACCTGAGCTGCAAAGCTTTGCAACTTGGGTCTTAAGCCAACATGCTTTGGCAGTGAAAGTTACAAATTAAATTGGCAGGTATCCGAGGAGGTGCATGAGACTAGTTCATGTATAATCCAAGAGCTTTATAGTGAACTGAAGTATGCCCACTACAATAATTGTCTCGCCAATGCAGTCCCATTCATACACGGTCTTTATTGGGATCAGTTTTATAAACCTGGCAGCCAATTAAGGAGTGATTGGCTTTGGCAGTGAAAGTTACAATATAAATTGGCAGGTATCCGAGGAGGTGCATGAGACTAGTTCATGTATAATCCAAGAGATGTATAGTGGACTGAAGTACGCCCACTACAATAATTTTCTCGCCAATGCAGTCCCATTCGTACACGGTCTTTATTGGGATCAGCTTTATAAACCTGGCAGCCAATTAAGGAGTGATTGGCTCGGGTAGCCACCATGATGGGAAGATATAGTAATTGAACATCAAGTACACGGATATAGAAAAATTTATTTCTTGAACATAACGTGGGCGCAAACAATCGTGGTTATTTAAGGTGTAACGAAATATTTTTTCCTTGACATTCGGTCATCAGAACAAGAGAACATATGGAGATACCTTTTTGTCACCCCAAAAATGTCAGTTACCCATATTTCTTTGTTTCTAAGTTTCACTTGCATCGATTCTGTGTGCACATGCTTAATCTGGCATATTGTTTTGGAGAATATTTATTAGTACTAATCATGCTATTATCATCCATCAGAATGCCTAACTGTTTGTGTATGCATAACCAGTTAACAGAAGGAAGATCAGGTAATGCAGCATGTGGACAATTTTATTTTTCATTTAGACCTTCCCGCATCTAGTTTTTAGAAAGGATGCAAGGTTTGCTTGCTCTCTGTAGTAGTATTTTTTTTCATGCTAAGATACAAGGATTAGAAGGGGAGCCTTGGTGTAGTGGTAAAGCTGTTGCCTTGTGACCATGAGGTCATGGGTTCAAGTCCTGGAAATAGCCTCTTGCGGAAATATCGGGAAATGCTGCATACAATAGACCCATGGTGTCGGATCCTTCCCCGGACCCTGCGCAAGTGGGGACTACATGCATCGGGCTTTACTAAGATACACGGATTCATGAAACGGCGAAGTTGCTTTCCTCTAGAGACAAAGGCTGATGTTACACTCTTCTTTTCTTTTGAGGTAAGTGATGCTATTATCTAATCTTAAGTCACATCCAACATTCAGAATTAAGTGTATGCATGAAGTGATTTTGGATGGTGGAACTAGGGATTCACGTATGCTGGACTTTGTGGAAGTCACACATCCCCTTGAAGATATGTCGTCGTTTTCTCACGATGGATGCCATGGGGTGGCTTATCGAGAGTGGTTGGGGCCGAAGGACGCCGGTGGACTCCGGGAACGGGATCGGGCACAAGCAGTGAGGAACACATGATATACCCAGGTTCGGGGCCCTCCGTGGGAAGTAACACCCCTAGTCCTGCCTGTCTAGTTGATAGACCAAGAGAACTACAATGGTGCTCTGTGATCTGTTGGCTAGAGGAGGAAGAAGGAGCTAGCCGGCCCTTCTTGCCTCTCTCCGCATGTGGATGGGTGTCTAGTGGTGACAATGCTTCCCCGTGCATGGGGGGCTTCGGGGGGGTTTATAGGCCAACCCCCGGCTTACAATATACATAAGTGGTACTGGAAGGAGGGACCCGGCTGGCAGCCTCGCCGGCCAGGGGTCCCACCGGCTCAGCCGTCTCGTCGCCTGTAGGGCCCGCCGGCTGCGTGGTCCCATCCTGGGCTGGGGCCCGCCAGCCGGCCGCTGCTATTGGCCCGCGCTTGCAAACCGCGGCACAGGCCGCACTGTGCGGCGTCGCCTTGTGGCAGCCGGCCGCGGTCTTCGGTACAGCCGGCCGCACTATAGCCATGCGGGGGCAGGTAATGGAGTGGACGGGGGCGTGGCCGCACTGTCGCATCGCCCGGTCACGATCAGCCGCGGTGAGCGGTACGACTGCCCGAACTGTAGCCATGCGTGCCCCTCCGTCATCGGTTGTTGTAGCCACACCGGGACTTTTCGAGGAATGCGCGTCTTTATCACCGTACTTGGACACGGCGGGAGGGGACAGGTGCTTGCCCGCTCGTGGGTCAGCGGGAGGGCCGACCGCGGAGATGCCGGCCGCTTGCTGGCCGGCTCCTGGGCAGCCAGCTCCTGGTCAGCCGTCCGTATGCCAGTCGACCGTTCACTAGCCGGCCGTACGCCAGCCGGCCTTGGACCAGCCAGCTATACAATCTTTGAAAAGCTCGAACTCCCTCACTTTGGTATACCTAGGGGTAATAACCCCGTTAGTAGTTCCCGAAGCCAGCGGGGGCCCGCGTCCTCCTAACGAAGGGGAGCTGGTGGCTTCATCCGGCAGCCACGCCTTGGGGCGATGGCCCGACCGGCAAGGCGCGCTGGTGGCTGCGCCCAATGCCTCGGGTCCTGTTGTGCCCCTTCGGGGTGCACGCTGGGCCGCGGTACGCCATGCGGGGCGCTGTGGGCCCCGCCCCTGGGGACGTGACGGGACGTCGCCGCAGGCCTAGCCCAGTAGGCCTCGGGCCGTGGGTGGGGATCCTTTGCGGCAGGGTCCCGGTGGCCACGGGCCGTCATGCCCACGCCTCACGGGTTTTCCGGGGGAGTGGCCGCAGCTAATCCTCACGTCCCCCGGCCTTCGCCCCCTTATTTATAAGGGGAGGGGAGAGGCGGAGGCAGTTAGCACTCTCCTCTCCCCGCCGCCTTTTTCCTCTCGCCACCAGGCGCCTCGAGCTCGTGTCGCTCCGCCGCTCGCTCGTCCCCCTGCGCCTGGCCACCACGGAGATGGCCGACGGTCCTTCCGGCAGTTGGGGTGGCTCCCTCGTGACCGCGGAGGACATCGCGTACCTCCGCCGCGCCCGAATGTTGCCGTCGGAGGATCGCGTCGCCGCTCGTCCTCCGGGCAACGAGGTGGTGCCGGATCCCGAGGAGGAGGAGTTCGTGGTTTTCGCCTCGCACTTCTCGCGTGGCTTCGGTCTTCTAGCAAGCTAATTCTTTAGGTTCTTTCTTGGTACCTTCGATCTTCAGCCGCATCACTTGGGGCCGAACTCCATCCTACAGCTTTCTAGCTTTGTGACCCTCTGCGAAGGTTACCTTGGCCTCCTCCCTTTCGTGGAGCTGTGGAGGAAGCTGTTCTACTTGAAGTGCTTGAAGAACGGCAATGAGGTGTACGCTTGTGAAGAAGCGGTGGTGTGCGTCCGCGGCACGCTTTTCCCCTGCATCACCATCATCGAGTCCGTCAAGAAGTGGAACAGGACGTTCTTCTACGTGAAGAACGTCGACCCGGCGCAGGACTACATCCGGCTGCCGCCCATCGTCAATGTCCCGTCCACGGGTACGAACTAGACGGTTGACGTGGCGGTCGGGGAGCTCGCCGGGATGCTGGGTCGGCTGCACACCATGAGGAGCGGGGAAGGGCTGGTCGCGGCCGACCTAGTGGCCGCCTTCATCGACCGCCGGGTGCTGCCCCTGCAGCTGAGGCCACACCGGATATGCGACATGGGAGGTCGACACGACCCATGCTGGCTATCCACCTTCGAGCTGACGCCGGCTCAGGTGGCGGAGCGGGTGAACGCTGTCACCAACTTCAAGTTGGCGACGCTCACGTGGCACTTCGGCAAGCTGCCATACAACTGGTTCGACCCGGCGCCTCTGGTACGCCTCATTGCGATCATCTTTCCTCTTTCCTGTGTTTCTCCACCCGGCCTCCGTGCTCACATGCCGCATTAACCGCAGCGATTTGTGCGACAGAACACGCCGGATGGCCCGAATCCGACCCGGAGGACTTCGAGTTGGAGGGAGCCGTCGAGGAAGAGGTCGAGTCCTATGGACAGGTCGAGGAAGACGGAACGATGGGCGATTCGGGAGCCGGCCGGTCCAGGGCGGCTGGTGAGTTCGACTCCGAACCCACGATCAGAGATTGGACTGATGATGATGGTGACGTCCGGATCTTGGACGCACCTCCCCCCCACAGCGCGGCGGGAGCCACGGGGAAAGAACGAGGAGCAGCCAGGTAGTGGCCGGACGGCCGATGCCTCCTGACGGGAGAAGAGGCCAGCTGCGGGGCAGCCGCCGGCATATCAGCCGGTTCGGAAGAGGGCGCGTGCGACCATCATGAAACCGTCGCCTTGGGCCAAGTGGCCCCTTCCCGTGGTTGCCGGGTAAGTACTTTCCTCGACCCTCGTGGGTTGTTTCTTCCTCACCTTGAGACGGTTAGCGCCTGAGGATTCTTCTCCCTCCATCCCCAGCGAGGCCCTCGAGCTCCAAGATACGGAGTCGGCTGCCGATCCGGTGGATGCCACCAGCCGGCTGGCTCAGGAGCACGTGGCCACGATGCGGGAGGAGAAGAGGAGGCTTGCTGAAGTGCGAGCCGCGAAGGGGATGTCGAAGGGCGCGCCTTCGCATTCGGCGGCGTCGAGCGAATGGAGACGGAGGCAGCGTTCGGACCCAGCGCGCGCCACGGAGTCGGCGGCGGAATCGACCCGGATGCCGAGACCGCCATTGAGCAATCCGCTGGAGCTGGCCTTGGGGACGGCCTAGCCTTCGGTGGAGACAGCCCGGCAGGCAGACGCGGTCCCCGAGCCGGCCAGGGAGGTGGCCCAGTCTATGGAGCTAGCCACGACCCCGCCTTCCGTTGAGCCGGTAGTGGTGGAGGAGCATGTTGTCCCGGTTGTGCCGGAACGGCAATCGGGGGAGGGAGCGAGCCGGCCGTTCCGGTCGCCGAAGCGAGCCGGCAGGCAGCAGAGCCGGCCGCGCAGGTCGTAGGGGAGCCTGGGACTGGCTCTCGCGCCAACCCCCCGCCGGCCGGCACCGTGGTGGATGCAGGGTCGAACGGTGGAGGGGACTGGGGGCATTGGCCCGCGGCCTAGCTGCCCTGTCTTAGCCTGCCGGCGAGCAAGCCCTTGTGCCTGGGGAGCCGAGCCGCATCATGGCTCATTGCCGTGAGGGGCTGGCCAGGTTTGCCGAGGCCATCGAGAGTAACTTCCGGCGTGTGGAGGAGGCGGTAGAGGTGAGACTCCTTAACTTGCTTTGATTTTTCAGCGAGGGCGCGCGAGCACACCCACTGGGTGTAGCCCCCGAGATTCGGGCCGGCTGCTCGACCGCGTGGCAGCCGGGTTGAATCTATTCTTTGCGTGGTCTAACTTTCCATCTCTTGGCGCGGGGTAGGCTGAGAACGCCAAGCGGCAGGCGCTTTTTGATGAGGCGGTCGCCATCCTCAACAAGGGCAAGGCCGGCTACTACCAGGCCTAGGAGGAGTTGAAGAAAGCGCGAGGTACGATCGTTCCAGTGGGGGCACGCGAGCGCACCCACTGTGTCGTGGATTTGTCACGGCAAGATGTCCGGGTTAATGGACTTAGGTGTGAGGTCATCGCAACTATGTGGCGGCTTGAGAGGGGTTGGTCGGAATCGAGAGACGCGAGTTTACCCAGGTTCGGCCCCTCCGATGGAGGTAAAAACCTACATCCTGCTTTGTGTTGTATTGATGATGAGGAAGATCTCTCGGTTACAAGGGTGCTGTCTTACTACCTCTAATCTCGAGAGCCTCTAATCTGTGTATCTCTAATGACTTGAACTTGTTCACTTCTCCCTCTTGGGACGCCTTACCCCTCCTTATATAGGTGGAAGGGGTAGGTTTACATGTAGAGTCCTACTAGTAGTAGGATTAGGACTAGTCTCTCTTGAATCCTAATCTGGGTCTTGTTTCTCTTGTAAGGGAATCCTTCCTCTCCTTTGGGCCTTCTTTGTGAGCCGCCTGCGCCGGCTTACACGCTGGGCCTTGGGCCTTGTTGCTCGTCTGACCCGCCTGCCGGGTCACCAATGAACCGCCACGTCTCGACCGGGTCACTAGTGAGTCGCCAAGTCCTGGCCGGGTCATACTTTCGGCCGGGTTATACCGCGGGGTAATATCCCTGACATTAGCCCCCAGGTTAGCTTGAATTTATTCATGCTAAGCTCCTGAAATAAGAATAAATATGTTAAGTCACCGGTTCGCTCCACTGGCCGGCTTAATGAAGTAGCTCCTTGAAAATCCGGGTTTCTTTTTCATATGAACGAGCGGTATTCTCAATCATCTTGCTTGTCAGTGTCCTTCGAAGTAAAATATTGGGAATACAACACCCATATGCCATTGAGTTGGCCTCCAATACTCTACAACTTGTGAAGCCGGGTTGCTTATATAAACTCTGCCGGGTTATGATCTTTTGATAATGCCGGGTCATGATTGTTGGTGACGCCGGGTCAAACAACTGGACTCCAGCTGACTTGATAAAATTATTGGGAATAAAGAAATCCGTGTGATGCTGAGCTGGTCTTTCAATGCTTTGGCTAGATAAAATTCTGTTGAGCCAGTCTCGCTCAAAATTGACATCTTGAAAACTCTCTTCAATTTTTTGATATATCCATATTACCTGTAGCCCCCAAGCTCCAAGTTTATCCATGATGACTTGGTGCTTTGCAATAATATCTTTGATTGGGTAGCCCCCAAGTGCCAGGTTTTGTTGCCTGCAGCAGCCTGGGACTTGTAACTGTCTTATACCTTATAAAGCTTCGGCTGATGTAGCCCCCAAGGACCAGGTTGTTTTGCGTGCAACAACCTGGGACTTTTGAACTTGGTGTTGAATGTTGAGAAATCCGGGTTCTCATCTGAGTCGCCAGATATATACTGAGTGTCTTGTATTTCACAAGTGTAGCCCCCAAGGGCCGGCTCATCAGCGTGTGATGGGCCGGGTCTTTCAATTTGGACCTTATAATCTGCTTGAACAGCTGAATACTGTAGCCCCCAAGTGTCGGGTCACACGCCTGCGGCGACTTGGGACTTTAGCAATTTTGATCTGAGTAGTGTAGCCCCCAAGGGCCGGGTCATTATGCAATAATGAGCAGAGACTTTTTGTAGATCTGATCATATAGACTTGAGGAGCAATGTGTAGCCCCCAAGGGCCGGCTCAGTAAGACAATACTGGGCTGGGACTTAGAAAAAGATGTAAAGGCCGGCTCATCTCCTTGAGATAACAGGGTCTGTTTGACAATATAATGACTTGAAAAACAGCTTGCATTAGCCCCCAAGTGCCGTGGTGCGTGCTTGCAGTGACATGGGACTTGCATAGTTGATATAAATTGGATTTGGATAATGTAGCCCCCAAGTGCCGGGTTGCATGCCTGCGGCGACTCGGGACTATTCCTTCCATTGCAGAATAAAATCTTATCCACTCTCCAGATGATTTTGCTGAATGCCTTGCATATCAATGTTGAACCACGCTCCTTGCTGTAAGCTGGTATTTTTTGGAAGAAGGAATTATAGCCATTACTCTGAAGGGGCTTTGAAAACCTCAATCATCCAATGCTGGTTATGACAACCATAATGAAAAATCCAGCCATGTTGGCTATTTAAGATTTGAATAATATAACCCGGTTTGAAAGAACTGGTTCCTGCAATGTAGACCAGGATATCCATGCATATATGATGCATGGTAAGATGATGCAATGTATGATGCAATGTATGATGTTCTTGCTTTGAAGGCACAACCAGAAGAGATCAACTCTTGTATATGTTCTTGCTTTTTCTTCCCTTTTTTTTCGAAAACTCATATGCCGGTTCTTCTGGGTGGACTCGCTGCTTGAACTCTTAACAGTACAGGGTCTCTAGTGAGAGTGACCGTCAACTCCTTTGAGCGGCTCAGGGTCTCTAGGCGAGATTAACTGATAAGAGCGCAACGAACCAGAGAGAGACGCAGCAAACGGCGGGTCATGCCCCCAGGGCCCATAAGCTACCTCTCACGTGGCAGCCGGCTCGAATCTTCTGTGCCTAGCTTGACTTGGGTTGAGTTTTCTGCAGTGGAGCAGGCTATCCTGACCCCGATCCGACTGAAGCAGGATGAGGTGGCCTCCGAGCGGGACCGGCTGGAGCGGGACCTCTAGGCGGTCACGTCGGAGCGGGACCGGCTGGGCGGTCTGGTTGCTGACGGTCAGTCGGAGCGGGAGCGCCTTACTGCAGAGCTGTAGAAGGAGGTGGCATCCAGAGAGGAGGCCGCCAAGCCGGCGACCGACGCCAACCAGCAGGCCACCGTCCTCCAGGACGAGGTGGCTCGCCTCAGGAGCGAGCTTGAGAAGCGTGATGATGTACTTGCCCAGGCGGAGAAGGCGTTGGAGAGGGAGCAGAACCTGAGCCTCCAGTGCGGGATTGAGCTGGACGACGCCTTTCAGCGTGAGTGTCTTGTCTTTCAGCCTTTTCTCTTTGCCGGTTGTCTTGATTTGTTTCCTGATTCTCTCTTCTTCTTAGATCGATTCCCGGATACCCAGCGTCGTGCCGAGCAGGCCGTGGCGGAGCATCGGGAGTGCTTCCGGCAGCGCGGGCGAGAGATTGGCGCGAATGAGGCCTGGAACCTGCCGGAGATCGCACTGGCCACCCAGAACCGGCTGATTTTCCTGCAGTGCTGCATGGACCGGCTCCACGCAGCCATCCTGGGGGTTATTTCGGCCCTCTGGCCGGGTCGTGAGATCCCTGACGGCTGCGTGGCGCTGTGGCTTGAGCACGCGGTGGCGCGGCTCGACGCTTGGAAAGCCTCCGCTGCCCGTGCTGGGGCGCAGATAGCCCTCCGGTTCGTCACGTCGTGGTACCGTGGCATCGACTTGGACCGGCTGGCCACAATGCGCCAGGTCCCTGAGGCGGAGCAGGTTGCTCGTGAGGGTGCCCTCGTCCGTCGGGCCAGCGAACTGGCATCCTATTTCGACCCGGATGAGTTCTTGCAGGCACTTGGTGAGGACGGCGAGCCGGTCGCAGAGGATTCCTTCGGCATTCCCGAAGGGCCCGAGGACGAGGAGGTTGCTGATGAGAGCACCGACTCCAGCACCGGGAGCGATACTGAGGGCATGGAGCCCACGGAGGTGGATCCGAAGACGGCGGCCACCCCTGGGCAATCTGTCGAGCGTGCTGGCAACGCGCCTGAGGCCTAAACGGTCTTGCGCTTATCGTACCTTTTCTTTTGTTGTAAAGCTGTTAGGACGCATTTCCACCCACTGGGGGTGTATTGTAAATAATCTTTGGTCTGCGGTCCCAACCATTTGTTTTTAAATTTGCTTGAAATGGGAAGTGCATGTGTGCCGGTTCAACCTTTGCTTTTTGCCTTCCGACTCTTATCACTCGCGTGGGTTCCTTCCGGCTTCCGCCCCGCCTGCCAGCCATCCGAGAGCCGGACTGGGGCAGGGACGGGGCGTCGTCCTTGGGAAAACCGTGTGAGCCTTAGAGTCATGCGGCTCGAGCTGGGGTAAGCCGACAGAGGCTGGCTGTGGAATGAACGATCCGGCTAGACTTAACCGGCCACAACTCCGCGCATGGTGTTCTTGTGGTAAGTTTTTCCCGTCCCAGAGTCCCGCTAGCCGGACAGCCGCGAGCCGGTCTGTAGCTGGGCGGGGGGGGGGGGGGAGGGGTTTTCCTTGTTCACACTACTTGACCATCTTGGAGAGGGGGGGTTTAGATGAGCCGGCGAGCCCCCGGGTCTGGGAGCCGAACCCGGTTGCTTTGCTTGAGAAGCGACATGCCTTGATGAAATTGAAAAGTGCATGCCCCACGTGTTGGTTGGGACACCCATTGCATTCATTAAGTTCCAACAGGAGGGGAAGATACATACATACACTGGCTCTTTCTAGCAGTAAAATGGACGAAGGAGCGTCGCGTTCCACGGACGCTCCGACTCCTTGCCGGAGGCATCTCTCTTGCGCTTCTGTGGCTTCTGCGCGTCTATCAGGTAGTACGCGTTGTTGTGCAGCGCATTGCTGATGATGAACGGGCCCTCCCATGGAGAGGACAGCTGGTGTTGGCTGGCAGTTTGCTGGGTCCGCCTGAGCACCAGGTCTCCCTCGCGGAAGGAGAGGGGCCAGATCCGCTTGCTGTGGTAGTGCCGGAGCTTCTGCTGGTAGATGGCCATCCGGCTCAAGGCCAGCTTGCGCGTTTTTCGTGCAGGTTGATGCAGTCTTCCCTCGCCTCCTTTGCATCCGTCTCTGTGTACTGGGTGACGCGAGGCGAGTCGAACTCAATGTCCGTGGGGATGACTGCCTCGGACCCATACACAAGGAAGACAGGAGTGAAGCCGGTTGAACGGTTGGGTGTAGTCCTGAGACTCCACAAGACGGCCGGCAGCTCTTCGATCCAGCAGCCGGACGAGCGCGCGAGTGGCGCCACAAACCGAGGCTTGATGCTGGCCAGGATCAGGCCGTTCGCCCTTTCTACCTGGCCATTTGATTGTGGGTGAGCCACCGATGCGAGATCGAGCCGGATGCCCTTCGTGGAGCAGAAACGCGCCATCGCGGCCATGGCGAAATTGGTGCTGTTGTCGGTGATGATGCTGTGGGGGACGCCATAGCGGACCGTGATGTCCTTGATGAACCGGACGGACGTAGGGCCGTCTAGTTTCTTGATGGGCTTGGCCTCAATCCACTTGTTGAATTTGTCGACGGCCACCAGTAGATGTGTCATGCCGCCTCGAGCGGTCTTAAATGGTCCCACCATGTCCAGCCCCCAAACGGCAAAGGGCCACGAGAGTGGGATAGTCTGGAGGGCCGTAGCCGGCAAGTGGCTCTGCGTGCTGAAGCGTTGGAACCCCTCGCACTTGTCGACCAGCTGCTTTGCTTCCTCCAAGGCCGTCGGCCAGTACAAGCCATGGCGGAACGCCTTGGCCACCCGGTCTTCGAGGCGGTGTGATGCCCGCACTCGCCCTGGTGGATGTCTCGGAGGATTTCTTGGCCCTTCTCCGGCTCGACGCAGCGCTGGAACACGGCGATTGTGCTACGGTGGACCAGCTCGTGGTTGACGATGCTGTAGGCGGGAGACCGACGCTGGATCTGCCGGGCCTTGTCTTCGTCAAGGGGGAGTTCGCCGCATAGGAGGAAACCCAAGATGGGCTGGGCCCATGAGGGGGCCTAGACGGGAGCCGGCTCCGGTTCGAGTTGGAGGTCAGGAGCATCCTGAGCCCCCAGGCCCGTTGCCAGAGCCCCCGGGTCCGGTTCGCCAGTCCCCGGGACTAAGGTGCCGGAGGGTGCGTCGACCGTCATCATGACGGTTGCGGGGATGGAGCCGGCTGCCGCGGAGGCGGCAGTGGTTGGAGCTGGGAGGGCGGCCAGAGCCCCTGGCTCGTTGAGGAGCCATCGGGGTCCGCAGGCACGAAGATTGACTTAGACTCGGCGGAGGGCTTGATTGATGGCTTGGGTAGCCGTTCGAGGGAGACGCCGGTGGGGATAGCCTGGCGGGTGGAGCAAATCTTTGCCCGGGCGTCGGCCGGCTCATTGTCCGCTCGGGGGACATGATGGAACTCACAGCCCTCGAAGGAGCCGGTGAGCTGCTGGACGAGGAAGCGGTAGCTGGCCATGTTGGGGTCCCTGGCGTCCCATTCGCCAGAGACTTGCTCCACCATGAGGTCCGAGTCGCCGAAGCAGACGATGCGTCGGATGCCGATTTCCTTGGCGAGCCGGAGGCCATGGACGAGTGCCTCGTATTCAGGCACATTGTTGGACGCAGCGAAGAGGATCTGGAGCGCGTACTTGAGCTGGTCCCCTTTCGGGGACAACAAGATGATGCCGGCTCCCAAGCTGGTCCGCATCTTGGAGCCATCGAAGTGCATGCGCCAGTGCATGGAGTCCGGAGGCGGCAGTACGAACTGCGTCTCGACCCGATCGACGAGGAAATCGGCCATCGTCTATGACTTGATGGCGGTGCGCGGCTCGTTCCGGATCTCATAGTCGGCGAGGGCGATGGCCCATTTGGCAATTCGGCCGGTGGCGTCCCGGCCGCTCAAGATCTCACCAAGCGGCGCCGTGCTCACCACGGTGATGGTATTCTCTTGGAAGTACTGCTTGACCTTCTTGGCGACGAAGTATATGCCGTAGCACATCTTCTGGTAGTGGGGGTAATTTTGCTTGGAGGCGGAGAGGACCTCGCTGAGGTAGTAGACGGGGGGCTGGAACGGCAGCGCTTTGCCGTCCTCCGATCGCTCCACCACCAGGACGACGCTGATCATGCGCGTGGTTGCCGTGATGTACGCGAGCAAAGGCTCCTTCTCAGCCGGCGCGGCCAAGATGGGCGCACTGGAGAGAGCACGCTTCAGGTCACGGAATGCGTCGTCCGCCTGGTCGGTCCACTCGAACTTGGTGGTCTTCTTCATGACTTGGTAGAGGGGTAGGTCCTTCTCGCCCAGCCGGCTGACGAACCGGCTGAGCGAGGCTAGGCAGCCGGCGAACTTCTGCACGTCGCGGAGTTTGGCCGACTTGTGCATCCACTTGATGGCCTTGATCTTCTCTGGGTTGGCTTCGATGCCACGCGCTGACACGAAGAAACGCAGGAGCTGGCCGGCTGGTACGCCAAAAACGCACTTCTCCAGATTGAGCCGGACCTTGTATTCGCGCAGGTTGGAGAAGGTTTCTCGGAGGTCGTCTAGGAGGCTGAAATGCTTCTTGGTTTTGACGACGATGTCATCCACGTAGACGTGGACGTTCCTGCCGATCTGCGGCAGGAGGTACTTCTGCATGCCATGCTAGAAGGTGGCACCTGCGTTCTTCAAGCCGAAGGACATGGTGATGTAGCAGTAGGCCCCAAAAGGGGTGATGAAGGAGGTCTTCAGCCGGTCGGCTGGATCCAGCTTGATCTGCTGGTAGCCGGAGTAAGCGTCCAGGAAAGAGAGCAAGTCGAGCCGGCCGTGGAGTCGATTAGTTGATCGATCTAGGGCAGGGCGAAAGTGTCCTTCGGATAGGCCTTGTTCAGGCTGGTGTAGTCGATACACATGCGCCAAGTTTTGTTCTTCTTCAGCACCAGGACCGGGTTGGCTAACCACTCCGGGTGGAAAACATCCATGATGAAGCCGGCCACGAGTATCCGGGCGTTCTCTTCTCCTATGGTACGCCGCTTCTCCTCGGAGAAACGGCGCAGGGGTTGCTTGACCGGTTTTGCATCCGGCCGCACGTGAGGTTTGTGCTCGGCGTACTTCCTCGGAATACCCGGCATGTCTTTTGGAGACCATGCAAAGATGTGCTGATTCTCACGGAGGAAGTCGACGAGCTCGCGTTCCTATTAGCTGCTGAGGATGGCGCCAATGGTGACGCACTGCTCGGGGTTGTCCGGGTCGAGTGGCACTTGCTTGGTGTCTTTGGACGGCTGGAAAGTCACCTCACTGGCCGGCTAGGACGGGGGAATCGGCATGGCCGGCTGCTCGGTGGCCTGAGCCACAAGCCGGTCAAGCTGCCGCTTCTCCTCCACGATCACCAGAGCCTTGGCCAGCCGGATGTCGTCGCGTGCGCACTCGATCGACTTCTTGTAGTCGCCGTCGATGGTTATGATGCCCTTGCGACCCGGCATCTTCAACTTGAGGTAGGCGTAATGGAGCACTGCCATGAATTTGACGAGGGCCGGCCTGCCCAGTGATAACCCAGAAGTATAGGGGATCGCAACAGTTTTCGAGGGTAGAGTATTCAACCCAAATTTATTGATTCGACACAAATGGAGCCAAAGAATATTCTCGAGTATTAGCAGCTGAGTTGTCAATTCAACCACACCTGAAAGACTTAGTATCTGCAGCAAAGTATTCAGTAGCAAAGTAGTATGGAAGTAACGGTAACAATAGCAAAGTGACAGTAGCAGTGTTGTAACGATTGTAACAGTAGCAACGGAAAAGTAACTTAGCAAAGATCAATATGTGAAAAGCTCGTAGGCAATGGATCAGTGATGGATAATTATATCGGATGGCATTCATCATGCAACGGTTATAACATAGGGTGACAGAGAACTAGCTCCAATTCATCAATGTAATGTAGGCATGTATTCCATATATAGTCATACGTGCTTATGGAAAAGAACTTGCATGACATCTTTTGTCCTACCCTCCCGTGGCAGCGGGGTCCTAATGGAAACTAAGGGATATTAAGGCCTCCTTTTAATAGATAACCAGACCAAAGCATTAGCACTTAGTGAATACATGAACTCCTCAAACTACGGTAATCACCGGAAAGAATCCCAATTATTGTCACCCTGGGGGATGCCGATCATAACTCGTAATAGGTGTCTATAACTTGCAAGATAGGATCAAGAACACATATATATTCATGTAAACATAATAGGTTCAGATCTGAAATCATGGCACTCGGGCCCTAGTGACAAGCATTAAGCATAGCAAAGTCATAGCAACATCAATCTCAGAACATATTGGATACTAGGGATCAAACCCTAACAAAACTAACTCGATTACATGGTAAATCTCATCCAACCCATCACCGTCCAGCAAGCCTACGATGGAATTACTCACGAACGGCGGAGAGCATCATGAAATTGGTAATGAAGGATGGTTAGTGATGATGACGGCGTCGATTTCCCCTCTCTGGAGCCCAAATCAGACTCCAGATCTGCCCTCCCGATGAAGAACAGGAGGTGGCGGCGGCTCCGTATCGTGAAACGCGATAAACTCTTCTCTCTGATTTTTTTTCCACGAATAGGAATATATAGAAGTGGAAACAAGGTCAGAGGAGCTTCAGGGGCCCCACAAGATAGGGGGCATGCCCTAGGGGGGGGCGCACCCCCCTGGCTTGTGACCAGGTGGTGGCCCCTCTCCGGTTGATTCTTTCGCCAGTATTTTTTTATTAAATCCAAAAATATTCTCCGTAAATTTTCAGGTCAATCCGAGAACTTTTATTTCTGCACAAAAATAACACCAAGGCAATTCTACTAAAAACATCGTCAGTCCGGGTTAGTTCCATTCAAATCATGCAAATTAGAGTCCAAAACATGGGCAAAAGAGTTTGGAAAAGTAGATACGTTGGAGACGTATCAACCAGCAATGTGTGGTAGGGACTGTTGAGGTCCACTACCTCGAACCATATCGTCTCGCGGCGGAAATGTATCTTGTTGCTGAAGAGGACATCGAGCTGGATCTTGCCAATGGGGGAGCAGGACTGTCCCGGCACGATGCCGTGGAACACCGTCCGGCTTGGCTGTAGGTCTTTCTCCTTGAGCCCCAGCTTGAGCAGCATGTCACGGTAGAGGATGTTGATGCTGCTGCTGCCGTCGATCAGCACCCGTGAGAACCGGCAGGTGAGCCTGTCCGAGGCGATGGTGGGATCGAGGATGAGGGCGTAGCTGCCGGGGTTCGGCATCACAGCCGGATGGTCCACCCGGCTCTAGGTGATTGGCTTCTCGGACCAGTGCATGAACTGGGGGACCGAGGGCATGGTGGCGTTCACCTCGCGCCGACGCTGACGCTGACTGTGCTTGTCAGTGCCCTCGCTGGCGAAGACGACGTAGACTCCGTCCTGGTCGGGGAACTGATCGTGGAGGCGGCCGTTATTGGCAGCCGGAGCCGGAGCCGGCGGTTGAGCCGGAGCCGGTGCGGGAGCCGGAGGTGGAGGAACCGGGAGGCCCTCGCCTCGGGGCAGCCGCTGGGAGAAGCAGCACTGTCGGAGCGTGTGCGTGGCTGGCTTCGCCCCGGAGTGCATCTTGCAGGGCGCGTCGAGCATTTTCTCGAAGGTGAGCTTGGGCTGCCAGGCGGCCTTGCCGGTCCGCTGGCGGTGGCTGGCGGCCTGGGCAGCCGGCTGTTCTTCCTGGATGGTGGCCACCTGCCTGCTCCCGTAGCGGGGATCCGGCTGGTCGGGCTCCCGCTTGTTGTTCTGCTGGTGCCGGTTGTTGCCAGTCGGCCGCGAGGGGGCCGATGGCTGGACGGCTTTGCCGGACACGCTGACCTTGATCCACATCGCGGAATCGGCGGTGGCGTATTTGTCCGCCTTGACCATGAGATCGGTCAAGGAGGTCGGCTCTGAGCACATAAGCTTTTTCTTGAGGAGGGTGCCGTCTCGGCAGCCCTTGGAGAAGTACTGGATGGCCTGCATGTCAGGACCGGTTTTCTAGGATATTAATTTCCCAGTAAATGGTCCTTGTGCTCACCAGCCCCAGGATTACTGTTAGCTGATGAGACACAATCTTGATATAGAAATTCCAAGCAAAATACACAATATGAAGTACAAGACCATTTTGGTCTATGAGTACAACAAAAGGTTTCTAGTGGTTGATGGCGGAAGCGGTTTGCGGATCATCAGCGTCTATGGGACTCCATTTCCCACAGGAACAGCTGACCTGGATAACTCCTATCTTCGCGCGGCTGCTATCTTCAGTGCCTAGGTTCCGGGGCTGTCGTCAAAGTGCTCCTCTCCAAGCAAGAAATCTGACCAAGACAATAGCCAGGGACAAGCCAGTGACTACTTTGAATGTACTCGCAAACATCATAAAACCAGGTATAATATAACAGGTGATAATCAGTCACGAAATAAAAATTCATGATGCACGCAAGCAGGTCATTCATATTAAACAAGAATAAGCAATCAGAGAATAAAAATAAAATAAACCGATCGGGTGTCTGAAGCGACGCCTCGAAAGGATAAAAAAAATATAAAGCATGCCTCAGTCGGGCGTCTGAGCGACACCACATAAAGGGCTTATAAGAAGAATGAATAACATGCGTGCCACAGTCGGGCGTCTGAGCGACACCACATAAAGGGCTTATAAGGAAATATAAATGACAAGCATGCCACAGTCGGGCGTCTGAGCGACACCACATAAAGGGCTTATAAGGAAAATAAATAACAAGCATCCCACAGTCGGGCGTCTGAGCGACACCACATAAAGGGCTTATAAGGAAAATAAATAACA
Organism: Elymus sibiricus; assembly: GCA_039707655.1. Lineage (NCBI taxonomy): Eukaryota > Viridiplantae > Streptophyta > Magnoliopsida > Poales > Poaceae > Elymus > Elymus sibiricus. Next base: position 413,238,910 of record CM077675.1, on the reverse strand, counting down.
AGCATGCCACAGTCGGGCGTCTGAGCGACACCACATAAAGGGCTTATATAAGAAAGTCGCAATAAGTATCCAGGGGGTAGAACCGTCCCAGGGATACTCTATAATACAAATATGAAAAATGGTTAGTCCACAATAATAATAGTCATAATCATAATTATCACATGCCATGCGCAGTAATCCAGTTTAGAAGTTTATCCTCCGAAGACCGACACTAAGACCGACACTTGACCCATCCCAGACTGTAGTCCTTAACCGCGGACACGGCTATTCGAATAGATATAAACTCTACAGAGGGTGTACTCTTTACCCATGAGTAACGGATTTCCTTAGTCCACCGGGACTAATTCCATTTACGGTCTTTGGACTGAAAACACACCTAACTTGCACACACCAGCTTAACTTACCGATGCCTGGAATCACCCACGACACTCGTTAAGCAAAACTCTAAGTGGGGAGGCTCCAACCTCGATTAGCATGGGATCAAATTTATATTCGCGCGCTCTAAGGGGTGCCCCCCTCTCGGTCCAACCGGAAACACCCATGCCCCCGGACCAGGTGGCATGCCTACCGGCTGCAGCCGGTATCTTCCACCATGGTCTCTCTGTACGGTGTGTGCCAAGAAAGGGGTTGACAACTTACTGAACCGTACCCTACCTGTGGCAGGGACGAGTGGTAGTACGGAACAAGTATGGGGGTTACTGGAACAAGACTCGATCTATGGTCGACTCAGGAGGTTTAAATGTTCCCTGCATGGTTAGCACAACAAATATATTCCACACCAACAGAATCACAACTCATCATACCCCTTCATGCCTCACTGACCATTCTCGCTCCAACGAGATGTCAGCACCAAGCTCGTGTCTACCCGAGACAGAGACTCCTCCGGATTCCTTCTGCTAGGCATGTGAGGTATAAGGGGTGAATACTGTCACCAGTATTGAATTATAACAACAAGGAATTTCCATCATGCACTCCAAGGCATGATCACAACATCACATGAAATAACGAATGCTTCAAAACATCTCAGTGTTGTAGTCACGCCAAACAACACACAACAAACATTAGACCAGGTTTCAGAATGCTTGCCTTTCAGGTGCAGAGGTGTAGGGTGCACCACAAAACTTTTGAAAGTTTTCTTCTCTCCCAAATTCCTATTTTGAAAATAACCAAATCAACACGCAATAGAAAATGACAGTACAAAAAGTTGTCACGGAAAATTTTCAAATAAATATAAAAAAACTAGATGAAATTTGAGAGAGGTAGGAAAAAGAATCAATTCATTCGGAGTTTTATTTAGAAAGATATAGCCAGTCAAAGTTGACGTCAAACTCTGTTTTAATAAAATCAGAAAAAAAAATAAAACGTATCGGCTCGGAATACGTTTCCAGAGAAGGGGAGACGTACTCCAGTGTAATATGCCTTCGCCGATGGAAAGCGCACTCACATAAATACGTTTTCCTAAGAGGAAAACGCTTCGGTGGGGCTGCGCCTCTGGGGAGAATGGCTAGGTCACCGACAGGTGGGGTCCACTTGTCGGGTTCGTCTTCCCCTGCTCGCGCGCGCCTGGACAGAGCAGAGGCGAGGCTCCGGTGATGATTCCGGGCGGCTCAGGCCACCATTCGCGATGCCACGGCCACCGGTGGGCTCAGGAGGAAGGACCCCATCCTCTGGAGGGCAAAAGGATCGCCGGGGAGCTCGGGGGTGAAATTGGAAGAGGGGATGGGCTCTTGGGTCGAAGGAGAGCTAGTGGTGAAGAAATAAAGGGACGGGAGGCTCTGGCTTGGTCGGAATCGACCGGAGGACGGCGGCGGCCGTAACTGACGGAGCCGAGAAGAACGGCTACCTCCGGTCGTCCTGGTTGCTTCGGGGTCTTCCCTACGAGGCTAGGGAGGGGGATGGAATGGCTAGACGCGCTCGGGGGTCCTTTTATAGACCATCCATGTCGGTTTGCCGAATGCCCGTGGATAAGCATGACGGCGGCGGCGCTATTGCAGCACAGGGGGGGTGGGGGTCGGCTGGCAGGGCTTGCAGAGGAAGGTGACGCGATTGAGGATAACCACGGCGAGCTGGAGCACTCGGGGACGCGCCAGGTGGCCCGTACGGCACCGACCACAGCAGGCGGCGGTGGCGGCTACCTTCTGGCTCGCCGGAGACGTGACGGGGGAGGGCTGGCAGGGTCTTGGCGCGTCGCGGCAGAACCAGGAGACAGGGGGGAGGGACTGGAACGAGCGGGGGAGGCGGCATCTGGTCGCGGCGGCTCGGGCGCGACCGCGTGCAAAACGTGCGCTCTGGTCGCGCTCCGGGCACGCACGCGAGGTGCTTGACGGAATGCCAGAGGGTCCTAGAGGGCTTGGATGCAAACAAAAATTAACAGGGCTAGGTTAGAGGCAGTTAGAAGGCTACTAGACAATCTGGTTTGGACAGAGGGGTAAGTTCACAGTACAAACTTACAACCATGCCAAAACTGGACGTGCACTACAGGTACTCGACAAAATGTCATGGGCATCTAGGGATCTTCTATGGCCACCAAAATTACCAGATCATGGTCTCTTTAGGTGTAGGTGATGATGGCAAAGTTAGTTTGGCCAAAGCAGAAACATGTTAATGCAAGTTTTGGAGAAAAACAATTCTGGACAGAAAATGAAAGGGGCAAATTGGTCAACTTAAAACATTCCTATGGGTCTGAACTCTTGGACTTAAGGTTTTGGTAGGGTGTACTACAAGCAGGAAAAATCTCAAGATCACTAGAGCAAAATAAAATAGGATTGCAGTACAAACTGCCAAACTGGACCAGAATGCAAATGAGGATGGTTTGCTCAAATTTTTCAAAGAACCCAAATGGATTTTTGCATAACCATGAGTTATATACCTCTAATGACATCCCCTAATTTTTATAGAATTTTTAAAGAAATATATAAATAGGTTGTAGTGCAAACTACAAACTGAACCAGATTTGAAAACTTGAGGTACGGCTCAAAATTTACAAAACACAGGGCTGGGTTTTTGCATAAAAGTGAATCCTATACATCTGCTGTCATCTCCAAATTTTTGTGAAATTTTTAAATGAATAAATAAAAGGGTTGTAGTGAAAAATGCAAATCTGGACCAGAATGAAGAAGAAGATGATCTGCTCAAAACTTCCAAAACGCAAGGTTAGCTTATAGCATAAAAGTGATCCAGGGGCAACACATGTCATTTACAAATTTTTATGGAATTTTTAAGATAATATATGAAGTAGTTGTAGTGCAACTTAGGCCTTTAAAAGGATGAAAAGGCTATTAAAAGAATTAAAACTAGGAAATTTTATTATAAAAATAATTCCACTGATTTTTACTAAATGAAAATAAAATGATTAAATAAAACACTCAAGCCACACAACACTATTCAAAAGTTTCAGATAAGAGGAGAAAAATTGAAATCCAGAGAAAAGAAGTGGCTCTGAAATCCCTAGAAAAATCCAGAAAGATAGAAAATAAATATTCCTGGAAATTTTTTAATTAATAAAACATGATTAAATTTTTGGGGTGTTACACTGCACCTCATGCACGCCCACGCAGGAGTTGCGTAGCTCGATCCTACGTGTGAGGTAGTAACGGAGTGGCTCGTCAGGCCCCTAGACGCACATGGCGAGATCGCGGGGGCGGCCAGGACGCTTGTAGGTGCCGCTGAAGTTGCGAACGAACGCTTCTTCGAAGTCTGTCCAGGCATTGATGCTGCCGCCTGGGAGGCTGTTAAGCCAGGTCCAGGCCGAGCCGATCAACATGAGGGGGACGTAGCGCACGGCCACGCGCTTGTTGCCCCTGGCGATGCCGACTGCGGTGGTGTAATCAATCAGCCAGTCCTATGGCTTGGCCATGCCGTTGTACTTTGGGGTGTCGCGGGGGAGCGTGAAGCCGGTAAGGAATGGCTCGTTGTGTATCCGGGGGCCGAAGCAGCCCGGCCCGATCGGGCCCTCCTCCTCGAGGAGGGCGGAGGCGGGCGTCGTTCTCGTTGCGAGGAACGCGTGGCCTTAGCCGGGCCACGAGCTTGGAGTGAATAACTGGAGGAGGCGAGCGCACGAGCTCCCGCCGTGGCGGCAGGGTGTGGTCTCGGCTGCATCGGCTGCCGCCAGCCGGGGCATCGTTGCGCCGGCTGTTGACCGCCGGCTGCTCGTTCCTATGCTGGGAACGCCGGCTGCGGCTCCCGTCGGCCCGCCGGCCGTAGATGCGTGTGGCGGAAGAGTGTTGGGCCGGCTGGCGGCCGCCAGCCGCCCCAAGGTCTTTGCCCCCGGGGCGGGGAATTTCGGAGTCGGCACAGGCCGGGTCGAGGCCGGCCCGCTGCGTGTTGGCAGCGGCAATGATGTCCTTGATGTGCTGCTCCTGCTGCGCACGCTCCTCGCCCTCCATGGTGGCCATACCATCGTAAGCTACCTGGGCGGCTCGCATGTTGGTCGCAGGAGTGTCATAGGTGGGTAGCTTGCCACTGAGGATTTCCGCGACCACGTGGCCGCGGTCACAGACGCTCCCACGCTGGCTGGGCTCGTTGCCAGCCGTGGTGAGGCCGTAAGCAGAGTTATACTCGCGCTGTGCGGACTCCATCCGGCATCGGGCGGTCGCGAGGGAGCTGGCCTTCGCGAACAGCTGCAGGCGAGCTGCTTCCAGCTCAGCCCTGGCAGTAGTCGGATTGGCCGTTGGCGCGATGGTGGTGCTCAGGCCCCGAAGAGCTAAGCCGAGGGGGGCGGAGGTGCCGGCGCGGGCTGCAGCGGCAGCTGCGTCGGCCGCCGCCCTGGCGCGGGCGGCAGCAGCGTCCGCGGCTGCCTCGGCCCTAGCGCGACCGGAGGACGTGGAGGAACCGGTGGCCAACACCTCCGCGCGGATGCAGAGGTCGACGACGTCGCACGAGGCCGTCGCGCCCGCGCACGGTGGTGGGTCACTGCAGTCGAGTACCCCGCTGGGGTACTCGTCGAGCGTTGGTGCGTCGACAAGGCGCAGCTCGCCAACGAGCGTGCAGAGTCCGTCGAGCTCAGGCGAGGCCTCGCCGTGGCGTGGCTCGACGGGGAGGATGGTGGTTTCGCCCGCGGGGCAGGCGAAACTGAGGATGGGTGCCGCGGAAGCTTCCGCAGGGGCGGGCTCCACGGGCATGCAGATGGGGGGCTTCGGGGGGTTTTATAGGACAACTCCCCGCATGTGGATGGGTGTCTAGTGGTGACAATGCTTCCCCGTGCATGGGGGGCTTCGGTGGGTTTTATAGGCCAACTCCCCGGCTTACAATATACATATGTGGTACTGGAAGGAGGGACCCGGCTGGCAGCCTCTCTAGCCGGCCAGGGGTCCCACCGGCTGAGCCGTCTCGTCGCCTGTAGGGCCCGCCAGCTACACAGTCCCATCCTGAGTTGGGGCCCGCCAGCCGACCGCTGCTATTGACTCGCGTCTGCCAACCGCGGCACAGGCCTCATTGTGCGGCGTCGCCTTGCGGCAGCCGGCCGCGGTCTTCGGTATGGCCTGCCGCACTATAGCCATGCGGAGGCAGGTAATGGAGTGGACGGGGGCGTGGCCGCACTGTCGCCCCGCCCGGTCACGATCGGCCGTGGTCAGCGGTACGCCCGCACGAACTATAGCCACGCGTGCCCCTCCGTCAGCGGTTGCTATAGCCACGCCGGGACTTGTCCAGGAGGGCGCGTCTTGTCACCGTACTTGGATACGGCGGGAGGGGACAGGTGCTTGCCCGCTCGTGGGTCAGCGGGAGGGCCGGCTGCGGAGCTACCGGACGCTAGCTGGCCGGGTCCTGGGCAGCCAGCTCCTAGTCAGCCGGCCGTACGCTAGCCGGCTGTTCACTAGCCGGCCGTACGCCAGCCGGCCCTGGACCAGCCGGTTGTACAATCTTTGAAAAGCTCGAACTCCCTCACTTTGGCATACCAAGGGGTAATAACCCCGTCAAGATACTCAAGAGCTTGTGAAAAAAAGCTTACGTGAGCAAGATATACAAGCAAACTAAGCCTAGTGGCAGCAGATTATAATCATGGCTAATGAAATGCTTCTTAATTTCCAAAGATCCAAGCCCAAGACGGCCATTGTTTCCCCCAACTTTTAGATCTAGCGGCACGATACACGACCTCTTCGGCCAACCTACACAAGTCCACCATATGGCCCCTATCTTGTATAAGCTTCGGTCGGTTCATCCTTGACAAATCCTGCCACATTTCCTGCTATTTGCTCATCTGTTCTTGTCATTGTGCTTTGGAACTTGTGGACAAGAATGAATGCCAAGTTCTTCGGGAATGGGATCCAGTGGAAGAGAATTGTGATCCGTAGCCTAGGTCAGGGTTCTATGCTGAACGAGAGCGGAGCACTTTAGGGGCGTGCATAGGATATCCAAATTTGGTATTCAAAGTTCAGCAGGAGAAAAAAGAAAACTTTGTAACAACATGATGCATTGTTTTGACATATAGCTTATAGATTTGATAACAAAACGTAGAGTACTAATTAATCAGTATATTTAGTAGAGAGTATAAAATTGATCATAACATCGTAACTTCCAAAAATATAATAACATCATACTACTAATTGTTAAAAACATATCAAGCTGTCAATATCTCAAATAATATAGAGTGGATAGAATGATAGGAAAGCTTACAAGTTAGAGGACAAAAAATTTGTACTTTAGTTTTTACAAACGTGTGATTTTTTCTAGAAATGATTTTAGGGTTTATAAATGGCTGATGATATCCTTTCGGTGAATGTAACCAAGCAATCATTTCTCCCACCCCATCTTGGTTCTTAGCTTGTATTTGACATAAGTCATCATTGAAGAAAATATTCTCAACACTAGGGGTTCTTACCAAGAGAATTTCAATGTACTATCGCTGACTTACCGCAAAACCTAAAATCTATGAAATATAGGGGACTCAATTCAATTTGTAACATACCGTCGTTGTCTCGATGTTCATCAGTTCATGGACTGGTGCCTGACGGCCCGAAGAGTGTGGAGCACTGGTTGCACGGAGCCTTATGGCGGGGCGCTTTGGAGGACCAGGAGGAGCTGAGGTAGGGATTTAAACTGAGTTTTTTTTTTTGAATTGGGGATTGTGGCGGGACACAGTCGTTCTATTCCTTGCGATGGACAGCGACCGGGAAGGGGATGATGCAGATTGAAATTTGGTTGGGATTTTTTCCCTTTCTTTCGTTGAAAACACTTTCGGATATTAGCCCACGTCAAAGGTGGGAGGAGGGAGGCGGGCTGTTGCAGTGTATAGGCTAAATTTTTAAATACTCTCCATTCTTAGCATTGTTTTGCTTCTTGCGTATATATATATATATGGAGAATGTGTAGTATACATAATTGATTTTTTCCGTCTAATCATGGGTATTCAACTGAATACCCATGAATTGAAGTGGACCCGCCCAATTATATTAATATGAGCACATGCCGAAACTAACTCACCCTCCCGCAATTGTTAGTGTAGGTTTTGGCTGATTAGGAGTGCTACAAGTGACTCTTGGACACATATATGGTATGGGAATCCGACTCAGGTTCGGTGTGTGATTCGGTAAAATAAATTGGACACGGGAAATATCCTAAATAGATTCAAGGTTTCTTGTTCGGCAAAATAAACCAGGAGAAGCATTTTTGTGCTTTTTGGGTACATTAGAGTGAGTACTGACATGGCTAGAATTGATTAGCAAAACCCCTAATTCTTTCGGGTGACGGGGACAATAGCAAACATGGAGCATTTAAACTTTGGGTAAGGGCACATATACAAATATAAAATGGTTTTGTGGGAATTAACTTTTTCTCCAAAAAATTATTCATGAAAAGTCATGTTTTTATCTGTTCGCTGTTGGTAAATGTGTTTCACACCGTAAATCATATTTTCTGCGTTCTTTCCTCATGTGAGTTACACGGAACAAAATATTACACCAAGTAACTTCGTTTAATATTTTCTTTTTTAGGATGGGTTTATGGTAATGTATGATCTTATTAGTAGTATATGTCATGTGCGGTTTTGTTATATGAGGAAGTAGTTGAAAGTCAATAAATTATGTGAATTACGCTTTACACACATGAGTGAATAATTTGTTCTTAATTATTGCAAGGAGGTTAGACTGTAGAAGCCACTTGCCTACAATATTGAAATCCTTATGTCTTGAACCAGAAACAAAAAAACATCTTCAGGGCAGAGTGTTGACTTGATGGAGGCAGGTACTGACTTCGATTCTCAGTTAGGAAAAGAAATAGGCATTCATCATTCAATAATATTGTCTAATTTTAAGTGACATCCAGCATTCAGAATTAAGTCTATGCATGAAGCAATTTTGCATGGTGGAACTAGGGATCTGCGCATGATGGACTTTGTGGAAGTCACATATTCCCTTGAAGTTACATAAGGGCTCCTGAAATAAAAAGGTTGTCCAGGCATGCCTGCGTGTAGGCTTTGTGATCTTTCAAGATGATACTGATCATTTGCTTTTTAGATGTCCTTTGTCACATTGTGTGTTATTGTGTCAGGGATTCACTTGTCTATGACCCTATGCACCTTTGTGCCTGGAGCGGAGCCTCTGCGGCTTTGTTTCTCTTCTCGACTTGTGTTAACCGACCAGAGGAGGGGGCTTTTGGCCCGATCTCAGGAGAAAATGAGTCAACTAGGAGCACTAACAATTTTAATCCAGCATCTTTTGTTTCTTAAAAAAATAGTCTTGACTCTTGTGTGCATCAAGTGGAAGCAACCGACACACTCTTCACAAACTCAGTTGGTGCTCAGATATTATATCGAGTAATATTTTTTAATCTTTTTTGTGTAAGGATGAGTTTATGGTATTGTATGATCATTGGTAGTAGTGTGTCAGGTGCGGTCTTGTTCTATGATGAAGCAGTTGAAAGAAAATAATTTTTGTGAATTAAACTTTACATACATGAGTGAATAATATGTCGTTAATCATGGAAGAGAGGTTGGACTTTAGAAGCCACATGCCCAAAGTTTGAAATCATTTTGCGATGAACAAGAAACAAGAGTTAACTTGAGTTCCTCTATGGACTATGGTCATGTCTTTTGCATCACATATAATACAACAAACGAAACCCTTGATGGAGGCTGATGCTCACTTTTATTCTTGGTTATCAAAAGCAGTAGGCGAATTCATCACTTAGGTGCTAGGGCTGCGAGAAGACAAGAAATTTGAAGAAGGCGTCAGAATCCCGTCGAAGAAAGATCTCCTTGATCACCTTCCTATTACGCGTCATCCACAGTGTCCATGCTAATGCCAAAAAAGCTATCCCAAATAGCAGCCTCTTCCTTCCGGTCTGCATAACTCTGGCCTATAGAAAACCAGCAAGGTTATGAGCCTCCCAATCCGGCCCCAATGCATCCCAAACAAAGCCCCAAAGAGCTTGGACCACCGTGCAAGAGAAGAGGATGTGGGTCTCTGTTTCCGGAACCCCACACAAGGGACGACATAGCCCATCACCTCGGCCATGTTACTTGAGCACCTCCATCCCAGAAGGGAGGCGGTCCCTCAGCAATTGCCATACAATTTTGAACTTCAAGGTAGAGACCCCTTCTAAAGCGACGCTATACCCATGAGATAATCAGCCTATGACACAAGGCGTGTTAGGCCGATGCCACAGAAAAATCTCCTGAGGGTGTAAGGCTCCAGGAAAAGGAGTCCGAGTAATCCGCGAGCACTAGATGGAGGCTCGCCCGCAAATTGGCCCACTCCATCACCTCCGTTGGGCCAAAAGAGCGATAGAACAAGATATTCCATTGCCCATTATGGACCGCCGCGGAAACAAGTAATCACGGATTGACACAGATTGCATACATGTTGGGTAATCACATGCATAACATGCCTCCGCCAACCCAGTGATCCAACCAAAACATGGCCCCGTCGGCTATCGCCATGCCGACTAGAGAAGGACATCCCTAGTCGAATCTCAAGCTTGATCTTTTGTATCGACTTCCAAAATGGGGACCCCTTCATATGAGTGCAAGCAAGAAGCGGCACGCCCTGAAGGTACTTTGCCTGAATAAGTTGCAACCAAAGCCCCCCCCCCCTCGAATAATCAACCAGACCCATCTAAGCATGAGGGCCATGTTCATACGATGGGATTCAAGGATTCACAAAACTCCCATGTCCTTCGACAAGCAAATGTTGGCCCACTTCCACTACAAAAAAATACCACTTTCGTGATAATACATGTTTGCCACAGTAGGTCACGTTTTCTGTCATGCATTGTAGGACCGAAAGTATGTCTAGAGGGGGGGTGATTAGACTACTTGACCAAATAAAAGTTTTGCCTATGCCAAGTTTTAGGGATGACAGTTTTTAGCATTTCATGGCAAGTCAAGTACACCCTACACATGCAAGTCTAAGAGTATATAGCAGCGGAAAATAACAACAAGCATGTATAGAAGGGATAGGGTAGGAGAATCAAACGCAGTTGTAGACACGATGATTTTTCCCGTGGTTCCGATAGGTGGCGCTATCTTACATCCACGTTTATGGAGTCTTCAACCCACGGAGGGTAACGGTCGCGAGAGTCCACGGAGGGCTCCACCCATAAGGGTCCACGAAGTAGCAACCTTGACTATTCCATAACGGCTTCCGTCCACGAAGGACTAGCCTCACTATGGGTAGATCTTCACGAAGTAGGCGATCTCCTTGCCCGTACAAACTTCTTGGTTCACTCCACAACACGAAGTAGGAGGCTCCCAAGCGAGACCTAACCAATCTAGGAGGCACCACCCTCCAAAAGGTAATAGGCTCGGTAATGACGATGAACTCCTTGCTCTTGTGCTTCAAGATGATAGACTCCTCAACACACAATCACTCTCTCACAGATATGGCTTGGTAGAAGAGATGGGATTGGTGGAAAGCAAATTGGGGAGGCTAGAAATCAAGATTCATATGGTAGGAGTGGAAGATCTTGACCTCAACACAAGACTAGGTGGTTCTCTCTCAGAAAACTGGATGGGCAAGTATGGAATAGTTCTGAGTGCTTCTCTTTCGAGTGGGTGGTGGTGGAGGGGTATATATAGGCATCCCCAAAAATCCAACCGTTACACACAAAATGACCAACTCGGTGACACCGATGTGTGAATCTCGGTGGTACCGAAGTGACCAAAAGGTGGCAACTTTTGAATCTCGGTGAGACCGATATAGGAAACTCGGTTGCACCGATAAGGTGACCAACGGTCAGATTTCCAATCTCGGTGACGCCGATCCAACATTCTCGGTGGGACCGAAAATGTGAATTTGCGTAACAGAAAGTTGGCAACCCAAACTCGGTGGCACCGGTATGGAATCGGTTGCACCGAAGTGGCTAGGGTTTGGCTGAGTCTGTCTAGGGTTTGGAATCGGTGGCACTGGGATAGGAAAGTTGGTTGCACCGATTTTGAATGTTTGGCTTAGGACAGACTTTGGTGGGAGAGCTTGTGGATGTTTTTGGCGACTATCTCTTGTGCACGTATGAGCATATTGTTCACCAACAAAACCTTACCCCCTTTTAATAGTATTGGCTTTCCTATGGACTCAAAGTGATTTCTCACAAATATAAAATGTAGAGTCCTCTTGCTTGAAGCTTGGCCAACCTATTTCCTTGCATCTTGGGGTATCTCCACAATCTCCTTTTGCCAATCCTATCATTGAACATTTCCTGAAATATACTTGGTAGAAACATTAGTTCAATGACTTATATGTTGTTATTAATTACCAAAACCACCAAGGGAGCAAATGTGCTTTCAATCTCCCCCTTTTTGGTAATTGATGACAACATATAGATCAAAGCTTCGACAAGTGATATAATCAATGAATATAATCGTCGCTTTGAGAAGTATGTGATAAGCAAGAGCTCCCCCTAAATTTGTGCATTATTTTGAATTTGCGTTTGAATGCAAATGCACAATCGATTAGGTACATGGGGCACTTCTTCCATGTCACATACAACTTGGTGGTGTGCGAGAATAATTAGAATGAGCATCATAGCACAACACAATCAAGCAAAGATAATGATCATCTCATAAGCATTGAGTTGATAGGAAATAGTTGCATAACGCACATGAACAATCACAAAGAACCATGTATCACAAGCAACCAAAAGAACATAAATGTTTTTGAAAAGCAGCAAAACACCAAAACGCTCTCTCACTCGAAGCCTAAAGATCTATATACACTTCTCCCCCTTTGGCAACAAGTTACCAAAAAGTTCAAAGGCATACATCTAATCGTTCTTGGGCTGATCTCCTCCGGTTGTTGATGAAGGAGTCGAGAGAACCGCGTCGGCGAAGATGTCAGCTGATGTCCTGGATGGAGTTGGTGTGGCAACTGGAGGAACTGGAACTGTCGGAGCAGGAACTGAGGAAACAGCAGCAGGAGCTGATGAAGAGGGCCTCAAGTCTGGAGCTGGCACAGTGGCTGATCTGGCCTGAGTGGGAAACTGTGTGCCTGTCCTGAGAGGTGATCCATCATCATCATCATCAGAAGAAGAAGAAGAAGAATCAGAAGAATGAGGAAGAGGCACTGAGTCAACTTCCTTCTTGAGCTCATTCACTGTCTTCGTCAGTCCATCAACCTTATCATTGAGAGTCTTGATTCTGTTCTCAAATATCCTGACAAGACTGTTCTGGTTGTCCAGAATCCCCTTAATGTCCTTCTTCATGTCCTGAACTGATGAGATCAGAAGATCCATTTGCTCATTCCTGGATCTAGGGACTTGAGCACTAGTGGCTCTAGCTGCCTCTGCTTCTGCCTGAGCTGCAGCTGAAGTGGGATGTTCTGGGTCCATTACCACAACGTTGTCCTCGAGATCTGGCTGTAGGGGTAGATGTGGACGATCTAGAGCAAAAATGTGCTTCTCCAATTTAGAGTTAATAAGCATTTGGATGTAGGGTGCATAACAGCAAGAGCGCTTCTGATCAGCGGCAACCCTCTTGATTGTCTCAACAATCAAATCCATGACTCTGATCCTGGTGTGTCTGTCAAGGTGGATCAACATATTGATGGAGTAGCCTCGGATCATCTTTTCATCTCCTGACTTGGGCATCAAAGTATGCCTCAGAATGGTGTTCATGGTGCGGAGGCCAGCCTGAAGGAAATAGATGGATCCTAGCTTCAGAGCTAGCATAGACTTTCCCAACAACTCTCCTGGAAGAAGTATCTTCATTGGCAGCTTTCTCTTGCTTCTTGGCAAGAATTTCTTCCGGCACAAAATCTGAATCTTCTTCATCTGAGTTCAGCTTCTTCCTTGTCCTCGTAGCAGCTTTGGGCAACCCATGAGAACTGGGAGTGCCTGGATCCGAAGATGAACTCGACTCAGGACTAGTCCCTGAACTCATCTCAACACTTTGCTCTCGGAGATCATTCTGACTGTCCTCTGGATCTGACATACTGACCCTGTGAATAGAATATAGATGAGCAGAATAGAATGAGTCATCACAAAATGAGGCTGGTTTTTGAAAGTTTTGAATAAAGGATTTCCAAAGTTTTGCATTCTGTCAGATACAAATCGGTAAGGCCGAAGCAAAATTTTCGGTGACACCGAGACTAACTGTCCCTTTAACAGAAACTTGGCACCCTTTTCGGTGGGACCGAAAAGGAGTACTCGGTTTCACCAAGACAGTTCTCAGCAACACAGAAACGAAAATCGGTGGTACCGATTTTCTTGATTCGGTTCTACCGAGTTGCGTCGGGCGGAAGGCAAACCCTAGAAAATCAATCATTCGCTAGGTTATAGGAATTTTCTTGTGGATAGGAAGCTGTGCAAACTGGCTTATAGAGAAAACAAATCCAATGCGCAAGAATCAAAAGGGGAGGCGCAAAGGAGGTCGAATCCATACCCTAACTTGGTGCGGATCCGCTACGGCGGCGACGATGGAGCAGATTTCATCGACGGCGGCGATTCTCAGCGGCGGAGGAGGCTCGGGAAGGCAAGGCGATGACCAGGGGTCTCGAAGCGGCAGCTTAGGGTTTGGGGCGCGACGGTTTGAGGATGAAATTTCAAAGCGTCGGGTCCACAGATATATATACCCTCCACTGTCGGTGGTACCGATTTTATGTTTTCGGTGTCACCGAGTTTCACAACTGTCAGTTGACAGGGAAACTCGGTGTAACCGAGAATATGAAATCGGCAGTACCGAGATTGAAAACAAGATCAACCCTAGGCATTCGGTGAGACCGAGATTGTGGGTTGGTTCCACCGAGATGCACTTGGGAGGTTTTAATGGTCAGTCCTTGTCGATACGGAACTCCGAGTGCTCCACACACAGAGGGATCGAAAGGTACTTGTTCAAACTTTGTGATGCAGCATGAATAGAATATGAGGTGAGAAAGCATAGATAGCTAAAGAGTGGTCCTAGGCATTCTTGTCCATCCAATTGGCAAAAGATAAACCAAAAGCCAAATAGCAACAATTGGATGTCCTCGAATGAGAAAATAAATGCAGACCAACATGCTCACACAATAAGATGTCAAATGAAATCATGACAAACATGCACAAACACACTAGCATCTAACAAGCATTTGGGCGATGACGAAGTCATCTATATATGAGTATTTGACTTAGGAGCCAAGTAAGAATACTTGATCATAGGTCATACTCATCGTTTAAGCACAAGTGGGGTTACCACTTTTACATAAAGCATTTAATGTTGTTACATACTAAGAGATGCTTTAACTCAAGTCTTAGAGTAAAGCTCCCCCTTGATGTGACATCCCCCCATAGGAGGGACAAACTAACCTTGGGTTTTGTCGAAGAGGACTTCATGTTGGTGAGGTAGTTGTGGATGCTCAAGGTTGATGAAGATCACCAAGAGTTGGGAGCATCCTTGTTGTTCCCTTACTCTTCTCACCTACATGGGTTAGTCCCAATACACAAGAGACAAATACAAGGATATCTATGGACATGGAGTGCAAATGATGTCCATTGATTTGTTGATTACCTTGTCCCTTGCTTACCTTTGAGGGAATGTGTGACTCCTTGAACTATTGCATAGAGTTGATGTTGATTGCAAATAATTCTTGCCAATAATGAATGTGAGTGAATTTCATTGGCGGAGTCACCCCTCAAGAACATACTAGTTCTTCTTCTTGGGAACCCACATCAAGTTGATGGGGATCCTTGGTGTTGAAGTAGCCTTTGTAAAAGTTGAGCTTGAAGTAGCCTTGGGAACCCACTCCACCATAGCTAGGGGTTCATCTTCATATGAGTCAATGTCCTCTTGAAGCTTGTTCTTGCCCTTGAGCTTGTGGTCTTGTGGTGGAAGGTCATCTTGAGTGCTTGTCCCCTTGGGAAGAGTATTTTTCATACTTCTCCTTTTGAGGAACAAACTTGGGCTCGGGATATTGACCTTCTTCCCATTCAACTCCATTAGCGTTGAAGTAGCCAACACCACGATTCTTCCGGTATCCTCCGTGCTTGCGAACAATTTCCTCAAATTGCTTACATCCGTCAAGACTCTTGTAGACACCTTTCTCTATAATTCCTTTTAATAAAGCATTTTCTTGCTCAAGTGTAACTTGGCTAAGAGAATCATCATTAGTGGAATCAATAGAACTACTAGAAGCAACATCATTGGGTTTAGCATTTTTATTGTTGCTACTAGATGAAGAACCTTTCTTGCCTTTGTTACTAGATTGCTTAGTTTTAACTTGAGGCATGAATGTAGACAAGAGTAGTTGTTTGGCTAGATAAGATGAAGTCTTCTTTCGGAGATCGTCATTGATAGCTTTGAGAAACTCATGCTCTTGCTCCAAGTTGAGCTTCTCGAAGCGTAGCTTCTCATGAGTTCTCACAAGCTCTCTATGATCTTCGAGAGTAGATTCATGAGCTAACTTAAGAGTGTTTAGTTCTTTAGTTAGTTCTTCTATTTTCACCTTATCATCATCAATTGACTTATCTTGACTAGCATGAGGATTATCAAGTTCGTTTTGATCAACATTACTAGTTTTATCACAAAGCAAGTCATCATCACAAAGCAAATCATCTTCATCACTATCAAAATCAAGATACTCGGGGTGTGATACCTTGGGGCCTTTAGCCATGAAGCAACTTCCACTCCCTTCGTTTGGTGAGTCGAATAGATCGTAGGAGTTGGTAGTTACTAGAGCAATTCCAGCAACACCATCATCTTGACTATAGTCGGAGTCGGAGTGATAGCTTCTCTCGGAGTTGTCGTCGGAGTCAGAGCCGGAAACCCATTCACCAACATGAGCTTGATGTTTTCTTCTTGTGTAGCTCTTGGTGTACTTGTCCTTTTTCTCCGAATCCCTACTTCTCCTTGAGGGTCTTCGTTCATAACAATCATCTCTACTCCTTCTCTCTCTTTGAGGTGATACATTCCTTGAGCTTCATCTTCGAGGTGACTCTTATCTTCTTTTGTAGGGAGCCGTGCACTCATTTGAGTAGTGTCCGGGCTTCCCACAATTGTAGCAATTGCGGTCACGACTTGACGAACGCTTCTCATCATATCTAGAATTGGAGCTTCTTTCTTTGCCTCTATTCTTGTAGAACTTGTTGAATTTCTTGACCATGAGACTTATCTCTTCATTGGTGACAAGGTTGTTGTTTGAAGTTGCGGGAGCATCACTTGTGGCTTTGTAAGCACCGCTAGACTTGTGATGTAGCTCTTCCTTGTCCTTGAGTGTCATCTCATGAGCAACAATCCTTCCAATGACTTCCGTAGGCTTGAGATCTTTGTAGTTGGGCATCATTTGGATCAATGTGCACACGGTGTCGTATTTCTCATCCAAAGCTCTAAGTATCTTCTTGATGATGAATTTGTCTGTCATTTCTTCGCTTCCTAAGCCGGCAATCTCATTTGTGATGAGAGCTAGCCTAGAGTACATCTCTGCGACTCCTTCACCATCCTTCATCTTGAACTTGTCAAGCTGACCTTGAAGAACATCTAACTTGGATTCTCTCACGGACTCGGTTCCTTCGTGCATATCAACTAAAGTATCCCAAATCTCTTTTGCATTCTCAAGACGACTGATTTTGTTGAATTCTTCGGGGCACAAGCAGTTGAATAGAATGTCGCATGCTTGAGCATTGAGTTGCAACATCTTCAACTCATCCGCGGTCGCTTCACGATCCGGTTCCCGTCCATCCGCAAAGAACTCACCTTGCAAGCCAACACGAACAACAGCCCAAACGGCGGGGTTATGACCAAGAATATGCATTTTCATTTTGTGCTTCCAACTAGCAAAATTAGTACCATCAAAGTACGGACCTCTACGATGATAACTTCCCTCACTAGATGCCATACTCTCCTAGGTTGTGAGACCAAAGCAATGGAGACCAAAGCTCTGATACCACTTGTAGGACCAAAAGTATGTCTAGAGGGGGGTGATTAGACTACTTGACCAAATAAAAGTTTTGCCTATGCCAAGTTTTAGGGTTGACAGTTTTTAGCATTTCATGGCAAGTCAAGTACACCCTACACATGCAAGTCTAAGAGTATATAGCAGCGGAAAATAACAACAAGCATGTATAGAAGGGATAGGGTAGGAGAATCAAACGCAGTTGTAGACACGATGATTTTTCCCGTGGTTCCGATAGGTGGCGCTATCGTACATCCATGTTTATGGAGTCTTCAACCCACGGAGGGTAACGGTCGCGAGAGTCCACGGAGGGCTCCACCCATAAGGGTCCACGAAGTAGCAACCTTGACTATTCCATAATGGCTTCCGTCCACGAAGGACTAGCCTCACTATGGGTAGATCTTCACGAAGTAGGCGACCTCCTTGCCCGTACAAACTTCTTGGTTCACTCCACAACACGAAGTAGGAGGCTCCCAAGCGACACCTAACCAATCTAGGAGGCACCACCCTCCAAAAGGTAATAGGCTCGGTAATGACGATGAACTCCTTGCTCTTGTGCTTCAAGATGATAGACTCCTCAACACACAATCACTCTCTCACAGATATGGCTTGGTAGAAGAGATGGGATTGGTGGAAAGCAAATTGGGGAGGCTAGAAATCAAGATTCATATGGTAGGAGTGGAAGATCTTGACCTCAACACAAGACTAGGTGGTTCTCTCTCAGAAAACTGGATGGGCAAGTATGGAATAGTTCTGAGTGCTTCTCTTTCGAGTGGGTGGTGGTGGAGGGGTATATATAGGCATCCCCAAAAATCCAACCGTTACACACAAAATGACCAACTCGGTGACACCGATGTGTGAATCTCGGTGGTACCGAAGTGACCAAAAGGTGGCAACTTTTGAATCTCGGTGAGACCGATATAGGAAACTCGGTTGCACTGATAAGGTGACCAACGGTCAGATTTCCAATCTCGGTGACGCCGATCCAACATTCTCGGTGGGACCAAAAATGTGAATTTGCGTAACAGAAAGTTGGCAACCCAAACTCGGTGGCACCGGTATGGAATCGGTTGCACCGAAGTGGCTAGGGTTTGGCTGAGTCTGTCTAGGGTTTGGAATCGGTGGCACCGGGATAGGAAAGTTGGTTGCACCGATTTTGAATGTTTGGCTTAGGACAGACTTTGGTGGGAGAGCTTGTGGATGTTTTTGGCGACTATCTCTTGTGCACGTATGAGCATATTGTTCACCAACAAAACCTTACCCCCTTTTAATAGTATTGGCTTTCCTATGGACTCAAAGTGATTTCTCACAAATATAAAATGTAGAGTCCTCTTGCTTGAAGCTTGGCCAACCTATTTCCTTGCATCTTGGGGTATCTCCACAATCTCCTTTTGCCAATCCTATCATTGAACATTTCCTGAAATATACTTGGTAGAAACATTAGTTCAATGACTTATATGCTGTTATTAATTACCAAAACCACCAAGGGAGCAAATGTGCTTTCATGCATCTACATCCATGATGATTCTATGACAGAATCAAGATAGTCATACCTGTGATGTCGTAGAACTGTTCCACAACAATACTCAAATTATCATCACGGAAGTGTCCACTTCCATGGCAATAAATGGCGCATCATGGATGTGATTTCGTCAAGGGTAACCTACACGTGGCAGCCACCATAACGGCTCGCCGTTAAGCTAACGGGTGTCGGTTTTGGATATGATATCCGTTAACAGCGCCGACCAATGATAATTTTCCACGTGTAAATTTCTCATTCGCTAGCGGAACCACATGTCAGCTTTGTATTGCGACAGATGTAATTCATCAAATATATGAGACGCACCTATGAAACCATGTCATGTGGCATGTCCCAACAGTGGCCCATTTAGATTAAACGGATGACCCACTTGACTTGGTCAAAAGTCAGCGTGCCGGCCCATGGAAAGCATGTTAACGGCACGTTCACATATATCCCATTTACGACCCGGATACTCACGACCCGTTATGGCCTTTCCGAATTAGGACTAGTAGTGTCATGTGGGCCGTCCAATATGATTCGAGCCCATTGTCACTTTCGGCCCATGTATGGCCCGTTACCACTGTCGGCCCATATCATGCCTTCTAAATCTCTAGGCCCTTTAACGACCCATAGAGGTTCTGGCCCATAATAAACAGTGAATTGCTTTGGACCCATTAACAACCCATATTCAGTTGGTACGTTTTCAGCTCGTGTTATCTTTCGGCCTTCCAAGGGCACATAAAATCTTGGGCTCATTTCTGTCCCTTGATTACTTACAGTCCGTTACTAGCCCGTTCTACTAATGGGCCTAATTCAATCCATGCTTACAATCATCCCATTTGTGGCCCGTCAAACCATTGGGCCGCTTTCATCCCGTCATGTATTACGACCCATTAACAACCTGTTAGGCCTGTAGATAGAAATAAGCAAGTGTTGTCTTCTAGCCTGTTGACATCCCATTATGTTCTGGGCCCATGTATGGACGGTTCTAATTTTGGCCCATTTACGACCCATTTTGTAGTCCGGTTTTGGCCCATGAATAGAACGGTCCATGAGTGTCCCATGGATCCTATGGCCCGTAGGAGGCCCATGGTCAGTACGATAGGTAGTAGGCCCATGGTTACCATGGTATGTATGTGGCCCATGGTTATTGCGGCTACTATCAAACCGAGGAAAAGAACTTCAGTGATTGTAAGAAAATAAATAAACAATACTATAAGGAAATAAGTAAGTAAGCAACTAACGCTAGGCTATTACGACTATTACACACATTACATTCACTGAGCATCGAAGTTTGCGAGCACCAGAAATATAGGCAACAACAAAGCAACATATTACATACACTGGGCATTAAAATTGGCCACCAGAGAAAATAAATGCGGCAACAAAACAAGTCCAGAACTGAAACAACTTCAGAAGAGCTCAAGAAATATTATCCTGGGTATCCACCATGCTAGCAAGAAGTTTATCTCACTTTCTCTTGTTTAGTGCTAAAATCCTCCAACGCTTGTTGTTGCAACATAAAGTATGCATCTGAATTCTGCAGGGACTTGCTAAGTCATTCGGCTTCTTGTCGGGGCACAACTGATCGATGTCTTTCAACTTGTAGTTGAGACTCAAGAAGCGGAACTTATTCAGGCAGCAAGTTCAAAGAGCTTGTGCTAGTGATAGTGGCCAGTAACTCAAACACTACATCCATACATGACTTTGGGGTTGTCTCACTATCTTCAAGATGGTTTTCCTTATTTCTTTTATCAGCTTTCTTGGAGACCGGCAGGGTTGCCTTACTATCTTGAACCTTATCTGCATCACTTCCTTTACCATTGCATAATGGGGTACTTTAAATTCTCCAATATTCTGCCTGCATTCTAAAAGAAGAAACAAGCAGGCCGATAACATGTTTAGCATGTAGTATATGAAACTCATTTTGGTAAACCAGTTCACTAGTAAGGTGGATATTATTAAACTAACATGTCTTCACTTGCAAAGTAGTACATAATAAAAGCATGAAACAAACATAAATATATGTGCTATGGTCACTGTATTGTCTTACAAAATAAAATAAAGACATAGCTCAAATCATATCAGTTCAAGACAAAGCAATATTTAAAGAATGTAAGTGTGGGAAACAACACAGCACCACATGATTACTGATGGATACCACGGGTATACATGTACAACGGACAACATTATTGGCTCTGTATTGATGATAGTAATGTGCATGATATGAGAAGACAATTGTCTATACAATTGAAATTAAAATTAATATAGAGCAATTTAGTTATAACCAGCAGGAAGGTACAAGGTATGAGACAAAGCAAAGTAATTGATATGAATAACATTACTTACACATAACTCTTGGCGGAACACATGTAATTGGCTTTTTTCTTCATCTTTAGTATAATATTTCCATGATAGGAAGACACACACGTAATATTTAACAACTTCAAACGCGATATACGCTAAACTACGGATGACTTTTTTGCGGCCAAAATCAGAACCCACCTTAAGAAGGAATACATGACGTCGTCACCTTCTTGTCCATGACATTGTCTCTTGTACGCAGCTGCCTCCTCCCTATGCATGGCACGGTAACCACAAGCACTTCTCTCTCCTCACACACATCTAGCACGGCTTATTCCTCACTTGGATTGATGATTCCTCGATGGGGAAGGACTATTCCCCATCAAAATTGTCGATTTCTCAACGAAGAAGGCATATTTATCACCGACACAACCAATTTCTTACTAGAGTACTACACTGACCTGCTAATGCTTCACTAGGCCACAGCAAGGTATTTTGGCATCGTTTCGACGCTTAAAAAAACTTTCTTGCATATTGAAATAAATATATTAATGTCTTTGAGAAAATCACACGTTCAAAAAATAATATAAAATGTCCATCTCATCATTTGAAAAATGTTCTCGTGTTTTGAGGAAATATTCATTAGGGATTCAAAAAAATCGTCGCGTATTTGAAAAAATTCATGACATATTTGAAAAATGTTTTGTGTATATTTAAAAAATAAAAATAAAATAAAATTTTCAATGCATATTTGATAAATGTTTGGTTTTCAAATTTTCCTGGAGATATTTTTTCATAGGTGTGAAAAAACATGAATCGGTTTCAAAATGGGAAAAACTTATTGCAGAAAATGGAAAAAAAATGTATGCGATCATGCATATAAGGTGTTCATCACATATTAGTAAAAATGTTTGTGCGTTGCAACTAGATAATAAGTATCTATGTGAATAAAACAAGATAAATAACTAACTGAACATAATTTCTTTATTAACTGGGAACCACAACTATCCTCGATGATTATTATTTTGTGATTTGCATCCGATCCATACATCAGCGGAGGTCGCTCGATCGCTAGGCATGCGTGTGGGAAGGGCTTGATGAAACCAGTAGCGGAACAGGGAACCTTATCTTTTTAGATATTTTTTTATTCTTCTGAGGTCAGTGATGATGTTGTCTAAATTTACGTAACATATTCATAAACAAGTCTATGTATGGTGGAACTAGGAATGTGTGCGTGCTGGGCTTTGTGGACGTCACACATTCACTTGCTTGGCTCAATTAGAGGTAGACTCCAACTTACTAAAGAGTTTGTGAAAAAAGGTTGTCCAGGCCAGCCTGTGTGTAAGATTTCTGATCTTTCAGAGCATGTTGCCAATCACTTACGTGTTAGAGATCCTTTGTATTATTTTAGGTGCTATTGTGTGAGGGATCTTCTAGGCTAGCCCAATGTACTCTGACCATTTTTTAGTGTATAAATGTACCATATATCACTAATCTCTAAATATTACCAAACTACTTCGGTAATGTTTACCCAAATTGTCAATGTTGTACTTATATTGGAATATTTTGCATGGTTAATGTGGGAAACTATGAGACAATTTTTCATCCGCAAGGAAAAATTATGTCCATCTATCAATTTAGTTATGTATCGACCCATTCAAAATAAACAGCTAACATATACCTTTTAGCCAACTCTTGGGAAGTCAATTTGTTACTAGCTAGCATACCAAAGTTGAATTCTTCTGATGAAAGAGACTCTTAGTGCCCTTCTTTCTTTACTGCATGGGTTTTGATTCTTTAGTTCAATGTTCGGATCTATATATATCGCAACCTTTGATAATAGCTCGCCAAAGTGAACCTTAAGGAGCGCAAGGTGAACCCTGGGCAATACTACACCAATGCACCTCCCACGTGTTTGTGCTTCCAAACTATCTTGACCAGCTTCCATCATACTAGAAGTTTCAACATGAATAAACACACACACACACACACACACACACACACACACACACACACACACACACACACACACACACACACATACACACACACACACACACACACACACACACACACACACACACACACACACACACACACACAATTTCTTCATATTTGTATATGGAACATTTATAGAGCAAATTCACCATTTGAATGTGATGTATACACATTTCCATGGGAATTCATTGCTGAAGATTAACCCCATAATGTTAAATTCCCTTTGACAATGTTTCTTTCTTATTTCACAAATTGTTCACGGGTCAACAAATTCATCTTCTAATTGTTCATATGAAGGTACTTCTTTGAGACCAATGATTTCAACGAAGTTCCCGAGAACCCCCCAATATCTACAAAAACATTTCAATGAGAAGATAAATGCAAGAATAAAAAAAGGAAATGTACTAGTACTTTCTGGAAGGTAGCATGGTGAAGATGTGAATTCTTAAATCACCTTGATGTAGTAAATTTCATCCATCACATGGATCCAAAAAGATTAGTTCCTCATGGAATAAGTGAAACAATTGTTCATGGGAACTCATGTATTTATCTCTTGCCCACTAGTCATGTGTTTCATATAGTAGAATATATCTTCGTAGTCTCTTTCTTCATGTCAGTTACACAGAACATAATATTACATCAAGTAACATTGTTTAATATCTTTTGTGTTCAGATTGGTTAAGGTTAATGTATGATCATTGATTGTAGTATGTCATGTGCGGTCTTTTTATGTGCGGAATTAGTTGAAATCCAATGATTTATGAGAATTATACTTTGGATACATGAGTGAATAATATGTTGTTAATCCTTCCATGGAGGTCTATATTCGCTCGTCCACCATCTGGCCCTCTTCTTGAATCAACTTCAACCAGTTCATCGTTGACAAATCCCACCACAGTTCCTCGCAAAGTTTGCTAATCTATTATTATCGCCGCTCTTTTGAACATGTAAAAAATAAGCAATGCGAAGGTCTTTAAAAATGGGGGTGAGCCCATCTCACTTATCTTCCACCGCTACACTAGGAGGTCTTCAGATGCTCAATTTCGATTTAGAAATCCCCTTCCAAATTTTTTGGGAATTATATTGCATCTCACTTAAACAATAGCTAGAATGGGGTTTGATGGAAGAGAAAGAATTGTGATCTGTAGCAAGGATAGGGCTCTTTATTGCACAAGAGAGATAATCACATTAGGTTAATATGAGCACATACATGAAATAACCCATTTCCCCCAACTTTCGGTTTAGGTTTTGGATGATTGGGTGTGCTACATGTGATTCTCTAACACTTATTAGAAGCTGATTACGAGGTTCAGTGGACGATTCTTCGAACCAAGAAGAAATATAGTTAGTTCAGTGCTTGCGTAGAATCTTTTATATAGTTTGAACACTTGTGCCTCTCATGGATAGCTTCTACTATGTTTTGTTGTAATTAAAATTTATAAAAATACACAAGAATAAATTCTTCCAGGTTCGGGTAAAAATGTTCATCACATATATAATTTTTTTTTAATACGTTAAAAATTCGATGTACTTTTATAACTGTTAATGCAGATAGAAAAGTTTCAAGTATTGAAAAAATGTTAAATGCATATTTGAAAAATGTTTGGTTTTCAAATTTTCCACGAGATTTCCTTTCAAAGCTATGAAAAACATGAATCAGTTTTAAATGGGAAAAATGTATTGTAGAAAATTGAAAAAATGTTCCTGCATTGCAAAAGGAGAATAAGTATCTATGTGAATAAAATACTATAAATACCAATTGAATAGGATTTCTTTATTAAAGGGGAACCGCAACTGTCCTTGCTGATTTTTTTTTGTTGATTTACGTTCAGACGTAGCTCAATAATTTTCACAAGCGTTGGTCGTAGTATAAGCTTCTTTGTAGCATAAAGTCCCAGTTTTTTAGAATAAATAACAAACTGAAAAGATCTTTTAATTAATGGGGAACCACAACAATCCGCACTAGATATTTTATTAGTTTATTTGCAGTCTGACGTAGCTGAATAATTTTTATACGCGTTGGTCATAGCTGCATATTTTATTTTGGCATAAGGTCCTAGATTTTTTTCGAGAATCACATGCGGCCATAGTTTCTCTTGAGTCGACACAAGGTCGTAGCTATGTAATGCCCCTGCATGGAGGACTCACGAAGCATAGGAAGAAAGATCGTAATGAATTAAACATTCATCTTGTTGGGCTTTGTGGAGAAACGCTTCTCTGGATGAGTTTGTGGGTTTTATAGGATCCACAAATCAGCGGGATTCGTTCGATCGCTAGGCGCACATCCGTGAAGTGTTTGACAAAACCAACGTCGGAGCAGGGAACCTAATCTGTTTTTAGATATATTTTCTGTTCTTCTGAGGTCAGTGATGTCGTTATCTAATTTTATGTAACCGATTTACAACCAAGTCTATGTAAGGTGGAATTAGGCATTTGTGCGTGCTGAACTTTGTGGATGTCACACATTCCCTTTCTTGGCTCTGTTTGAGGTAGACTCCAAGTTACCAAAGAGCTTGTGAAAAAAGATTGCTAAGGCAAGCTTGTGTGTAAGCTTTCTGATCATTTAGAGCATGTTGTTGATCACTTACTTTTTAGAGGTCCTTTGTAACATTTTAGGTGCATTGTATGAGGGACACGCTAGCCTCGCCCAATGTACTCTGCCCATTTTAGTGTAAAATGTACCGTATATCACTTATCTATAAATATTACCAAACTGGTTTGTTAATGTTTACCCAAATTGTCAACAATGTATTTATATTGGAATCTTTCGAATTGTTCATGTGGGAACCAATGAGAAAATTTTGTATCCGCAACAAAAATTATGCTCATCTATCAATTTAATTATGTATCCACCCATTTAAGATAAATAGCTAACATATACCTTTTAGTCAAATCTCTCCAAGTCAAATTATTATAAGTTATCATATCAAAGTTAAATTCTTTTGATGAAATAAGCTCTCAAGGTCCTTCTTTCTTTCGTGACTGGGTTACGATTCTTGGGTTCAATGTTCGGATCTATAAATAGCACAACCTTTGATTATAGCTCACCAAAATGAACCTTAAAGAGTGCAAGGTGAACCTCGGGAAATACTACACCAATGCACCTCCCAAGTGTTTGGGCTTCCAAACAATCTTCACAAGCTTCCTTCATACTAGAAGTTTCAACTGGAATAAACACACACACAATTTCTTCATATTGGATAAACCAGATTTACCATTGGATGTGATATGTACACATTTGTAGGGGATGTAATTGGGGAATATTAACCCCACCATGTTGAATGCCCATTGACAATGTTTATTTCTGATTTTCACAAAATGTTCATGGGTCAACAAATTCATCTTCTAATTCTTCATATGAAGGCACTTCTTTGAGACCAATGATTTCAGCCAAGCGCCCAACAACGCCCCCATATCTACAATATCATTTAAATGATAAGATGGATGCAAATATAAAAAGGAAATGTCTAGTTTATCTGGAAGGTATCATGGTGAAGATGTGAATTCTTAAATCACCTTGATACAGTAAATTTCATCAATCACATTGATCCGAACAGATTTGTTTCTCATGGCGTTAGTGAAAAAAAGATCATGGGAACTCATGTCTTTATCTGTTGCCCACTGGTAGTGTATTTCACACAGTATATCATATCTTCATATGCTCTTTCTTCATGTTAGTTACACAAAACAGAATATTATACATAAATAACATTGTTTAATCTGTGTGAAAAAAATATAATTAACCAACTCAAAAGGACTTATTTATTTATGGTGAACCACAACTATCCTCGCTGATTATTAATTTGCATATTTGCGTTCGACATAGCTCAGTATTTGTATAAGCGTTGGTCATAGCTGAAGTTTTATTTTAGCATAAAGTTGAAATTTTTTGGAATATATAAACGATTCAGAAGAATTTTTTGTTAACGGGGCATCGCAACTATCCTCACTGAATTAGTTATTTGTTGATTTGCGTTCCGATGTAGCTGAATAATTTTTTAGGCATTTGTCATGCCTGCATCTTTTATTTTGGCCTAAGGTTGTATTTTTTTAGAATTGCACAAGTCCGTAGTTATTTTATTTGACGCAAGGTCATAGTTATGTCACGCCCCTGCATGGAGGACACACGAAGCGAAGGAAGAACAAACGTAACGAATGAAACGTTTCTCTGGCTAGACTTTGTATAGAAACGTTTGTTTGGCTGGGTTTTGTGGGCTTGGCCCGATCCATCAATTAGAAGAGTTCATTCGATCACTGCTCGATCACTGGGCGCAGGAGGGAAGTGTTTGATGAAACTAGCGGCGGAATGAGGAACCTTATCTTTGTTATAGATATTTTTTATGAGGTGAGTGGTGCTGCTGTCTAATCTGAAGTAACAAATCCACAACTAAGTCTATGTATGAATCGATGTTGGATGGTGAAACTACGCATGCATGTGTACGTGCTGGCCTTTATGGATGTCACACATTCCCTTGAAAAATAAGATTATTGATTGGCTCCATTAGAGGTAGACTCCAAGGTACTAAGGACCGTGTGAAAAAAAAGTTGGCCAGGCAAGCATGTGTGTAAGCTTTTTGATCTTTCGGAGCATGTTGTTGATCATTTGCTTCTTAGATGTCCTTTGTAACATTTTATGTCAAATTGTGTGAGCGATACGCTTGGCCAGCCCTATACACTCCACTGATTTTTTTAGTCTAAACATATATCACTAAACATAAATATTACCAAACTAATTGGTCAATGTCTACCCAAATTGTCAATGATTTACTTATATGGGAATATTTTGTATGGCTCATGTGGGAACCAATGAGACAATTTTATATCCATGACGAAAAATTATGTCCCTCTATCAATTTAATTATGTATCCACCCACTTAAAATAAATAGCTCAACATATACCTTTTAGCCAACTCTAGCAAGTCAAATTTTTAGCAGTTAGTGTATCAAAGTTAAATTCTTTTGATGAAATAAGGCTCTCAATGTCCTTTATTTCATGCTTGGGTTTCAATTCTTTGGGTTCACAATTCGGATCTATAAATATCACAACTTATGATAATAGCACACCAAAAAGTACCTTAAAGAGTGCATGGTGAACCCCGGGCAATACTACACCAGTGCACCTCCCAAGTGTCTAGGCTTTGGAATTATGTTGACTAGCTTCCTTCATACTCAAAGTTTCAACAGGAAAATACATACACAATGTCTTCATATTCGATAGACCAGATTCACCATTTGAATGTGATATATACACGTTTGCAGGGGAATTCATTGGTGAAGATTAACACTACAATATTGGCCTTTGAGAATGTTTCTTTCTGATTTGCACAAATTAGTCATTGGTCAACAAATTCATCATCTAATTTTTCATATCAAGGATCTTCTTTGAGATCAATGATTTCAGTGGAGCACCCCATGAGTACTTCACTCACCTCCTAATGCTTCGCTAGGCCACAACGAGGTATTTTGGCATTGTTTCGACGGTTAAAAACACTTTCTCGCACATTTAAATACATATATCAATCTCCTTGAGAAACTCATATATTCAAAAAATAATACAAAATGTCCATCGGATATGGAAAATTGTTCTCACTTTTTCAAGAAATGTTCATCAGCGATTCAAAAAGCTCATCACGTATTTGAAATTTTTTTGTGTATAAAAAATACACAAAAGGTTCAAATATTGAAAAATGCAAATAAAATAAATGTTCAATGCATATTTGAAAAAAAAATGGTTTTCAATTTTTTTCAGGAGATATTTTTTCATACGTGTGAATAAACATGAAAATGGAAAAAATGTATTGGAGAAAATGGAAAAATTGTATGTAATCATACTTATAAGATGTTCATCACATACTTATAAGATGTTCATCACATATGTATGGTGGAACTAGGCATAGGCACAGTAAATTGTATGTAAATATGCATTTAGTAAATTGTATGT
Source organism: Elymus sibiricus (assembly GCA_039707655.1). Lineage (NCBI taxonomy): Eukaryota > Viridiplantae > Streptophyta > Magnoliopsida > Poales > Poaceae > Elymus > Elymus sibiricus. Next base: position 413,209,857 of record CM077675.1, on the reverse strand, counting down.
AACCTTATAAGATGTATTCAAGCTATATTCTATAAATTAGTTCAGTAATTTTGTGCTAGGGATTTGTGCCCAAACAAAATAAAACAAATGTCAGAAATAGAAAAGAACAGAAATAAAAGAAAAAAGGGAAAATGCTGCCTGGGCTTACCTGCAGAAGAGGCTAGCCCAGGGACAGCCTTGTCTTCTACCTCTTGCCAGTGGGCAGAGGAGAAGGAGGCCACGGCTCGCCGGCCGTGCACCACGCAGCTCCTCGCCTGGCTGCATCCCCAGGCCAGCGAGGCGTCAGGGATAAGCACCCCGCTGTCGCCCTGGTCACCCCCTCCTGCATTCTCCCCCTCTGCCCTATCCTGCAGCTCTGCTCTGCCATGGTAGCCTCACTTCCCCAGCGCCTCCCCCTCGCCTCGGTACCGCCCAAGAGCTCCGCCTAGTCCCCCTCGTCCTCTACAGCAAGCCACGCAACGCCAGGAGCTTCCCATCGCCGCCACGAGGTCGTCTTCCACCTCCGGCCACAAAAGATCGCCGGCGACCATTCGTCGCCTACAAGCCGTCCCCGAGCACGCTTTCAACGGCTACGAGATCGCCGTGAGCCTCTGGTCCCATTCCCCCTTTTCCCCTAGTCGATTTCGAGCCATAGCCGTCGATTGCGCTGAGACCCGAAGAGCGCCGCCGCACGAGCTCGTCGCCGGGAGCTATTCCGGTGACCGTTGGTTGCCCCACTGGGCCCAACGAGTTCGTGTGCTCACGTAAAGCACGTAGGATGTCTCAGGTGGGTATTCCACCCCCTGTGGCGTCAGCTCCGAGCTCACCCGAGCTCCGGCAGCCGCAAGGCTTGACGCCGGCGACGATTCCGGTGTCTCCACGACCATCTGCCTCCGTAGATGGATGCGGCCCAGCGTGGGCTTCATCTAGGTAGCCTCCGCGCGCCCAGTAGCGCTCTGTAGCGCAACTTCGACGACGCGCCACCGTCGTTTTGGTCACCGCCGGTGACATTCCGGTGGGGTCCATGGAGGGTCGTTTGGAGCTAAGCTAACTAATTAACCTAGCTAACATACGCTGACAGTGGGCCCTGGCAGGCGTCAAAGCCAGGGTCAATACGGGGATTAACCCTGGGTCACTGACCAGTGGACCCCACTGGTCAGGTTTGACCTGGGACCGGGTCTTTTGACCTGCCGAGCCAGCCTGACGCAGTTAATAATTTCTGTAATAGAAATAATTCCAGAAATTTTTTAAAACTTAGAATAATTTCTGTAACTTAGATAGAAATCATTTATATATGAAAAATTATCAGAAAAATCCCAAGAATCCATTTATGCTATTCTCATGCATAGTCGAGCAACCTAAATGGAAGTACATTGACATTCTGCAATAATGCAATATGTGGAATATTACATGGAGTACGATTTTGAACCTATATTCAACTCTACTTCATTTAACCCTAATGATAGGTACATTATCTCATTCATAACATGCTGCCATGTCATGATCATGCATCATACTATCGCACTTGCGTGTATTGATTGTTACTTGTTGTATCGCGGTAGGCCCTGCTCCCGAGGATACACACAAGTATCCACCTGAAGGGCAGTACCCTACCACCAACCTGCAAGGCAAGCAACCCCTTTGATCATATGTGATACAATCCCATACTCTCACTCCTGCGCCCATTTATTGCATTAGGACAAACGTTTCAACTGTTTACCTATTTCGGTAGTTGAACCCATTCCTCTGCATGACCTATTGTTGTCATGGTAAATAGCTAAACCAAGCAACCTAGCATACCTGGTAGATGCTTGAGCCTTGATGTGCTTACCCTGCTTGCTTGCTATGCTTAGAGTTGTGTCAGGTCTGATTCATCTGGGTGATGAACCGGAGTGGAACAGTGTTGTCCTGGTGTGGTGAACTAAAATATGAACCTGATTTGGTAAAAGGTAGCGATGAGAGGCTATGTAGGAGTACATAGCGGGTTGTTGTTGGAGATATGCCCTAGAGGCAATCATGTATGATGATATTTCCTATGTGTTTATGAATAAAGATAGTCCTTGGACTTTATCATTGATGTGTATTAACAAGTATGTGACTTGTTTGTGAGAGGATACATTGTATGATGACTGTCCTAAATGGTCCCTAGTCGAAAGAGTTGTGTGGACGCTCAGCCAGTTAGACTAGCATATGACACGGTGGATGGTTCGGTCTTACTAACCATGTAGCATTGGATGCTAGCCGGATAATATGGACTCAGAAAGATTTGATCGGATTCGACGTAGTCGGATCCGAGTCGAGATAAGGTCTGAGTTGGACAGACCCAACTATGAGACGCAACGATAGGTCATCTGTGAGTCTCTAGTACAACATACGTTCTATGTCCTAAGACCTGAGCTGGCGCATGTACTCAGGATGGTGATAGACTTGCTTTGGGCCGACCAAACGCTACTCCGTGACTGGGTAGTTACAAAGGTAGGTTTCGGGCTTGTCCAGACCCATGCTGCGAGACATGGTCGAGCAAGATGGGATTTGCCCCTTCGGTTAGGAGAGATATACTCTGGGCCCTTCGTGTGATACGACCAAGATAAGCATGGCCAGGCGACAAGGATTATGAGATAATCCGGTTTGTGGTCGGTATCACTGGAACAAGAAAGAGGTCGGGCTAGCACAAGGATGACAAACTCGCCTTGAGCCCAACAACGTATATCGTGTGGCAAAGGGAACAGAAGTGTGATGTACAGGTTCGCCTAACCAGCTTCATCGGACACTTGGAGTCGGCACGCTTTGCTAGAGGCCGCTACCGACTAGCCGAGTCTGATATGATCAGACTCGCGACCAAGTGAACGAGAACCTAAGGGGTCGCACGCTTAAGGGAAGGAACATGTGGGGTTTAAGATCCGTGCGAGGCCCAAGAGTTGAGCCCGCGCCGGATGCCTATATATAGTGGAGGTGCGGCACACCTATCTGGTTGATCGCTTTGGCGCCGTCATTAGGGCTTTTGCATGTGTTGCAGCCAGCCACCTCCACTTGCCGCCGCTGACTGTGTGATCGGACCTAGCAGTCCGCCGCATGGTGTTCCTCCTGCACGCGCGGATACCATTAGAGGCGGTGCACTTGTGCCGCTTCGCGAACCTGCACGTGGGATCCGGCGACCGGCTATTCGAGGGAGATCGGACCGGCCGTTCATGGGAGATCGGACGAGGAGGAGACGGACCACGCGAACGCGCTGCCCCAACTCTACTTCCGCTGCACGGCACTGCGCGTCTAGTGGTAACGAAATGTGATCCATCTCCGTAGCATGTTCTTGGATGTTCTGCGCACATAAAAATTTAATTGGCATGTGATGCACCTACGGTAGAACCCAACAGTGGTATCAGAGCCTCTGCTATAGGATTTGGATTCAGATCGGATGCATATATGATATGTGGAGGCGGCAGATGAGATCTGTTGTCGTTTATGAGATTGGCTATGTGCACGGTTGATGAGATCAACTGCACATGGGGATCGATATGGCTATGTTTTTCTGTCAATCGGAATCTACGAGGTCGTGACACAACCTACCCCTAGCGGGACCGCCGTATGCGTAGCGTCTTGTATTTCATACGCGATCACACAAAACGGTAGAATGCGATTCTATGCATAACTTTGTTTTGCAGGTTTGGTGTGAATAGTATGGCTCATATATATGTGATGCATGTGTGTAATTTAACATGACCTGTGTGTCATGATTGTCAGCCGGCAGGAGCCAAAGTGCTGTCATTATATTGTATAACGACTTGCGTGTCGACCTATGATTCTCTGTAAATTCATTACTAGTTGTAGTAGTTGGAGAACAGAGATGAAGTTCGAGGCTTTGGCGTCCCGGTGTGACGAACAAGATGGAGTTCCACCCTGGTCATCGGAGTTGGAGCCGGCCTGGAAGGACATCCATGAAGGAGCCATACTATTTCACATATTTATGTTTATATGTGATTGATATTGCTTCTTGTTTCTATGCATGTTAGAATGGTAGAAAGATCCCTCGTTAATATCAAGCACATTGCCATTCCGGATGTTGCACCTCCGCACGTCAAGTCCTTCTAGTGGTGGGCTCATAAAATTGAGGTGCTACTAGGTGTCCTTGAACTGGAGGGTTCGTGTCGGACACGGACATGCACTGCATCAGGTTAAACTTGACAAGGCTATCAAAACGGTTTTGGGCCTTGTGGCAAAGAAGGTTGGGAGCCGGGGTATAAGATACCTACCCGACCGGCAGGAGTCGTATAGAGATACGATTAGCAAGGAGTTGCTTACCAAATAGGCAAGTTGGCTAGCAGTGATGCTAAAGCTCACTAGTCGCTCACACTAGATGGGTCCTGAATCACTAAGAGTTTGTGGAGGGGTGCTGACTTCAGTGGGAGTAGTTCTGTTTAAGGCTTCAATTACTCTACATAACCACATTGCTTAGTGATTGCATATTTTCTATTGTAGATCAATGGCACCACCTGCTCAACCTAACTTTGCATTGAAATCAATTCTGGAAAAGGATAAACTGAATGGAACAAACTTTACCACCAGGTATAGAAATCTGAGAATTGTTCTCAAGCACGATAAAAAGGAACATGTTCTAGAGGATCCACTTCCAGAGGAACCTGGCGAGAATGCTAGTGCCACAACCAAGAATGCCCATCAGAAACTCGTTGATGAATCAAACGAGATCAGCTGCCTCATGCTCGCTTGTATGGAGCCTGATTTGCAACAACATTTCGAAAACGTTGACGCTTTCGATATGATCGAGAGTCTCAAGAGCATGTTTCAGGTGCAGGCTAGGACAGAAAGGTTCAATGTCTGGCAATCCTTGACGGATTGTAAGCTAAAGGAGGGTGATCCACTGAGCCCGCATGTGATCAAGATGATCGGGTACGTGCGAGCTTTGGATCGGTTAGGCTTCCCACTTGGGGACGAGCTGTCCACGGATGCAATTCTGGGTTCTCTTCCACCTAGCTATGGGACGTTCGTCTCGAACTATCATATGCATGGCATGGATAAGAAGCTCACTAAATTGCATGGGATGCTTAAGGTGGCAGAGCAAGATATTAAGAAAGGCACACATCAAGTGTTGATCGTGCAGAACTCGGCTAAGTTCAAGAAGAGTTGGTCCAAGAAAAAGGGTAAGGCAAAGGGCACGGGGAAGGTTGTCTCCGCCGCTGCGCCGAAGCCGAGACCGGACTCAAAGACCGTGTGCTTTCATTGCAAGGAAACTGGTCACTAGAACAGGAACTGTAGCAAGTGGCTTGCTGAGCATGGCAAGAAGGCCAGAAATGCTTCATCAGGCAAAGGTACACTTGTTACATATAATATAGACATTTACCTAGCTGACATACCTAGTAGCTCTTGGGTATTTAATACCGGATTGGTTGTTCATATTTGCAACTCGATGCAGGGGCTGATAAGAACTAGGCGTGTGGCACAAGGGGAGATTGACATCAGGGTCGGCAACAAAGCATGAGTTGCTGCATTGGAGGTCGGCACGATGCAGCTTCAGCTTCCTTCTGGATTTATTTTGGAAATGAATAATTGTTATTACATTCCCGCACTTAGTCGGAACATTGTTTCTGCCTCATGCTTGATGAGTCAGGGTTATGAATTAAGTTTAAAGGACAATGGTTGTTCATTTTATCTGAATGGAATGTTCCACGGCTATGCACCCATTGTAGATGGGTTATTTGTTTTAAATCTAGAAACAGGACCAGTCTATAATGTGAATGTCAAGAGGCATAAGCCCAATGAAATAAATCCGACATACTTCTGGCATTGCCGGCTTGGACACATTAGTCTGAAACGCATGGAGAAGCTCCATGATGATGGGCTCCTAACTTCGTCCAACTTCGGGTCGTTCGAGACATGCGAATCATGCTTGCTCAGCAAGATGACTAAGTCCCCTTTTGCAAAAAGTTGCAAGAGGGCGTCTGAGCTGTTGGAGCTTATACACAGTGATGTGTGTGGTCCAATGAGCACAACGGCCAGCGGTGGCTATCAGTACTTCATGACTTTTACCGACGACTTGAGTAGATATGGATATATCTATTTGATGAGGCACAAGTCGGAAACTTTTGAAAAGTTCAAAGAGTTTTAGAGCGAGGTTGAAAATCAGCTCGGCAAGACGATAAAACTTCTGCGATCAGATCGTGGAGATGAGTACATGAGCTAGGAGTTTGATGATCATCTGAAAAGCCGAGATATAGTACCTCAGCTCACGCCTCCGGGTACGCCGCAGAGAAACGGCGTGTCGGAACAGAGAAATCGAACCTTGTTGGACATGGTCCGATCGATGATGAGCAAATCGGATTTACCCTTGTCATTCTGGGGATACGCTCTAGAAACTGCAACTTTCACACTTAACAGGGTACCATCAAAATCCATAGACAAGACACCACATGAGATGTGGACTAGGAAGTGTCCTAATTTGTCTTTTCTAAAGATTTGGGGTTGTGAAGCATTTGTCAAAAGACTCATGTCGGACAAGCTTACACCCAAGTCGGATAAATGCATATTCATGGGATATCCGAGGGAAACTTTGGGATACAGCTTCTACAACTGAGAAGAGAACAAAGTGTTTGTTGCTCGGAACGGGGTTTTCCTAGAGAAAGAGTTTCTCAGTCAGGAAGCCAGTGAGAGAATGGTGCGACTCGAAGAAATTCGAGAGCCACTCGGGGACAACTCGGCTGGTGATGAGATCATACCGGAGTTAGTCAGGGAACCCGTAGTGGAATCGGCACCGGAGCCACGTAGGTCGGAAAGATTGCGCTGAGTGCGCGATGTGTTGTTGCTAGAAAGCGACGAGCCGGCTACGTATGCGGAAGCGATGGTGAGCCTAGATTCCGAGGCATGGGTGGAGGCCATGAGATCCGAGTTAAAGTCCATGGATGACAATCAAGTCTGGGACTTGGTTGATCCGCCGCCTGGCGTAGTAGCCTTTGGTTGCAAATGGGTCTTTAAGAAGAAAACCGATGTGGATGGAAATGTTCAAATCCATAAAGCTCGGCTTGTCGCTAAAGGTTATGGACAAGTTCAAGTAATTGACTACGACGAGACCTACTCGCCGGTAGAGATGCTAAAGTCGGTGAGGATCATACTAGCTATAGCTGCATATTTCGATTATGAGATATGGCAGATGGATGTCAAAACGACTTTCCTTCATGGAAATTTAAAGGAGGATGTATACATGATACAACCTAAAGGTTTTGTCGATCCAAGTAACGCTAGTAAAATATGCAAGTTCAAGAGATCCATTTATGGATTGAGGCAAGCAGCTCGGAGTTGGAATATTCCTTTTGATGAAGTCATCGTTGACCTTGGTTTCATCAAGAATGAAGAGGACTATTGTTTATACAAGAAGTCAAGTGGGAGCTCGGTAGTATTTTTGATCTTGTATGTGGATGACATACTGCTGATCGGAAATGATGTTTCGATGCTGAACTCGGTCAAGGAATCATTGAATGGCAAGTTTTCGACGAAAGACCTTGGAGAGGCAGTGTACATTCTAGGCATCAAGATCTATAGAGATAGATCAAGGAGGCTGCTCGGCTTGAGCCAGAGCATGTACATAGATAAAGTGTTGAAGAGGTTCAACATGATTGAGGCCAAGAAAGGGTTCTTGCCCGTCTCACATGCTATAAGGCTAAGCAAGACTCAGAGTCCTAAGACTTCTGATGAGCGAAACCGGATGAGTAGGATTCCGTATGCTTCGGCAATAGGATCCATCATGTATGCCATGCTATGTACATGGCCTGATGTTGCCTTTGCAATAAGCTTAACAAGCAGATACCAGGGTAACCCAGGTGAGAGTCACTGGGCAGCGGTGAAAACTATCCTGAAGTACCTGAAAAGGATTAAGGAGATGTTCCTAGTTTATGGAGGTGAGGAGGAGCTCTGCGTAAAGGGTTACGCTGATGCTAGTTTCCAAACCGACAGGGATGATTGTCAATCACAAACTGGATTCGTGTATGTCATGAATCGAGGAGCAGTGAGCTGGACAAGTTCCAAGCAAGAAACGGTGGCCGACTCCACAACAGAGGCCGAATACATTGCGTCTTGTGAAGCCGCAAAGGAAGGTGTTTGGATTCGGAAGTTCCTGGAAGATGCTGATGTGTTCCCGGGCTGGTCAAAACCGTTGGACCTTTATTGCGATAATTCAGGTGCCATCGCACAGGCCAAGGAGCCGAGTCAACACCACAAGACCAGGCACATAGACCGAAAGTATCACCTGATACGAAAGCTCATAGCGAAAGGTGATACTAATTTATGCAAGATTCATACGATGCAAATATTGCAGATCCATTGACTAAGCCGCTTCCACAACCCAAGCATGAGGGGCACATTAGAGCTATGGGCATTCGATGTCTATTTCATTGACTCTAGTGCAAGTGGGAGACTGTTGGAGATATGCCCTAGAGGCAATCATGTATGATGATATTTCCTATGTGTTTATGAATAAAGATAGTCCTTGGACATTATCATTGATGTGTATTAACAAGTATGTGACTTGTTTGTGAGACTATACATTGTATGATGACTGTCCTAAATGGTCCCTAGTCGAAAGAGTTGCGTGGACACTCAGCCAGTTAGACTAGCATATGACACGGTGGATGGTTCGGTCTCACTAACTATGTAGCATTGGATGCTAGCCGGATAATATGGACTCAGAAAGATTTGATCGGATTCGACGTAGTCGGATCCGAGTCGAGATAAGGTCTGAGTTGGACAGACCCAACTATGAGACGCAGTGATAGGTCATCTGTGAGTCTCTAGTACAAGATACGTTCTATGTCCTAAGACCTGAGCTGGCGCATGTACTCGGGATGGTGACAGACTTGCTTTGGGCCGACCAAACGCTACTCTGTGACAGGGTAGTTACAAAGGTAGGTTTCGGGCTTGTCTAGACCCATGCTGCGAGACATGGTCGAGCAAGATGGGATTTGCCCCTGGAGAGATATACTCTGGGCCCTTCGTGTGATACGACCAAGATAAGCATGGCCATGCGACAAGGATTGTGAGATAATCCGCTTTGTGGTCGGTATCACTAGAACGAGAAAGAGGTCGGGCTAGCACAAGGATGACAGACTCGCCTTGAGCCCGACAACGTATATCGTGTGGCAAAGGGAACATAAGTGTGATGTACAGGTTTGCCTAACCAGCTTCATCGGACACTTGGAGTCGGCACACTTTGCTAGAGGCCGCTACCGACTAGCTGAGTCTGATATGATCAGACTCGCGACCAAGTGAACGATAACGTAAGGGGTCGCGCGCTTAAGGGAAGGAACATGTGGGCTTTAGGATCCGTGCGAGGCCTAAGAGTTGAGCCCGCGCCGGATGCCTATATATAGTGGAGGTGCGGCACACCTATCTGGTTGATCGCTTCGGCGCCGTCATTAGGGCTTTTGCATGTGTTGCAGCTAGCCACCTCCACTTGCCGCCGCCGACTGTGTGATCGGACCTAGCACTCCGCCGCACGGTGTTCCTCCTGCATGCGCGGATACCATTAGAGGCGGTGCACTTGCGCCGCTCCGGCGAACCTGCACGTGGGATCCGGCGACCGACTGTTCGAGGGAGATCAGACTAGCCGTTCAAGGGAGATCGGACGAGGAGGAGACGGACCACGCGAACGCGCTGCCCCAACTCTACTTCCGCTGCACGGCACTGCGCATCTAGTGGTAACGAACTGTGATCCATCTCCGTAGCATGTTCTTGGATGTTCTGCGCGCAGAAAAATTTAATTGGCATGCGATGCACCTACGGTAGAACCCAACAGTTGTCTCATTGGGACCGTTCTTAGGAACTGAGTTCCGTGTTTGTGATCCAAGAATAGTTACTACCACACATTGGATTCCGGTAACTCGACCCCTCTCGTCTTATCAACCGCTTAGTCCTCGGTCCAGGAGGTGCAAGTAGTTTTTGGTGTTTATAGCAATGCTAGAGGCCGTGCGTAGCGCTGACCTTAGGGGTGGACTACGACGCGGTAGGCAGTGGCACGATGTACCAAGGGTCACCTGAATGGTGGGCTTGGGAACCCTGCGCACATCGTTTGGGGCCGTAGCGGAAACTTCGGGCGGACTTCCGTGCGGGTTCAGTCTCAAATAGGCGATAGCCTGGACTAGGGTCTTGTGTGATTGACGGTCGTGGCCGACTCCCTCGCTAGGCTTCCGCTTGAAGTTGTCGCGGTGACGTTTTTACGTGCACATAGCGATAAGTGGCGAGAGCGTGTGTGAAGAAGTACACCCCTGCAGGGTTATGAATCTGTTCGAATAGCCGCGTCCTCGGATATGGACTACTTGGAAACATAAGCTATTCATAGATAAATTAATGGCTACTCTTAAATATCTCAAGACAAGTGTGAGTACCGTGGATGGCACTCTCGTAGGTGACAGGAGCGGATCCATGGTGGTGTATTGAAGTGGTGTTAGTGGACTCGCGTGCGCTATCTCAAAGCTTATTCAAAGAACTGGTAGTCATAGTACAGGTTAGCCAAGGGTCAAAGCTGGCTTGCTGCATGAACCCCACTACTCCCCTTGTTAATACATGAGCATGAATAGCCTAGGTCTATTTTAAAGACATGCTTAGTACGATTGTACTCATGTTTGCTTAATAACTGTTGCAGATGATAACCAGGACCCATCTGGTGGGTTCTATCTTGACGTCGACGATGACGAGTAGCTGGCATCCCAGCTATGATCCGATGCCCTGGGATGGGCTGTAGATAGTCAGGCTTAATGCCGTTTTACCTTTCAACTGTCTATACTCAGACAGCTTTAAGCTTCCGCTTGGTTTGTAAGATCTTGTTTGTATGACTTGAGTGTCGGGTCATGTGACCCCTACCTGTATGAACATATTATGCAAGGCTCTTCTGAGCCTTCTAAATAAATGTTGTGTTGTTGTATGGTTATGTTGCGATGCCATAGTTGTATCTATGCATATCGGACATGTCGTGCGTACGTGTGACGTGTAACGGTATGTATGGGATTCGACACCTAGTTGTGTCCCTTAGTAGTACTCTTTACAGGGAAATGCCTCTTTGTGCTTCCACCGAGCCTTGGTAGCTTGCTACTGCTCCGGAAACATTGATTGACGAGCATGTATCCTTCCTTGCTGTTGTGTTTGTCCCTACAGGGAAATGTCTCGCGGTGTAATGGACTCCTTGTAGCTTGCTACGACTCGTCTACACACGCTGATGACCGACACCTGCATCGCTGGGTTACGTATGCCTGTCTTTGTATGGATGTACCACTTGGGTTCTTCGACTAGTCATGTCGACCCGGGTTCTTTGACATTTGAATGCTAGCGACATATTCACATTCGTGAGCCAAAAGACGGAAATGGTCCCGGCCCAGGTAAGGTGGTAGCCGTGGAGATAACCATGCGTGAGGCCGCAAAGGAATGTGAGGTGTTACATGCTGGATTCTTATGGCTTAGGATCAGGGACCCGACAATACCAAACTACTTGATTAATGTTTACCCATATTGTCAATGATGTACTTATATTAGAATAGTTTGTATCGTTCATGTGGTTACCACTGATACAATTTTGTATCCGCAAGGAAAAATGATGCCCATCTACCAATTTATTTATGTATCCACCCAATTTAAATAAATAGTTAACATACACCTTTTAGCCAACTCTTGCCAGGTCAATTTTGTACTAGTTAGCATATTAAAGTTAAATTCTTTTGATGAAAGAGACACTCAGTGTCCTACTTTCGTCCCTACATGGGTTTCGATTCTTTAGTTCAATGATCGGATCTATAAATATCATAACCTTCGATAATAGCTCACCAAAATGAAGAACGCCGGGCAATACTACACCAATGCACCATCCAAGTGTTTCTACTTCCAAACTATCTTGACCAACTTCCTCCATACTAGAAGTTTCAACAGTAACAAACACACACACACACACACACAAGCGTGCGCGCACGCACGCACGCACGCACACACACACACACACACTTTCTTCATATTGGATAGACCACATTCACCATTTGAATGTGATATATACACATTTGCATGGGAATTCATTGGTGCAGAGTAACCCCACAATGTTGAATGCCCTTTGACATTGTTTTTTTCTGCACAAATTGTTCACGGGTCAACAAATTCATCTTCTAGTTGTTGATATGAAGGTACTTCTTTGATACCAATGATTCTAACAAAGTGACCAAGAACCCCCCCCCCCCGCCATATCTACAAAAACATCAATGAGAAGATGGATGCAAGAATAAAAAGGAAATGTACTAGTACTATCTGGAAGGTAGCATGGTGAAGATGTGAATTCTTAAATCACCTTGATATAGTAAATGTCATCCATCAGATTGGTCCAAAAAGATTTATTCCTCATGGCATTAGTGACAAACATTGTCCGCGGGAACTCATGTATTTATCCGTTGCCCACTGGTGGCGTGTTTCACATAGTACATCATATCTTCATATGCTCTTTCGTCATGTCAGTTACACAAAACAGAATATCACATCAAGTAACATTGTTTAATCTATGTGAATAAAAAATATAATTAACCAGTTGAAAATGATTGATTTATTAATGGGGAACCACAACTATCCTTTCTGATTATTAATTTGTAGATTTGCATTCAACGTAGCTCAATATTTTTATAAGCATTGATCGTAGTTGAAGTTTCATTTTAGCATAAAGTTGATGTTTTATGGAATAGATAAAAGTTTGAAAAGAAAAAAAATATTAGCGGGGTATCGGAACTATCCTCACTGAATATATATTTTGTTTATTTGCATTCCCATGTAGCTGAATAATTTTTTAGCCGTTGATCATGGATGTAACTTTTATTTTGGCATAAGGTTGTTTTTTTTTGACAATCGCACAAGGCCATAGTTTTTTTAGAGTTGACGCAAGGTCGTAGCTCTGTCATGACCCTACTTGGAGGACACATGAAGCGCGGGAAGAAATAATGTAATGAACAAAATGTTTCTCTGGATGTAGTTTGTACAAAAACGCTTCTTTTGTTGGCCTTTCTGGGCTTGGTTCGATCCACCAATCAGCGGAATTCATTCGATCGCTGCTCAATCACTAGGCGCAGGAGGGAAGGGTTTGATGAAACCAATGGAGGAACAAGGAACCTTATCTTTTTTATAGATATATTTTATTTTTTTATGAGGTGAGTGATGCTGCTATCAAATGTTAAGTAACAGATTCACAACTAAATCTATCTATGACTCGATGTTGGATGGTGGAACTAGGCTTGTGTACGTGCTGGCCTTTATGGATGTCACACATTCCCTTGAAACATAACACTACTCCAGGATTGCCTAGCAGTGGTAGGTGAGAAAAGGCCAGAAGTGGCGGCTATGGCTCTCTGGCCGCCCGCCAATGCAATTATGTCATTAGAGGCGGACGCCCACCTACCATAGGTGGGACTATTTTAGTGGCAGGCCTGACTTACTGTCCTCCAGAACTATTCTCTCCGCGCGCCACTTCTGTTCGTAGCAGCAGTGGCATGCATCATTGGCGCTCGCCACTGGTAGTGGTGTAGGCCTATAAAAGGATTGCTGCCACAACAACATTTTTTGCTGCCATGGCAGCATTTTAATGACGCAGTTAAGTGTTTTGTATTTAATAATCACATGCCATACAAATATAGAATGTCATCTCAGTATTCAAACAATCATGCACACGCATGCATACAATACATTGTTACAACGTCGCCACAATAAATAAGAGTTATGGTGAAGCAAAGCAGTGAGGATAAAAAGTGCGGCGAAAAACATGCATATCTCAACACATAATCTATAGTTTCGGAAGCTGTTTCAAAAATTGTTTGTATTGAGTTGGCTATTCATTGCGAATCGGTGACCGAAATGTGTCTTCGACTCGGTGAAGTCATTTTCATCTGACTCTGGTTGGCGGTGGAACTTCCCATCCTTATTTACAACCTCCTTGCTGATGATTTTGGCCAACACCATTTGGATGCGCCTAGGCTCACTTAATAATTTCCCTATGTCAATGTCCTTCTCCATCTCCTCAGATCACTTGATGATCTGGCTATGATTTCACAAATATTGACTTTTCTTCCCAAAGTCATTCATGACGACAATGGAAAACTAGCCAGACATATGGGAGGTTCTGACATTTAGTTCTTGATAGCAACAAGCGCGTGATTAACTTGAATTCTAAATACTATATATGGAATCCTCTATACTTTGATAACTTGTAGTTCAAGTTCTTACACTTGCGTAGAGTATCATTTAGAACCTTCTTCAATTTTGTCCATTGTTTCTGATGGTCTCTCTTCAAATCGAAGAAATAAGCCAAGCCCTGCTTCGGCAATAGTGTGATTACGATCAAATGTGGGTCGCTGCATAATAAAACAAACAAATTAGCATGGATGAGATCAAACCAGAAGGTCATCTATATATGTTTCATAATAAATGAGTGAATATTAACAACTTACTTGCGATACATCCATTTTGCATCATGTTTTCCTATTGACATTTATTAAGTTTCAAGTCATTATTCCACTTTATGATGCAATCCTAATGCCTTTTCTCTCTTATTTTACAAGATTCACATAAAGAAGGAAGTTAATGGCAGCTGGAATTCTCGATCGGAAAAGGCTACACAAGAGTTGAATATTTTCTGGAACTCCAAATGACCTGAAAATTTACGGAGTTTTATTTTGGAACATATTCATAAGATCATCCATTTTATCACTCAAAGTAGCAATTTCTTCAACAAATTTTACCTTCCTATCAGTTGGAGTTCGTTCGGTGTGCCATTGAGAATAATTTGTCATCATATTATCAAGGAGTTTTGTAGCTTCTCCCAATGTAGTTCTCATGAAAGTACAACCTGCAACAGAGTCTAGAAGATTTCTCGACACAAAGTTTAGTCCCGCACAATATATTTTTTATGATCCATAAGCTTAAACCATGAGTGGGACAATTTCTAATCATCAATTTCATTCTCTCCCAAGATTAAGCAACATGTTCTCGCTCAAGTTCCTTAAAGGTCACGATTTAATTTCTAAGAGAAATGATCATAGCGGAAGGAAAATATTTAGCAATAAAAGCATCCTAACACTTATCCCAAGTACGAATACTATTACGAGGCAAGGCTGAAAACCAAGTTGTAGCTTTATCTCTTAATGAGAAAGGAAATAATTTCAACTTGAAAATATCATTATCCACATCTCTTTTCTTTTGCAAATCACATAATTCAACGAAGGTATTGAGATGGGAAGCAACACCCTCATTAGGATTTCTAGAAAATTATTCCTTCATAACAAGATTTAGCAATGCAGCATTAATATCATAAAACTCCGTACTAGTTGCGGGTAGTATTGGATTACTAATAAAATCATCGCTAGCTATTCGTATTCAAGAAGCCACACAATTTGGTATTTTCCTAAGACATAGTGGCAAAGTAAGAAAACAAGCAAACAAAAATATTTTTGTGTTTTTGATTTCTTTAGAGAAGTAGAGGGAGATTAAAAAGAGAGGCAAAAGGAAAGCCAAATAAAAAGGTCACTAAAAAGCAAAACAAGTGAATGTTAGTTTGTAGGTAGAAACCTGATGAGAATTTGATTATGTCTCCCCGACGACGGCGCCAGAAATTCTTTCTGCTACTTGTGAGCTGCCCCCACTGAAGATAAATCAACCTAGTTGGCCAAACCAAACGGATAGATCGGAGAGAAATACAACGCTAAAACAATCATGCATAATAAATTTCATATTTGACTCAATTAGTTCCAATAAATAATGTGATCATATACCCACAATTTATTGGATCGCAACAAACCCACTGCAAAATAAGATTACATCGAATAGAACTCCAAGAATATCGAGGATAACATTGTATTGAAGATCAAAGAGAGAGAGAAAGCCATCTAGCTACTAGCTATAGACCTGTAGGTCTGTGGTAAATGACTCACACATCATCATGGATGCAGGAAGGTTAATGTAGATGGCCTCCATGATTGATTCCCCCTCCAACAAAACACCAGAAAAGGCCTCCAGATTGGATCACAGAAGAACAGAGGCTTGCGGCAGCGGGAAATTTGTTTTGTGTGTCTCTTTGTTGGTTTTGGGGTATATGTGAATATATTGAAGCGGAATTAGGTCAGGAAGGCTCGTGAGGGAGTCACGAGCCTGCATGGTGCGCCCTACCCCCCAGGCACGCCGTGTGAGCTCGTCGCTCCCTCCTGTCTCATCTGGTATCCTCCCGAATCTTCTAGGGTCTCTTTATGTCCAAAAATAACACCTGTAAAGTTTCATCGTGTTTGGACTCAGTTCGGTATTCATGTTTTGAAAATATCAAAAACACGCAAAAAACAGGAACTGGCACTGGGTTCATAAGTTAGTCCGAGAAATGATATAAAATGGCATATAATTGCATATAAAGTATCCAAGATTGATAATATAATAGCATGGAACGATAAAAAGTTATAGATATGTTGGAGACGTATCACGTGGGTGTCGTCTTGTTGTTGTACTTGATACGGATGGATGGGATAGGCACTAACCTGGCTGGGTGCAGCCAGCCAAGGGGTCGGACATCATGGCGAGCTGGCGTCCAACAGGAAGTCGGCCCGTGTCGTCCAGTCGGCCGCATGCGAAGGGAGACGACTAGGGGGGGCAGCCGGCCAGTGAAGCGGAGCCCCCCGAAATGTATTGAAGTGTTGACTTGCCTCGCTGAGCCTACCCGGGGTTCATCCCCGAGAGACTCATCATGCAACATTCTAGGAATACAAACTTCTAATTCAAGTTTTTCCTAATTGGTTTTAATAAGAGTTTCTATGATATGCTTAGTAAAAGCTTTGTTTTGTTCGTAGGCACTAGGTGAATTAAGCATGGACTGAAGTAAGGAAATACATTCAGTAAAGTAACAATTATCATAATTAAAATCCATATCATCAAAAGTAGTGAGTGCATCACTATCTAAAGTTTTGACCTCTTCAGACTCACTTTTATCATTTTTAGCTATATGATCATCATTCTCCAAACAATTGGGATGCCTCTTGTCTAAAGTTCACTCATCTCTAGTCCCATTATTATCAATTTTAGTATTTATAAACAATGATTCAATAATTTATACACCAATATTTTTAACCTCTTCATCATTACTAGTAAGAAAACATAATTTAGCATCATTTCCACTTGTTCTCTTCTAGCTCTAAGCATATCAATCATTTCCCTATTGTAATCAATGGAGACTTGGATAACTTTCAAATATTTTGGCATTTCATCCTTAATAGGTGGAAAAAATTTAATTTTAAGAGTATCCACATCAAGCACAAGTTTATCCATATATCTAGACCTATCAGCGAACTTACTCAATTTTTCTTCGATCATGGTATTGAAAAACAATTGCAAACTAATAAATTCTTTAATATTGTTTTCAAGATCACAGGGTATCCTATTATTATTATTATTATTATTATTATAAGAATTAACATAGGAATTACCATAATTATTAGAGGAATTATCGGGATACGGTCTATGATTATTATTGAAGTTCCCTCTATTAGCATTGTTATTAGAATTGTTCCTTGAAATAAAATTTATATCAATGTTATGATTATTTTTCTCAGTCAAAGTAGACAAAGGAACATAACTTGGATCAATATGAGAACTCTTAATAGTAATTATGGACATAATAGTATCAACCTTTTCACTTATGGAGGCTATTTCGTTGATAGAGTTTACCTTCTTACCACTTGGAGTGCGCTCAGTGTGTGCTACTTGTAAACTACGTTGGGATTTTCCCCGAAGAGGAGAGGAGATTAAGCACAGTACAGATAAGTATTTCCCTCAATGAGAACCAACATTATCGAACCAATAGGAGAACCACGCAAATTCTCATCTTCATCACCTACACACAAAAAAGCAAACACTTGCACCCAACGCGGGAAAGAGGGATGTCAAGCCCCTTGAACTCGTTACTTGCAAGTATTAAATAGTGATAGATAGCTAATATAAATATAAAATGAAATAATAGAACTTAAATGGCAGAAATATTTTTAGTGTTTTTGTAATAATATTTGTGAACACCCGTGGGCCATAGTTTTCGTTAGAGGTTTCTCTCTCGAAGATATCATACCATGGGTAAACAAATTACTATTGGGCAATTGATAAAAAAGCACATAGTTAGGAAATATTTGTTCACAACAATGATCGTATATATAGGCATCACGTCGATAAGCAAGTAGAATGATTCCTGCCTGCATCTACTACTATTCCTCCACTCATCGACCGCTATCCAGCATGCATCTAGGGTATTAAGTAAAAACAGAGTCATGCTTGGAGCGAGATGAATGATGTAGACAAAGTAAACTCAACTAATATGAATAAACCCCATCTTTTTAACCTTAATGGTGGCAATACAAATACGTGTCATATCCCCTTTTGTCACTGGGATTAAGCACCGCAAGAGTGAACCCATCACAACACACCACTCCCACTGAAGATAAAATAATCTAGTTGGCCAACCCAAACCGATAGATCGGAGAGAAATACGAAGCAACCATAATCATGCAAATAAGAAAGCACTAAAGGCTCAATATACTTTCCTGAATAATCTGAACATAAACCCACAATTTATCGGATCCCAACAAACACACAGCAAAGAAGATTAGATCGAAGAGATCACCGCGGCAATCGTGCTGAACTTTGTATTGAAGAACATAGAGACAGATAGCCATCTAGGTACTAGCTATGGACCCGTAATCTATGGTAGACTACTCACACATCACCATGGGATCCGGAAGGTTGATGCAGAGGCGCTGCATGATTGATCCCCCTCCGGTAGGGCAGCGAAACAGGGCTCCAGATGGGATCACGGCGGAAGAAAGACTTGGGGCGACAAAAAAAGTGTTTCAGGTGGCTCTCTGGTGTTTTCTCGATATTAGAGGATTTATAGAGGCAGAGTTAGGTCAGGATGCGTCGGGAGGTGGTCCCAAGACATCAGGGCAAGACCACCCCCTGGGCGCGCTCTGTTGGCTTGGCACCACCTCGTGTGGCTTCTGGTCTTCCCGAAGCTTCCAGGTCTAATTTTTCTCCAGAAAAAATCATCAAAAAGTTTCATTGCATTTGGACTTCATTGGGTACCAATTTCCTGAATAGCCGAAAACACGTAGAAAACAACAACTGGCACCGGGTTAATAGGTTAGTTCCCAAAAATGATATAAATCAACATATAAATGCATATAAAGTATCCAAGAATAATAATATAATAGCATGGAACAATCACAAATTATAGATATGTTGGAGACATATCAGCATCCCCAAGCTTAATTCCTGCTCCTCCTCGAGTAGGTAAATGATAAAAACAGAATTTTTGCTGGGACATGCTACCTAACATGTAATCTTTTCAGGTATGATCATTGAGAAATGATGAACTAATAAATATCAACATAGTAATATCCATAAAAATAAGTTACACAATCATTAACTTCCAAATATACGTTCCCTAAAGAATGTTACTTCCCATTCATTTTATCGTATTAGCATGGCATTGCTCTGTCTTCACCACATAATTACAAATGTTGAGCACCACTGTGTTAAGTCACACAATCAGGTCGTACTTCTTAACGCGCTTCATTATTTTCAACCTCACTCAATACATGAGAGTGAACCATGGCATAGCATATGGGTGGAATAGAATATGGTGTTAGGTATCAAAAGGAGTAAAAGTGGAAAAGGAAGTCTCGGATCAACCAGGCGGACCAACGGGCTATGGAGATGCCCATCAATCAATATCAATGCGAGGAGTAGGAATTGCCATGCAACGGATGCACTAGAGCTATAAGTGTATGAAAGCTCAACGGAAGCTAATTGTGTGTGCATCCAACTTGCTTGCTCATGAATGTAACACCCTGGATTTTGCCCATTTCTTTTTCTTTTGATTTTGGTCTGGTTTTGCTTTTCTGTGGCTTGGTAGTCTCGGAACCTGAAGGGATCACCCTTGATTTGTTTTCCCTAGTGGCTTGACAACCTATAAACCATCCCAAGACCTTGTCATTTCCATCTTGGACCAATCCCAATAATCTTTTCCTTGGGAATATTCCTTTTTCTATTAAAGGAATAACCCTGTCTGCCTTGGGTTGTGAAGCAACCCACTTTTCTATCATTCCAAAAATTTCCAAATAATTCTCATAAATTGCTTGGGTCATATCTTCCTCAGATATGTCAAAATACTTCCTTGCCATGTTCAAAAATATTCCACAAATATTCCTTTTCTGATTCTGCCCTAGTTGTCAAGTTGTGAAGCAAGTACCCTTTATATATGCTTGATTTGCCTCAAACTTTTTGGGCACTCTTTGCTATACATATCATTGGCACATGCCAAAATTCAACTCAATTTGGCTAGTAAATATTTATTGGCAAATTTCCAAATTTCTGATCCATAGGAAGCTTTGTGAAGCAAGTACTAGCTAAGAGCATGCAAATGAGTTGAAATTTTGCAGGCAACTTCATATGCTCAAATTAACACTCTCTACAAGATTTGAGCATCATCCCATCTTCTATGTGAGCACACCTTCAAATCTTAGCTTCTGGTCATATTTTCCTGTTGTGAAGCAACTATATTCTATATTGCTTCATAATTTCTGGAAATTTACCGGAGCATTCTCCTACCCATATAATCTATCTCCACCAAATTTGGGCTCATTTCATTTAGCCATTTATCCCCAATTATTTTTCTAAGATTCTGTCCAGTAGGATGATGTGTGAAGGAAGTACCATGTTGGTTTATTCACATGGCATGAAACTTATACAGCATCTTCATATGCCTAAATAACGCATCTCCAAATTTCAGCTCCATCCAAGCAAGTATATGAGTGCCACATCAAGATTTGTCTTCTGGACCAGATTGGTCAGTTGCAAAGCAACCCTATTAAATCTTGGTCCTATTCTTCTCAATCTTCCCAGGATTATAGTCCTTCTTAACCTAAAACTGCCAGACATGTCATTTGGCTCTTATCACCTTCCTGTTGATCACATTTGTGCAGACAAGTTTGCTACAACAAACTTCAGGTGATCACTCCCATCCAACCACCGTTTCCCTTATTCATCCATCACCTCTATGGGACTATTCCTTGGAGGGACTTTCTGCTAGACACCAAGTTGGGCGCCAGGGAGCACTGTATGCCACAGTTCACGCGGTGACCACGCATTCGGCATGCCGTGCGCGCGCTCTGGCAATTGGGACCCTCGGCCTTGTCCATTTCCTCCTCTCCCTTGACACCTAGCCGTGTCTAGGGGCTTCCTCTCGGCGCCTTACTTCTCCTGGGCCCCTCTCCCCCTCTCTCGTCCTCTCCTACGCAGTACGGCAGCCGCGCCAGTGACCTGCAGCCGCTGTCGCCGTCGTGACTAGTTGCCCGAACCCTCCCAAGCTTCCCCGAGTTCGCCTGAGCCCTCTACACTCCTCTCTGACCCCTCTGGATGCCTCTCCCCTCCTCTAGGCGAGTTCCCGAAGCGCCAGCATGGCGGTGCACGCGTCACCGCGGCCGCGCTCGGCTACCGCATCACCGCGGCTATATAAGCCGTCCCAAGGTGCTTCGACCTCACCATCCTCTCCACCTCGCTCTCCTGATCCGCCTTGACCCATCCATCCATCGCCGGAGGCCCTCCTTGCCCTCCAATGTCGCCGTGGCCGCCGCCGGTGCCCAGCCAAATTCCGGCGAGCCAAGCATCCCCTCCTCCCATAACCTCTGCCAGAGGATCACCCGGAGCATGCAGACCCTCCCCATCCCCTCGCCTCACTGTCGGAGGCCCTGTGACCGCGTGCCTAAGATCTGGCCGTCGCCGCTGCTCCCGGCCTCCGCGAGCTGCCGTCGCCCCATTCCCCCTCCGGTGCTACTGCTGCTCCAGGCGGGAGAGGCGCATTGCCCCGCGTCCATCGGTGGCCTCCACTTGGCCGGAGACGGCCTGAGCCGGCCAGTCCACCGCCGGCATCGCGGTCCCGCCCCTGCCTCTGTTTCCGTCGGGGTGTAGCGAGGAGGAAGAAGGCACCCGGCCAGGCGGGGCCCATCGGCCGCGCGACCCCACCAGTCAGCCACATAGGGCGTTGACCCTGGCCCACTGATGTGGATAAGTGGAAGCGTATTCTTCGGAATACGCTTTCCGCAAACGAAAGCGGTTTCTGTCGCGCCTTCGGGCAAGAATACGTTTTCTCTATTAGGAAACGTATTATGCCCAAATGCGCAACTGGCCAGGCTGTCAAGGACCCTTCTATGATTATTTCTTTTGCAGATTAGTCCCTGACAAAGAAACCCTTATATCTTTTTATCTATAGCTCCGATTGAGGTGATTCCAAAGCCCACTTCTTCGTCTCGTCAAGCCCGTCATGGTGGTGCCATTTTCATAATGTGTTCACACAGTGAAAATGATCATTTTGCCCTTGCCCGTAAACAGCCTCTCCGAGAGAGAACTGTTTCCGACAACTCCTTCCGCGACCCTTCCTCACTTCTTCCCAGTGGATCCCTCACCCCAGGCAAGCCAGGACACCCATTCCATGAAGCATTTCAATAGCATTACTTATTTAATTGAATTACTTGCATTTATAAATGAATTACTTTCATTTATTTGCTATATAATAATTCATAGCAATTTAATTTAAATGCCTAGTTGCTGCCATCTTAAGTATTGTGATAAACCACTATGTTTGCCAAGTGAAGTTAGTGGGTTGATCTTGAGTCACCTGTCCGGGCTTATCCGTGCAACCACATTTGCCGGTACGGGACGGCCTTGACTTGGTCTGATCGCGTGCTCTTTCACCGGTACCTCCAGACAGGGAAGGTTATGCGCGCGCACTACCCTAGACCGGTAGGCGGCGATAACCTTGTGAGCCCAGTTGAGTTGTATGGGCCCGTCCCTGTTTGGGACAGTTTTGTTTGGCCACGACGGTGGCAGGTGTCATGAGGACACAGGGGCCACCCAGGGCAGGACTCCGGGAGAGGATGAATGCCGGTGGTACGATGGGAGAGTCACGGGTCAGGCAGGTTTCATTGAAGCAACGCTGGTCCACCCGAATGGGATCACGAGGCCAGGTGCTTCATGGTGTGGGTAAAGTGCGCAACCTCTGCAGAGTGTAAAAATCTATTCGAATAGCCGCGTCCACGGTATTGGACAGCCCATCCAGACCTCACTAGGTGGTCAACCGTAATATTGGTAATAATGATGGATGAACTCGTCGGAAGTACTCACTGAGTATTCCGAGGGTTGTGGGACAACCCGGAAAAGAGTAAGTTGATGACTGGTAACAGTAAGTGAAGCACTTAAGTATTTAACATATTAATTGTCATGCTATTGTTTGCTGCATTGGTTGGTTGTCATGAGCTTGCGAGTACATTCAAAGTACTCACCTGGCGTATCATGCCAGTTTGCAGGTCAGGTTTGCTTGCTTGTCGAAGATGCCGAGTGCGCGAGCTTGGATAAGCGTTCTAGGCAGAGTCCCTGCGGAGTGGAGTCCATCATCGCCGTTGTTGTTCCGCTGCCGAGAGTTACTCCGCTTCCTCAGGTTGTTCCGTTGTTAGCATAGAGCTACCCTGGGTAGGCGTAGTCTTGCCGTGCCGATGTAATCCATGTACCCTTGCAATCTTATTCATAGTAATAAAGAGCTGATTTGTTCTATGCCAACAGTGATGTATTCCAGAAGACTTGTCTCTGGGCTGGGATACGGGGCGTTCCGGTTTCCTCTGAGCCGGGGTGCCACAATGAAGACCTCGGGCATTTGAGGAAGCCCGTCATTGGAATATGCAAGCCAAGTTCTATAATGAAAAGTTCCCACTAGCACATGAAAATGACAACCCATGAGACCCTCTATATCTAAAACATGGTGCTTTCTCTAAGCACAAGTGTGGAAAAAGAGGTAGTAGCACTGTCCCTTCTTTGTTTTCTCTCATTTTTTTACTCTTTTGTTTTCTTTGTTTTCTTTTTCCTTTTTAATTTTCTTTCTTTTTTTTCGTCCGGTGTCTCATCCCGACTTGTGGGGGAATCATAGTCTCCATCATCCTTTCCTTACTGAGAAAGTCCTCTAATAATGAAGAACATCACACTTCCATCTACTTACATCTCGACATAAAAATTCAATAATGATTAAAGAAATGACTCTATGCTTGACTCAGGTAGTGTACCAGTATGTGCAATGATCTAGCATAACATGTAAATAATGATGAACGGTGGCTTGGCCATGAATAGTATGTGAGCTACATCATCATGTAAAGCAATATGATGATGAACACACAAGTCATGTGATGTAATGGTGGAAGTTGCATGACAAGATATCTCGGAATGGCTACAGAAAATGCCATGATACGTAGGTATGGTGGCTGTTTTTAGAAAGATATAAGGTGCCTTATGTATGACAGAGCATATCATATCATGGGGTTTGGATGCAACGGCGAAGGTTGCACCGATCCTCGAGGTGAGGATGGGCAATGCATGGTACTAAAGAGGCTAACAAATGTAGAAAGGTGACTGTGTGTATATCCATGGATTCACATTAGTCATAAAGAACTCATATACTTATTGTAAAACCTTATTAGTTTTGTCGAAGCAAAGTAATACCGCATGCCCCTAGGTAGGAGGTTGGTAGGAGTTAACCATCGCACGCCCCCGACCTGAACATCACTGGGATTTCAACGAAGAATAAGAATGCTCACACATCATCACGATGACATAACCAATATTTTGGCAAACAACAAGTAGCACCCTTTAATTATCGATATTTTTAGTAACCAACAACCATGTACTCACGCCCTTTAATATTACCACATCAATATCATTAACCCACAATTTCTCTTTTATGAGCTACATGAAAGTTTTTATTATATTCTCCTTGAATACCTATCATCTTTGAACTAGTCTTATAACCCATGAAAATTACCGTTACCCCCTATTAGACTCTTAAAACAAATATAAGTGAAGAACAAGAATGCAATTATTTCTACAAAATCTACACGCCACCGTGCTCTAAAAGATATAAGTGAAGCACTAGAGCGACTTCTTAGCTCAAAAGATATAAGTGAAGCAGATAGAGTATTCTAATAAATCATGATGAACATGTGTCTCTCTCAAATAGGTGTGTCCAAAAAACAATGATTGGGGAAAACTAAGACAAAAGCAAACTATAATACATGACTCTCCAAGCAAAACACATATCATGTGATGAATAAAAATATAGCCCCACGTGACATACCGATGGAATGAAGACGAAAGAGGGGATGCCTTCCGAGGTATCCACAAGCTTAGACGCTTGAGTATTCCTAGGATATTACCTTGGGGTGCCCTAGGCATCCCCAAGCTTAGGTTCTTGCCACTCCTTATTCCTTCATCAATCGTGATCACACCCAAAACTTGAAAACTTTAGCACACAAAACTCAACAGAAACCTCGTGAGATATATTAGTATAACAGGCATATCATAAACTTTAGGTACTTTTATAAATTGATTCATATTTAGTTATTAAGGTATTGTATTCTAACTTCTCCATGGCTTATACCCCCCGATATAATCCATAGCATCATCATAACAAACGAACTATGCAAGCAAAAATTAGAATTTGTCTTAAAACTGAATAGTATGTAATGATCAGCACTAAAACCATACTTATGGAACTCTGAAACTTCTGACACATTAGCACAGCCTGGGGAATTTCTATATCAATACTATGTAAAATAAATAGTTCAAAAAGACATTCCAGTAAAATCACAGAAATTCTACACTAGATGTAAAAGTTTCTATTTTTGCACAGGATCAAATCTACTATCATCCAAATCATCCCAAAGGCTTTACTTGTCATAAACACTAATTAGAACTTAAAAACACAATCATTACAGTAGTAAACATCACGTCAACTCAAAATAAAAGAAAGTAGAACACAAAAATTAAGATAACTATTGGGTTGCCTCCCAACAAGCGCTATTGTTTTATGCCCCTAGCTAGGCATAATGCATAGTATCAAGTGTTGTCAACCTTGACATTCAGTCCATAAGTGGACCTCATGATAGATTAATAAGGTGGTTTAATTCTATTCCTAGGGAAGTGTTCCATCCCTTTCTTTAATGGTAATTGGAATCTTATGTTTCCCTTCTTCATGTCAATAATAGCACCTATAGTACTTAAGAAAGGTCTACCAAGTATAATTGGACAAGACGATTTGCATTCAATATCAAGGACAATGAAATCTACATGCACATAATTTCTATAAGCAAGAATAATCACATCATTTATTCTACCCAGAGGTTCCTTAATGGTAGAATCCGCAAGATGCAAGTTAAGGGAACAATCTTGTATATCGCTGAGACCAAGCACATCACATAGAGATTTAGGTATAGTTCAAACACTAGCACCAAGGTCACAGAAAGCATTAAATTAATATTCTTTAAGCTTAATTTTAATAGTAGATTCCCGTTCATCATGCAATTTTTTAGGTATAGAAACTTCTAGTTCAAGTTTCTCCTCATGAGTTTTTATCATCGCTTCTACGATATGTTTAGTAAAAGCTTTATTTTGTTCATAGGCATTGGGTGAGATAACTATGGATTGCAACAAGGAAATACATTCTACAAAAGAACAACTCTCATAATTAAAGTCCTTGTAATCCAAGATAGTGGGCACATCACTAGTTAAAGTTTTGACCTCTCCAAACCCACTTTTTTCATCTTTATCATTAAGATCATCACCCTCCAAACAAACAAGACGCCTTCTAGCTAAAGTAGACCCATATTCAGTCCCTTTATCATCAATTTTCAGATTAATAAATAAAAATTCAATAGGAGTGAGGGAGTCCGGGATTAAGGGGTCCTCGGACTGCCGGCTTATTTCTTATGGGCCGGACTCATGGACCGTTCATTGGAGATTGGACTGATCGAAGGTCCCATCGCCAGGGAGGAGACCTCAGGAGCCGTGGCGTGTTTTCCAAGTTTGAGATAGTCGATAGGCATGTTTTTCCTTCGGTGCACAACCGACCATGTGTAACCCTAGGGACCCATGGCGTCTACATAAGCCAAAGGGTTTTAGATTGTAGGGCAGAGAAACTCATCTAGGGTTTTAGCTATTCGATCTCGAGGTAGATCAACTCTGTAACCTTCATACCATCAATATAATCAAGCAGGACGTAGGGTTTTACCTCCATAGGAGGGCCCGAACCTGGGTAAACATCGTCTCCTTCGTCCCTTGTTACCATCGATCCTAGACTCACAGCTCGGGACCCCCTACCCGAGATCCGCCGGTTTTGACACCGACATTGGTGCTTTCATTGAGAGTTCCGTTGTGATCGCCAAAGGAATCGATGGCTCGCCTTATCATGAGCAACGAAATCTGCAGCAAGGATGTCTCCGTCCCTGATCAGATCTCCATAGGCGGCAACATCCTACCGCGTGCCGATCCGACTGGCCATCTTGGCCAGATCGGAAGTTTCCTCCCCGATCAAGAAATCAGATTCGGGAACCTAGAGTTCATCACTGATTCGCGGGGAGAACTTGTTTTGATGAAGCCCTCAACTCTCATGGAGGAGCCCGTAGATCCCGACGCCTTGGCACCAGGAGCATCGGGCCCCACCTCTGAGGTGGCCTCTACCCTCGGGCTGTCTAGAACGCCCAACCCAGTCGATGTGCCTGGATCCGCCGCGGCCGAGCATAACCTGGATTTGCCGTCGAGCGACCCTGGAACCACGGCGCTGCGGATCGACCCCATGCGCCTCGGCGACACATACCCCATCGATGCCTCATCCCTAAACAGGCTAATTGATCGGATTCAAACCATGGGCGTGACCGATGATCAGACCTCGGTTTACGATCGGATCGGGCTTAAACCCGACGATTGGGAGATTCGTACCCCCTCGGTCACTCACCTAGTCGCCACCATCGAGTGTCCGGCTGGAGGCTCGTCTTCCCAACGACAGGAATTAAAGACGGTTTATGTCCCAATTTCTGATCATCAGGATCTTCCTTGAAACCCAGACTCTGGAATTCGCTCCGGAAATAGTTCGGGATCGATCCCCGATCTAGCGCGCAACTTGAACCCCGCGCGGAACAGTCCTGTGGACAAAACAGAAACCAACTCCCCCACGACAAACCCCGTGATTCCGGACTCACATCGTGACGCGGAACCAAATTTTTTCCCACCCGCCACCCAAGCCGAGCACTCAAGCATCGCAGGTGAGCCCAAGTCTTCGGACTTACGGGATGTTAAGCAATTGCCAGGGCAATCGGTCCATCGTTTTTGGGCTAGACTCCTCCTCGTTAGAGATAAAGTACCAGGCTCTAGTGACCAGGCTCTAATGGCAACCTTCAGTCGCAATTGTCATGACAAATGGATCCTCAACGCTCTAGCCCGTCGATACATTCGCAGCTTCACTGAGCTATCGGACCTGGTACAAAAATAATGTGCCATGGAGAGCACATGGCAAGCCGAACGGCTACTTTCGGAACCAATCTTTACCGAGTACCCTAGAGGAGACCGGAAAAAGCGGATACCTCCGAAGCGGCTGGCCGACCATGAACCCGTCGAAAAAAGGAATAGACCCCCCACGGGAGTTAGAACTGTCCTTGACGGGCTACTGGAAAAACCATGCCCTATACATGTCGTCTTGCTGAACACAAGCCCGACTCACAGCCTCAGAGCTTGCTGGGTCGTCAGGCAGGTCGCAAAAAGTGGAGAGGCCATCCTCGAGACACTACCGCTGAACAGGCGGTCCACAACGCCATCACAATACAACGTTGAAGTCCTGACGATCTACGAAACGTTCCCCTCCAGGAACAGGAGGAAAAGAGCTCTTCGAGAACTCGAACAGGTCTACCATGTGGTTGCAACAAGTTCATGGGCAGACACACCCATCACCTTCGGAGATACCGACCAACCAACCATCTGTCCCGGTTGAATACCGGCCGCACTGGTCCTAAACCCCATCGTCGATGGTTTCAGGCTACCGAAGGTGCTAATGGACGGTGGCAGTGGTTTAAACCTCATCTACAAAGACACCCTGGAAAAAATGCAGTTCGACCGATCTCGCATCGAACACAGCAACACGACCTTCCGGGGGATCATCCCTGGGAAAGAGGCGCGTTGTTCAGGACGTATCACCCTGGACGTGGTGTTCGGCACGCCCAAAAACTACCGATCCGAAGAATTTCTCTTCCATATCGTGCCCTTCCCAGTGGCTACCACGCCCTGTTGGGGCGTGACGCCTTCACAAAATTCCAAGCAATACCACATTACGGGTATATGAAGCTCAAGATGCCAGGCCCAAACGGGGTAATCTTGATCGCCAGTGATCCGAATATAGCCCTTCGAGCTGAGAACAAAATAGCAGCGCTCGCCCTCGAGGCACTAGCCGAAACCTTTGTTGCAGAGGAATTGACCGCACTCCAGTCAACAGTGGACAAGGACGATGTGATCCTTAGTAAAAGGCCCAAACCCACGTCCTTTAAACCGGCAAAGGAAATTGTTAAATTTCAGGTACACCCAACGGACCCCAATAAAACGGCGTCCATCGGAGCTCAGCTAGTACCCATGGTGGACGAAGCACTGCCAGCATTCTTACAAGAAAACTGGGACATCTTCGCCTGGCATCCTTCTGATATGCTAGGAATCCCACGGCGGCTAGCAGAACATTGTCTGAATATAATCACAGGCCTCAAGCACGTCAAATAGACTCTGCGCCACTTTTCCGAGCCCAAACGACAAGCTATGGGTGAAGAACTAGCCAAATTGCTAGAGGCCGGATTCATACGGGAGATCAAGCACCCCGAATGGTTGGCAAACCTGGTGATGGTACCGAAGAAAGATAAATCCTGGCGGCTGCGTGTCGACTTTAAAGACCTTAACAAGGCCTGCCCTAAGGACCCTTTCCCCTTACGACGCATAGACCAGATTATTGACGCCACAGCCGGACACGACTCATTGTGCTTCCTCGATGCTTATTCCGGATACCATCAGATCAAAATGAAGGAATCTCATCAAGCTGCAACTGCATTCATCACCCCCTACGGGCCATTCTGCTTCAACACGATGCCTTTCGGGCTAAAAAAACGCTGGGGCTACATACCAGTGCATGATTCAGACTTGTCTCGAAAAACAGGTCGGTAAAACAGTCGAGGCATACGTGGACGACGCGGTCATTAAAACCAAACACGTCAGCCAGTTGATCAACGACCTAAGGCAAACCTTTGCTAGCTTACGTGAGTACGATATACGACTCAATCCGGAGAAATGTGTCTTCGGAGTTCCCGCTGGTAAACTACTCGGATTCATTGTTTCCCATAGAGGAATAGAAGTGAATCCGGCTAAGATTCGCGCCCTTTCGGAACTTGCAATCCCTGCAGAGCTAAAGCATGTCCAAAAGTTGGTGGGTTGCGTGGCGGCGTTAAGTCGCTTTATTTCCCATCTTGGTGAAAAGGCTTTACCGCTCTACAGGTTGCTGAAACGGACCAACAATTTCCAGTGGACCGATGAAGCAGCGGCTGCGTTAGAGGAAATCAAAACACTGCTGGCAAGCAACCCCATACTCACAGCACCAGGCGCCGGTGAACCAATGTTATTGTACATCTCGGCCACCAACCAGGTGGTTAGCGCGGTGCTCGTCGTCGAACGAGAGGAGGAGGCTCACAAATTCCGGATACAGAAGCCGGTCTACTATGTGTCAGAAGTGCTAACGCAATGCAAGTCTAGATACCCGCATTACCAGAAGATAGCCTATACAATATTTATGGCATCACGGAAACTAAGACACTACTTTCAAGAGTGTTCGGTCATGGTGGCATCCGAAGTACCCCTGAACGATATAATCAATAACAGGGACGCTATCGGCCGCATAGCCAAATGGGCCATTGAACTCCTTCCTTTCGAAATCGCCTATAAGCCACGACGAGCTATTAAATCTCAGGTGTTGGTAGATTTCCTCGCTGAATGGACAGAGGCCGAGCTCCCCAGGGAATATAGTACATACTCCCATTAGATGATGTACTTCGACGAATCCAAAATATTGGCCGGACTGGGGGCTGGAGTTATTCTCACATCTCCCACAGGCAACAACGTTCGATACGTGTTGCAAATCATGTATGTCGATTCTAACAATGCAGCCAAATACGAAGCACTTTTGCTTGTCTTCGGATGGCAGCATCAATGGGCATACAACGGCTGGAGGTACGGGGAGATTCCAACTTGGCCATCTCTCAAATAAACGGCGAATTCAA
This sequence comes from Elymus sibiricus, assembly GCA_039707655.1. Classification (NCBI taxonomy): domain Eukaryota; kingdom Viridiplantae; phylum Streptophyta; class Magnoliopsida; order Poales; family Poaceae; genus Elymus; species Elymus sibiricus. Next base: position 413,178,679 of record CM077675.1, on the reverse strand, counting down.
TGCCAAAAACCCGAAGATGGCGGCATATAGAAACGCCGTCCTTAAAATATCAACATGGTTCGAGGGGCTGGAATTCCATCATGTCGCTAGAGACAACAACCAGGCCGCTGACATACTAGCCCGCATGGGGGCCAAACGCGACCCTGTCCCGAAAAACACTTTCCTTGAACGGCTCTTCAAGCCATCGGTGGTTTGGCAGGATGATAATAAGGGCGCCGGATCCATCAGCGCGGAAGAGGTTGTTCCCCCTATAAATGAACCAGACGACCAAATCATCAGCGACTCCGCACTGGATGAAACGCCTTCGGCTCATGAGGTCATGGCTGTAATTGCACCATGGACCGAGCCCTTCCTCGCTTACCTTCTTTGCCAAGAACTCCCCGATGATCAAACAGAGGCGAGACGCATAATTCGGCGATCCAAGGCCTATAAAGTCCACGAGGGTGAGTTATACAAGAAAAGCATCACCGGAGTACTCCAGCGGTGCATACCTGAGGAAGAAGGAAGGCAGCTCTTGGCCGAAGTCCACGCAAGAATGGGTGGCCATCACACCGCGGCAAGGGCCTTAGTAAGCAAGGCCTTTCGGGCTGGTTTCTTCTGGCCCACCGCTCGAGCAGACGCCCAGTCACTTGTCCAGCATTGCGTGGGATGTCAAATTTTTGGAAATCAAAGCCACATGCCCCCAACAGCTCTTCGGACTATTCCGATTACCTGGCCTTTTGCGGTCTGGGGGCTGGATATGGTCGGACCACTTAAAGGGGGGACCAGAAAGAATAAATATCTGCTGGTCATGGTTGACAAGTTCACCAAATGGATCGAAGCAAAACCTGTCAAATCAGCCAAGTCCGGACCAGTGGTCGACTTTATATCCAGCGTGCTACACCGTTACGGCGTCCCGCACAGTATAATGATGGACAATGGATCCAACTTCGCTGCCCAAGAGGTAAAAGACTAGTGCGCAAAGATGGGCATCAGGCTCGATTACGCATCGGTGTATCACGCGCAGACTAATGGACAAGTCGAACGGGCCAACGGCCTCATCATGAGTGGTATTAAACCACGTCTGGTCTGATCTCTTCGTGAGTCCGACTGCCATTGGGTGGAGGAGCTCGACTCCGTTCTGTGGGGCCTGCATACCACTCCGAATCGATCAACGGGATACACATCGTTCTTTATGGTCTACGGGGCAGAAGCAGTCCTTCCCTGTGATATTATTCACGACGCACCAAGGGTGCGCATGTATGAAGAAAAGGAGACCGAGTTAGATCGGCAGGACGACTTGGACGCCTTATAAGGAGAGTGCGACATAGTTCGGGCTCGCTCTACTTTTTTATCAACAACAAGCCCGGCGTTACCAGAGCAGGGAGGTCAGGGCAAAGGCGTACAATGTGCGTCAACTCGTCTTATGACTCCCGGAGAAGCAGAAGCATAAACTGAAACCCAAGTGGGAGGGCCCTTACATATTTGACGAACTACTCACAGGAGGGGCTTATCGTCTTCGCAACCCGCCGGATAACCGCCTCGAACCAAACCCATGGAACGCAGCTCGTCTTCGGCGCTTTTACGGCTAGACCGGTGTTGTCATACTCTTTACCTTCCTCCTCCTTTTCTTCCCTTCTTTTCATATTTCCTTCCCTTCCACCTTGATTTTGCAGGTTCGGATTTCTTTTCCCAAATCTCTGCTCGGCTAAACCGAGCTCGTGTTAAGTTTTTCGGCATACATCCTCAAATGTTAAATCCGAACATAACACCTGGGGGCTTCTTCCCGAAGCCGATGATTATATATTTTAAGCATCTATTGTGTACGCACGTTTCCCTTGTCGATTTTTAAGACATGATATGCATCAATTAGAACTAAGATTTTTGCCAAGCTGGGTTGCCTTGCTCCTATGTTTACCCTCTACGTTCCTGATTGTTCGGTTAGAGGGTAAAGGGAGCACCTCTGCGATTGTTATGACCGGATCACCCGGATACGTACCTCAGACGGGTGAAGTCAAATGCTAGCTATCTTTAGCAGACAATTGGTCGGCTACGACGGAAGCAACAAATAAAAATTATGGTTTTTATCACCATTACTCGGGATTCTTTTCTCGAAAAAGCCATTAGTCGCATACTAGCAGTATACGGCCTTACTATCTATGATTTACGTCGCAGCCTGAAGGAAGGTACCGATAGAGGTACTATTTTCTTTGGAAGATTTTTCTTACGCTCAGCAGTAATATAACACATCTCCCTGTGCATTTTCTGTCTGTTCGCACCAAATGGCCGGATTGCGTGGTTCCACGAAAGAATTCCCTCTTATTGAAGGATACTCGATAAGGAACACTCCCAAGCTCGTGGAAAGGGATGTCGAAGCCGGTGGCCGGTTAAGACAAGGTTTACAACACAGACGGAGCAATTTTTGATTTACAGTACATGGTTACAAAAAATCACTCATTTGGCTGCTGGTCAAGATTGTCTATTAAGGCATCCAGGGTGCAATCTTCTTGCGAGAGACGAGCGGTGGGCATCACTTGGTCGTACACCAAATGAAGAGGCACTTCTTGCCCATCCGGCCCTGCTGGCCCAACCTGGGCCATATGCTCAGGGTTAAAGCCGGTATAACGGGTCTTGATCATCGCCCACTCCTCTCGTGCTCCTTCTCGGCAGGCCGATGTCTTCCATAGCTCGAACCGACTCCGGGCTCTTTTGAACCGATCAGCCAGTTCGGCCATCCCCTCCAGAGGCTTCTCGGCAGGCCATAGTGCTTTTATCATGCTCCTCATAGCCTTCCAAGCCCGCTCATGCACGGCGGACAGTTCCTTTAGAAGGCTCCCCCGGTAGGATCCAATCTCTTCTTCAGGCCGCCCGGTTAGGAGACCTATATATGAGACGAGGCATGTCCATTACAATTCATGTATTGGAGGTACCCTTCGGCATTATAATCACACTTACCGAACATGCCCCTCTGTAATTTCTGGTTCTCTTCTTGCGTCTGGGCCAATTGAGTCTTTAAACTCTCAATTTCTTCGGCCTGCTGCTTGTTTTCCGCCTGGAGACGTTTCTTCTCCTCAAGATTTCGTTGCAACGAAAGGCAGCCGGTGAGGGAGTCTGGGATTAAGGGGTCCTCAGGCCGCCGGCCTATTTCTCATGGGCCGGACTCATGGGCCGCACGATGAGCATGGAGTTGATCGAAGGCTCCGTCGCCAGGGAAAAGATCTCAGGAGCCGTGGCGTGTCTGTCAAGTTGAAGATAGTAGATTAGGCTTGTTTTTCCCTCCAGTGGGCAACCAACCATGTGTAACCCTAATGACCCCTGGTGTCTATATAAGCCGGAGGGTTTTAGATTATAGGGCAGAGAAACTCATCTAGGGTTTTAGCTAGTCGATCTCGAGGTACATCAACTCTATAATCTTCATACCATCAATATAATCGAGCAGGACGTAGGGTTTTACCTCCATAGGAGGGCCTGAACCTGGGTAAACGTCGTCTCCTTTGTCCCCTTGTTACCATCGATCCTAGACTCACAGCTCGGGACCCCCTACCCGAGATCCGCTGGTTTTGACACCGACATTGGTGCTTTCATTGAGAGTTCCGCTGTGATCACCAAAAGAATCAATGGCTCGCCTTCTCATAAGCTGTGGAGTCTACGGCCAGGATGCCTCTGTACCTGGACAGACCCCTGCGGGTGGCAGCGCCCTATCGTGTGTCGATCCGACTGACCAACTCGGCCAGATCGGAAGTTTCTTCCCCGGTCAAGAAATCAGATTCGGGAACCTAGAGTTCGCCGCTGATTCACGGGGAGAACTCGTTTGGATGAGACCCTCAACTCCCATGGAGAAGCCCGTAGAATCCGACGCCTTGACGCCGGAAGCATCGGGCGTCGCTTCCGAGGTGGCCTCTCCCCTCGGTCCGTCTAGAACGCCCAACCCTGTTGATACGCCCGGATCCGTCGCGGCCGAACATGACCCGGATTCGCCTTCGAGCGATCCTGGGACCACGGCATCGCAGATCGGCCCCGTGTGCTTCGGCAACACCTACTCCGCCGACATCTCGTCCTTGAACGAGCTACTGGATCGGATTCGAACCATTGGTCTGGCCGACCACCACCAGACCCCGGTCTATGACCGGATCGGGCTTAAACCCGATGACAGGGAGATTCGCACTCCCTAGGTCACTCACTTAGTCGCCACCGTCGAGTGCCCGACCGGAGGCTCGTCCCCCCAACAACCAAAACTAAAAACAGTTTATATCCGAGTCTCCGATCATCAAGATCTCTCGGGTAACCCAGACTCGGGAATTCGCTCTAGAAATTGTTCGGGATCGATCCCCGATCTTGCGCGCAACCCGAGCCCTACGCCGAACGCCGTGATTCTGGACTCACATCACGGCACAGAGTTAAAAAATTTCCCACCCGCCACCCAAGTCGAGCACTCGTGCATCGCAGGAGAGTCCAAGTCTTCGGACTTACGGGACGTCAAACAATTACCAGGGGAGTCGGTTCACCACTTTTGGGCCACACTCCTCCTCGTCAGAGACAGGGTACTAGGCTCTGGTGTCCAGGAGATAATGGCAACTTTCAGTCGCAATTGTCATGATGAAGGGATCCTCAATGCCCTATCCTGGTGACACATTCGCAGCTTCACCGAGCTATCGGACCTGGTACAAAAATACTGTGCCATGGAGAGCACCTGGCAAGCCGAACGGCTACTCGCGGAACCAGACTTTACCGAACACCCTAGAGGAGATCGGAAAAAGAGGATACCCCCGAAGCGGCTAGCCGAACACGAACCCGCTGAAAAGAGAAATAGACCCCCTAGGGGGGCCAAAACCGTCCTTGACGGACTGTTGGACAAGCCATGCCCTATACATTCTGTATTGCTGAACACAAACCCGACTCACAGCCTTAGAGCTTGCTGGGTCATCAGGCAGGTCGCAAAAAGTGGAGAGGCCATCCTCGAGGACCAACTGCCGAACAGGCGCTCCACAATGCCACCAAAATACAATGCAGAAGTCCTGACGATCTACGAAATGTTCCCCTCTAGGAGCAGGAGGAAAAGAGCTCTTAGAGAACCCGAACAGGTTTACCATGTGGCGGCAGCAAGTCCATGGGCAGACACACCAATCACCTTCCGAGACACTGACCAACCAACCATCCTTCCCGGTCAAACACCGGCCGCACTGGTCCTAAACCCTATCGTCGATGGTTTCAGGCTACAGAAGGTGCTAATGGATGGTGACAGTGGTTTAAACCTCATCTATGAAGACACCCTGGAAAAAATGCAGTTCGACCGGTCTCTCATCGAGCATAGCAAGACAACCTTCCGGGGGATCATCCCTGGGAAAGAGGCGCGTTGTTCAGGACGTGTCACCCTTGACGTAGTGTTCGGCACGCCCGACAAATACCGATCCAAAGAACTTCTCTTCCATATCGTGCCCTTCCCCAGTGGCTACCATGCTCTATTGGGGTGTGACACCTTCACAAAATTCCAGGCTATACCCCATTACGGGTATATGAAGCTCAAGATGCCAGGCCCAAACGGGGTAATCACAATCGCCAGTGATCCGAGTATAGCCCTTCGAGCCGAAAACAAAACAGCAGCGCTCGCCCTCGAGGCACTAGCCGAGACCTTTGCTGCAGAGGAATTGACCGCACTCCGGTCAACCGTACACAAGGACGATGTGATCCTTAGTAAAAGGCCCAAACTCATGTCCTTTAAACCTGCAAAAGAAATTGTTAAATTTTAGGTACACCCAACGGACCCTAGTAAAACAGCGTCCATCGGAGCTCAGCTGGACCCCATGGTGGACGAAGCGCTGCGAGCATTCTTACAAGAAAATTGGGACATCTTCGCTTGGCATCCTTCCGATATGCCAGGAATCCCACGACGGCTGGCAGAACATAGTCTGAATATAATCCCAGGCTTTAAGCCCGTCAAGCAGATTCTGCGCCGCTTTTCCGAGCCTAAACGACAAGCTATGGGTGAACAACTAGCCAAATTGCTAGAGGCCGGATTCATACGGGAGATCAAACACCCCGAATGGTTGGCAAATCTGGTGATGGTACCGAAGAAAGATAAATCCTGGCGGCTGTGCGTCGACTTCAAAGACCTTAACAAGGCCTGCCCTAAGGACTCTTTCCCCCTACCATGCATAGACCAGATTATTGACGCCACAGCCGGACATGATTCACTGTGTTTCCTTGACGCTTACTCCGGATACCATCAGATCAAAATGAAGGAATCCGATCAAGATGCAACCGGATTCATCACCCCATACGGGCCATTCTGCTTCAACACAATGCCTTTTGGGCTAAAAAACGCTGGGGCTACATACCAGCGCATGATCCAGACCTATCTCGAAAAACAGGTTGGCAAAACAGTCGAGGCATACGTGGATGATGTGGTCATTAAAACCAAACACGTCAGCCAGTTGATCGACGACCTAAGGCAAACCTTTGCCAGCTTACGCGAGTACGATATACGACTTAATCCGGAGAAATGTGTCTTCGGAGTCCCTGCTGGTAAACTGCTCGGATTCATTGTTTCCCATAGAGTAATAGAAGCGAATCTGGCTAAGATGTGCGCTCTATCGGAACTTGCAATTCCCACAGAGGTCAAGCATGTCCAAAAATTGGCGGGTTGCATGGCGGCGTTAAGCTGCTTTATCTCCCGTCTCCGTGAAAAGGCATTACTGCTCTACAGGTTGCTGAAACAGACCAACAATTTCGTATGGACCGATGAAGCAGCTGCCGCGTTAGAGGAAATTAAAACACTACTGGCAAGCAACCCCATACTCACAGCACCAGGCGCCGGTGAACCAATGTTATTGTACATATCGGCCACCAACCAAGTGGTTAGCGCAGTGCTCGTCGTCGAACGAGAGGAGGAGGGTCACAAATTTCGGATATAGAAGTCGGTCTACTATGTGTCAGAAGTACTAACGCAATGCAAGTCCAGATACCCACATTACCAGAAGATAGCCGATACAGTATTTATGGCATCGCGAAAACTAAGACACTACTTTCAAGAGTGTTCGGTCACGATGGCCTCCGAAGTACCCCTGAATGATATAATCAATAACAGGGACGCCACCGGCCGCATAGCCAAACGGGCCATTGAACTCCTTCCTTCCGAAATCGCCTACAAGCCACGACGAGCTATTAAATCTCAGGTTCTGGTAGATTTCCTCGTTGAATGGACGGAGGCCGAGCTCCCCAGGGAATATAGCACATACTCCCATTGGACGATGTACTTCGACAGATCCAAAACACTGGCCGGACTAGGGGCTGGAGTTATTCTCACATCCCCCACAGGCGTCAACGTCCGATACGTGTTACAAATCATGTATGCCGATTCCAACAACGCGGCCGAGTACGAAGCACTTTTGCATGGTCTTCGGATGGTAGCTTCAATGGGTATACAAGGGCTGGAGGTATGGGGAGACTCCAACTTGGCCATCTCTCAAATCAACGGCGAATTCGATGCCAACAACCTGAAGATGGCGGCTTACAGAAACGTCGTTCTTAAAATATCCGCACGGTTCGAGGGGCTGGAATTCCACCACGTCACTAGAGACAACAACCAGGCCGCTGACATACTGGCCCGTATGGGGGCCAAACGCGACCACGTCCCAAAAAACATCTTCCTTGAACGGCTCTTCAAGCCATCGGTTGTTTGGCAGGACGACGATAAGGGCGTCGGATCCATCTGCGTGGAAGAGGTTGTGCACCCTATAAGCGAAGAAGACAATCAAATCATCGGCGGCTCCATAATGGACGAAACGCCTTCAGCTCATGAGGTCATGGTAGTAATTGCACCATGGACCGAGCCCTTCCTCGCCTACCTTCTTCGCCAAGAACTCCCCGATGACCAGACAGAGGCGAGACGCATAATTCCGCGATCCAAGGCCTATAAAGTCCACGAGGGTGAGTTATACAAGAAAAGCACCACCGGAGTACTCCAACGGTGCATATCTGAGGAAGAAGGAAGGCAGCTTTTGGCTGAAATCCATGCATGAATGGGCGGCCATCATGCCGCGGCAAGGGCCTTAGTAAGCAAGGCCTTCCGGGCTGGTTTCTTCTGGCCCACCACTCGAGCGGATGCCCAGTCGCTTGTCCAATACTGCGTGGGATGCCAACTTTTTGCAAATCAAAGTCACATGCCCCCAATGGCTCTTCGGAGTATTCCGATCACTTGGCCTTTTGCGGTCTGGGGGCTGGACATGGTCGGACCACTTAAAGGGGGGACCCAAAAAAAATACCTACTGGTCATGGTGGACAAGTTCACCAAATGGATCGAAGCAAAACCTGTCAAATCAGCCAAGTCCGGACCAGTAATCGACTTTATATCCGGCGTGGTACACCGTTACGGTGTCCCCCACAGTATAATAACGGACAATGGATCCAACTTCACCGCCCAAGAGGTGAAAGACTGGTGTACAAAGATGGGCATCAAGCTCGATTACACGTCAGTATATCACCCACAGACTAATGGACAAGTCGAACGGGCCAATGGCCTCCCCATGAGTGGTATTAAACCTCGTCTGGTCCGATCTTTTCATGAGTCCGACTGCCATTGGGTGGAGGAGCTCAACTCCGTCCTATGGGGCCTACGTACCACCCCGAATCGATCAACGGGATACACACCGTTCTTCATGGTCTACGGGGTAGAAGCAGTCCTTCCCTGTGATATAATTCACGATGCACCAAGGGTGCGCATGTATGAAGAAAAGGAGGCCGAGTTAGATCGGCATGATGACTTAGACGCCTTGGAAGGAGAGCGCGACATAGCTCGGGCTCGCTCTACCTTTTATCAACAGCAGGCCCGACATTACAGAGCAGGGAGGTCAGGGCGAAAGCGTATAATGTGGGTTAACTCGTCTTACGGCTCTCCGAGAAGCAGAAGCATAAGCTCAATCCCAAATGGGAGGGCTCCTTCATAATCGACGAAGTACTCGCAGGAGAGACTTATCGTCTTCAAAGGTCGGCAGATAACCGCCTCGAACCACACCCATGGAACGCAGCTCGTCTTCGGCGTTTTTACGGCTAGACCGGTGTCGTCACACTTTTTACCCTCCTTTTTCTTTTTCTTTTTTCTTTTCATTTTCCTTCCCTGCCAACTTGATTTTTGGCAGGTTCGGACTTTTTCTCTCCCCAAAGTCTATGTTCGGCTAAACCGAGCTCGTGTTAAGTTTTTCGGCATACATCCTCAAATGTTAGACCCGAACAAAACACCTGGGGGCTTCTTCCCGAAGCCGATGACCATACATTTTGAGCATCTATTCACATCTCCTGTGTATGCATGTTTCCTTTGTCGATTTTTAAGCCATTAAATGCATCAATTCGAACTAAGATTTTTGCCAAGCTGGGTTGCCTCGCTCCTGTGTTGACCCTCTACGTTCCCGATTGTTCGGCTGGAGGGTAAACGGAGCACCTCTGCGATTGCTACGACCGGGTTATCTGGATACGTACCTCAGACGGGTGAAGCCAAAAGCTAGCTATCTTTAGTAGAAAATTGGTCGGCTACGACGGAAGCAACAAATATATGATGGTTGTTATTACCATTACATTGGCTTCTTCTCTCAAAATGGCCATTAGTCGCATACTAACAATATACGGCCTCACTATCCACGATTTACGTAACAACCTAAAGAAAGACACCGATAGAGGTACTATTTTCTTTGGAAGATGTTTCTTACGCTAAGCAGTAATATAACATATCTCCCTGTGCATCTACTGTCTGTTCGCACCAAATGACCGGATTGCCTGGTTCCTCGAAAGAATTCCCTTTATCAAGGGATATTTTATAAGGAACACTCCCGCGCTCTTAGCGCGAGAGGTTGAAGCCGATGGCCGGTTAAGACAAAGTTCACAGCACAGACGGAGCAATTTTTCGATTTAAAGTAAATAGTTACATTGAATAAAACATCTGGCTGCCGGTCAAGATTGTCTATCAAGGCATCCAGGGCGCAATCTTCTTGCGAGAGACGAGCGGCAGGCATCACTTGGTCGTACAGCAAGTGAAGCGACACTTCTTGCCCATCAGGTCCCGCTGGCCCAACCCGAGCCATATGCTCGGGGTTAAGACCGGTGTATCGAGTCTTGATCATCGCCCACGCCTCTCTTGCTCCCTCCCGGCAAGAAGATGTCTTCCACAGCTCGAACCGACTCCGGGCTCCCTTGAACCGATCAGCTAGTTTGGTCATCCCTTCCGGAGGCTTCTCGGCAGGCCATAGCGCTTTTATCATGCTCCTCATACCCTTCCGAGCCCACTCATGAATGGCGGACAGTTCCTTCAGAAGGCTCCCCCAGTAGGATCCGATCTCATCTTCAGGACGCCCGGTTAGGAGACCTATACATAAGACAAGGCATGTACATTAAACTTTATGTTGGAAAAACACCCTTTCGACGTCACAGTCACACTTACCGAACATGCCCCTCTATAATTTCTGGTTCTCTTCTTGGGTCCGGGCCAATTGAGTCTTTAAATGCTCAATTTCGTCGGCCTGCTGCTTGTTTTCCACCTGGAGGTGTTTCTTCTCCTCTAGGTTTCTTTGCAACGAAAGGCATCCGGCCTCATGCTGGGACTCGGCGTACCTCTGAGATTCTCGAGCTGCATCTAAATATTTTTGCAATTGCCCTATAGATTCAGCTGCTAAAAAGTACCCTCGCGTCAGCATGGAATTATGTACTAAGATCAGCAGTATGGATATACTCACCATGCGCCTCCCGGGTAAAATTCTTCACTTGTTCAAGTTCAGCCTTCACGGCTTCCACCTATGTTCGGCTCGCCTCCAATTCATTGACTAGTTGCTCGTTCTGCTGCCTTGAGGCCTGTATCATCCACAAAACAATATGCGGATCCTTAACTCGGTCGTCCCGACCAATTCAAGGCTCAGGGGCTACTGGGTTCACATAAATGTTTGGATTCTCAAAATCAATCACTTACCTTCAGACTGGATGATATCAGTTTCACGGTTTCTCCAAGCCCAGCTCGGGCAGCTCTGATGTGCGCGTCCACCGAGCATAGAGCATTGAACTCTTGTTCGGAAAATAGCGGGTCGCGCAGGGCTTCGCGTCGCCGCCGGTGGATCATTGCACTTTCAACTTCGGATTTAGTGACTGAAACCGCGTCCTCAGAATCTTCGGGGGCCGGATTAACCACAGGGGCCTCCGTGGCAGGTTCGGCATGAGCAGAGGATCTTGACTCATGAGTATTGTCAGGCATTTCGGCAACGTCCTCGACAGAAGATGGTTGTTCTTGTTTCCTGAGTATTTCGACATAATAGCAATAGATTAAGTGGCCGAACAAAGTACCTTTGGGATGAACGAGTGGTCGGCGCCGTCTCAACGGCCGGCTCACGTAAAGGAGTCCTGTTAATGCCCGGTCCAGGCATCGCTGCTGCGGCCAACGTTTGTCGCGAGGACCTACGACGCTTGGGAGCGGAGACCGGTACATTTGGGTCGGTGGAAGGCGTTCTACTTTTACGAGAAGGATTTTTCTTTTTGCCTATGGTGGAGGAAGGGAGTGATCCGGGGTGATCGGTTATGATAGCTGATGTCTACTAAGCAACCTTCTTCTTGTAGAGTCGTGTTGGGCCTCCTAGCGCAGAGTTTTGTAGGACAGTAGCAAATTTCCCTCAAGTGGATGACCTGAGGTTTATCAATCCGTGGGAGGCGTAGGATGAAGATGGTCTCTCTCAAACAACCCCGCAACCAAATAACAAAGAGTCTCTTGTGTCCCCAACACACCCAATACAATGGTAAATTGTATAGGTGCACTAGTTAGGCGAAGAGATGGTGATAGAAGTGTAATATGGATGGTAGATATAGGTTTTTGTAATCTGAAAATATAAAAACAGCAAGGTAGCAAGTAACAAAAGTGAGAAGAAACGGTTTTGCAATGCTTAGAAACAAGGCCTAGGGTTCATACTTTCACTAGTGCATGTTCTCTCAACAATAATAACATAGTTGAATCATAGGTAAATCCCTCACGTGCGACAAAGAGTTCACTCCAAAGTCACAAATAGCGGAGAACAAACGAAGAAATTATTGTAGGGTACAAAACCACCTCAAAGTTATCTTTTTCGATCAATCTTATGAGCTATCCCTATAAGTGTCACGAACAGCCCTAGAGTTCATACTAAAATAACACCTTAAGATACACATCAACCAAAACCCTAATGTCACGTAGATACTCCAATGTCACCTCGAGTACCCGTGGGTTTGATTATACGATATGCATCACATAATTTCGGATTCATCATGTTCAATCCAACACAAAGAACTTTAAAGAGTGCCCCAAAGTTTCTATCGGAGAGTCAAGACGAAAACATGTGCCAACCCATATGCATAGATTCCCAAGGCTACGAAACCCGCAAGTTGATCACCAAAACATACATCAAGTGGATCAATAGAACATCCCATTGTCACCACGGATATCCCATCGCAAGACATACATCAAGTGTTCTCAAATCCTTTAAAGACTCAATCCGATAAGAAAACTTCAAAGGGAAAACTCAATTCATCACAAGAAGATAGAGAGGGGAAAACTACATATGATTCATCTATATCAATAAAGCTCGCGGTACATCAAGATCATGTCATCTCAAGAACACGAGAGAGAGAGAGATCAAACACACACTACTAGAAAAACGGCTATAGCTAATATGGACATTAATGGCGCACCATGTATGTGGTGCGCCACTTTTATATAGCAGTGGCGCACCAGATATGGGTGCGCCATTAATGTCCATATTACTAATGGCGCACCTGTTGTGTGGTGCGCCACTGCTAAGTTTCTCCTGGGTACACCCCCCCTCCCCAGACTTACTAGTGGCGCACCGGGGTGTGGTGCGCCATTACTAGTTTTAAATAGTAATGGCGCACCACAGCCCGGTGCGCCACTACTAACTATTTTTTTTTCAATTTTTTTTTTCAAAACTAGTAATGGCGCACCGTGGTGTGGTGCGCCATTACTAGTTAAAACTAGTAATGGCGCACCACACCACGGTGCGCCACTATTAAGTTTGACCAAGGTTTGACCCATCTCCTAGACATATCAATGGCGCACTACGTATAGATGCGCCACTGCTATTTCATGTAACAATGGCGCACCTACACGAAGTGCGCCATTGATATGCCAGCCACCACCTACCACACACACACACACACACACACACCCCCACACACATCCCCTCTCTCTCTCCCCCACGACTCCTCGCCGATGACGCCAGAAACGCTGGCCGTTTCCGGCGAGACCCGGCGGCGCGCAGCACGCCCTCTTCCTCCCCTCCCCCCGCGCCTTCCTCCCATCTGGCCAGATCCGGTGCTCGCGGCCTCCAGCCTCGCCCGCGGCTAGGGTTTCGCCCCCTATCCATTTTTCTGGAGGTCGGCCATGGCGCGGGCGGGCCGAGCACCGGCAATGAGGGCACCGGATCCGGGGGCAGGGCCCCCTTCTCCTCACGCTACAGCCGCCCGCCTCCTCCTGCTCGAGGAGGAGGAGCAGGAGCAGGTGGGGCGCACCTAGCCCCCAAGGTCGCCGCCGTCGAGGGCTTCTACGACTTGGACCTCGACCTCCACGGCGCCGTCGTCCAGCAACTCGAGGTCAAGGTGCCCCCCTTCTCTGTTTGATTCGATCCGGCAGCCGTGGATGTGGATGTGGATGTGGGTTCCTCACGCCTCTCTATTTGCTCTGTTCGTGATGTGCTGCAGGAGAAGTCAACTCACGTGATGTGCCCATCCATGGAGAGGAGCAGCAGCAGCTCAAGGTCGATTTTCTCCTCCACGTCTCCCTCCACTCCTCTCTCGTTTTGAAATCCTAGGCTGGGTTGGGTTCCCTCATGTGCTTGCTTGCTGCCCTATTTGCTTGCTTGCTGCTGCTCTTACTCATGGCCGTCCATATTAGCTAGGGTTCATGCTTAGGCAGCCTATGGTGGTCACTATTTTTCTCATGTGATTCAACTCTACAAATACTCTGCCTGTTTAAAATCTGAAACAAATTGCTTGGTTTGCTGCTGGTCTGCTGGTCTGAATCCACTCACATGCTTGACTGAATTCAACTTGGTGCTATTGCTGTCACACCCTAGTGCTGAATGAGATAAACATCGCTGCATTGTTTGCCAATTCGTTCATTTGCTTGCTTGCTGCCTCAAAAATAAATTCACTAGAGTTTAATTTAGTTGCATGCCTCTTGGAATCTTGTTGAGTGCTACTGCTGCCATAAAGCATACATGCTCTACTTCTGAGATAAGCTTTATAATTTATTTATGATTGCACATCCTAGCTAGTATGCCATCATTAGCATGAACCCTGTCATAAGTTACATGCCTATTAATTAATTATCCTTGTTTTCTTGCTGGTGCTTCTCTATTGAACCATTGGTTTCATCAAGAAATCTGGGAGTACCCTTTTCTTTCACAAAAATATAACTTTTGTACTAAGATTGTTTCAAGTTACTTGGGTGAAGAAGGACGTGAAGAAGTTACCCATCCTAGCTTATTGTTCTCTTTCATTGTCGCTGCTTATCTTTTTTTGTTTACTTGCTGACTGCACAGATATGCATGGAGAAGAAGACCATCCTCTCCGTTGACGACACTTGTGCTGTGCTGTGGTAAAAATTCAGAGACCAACACTTGTAGCAGCAGCTCTCAAGGTGCAGACCATGTTTTTGCTGAAATTTTTGTCAAGTGTGTGATATGTTATATTAGTGGATAGTCTCTACTTCGATCCTTTTTTACCAAGTGTCAGTCCTGTGGTGTTGTGTTGCTGATAAGAAGTGTGACCTATTCCCATGTGTCGTGTTGTGCTGCGCGTAGTGAAGATAGTAAGTAATATGATGGCTTGATTGATGCGCTTTGCTTTACCAGATTTACACGTTGCACCGACGTGTTTTAATCACACAGGATTTTTTTATGCGTCAGAACTATTGTTGATCTTCAGGTGCACAGCAGTGACATTTTGGTGCTTGTTTTGATGCGTTAAAACTGTTGTTACTCATGTTTGCAACTTAATTTTTTTTCCTTTTGTTTGCAGGCGCCACTTGGTCTGCTGCAGGACAGGGTGACACACTTCTTGATGCAGGTCGACTGCTAGTTGTTGATGCAGCATCTCCGACCTCCTGCCGACTGCCTGCAGGTATGCCCTTCGGCCCGTCCTTCCCCATTATCAACTGGATTATTGGGAGGCTGATGCCTGCCTTCTCAACTCAATTCCTTGCTCACCCCGTAATTATGAGTGAATAATCTCTCCTTTTTGTTTGTGTTTGTGCAGCAGAACTCTGCCCTACATGGATGCAGCATCGGCAGCTGGCTCACCAAGCCGCAGAGACCGTACGATCTATTTCCGAGGTCTCCACAAACCCCTCCTCTAATTTTCCTAGCAGGATGCTTGTGCAATAGACTCTGAAACATCCTGCATTGGCCTCAAAATAATATGCATATGTTTATTAGTACATTGATGAATAAGGCTGCTGAAAAATCAAATTCGGGTGTTTTGGTTGTGCATATGTTCAGTTATCCCATGTCATCTACCTGATTGTATTATTGTGCAGAACTACAACAAGAATAATTTGTGCTTTCAAAAGAAGATTCATTTTGCTGCAAGTTTGCCCATGTCATGTATGGATTTGTTTTACAATGATTGGACGTAATTTAGGTCAGTGATAAATCATCTCATGTAACTAGACTGCCAAAGTGAGAAGCAATATATTAGTTGCTACTGGTGATGAATTCTGTTTGGTATCCTATTGTGTTCATGCTGCTCTGTTGGCGAATTTCATGCTGATCCTTGTGTGTTGTAGGAGAACATACCCCTGGAGGAGGTGCAACCACCACTGACGAGGTGCAGCAGCGCCTCCAAATCTTCGGGCACAACAAGCAGCTACAGGAGAATGGGGTCTCTACATTGTTTATCTGCGCTCTGCGTTCCCCCGACTGGTGGATGCTAAACTGAGTTTTTTTCTCTTTTGGTTTGATATGTGCAGTAAAGCAAGTTCCTCAAATTCTCGAATAATTAAGTTCTTCTCATGTAAAAAGCTAGAATTTTCTTTTATTTCCTTGTAATTTTTCTTTTATTGGATACTTGTAAAGACATTGTAATATTCTTACTATAATAAAAATTATGATTCTATTTCATTTTTTGTTTTTAAATTATTTTTCCTTATAGGTTGTTTTCTGTAAATTTGGATTTTTTTTTGTTTTCCAAATACATTACTAGTGGCGCATTTCAGCCCTTATTAGTGGCGCACCTTCCTTTATTACTAGTGGCGCACCTATAAGGCTATTAGTGGCGCACCTAGAGGGAATACCAGTGGAGCACCTAATGGTTAGTAGTGGCGCACCTGGTGGTGCGCCACTACTATCTGGATTACTAATGGCGCACCAGAGGTGCGCCATTACTATCTGTTACTAGTGGCGTGTTAATAGTGGCGCACCTATAGTGCGCCATTACTAACGAAAACAGGTGCGCCACTAATAGGGCTTTTTCTAGTAGTGACATAGCTACTGGTACATACCCTCAGCCCCGAGGGTGAACTACTCCCTCCTCATCATGGAGACCGTTGGGATGATGAAGATGGCCTCCGGTGATGTTCTCCCCCTCCGGCAGGGTGCCGGAACGGGCTCCCGATTGGTTTTTCGTGGCTCTGGAGGCTTGCGGCGGGGGAACTCCCGATCTAGGTTTGTTTCTGGGGGTTTCTCGATTTATAGGAGTTTTTGGCGTCGGTCTCACGTCAAGGCGGTGCCCGAGGGCCCCACAAGCTAGGGGGCCCGCCCTAGGGGGGGTGCACCCCCCAGGTTTGTGGCCTCCTCGGTCACTTCCTGGTCCAACTTTTTGCTCCAGTATTTTTTATATTTTCCAAAAATATTCTCCGTAAATTTTCAGCCCATTCCGAGAACTTTTATTTCTGCACAAAAACAACACCATGGTAGCTCTGCTGAAAACAGCGTCAATCCGGGTTAGTTCTAATAAAATCATACCAAAATCATATAAAATCATTGTAAACATGGCATGAATACTTCATAAATTATAGATACGTTGGAGACGTATCAGCATCCCCAAGCTTAATTCCTGCTCGTCCTCGAGTAGGTAAATGATAAAAGAAATAATTTATGAAGTGTGAATGCTAGCTACATTTTTATCATATTCTTTTCTTCTTTGTATAGCATGGACATTTGGACTTGTAAATGATTCAAAGCAATAGTCTAGTTTTAACATAATGACTTCAATACTCAAGCATGTCAACAAACAACCATGTCTTTCAAAATATCAACACTAAATAATGTTATCCCTAGCCCATCATGCTCAATCATTGATCCATTCATGAAACACACTCAAATGTTAGCTATGCCCAATGCTCAAGTACGATCATAGTGCCCCCTAGTTAGAGCTTATAAGAGAAGATGGAGACTCAAAGCAAAATAAAAATTGCATAAAGTAAATAGATAGGCCCTTCGTAGTGGGAAGTAGGGATTTGTAGAGGTGCCAGAGCTCAAGGTTTAAATTGAGAGAGAAAAATATTTTGAGTGGCATGCTTTTCCTGTCAACGAAAACGACAAAGTAGCTCACAATACTTTCCATGCTAGATACATTATAGGCGGTTCCCAAATAGAATGGTAAAGTTTTTACTCCCCCTCCACCAATCAATCACACTCCACGGCGAGCCGAATCCACGGGTACCGTCCATACAAACAACAATCCTGGGGGAGTTTTGTTTCATTATATTTTGATTTGATTTTTGAGCATGGAACTGGGCATCCCGAATACCAGCCACTTTCTCGTGAATGATAGTGAATCAACACATATCGTGAGAATAACACACCAAGCATGGAAAAATATTGGATACTCCCCACCGTTTCATGAGCGGTACGGGCACACAAAAGAGAAAATTTATTTTGAAAATTTAGAGATGGCACATACAAATTTGCTTGGAACGGCATGGAAATACTGCGTATAGGTAGGTATGGTGGACTCATAAGGCAAAACTTGGTTTAATGATTTTGGATGCACAAGTAGTATTTCTACTTAGTACAAATGAAGGCTAGCAAATAGATTGGGAAGCAACCAAACCAAGAAACGAAAATTCACATAAGAGAGCATTGAGTCATAACTAACACCGAATAATGCACCACAAGTAGGATATAACTTCATTGCATAACTATTGACATTCGTGCATGCATAGGGAATCACAAACCTTAACACCAATATTCCTACTAAGCATAATTACTCACTAACATGACTCACATATTACTATCATCATGTTTCAAAACTATTACAAGGAATCAAGTTTAATTTGTCCAATGATCTTCATGAAAGTTTTTATTATATCCTCATTGTATATCTATCACCTTGGGGCTAGTTTCATATATTGCCATTGATTTTTGGCAAGCTCAAACAATTTTAAATGAAGCACATGAGCATAAAGATTTCATCCCTCAAAAAGGTATAAGTGAAGCATGAGAGGAAATGACAAGCTACTCTCAAAAGATACAAGTGAAGATCAATAAGTAGTCAAACAATTAAGTAGCTATGTGAGGACTCTCTCTCTCTCTCAATAAATATTTTCAGATCTGAGTATTTTATTCAAACAGCAAACTAAACAAAAATAGAACTCCAAGAATAGCACGCATAATGTGAACGAATAAAAATGTAGGCTCAACATAGGCTAACCGATAATTGTTGATGAAGAGAGGCGGGATGCGTAGCATCAACAAGCTTAGATGCTTGAGACTTCTTGAAATATTTACTTGGGGTGCCTTGGGCATCCCCAAGCTTGAGCTTTTGTATCTCGTTCAATCCTCTCATATCATGGTTTCACCTATTCTCAAAAACTTCATCCACACAAAACTTGAAAAGAACTCGTGAGATAGGTTAGTGCACATAATAATAAATCAACTCTTTATGTACTGCCAAGACAAGTTGCACAATAATTTTCAAACATCATCTACTGTTTACTATCATTTCCACAATTTATATCTACCAATATAGGCTATGGAAACTATAGGATAAGTAGATAACAAAACTATGAAAGCAATCTGTCCAAACAGAACAGTCTGTAGAAATCTATTAAACCAGTGTAATTCTGTAACTCAAAAAATTATGAAAACTTAGGACATGCTATAAAATTTATATGACATCACTGTGTAAAAATTTCAGAAACTTTCCACATTCCAGTAAAATATGAAAATTCAAACACTACAGACAAAGTTTCTGTTTTTACACAGCACATATCAAAACATGCAATGCAAGCATCCTAATGCAATTCTTGGAACTTTTTATTGAAAAATAAGATTAAAAATAACTCCTAACAGAGAACAACAAAATAATATGACGCTCCAAGCAAAACTCATATCATGTGACGAATAAAAATATAGCTCCAAGTAAGATATACCGATAATGTTGAAGACGAAAGAGGGGATGCCTTCCCGGGCATCCCCAAGCTTAGGCACTTGAGTCTTCCTTGGATATTACCTTGGGGGTGCCTTGGGCATCCCCAAGCTTAGGTTCTTGTCACTCCTTATTCTCCTCATATCGGTGTCTCACCCAAAACTTGAAAACTTCAATCACACAAAACTTAACGAAACTTCGTGAGATGGGTTAGTATAATAAACAAAGATCATTCACTTGGGTACTGTAAAGACAAGATTCATAATTTTTTCCACATGATACCTACTGTATTATATTATTCCCATAATTTATACCACTAAATATAAGCTATGTAAACAGTAAAAGAAGCAAACTATGCATGCAAAACAGAATCTGTCAAAAATAGAACAGTCTGTGAAGATCTGTAGTGTAACCATACTTCCCTGTCTCTAAAAATTCTGAAAAATTAGGAAAACCTGAAGAATTTGTATATCAAGACTGTGTAAAAATTTCAGATCATTATAACGCTCCAGTAAAAAATGAAAATTGTTGTACTGGAGTCAAAAGTTTCTGTTTTGGTTCAGCATCAATTCTACTCATCTTGTGAGTCATCCCAAAGGCTTTACTTTGCACTTTATTGAAATAAAAGACACAAAACATGATTACTACAGTATATTAATCATGTGAACACACCAAAACATAAAGTATAAGTGTTGGGTTGTCTCCCAACAAGCGCTTTTCTTTAATGCCTTTTAGCTAGGCATGATGCTTTCAATGATGCTCGTATAGGAATAGTAATTGAAACATGCAAAAGAGCATCATGAATCTCATGACAAGTGACAAGCACATTTAATTCTAACCCACTTCCTATGCATAGGGATTTTGTGAGCAAACAATTTATGGGAGCAAGAATCAACTAGCATAGGAAGGCAAAACAAGCATAACTTCAAAACTTTAAACACATAGAGAGGAAACTTGATATTATTGCAATTCCTACAAGCATATGTTCCTCCCTCATAATAATTTTTAGTAGAATCATGAAGGAATTTCACAACATAATCAGCACATAAAGCATTCTTTTCATGATCAACAAGCATATAAATTTTACTACTCTCCACACAAGAAAATTTCTTCTCATCAATAGTAGTGGGAGCAAACTCAACAAAATAACTATCATGTGAAGCATAATCCAATTGAAAATTAAAATCATGATGACAAGTTTCATGGTTATCATTATTCTTTATAGCATCCATGTCATCATCATAATCATCATAGATAGGAGGCATGCTTTCATCATAATAAATTTGCTCATCAAAACTTGGGGGACCAAACATATCATCTTCATCAAACATAGCATCCCCAAGCTTGTAGCTTTGCATATCATTAGCATCATGAATATTCAAGGAATTCATACTAACCACATTGCAATCATGCTCATCACTCAAAGATTTAGTGCCAAACATTTTAATAACTTCTTCTTCTAACACTTGAGCACAATTTTCCTTTCCCTCATTTTCACGAAAGACATTAAAAAGATGAAGCATATGAGGCAATCTCAATTCCATTTTTTTGTAGTTTTCTTTTATAAAACCAAACTAGTGAAAAACAAGAAACTAAAGATTTAATTGCAAGATCTAAAGATATACCTTCAAGCACTCACCTCCCCGGCAATGGCGCCAGAAAAGAGCTTGATGTCTACTACGCAACCTTCTTCTTGTAGACTCGTGTTGGGACTCCAAGCGCAGAGTTTTGTAGGACAGTAGCAAATTTCCCTCAAGTGGATGACCTAAGGTTTATCAATCCGTGGGAGGTGTAGGATGAAGATGGTCTCTCTCAAACAACCCTGCAACCAAATAACAAAGAGTCTCTTGTGTCCCCAACACACCCAATACAATGGTAAATAGTATAGGTGCACTAGTTAGGGGAAGAGATGGTGATACAAGTGTAATATGGATGGTAGATATAGGTTTTTGTAATCTGAAAATATAAAAACAGCAAGGTAGCAAGTAACAAAAGTGAGCACAAACGGTATTGCAATGCTTAGAAACAAGGACTAGGGTTCATACTTTCACTAGTGCAAGTTCTCTCAACAATAATGACATAGTTGAATCATATATAAATCCCTCACGTGCGACAAAGAGTTCACTCCAAAGTCACAAATAGCGGAGAACAAACGAAGAAATTATTGTAGGGTACGAAACCACCTCAAAGTTACCTTTTCCGATCAATCTTATGAGCTATCCCTATAAGTGTCACGAACAGCCCTAGAGTTCGTAATAAAATAACACCTTAAGATACACATCAACCAAAACCCTAATGTCACGTAGATACTCCAATGTCACCTCGAGTACCCGTGGGTTTGATTATACGATATGCATCACATAATTTCAGATTCATCATGTTCAATCCAGCACAAAGAACTTTAAAGAGTGCCCCAAAGTTTCTACCGAAGAGTCAAGACGAAAACATGTGCCAACCCATATGCATAGATTCCCAAGGACACGGAACCCGCAAGTTGATCACCAAAACATACATCAAGTGGATCAATAGAATATCCCATTGTCACCACAGATATCCCATCGCAAGACATGCATCAAGTGTTCTCAAATCCTTTAAAGACCCAATCCGATAAGAAAATTTCAAAGGGAAAACTCAATTCATCACAAGAAGATAGAGAGGGGAAAACTCCATATGATTCATCTATATCAATAAAGCTTGCGGTACATCAAGATCGTGTCATCTCAAGAACACGAGAGAGAGAGATCAAACACATAGCTACTGGTACATACCCTCAGCCCTGAGGGTGAACTACTCCCTCCTAGTCATGGAGACCGCCGGGATGATGAAGATGGCCTCCGGTGATGGTCTCCCCCTCCGGCAGGGTGCCGGAACGGGCAACCGATCCGGCAGCGGAACTCCGGATCGTCATGGAATCCTGGATCGTCGTCACGAGAGTAGCTCTCCGGTTGGGGGGCCGGACACTTGACTGTCTCGGCAAATCTCCTCCAGTCCTGTTTGTGCGGATTAAAGGCTTTGGTGAAAAAGGGCAAATGACAAACCGAACTTAGGACACAATATCGAAAGGCTTACCCAATCGATGGGGTTGTAAATCGAGTAGCCCTCCTTAACTAGCAGCTGAACAAAGTCTTTTTTTTGTCCTTTGTATAAGTCGGCAAGGGCGGCTGCTAATGCCACTTGATCCGCAGGGCCCAGCCGTCGGGAGCGAGTGGTGACGCTTGTTCCGTTGTAATGCCACAAAGGATGTATCCTTTGTTGAAGAGGTTGAACGCATCGGGTGATGGCGTCGGCCATCACGTCAATCATGGTCAGCTTGTGATGAGCCAGTATCCTTACGCGGGCAACCAAACATTGTACTTCAGCATCATCCTCTTGGGATGAACTCTTCGGACGCCAGTTGAACCTTTTCTTCAAAGGGGCGGCGGAATATTCGGGCAAGCCCCTTCGAGCTGGATCGAATAGGGGAATGTCCTCGATGTAAAACCATTCCGAAGACCACTCTTCGGACTCTTTCTTCGGCGTACCCGTAGGATATCCCGTCCCGGCTATGCGACATACTTCGGCTCCTCCAACCTCCTGAATTGTCTCACCACGAGTGCAGGGAACGAGGTAGAAATACTTCCTCCATAGTCCAAAGTGAGCCTCGCAGCCCAGGGACATCTAACAAAGGGCGACAAAGCCCGAGATGTGCAGAATAGACGCAGGGGTGAGATGATGGAGCCGGATCCCGTAGAACTCCAATAACCCCTTCAGGAAAGGATGGATGGGGAACCCTAGGCCCCGCAAGAGGAAAGGCACGAAGCATACCAGCTCTCCCTTATGACGATTTGGGAAGTTCTCCGCGAAGGCTTCGCGGTTATAAGAAGTCAAACCGGCGCGAGTAGCCGCCAGATCCGAGGAAGGAAGATATCCCTGGGTCTCGAGGTCACGCAGCCGAAGGAGGGATATGGAGCAACTTGCCCAGTCCCCGGGGAGGGTGCCGTAAGGGCGCGAAGAAGAACTGGGGACGCTCGCCATGTTTTTTGGTGGTCTCTCGCTTGAAGTTTTCTCCGAGGGGGAAGAAGAGGAAGGTGTGGCCTAGACCGCAATTCCGTTTGTTTAAATGGGAGGTGCCTCCTTTGTGAGAGGGGCAATCTTGTAAAAGGCCGCCGGACCGCTCGCCTCCCCTTGGTACACGAGGATCGAGGAGCGCTGGGAGTTATTACAGTGGGTCCCGCAAGTTCTCGATGTTTGAAAATTTACCGATGATGGGGTGGTTGCCGAGCAAGAAGGGATAGAGGCGCCTCGCAAGACGAAGACCTCGACGTGCAAGACTGTCCGGATAATATACCTCGGCATTGGAGGATAGTCCGGGGGCTACTGAGGGAGTCCGGGATTAAGGGGTCCTCGGGCCGCCGGCCTATTTCTCATGGGCCGGACTCATGGGCCGCACGCTGAGGATGGAGTTGATCGAAGGCCCCGTCGTCTCCTTCGTCCCCTTGTTACCATCGATATAATCGAGCAGGACGTAGGGTTTTACCTCCATAGGAGGGACCGAACCTGGGTAAACGTCGTCTCCTTCGTCCCCTTGTTACCATCGATCCTAGACTCACTGCTCGGGACCCCCTACCCGAGATCCGCCGGTTTTGACACCGACAGTCGGCCTCATACTAGGACTCGACATACCTCTGGGATTCTTGGGCTGCATCTAAATCTTTCTGCAACTGCCCTATAGACTCAGCTGCTACAAAGTACCCTCGCATCAGCACGGGACTATATGCTAAGATCGGTAGAATAGATATACTCACCATGCGCCTCCCGGGTAAAAAATTTCACTTGTTGAAGTTCGGACTTTAGGGCTTCCACCTGTGACCGGCTCGCCTCCAATTCTTTGGCCAATTGCTCGTTCTGCTGCCTTGAGGCCTACATCATCAATAAAACAATATGTGGATCCTTAACTCGGCCGTCCTGACCAATTCAAGGCTCAGGGGCTACTGGGTTTACATGTCTATCCAGATTCTTAAAACTAAACACTCACCTTCAGGCTAGATGATATCAGTTTCATGGCAGGCAGCTCCGATGTGCGCATCTGCCAAGCATAGAGCATTAAACTCTTGTTCGGAAAACGCCGGGTGGCGTAGGGCTTCTTGTCGCCGCCGGTGGTTCATCGCACTTTCTACCTCGGATTTAGTGACTGATACCGTGTCCCCGGAATCTTCAGGGGCCGGATTGACCACAGGGGCCTCCGCAGCAGGATCAGCATGGGCAGAAGATCTTGATTCATGAGTGTTTCCAGGCACTCCGGCAACCTCCTTGGCAGAAGATGGTTGAACTCGTTTCCTGAGTATTTCGACATGAGATCTTCTGCGAACTCCTATCGATCATGACAACAATAGATTAAGCGCCCAAACGAAGTACATTTTGGTTGAACGCGCGGTCGGGGTCGTCCCCACGTTCGTCGCATGGACCGACGACGCTTGGGGGCAGAAACCGCCACAGTTGGGTCGACGGAGGACGCTTGCCTTTTATGGGAAGAACTTTTCTTCTTGCCTGTAATAGGAGAAGGGAGTGGTCCGGGGTGATCGGCTATGATGTCCACCTTGGAACCATCAAGGCTCTCTTGGTAAAAGACCCCGTCTTCGTATTCAATTGACAGCTTCGGATCGTCATGGAATCCTGGATCATCATCACGAGAGTAGTTCTCTGGTTGAGGGGCCGGACAGTTGACTGTCTCGACAAAGCTCCTCCATTCCTGTTTGTGCAGATTAAAAGCTTTGGTAAAAAAGGGCAAATAAAAAACCCAAACTCAGGTCTCAAAGTCGAAAGGCTTACCCATTTGACGGGGTTGTAACTCGAGTAGCCCTCCTTAACCAGAAGCCGAACAAAGTCTTCTTCTTCCCCTTTGAATAGATCGGCAAGTGTGGCTGCCAGTGCCGCTTGATTGGCAGGGCCCAGCAGTCGGGAGCGAGTGGTGTCACTTGTTCCGTTGTAATGCCACAAAGGATGTATCCTTTGCTGAAGAGGTTGAACGCATCGGGTGATGGCGGTAGCCATCACGTCAATCATGGTCAGCTTGTGATGAGCTAGTAGCCTTACGTGGGCAGCCAAGCGTTGTACTTCGACACCGTCCTCTTGGGATGAACTTTTTGGTCGCCAGTTGTACCTTCTCCTCAAAGGGGCGTCAGAATATTTGGGCAAACCCCTCCGAGCTGGATCGAATAGGGGGACGTCCTCAATGCAGAACCATTCCGAAGACCACTCTTCGGACTCCTTCGGTGTCCCCACTGGATACCCCATCCCGGCTATACGACATACTTCGGCTCCTCCAACTTCCCGAATTGTCTCGCCTCGAGTGCGGGGGACGAGACAGAATTACTTCCTCCATAGTCCAAAGTGGGCCTCGCAGCCCAGAAACATCTCGCAAAGGGCAACAAAGCCCGAGATGTGCAGAATGGATCCGGGGGTAAGATGATGGAGCTGGATCCCGTAGAACTCCAGTAACCCCCTCAGGAAAGGATGAATGGGGAACCCTAGGCCCCACAAGAGGAAAGGCACGAACCATACCCGCTCTCCCTGGTGGGGATTAGGGAAGTTCTCCGCGAAGGCTTCGTTGCCATAAGAAGTCAAACCGGCATGGGTAGCCGCCAGATCCGAGGAAGGAAGATAACCTTGGGTCTCGAGGTCGTGCAGCCGAAGAAGGGATGGAGGGACTCGCCTCACAAGCCGAAGACTTGGACGCGCAAGATTGTCCGGATAATATACCTCGGCATTGGAGGCTAGTTCGGGGGCTACTGAGGGAGTCCGGGATTAAGATGTCCTCGGACTGCCGGCTTATTTCTTATGGGCCGGACTCATGGACCGTTCATTGGAGATTGGACTGATCGAAGGTCCCATCGACAGGGAGGAGACCTCAGGAGCCGTGGCGTGTTTTCCAAGTTTGAGATAGTCGATAGGCATGTTTTTCCTTCGGTGCGCAACCGACCATGTGTAACCCTAGGGACCCTTGGCGTCTATATAAGCCAAAGGGTTTTAGATTGTAGGGCAGAGAAACTCATCTAGGGTTTTAGCTATTCGATCTCGAGGTAGATAAACTATGTAACCTTCATACCATCAATATAATCAAGTAGGACGTAGGGTTTTACCTCCATAGGAGGGCCCGAACCTGGGTAAACATCGTCTCCTTCGTCCCTTGTTACCATCGATCCTAGACTCACAGCTCGGGACCCCCTACCCAAGATCCGCCGGTTTTGACACCGACAAGGAGAAACACAAATCATTTTAATATCTTCATCATGATTACAGTAAAAAAACGGGTGGAAGAGCTTTTTCTAGGAATTCTAGCTTAGCTCTCAACCTTGCGGTTCTCTC
Source organism: Elymus sibiricus (assembly GCA_039707655.1). Classification (NCBI taxonomy): domain Eukaryota; kingdom Viridiplantae; phylum Streptophyta; class Magnoliopsida; order Poales; family Poaceae; genus Elymus; species Elymus sibiricus. Next base: position 413,151,973 of record CM077675.1, on the reverse strand, counting down.
CGTACTTTCATTAATAGAGACCTGGATAGATTGAATGTACTCATTAATATCAGTCTTGGGTGGCAAATTTTTATTTATAAGAGTTTCCACCTCATGAGCAATCCTATCCATATTTCTAGCCATATCGTCAACTTTATGTAGTTTTTCTTCTACCATAGTATTGAAAATCATCTGAGAACTAATAAATTCTTTAATGGTGTTCTCAAGATCAGAGGGTATCCTATTATTATTAGAAGAAGAATTTCCATAGGATTACCATAATTATTAGAGGATTTAACGGGGTACGGTCTAGCATTGAAATTTCCTCTGTAAGCATTGTTGTTGAAATTATTTTGAGAGACAAAGTTCCCATCAATAGCATCATTATTTTGCTCAATCAAAGTAGACAAAGTCATATCATTGGCATAAACATGAGAAAGTTTATTATCAACCATATTCATAAGAGCATCCATCTTATCACTCAAGGTGGCAATTTTTTCAACAGAATTTACCTTCTAACCAGTTGGAGCTCGCTCGGTGTGCCATTGAGAATAATTTGGCATGATATTGTCCAGAATTTGTGTCCTCTTCCAATGTCACCTGCATAAAGGTACCACCTGCAGTAGAATCTAGATGATTTCTAGATACAAAGTTTAGTCCCGCATACAAATTTTGTATAATCATCCATAAACTTAAGCCATGAGTGGGGAAATTTCTAATCATTAATTTTATTCTCTCCCACGATTGTGCAACACGTTCTTGCTCATTTTGTTTAAAATTCATAGTTTGGTTACGAAGAGATATAATCTTAGCGAGAGGAATATACTTGGCAATGAAAGCATCTTTACACTTATCCCATGTTCCAATACTATTACAAGGTAAAAATGAAAACCAATATTTAGCTTTCTCTCTTAATTAAAAAGGAAATAATTTCATTTGACTACATCATTATCCATATCCTTTTATGTGCATATCACATAATTCAACAAAAGTATTGAGATGCGAAGCCGGATCCTCATTAGGACTTCCGGAAAATTGCTCTTTCATAACCAGATTTAGCAATGCCACATTAATATCATTAAACTCCACACTAGTGGCAGGTGATATAGGAGTACTAAAACAATCATTATTATTAGTATTTGAGAAATGACACAACTTGGTATTATCTTGATACATAGTGACAAAACAAGTAAATAACAAGTGAAGTGAGTAAACTAGCAAGTAAAGCAAGCAAACAAGTAAACTAGCAAACATATAAAAAATTATGTTTTTTGATATTTTTAGGCAAGAAAATATAAAGACAAGAAAAAATTAGAACAAGTGAATGATAATTTATGTGAAGGAACCTGATGAAAATTTGATGATGTCTCCCCGGCAACGGCACCAGAAATTATTCCTGCTAATTGTAAACTGTGTTGCGATTTTCCCCGAAGAGGAGAGGAGATGCAGCACAGAAGAGATAAGTATTTACCTTAGTGAGAACCAAGGTTATCGAACCAATAGGAGAACCACACAAACTCCTGTTGAGAGACACCTGGACTGAGGGGTCCTCGGGCTGCCGGCCTATTTCTTATAGGCCGGCTTGGTGGGTTGCTCTCTGATTATCGCAGGAAGGGCCGAGCTATGTGACGACCCCATATTGTAGAAGGGAACCTCCGAAGACGCGGCGTGCGCTCCAAGTCAAGATGGGGGGATCAGCGTCTTTACTTCCGGCTAGAGACTTATCATGTGTAAACCCTAGGTATCCCCGGTGTCTATATAAACCGGGGGGTTTAGATCGTACAGGGCAGGTGAACTCATCTAGGGTTTAGCTACTTGATCTCGAGGAAGATCGACTCTGTAATCTTCATACACATCAATACAACCAAGTAGGATGTAGGGTTTTACCTCCGTAGGAGGGCCTGAACCTGGGTAAACATCGTCTCCTTCGTCCCCTGTTACCCATCGATTCTAGATCCACAGCTCGGGACCCCCTACCCGAGATCCGCCGGTTTTGACACCGACATTGGTGCTTTCATTGAGAGTTCCACCATGGGATCGCAAGAGGAATTGATGGCTCGCCTAATCATTAGTGATGAAGTCCGTAAGGGGACTCCTTTGTCCCCGGCAGATTTTCGCTTTCGGCAGCATCGTGTTGCACGCCAACCCGACCAGCCACCCTGGTCGGATCGGGAGTCTCGCCCCCGATCAAGAGATCAGATTCGGGAACCTAGAGTTCTCCGTAGACTCCTGGGGTGATCTTTCATTCACTGGCCTCTCGATCTCATCTGACGAGCCCGAAGTCTCCGAAGCCTTAACTTCGGATCTCCTTCTCGACTCCGCCCTCGGGTCTATCCCTGCCGATGATCTGGCTCTTAGTCCGGATCCGGTTACAGTACCTGAGGGCCAGGGGTCGGCCCCTGCCGAACACACCCTTTGTACGGACACGTTGGAGGTTAACTCCGAAAGTCCTAGGCAGATCGATCCGGTCGAGCTGTCGATGATCAACGAGGCGCTGGATCAGATCCTATCAATAAAACTCACAGATGACCCGAGCTCGACCCATGCTCAGATCAGTCTGAAGGTGGGTCATGGGGAATTTTTAGACCCACCCACCACCCACTTGGTAGCCACTATCGAAGACTTAACCGATATGCTGGACTACGCCTCTGAGGAGGCAGAAGACATGGATGAAGAGGACGGTGCCCCTGCCCCTGTCAACACTGGGCGATGGACTGCCACCTCCACCTACGACGTCCACATGGTAGACACCCCCGACGATAAGAGCGATCGCACCCCTAAGAAAAATGGCGTTAAATCCGGTGAGGAGCCATCAAGGCGCCGGAAACAGCGCAAAAGATCTGAGGCAAACAAGGAAAGGAAAGCCATTGCAGGCATCGGGGAAAATGACACCCCGGAAGACCTCGGCGACCCTGAAGTCCCCGAACAGCCACTGGAGGACCAGGAAAGGCCCGAAGATCGGCGTGACACCGAGGATCTTAATGATTCCAAGGACGACAACTACCTTCCCCTTGTCGAGGAGGAGGACAGCCTGGCAGCCGAAGACTTCACCGTCCCCGAAAACCCCGCGGATCAGGAATGGTTTAGGCGGCAGCTTTTAGCCACCGCTTGAAGCCTGAAGGCAAAACAACAATAGCTCAAAACCGAACAAGACACCCTTAATGATAGATGGACAAGGGTCTTGGCAGCCGAAGAAGGGTACGGTACCGATCTACCAGACCAACCCAAGAGCTACCCACACTGGCGGCTGCTGCCATAGTTCGATGACGAGCTCCTCGAAACATCGTCTCCCAGGCATACTCCATATGACAAGCCAGACCGCCCTCCCCGAGGACGGGATAGGACGGCCAGCGAGGCCGAGTACAGACCTGCGGTACCCCGCAGGAGAGGAAAAGAGCCAGCAGAGCCTGAGGACCGGTATGACTTACGACAGGACCTGGATTATAGAGCAGGCCACACAAGATCCATCTACGGATCTAGACGGTACTCCCTCGCTAGACGGGACGGGTACCAGTCTTGGCTCGACTGCAACAATAGAGGTTGGGAACAATACCGGGCCCGATCGACCGCCGATCGTAGGCATGACATAGCTCGGGTTAGAGGCGCTACCCACCCACTGTGCTTCACAGACGAGGTGATGCAGCATCAGTTCCCTGAAGGGTTTAAACCCGCTAACATAGAGCAATACGACGGGACAACAGACCCAGCCATGTGGATTGAGAACTTCCTCCTCCACATTCATATGGCACGTGGAGATGATCTCCACGCCGTCAAGTATCTGCCCCTAAAACTTAAGGAGCCAGCTCGACACTGGTTAAATAGTCTTCCCGAGAATTCCATCGGGAGCTGGGAGGAGCTCGAGGATGCCTTCCGATCTAACTTCCAGGGCACTTATGCCTGGCCACCGGACTCCTCCGACCTGAGAAATTTTGTCCAGAAAGCAGGTAAATTGGCTCGGCAATTCTGGAATCGGTTCCTGACCAAGAAAAACCAGATCGTTGACTACCCGGTTGCCAAGGCAATAGCCTCCTTCAGACATAATATCCGAGACGAGTGGCTATCACTACTAGGAGAAACCTTATAGGCAGGACACTATCAGTAGCGCTGGAAAGTAACAGGCGCTGCTGGTAATTACCAGTAGCGCTGGATTTCGGCAGTGCTACAAGTAAAGACTTAGCAGTAGCACTGGAAACATAAAGAGCGCTACTGCTAAGCGGGACCCGACGAGCCCACCGACACTATTTGTAGTAGCAGCGATGTCCAGAATACAGCGCTACTACTAAGATTTTAGTAGTAGCGCTTTTTTTCGTGGAACCGCTACTGCTAATGGGCCCCACTTAATAGTAGCGCCCTTTCTGGAAAGCGCTACTACTAAGTAACATAGCAGTAGCGCTTTCTAGAAAACAGCGCTACTGCTAGGCATGGCTGGTGCCACCTTTTCACCCCCCTCCCCCTCCTCCCCCCCTTTGCCCTCTCTCCCCCTCCTTTCCCCTCTCCCCTCACCATTGTTGCCCTTCTTCTCTCTTCCTCCTACCTCTCTTCTCTCCCCATTAATGCCCCCCTCCACCATAACTCTCCTCCATAAATGGTCTTCTCATCTCTAGCTAGCTCCATAAATGCCCCCCTACCTCATTTATTTGGCTCTCCCTCCATTCCATTAGATATAGATCTAGCTAGCTCATCTCTCTCCCTCTCCATTAGTTACCTAGAGTCATCTCTCCTCCTCAACAACTAGATCTAGCTAGCTATTTAGCCATCCACACTTTCGATCCCTATAGGTAGCCAAAGGCCTCATCCGGTCGATCGGTCTCTCTCGGGAGATAGGTGAGTAAAAAGTTGTTCATTTCAAGAATGGGAATATGTGTGTGAATGGGAATATGTGTGTTTGGGATATGGAGAGATTTGTGCGAGTGACATGCCCCCGAGTTGCTTATGTTTTGCCGAAATGTCGATTTATTTCCGTTTCGGTGAATTTCGAGCAAACTCGATATGTCCTATTTTTAGGCAAGGTCACGCCAAATTTTTATATGACTTTGATGCATGCATGCATTTTGTTTATAACCCTTTTGCTTGTTATACCGTGCATGCAGTCGGTCATGAAGGTTAGTGGATGGAAGGTGGAGCGATAGATGCAATCCGTGGTGATGGACATGTATGCAAATAATCGGACTAGGATTAGATGTCCGTGTACAAGATGCAAAGAAGGAGTCCTTTTGGACCCTTTTGATCGTGGCAGGTTGAAGGTGCACCTGCTGATGAATGGTTTCATGTACGGCTATACTCGCTGGATAAGTGAAGATGATGATGAGGAGGACGTCCACATGGCAGGGAATAACAACATGGGGCTAGACGAAGAGATGACCGATCGACACGAAGACGATGGCGCCGGACATGGTGGCGGGGAAGAGTTAAATGACGGCGGCGGAGAAGATTCCGGACACGGCGAAGAAGACTTCGGACATGGCGGAGAAGAGGCGGCGGTCACGCCGCAGTCTTCGACGCTACTAAGTGCAGTCGTGCAGGACCCTCATGTTCGAGACCTCCTTCGCAAGAGTACGACTAGCGAGAGAGCTGCTTCTAGAGAGGAAGCCAAGCTGGCGCAACTTCAAGTAGACTCGAAGACTCCATTGTATGACGGTTGCGATCCCGAGGTGACCTGCTTGAGTTTCACGCTCGAACTTCTAAAGACGAAGGCCAAAAACAAATGGACAGACAAAAGCCTCGATGAGCATTTGAAGTATCTACATAATAAAGTTCTTCCCGCGGGGAACCTGTGTCCTACTAGTGTCGATGAGGCCAAGAAAATCGTTTGCCCTTTTGATTTGCCGCACATTAGGTACCACACATGCATCAACGATTGCATCATTTATCGGGGGGAGCACGTGGAAAAAACCAGCTGTCCAGTGTGCAATGCTTCTCGATACAAGAAGGCAGGAAAGAAAGCTCCTCAGAAAGTTGTATGGTACTTTTCGATCACTCCTCGTCTGCAGCGGTATTTCGTAGATCCTAAGGAAGCAAAGCTCATGCACTGGCACGCGGAGAGGAAGAAGCCCGACGATGGAGATGATCCGAAGCTGAGACACCTCGTAGATGGTAGCCAGTTGAGAGCATTCAACACCGTATATGGATTTGCTGCAGAAGATCCAAGGAACATCGTGCTTGGTGCGAGTACCTATGGCATGAATCCGTTTGGAAACCAAAACACCAACCACAGCACATGGCCCGTCTTTGTATGGATGTACAACCTCCCCCCATGGAAGTGCATGAAGACAAAGTACATACACATGAGCATGCTGATTCAAGGGCCGAAACAACCGGGAAATAATATTAACCTGTATATGGGGCTTCTGAAAGAGGAGCTAGAAACGTTATGGAAAACACCGGCATGGACATGGGACGCCAGCAAAGGAGAATATTTCTATATGAGAGCCACGCTGATGACGACGGTGCACGACTATCTCAGTTACGGGTACACCTCAGGCCAGGTGTGCCACGAATACTGCGGATGCACGAGGTGCATGGCTGATACAACGTCTTAGCACCTTACGTCAACGAAAGATGGCAAGTCCGGGAAAATCATGTACATTGGGCATCGTAGATGGCTCGAGAAGGATGACCCGTGGAGAAAGCATGGAGATCTATTCAATGGGTTGGCTGAGCATCGAGGACCTCCACGTAAGAGGAGCGGCGCCGAAATCAACGAGCTGTTGAAAAACTGGGAACAGTTCCCCGCGCCGGGAAAGATGAAAAAGGCGCCGGAGCCACTACTGAAGGTATGGAAAACGAGGTCTGTTTTCTGGGACTTGGAGTACTGGCCCAATCACGACACGCCTCATTGCCTTGATCAAATGCATATCACGAAGAATGTCCTTGAGAGCTTGGTTGGCACACTGATGAACATGCTGGAGAAGACCAAGGACGGGCCGAAGGCAAGGAAAGACATGCCAGAGAAGACCAAGGACGACTTTGACAGGGCTAACTTAGTAGTGCTACAACACCTAGATGTGGTAGATGATTATGTGGCACGGTACAAAGAAACCATCGCAAATAAGTACCGTGATAAGGGGATGCTCAAGACGGGCGATGAAGTTACTGTAGAGCACAACTCCACTTTCTTGCGTTGGTTCAAAGAGCAAGTTCTTGAAAATCCCTCGGAAGAGGGCAGTTCGGACGGATTGCTCATACACGCCTTAGCACATGGCCCCACGCCCAAACTCGTGACCTATCAGTCATACGATATCAACGGGTACACGTTCTACACGGAGGCCAAAGACATGGACAGTGATTACCAGAACTCCGGGGTGACGATTGAATGCGTGACCGACGCCAACGGCACAACTGAAAGATTCTACGGAAGGGTCGAAGAGATCTGGGAGCTCGACTATGCTGGAATGCACGATGCGACGATGTTCCGTGTCAGATGGGCTAAGCACGTCGTAAGAGAAAACAAGTATTTCACTACCATGTCTATACCTGACGCGAAGAGCACAACCGTGAACATTAACATCATCGCCAAAACTGAGCCATGGGTACACGCTAAGCACGTGACACAATGCTTCTTCATAACCGACCAGACCAATCCCAGCCGTGTTGTCGTGAGGAGAGGCAAAAGGAGCATCGTCGGAATGGATGGAGTCACCAACGAGGAAGACTACGACCAATACGGCAACCCGATGAGGGAAGATGACGATGACGATGAAGCATACGTGAAAAGAAGAATCAATACTACATTACATAAGAAAGATCGTACTCCATGGTTCCGGAAAAGTCACAAGGAGGGACTCAATTATTCGGCAACAAACAAGAAAGGGAAGAAGCTCAATGTGAAACGTCGTCGACGCAGCTGAGAAACCATCATTTATATATATGTATCTATTTTATGTACGCACTTAAGTAACCGTTATCGGTCAACTGATGTATACATCGTATCGCCTTCAATTACCACCACATGGTTCCGGTGATATTCGCGCAGTGTGGGAGGGAGACGTTCTCGTGGACTGCGTGCGAGGCCGTCGGGAGAAAAACAAAGGGAGAATGCATATGAAAGAAAAAGAAAAGCAAACAGAAAAGGAAAGTAAAATAATAAAAAGAAAAGAAAACTAAAAACTAGAAAAGGAAAATAATAAAAGGAAAATACTAAGAATTAGCAGTAGCGCTGGATTAGGACCAGTGCTATAGCTAACTTAGCTATAGCGCTGGTCCTAATCCAGTGCTACTGCTAATTTTAGTTAACCCCTTCGCGCGGGCTCAAAATTTGGCCAAGTCCTTATCCCCCCCCCTCGATCTCCACCTCTCCCCCCCACTCTGTCGCTGCCGGCCGTCGCCCCTGCCCGCTGTCGCCCCTGCCCGCCGTCGACCTCGACGCCGGCCGTCGCCCGAGGCCCCCCTCGACCTCACCGTCGCCGCACGGGCCCGCCCTCGACCTCACCGCCGCCACCCTCTCCCCCCACTCTGTCGCCGCCGGCCGTCGCCCCTGCCCGCTGTCACCTCTGCCCGCCATCGACCTCGACGCCGGCCGTCGCCCACGCCCTCCCTCGACCTCGCCGCCGCCGCCCTCTCCCCTGCCCTCTACCTCGCCGCCGTCGCCCTCTCCCCCGCCCTCGACATCGCCGCCGCCCCGTAAGCATCTCCCTCTCCTCTCCCCTGCCCTCCTCTCTCTCTTTCCCTCTCTCTCTCTCTCTCTCTCTCTGCTCTCTGCTCTCTCTCTCTAATATGAACCCTAGCTAGGAGTTGGATGTATGAACCCTAGGAGATGAGGTGTTGCTGCTGTGATTAGGAATTAGGACAGTAGGGATATTTTTAGGACAATAGGAATTTTTGTAGTATTTAGGAAAAAAATAGCAATTTTTTTAGGAAATTAGCTATACTATGATGAACCCTAGTGTTTAGGGCAGTAGCAAATTTGTTTAGGGCAGTAGCAAATTTAGTTTAGGGCAGTAGCAAATTTAGCAAATTTAGCTAAATTAGCAAAAAAACAGTAGCACATGTTTTAGGAAATTAGCTAGGGCAATTTTTGTAGGTATATAAATTAGCTATAAATAAAAAACAGTAGAAAATGTTTAGTGAGGTCATTTTGCAAAGGTTTTTGGTTTTTGAAAAGACCACTATTTTGCAATGTTTAGTGAGGTCATTTCACTATGTGCTCCTATGATGCTCATATGTCATTGATGTTATATGATATATGTCATTGATGTTATATGATTTTGCAATGTTGGTTGAATGTCGAAGAATATCCGAGTGGCCTATCTTTTGCCGGAATGTTGATTCATTTCCGTTCCGGCAAATTTCAGGCGCTCCATATGTCCACTTTTTAGCAAAGGTCATGCCGAAAATTTCCGTGATTCTCGGCATGACTCGTACTAGAAACTAGGACATATGGAGTGCCCGGGATTTGCTAGGGGGAATGAATCAACATTCCGACCAAATATAGGCCCCTTTTTTCTCTTCATTATATCTTTTATTTACAATTGTTGAATAGGAAACATGTCTAGCCATGCCGAAGCCGGGGGTTCTGCTCGCCTCAAAGAAGACCCCATCGAGGCAACAAATCACTATTTCGATTACCTGGACGAACACCAGATGGGGGTGCGTGGTGGCGGCAGTGGCACCAACCCCGACACCGACGCCGACACCGGCATCAGCACTGGCACCAGCACCAACACCACCCCCGAGACCGGCAACGATGCTGTCATAGCCGGTAAAGCACCGAAGCAGAAGAGGACACGAAGACCAAACGAGCTCGGCATCGGACAAATTGTGGTCATGGAGATGCACCCGAAGAAATTAGAGCCAACGGCGCCGGAGGAAGCGCGCTCGCGCTGGGGCAATCAACTAGGATGCATCCTCAGGGAAACCGCCAACATCAACGACAAGAAGTTGAAGAAGATACCACTTATGGAGCACATGCTCCTAAAGAAGTTGCACAATAGGTTCCTGTTCCCCGGCCGCACAGAAAACAAAGAACCGTGGGACGATGACGCCATGACAAAGATAAACAGCAAGGTGATGGTGACATTCACCAACGACTTGTCCGCCTGGAAAGTTCGGGTGAAAAAAGCGATTGAGAAGAATGAACCATGGTCCAAGATTCATGCTGACAATCCGACACTTACGGAAGAAGACTTTGAAAAATTCAAGGAGACTTGCGCTAAAGATAAAACCAAGAAAAAGTCAGAGAAAATGAAGGCGCTCCAGGCCAGGAACACGCCTCCCCACCGCCTCGGAAGCCGTGGTTACGAGGAGAAGAGGCACGTATGGGCCAAGGAGGACGCCGAACGTGAAAGTCACGGAACCCAGACCCCTTGGCGGAGTTTCACCGACCCGCTGGAGCGTGACTGGATCAGGGCCCGGTACAAGTGGGACCGCGTCAAGAAGATCTTTTACATGGACCCGAACACGAGGGAGTTCATGAGACTTCTGGTAATTGTTATATTACCACATTATCATATTAGCTTCCAATCAATTCGACTACAAGTTTTGTCACATTATTAGTAAACCATCCACGTTCCTTTTGCAGAAAGAGCAGCACCAAAAGGCAGCCGAAAGCGACGAGTCGTCACAGTCGTCGGCGAGGCCCAAGTGGGACACCCATTTCAACCGGGCCCTGAACATACTGAAAAAGGTCCCGGAGGACCAACCGCCATCCTATGGACGTGTGCACGGCGTCAGAGATGGCGCCTCATGGAAGACGTGCTACCGCGAGGAGCCAGAGGAAAGAAGGAAGAGACGGGGGCTCAACCAGCAGACCATCGACGAGAAGGTCACGATTGTGGTCAATAAGACCAAAGTTGAGACCAAAGAAGAGTTGCTCGGGGTAGTCAATGCAGCGGTCAATAACTTCCAATCTGCAATTATTACCAGCTTGATTCTGGCAATATCGATTGGTCGAAGAGCAATCCAGAGAAAGGGCCAGAGGACTTTCCCCTTCCCAGCTACGTCGGGAGCAATTCGGTGACCATCACACCACCAGCACCTGCTCAAGCAACCGCAAAAGGTCCCGCTCCTGTTCATAGCAGCCCGACCTCCGTCTCTGGCATGCTCGGCAGGCCTTCGTCTATGGCTGAGCTCGACGCCCTCACGGCAATTACGCGTCATACCCTTTTCACCAGCTTGTTTATATAGTCTTCCGTTTCAGTTGCCTTCCGGATGTTTGACGTCGCAGACATGTCTTCGTAGGCTAACGATACCCCGTGCACCCTACTGTACGACATCAAGGGCCAGAAGGTGGTCGTGGGAAAGGCAACGATCGTGAAGCCAAAGGACCACATATTCCACAACCGAGAGATGTCCGATGGCGTCTTCAAGGTTAACGTGGCCAGTGTCTTAGCGGGCTTCGAGGATTTGCCTCCTCTGGTACCAGTCGATGACGAGGAGACCCCTCAATGGATTGGCGCATGCAAGAGCTGGTTCTTGCCTTGGCCGAAGACTCTTATTCGTGTCGAGGCGCCCAGTATCACACCAACGACAGCTTCTCAAGAAGGTATGAACACCACCCTACCTACCAAATTACCTGCACCTGTCGTGGCGGGTGATAGCGGACGACACGAGGGAGAGCCTCCATTAGTGCTAGATGACGTCGCCCCCGTTGTCGAAGAAGCAAATGCTGATGATGACATGGGGGAGGATGATGATGACCCAGACAAGTATTTCAATACCGCCTGTGATGATGGAGGATTGATGGCTCAGGACGACGAAGACTCAGGCTATGAGCATGGAGATGATGACTGGATGCTGCCTGATTTGCCGGAGCCGGAACGTCCTAAGGCGGAATGCAAAAAGTCTCTCCTCAAGCGATCCTCATAGGAGACGCCTCCAGATGCCGCCTCTACCCAGCAACAACCCGAGGGCCGTCCACTGATTAGCCCGACGACACTAGGGGTGGTGGTTAGGGAAGGTATGGTGGGCTCACTACCGCCACCCGCCAAGAAGCAAAGGAGGAGACCAGACAGGAAAGGCCCTAAAGGCGTCAGAGCTGCTTCAAGCAGCCAGCCGCCTCTAAAGCCCCGGGTGGTAGACAGAATACCTGTCGAAGGTGCGAAGCGTTTCCATGTCGCCGGCGACCCGATCCTACCTGCGAAAGCGCTAGAGCAGATACTGAACAATGATCTAAGGAGACTCCATGAAGATGTGTTGGCCAGAGAGAAAAGCCTTCTCATCTTGGAAAAACTAGGATACCCACTTTACGCGGCTCAGGTGCCGGGTGGGAAGTTGTACGTCGAGGGATGGCCCGCGGATAAGTTCATCCAGCGATTTGACTACATCTACGACATGTTCCACATGACCAAGCTGGATTTCTAGTTCATCCGCATGTATGTGCTATATCTCAACTACTTCATCAGGATCGAGAACATAAAATATATCTGCGTCGCGGACCCGTACCATATGCACGAGAGCTTCTTGACAGTCTGGAAAGAGCACCGTGACTATGCGAGCAAGTACATCTGCGGCTTCATGATCGCTAATAAGGACAAGGAAGCGATTCTCCTACCTTATCATCCCAACGAAGTCATCCACGCATATCCTTTAGTAAGTGTTAATCATTCCTTTGCAAGCATGGAGGCTAATTTGAGGTGTACTTAATTTGCGCAACGGGGGGGGGGGGCGCCGTCCTCATCGTTCTATACCCAGAATACTCCCATGCTATATACTTGGACTCATCGAAGAACATCAAGAAAAAGGATTACAAGCACGTAAAGAGTGTTCTCGATAGTGCCCTGTTAACCTTCAGCCTATCTGGTGGATATATCAAGGTGAAAAAGTACAGGAAGAACGGGCTGGTTTTCATCCATAAGACCGACTTCTGCTGCATCCAGCAACCGCGCACCAGTAAGGCTGATGGATTCTACCTCATGCATCACCTGCTCGATTTCAGATGTGGGGACCCCGACTCATAAGTCGTGATCACCGAATGCAAGTGTACAGTGATCCCAGAGATCAATGCTCACTGAACACACAGAAGCTGAATAACAAGAGTCTTACATCTATATTTAGTGTCTTACACAAATAAGGACCATGATGGTCAAGTCTTACATAGATAGGGCCACAAGGGCCAAACACTTAAACATAACAAGCAGCGGAAATCTTGATCGAAAGCGTGAACCCATGCCATCTGCCTTAAACCTACAGGCATTCTGACTGGGAAGCGTCCTAGTTTGCATGTTCGTCACCAACGAACTCTTCACCGTATTCCTGTTCTTCCATGCCTGGCCAATTAAATAACCAGTGGCAAGCCAATGAGTACTTTGAATGTACTCGCAAGCAACCCAAGTTGTGGAACAAGGTATAACAATGCATGATATAGCACTAAGTAGGTAAGCTTTGCAGAAAGCTGATTTTAAGTGCAATGATATGATCAAGTAACGTAAGTAAGCATGCATCAACCATTGACAGGTGTTCACATGAACAAGGCACAGTTGCCATCATAAGCAGGGGTTGAACATCTCATGTTCATCATCATGCCAAGTCATCGGACTTAGCTCAAGAATCACCTTTATCACCAACACACACACACACCAGTTCGTGAAACATTTGGACGTAGCACAAGAGCAGTCATCCAACTGTCCTTGACCGTGGACACGGCTATTCGAATAGTTTTACACTCTGCAGAGGTTGCACACGTTACCCACAAGACTTGGGGAACTTCCGTGTCATCCACGACTCGCGGTATATTACATACCCGAGGTAAGCACCTGAACAATGCCTTTCCCCTGACGATACTAAACAAAGAGTCCACTCGATTGGTACACAGCCCTCATGATGTACATCATACGAGCCTCGCTCCAGATCGTACCATCCATGAAGGGACCAACGGTGTGCCCGGTGCCTGTGAAGACAGCGCATGATCGTCCATTCCGGTACAACCCCGTATCGAGAGTGACCACTTCACTCCCGCCACAAGTAATGCGGGCTCTATGCTAGTACCCATCAAAGTAATTAACAAAGCCCCGTCCAATAAGGGGTATCGTGGTCGTACATGTAAGGTTGGAATAACGGTCGCAACTTACACCAATCCGTTTTCGAAAACCACACACACTCACTTGCTCCGGTACACCACTTCTCTATCAAGTGGCTACCTAGCTCATCATCATCTCCCTCGGGCATTAGTGGCACCCGACGGGGTTTTCGAAAAGTCTTTGAAATCATTTTGTTTCCATCACCATGCATATCCCGTCCCACTTTGCGTAGCAACTACTTAGCATCCTAACTACTCCCACCCGCATAACCCTCATAAGGAGGTAGGGTCATGCACGATGCAAGTATCAACAAGAAAGTATCGGAGGCATCCCACCGAAGTGGTCACCACATCATCATGATCAATGCAACGAAATAAAGTGCTATATGCCATGCGATAAAAGGTTTCATAGTCATGGTCAAAGGGCTGCTTGCCTGGCTCAACAAAGTCTTCGGGGTCTTCAAATTCTTCAGGTCCAACTCCTTCGTCAACAACGCAATCTATCGTCGCGGAATAAACGGGCAAAAATAAGCATCACAACAAAAACAGAGCACAAAAGCCACTTCAAAAATGTTACCCTATTCTGATAAATACTAAAAGCAATACTAAAAATATTTGTCTAGGGTTTTGGAGTTAAAAAGGTTTTCAAAACCATTTAAACAAAGGCAATAAAATATTAGATACAAGGTTTTAAATAAAGTTGAACAGAAACATTTTTCAAAAATTTGCACAAGTAGCATTTTAAAATACTACATATTATTATAAGAATTTAGGTGGAAAAATATTTGGCATTCAATTTTTATTTGGAGCTGTGGGATTTTTGGATTACAGAAGAAAAAATAGAAAAAGAAAAGCTCCACTATTCAGTTGGGCCAAAACCACCGCAGCTGAGCCGGACCAGGAAAGAACCGGCCCAGGGCGAAACGGCGCGCAGGCAGCCGACGGGTTCGAACCCGACAGGCGGGCCTTCCCTATCGGTGGCACAGGGGATAGGGGAGTATGACAGGCGGGGCCCGCCTGTCATCTCCTACCTTACGAACAGGGGGGTCGGGGTGCTCACCGGCAGCGATTCTGGCGGCCGATCGACACGTGGGTGGCACGGGAAGGCTCAGGGAGTTGGCGCCCGTTGATTGGTGGAGGAGAGGGGTGCCGGGAGGCTCTGGTTCGCCGGCGGTGAGGTTTCTGGGCGGCGGTGCCTCGGGTCGAGCTTGACCTCGTCACCTCGCGCTGCAACAGAGGGAAACAAGAGGGGGAACGGGGTCAGGGTCGTCCGGAGGTTCCAGATCGAAGGAAAAGGGGGGCTAGAAGAGTGCCTACAGCTCGAATGCCGGCGACTCGAGGCGGCGGCGCTTCGGTCGATCCCGAGTGCTTGAGCTCGGGGAGGTCAAGCTGGGGCTTCGGAAGTGCGATTGGAAGGGAGGAGAGGCTACCAGAGGCGAGAGGGAGGCACGGGGGCCTTTATGTAGTGGTGGCCGAATCTCACCGTGGGCGTGGCGCATGGCGAGCTCGGGGGCGTCGCCACGGGCCTCGGGGGGTGCCCCTGGCCGTGTCTATGGTGGTCGTGGACGCGGTCCGCGCCCGCTAGCAGGGAGAGGGGGGAGCCAAAGGGGGGCCAGGAGCTCGCGCGTGTGAGCTCCGCCATTGGACCTCTCGGGCGGTGCTGTGCGCGTGCGAAGGGGGACACTAGAGGACAAGGGAGGAGGGGCCCGACCTCGTGGCGCTTTGCGGACGTCGAGGGGCGGCCGGGGGACATGCTCCCTCATCCCTAGGTGGTCGGGGGGCTCGGGATGGGGGCGGCTACAGTGCGGGAGCGCACTGTAGTGTGCTCCAGAGCGTCGTTATGGCCGGCATGGCCTGCCCCCGCGCGCTCTGGGTGTCGTGGCTTGTCTTCTAGCTCCTGGGGGTACTGGAGATGCCCCTAGGATGCTTGGGAGCTAGGGTGAGTGGAGAGAGAAAGAAAATGGGGGTGAGGAACTCCTGCCATGGTGAATCAAAGGGTAAAATGGGGGGTTTTACCCCACCCATTATTGAGATGAGGCCACACAAGTTTTACTGGAGGTAGCAGGTAACACTGAGAGGTTGTGGTAAAAATTGGAACTCAAGGAGAACAGTATATGGGGGTCAAACAAGGGTTTTTCCAATAGGGAAAAAAGTGTTTGATGGAGTTTTAGGCAAGCAAATGGAGTTTTCTTGACATGAGATTTAACAGTATGGAAACGTAGGTAAAAATAGGGAGGTCCACCAAGTTTGAGGAGATTTGAAGAAAGTTCACAATGCAACTTTGTGAAACCCTAGAAATCAACAGAATCAGATTTCTGTAGATCTAGGCATGCATTTCACTTCCCACAAATCCACCACTTGGTGTGGCATCATTATTTGTGGTTTAGAACATGCCCACAAAGTTTGAGGTCAATAGGACAAACTTCACAATGTAAAGTTGTTCAAATTTGAATCTGGACAGAGAGGATTTTGGGATATTTTGATGAAGCAAATCCATTGATATTGATATGAAACTTTGCAAGATTATCAAGTATAACAATTGTGACTTGCTGGAATTTTCTTGGAATTTATTGAGAATATTTCTTATAGAAATATTTCAAAAGCTTGATTTGGACAGAAAGGGTTTTGAGGGGTTTTGCCCATGTTTTTGAACATGACCATGTGTTGAAACTCATATATATGGAAAATATATGTCCACTGAGTTTCCATAAATTTTCTCAAATATTTTTAAACATTTAAATAATTTTTGCCTATGAAAAACCATTTCTGGTCTTAAGAAAAAGCCTTTAAATAAAATAGGAAAATAATCTTTAAAATTAATATTTGGTGGTTTTGGAAAGTCATATATATAGTAGGTTTCCAATAAAGCCTTTGGGGAAAAAGGATCCACCCAATTTGAGGACTTGCAGTGCAAACCTCAACTCAGGGGTTTTTGAAAACCTAATTTGATTAAATTCTTTTTGGTCAAAATAAATTTTGATAAAAATAGTTTTGGGTACTATTCACATGGCATGATCATTGGGAAAGAATTTTGGATCAAGTAAGATGAATATGGAGAGGAGTAGAACCTAAGAGTGCCAAACATAATCATCCAAGCAATCAAACAAGCATTAATTCAAACAAGCATGCACTCAAAAAGTTTTAATTGGTTCCAAATTTTGTAAATCCAATCATAGCAAAGTGATACAAACACAGGGTGTGACAGACCTACCCCCCTTACAAGAATCTCGTCCCCGAGATTCCTAGGCTAAGCGCTAAAAATATAAGGGAACTTAGATCTGACATATTCTTCACGCTCCCAGGTTGCTTCCGCTTCAGTGTGGTTGCTCCATTGAACCTTGAAGTACTTGATGGTGCGGCTTCGGGTGCAACGCTCCGCTTCATCCAAAATGCGAACTGGCCTCTCACGATAAGTGAGGTCTGGCTGAAGGTCGATGGCTTGATGGTCGATGTCCTTGTAGAGGTCGGGGCGGTTGGGTACTTGAAGACACTTCCGGAGTTGTGACACGTGAAAGACGTTGTGCACATCTGATAGCTCGGAAGGTAGCTCTAGTTGATAGGCAACTTCTCCTTGTCTATCGGTGATCTTGAAGGGGCCGATGTATCTTGGTGCAAGCTTTCCCTTGACGTGGAAACGCTTGGTTCCTTTGAGAGGCGTGACTCGGAGGTAAACATGGTCTCCAACACGGAAACTCATGTCCCAACGGCGAGAGTCAGCGTAGCTCTTCTGTCGGGTCTTGGTGGTCTTGAGACGTTCTTGGATGAGTTGAACTTGCTCTTCTGCTTTGCGGAGGATATCTGGTCCAAAGACCAATCCTTCTCCGGTTTCTGACTAGTTGAGGGGAGTACAGCACTTGCGTCCATAGAACACCTCAAATGGTGCCATCTGAAGACTCGACTGATAGCTGTTGTTGTAGGAGAACTCGGCGAATGGTAGGCAATCTTCCCACTTAGCTCCATATGCCAAAACACAGGCACGGAGCATATCTGCGAGTATCTGATTTACTCGCTCTGTCTGCCCACCGGTCTGGGGGTGAAAAGCAGTGTTGAAGGAAAGCTTGGTTCCCAAGGCTTCCTAGAACCTATTCCAGAACCTTGAGGTGAACTGGGTGCCTCGGTCCGATACAATCTCCTTAGGAACTCCGTGGAGGCTTACAATCCGGTTGATGTAGAGGTTGGCTAGTTGGTTTCCATTGTAGGTCGTCTTGACGGGAATGAAGTGGGCTACCTTGGTCAGGTGATCGACAATGACCCAAATGGAATCATGTCCTTTGCTTGACCTAGGTAATCCGGTGATGAAGTCCATCCCGACTTTGTCCCACTTCCACTCAGTCACTTTGAGAGGTTGCAATAGCCCAGCGGGTCGCTGATGCTCAGGTTTTACTCTCTGACATATGTCACACTTAGCAACAAAGGTTCCTATTTCCCGTTTCATACCATGCCACCAGAATCTTGTCTTGAGGTCTTGGTACATCTTGGTTCCTCTGGGATGGATGGAATATGGAGTGTCATGAGCTTCTTGCAAGATCAAGTTCTTGAGCTCTTCTTTGTTGGGTACGCAGATGCGCTTCCCAAACCATACAACTCCTTGTTCATCCACTGAGAATCCTGGAGCCTTTCCTGCCTTGATCTTCCTCTTGATGCCTTCAATGCTCTCGTGTCCCTTCTGAGCTTCCTTAATGCCATCCATCAAGGTAGGCTTTGCTTCGAGGTTGGCTAGGAATCCAGGTGCAACTAGTTCCAAGCCGAAGCTTTCAAGCTCTTCATACAAGGCGGGTAGCCTTTCCTTAATCATAGCATTCAAGGAACACGTCTTTCTGCTTAAGGCATCAGCTACCACGTTAGCCTTTCCGGGGTGGTATTGAACACTGAGGTCATAGTCCTTGATCAACTCCAACCATCTCCGCTGCCTCATGTTCAATTCCCTCTGAGTGAAAATATACTTCAAACTCTTGTGGTCTATGTATATCTCACATCGCTTCCCCAGAAGGTAATGTCGCCATGTCTTCAAGGCGTGAACTACGGCTGCCAACTCAAGGTCGTGGGTAGCGTAGTTCTCTTCGTGAGGACGTAGTTGTCTAGACAGATATGCTACGACTCTGCCTTCCTGCATCAGAACACCTCCAAGCCCGGTTCTCGATGCATCACAATATATCACAAACTCCTTGTGAATATCGGGGGTGGCCAAAACTGGGGTTGTGGTCAATCTCTTCTTGAGCTCTTGGAAGCTTTCTTCACACTTCTCCGTCCATTCGAACTTCTTGTCCTTCTTCAAAAGCTGAGTCATGGGTCGGGCAATGCTCGAAAATCCTTCAACGAACTTGCGGTAATATCCCGCGAGTCCGAGGAAGCTTCTTACTTCCTTCACATTGGTTGGGGATTGCCATTCAGTCACGGCTTCAATCTTGGCAGGATCCACTGACAATCCTTCTGCAGTCAACACATGACCCAAGAATCCAACTTCATGTAGCCAGAATTCACACTTGCTGAACTTGGCATAAAGCTGGTGCTCTAGAAGCTTGTCTAGGACCAATCTCAAGTGTTGCTCATGCTCTTCTTCAGACTTGGAGAAGATGAGTATGTCATCAATGAAGACGACAACAAACTTGTCCAAGTACTCCATGAAGACCTTGTTCATCAGGTACATGAAGTAGGCAGGGGCATTGGTCAACCCAAATGACATGACCGTGTATTCATACAGGCCATACCGGGTTACAAATGCCGTCTTCGGAATGTCTTGTGGCCTGATCTTCAACTGGTAGTACCCAGACCAGAGGTCGATCTTGGAAAACACCTTGGCTTCGTTCAGCTGATCAAACAGGTCTTCAATCTTGGGGAGTGGATACTTGTTCTTTATCGTGACTTCATTGAGAGAACGGTAATCGACACAGCATCGGATAGTTTCGTCCCTCTTTGACACAAATAGAACAGGTGATCCCCAAGGAGAGGCACTAGGGCG
Source organism: Elymus sibiricus (assembly GCA_039707655.1). NCBI lineage: Eukaryota > Viridiplantae > Streptophyta > Magnoliopsida > Poales > Poaceae > Elymus > Elymus sibiricus. The sequence continues at coordinate 413,132,084 of CM077675.1, read as the reverse complement.
AATGAATCCTTTCCTGAGCTGCTCCGCCAGTTTCTTCTTTAGTTTAGCCAACTCTTCGGATCCCATTCTATAGGGCTTCTTATAGATGGGTCCGGCTCCCGGCATTAGCTCAATGATGAACTCAATGTCGCGGTCAGGAGGCATTCCGGGCAGCTCATCAGGAAATACATCCGGGTATTCACATACCACTGGCACTTGATCCAACTCAATTCCCGACAGACAGTTAGCCTGAGGGGCTTGAGCGGAGGCAGGGTTGGGGACATACTTGACTTCTACTCCTTGGCTATTGGTTATGGTAACGATCCTCTTGGCACAGTCCAAGTAGCCTTGGTTCTTGGTCAACCAATCCATGCCTAGGATCACATCCAAGCCTTCTGACTTCAGGATGATAAGGTCTGCTAGGAAGTCTACCCCGTTGATGTTAATCTCAACTCCTTTACATCCTATCCCAGACTTCATAACTGATCCCGGGGTTTGTATCAACATACGGCTACCCAGGGGTGTAGGCTTCATGCCACTCTCTAGCGCAAACTTTTGAGTGACAAAAGAATGCGAAGCTCCACAATCAAACAGTACGGTTGCTGGGGTTAAGTTGACGAGGAACGTACCCAGTATGACGTCTGGGTCTTCCTGGGCTTCCTCAGCGGTGACGTGATTCACACGACCTATGCCATTGTTGGGCTGGTTGCGGGGAGTTGGGTTCCTTGGTGGCGCTCCACGGCCTTGACCTTGGTTCGGCGCATTGGGGTGCGGTGCATCTAGCTTCTTGTTGGGACACTGCCTAGAGATGTGTCCTGGCTGACCACATCCAAAGCAAGTGACTTGTCCAGGGTTGTTGTTGTAGTTCCCGCCGCCGTTGTTGTTATTGGGGTTGTTGTAAGCTGGCCTGGGATTGGCATACTGCTGAGGCTGGTAGCTCGGACGAGGTGCAGGAGGTCTAGCCTGCTGCGGCTGATAGGTTGGTTTGGCTGGGGCTGGCTGCCAGGGGCGAGGCTTCTGGTTGCTGGAACTACCCTTGCTAATCATCTTGCGCTTGCGAGTGTCGTCTATGGCACGACGCTTGTCTTCCAGCATGAGGGCCTTGTTCACCAGGTCGAAGAAGGTCCGACAGTCGCTGACGATAAGATGATACTGCAGGGTCTGCTGAAGTGCTTCCATGAAGCGTTCCATCTTAGCAGCCTCCGTGTTCACATCTTCAGGTGCATACCTTGACAGCAAGTTGAACTTCTGCAGGTACTCCTTGACAGAGCCACTTCCTTGCTTCAGCGCTTGGAATTCTCTCTTCTTGATAGCCATAATCCCAGAAGGAATGTGGGCGGTGCGGAATCCATCCTTGAAGTTATTCCAGGTGATCACACGATCACCTTGCATGACCTTGAATCCATCCCACCAAGCTCTGGCGGTACCTCCAAGGAAGTGAGAGGCATAAAGCACCTTCTCACGGTCCTCGTTGCAGTTGACCAGTGCAAGGAGGTCCTCGATGGTGCGGATCCAGTCGTCAGCATCCAAGGGTTCAGCAGTCTCGGTGAAGGTTGGGGGCGAATTCCTCATGAATTCAGACAAAGTGGAGTGGCCATTGCCGTTCCTGCCTTGCTACTGGTTGTTCACAAGGACTTGGGCCATCTGCTGAATAGCAGCAGTGTTTGCTTGGCGTTCCTCCCGGAGAACTTGGAGAAACTGACCTATGGTCATGTTCTCCGGTGGAGGCGGTGGCGGGGGAATGTCGCCTTGTGGCTGCTCCCGATGATCTCCAGCCTGAGCAGTCCCACCAGCCCCCTGCTGCTGGCTAGAGTTGCCGGCTTCAGGGTTGGTGAAGATGCTGGTGTGGGTTGCAGTCACCATCTTGTTCGGAGCAGCCAAGTAAAACAACTGGGATAGACGAGAGGAGAGGCAATACTGGAGAAAGCGCGCCTAAGGGGGTTGGTATAGTGCAAGTGTGGTAAAACAAAGGTCGAAAGACCAATACATATATTAAGATAAGATAGATGATGGAGTCGCTTACATGTTGCCTAAGGCAAAAGCGCGACTCACATCGGAACACAAACAACAAAAGCAAACAACAAGCACACATGGTTTCATATGAACCATTACATGGACTCGACTTCGCATAGCGATTACACGACTTTTCCTACCCTAGGGGGTTCTCGGACTCAGTAGTCATGCCTTGCTTCTTGTTTCCGGGAAAAGGACGCTCAATCTTCAGCTTCTAGGTCCTCCTGTGGTGCCAGTGGGTAGGCCACGGTTGGCTGCCTGTTGGAACACCACTTAACAATATGCCCGTATTCGCCACACATGTGGCATGTGACGGGAGCAAGGAGGTCGTTACCCCTCCTTGGGTTATGGCATTGGTGAGACGACGATGGTCCTTCACATGGTGGATATGGAAATTTGTTCCTACGCCTTCCGCGCGGGGCTCGATTGCAGGCTTCCTGAAGTTCCTCGATTTGTTGCTTCTGGTTGGTGATGTAGACTTGCAGAGCAGCGAATTGTTGTTCTCGCTCGACCACCTTCTTCTTCTCGAGGCACTGTAGGTGTAGGAGCAAAGGGAAATCCTGGCGGGCCTTGAGGAATTCTTTAGTAAGGTAACGCAGAAGGTGATCTACCGCGTTGGCAAAGTGAATCTGGAGCTTGAGGGTTGGGTCTTCGTCTCTTGTGTAAATCACTGCTTGTGCAGAGGCTCCTAATCCACTCTTTCCGGGAGTAGGTCTCGGAGACGAAGGAGGGCTTCATAGGCCGCCTACTGTATGGCCATGTCCCTTGTTGGCATAGGTGGCCCAACAAAGAACCAACTCTGGGGTGGGGTCTTGGCAGGTACAACCACCTTGGAGTAGAACTCCATTCCAAACTCGCCATTGTCCAGCTCATGCAGGGTGTACATCGGCTCCGAAGGATATTGGCATTGTTGGAGGCAGTCTCTTAGGAGAGGTGGGAATCCGGTCATGAGGAGTCTCATAGGAGCAACGGCCATCTACAAAGGTTTGAAGGGAGGAGGGTCAGCAAGAGTTTGAAATAGACTAGAGGAGAGGAGAGGTATAGAATTTGTTGCACCTAGCTACTAGGCACAGTTTCGAAAAGGTTTTATCCTAACTAACGTCCATGCTAACTAAGGGCTTCCTACAGTCAGGTTGGCTCTGATACTAGCTCTGTGGGGACCCCGACTCATAAGTCGTGATCACCGAATGCAAGTGTACAGTGATCCCAGAGATCAATGCTCACTGAACACACAGAAGCTGAATAACAAGAGTCTTACATCTATATTTAGTGTCTTACACAAATAAGGACCATGATGGTCAAGTCTTACATAGATAGGGCCACAAGGGCCAAACACTTAAACATAACAAGCAGCGGAAATCTTGATCGAAAGCGTGAACCCATGCCATCTGCCTTAAACCTACAAGCATTCTGACTGGGAAGTGTCCTAGTTCGCATGTTCGTCACCAACGAACTCTTCACCGTATTCCTGTTCTTCCATGCCTGGCCAATTAAATAACCAGTGGCAAGCCAATGAGTACTTTGAATGTATTCGCAAGCAACCCAAGTTGTGGAACAAGGTATAAGAATGCATGATATAGCACTAAGTAGGAAAGCTTTGCAGAAAGCTGATTTTAAGTGCAATGATATGATCAAGTAACGTAAGTAAGCATGCATCAACCATTGACAGGTGTTCACATGAACAAGGCACAGTTGCCATCATAAGCAGGGGTTGAACATCTCATGTTCATCATCATGCCAAGTCATCGGACTTAGCTCAAGAATCACCTTTATCACCAACACACACACACACCAGTTCGTGAAACATTTGGACGTAGCACAAGAGCGGTCATCCAACTGTCCTTGACCGTGGACACGGCTATTCGAATAGTTTTACACTCTGCAGAGGTTGCACACTTTACCCACAAGACTCGGGGAACTTCCGTGTCATCCACGACTCGCGGTATATTACATACCCGAGGTAAGCACCCGAACAATGCCTTTCCCCTGACGATACTAAACAAAGAGTCCACTCGATTGGTACACAACCCTCATGATGTACATCATACGAGCCTCGCTCCAGATCGTACCATCCATGAAGGGACCAACGGTGTGCCCGGTGCCTGTGAAGACAGTGCATGATCGTCAATTCCGGTACGACCCCGTATCGAGAGTGACCACTTCACTCCCGCCACTAGTAATGTGGGCTCTATGCTAGTACCCATCAAAGTAATTAACAAAGCCCCGTCCCATAAGGGGTATCGTGGTCATACATGTAAGGTTGGAATAACGGTCGCAACTTACACCAATCCGTTTTTGAAAACCACACACACTCACTTGCTCCGGTACACCACTTCTTTATCAAGTGGCTACCTAGCTCATCATCATCTCCCTCGGGCATTAGTGGCACCCGATGGGGTTTTCGAAAAGTCTTTGAAATCATTTTGTTCCCATCACCATGCATATCCCGTCCCACTTTGCATAGCAACTACTTAGCATCCTAACTACGCCCACCTGCATAACCCTCATAAGGAGGTAGGGTCATGCACGATGCAAGTATCAACAAGAAAGTATCGGAGGCATCCCACCGAAGTGGTCACCACATCATCATGATCAATGCAACGAAATAAAGTGCTATATGCCATGCGATAAAAGGTTTCATAGTCATGGTCAAAGGGCTGCTTGCCTGGCTCAACAAAGTGTTTGGGGTCTTCAAAGTCTTCAGGTCCAACTCCTTCGTCAACAACGCAATCTATCGTCGCGGAATAAACGGGCAAAAATAAGCATCACAAAAAAACAGAGCACAAAAGCCACTTCAAAAATGTTACCCTATTCTGATAAATACTAAAAGCAATACTAAAAATATTTGCCTAGGGTTTTGGAGTTAAAAAGGTTTTCAAAACCATTTAAACAAAGGCAATAAAATATTAGAAACTAGGTTTTAAATAAAGTTGAACAGAAACATTTTTCAAAAATTTGCACAAGTGGCATTTTAAAATACTACATATTATTATAAGAATTTAGGTGGAAAAATATTTGGCATTCGATTTTTATTTGGAGCTGTGGGATTTTTGGATTACAGAAGAAAAAAAAGAAAAAGAAAAGCTCCACTGTTCAGTTGGGCCAAAACCACCGCAGCTGAGCCGGACCAGGAAAGAACCGGCCCAGGGCGAAACGGCGCGCGCGCAGCCGACGGGTTCGAACCCGACAGGCAGGCCCTCCCTGTCGGTGGCACAGCGGATAGGGGAGTATGATAGGCGGGGCCCGCCTGTCATCTCCTACCTTACGAACAGGGGGGGTCGGGGTGCTCACCGGCTGCGATTCTGGCGGCCGATCGACACGTGGGTGGCACGGCAAGGCTCAGGGAGTTGGCGCCCATTGATTGGTGGAGGAGAGGGGTGCCGGGAGGCTCTGGTTCGCCGGCGGTGAGGTTGCAGGGCGGCGGTGCCTCGGGTCGAGCTTGACCTCGTCGCCTCGCGCTGCAACAGAGGGAAACAAGAGGGGGAACGGGGTCAGGGTCGTCCGGAGGTTCCAGATCGAAGGAAAAAGGGGGCTGGAAGAGTGCCTACAGCTCGAACGCCGGCGACTCGAGGCGGCGGCGCTGCGGTCGATCCCGAGCGCTTGAGCTCGGGGAGGTCGAGCTGGGGCTTCGGAAGTCCGATTGGAAGGGAGGAGAGGCTACCAGAGGCGAGAGGGAGGCACGGGGGCCTTTATGTAGTGGTGGCCGAATCTCACCGTGGGCGTGGCGCATGGCGAGCTCGGGGGCGTCGCCACGGGCCTCGGGGGGTGCCCCTGGCCGTGTCTATGGTGGTCGTGGATGCGGTCCGCGCCCGCTAGCAGGGAGAGGGGGGAGCCAAAGGGGGGCCAGGAGCTCCCGCGTGTGAGCTCCGCCATTGGACCTCTCGGGCGGTGCTGTGCGCGTGCGAAGGGGGACACTAGAGGACAAGGGAGGAGGGGCCCGACCTCGTGGCGCTTTGCGGACGTCGAGGGGCGGCCGGGGGACATGCTCCCTCATCCCTAGGTGGTCGGGGGGCTCGGGATGGGGGCGGCTACAGTGCGGGAGCACACTGTAGTGTGCTCCAGAGCGTCGTTATGGCCGGCATGGCCTGCCCCCGCGCGCTCTGGGTGTCGTGGCTTGTCTTCTAGCTCCTGGGGGTACTGGAGATGCCCCTAGGATGCTTGGGAGCTAGGGTGAGTGGAGAGAGGAAGAAAATGGGGGTGAGGAACCCCTGCCATGGTGAATCAGAGGGTAAAATGGGGGGTTTTACCCCACCCATTATTGAGATGAGGCCACACATGTTTTACTGGAGGTAGCAGGTAACACTGAGAGGTTGTGGTAAAAATTTGAACTCAAGGAGAACAGTATAAGGGGGTCAAACAAGGGTTTTTCCAATAGGGCAAAAAGTGTTTGATGGAGTTTTAGGCAAGCAAATGGAGTTTTCTTGACATGATATTTAACAGTATGGAAATGTAGGTAAAAATAGGGAGGTCCACCAAGTTTGAGGAGATTTGAAGAAAGTTCACAATGCAACTTTGTGAAACCCTAGAAATCAACAGAATCAGATTTCTATAGATCTAGGCATGCATTTCACTTCCCACAAATCCACCACTTGGTGTGGCATCATTATTTGTGGTTTAGAACATGCCCACAAAGTTTGAGGTCAATAGGACAAACTTCACAATGTAAAGTTGTTCAAATTTGAATCTGGACAGAGAGTATTTTGGGATATTTTGATGAAGCAAATCCATTGATATTGATATGAAAATTTGCAAGATTATCAAGTATAACAATTGTGACTTGCTGGAATTTTCTTGGAATTTATTGAGAATATTTCTTATAGAAATATTTCAAAAGCTTGATTTGGACAGAAAGGGTTTTGAGGGGTTTTGCCCATGTTTTTGAACATGACCATGTGTTGAAACTCATATATATTGAAAATATATGTCCACTGAGTTTCAATAAATTTTCTCAAATATTTTTAAACATTTAAATAATTTTTGCCTATGAAAATCCATTTCTGGTCTTAAGAAAAAGCCTTTAAATAAAATAGGAAAATAATCTTTAAAATTAATATTTGGTGGTTTTGGAAAGTCATATATATAGTAGGTTTCAAATAAAGCCTTTGGGGAAAAAGGATCCACCCAATTTGAGGACTTGCAGTGCAAACCTCAACTCAGCGGTTTTTGAAAACCTAATTTGATTAAATTCTTTTTGGTCAAAATAAATTTTGATAAAAACAGTTTTGGGTACTATTCACATGGCATGATCATTGGGAAAGAATTTTGGATCAAGTAAGATGAATATGGAGAGGAGTAGAACCTAAGAGTGCCAAACATAATCATCCAAGCAATCAAACAAGCATTAATTCAAACAAGCATGCACTCAAAAAGTTTTAATTGGTTCCAAATTTTGTAAATCCAATCATAGCAAAGTGATACAAACACAGGGTGTGACATCAGAAGGGATAATCAACGCCTTCGCATGTCAGCTACTACCAATGATGCCGAGATTGTCAACTGGGCCACAAGCATAGGAAAGACACCGGATCATCGAATCTGAGCTGAGTTTTATCACGTACAGTGTGAACTTTCCCAAGTGATCATGAAGCAGGTCCTCGAACCAACAGGGATGTTCTACCATGGGCCAATCACGTGGGATGATGTCCGAGCACTGCTAATCGCTCAGCGTCTGGACCTGAAGCCTTTCAAGAAGCTCGGGTGCTTCCTCCCTGACTATGAAGATTGGACCGCCGACATGGAGGACTGGTTGTCGATGACAATATATGTGTCACTACTATCTTTCTATCGCAAAACTTTGAATTTATGCACGGCGAAACTATGTGATGTAATTAAACCGTGGTCCTGAACTAGCGTAGATCGCTCTAGTTAATTAGTTTGCATATGAGGAACTTCGTCATTTATGTTTACTATAGGTTGCTTGTATTTTGCTAATTATGCCTCTTTGTTTTCTTATGTACATTATGTTGCATATTATCGTTCAGTTCATCAACTGATGATGCAGGTACATAGATCAGAGATGGCGAAGGACTGCTACGCCGTGTTCGTTGGGAGGGTTCCAGGAGTCTACGACCACTGGCCAGATGCTCAGGACCAGGTGGACAAGTACCCGGCAAGAGTGGGGGCGGAACCGTCGGTGCCTCAAGTACTACATAGTCGCGGTCTTGCTCATGCTGATCGCTCTTCTCTTCTACATCATGGTTTAGATAGAGATTATGAAACTTGTGTGTGTGCCATGACCATGCAGTTGCACTTATTCGAGACATGACATGACTTGTGTATCGCTATTTTCGAGATGTGATGATATTTGTGTTAAATGATGATGATGATGGTATGATGAGACTACTGTATGTGTATGATATGATGAGAATAGTGTATGTTTATTGTGATCTGATGAAACTACTGTATAGAGCCTGTACAAATACATCACAAATACATAGAGGGGGTATGAATCTGTGAAAGCAGGAATACTAGCTGCAGCGCTGGAAGGCATCTAGCAGTAGCGCTGGATTAGCAGCAGCGCTTGCATTTCTGCAGCGCTACAGATAGTTAGCAGTAGCGCTGGTCAGTCCAGCGCTACTGCTAACCATACTTAGCAGTAGCGCTGCACCAACCAGCGCTACTGCTACAACTTAGCTGTAGCGCGTTAGCAGTAGCGCTGGACCTAGCGCTACTGCTATAGGTATTTCAAGCACTACTAGTAGGCTTTCTCCTAGTAGTGCTAGCTCGTTAGCTCGGCCAGGACAAGCCGAGGACAATGTCCGCCCTTACCTCACTTATGACCCGCTTTTGCACGGGTGAGGATAACTGGCTAGCTCGACGAGGCCATAACCCCGAAGACCCCGGCACCTCCGAAGTCCGGAACGGAAATGGGAAACCACGACGTAACAAAAACAAACGCCGACACAACAACGGCGATGCTGAGGACACGGCCGTTAATGTCGGTTTCCGCAAACCAAAATACCGACAGCGGAAGAAACCTTCTAAAGGAAATCGAGACGGACCTACCATGCTGGACAAAATCATGGATAGGCCCTGCCAGATCCACGACACCCAAGACAAGCCCGCTGCCCACACCAACCGTAATTGTTGGGTATTCAAACAAGCTGGCAAACTCGCAGCCGAAGAGCAAGGCAAGGGCCCACGCAATGAGGACGATGACGAGCCGTGCGGTCCAAGCAATGGAGGACAAAAGCAGTTCCCTCCAGAGGTAAAAAATATGAACATGATATATGCCACTCACATACCAAAAAAGGAGAGGAAGCGCGCCCTTCGGGAGGTCTATGCCGTAGAGCCCGTAGCCCCGAAGTATAACCCATGGTCGGCTTACCCGATCACCTTCGACTGACGAGACCATCCGACTAGTATCCGTCACGGAGGTTCGGCAGCCCTCGTCCTAGACCCCATTATCGATGGGTATCACCTCACTAGAGTCCTAATAGACGGAGGAAGTAGCCTTAATCTGATTTACTCAGACACGGTGAAAAAGATGGGTATAGATCTGTCAAGGATCAAACCTAGCAACACTACCTTTAAAGCAGTGATCCCAGGCGTCGAAGCCCACTGCTCGGGCACCGTGACTCTGGAAGTAGTGTTCGGCTCGCCTGACAACTTCCGCAGCAAAGACTTGATCTATGACATTGTCCCTTTCCGCAGCGGTTATCACGCCCTACTCGGCCGCACAACGTTCGCTCGCTTTAACGTCGTCCCCCATTACGCGTACCTGAAGCTCAAGATGCCCGGGCCCAAGGGGGTCATTACTGCCAACGGCAACACAGAGCACTCTCTCCGAACTGAGGAACACACAGCGGCCCTGGCAGCCGAATTCCAGTACGGGGATGATAGGCCGACGCCCAAATCAGCCATAAAGGCACGTCAGGCTAGTAAACGAGCTCGGTCTCAACCCGAACTCAAGGAATCATCGTCCACCCAACAAAAATAGGGATACGCCCCCCACAGCACAACCCTAGTTCCCGTAAAATATGTGCCAAGAAGGCACAACTTCGCGCTTAAAATACCATGGGCAGCTGTGGGGACCCACTATCAAAGGGAAAGTGTTCGGCTGGACCGAACTACTGCCAACACATGTCTTTGGACAAATCACAGGTACCATCTAGGACCTTTCAAGTGTAAAGCTCATCCACACTGCATCGACTTCTCAAGATCTTCTTCCCAAGGTCCGTTCGCCGATAGCAAACACCATTAAAGGAACGCAACCCCCTCGGGAGCAAAGGAGCAGACATGCGACAGGGCACATTGAGGACGTCAAGCCACCCATCGAAGACCCCATGTAAAACCTCTCCTTTGTAAACTTTATTTTTTATTTCAAAATACCTGTAACAGTTGCTTCGGCAGTTTGAGTTATAAGAATTCTTCAGAAATAAAGACTATCCTTTACGGCCTCCTCGCTGTATTTTATGTCACATACACTATTCTCTACTCACCGATGCCGATAGCAAAGTTGTTCGGTACATATTACGATGCGACCGGCTAATAGACCTGGGGCTTGACTATAAAAATCTCCCCAAGCGTCACCACGGCACTATTGTTTATGTGTTCGGCGTCTCGGATGTTGCGTTATATGAATCGGTTCCGAATTATGTCTTGGGTCAATGGTTGGGTTGCCCCGCTCCTGTGTTTGCCCTCTTACGTTCCGCTCGTTCGGCTAAAAGGGTAAAGGGAGAACAACTGCGATTGTGCTTCCAGCTCGCCTGGTCAACTACCTCAGTGGAGAAAGCCGAAAACTGACTGTCATGATAAGCGAGAACCGGTCTGCAATCCGAGCATAAGTGTCAAACTAAAAATCGATAGAGGTTATTCCATGTTATACGAGGGGTTTGTAAGATTACAAACCATGTGATACTGGTTTCAACCTCGGTGTATCCGAATATCACAAAACACTGGGGGCTAGTCATTAGCCCCCGCAGTCAAGCTCCTACGGCTAAGTGAAATCACTAAAGCATCATAGTCCGATTGCCTTGTTCCCCTCGCACTACCGCCTTCGAGCACCGATGCGTCAGCTAAGGGTCACAGTGTGGAGGTAGAAACACCTCGTGTAGTATCAACATGGGGGCTGAAGCCGATGACTCGCAACTTTCAGATAAGACGGCCACATAGGAGTCAAAATAATACAAAGCTTAAAAGACATGATAAACCATGCAACCGCATTATAAAGCGAACAGTCATCGGATACATGACAAAACAATCATTCATAAATTACATCCTTAGGGCATTGGGCTTCTATCGCCCGAGCACCATCCATCACGGTGGGAAAGTAATGCTCGGGGCGCCTATGCTCCTTCCCAGGGGGTGGAGGCGCGGTGGCCATCTCGGTCGGCTTGAGCTTTGGCCAGTGCATCATGGTCCTTGCAAAGCCATCCAAGCTCCCTCGATACACGTAGAACACTTTAGAGTGTCAATCCGAGGCGCAGCGTCGCACAGTTTCTGCACCAAGCCAAAGTAACTGCTCGGCAACGGCTCTGCAGGCCATAGCCGGATGCAGAGTTCCTTCATGGCCGGCTCCGCAATCCTATGCAGCTCCATCAATTGTTTCATCTGATTGCTCAGGAGGGGAGGATGCTCGGGGGCTTGAAATTAAGCCCAGAACAGCCGATGCTCAACATCCCCATCCCGAGAGGCGAAGTATTTGTTCGCGTCTGCAACACTCCTCGGGAGGTCCGTAAAGGCGCCTGAGGAACGCCACACCCGGGTGAGCAATGCAAACCAGTTACCACCAAAGGCACATTGCAGTAAGTATGGCTTACCATCCGTGATCGCCTTGACTTGGCGGAGTTCTTCTTCAAAGAACCGCCTATCAACTCGCTCCGCTTTGAGTTCGGATTTCAGCGAGGATAGTTCGGTGGCCTGGTCTTCGTTCTTTTGCTCAAGGGCCTCGCACTTCGTGCTGGCATCCTTGAGCTCCAGCTGCACCTCTGCCACCCGGGCCTCATGCTTGTCGCTCACGGCTTTTAACGCCGACAGTTCGGCTTCCGCTTGTTCGGCCGCCGCCTTCTCATCCGCGGCCTCCAGCCTCACCTGTTTCAACTCGGCCTTGAGTTTCTCGACCTCCGCGGCCACAGCTGTGGTAACAATGAGTAAATAACACTTCGGGATAACAATCTGGATATCTCAATGAATGAGGATAGGCAAAATAGCCCGAATGAGAAAATTCGGACTCACCTTGCGTCTCGTCAAATCTCTTGTTCAGGCGATCGAGCTCCTCATCGGAGCTCTTGAGCTTCTGGTTTAGCTCGGCAAGCTCCACTGCGTTGGCAGCCACCGCCGATGATGAGGCCTACAAAACAACTTATGTGCATTAAAACTCCCGAGCTGTCGGATTCAGACCCTCTGCTAAGTACTCTCTGGAGCTCTTAGAATAATGAGGGACAAAGGGTGCCTTGAGCATCATTACTAATTTTCGGACATTTGACCCCCGGGTGGGTTTTTCAAACTCACCCAGGGCTAGGGGGCTACCACACTTATAAGGACTGCATAAACTTGGTAAATTAACTTTTTCTGGGAAAAAGAGTATTATGTGGCTCACCTTGAAGGCCGTCAAGAGACTGTTGAAGGCCTCTTTCAGTCCGCTATCAACGGACTGAATGCCTTGCAAAACCGCACCCATAAGGGCGCGGTGATCTTCGGCGATGGAAGAGCCGGATAAAGCTTCCTCCATCACGGCCGGCCACCCAGTCATGGGCGGCACCGGTGGTGACCTACCAACCCTCCCTCCGGTGGGGGATTGGGTTGGCAGCTCCGGAGGCATAAAGCGCTCCGGAGATGTCCTCGGAGGGGGCTGGACCGATCCTCGTCCCCCCCTCTTTAGTTGCCAGGAGATGTTCCTCCTCCTGGTCTTCGGCGGCCGAGGTATTAACCTCAGCCATAACGTCGTCACCCCTGCCGCCGGTGTTCAGCTCAGAAGGAGCCTGGCGCGATAACACCTCCGCGGCCTCCTTCGAGACCTCGGGAGGCGTAGGATGTGATGCAGTCACACTTTCTGCCAGGTCGGCGGGCAGAGACTCCACGTGTGAGATTTGGTCGGTGGGGAGATCGCGTGGTGGGCAGCAAATTGAAAGACGTTTGCCCATTTAGCATTAAAAGCTCTATATAAGTGACCCAGAGGGTCTTCGGATTCATACCTCTGGGCTGGGGGCTTAACCCTTGGGTTCCTTTGGGGAACCCTTTCAAAGGCCTCGGACTCCTTATCGGAGTCTGAGTTATCGTCGGCCAGGACTGCCTTTGTCCGGCATGTCCTCTTTGGGGCAGGAGGAGGTAGGTCCTCCGCGGCGTCCGCTGACGCCGCCCTTTTCCTTGTGAGGGGGGAGTCGCACTCCCCTTCGTCCTCGTGCTCTTCCTCGTGAGTGGAAGAGGCGTGGGTTTTCTCAGACTTAGTGTCCGGAAGACCCCTTGGACAAAGACCCTCTCGGGCCTCCTTCTTCTCCCCTTTCTTCTTCTTCTCCTTCTTCTCTGGCGCCGAATACGGCGCCACGACGAGCATCTCCATCAACAGATCCGACCGAGGGTCTTCGGGCTGCGGGGCCGGACAGCCAATTTGCACGGCCTTGCTCAGCCATTTCTGTGATGATGAGGGAGGAGGGGTTCAGCTCTTTCTCAAAAAACAGAGACAGAGAATTAAAGTTTTATCATACCTCGGTAGGAGGTGTTTCGGTGTCAAGACTGGTGTCCTCCTCCTCGGCCGGCCAGCTCTTCTGGAGCTGGAATAGCACTTTCCACAATTCCTTGTGGGTAGTGCGGAAGAATTGATGCACGGTGGCCGGGTCCTCGAGCTGGTAAGCCCACATTGGGGAGGCCCGGTGCTGGCAGGGGAGGAGACGGAGGCGGAGCATGACCTGGATCACGTTGAACAGCTCGATTTTGACCTCAATCATCGCGGAGATGCACTTCTGTAGCGACTTTACCTCTGCGGCCAACCCCCAGTCAAGGCCTTTCTTGAGCCACGAGGTTAGCCTCGTGGGGTGTCCGGATCTGAACTCGACAGGTGCCGCCCAGTCCGCGCTCCTTGGTTCGGTGATGTAGAACCATTCCCTTTGCCAGCTCTTGACCGTGTCGATAAAGGTGTCGTCCGGTCACTCGACACGGGGGAGCTTGCTGATTACCGCCCCTCCACAATCCGCATGCACGCCCGCAACTGTCTTTAGCTTGACATTGAAAACTTTGAGCCACAGGCCGAAGTGCGGCTGTACCCGCAGGAAGGCTTCGCACACGATGATGAACGCCGAGATGTGCATGAAGGAGTTCGGGGGGAGGTCATGGAAATCTAACCCGTAAAAGAACATGAGACCCCTGACGAAGGGATGTGAACACCACCCTCTCGTCCGGCTTTAGCGTGGGAACCACCTGATTCGCCTCTGGTGCGTGGTGGGCGATGTTGGTGGAGAGGTAGCCGGCACGCTTTAGCTCCCGAATGTCATTGTCGGTGACAGAGGAGGCTTCCCACTTGCCCATGGAGCCTGAACCAACCATGGCCGAACTCGTAGGGAAGATTGAGGAAGAACTGGATCTGGGCTCTCGGAGCTTGGGAAGGTTGAGGAGGCAAAGGGTGCGAATTTGGAGCGTGAATAGGCCTTGGGGGTTTTCTCCCTTTTTTGGGATGCCGTAGTACCAAGATCCTCCCTTTTACTGTGCCGCAGGCCTCACCACTTCCCGAAACAGTCGTGCTATTATGCGCGTGGGATAACCCAGGGTATTAATCATATCCCGTAAGAAACGGGACACGATCTACACATTGATAAGGCATGCCAATGGAGAAACGGCCTCAAACCGCGAATCGAGTTTTTGTAACTGGCTCGGCGGTCGTGATAGGCCACGACCCTTCATCAGAAAGGTTGTTTGGAGATACTGTTCACACTTTGACGTTCGGCCTTCGAGGTTAAGTGACTTATGGTGTCCGGATAACTACATGTTCAATAACTACATGTCATCGGCGGTCGGACTAGAGCCAGCCGATCATAAAGGGGGATCAGCGAAGACTCTGATCACGCGAAGCTGCTAGTTTGATGGCCCCTGGCATTGGAGGCTAGTTCGGGGGCTACTGAGGGAGTCCTGGACTGAGGGGTCCTCAGGCTGCCGGCCTATTTCTCATAGGCCGGCTTGGTGGGCCGCTCTCTGATTATCGCAGGAAGGGCCGAGCTATGCGACGACCCCGTATTCTAGAAGGAAACCTCTGAAGACACGGCGTGCGCTCCAAGTCAAGATGGGGGGATCAGCGTCTTTACTTCCGGCTGGAGACTTATCATGTGTAAACCCTAGGTATCCCCAGTGTCTATATAAACCGGGGGGTTTAGATCGTAGAGGGCAGGTGAACTCATCTAGGGTTTAGCTACTTGATCTCGAGGTAGATTGACTCTGTAATCTTCATACACATCAAAACAACCAAGCAGGACGTAGGGTTTTACCTCCATAGGAGGGCCTGAACCTGGGTAAACATCGTCTCCTTCGTCCCCTGTTACCCATCGATTCTAGATCCACAGCTCCGGACCCCCTACCCGAGATCCGCCGGTTTTGACACCGACACCCGTCATCAGCACCTACACACAAAAGACCAAACACTTGCACCCAATGCAGGCAAGAGCGTTGTCAAGCCCCTTGAACTCGTTAGTTGCAAGTATTAAATATTTATAGATAGATAATGTAAATATAAAATAAATAACATAAGATAAATGGCATCAATATTTTTAGTGTTTTTGTAATAATATTTGAGAAGACCCAGGGGCCATAGTTTTCGCTAGAGGCTTCTCTCTCAAAGATAGCATACGGTGGGTAAAAAAATTACGGTTGGGCAATCTATTATATATAAAAAGTGTTTGACGGGTTAATGAGAAGAAAGATAAATAATCTAAAAATTACCACAATAATTAGAAACATCTGGTCGTTGATTTGGTGGACCCATAACTTAAAAGACATAATTAATGGATCAGATCTAATACCGCTCCATCTTATCAAAAAAAAAATCAAAAGAAAAAAAAACTGCAGCGATCCTTAGCCTGCATGTGCGGCTCAATCCTGCTTAATTTTTTGGAACAAACGTCGCATACACATTCATCATGTACATGCGACTCAATCCTGCCTACGTTTTGGAATAGAAGTCACGTACAAAGCAATGATTGGCACGTCCATTAAGAAATAGAGGGAGGATCCTCGAAAAAGAGAAAAAAAATTGAGGAAGCAAAAAAATTATTCACGTACACAGCTATCATTGCCACGTCCATTAAGAAATAGAGGGACACCTCAAAAAATGAAAATTAATAAATAGATGGAGGAATAAAAAGCACACTGCGTCTAAAAAAAGAAAACTACATAAAGTTCTGTCCGGAGCAAAAATAAAATAGGCTAATGTATAAGTTGAGTTCAATTTGGACAGCGCATATAGAACTAGATTGTACATCTATCTATTACATATTAAAAAGTGCTCGACGGGTTAATCATAAGAAAAAAAAAAAATTAGAAATTACCACAATAATTAGAAACATTTGGTACTTAATTTTGTGGACCCGTAAGTTGAAAGGCATAACTAATGGGTTAGATCTAAGTTCGACCGATCTCAAAAAGAAAACAAACTGCAGCTATCCTTAGCCTGTACGTGCGGCTCAGTCTTAAAATAAAGATTACGTGCAGTCCAAAAAAATGATTACATGGAAACCTTCTTTTATAAGGAAAAAACCTATAGCTAACGAAGTATATGTGTGGCTCAATCCCAGAATAAAGATAGAAGACACAACTACTCAGAAAACAAAAACATCGCAACTGCCGTGCTTAATGTCTTGGACCTCACGTAGCGGCCGTCGCAATGAGTCTCTGCACTAGCGCTGCCGGTATTGCTTCGGGATCTGAGGTCTCTTCACCGTCGCCTAGCTACAAACAAAAACTATCAACTCCCATTCTCTTTTATAGAAAGAAAAAACTACGTTCAAGGGATAGATTCCAGATCTCCTTCTTCAGGGTAAAAAACTCTTCTCCCGACCACTATCCTCACTGCATGTTCGAGCCTCCCATCCACTAGCTTCGTCAATCCTGGCTGCCAGGTTGTTTCCTCTGGACGTACAAGCATGCGTTCCACCAACTTCTTCAATCTTGGGCACAAGGTTGTTGCCGTCAGAGTAGGCACATCGGGAGGTTTCGGGTCCAGCGGCAGTAACTGTTGTAATATTACAGTGATGGTGGTGCCACCAAGTACCTGCCTTCTAGGCATGAGGTGGATGACATTTGATTAAGTTCCTTGCATGTCTTTAAAAAATATACTATCCTTAGCCTGTACGTGCAGCTCGGTCCTAAAATAAAGATTACGTGCAGTCTAAAAAAAAGGATTACATGGAAACCTTCCTTTATAAGGAAAAAACCTACAGCTAACGAACTATACATGTGGCTCAATCCTAGAATAAAGATAGAAGACACAGCTACTCAGGAAACAAAAACATCGCAACTGCTGCGACCATTGTCGTCGACCTCACGCAGCGGACGTCGCAATGAGTTTCTGCACTAGCGCTACAGGTATTGCCTTGGGATCCGAGGTCCCTTCACCGCCGCCTAGCTACAAAGAAATACTATCAACTCCCATCTCTTTTTGGAGAAAGAGAAAACTATGATCAAGGGATCAATTCAAGATCTCCTTCTTCAGGGTAAAAAACTCTTCTCCCGACCACTATCCTCACTGCATGTGACATACAAGCATGCGTTCCACCAACTTCTTCGATCTTGGGCGCAAGGTTGTTGCCGCCGGAATAGGCACATCGGGAGGTTTTGGGTCCAATGGCAGTAACTGTTGTAATATTACATTGATGGTGGTGCCACCAAGTACCTGCCTTCTAGGCATGAGGTGGATGACATTTGATTAGGTTCCTTGCATACTTTGAGCATACTAAATATATATATATATATATATATATATATATATATATATATATATATATATATATATATATATATATATATATATATATATATATATATATATATATATAGGGATCGACTATTCGTCACCCAGGGTGAAGAATTGTTATTCTTCACCCCAGCCAACCATGCACTCAGCCGAACCAGCATGCTGCAACCGTGAGAAAAAGTGCTTGTGAGGTAAGATTACATTCTGTAGAATTGATGTTGAGCTTGTAACACTACGTGGCGAAGGGACGTGAGGTAATATTTAGTTGCATGTGAAGTAAGTTTAGGGCCTAAAGAATTCCTCACCCCACCCACAATCAGGCCGTGAGAAAGGAGGGTCTTGGGAGGTAAAATTACGGTGGAGAAAAATGAATCAGTCCTCATGCACCGAAACCATCTTACGAAACAAAGATGCGAGGTAATTTTACAACCTGCGTGGGGTAAGTTACGTCGTCGAGGTGGAAGAAAAAAGTGTTCCTGTTGTAAAAATACCCGATGCTCAGCTGGGACACGAATGTAGTGGAGTAAATTTCTACCATGCAAAATGTGTGACACACCCTATCAAATCACTTCTTTTTTGGAACATCTCTTTCAAAATACGTCTACCTGCACAAGCTTTAGCTGCTCTACCACATATTTCTTTCTATCTTATGTTTAATTTCTTCTTTGAGAAAAAAGAGCTTCCGATTAACTCCCGGAAAAAAAGATAGAGAGTGGAGAGCGGCTGAGACGCATCTCTACTTGGCATCATATCTGACCCCGTCCCTCGACCGACCGATTCATTGCGAGGGAGCGTTGTCATGTAAGAACTCGGCACGGCGAGGACGCGTCACCATTCTGGCTTAGAGGTGCCTCTGCGTGAGCATCCTGTCTCATTGCGAGACAGCCGTGGTGGAAGTCTGGCAAGAAGGCATCATGCTCCATGTTCATGTTGATTTTTGTTTCTTTTTATCCCTCCGTTTTTATGGACATTTCACAATGTGCACGATGACTCGCTTATCGGCAATGTCCTGCTTCAGCGCGACCAGGGACATCGTCCATGGCCGACTGGGCATGGCTCGTGCTTCTCCTCGCAGCCCCCCTCGACAATAAGGATGACTTATTGGTCAGTAGCGCCGAGTGCAATTACTGCAATACATGGTGAGATTAGTGTTCTCTTTAGGTAAAAAATGCATGTGAGGTGTCTGTTCATCTTCTTTGTGTTTGCTGCACATTTTTATCAACAAATGAGATGTACTTTGTGATCAGTTCAAAATTTTGTCAATGGAATATTTGACAATGTGATGTGTTTAATTTGAGCTTCAACATCTTTAGTAGTCTCTTTCATATTTCTTTTGACAGTAGACTTATTTTTGATAGCAGAGCAATGAGTTGGTCCTTGAGATTCATTTAGAGGTCGTGTATTTGTCCAAATAAATTTGAAATGATTATGCATGCAAATTCATTTTATCAAATTATAATTTTGAACTGAAATTGGACATGGATGCTCCAGTTGAGAGATGCATTTATTACAGACATAGCTACTTCAAGAAATTCAACCACAAGAGACATTGGCAGAGACATGTATAACATAGATGTGTAAACTCCGGTCTCTTTTGAAAACAGAAAAAGGCCACTGGAAACTAAGTAGCAGAGCAATAAAGTTTATGACATTAGCATGTGGATAAATCTCATGACAATTAATCAACAGCCAAAACTAAAATTTCTTCTTCAACTTAATCCTCTAGTAGGAGTAGTGGCAATGACTTCTTCTATATCTTTTTGCTAGGTTGTAGAACACCGGCTCTTCAATTAGTGCTCCTAAGATTGATGTTTGTTACAGATGAAGAAGCTTGTGAGGATTGGACCTAGGCAAGTTGATAGAAGCATGGCCATAGTTGTGTTGGCATTTTTGGCGCCAGCTAATGCCCTGTTTCTGTTCTGAGGATGATTTAAATGCGTGACTGCATAAATGAGTTTTCAAGTAAGAGAAAGGTGTGATAGCTCCCGGGTGCCTAGGCATCCTCTATGAACAGTAAAATCAAAAAAATAGAACAAAAAATCAAAAAATTCTGAAACTTTGCAGCATCAAAGATGAACAAATTTTGTAGGTTCTTGCAAGTTTTCATGCCAAAATATCATGTAGAGAAAGATGTACAAATGATTTTCAAATTTCAGTGCTAAAAGTGCTCAAAACTTCAAGCACTGGAATCTTTTTCGTGATCATATTTGATGCTGCAAAGTTTCAGATTTTTTTGATTTTTTTTACTGTTCATAGAGGGTGCCTAGGCACCCGGGAGCTGAAAATCCACTCTCTTTCAAGTAATCATACAATTAGTAAATGAGATGTGATATGTCGAGTAGAGTAGCATTTATCTAATTGACCTTTAACTTGCCTTTTGATCTGTCCAAACAATTGGTATGCCGTGGTACTGGCCTTACACTACGGAATACTAAGATAGTACAAGTGTACAACCGATAGAGGCAGAGGATATTTTCCTCCAAACCCAATAAAAGGTGCAGGTTTCAATCAAATAGAGAAAAGAACCTTCTCTCCTGGACAGAAAAAAGAGCAGAGCTCATCTTCCTCCTCTCCTTTCCATGGTTAGATAATTAGACCTATATGACCTTCATAGCCCTTACACACTCATCCTTACCATCACAAGAACTTCAATATTTAATGTGAGTGTATGTCAACACTAGAAATGAGTTAAAACCAGTTTTTTTTATTGAATCAAGAACAATATTCTCAACGTACTTTATATCAGTCTCTCATAACATAGCTATTTCAAAACAAGCGATTGTATACATTGTAAAATAGTACAAAAAATGAATATCAACGCACCTGCTCAGTAAAATGGCAAAGATTACATCTCACTGGGTGTGTTATTTTCTGGCTCCAGAATACATATACACACTTGCAGGGTGGAAAGCTTCTCCTAATCCGAAATCTGGGTAAATTTAGATCTGGTCAGCTCTTAAGAGTCCATGACTCTCACTCGACTGCACTCACAAAATAATTTTAAATTGACACGTACCCATGTAAATTGACGAAGAGGATGCAATATTGAAGTACTCCAGCGGCAAGGACCTCGTTGCCGATCGTCATGGTAGGAAGAGATGGAGATGCATACCACATCACAAGCATGCAACAGCGAACAACCAACATAGCCTGATGCTGAGGAACACTGACGACGCCATGGACCTGATCCGCCTGATGTAAATCAACGGGCACACACCACAGTGCTAACATCAAAGAGTGTCCCTAAATATTATTTTTGCAGAATCTTACATGACCGAATGCTAACACAAGCAACAGTACATGGTAAAATCTAAATAACCTATTGGGGCAGAGGATGTCTGATCTCACCAATCTGAAGCCTCCATAGCAAGCGAACACCAAATTAGCAATTTGGGAACAACAAAAAGAAGTGAAACGCAACTAGAGTTGATTAGAAATATGGAACCGAAAGCATTAGGACTGGGGTACTCATCTCCTCCCCATAGCAACAACCTGCACACACCAAACGGAATCAAATTCATACTACAGGCAATACCTGACACGAAGCATCCTTGCCACAACTACCAACCACAGGGCCGCAGGCGAGCCGCCGCACACCACGCGGCCTCGCCTGCCCGGCGACCACCACGCAGTCGAGCCACCAGCGGGCAGCGGCCAAGCACCACGTCGCCACACCGCCGAGCAACACAGCGCCCCGCCAGCCAGGCCGCTCCAAATCGCTGAGCACCAAACCGCCTGAAATCGCTGAGCAGGCCGCCGTCTCCCGTGTTGTTCGCCGTCGATACCCTCGAACCGTTCGCAGTATTTTTTTTACTGAAGAAAACGAAAAGGACGCAGAAGTGGGGTAGGTTTGAGCCTACCATAAACGTAAATTAAATACAAAAGGATGTAAATTTACAGCGTGGATGCCTTTTTTTCTTACGCTGGATGCATGCAGGTGCGACTCTGCGTGGCTTGGTTGGGTACAATATCCGGCTCCGTCGATTGACTAGTGTGAGGAATTACTTATTCCTCACCCTGGGTGTCTAATAGACTTTCTATATATATATATATATATATATATATATATATATATATATATATATATATATATATATATATATAGGGCAAATGTTTCGTACGATCTGGTGTAGTTACTCCCACTTTTGTTTTGTATATTCTTGGTAGCGTCTATCATATTGGAGGGTATGTACATGTATTATGTAGTATATAAGAACGTATAGGTAGTATGTATACTATTTTTTTGGTAGTATATACCATACTTTGAGCATACTCTTTTTTCCGTACAAATATGCACGTATTTCACGAATATAACAAAAACTATGGGATCAGTTGGAATTTTTTATCTAGCTCACTTTGAAGTATCTTAAATATACATTATGAACATACTAAAAATGACAAAGGAGTATATATACTCTCACATTGTAGTATATGACACATGTGTGTAACTACACCCGGTAGTAGGTATATATATTCGTGAAAATGATAAAGGAGTATATATACTCTCACTTTGAAGTATCTTATATATATATATATATATATATATATATATATATATATATATATATATATATATATATATATATATATATATATATATATATATAGACACAACTCTCAAAGAAACAATTGGTTGAAATAGTTCATTGATTTCAAATATTGACAAATCTGTAATATGTGATATGAGAGTCCTCAAGTCTTTTATATACTGCAACCAATAGTGACAGCATCTGGACACTGTTATATTTTATATGTAGAATACAATCAAACATGTTCTGTTATTCAATTATTAAATATTAATATGCCTTTGGGAGTTTGTTGAAAATTAATAGATGTAGGGGGCCTAACACCACCAATATCGGTCCCAAGACCAGAAAAAAGTGGAAGGAGAATAGAAAAATTAACACTATGCTTTTGTATTTGACCTTCATAACTTACTATCATCATTTTGTAATTTGGCCATAGGTTAATCAAGTGAAGATCAACAGCAGCCAACATACAGGGTGGTACACAAAATAAACTGGAAGGTTAGTTACTAACAAAAACTACCTTAATTTCTTTATTTGTTCAATCGTACAGTGAAACAAAATAGGGGGAAGTGAGACGTGTAGGTCAAAAAAATTAGACCTATCTCTGCCTAAAGATGTGTTTACACATGGAGAACTACATGCATCATTCTCAAGTCATAGTAAAGGGATGTACTAAGGATAATAGTATATAAATAAATATTCTAATGGCATGGAAAAAATCTTTTAGTATAGTTCTTCTTCAACAAGATATTGCTACTGACCTTTTATTAGACGAGAATAAGTACATGAAAAATTGTATACTACAAACAATCTTCACAATAATAACAAAAATATCAATGCTAACATGATATGGCGGGATGGATATGGCCTGCAGATATGAAAAAGTAATGGAAATGTGCATCGGCATTTGATGGAAACAACTCATTCACACCTAACATCGATGCTGAATGGTATTTGATATTTGAGGCTCATTACATAGTTGAGAGCTTGACTACGAATAGGGTTACAGGGTCAACTGCCAATGTCAAACCGAAGCACAAATAAAGTGGATAGGCATAAAAAATAATATTTTCAATACCTTAATTACATCGGTTGAACATTAACAACACAGGAAAGGGATACGAATAAGGGGAATATAACATGAATAGGAAAGGGAAAAAATAGTTGGACCTGCAGGCGCAGGATGACAACCGCTATTGAGAACGAATACGACGCGTCGGCCGACCTTTATTTTCACTAATATGGATGTCTCTTCTGGAGGATGAACTAAGTATGGATCCAAGCTGGCTACCGGAGATGAGATCCTTGCACAACGAATCAGCAAGGACACCAACGTTGCTCTTTGTGTAGCTGGACATTAGCCGGCGGCATCAATCTGGGAGTCAACGAAGAAAAAGGAGGGTGCCTTTGCTCTATGACTAGCTGGACCTGGGAGTCAACGGAGAAAGGAAGGAAAGGAGAAATGCGGCAAACGGGATCGTGCAAGACCAGCCTCTGTGTGAAGGTGTGAGAGATGCCGGAATGTTGTGTGCATCCGTGTGAGCCTGTTGGGCTAAAAGCCCAACTAATCATTCAAGTACGAAAAATATATTTTAGTACAAATAGCACAAATAATCAGCTATGAATTGTTCTAAAAATCAGCTATGAATTTTAAAATAACACCTATGGTTAGTATACATCATATAAGGAAAGAAGTATAGTGCATATACGTACATTTAACGTAATTATGTAACGGAGTATAGTGCATCAGTCCTTATATGATGTACTATACTCCGTTACATAATTACGTTAAATGTACGTATATGCACTATACTTCTTTCCTTATATGATGTATACTAACCATAGGTGTTATTTTAAAATTCATAGCTGATTTTTAGAACAATTCATAGCTGATTATTTGTGCTATTTGTACTAAAATATATTTTTCGTACTTGAATGATTAGTTGGGCTTTTAGCCCAACAGGCTCACACGGATGCACACAACATTCCGGCATCTCTCACACCTTCACACAGAGGCTGGTCTTGCACGATCCCGTTTGCCGCATTTCTCCTTTCCTTCCTTTCTCCGTTGACTCCCAGGTCCAGCTAGTCATAGAGCAAAGGCACCCTCCTTTTTCTTCGTTGACTCCCAGATTGATGCCGCCGGCTAATGTCCAGCTACACAAAGAGCAACGTTGGTGTCCTTGCTGATTCGTTGTGCAAGGATCTCATCTCCGGTAGCCAGCTTGGATCCATACTTAGTTCATCCTCCAGAAGAGACATCCATATTAGTGAAAATAAAGGTCGGCCGACGCGTCGTATTCGTTCTCAATAGCGGTTGTCATCCTGCGCCTGCAGGTCCAACTATTTTTTCCCTTTCCTATTCATGTTATATTCCCCTTATTCGTATCCCTTTCCTGTGTTGTTAATGTTCAACCGATGTAATTAAGGTATTGAAAATATTATTTTTTATGCCTATCCACTTTATTTGTGCTTCGGTTTGACATTGGCAGTTGACCCTGTAACCCTATTCGTAGTCAAGCTCTCAACTATGTAATGAGCCTCAAATATCAAATACCATTCAGCATCGATGTTAGGTGTGAATGAGTTGTTTCCATCAAATGCCGATGCACATTTCCATTACTTTTTCATATCTGCAGGCCATATCCATCCCGCCATATCATGTTAGCATTGATATTTTTGTTATTATTGTGAAGATTGTTTGTAGTATACAATTTTTCATGTACTTATTCTCGTCTAATAAAAGGTCAGTAGCAATATCTTGTTGAAGAAGAACTATACTAAAAGATTTTTTCCATGCCATTAGAATATTTATTTATATACTATTATCCTTAGTACATCCCTTTACTATGACTTGAGAATGATGCATGTAGTTCTCCATGTGTAAACACATCTTTAGGCAGAGATAGGTCTAATTTTTTTGACCTACACGTCTCACTTCCCCCTATTTTGTTTCACTGTACGATTGAACAAATAAAGAAATTAAGGTAGTTTTTGTTAGTAACTAACCTTCCAGTTTATTTTGTGTACCACCCTGTATGTTGGCTGCTCTTGATCTTCACTTGATTAACCTATGGCCAAATTACAAAATGATGATAGTAAGTTATGAAGGTCAAATACAAAAGCATAGTGTTAATTTTTCTATTCTCCTTCCACTTTTTTCTGGTCTTGGGACCGATATTGGTGGTGTTAGGCCCCCTACATCTATTAATTTTCAACAAACTCCCAAAGGCATATTAATATTTAATAATTGAATAACAGAACATGTTTGATTGTATTCTACATATAAAATATAACAGTGTCCAGATGCTGTCACTATTGGTTGCAGTATATAAAAGGCTTGAGGACTCTCATATCACATATTACAGATTTGTCAATATTTGAAATCAATGAACTATTTCAACCAATTGTTTCTTTGAGAGTTGTGTCTATATATATATATATATATATATATATATATATATATATATATATATATATATATATATATATATATATATATATATATAAGATACTTCAAAGTGAGAGTATATATACTCCTTTATCATTTTCACGAATATATATACCTACTACCGGGTGTAGTTACACACATGTGTCATATACTACAATGTGAGAGTATATATACTCCTTTGTTATTTTTAGTATGTTCATAATGTATATTTAAGATACTTCAAAGTGAGCTAGATGAAAAATTCCAACTGATCCCATAGTTTTTGTTATATTCGTGAAATACGTGCATATTTGTACGGAAAAAAGAGTATGCTCAAAGTATGGTATATACTACCAAAAAAATAGTATACATACTACCTATACGTTCTTATATACTACATAATACATGTACATACCCTCCAATATGATAGACGCTACCAAGAATATACAAAACAAAAGTGGGAGTAACTACACCAGATCGTACGAAACATTTGCCCTATATATATATATATATATATATATATATATATATATATATATATATATATATATATATATATATATATATATATATTAGTATGCTCAAAGTATGCAAGGAACCTAATCAAATGTCATCCACCTCATGCCTAGAAGGCAGGTACTTGGTGGCACCACCATCAATGTAATATTACAACAGTTACTGCCATTGGACCCAAAACCTCCCGATGTGCCTATTCCGGCGGCAACAACCTTGCGCCCAAGATCGAAGAAGTTGGTGGAACGCATGCTTGTATGTCACATGCAGTGAGGATAGTGGTCGGGAGAAGAGTTTTTTACCCTGAAGAAGGAGATCTTGAATTGATCCCTTGATCATAGTTTTCTCTTTCTCCAAAAAGAGATGGGAGTTGATAGTATTTCTTTGTAGCTAGGCGGCGGTGAAGGGACCTCGGATCCCAAGGCAATACCTGCAGCGCTAGTGCAGAAACTCATTGCGACGTCCGCTGCGTGAGGTCGACGACATTGGTCGCAGCAGTTGCGATGTTTTTGTTTCCTGAGTAGCTGTGTCTTCTATCTTTATTCTAGGATTGAGCCACATGTATAGTTCGTTAGCTGTAGGTTTTTTCCTTATAAAGGAAGGTTTCCATGTAATCCTTTTTTTTAGACTGCACGTAATCTTTATTTTAGGACCGAGCTGCACGTACAGGCTAAGGATAGTATATTTTTTAAAGACATGCAAGGAACTTAATCAAATGTCATCCACCTCATGCCTAGAAGGCAGGTACTTGGTGGCACCACCATCACTGTAATATTACAACAGTTACTGCCGCTGGACCCGAAACCTCCCGATGTGCCTACTCTGACGGCAACAACCTTGTGCCCAAGATTGAAGAAGTTGGTGGAACGCATGCTTGTACGTCCAGAGGAAACAACCTGGCAGCCAGGATTGACGAAGCTAGTGGATGGGAGGCTCGAACATGCAGTGAGGATAGTGGTCGGGAGAAGAGTTTTTTACCCTGAAGAAGGAGATCTGGAATCTATCCCTTGAACGTAGTTTTTTCTTTCTATAAAAGAGAATGGGAGTTGATAGTTTTTGTTTGTAGCTAGGCGACGGTGAAGAGACCTCAGATCCCGAAGCAATACCGGCAGCGCTAGTGCAGAGACTCATTGCGACGGCCGCTACGTGAGGTCCAAGACATTAAGCACGGCAGTTGCGATGTTTTTGTTTTCTGAGTAGTTGTGTCTTCTATCTTTATTCTGGGATTGAGCCACACATATACTTCGTTAGCTATAGGTTTTTTCCTTATAAAAGAAGGTTTCCATGTAATCATTTTTTTGGACTGCACGTAATCTTTATTTTAAGACTGAGCCGCACGTACAGGCTAAGGATAGCTGCAGTTTGTTTTCTTTTTGAGATCGGTCGAACTTAGATCTAACCCATTAGTTATGCCTTTCAACTTACGGGTCCACAAAATTAAGTACCAAATGTTTCTAATTATTGTGGTAATTTCTAATTTTTTTTTTTTCTTATGATTAACCCGTCGAGCACTTTTTAATATGTAATAGATAGATGTACAATCTAGTTCTATATGCGCTGTCCAAATTGAACTCAACTTATACATTAGCCTATTTTATTTTTGCTCCGGACAGAACTTTATGTAGTTTTCTTTTTTTAGACGCAGTGTGCTTTTTATTCCTCCATCTATTTATTAATTTTCATTTTTTGAGGTGTCCCTCTATTTCTTAATGGACGTGGCAATGATAGCTGTGTACGTGAATAATTTTTTTGCTTCCTCAATTTTTTTCTCTTTTTTGAGGATCCTCCCTCTATTTCTTAATGGACGTGCCAATCATTGCTTTGTACGTGACTTCTATTCCAAAACGTAGGCAGGATTGAGTCGCATGTACATGATGAATGTGTATGCGACGTTTGTTCCAAAAAATTAAGCAGGATTGAGCCGCACATGCAGGCTAAGGATCGCTGCAGTTTTTTTTTCTTTTGATTTTTTTTTTGATAAGATGGAGCGGTATTAGATCTGATCCATTAATTATGTCTTTTAAGTTATGGGTCCACCAAATCAACGACCAGATGTTTCTAATTATTGTGGTAATTTTTAGATTATTTATCTTTCTTCTCATTAACCCGTCAAACACTTTTTATATATAATAGATAGATTGCCCAAGAGTAATTTATTACCCAACGTATGTTGCCTACATGAGAGATGCCGCTAGGGAAAACTATGGCCCCCGGGTATATTCACTTATGTATTTACAAATGCTACTATTACCTTGCTGAATTTATTTAATTTTTATTTTATTTTGCAAATTACAGTTATCTACACAACCCATTTTCTTGCAAATAACAATATCGAGGGGATTGACAACCCTCTTGCCCGCGTTGGGTGCAAGTTGTTTGCTCTTCTGTCTGCAGCCACTGAAGACGGTTTAGGATTGATATTCCTATTTGTTCGATAGACCTTGGTTTCATAACTGAGGGAAATACTTACTGACTTTGTGCTGCAATTACCCGTTCCTCTGCACAGAAAACCCAACGCAGATCACAAGTATCAGGAAGGATTTCTGGCGCCGTTGCCGGGGAATATCATCATCAACTATCATGTAACTTCACACAAATTTTCATTCCCTTGTTATCGTTTTATTTGCTGCTATATTTAGTTTGTCTCAAAAATTTCTAAAATACAAAAATATTTATCTTTGCTTGTCACTAGTTCACTCCGTTGCTTGTTTTGCTTGCTTGAAAGTTGCTATCATGTCTAATTTTGAAATTAGTGGTGTTTCCGCCTCTAGTGCGGAAGCCCTTGAACATCTAACTTCACCATGTGCTAAGAATGCTAAAATAAATTTTGATCAAGTTGCTAAGGAAAAACTTGATAATCTTGCGGATGATGATCCTTCTAAAAGTGAACCCATTATGCAAACAAAGAAACTCTGTATAGGTAGTGGAAATGTTATTGGCAAAAGTGTGATTCAAGATTTTTTTCACTTGTGCGGGATCATTACCATTGATAGGAGGTTCCACTGTTGCTAGAACTACAAGTTATGCGGATGCTATATCTTTTCTTATAGCACAGTTGGAAAGACAATTTGTCCCTATGCATCCTTTCATACAATGGTTATTTCTAGAATTCTCTAATATTCAGGAAGCTCCTACTAAACGTCTAGCCACTATATTTCTTGTTCAACAATTTGAAAATATCATGCAAGAGGCTAGAGATATATTTGCTCATTATAGGTTTAACTGTGAGTGCCCACCAATAGAAGGAATTCTTTATGAGTTGGAAGGTATAAGGAAACTAAGATCTACGGACTATGTTGCTTTTGATGAAAACCTTAGAAAGAAGGTTCCACCTCATGTCCTAGTTGGGAAAATTTCTGAACATAATGATCAATTTGCTATACCAAAACATGGAATGGGTTATGAGCTTGAGCGAGAATTTAGGAAATATCTTTATCGAAACCTATACAATGAGGAGATGATCATCACTGATGAGAAACCTAAAGAGGACTCTCCCATTCTTCCTGAAATAGACCTCTCGGATCCTTGTGTTGTGAAGTTTAGTCCCTTAAATTATTTTTGACTACCTATTATAAAACTTGCTGCTTAAAGAAGGGAATATGATTATAGCATGATGGATCGTTTCCGTGCGTATTACAATACTTGAAACTATGCATTATGCCTAGCTAGGGGCATAAAACAATAGCGCTTGTTGGGAGGCAACCAAATAGTTATCTTTATTTTTGCTTTTTACTTTCTTTTTGTTTTTTATAAAATGATCATTGCCTCTATAATGATTATGTTTTTATATTGAAATTAGTGTTTGTGCCAAGTAAAGCCTTTGGGATGACTCACAAGATGAGTAGAATCGAAGCTGAAACAAAACATAAATGTTTGACTCCAGTACAGGAAGTTTCATTTTTTACTGGAGTGTGATAATGATCTGAATACTTTACATGGTATTTCTATACAAATTTTCGAGGTTTTCCTAATTTTTAAAAATTGTTAGAGTTACATAAGTACAGGTTCTCTACAGAGTTCTACAGACTGTTATGTTTTAGACAGATTCTGTTTTTGCTTGCATAGTTGCTTGTTTTGATTATGCTAAGGATTGTATCGGGGGTATAAGCCATGGAGAAGTTATAATACAGTACCAATTATGCGATTATGAAATAAGATTCAATTTCTAACAGTATCTAAAGTATTCAATATGTTGCTTATACTAACGGATCTCACGAAGTTTTGTTGAGTTTTATGTGATTGAAGTTTTCAAGTTTTGGGTATTATCACGATGGGCAAAGGAATAAGGAGTGGCAAGAGCCTAAGATTGGGGATGCCCAAGGCACCCCAAGGTAATATTCTAAATAAGACTCAAGCGTCTAAGCTTGGGTATGCCCTGGAAGGCAT
This sequence comes from Elymus sibiricus, assembly GCA_039707655.1. Lineage (NCBI taxonomy): Eukaryota > Viridiplantae > Streptophyta > Magnoliopsida > Poales > Poaceae > Elymus > Elymus sibiricus. The sequence goes on along the minus strand of CM077675.1, from coordinate 413,101,342 downwards.
CCCCTCATTCATCTCAATCCATCGGTATGTCACTTGAAGCTATAGTTTTATTCATCACATGATATGAGTTTTCCTTGGAGCATCGTTTGTTTTTGTTTGCTTTTACTTTTAGTTTGCCACAATCATCGTTTGATGGAAACGCCTATTTGAGAGAGACACACCTTCATCATAATTTGTTAGAATACTCTATGTGCTTCACTTATATCTTTGGACCTTAGCAGTTGCTCTAGTACTTCACTTATATCTTTTTGAGCACAGTGGCGTGTAGATTTTATAGAAATAATTTCACTCTCGCTCTTCACTTATATTTGTTTGAGAGTAATAAATAGTGATGGTAATTTTCATCGGTCATAAGACTAGTCCAAAAATATTAGGTATTCAATGAGTGATAATCAAAACCATAGTGTAGCACATATAGAGAAATTGTAGGTTAATGATATTGATGTGGTAATATGAAAAAGGTGTGAGTTCATAATTTTTGATTTATAGAAGTGCCGATATTAAGAGAGGTTAACTTCTTGTTCGTCTAAAAATTAAAGAGGCATGGTGATGATGTGTGAGCATTTCTATTCCTCGTTAAAATCCTAGTGTCGTTTTGGGTCAAAGCGCGCGATGGTTAACTCCTACCAACATGTTCCCTCAGGGCATGCGAGTAGTACTTTGATTTGTGATAAAACTAATAAAACTTTGCAATAAGTATATGATTTCTTTATGACTAATGTGAAACCATGGACATACTCAATCTCACCTCCTCATATTTGCTAGCGTCTTCGGTACCGCGCATAGCCCATTCTCACCTTGAGGATTGGTGCAACTTTCGTCGGTACATCCAAACCCCGTGACATGATACGCTCTATTGCACATAAGCCTCATTATATCATCCTCAAAACATCCACCATACCTACCTATCATGGCATTTCCATAGCCATTCTGAGATATATTGCCATGCAAATTCCATCGTCACTTCACATGACTAGTTCGTTCATCATCATATTGCTTTGCATGATCATATTGAGCTGACATAGTATTTGTGGCAAAGCCACCGTTCATCATTTTATTGATACGTGTCACGCTAGATCATTGCACATCCTGGTACACTACCAGAGGCATCCATATAGAGTCATATCTTCATATCGGTTCTCCATATCGCACTACTCGGAAAAAGGCTATTAGTGGCGCACCTATTTTTGCTATTAATGGCGCACTATAGGTGCGCCACTATTAACACGCCACTAATAACAAATAGTAATGGCGCACCTCTGGTGCGCCATTAGTAATCCAAATACTAGTGGCGCACCATGTGGTGCGCCATTACTATTGCTACAGGTGTGCCACTGGTAACTTATTACTTGCTACAGGTGTGGGAAAATAGTAGTGGCGCACCATGCACTGGTGCGCCATTGCTAACTTTTTTTTAATTCTGGATCTGGATCTCGCACGATTTTTTTTTGCGATTTTTTTCAAATTTCGTTCTGGTACGTTCTTTGTGCCGGGGAGCTCCACATGTGGCCGGAGAGGAGGTCGCCGGAGAGGAGGGAGGAGAGACCATGAGGAGGAGAGGAGGGAGGAGGAGGTCGCCGGTGAGGAGCTTGCCTAGGTCGCCGGAGAGGAGGAGGAGGAGGTCGCCGGAGAGGACCGGAGAGGAGGTCGCCTAGGTCGCCGGAGAGGAGGAGGAGGAGGTCACCTAGGTCGCCGGAGAGGAGGAGGAGGAGGTCACCTAGGTCGCCGGAGAGGAGGAGGAGGAGGTCGCCGGAGAGGACCGTGAGGAGGTCGCCGGAGAGGAGGAGGGGAGTATGGTGGAGGAAAGGAGGAGATGGAGTGGAGGAGAGGAGGAGAGGAGGAGAAGAATGAAGAGGTAAGGAGGAGAAGGAGGCCGACCGGGTTTATATATGGCTTAGCAGTGGCGCACCTTGTACTGGTGCACCATTGCTAACCCTTTTTATTTTTATTTTTTATTTTTTTGAATTTTGAAGGCGGGAAAATAGTAGTGGCGCACCATGCACTGGTGCGCCATTGCTAACCCTTTTTTTATTTTTTTTATTTTTAAATTTTTTTGAATTTTGAAGGCGGGAAAATAGTAGTGGCGCATCATGCACTGGTGCGCCATTGCTAACCCTTTTTTATTTTTTTTATTTTTTTTAATTTTTTTGAATTTTGAAGGCGGGAAAATACTAGTGGCGCACCACCCACACGGTGAGCCACTAGTAGGTTCTTAAACAGGTGCGACATTGCTAAGTGGTGTGCCCAAATTTCCCCCCCACACACAGGCTTACCAGTGGCGCACCTTTGCCAGGTGCGCCACTAGTACCTAAAATAGCAGTGGCGCACCTGTCAAATGTGCGCCACTGGTAAGCCTGGGTAGGGGGGTGGAGTCAGAAAAAAATAGCAATGGCACATTGGACTTTAGGTGCGCCACTAGAAAAAAAAAAAACAATGGCGCACCTGTTTCTGGTGCGCCACTGCTATATAGCAGTGGCGCACCACCTCTCTAGTGCGCCACTAATAGTGATATTAGCTATAGCCATTTTTCTAGTAGTGTCGAGTTGTAAGTAAATAAAAGTGTGATGATCATCATTGTTAGAGCATTGTCCCGGTGAGGAAATAAAAATGGGGGAGGCCAAATTAGCCCACCATTCTGAATAAAAAAAAGAGAGAAAATGAGAGAAGGGACTTTGCTACTATCCTTTACCACACTTGTGCCCCAAAGTGGCATCTTGTTCCTCATATAGAGAGTCTCATGTTATGTCATTTTCATATGCTAGTGGGAATTACGTTTTCATTATTATAAACTTGGCTTGTATATTCCTATGACGGGCTTCCTCAAATGCTCGAGGTCTTCATAAGTAAGAAAATTGGATGCACACCCCACTTAGCTTCATTTGAGCTTTCATACACTTATAGCTCTAGTGCATCATTTGCATGGCAATCCCTACTCCTTGCATTGACATCTATCGATGGGCATCTCCATAGCCCGTTGGTATGCCTAGTTGATGTGAGAGTATCTTCTCCACTTTTTACGCCTTTTGATATCTACCACCATATTCTATTCCACCTAAATACTATGTCCAATGGCTCACGCTCATGTATTGCGTGAAGAATAAAAAGTTGATGCATATTGAAAATTATGATCCAATTGCCTGACTTGGACACTATGGTGCTTGACATTTGTATTAATGTGGTGAAGATGGAGCCATGCCTTGCTAATATAATAAGATGGATGAGGGGTAAACATTCTTTGAGGATCGTATACTTTGAAAGATTGATGATTTTGTTTCTTATACTTATAAGTATTGCTATGTTAATATTTGTTAATTGATCGTTTCTCAATGAACATACATGCATAAGATTACATAATGGATAGCATGTCACATCAAAAATTCTGTTTTTATCATTTACCTACTCGAGGACGAGCACGAATTAAGCTTGGGGATGTTTGATATGTCTCCAACGTATCTATAATTTTTTATTGTTCCATGCTGATATATTATCATTCTAGGATACTTTTTGGGTCTTTATTTACCAATTTATAATATTTTTTAGCACTAACCTATTGTCGTGGTTTTGACACGGCAGATGTCCTCGAGCAAGGACTTAGGTGTGAGGCCATCGCCGTGAGGTGGCGACTCAAAGGGGTTGAACGGGAGAGAGAGTCGGATTTCCCCAGGTTCGGCCCCTCCAATGGAGGTAATAGCCTATGTCCTGCTTTGTGTATATTGGCGAAATAGATCTCGATTACAAGGGTGCGGAATCGCTAACCTAGCTCTCGAGAGATTGGAACTTAAGTCTTTCGGCCCTAGGGGCTTGACTTTATATAGGTCAAGACCCTAGGGTTTACAACAGAGTCCGGGTCGTATCGTGACCCGTATCCTATAATGTCTCTAACTTGTCTTACTCCTTATGCAAGGAAACTGGCCGGCGTCACCCGCCCTGTGGGCCTTGAGCCACCGTCTTCTGATATTGGGCCGTCAGGCGACTTAAGAGGCCGCCATCTTGTGTGTCTTGTCTTTTTGCCACGGCCCATCTCAACTTAACCGTAGATCCATTAAGATACTAACCCGGCCCAATAAGGCGACTTATATCGCGGGGCTATATTCCCGACATTAGGCCCCAAATTGATTTGAATTCATTCATTTCAATGTCTTCCTTCCATTGGCGGCTCATCATTGGTCCTGAGTCTTTCACAAATCTCATAGTGCCGGCTTGTAATATTTTCAGACTTTGTCATTTCCTCCAGCACCCATCCGTGGTGACGTCATCCGCCGCTAATTTAGGAAACCGTCAGTGACATCATGGCGAATCTAGCCGCATCTGCTTATCCCGAAAACCGAGGCACCCTTATTCCCGAAATTTACTGTACTCCCTTGATTGCCGCGCTCGTCAGTTGCCTCTTCGGGTTCTCCTTTAAATATTCACCAGGGGGTCTCATTTTACTTTTTACCTTGCCTCTTCTCTTCTTATTCTTCCTCGATCCCGAAGGTTTCATTGCGCGAGTGCTTTCGTTCGTGCGTCGCCGGCGACCACTGTCAAGACTGAAGCAACATCACTCGGCCATCAAGGCCGAGCCGAAGATCTCCGCCGCTGCTGGTCCTCTTTCAAGTAGGCCACCCTTCATCTTTTAGATCTATAGTAGTTCATCATAGTTCTTCGAGTACTCCGGTAGTCCTCCGTTCTTCTATTTCCATAGCTAGTTCATGCGCGGCTTCAGCACGTTTCATCGTAGAAATAGAACGATTTCAACAGCGGACCCATTTTGCGTGTAGTATCTTCAAATCGTTCTTAGGAATTGCTACTTCTCGAGCATGCGTTGGTTTTCCCTTGAAGAGGAAAGGGTGATGCAGCAAAGTAGATAAGTATTTCCCTCAGTTTTTGAGAACCAAGGTATCAATCCAGTAGGAGATACAAGCAAGTCCCCAATAGATGTACCTACACAAAGAATCAGACACTTGCACCCAACGCAATAAAGGGGTTGTCAATCCCTTCACGGTTACTTGCAAGGATGAGATCTGATAGAGATAGATGGAAAAGATTGCGGAAAGTAAAAACACAAGTAAATAGATCTGAAAATATAAGATGGAAAAAAGACCCGGGGGCCATAGGTTTCACTAGAGGCTTCTCTCATGAAGGCAAATATTACGGTGGGTGAACAAATTACTGTCGAGCAATTGATAGAAAAGCGCATAGTTATGACGATATCCAAGGCAATGATTATGCATATAGGCATCACATCCGTGTCAAGTAGACCGAAACGAGTCTGCATCTACTACTATTACTCCACACATCAACCGACTCCTGCCTGCATCTAGAGTATTAAGTTCATGAAGAACAGAGTAACGCATTAAGTAAAAGGACATGATGTAGAGGGATAAACTCAAGCAATATGATGAAAACCCCATCTTTTTATCCTCGATGGCAACAATACAATACATGCCTCGCTACCCCTACTTTGTCACTGGGTGAGGACACCGCAAGATTGAACCCAAAACTAAGCACTTCTCCCATTGCAAGAATTACCAATCTAGTTGGCCAAACCAAACCAATAACTCAAAGAGACTTGCAAAGATATGAAATCATGCATATAAGAATTCAGAAAAGACTCAAATAATATTCAAAGATAATCTGATCATAAACCTACAATTCATCAGATCTCGACAAACACACCGCAAAAGAGTATTACATCGGATAGATCTCCATGAAGATCATGAAGAACATGGTATTGAAGACCAAAGAGAGAGAAGAAGCCATCTAGCTACTAGCTATGGACCCGAAGGTCTGTGGTGGACTACTCACGCATCATCAGAGGGGCAATGGAGTTGATGTAGATGCCCTCCATGATCGAGTCCCCCTCCGGCAGATTACCGGAAAAGGCTCCAAGATTGGATCTCACGGGAACAGAGGCTCCTGGCGGCGGAAAAGTATTTTCGTGGCTCCTTTTGGTATCCAGGGAATATTTGGGAATTTATAGGCCGAAGAATAGGGTTGGAGGAGCTATCGTGGGCCCACAAGCCAGGGGGGCGCCCCCCCCCCCCTAGGGCGCGCCCCTGTGGCTTGTGGCCACACGGCACCTCTTCTGACTTCATCTCCAAGTCTAGTACGTTTCGTTTGGTCCAAGAAAAATCATCCCGAAGATTTTATTCCGTTTGTACTTCGTTTAATATTCCTTATCTGCAATACTCAAAAACAAGGAAAAAACAGAAACTGGCACTAGGCACTAGATTAATAGGTTAGTCCCAAAAATAATATAAAATAGCATATTAATGCATAGAAAACATCCAAAACAGATAATATAATAGCATGGAACTATCAAAAATTATAGATACATTGGAGACGTATCAAGCATCCCCAAGCTTAATTCCTGCTCGTCCTCGAGTAGGTAAATGATAAAAACAGAATTTTTGATGTGGAATGCTACCTAACATATTTATCCATGTAATATTCTTTATTGTGGCATGAATATTCAGATCCGTACAATTCAATACAATAGCTTAATATTGACATAAAGACAATAATACTTAAAGCATACTAACAAGCAATCATATCTTTCAAAATACCATGGCTAAAGAAAGTTATCCCTACAATATCATATAGTCTGGCTATGCTCCATCTTCCCCACACAAAGTATCTAAATCATGCACACCCCCGATGACAAGTCAAGCAATTGTTTCACCCCTTTTATATTCTCAAACTTTTTCAACTCTCACGCAATACATGAGCGTGAGCCATGGATATAGCACTATGGGTGGAATAGAATATGGTGGAGGTGCAAGGGAAAAGGAGAAGATAGTCTCACATCAACTAGGCATATCAACGGGCTATGGAGATGCCCATAAATAGATATCAATGTGAGTGAGTAGGGATTGCCATGCAACGGATGCACTAGAGCTATAAGTGTATGAAAGCTCAAAAGGAAACTAAGTGGGTGTGCATCCAACTCGCTTGCTCACGAAGACCTAGGGCACTTTGAGGAAGCCCATCATTGGAATATACAAGCCAAGTTATATAATGAAAAATTCCCACTAGTATATGAAAGTGACAAAATAGGAGACTCTCTATCATCAAGAACATGGTGCTATTCGAAGCACAAGTGTGGAAAAGGATAGTAGCATTGTCCCTTCTCTCTTTTCTCTCATTCATTTTTTCTCTTTTTTTTGGTGGGCATCTTTGGCCTCTTTTATTTATTTATTTGGGCTTCGCTGGCCTCTTTTATTTTTTGTAAAGTCCGGAGACTCATCCCATCTAGTGAGGGAATCATAGCTTCCATCATCCTTTCCTCTCATGGGACAATGCTCTAATAATGAAGATCATCACGCTTTTATTTACTTACAACTCGAAACTTAGAACAACATATGACTCTATATGAATGCCTCCGGCGGTGTACCGGGATGTGAAATGATCTAGCATAGCAAATGACATCAAAAAACGGACAAGCCATAAAAACATCATGCTAGCTGTCTTACGATCATGCAAAGCAATATGACAATGATGGTGCGTGTCATAATAAATGGAACGGTGGAAGTTGCATGGCAATATATCTCGGAATGGCTATGGAAATGCCATATTATGTAGGTATGGTGGCTGTTTTGAGGAAAATATATGGTGGCTGTTTTGAGGAAGGTGGGTTTAATGCACCGGCGAAAGTTGAGCGGTACTAGAGAGGCTAGCAAAGGTGGAAGGGTGAGAGTACGTATAATCCATGGACTCACATTAGTCATAAAGAACTCACATACTTATTGCAAAAGTCTATTAGTCATCGAAGCAAAGTGTTAGACGCATGCCCCTAGGGGAGAGGTTGGTAGGAGTAAACCATCGCGCGCTCCCGACCCATCACACAAAGGATGACAATCATTAAACAAATCATGCTCCGACTTCATTACATAACGGTTCACCATACGTGCATGCTACGGGAATCACAAACCTTAACACAAGTATCTCTACTAATCCACAATTACTTACTAACATAACTCTTAATATTACCATCTCTACATCTCAAAACTACATGCACGAAATCAAACTTCTCATCATATTCAATGCACTTAATATGAAAGTTTTTATTATATCCCTCTTGGATGCCTATTATATTAGGACCAAATTCATAACCTAATCCAATTACCATGCTGTTTAGAGACTCTCAAAATAATATAAGTGAGGTACGAGAGTTCAATTATTTCTATAAAATATAACACCACCATGCTCTAAAAAGATATAAGTGAAGCACTAGAGCAAAATTGCCTAGCTCAAAAGATATAAGTGAAGCACATAGAGTATTCTAATAAATTCACGATTCAGCGTGTCCTTCTCAAAAAGATGTGTGCATCAAGGATGATTGTGGCAAACTAAAAAGACAAAGACTCATATCATACAAGACGCTCCCAACAAAACACATATCATGTGGTGAATAAAAATATAGCCTCAAGTAAATTTACCGATGGATTGAAGACGAAAGAGGGGATGCCTTCCGGGGCATCCCCAAGCTTCGGCTTTTTGGTATCCTTGAATATGGCTTGGGGTGCCTTGGGCATCCCCAAGCTTAGGCTCTTGCCACTCCTTATTCCATAGTCCATCAAATCTTTACCCAAAACTTGAAAACTTCACAACACAAAACTCAACAGAAAACTAATGAGATCCGTTAGTATAAGAAAAATAAATCACCACTTTAGGTACTGGTGTAAACTCATTCTTTATTTATATTTGTGTAATACCTACTGTATTCTAACTTTTCCATGGTTCATACCCCCCGATACAACCCATAGATTCATCAAAATAAGCAAACAACACAAAGAAAACAGAATCTGTCAAAAACAGAACAGTCTGTAGCAAGCTGTAGACTTCAAATACTTCTGTAACTCCAAAAATTCTGAAACATTAGGACACCCAGGAAAATTTTTATATCAATCTTGTGTAAAAATTTCAGATCAAAAGCACGTTCCAGTGAATTTATAAAATTCCTGGACTGAGCGCAAAAGTTTCTGTTTTTCAGCAAAATCAAATCAACAAACACCGTAGACCATCCCAAAGGTCTTACTTGGCTCAAACACTAATTTAAATAAGAAAACACAATTATTACAGAGGTAATAATATGTGAAAAACTCAAAAACATAAGCAAAAACAAAAGCATAAAAAATAAAATTGGGTTGCCTCCCAACAAGCGCTATTGTTTAACGCCCCTAGCTAGGCATAACGATTTCAATGATGCTCACATAAAAAGTAGTAATTGAGATATGCAAAAGAGCATCATGAATAGCATGAAAAACAAATTTAAGTCTAACCCACATCCTATGCATAGGGATTTTGTGAGCAAACAATTTATGGGAACAAGAATCAACTAGCATAGGAAGGCAAAACAAGCATAACTTCAAAACTTTGAACACATAGAGAGGAGACTTGATATTATTGCAATTCCTACAAGCATATGTTCTTCCCTCATAATAAATTTCAGTAGCAACATGAAGGAATTCAACAATATAACTATCATATAAAATTTTCTCTTCATGATACACATGCATGCAAAGTTGACACTCTTCCAAAATAGTGGGATTATCATTAACTAAAGTCATGACCTCTCCAAAGCCACTTTTATCAAAAATTTCATAAGATTGAACACTCTCCAAAATAGTGGGATCAATAATGCCTAAAGTTGAAACTCTTCCAAACCCACTTTTAATATCATATTCATCATGAATATTAAATAAATTATCAAGATCATAAGAACCATTATCACCCCAATCATGATCATTGCAATAAGTAGTGGTCATGGCAAACTCATCAAATATAGCATCCCCAAGCTTGTGGGTTTGCATATCACTAGCACAATTGATATTAATAGAATTTATAACAATATCATAGCAATCATGCTTTTCATTCAGGGAAACATCGTGAATCACTTCATCACAATATTCAGATTCACGAATCTCAAGCAAAACTTCAAAGAGATAATCAAGTACACTCAACTCACTAGAAATTGGTTCATCATAATTGGATCTTTTGAAAAGATTAGCAAGTGGATGAGGATCCAAATCAATAGATTTTTAGCAAGCGAAGATGCAAGCAAATAGAAGGCACATGGCAACACAAGCAAACAAAAAGAGAACGAAAAGACGAACGGAAGAAGGGCGAATAAAAAGGCAAATCTTTTTGGAAAATCGTTTTAGAAGTGGGGGAGAGGAAAACGAGAGGCAAATGGCAACTAATGTAAATGCAAGAGATGAGTTTGTGATGGGTACTTGGTAGGCTTGATGTGGATCTCCCCGGCAACGGCGCCAGAAATCCTTCTTGCTACTTCTCGAGCATGCATTGGTTTTCCCTTGAAGAGGAAAGGGTGATGCAGCAAAGTAGATAAGTATTTCCCTCAGTTTTTGAGAACCAAGGTATCAATCCAGTAGGAGATACAAGCAAGTCCCCAATAGATGTACCTACACAAAGAATCAAACACTTGCACCCAACGCAATAAAGGGGTTGTCAATCCCTTCACAGTTACTTGCAAGGATGAGATCTGATAGAGATAGATGGAAAAGATTGCGGAAAGTAAAAACACAAGTAAATAGATCTGAAAATATAAAATGGAAAATAGACCCGGGGGCTATAGGTTTCACTAGAGGCTTCTCTCATGAAGGCAAATATTACGGTGAGTGAACAAATTACTGTCGAGCAATTGATAGAAAATCACATAGTTATGACGATATCCAAGGCAATGATTATGCATATAGGCATCACGTCCGTGTCAAGTAGACCGAAATGATTCTGCATCTACTACTATTACTCCACACATCGACCGACTCCTGCCTGCATCTAGAGTATTAAGTTCATGAAGAACAGAGTAACGCATTAAGTAAGATGACATGATGTAGGGGGATAAACTCAAGCAATATGATGAAAACCCCATCTTTTTATCCTTGATGGCAACAATACAATACGTGCCTCGCTACCCCTACTTTGTCACTGGGTGAGGACACCGCAAGATTGAACCCAAAACTAAGCACTTCTCCCATTGCAAGAATTACCAATCTAGTTGGCCAAACCAAACCAATAACTCGAAGAGACTTGCAAAAATATGAAATCATGCATATAAGAATTCAGAAAAGACTAAATTATATTCATAGATAATCTGATCATAAACCCACAATTCATCGGATCTCGACAAACACACCGCAAAAGAGTATTACATCGGATAGATCTCAATGAAGATCATGAAGAACATGGTATTGAAGAACAAAGAGAGAGAAGAAGCCATCTAGCTACTAGCTATGGACCCGAAGGTCTGTGGTGGACTATTCACGCATCATCGGAGGGGCAATGGAGTTGATGTAGATGCCCTCCGTGATCGAATCCCCCTCCGGCAGATTACCGGAAAAGGCTCCAAGATTGGATCTCACGGGAACATAGGCTCCTGGCGGCGGAAAAGTATTTTCGTGGCTCCTTTTGGTATCCAGGGAATATTTGGGAATTTATAGGCCGAAGAATAGGGTTGGAGGAGCTGTCGTGGGCCCACAAGCCAGGGGGTGCCCCCCCCTAGGGTGCGCCCCTGTGGCTTGTGGCCACACGGCACCTCTTCTGACTTCATCTCCAAGTCTGGTACGTTTCGTTTGGTCCAAGAAAAATCATCCCGAAGATTTTATTCCGTTTGGACTCCGTTTAATATTCCTTATCTCCAATACTCAAAAACAAGGAAAAACAGAAACTGGCACTAGGCACTAGATTAATAGGTTAGTCCCAAAAATAATATAAAATAGCATATTAATGCATATAAAACATCCAAAACAGATAATATAATAGCATGGAACAATCAAAAATTATAGATACGTTGGAGACATATCAGGAATCTATGCATTAGACTGTCATTGCTCCCACACTTCGCCATTAGGTTTAGCGAATATTTTTCTTTTTCGCATCCTCGGCAGATCCATATTTGTAGCTAGTTTGGAAAAAACATGTTTGATCCACACTTAGCAGAAAAGCTCACATCTTGAGCTGACATGAGTCGCCTTTATGTTGCCTGCTTAAATCTGCGGTCGCAACCGCCATAAGCAACATTATTTCCTTTAGTCACCAGCCTATCATTGTGATTATAACCCGCCATGTTTAGAAATTGTCGATTTGAGGTACTGGCTCCTCCAAATGATTTACTTATTGCTGATAATTAAGTCGTCTGCCCTTTAGCCATATGTCTGAGCCGTCTCCTTATCTATTCAGGCGACTCATTATGTCAAAATCCAACACCACCACCTGCAACTGGGTGCCCAATCAAGTCTCTGAGGTTATCTTGAAGGATTATGAAGATCATGGGTTCCTACCGCCTCAAGAGAAAATTGGCTGGCAGGTTATCCTTGGGGAAGAAACCCCTAAACCGAAGGAGAGAGAAGTGGTGATATTCTTGGATCACCTTTAGAGGGGTTTTTCTCCTCTCGGGTCTACATACTTTCGGGGTGCTTTGCATTTCTTCCATATCCACCCTCAAGACCTAGGTCCCAATTCTATATCCAACCTTTGCCAATTCCAAGTGTTCTGTGAAGTACATCTGCAAACAGAGCCCACCGTCTCCCTCTTAGGGGAATTCTTTTATTTGAACTGGCAAACTGAATGCGCGGATGGTCCTAGCTTAGAGCTTTGTGGAGTCTCAATTCAGAGGCAAAGAGATGTCCTTTTTCCTGTTGCCGCCTTGCCAAGTCACCCTAAGGAGTGGAATAAAACTTGGTTTTATTATCGAAACACCGCGCCTGCGGATGAGAATCCCCTGCCGGGTTACAGACCTACTCGCCTCCCCATGGATTTTGAACTCCCTGGCTTTGCTCCTCAAGAGGAGCATGCTCAACACGCCTCCATCTTCCCGAAGTTGAGGGCCTTACTTGTCAATGGTCTGACTGGAGTCGACCTAACCCGGTGTTGGCTGTCTTGGAGAATTTTGCCCCTAAGTCTCCGCAACAAGTTGATGTATGACTACACCGGGGACTTGAATGATCATCAGCGATACATCAACTATTCCTAGGATGCTGACGAGATAAACCGGATTGTGAAAAGGTTGTTAGGCGAAAACCAAGAGTCCTGCAGCAAAGAAGGGTTGAAGCCTTTCTACGCTCTTAACCCGGCTCCTCCAGTAAGAATCCTTTGACATTTTAATCCGGCTTTCCAAACAGCCCTTTTAGCTTGTTAATTGTTTGTTCTGATTGTCAATTTCGCAGGCCAGGTCTCCCTTCTGGGGCAGGAAACGAAGCAAAACTGCGGCTAATAAGTCCAAAGCCGCCCCAAGTAAGAAGAAGAATAAGGCGTCTACAGAAGGGCCGTCTCAAATGGATGAAACAGCCGCCGCTGACAATCAATCAGAGGTAAAATCTTATCTTTGTTTGAGTTTCATTGACTCTAGCTGATGTGTCTTTTTCTTAGGGCGATGTGGAGACGAGTCGCGCGGATAGTGTTGAGGTACTTCCCATTTCTTCCGACTCGGAATCCGTATCCCCATTGAAAATAAGGCGGGTTATCCGGAAAGTAAGCTTCTCTCACCTGGATGCTCATCTGGATCCTAACTTTGTTTTGAAGAGAACTCAGCACCAGTCTAGGCGTCAGACACGGAGTGGGAGCGGCAACCTTGTTGACGGCTTACCTGAAAAGCTAACCACCCGCAAACGACCAGCCAAGGTATTTGAACACCAAGCCTTCAAGGATGCTCTTAGCTTAATATGTTAATATTTAACTCGTATGTTTTGATTGATCAGGAGTCGCCACCTTCCTCGGGCGACTCAACTGCATCGAAACTGGCACCCTTCGTTGTCAATCCTGGGTAAGTTCCTCTATGTTATTTTGTCTACTTTAAGTAGGCTATTATGCCTTATACTGCACTCTTTTGCTTTTGCTGGGCCAAAGCCAAGAAAAGGAAGACTGACGGGTCTTCTGATGACCCTGAAACCCTCGAATCGGAGATTCCTGATCTGGCGGCTCCTAAAATTCATATTGATCAATCTGACGATCAACGGGAGGTCGAACCCAATTTGCCTCCTCCGTCTGAGCCGGCCAACACTGATGCCACGAATGTTGAAGTTGCTCCGGCAACCGATCTTAAGCCGCCCAATCCTCCAATGGCTACTAAAGATGCCCCTGAGGAGGTGATTATTACTGGGGCGAGCTATGCTGCTCCTGAGGTCTCCAGGGTGTTGGCCAAAGTCATTGCTAAGGATGAAACAGTGTTGCCAGAGAAAGGAGAGCAAAACTGGAACTCCCAAGTTATGAAAATATCAGCGTTGAAGAACTTCATGCCGGCTATCTGGATCGGCTAGCTACAAGCCGAGAGATGTAAATCGTCCTTGTAAGCATGATGAAGAATAAATACGAGGTATGTTCCTCCTTGTTTACCATATATTCTTATGTAGCCCCCAATGCCCGGCTTATTTTAGAAAAAAGAAATCGGGTCTTGTGAAAATGTGATTGGCTTGACCTGTAGCCCCCAAGGGCCGGCTCATCTTCTTGAGATGAGTCGGGTCTTGATAATTGTAGAACTTCGACCTGTAGCCCCCAAGGGCCGGCTCATCTCCTTGAGATGAGTCGGGTCTTTATAATTTGTAGAACTTTGACCTGTAGCCCCCAAGGGCCGGCTCATCTCCTTGAGATGAGTCGGGTCTTGATAATTTATAGAACTTCGACTTGTAGCCCCCAAGGGCCGGCTCATCTCCTTGAGATGAGTCGGGTCTTGATAATTTATAGAACTTCGACCTGTAGCCCCCAAGGTCCGGCTCATCTCCTTGAGATGAGTCGCGTCTTGATAATTTGTAGAACTTCCACCTGTAGCCCCCAAGGGCCGGCTCATCTCCTTGAGATGAGTCGGGTCTTGTTCGTATCTTTAAATGTTGAAAGAAACTGATATCCATTAGCCCCCAAGTGCCAAATATATTGCTTGCAATTTGCTTGGGACTTGCTATAAATTCTGCTTATTCCACAGGAAACTTTGAAGATGGCCGAATCAGGCATAGCCGGCTTAAAACAGGACCTGGAAAGGGAGAAAACCGCCCAAGCAGAGATTGAAGAAAAACTTCGGCTCTCATTGGTTGAACTGGAGAACGCCAAGGAAAATTTATTGAAAGAGAAAAAATCCTTTGAGGATGAAAATGCTACTCTAACAAAGCGTGCAGAGGACGCTGAGGGTCAACTCAAACCCATTACTGAGGAATTGGCTGAGTTGAAACGGCATATTGCTCAAATGACTAAAGCCATCTTTGGTAAGTATACATGATTTCTTCCTTTTTAATATATAGGTAATAATCACCTTGCGGCTCATGTATTAACGCTATGGCGCAGGCCTCCGGATGAGCAATCTTAAAGATAATAGCCTCCAGATGCTCAAAGCCATCTATTCATTGACTGAGCAACTCTATGCTGGAAGTCATCTTGCGCTCAAAGCAGTGATGGGGGATAAGCAGCCTTTGAAGCTTATCAAAAACATGTTGGAATGCCTTTCAACCATTCCGCAACAAATTCAAGAGCTAAAAAGGTCAGCTGCTCGAGCCGGCGCGACATATTCGTTGAGCCAGGATCTAGCTTATGGATTGAAGCTTGACCCGGCCGAATTAGCAAAGGGCTTCCCCGAATTCAAGGATGACGGGTCAAAATTTTCTCAGGAAGATTATACTTCTTGTTTCAAAGCTGCTCAAGTGTTGTCTACTCAGTTGGTATCTGAGATGAAGCTGAAGAGTTATCATACGAGTTATGATGCCAACCATCAAAAAATTCTACCACCCAGTTTGTGACGCCCCCAATTTCGACCGTACGCTAAACAAACACGCAATGCGTACGACCAAGATTAGGGACTCACTGATCGATATCACAACACAACACTAGACACAAATTAAAGTCATATAGCTTCATATTACAAGCCAGGGGCCTCGACGGCTTGAATACAAAGCTCGACAAGCAGGAGTCAGCGAAAGCAGATAATATCTGAGTACAGACATAAGTTAAACAAGTTTTGCCTTAAGAAGGCTAGCACAAACATAACAACGGAATCGAAAGAGGCGAGGCCTCCTGCCTGGGAACATCCTAACTACTCCTGAGCGTTGGCACCCTCCACGTAGTAGTAGGCTCCAGCGGTGGTGTAGTAGTCGTCTCCGGCGTACTCCATCTCCTGGGCTCCATCGTCTAAACGCAGAATCGTAAAGAGGGGGAAAGAGAAAGCAAAGCAGCGGTGAGTACTCATCCAAAGTACTCGCAAGACTGACATCAGAACTATGCTAAGTATGCATCAGTATCAAGGAATGGGGTTATATCTGGGCTGACTGCAGAAAGCAAGAATAGGGGGAAGCCCTAGTCCTATCGAAGACTAGCATCTTCAGCATCTTGCAGCATTAGAAGAGAGTAGACTGGTATCTCATATATAGCAATATTGTTGTAGCAAATTTTATTAAGTAACCACGCCTAGAGATTCTTCCTCGACTCCCTGCGAGAAAGCAATCTCGGAGCCAACATTCATTTCAATTTAAAGTCACAATTTTAGTTGTAGTAGATCAAGGTACAACTCCAAGTCATCCTGTTACCGTGGACACGGCTATTCGAATAGATGAATTCATCCCTGCAGGGGTGCACCGCATTTCCAACACGCTTGATCACCTCCGGACTTACACACTTTCCTGGGTCATGCCCGGCCTCGGGATATCAACACGTCGTCGCCCCACCTAGGCTCAACAGAGAGTCCAGCCCGCCGGTCTAAATCCTAAGCACACAGGGGTCGTGGGCCCACTTGCCCTATGCGCTCCTGCACGATGTGAACGCGGCCGAGGTCATCCCTAGCACACTCTAGTCCAAGAGCTGTACCGTCCAGGCCACTCGGGCGCGCGCCGCTCCACTGCTGACGTCCGAAGAGCTTCAGCCGATACAACGACGCTGAGTACCCATAACTTCTCCCACATGAAGGTTTGGTGCGTAAAAGGTCAAAAGACCAACTCTGATCAAATACCCAACCCATTAGCATTTTATTAATGCGGGGCAAGCGCGACCCATGAAGTGCGGTCCCGTCGCCCCGTCTCGACGATGTGTGGCAAGGGCCTCTTCTGCCCGTCCACGCCTCATCATCATCAAACCGTGGGTACCCCTCAGGGCTGACCCATCACAACATGTTTCTGTAACCAGGTCATAGTAACTATGTGTATAAAACATCAAGACGGAACCTGAGGAATCACCCTCAAAGGGTCCCGCTCGATGAAACCGTCAAGGTGGACTTAGAGGAATCACCCTCGAGGGTCCCACACTTGAGGGGTTGCACGACAGAGTCATCGTCGGGAGCGGCGAAGGAGGAATCACCCTCGATAACCGCGACTGACTAGCTGCACTACAGAGTTAGCATCATGAGTACTTCACGAGGTGTCACCCTCGGTACTCGATAGTAACTCTGCAGAGTCGTACAACTAAGGGGTGTGTGGTGATGTGAGGGGCCTGGCTCGTCGGTCGGTTGATCGAGTCTTCGGGTCGTCGAGTCGTCGATGAAGAAGCAGGGGCAACTGGGACTAAGGGGTCACTGGGATTCACTGATCAACCTATACTAAGCAGTTGATATGATTGCAGGTATGGTAGCAGTTTATCAAAAACAGGCTATTCATCAGAAATAGGAGCTAGCTAATACAATAGCAAAATCTAATGCAAGAATGAGAGGGAAGAAATGGGCGATATCGGAATGCTCAAGGGGGGGTTGCTTGCCTTGCTGCTCTGCGGGAAAGGCCTGATCGTCGGCGGTGTAGTCGTACCCGCCAGCACCGTCAGTCTCGGTGTCTACCGGAGAGAAGAGGGGGGAAGAAACAATAAATATAAATCACAGATGCAACACGATGCATGACATGGCAATATGCAGGGCTAGGCATGCACTAACGCAGTATTCCACGTCATAGACGGGTCGGAATAATATCTGACGATATTTTCCCGGGTCTCTGGCTACTACCGGACAGACGATCCTAATGCTAAATGTCCATGTTCATCATGCTAGGAGCATGTGACAGATGAACGGACAGCGTATTTGGATTCGTGGGATTTTTCTGAACAACTTTCATGTATAAAATATTTTCATCCGAGTTACGGATTATTTTATATTAATTTTTAAAGTTTTATTAATATCCAGAAATTAAAATAGATTATTTTAATTCAATAATGAATTATGACATCAGCATGATGTCATGCTGACTTCAGCAGTCAACAGTCCTGTTAACTGGTCAAACTGACCAGTGGGTCCCACATGTCATAGACACAGTGTTAATTAATGTTTAATTAACTTTAATCATATTAATTAAGATGGTGGTACCCACCTGTCATACACTGTTTATATTAATTAATTAACAAAATTAATTAAACAGTTTTAATTAATTATCAAAGTGGTTAATTAATATAATTAACCTTAGTTAAGTTAATTAACTAATTACTTAATTAATTAATTAAACTAATTATCTACTAATTAATTGATTAATTTACTAATTAAATATTTTTATTAAACTATTTTTATTTCTTTTTATTTTATGTAAACGTTCTGGGGGTGGGCCCCGTTGTCATTGAGTGGGGGGGTGGCCCACGTGGCAGTGGCCACGGCCACACACACGCACACACACACACACACACAACGCACGCACGCTCGCACGTCGCCCGGCCAGCAGCAGCAGCTGCCGCCGGCGATGAGGCAATGATGGCGACGGTGGCCAGGGCGCCGGCAGGGGGAGGCAAGCACACGGCGGCGGCGGGGCAGCGTAACGGGGGCAGGGACGAGCGGGGCCGCGGGGGCTGCGGTGGCGGAGCGCGGACGCAGGCGCGGCAGGGTGTAGCAGGCGAGCACGCGCGCACGGTGAGCGAGGCTGGAGGGGCTCAGGCTCGCGCGGGGCCGGAGCGAGGCCGGCAGCGGCGGTGCGGGGGAGGGGCAGCGGGGCCGCGACGGTGGGGTGGTGCACGCGGGCGGACGGCGGCGAGCTAGGGGCGCGGTGGCCGGCGCGGAGAGAGGGAGAGGAGCCCGGGGGCCTCACCGGCGCTGCAGGGGGGCTGGGGTGGCGAGGGTCGATGGCGGCCGGCGAGGAGGAGGCGGGGAGGGTCCAGCGGTGGCGGGGCGACCAGGCGCCGGCGGCGGCGGGCGTCCAGGCGCCGGCGAGGAGGCCAGCGGCGGCGGGGCGGTGCGGGTCGGCCCCCGATCCGATCTGGATCGGGTAGGGGAGTGGAGAGAGCGAGGGGGGCGAGTGGGGGGTCGGGGTGGGCTAGGGTTTGCCCCAGGGGGGTGTAGGGGTTTTCATTTTTTTGTTTTTGTTTTGTTTTTTGTACTATTATTATTATTTTTCTTTTTTGTTTTAGTTTTATTTTATTTTAGTGAATTTAAATACCTCCAATAATGTTGATTTATAAAGGACAATTACCTATGCATTACTTGACACACTCCGAACATTTTTGTTTTGACATTGGAAAACATTTATCGTTTGACTTGGTTTGAATTTTTGAATTCTCACGGGATTTAATCATCGAGAGATTAACAACAGTAATCGTGGTGACGTGGCAGCATTAGCGTGGGGTTACAGTAGCTTAATTACAGAGATCACTGTAGCACAAATCCAGGGCGTCACAATTCTCCCCTACTAAAAAGAATTCTCGTCCCGAGAATTAAGAAGTAGAAGGAAAGAGCCCGGGGTATTCTGCACGAAGATGATCTTCGCGTTCCCAAGTAGCCTCATCTTCAGAATGATTTGCCCACTGCACCTTGAAGAACTTGGTAACCTTCTGACGAGTCCGACGTTCAGTTTCATCGAGAATGCAGACTGGTTGCTCTTTGTAAGAGAGGTCTTGTTGCAGTTAAAGCATATCATGATCCACTGCTCGGATAGGATTCTTGAAGTAGCGACGAAGCTGTGACACATGGAACACATCGTGAACCTGAGAAAGGTTTGGCGGTAATTCAAGTTGATATGCCACTTTACCATGCCTTTCGAGAACAGTGAAAGGACCAATATACCGAGGAGCCAGCTTGCCCTTGATCCCAAAATGGTGTGTACCTCTCATTGGCGTGACTCGAAGATAAGCTTTTTCACCAGGTTGATAGACCATATCTTTGTGATGACGGTCATACTGACTCTTCTGACGAGACTGAGCAGCCTTCAGATTTGCATGAATAATGCGGACTTGGTCTTCGGCATGTTGGATAATATCCGGACCGATAAGTGTACGTTCCCCAGTTTCTGACCAATTCAGAGGAATCCGACACTTACGTCCATATAACACTTCAAAGGGAGCCATCTTCAGACTTGCTTGATAGCTATTGTTGTAGGAGAACTCAGCATACGGGAGAGATTCCTCCCATTTCTTGCCGAAAGAAATGACACAAGCTCGAAGCATGTCTTCGAGAATCTGGTTGACTCTTTCAACTTGTCCCTGGGATTGAGGGTGAAAGGTGGTGCTGAATGACAAATGAGTTCCCATAGCTTCCTGGAAACTTGCCCAGAATCTTGAAGTGAATAAACTGCCACGGTCCGAACTAATCACCAGTGGAATACCGTGGAGTGAAACAACTCTGGACATGTAAAGATCTGCTAGTTGACTAGCAGTAATAGTTTCCTTGACAGTCAGAAAATGTGCAACTTTGGACAGTCGGTCAATGACGACAAGAATAGCATCATTACCTTTCTGCGATCTGGGAAAACCACTGACGAAGTCCATTTCAACATGGTCCCATTTCCATTCAGGAACCGTAATAGGTTGCAGAGTTCCGGCAGGCCTTTGATGTTCTGCTTTGATACGACGGCAAACATCACATTCAGCAACATAGCGAGCAATGTCTTGTTTCATGTTAGACCACCAGAATCTTTGACGAATGTCTTGGTACATCTTGGTACTACCAGGATGAATAGACAGCGGAGTGTCATGTGCTTCCTTCATGACCTCCTGAGTCATATCATTGTTTTCCTCCTTACTCGGTACCACTAGGCGGCCTTTGAAGTACAAAGCGACATCCTCAGCAATAGTGAAGGATGAGGGCTTTCCTTCTGCGAGATCGAGTTTAATCCTCTCGACTTCATTGTCACACTTCTGGATCCACTTGATGACGTCCACCAGATCTGGTTTAGCAACCAAGGTATTAAGAGAACCCTGGGAAACAACGTGGAGGTTCATTTTGTAGGACCCTTCAGGAGGGGGAGCGAGTGCACCCGGCGGAACAATATGGAGATTCAGCTTGCGAAATTCCTTTTGAAGAAGTGGGTGAACCTTGTGAACCTGAAGGTGGTTGCAGTATGACTTGCGGCTCAAAGCATCAGCCATTACATTAGCCTTGCCTGGCGTATAAGAAATACCCACGTTGTAATCTGCTATGCGCTCCATCCATCTCTGTTGACGGAGGTTCAGATCTGGCTGAGTAAACAGGTACTTCAGACTTTGGTGATCGGTGTAGATCTCGCAACGATTACCAACAAGGTATTGCCGCCACTCTTTCAGTGCATGAATTACTGCGGCAAGTTCAAGGTCATGAACTGGGTAGTTCTCTTCATGAGGACGCAATTGACGAGATGCATAAGCAACCACTCTGCGCTCTTCCATTAGGACACAACCTATTCCCTGACGCGAAGCGTCACAATAAATGACGAAGTCCTTACGAGTATCTGGAGGAGCAAGCACTGGAGCAGACGTCAGTTTGTCCTTAAGTGACTGAAAGCTCTCCTGATATTTTTCTGTCCACTCATATTTAACACCTTTGTGAAGCAGATTGGTTAAGGGCTTTGCAATCTTGGAGAAGTTCTCGACGAATCGACGGCAATAGCTGGCGAGTCCGAGAAAACTTCTGACTTGCTTGACATTCTTCGGGGGAGTCCAGTCAAGAATAGCCTGAACTCATTCAGGGTTGACCGCAATACCATCCTTGGAGATCACATGACCAAGATAGGTCACTTCGTCCATCCAGAACTCACACTTTGAATACTTTGCATAAAGTTGATGTTCTCGAAGCCTCTCCAGTATAAGACGAAGATGTTCAGCATGCTCTTCTTTATTCTTGGAATAAACCAGGATATCATCCAGATAAACCACGACGAATTTATCGAGGTAATCCATGAATATATAGTTCATTAGGCGAGAGAAAGTTGCTGGAGCATTGGTTAAGCCGAAGGACATGACGGTGTACTCGTATGAACCATAGCGAGTAACAAATGCAGTCTTGGGAATATCCTCTTCACGTACCCGGATCTGATGGTAACCCAACCTCAAGTCGAGTTTGGAAAACACTGACGAACCAGCAAGTTGATCATATAGATCGTTGATCCGAGGCAGCGGATATTTGTTCTGAATTGTAGCTTGGTTGATGGGACGGTAATCTTGGACCAATCGATTCGTACCATCTTTCTTCTTGACAAAGAGAGAAGGTGCTCCCCAAGCAGAGGAACTTGGACGAATGAAACCCAGATGAAGCGAATTGTCAATTTCTTGCTTAAGTTCAAGGAGTTCATGTGGTGGCATCTTATACGGACGCTTGGCTATAGGAGTGGTACCAGGTACCAAGTCGATGACAAACTCGACAGCTCTAGCCGGAGGGATCCCTGGAAGTTCTTCCGGAAAAACATCTTGGAAATCCCGGACAACTGGAATGTTTTCAATCCCTTCAAGAGGTGACGCATTTAATGCATTCAAGGCATATAGCCGGGCTTCAACATCTCGATCAAGATGAGCATGGTAGTTGACTATCTCATTCGAAAGATGCAGAAGGTGGACAGTTTTTGTGGCACAAACGACGGAAGCAGTATGTGCTCTCAACCAATCCATTCCCAGAATAAGGTCGATCTTGGAAGACTTCAATATAATGGGGGAAGCATGGAATTCCAGTCCTTCTATTTCAATGGGGACATCTGGACAAACCATGGAGGTTTGACATTGGCCAACGGGGGTGTTTACCACTATTGGAATGTTCATCTCCTCGTACTTAATGCCATGCATGTATGCAAAATCTTCAGACATGAAAGAATGCGATGCTCCTATATCAAACAATACAGAAGCTGGTACGGAGTTAACAAGGAGTGTACCCATCACAGTAGCAGGCTGGTCTTGAGCTTCAGACATATCAACGTTGTTAGCCTGAACACGACCATTGTTAGGTCTGGCATTGTTGTTGCGGGGCTGGTTGGAAGGCAGTGCAAGTTGTTTCTGATTCTGCCTGCATTCTCTAGCACGGTGTCCTGGACGACCACACTTGAAGCACAGCCCATCCTCAGGACAAGAAGGGGGAACAGGAGCTCATGGTGGCAGAGCTGGGAGCCTCGGCTGCCCAGGTGGGGGTGGAGGCAGACGAGGTGCAGCATAGGACGGCCTCGGAGCAGGAGGCGGTGCATGATACATGTTGTGTGGGATCCAGACCTTGTGCTTATGAGCAGATGAGCCCGAAGATGATCCCATGTCACGATTGCGCTTGTTGCTGTCCTTGTAGTCCTACAGACCTGTTTCCACTAGAATAGACTTGTTCGCCAAGGTGGCAAAGTTATCGAAGTCTTGAACAAGGAGTGCCAGCTTGATATCCGGGTGGAGGCCTTCACGGAACTTCTCCTGCCTGCGAGCATCAGTTGCAACGACTTCTTCAGCATAGCGAGATAAGTCCAGAAATTCCCGCTGATAAGCATCCACAGTCTTGTTGCCCTGGACTAGGTTGCGGAATTCACGCTTCTTCTTATCCATCAGTCCCTGAGGAATGTGACGAGCACGGAACGCAGCTTGGAACTCCGGCCAGGTGATGATTGTTCCAACAGGCTGTGAGCACCTATGACTGTCCCACCATTGAGCAGCGGGACCCTTCAGAAAGTACGAGGCAAAGGTGACATAGCTAGTCACTGGGGCGCCTGAAGACTCCAGCTCATAAGTGATGTCACGGAGCCAGTCATCTGCGTCAAGCGGCTGAGTTGAGCTGCGGTAGATCGCAGGGTTGAGACGCATGAAGTCCTGTAGAGTCATTGGGGCTGGCTTCTGATTCATATTTGGCCTCGGGAACTGGTCCATAAACCCTTGCATAAACTGGCGATTCAGTTCAAACTGCTGCATCATACCAGCCATGTATTCCGGTGGTGGTGGTGGTTCAGGCGCACCACGACCACGACCAGCTGGCCTAACCATTCTGTCAAATTTTTAATAGTGGTAGTTTAGCATTGGGTAATTGCAAAGACAATGAATCATTCATGAAGTAAATTGCACAAAGAAGGAAGTGCAATAGATACGACATAGTAGTTCGAATTTGAACATACAGATCCATACATAGATCTATTACAAACAATAAGTCTGTTACAAAATAGACGATAGGTCCGGCATGAAAATAACCTAGACAACTAGGCGGCACACAGGCACACGGTGGAGGGATACAACAATGAGGCATAGCGATATGCTACATCAACGTCGGGGACAACGAAAGAACCCACGGAACTGCACGTGGCCCTGAATGTGAAACCTGGGGGCAGGGTTCTGCATCCCGTGCACACCCTGATGCAGAATCTGGTGATCAACCGGGAGCGCGGGTCCACGTGCCGGAGTACGACCTCCAACCGCAGGCCACTCAAGACCTGGAGGAAACTCAGTCCGACGCGGGTGAAGAATGTACTCCGGATGCATCCCCGCAGTGACTGCTGGCAACAACTACTCCATAGCCAGATACAGACGAGCACGGGTGGCGTACAGATCGACATTAAGAGCCCTGACAGTGCGATCCAGTGCCTCAGTGTACTGAACCAGAACATGTGGGTCATAACGACGACTCATGTAGGGGGTGCAGACAGTAGTGTAGGATCGGTCGTTGCGCTGCCGCGCGAAAGGGGTCAAGACCTCAGCGTCGGCGGCAGTATCCACTCCAGTAGGAACATACGGGATGTATCTGTATGCCGTGTCCTCCAAACAGGGGTTCGCTGCACGGAGACGAACAATAGCAGCATAAGCAGCATCCTGTACTGCCATCTCAATGGTCACTCCAATGCCACGAAAGGTGTGCAGCTCAGTGATGAAGAGGTCCAGTCGATCCCAGATAACCATCTCAGCTTCATACTGTTCCTGGTTGAACTCGCGGTAGTCCTCGCAAACAGTGTACTCGGGGTACCAGCGATATCCCGGCCTGATCAAGAGGTTGATCAGAATGGCCGGGAACCCAGTCGTATCATGAGCCAAAGTCAGACGAACGACCTGCCTAGCGGGACGCATCTGTAACAAGAAGATTTGAGATGTCAAATGACAGTGTGTGCATCATAACTTCAAAGAAAAACAATTGTCGACGAAACAAATCTCCGGTGGATGTCATCACGAGAGCCTAATGTTATAGTTAGCAAAATCTTTAACCCGAAAGAGAACAGAGATCAGAACCCAGAGTATAGATGAGGAATAAAAGATCCTAATACCACCCGATTGAGAAGTGGGCCCGTAAGCCACACAACTATGTTAGTAAAAGTTTTTCAATGACTAGACTCAACTTCGGCCAAAGAGTTTAAAAGGGGGCTACCTACAGGCAGTCGGCTCTGATATCAACTTGTGACGCGTCCAATTTCGACCGTATGCTAAACAAACACGCAATGCGTACGACCAAGATTAGGGACTCACTGATCGATATCACAACACAACACTAGACACAAATTAAAGTCATACAGCTTCATATTACAAGCGAGGGCCCTCGAGGGCTCGAATACAAAGCTCGACAAGCACGAGTCAGCGGAAGCAGATAATATCTGAGTACAGACATAAGTTAAACAAGTTTTACCTTAAGAAGGCTAGCACAAACATAACAACGGAATTGAAAGAGGCGAGGCCTCCTGCCTGGGAACCTCCTAACTACTCCTGAGCGTCGGCACCCTCCACGTAGTAGTAGGCTCCAGCGGTGGTGTAGTAGTCGTCTCCGGCATACTCCATCTCCTAGGCTCCATCGTCTGAACGCAGAATCGTATCGAGGGGGAAAGAGAAAGCAAAGCAGCGGTGAGTACTCATCCAAAGTACTCGCAAGACTGACATCAGAACTATGCTAAGTATGCATCAGTATCAAGGAATGGGGTTATATCTGGGCTGACTGCAGAAAGCAAGAATAGGGGGAAGGCCTAGTCCTATCGAAGACTAGCATCTTCAGCATCTTGCAGCATTAGAAGAGAGTAGACTCGTATCTCATATATAGCAATATTGTTGTAGCAAATTTTATTACGTAACCATGCCCAGAGATTCTTCGTCGACTCCCTGCGAGAAAGCAATCTCGGAGCCAACATTCATTTCAATTTAAAGTCACAATTTTAGTTGTAGTAGATCAAGGTACAACTCCAAGTCGTCCTGTTACCGTGGACACGGCTATTCGAATAGATGAATTCATCCCTGCAGGGGTGCACCGCATTTCCAACACGCTTGATCACCTCCGGCCGGACACACTTTCCTGGGTCATGCCCGTCCTCGGAATATCATAACGTCGTCGCCCCACCTAGGCTCAACAGAGAGGCCAGCCCGCCGGTCTAAATCCTAAGCACACAGGGGTCGTGGGCCCACTTGCCCTACGCGCTCCTGCACGATGTGAACGCGGCCAAGGTCAGCCCTAGCACACTCTAGTCCAAGAGTTGTACCGTCCAGGCCACTCGGGTGCGCGCCGCTCCATTGCTGACGTCCGAAGAGCTTCGGCTGATACAACGACGCTGAGTACCCATAACTTCTCCCACGTGAAGGTTTGGTGCGTAAAAGGTCAAAATACCAACTCAGATCAAATACCCAACCCATTAGCATTTTATTAATGCGGGGCAAGTGCGACCCATGAAGTGCGGTCCCGTCGCCCCGTCTCGATGATGTGTGGCAAGGGCCTCTTCTGCCCATCCACGCCTCATCATCATCAAACCGTGGGTACCCCTCAGGGCCTACCCATCACCAACATGTTTCTGTAACCAGGTCATAGTAACTGTGTGTATAAAACATCAAGACGGAACCTGAGGAATCACCCTCAAAGGGTCCTGCTCGATGAAACCGTCAAGGTGGACTTAGAGGAATCACCGTCGAGGGTCCCACACTTGAGGGGTTACACAACAGAGTCATCGTCGGGAGCGGCGAAGGAGGAATCACCCTCGATAACCGCGACCGACTAGTTGCACTACAGAGTTAGCATCCTGAGTACTTCACGAGGTGTCACCCTCGGTACTCGATAGTAACTCTGCAGAGTCGTACAACTAAGGGGTGTGCGGTGATGTGAGGGGCCTGGCTCGTCGGTCGGTTGACCGAGTCTTCGAGTCTTCGGGTCGTCGAGTCGTCGATGAAGAAGCAGGGGCAACTGGGACTAAGGGGTCACTGGGGATTCACTGATCAACCTATACTAAGCAGTTGATATGATTGCAGGTATGGTAGTAGTTTATCAAAAACAGGCTATGCATCAGAAATAGGAGCTAGCTAATACAGTAGCAAAATCTAATGCAAGAATGAGAGGGAAGAAATGGGCGATATCGGAATGCTCAAGGGGGGGTTGCTTGCCTTGCTGCTCTGCGGCAAAGGCCTGATCGTCGGCGGTGTAGTCGTACCCGGCAGCACCGTCAGTCTTGGGGTCTACCGGAGAGAAGAGGGGGGAAGAAACAATAAATATAAAGCACAGATGCAACACGATGCATGACATGGCAATATGCAGGGCTAGGCATGCACTAACGCAGTATTCCACGTCACAGACGGGTCGGAATAATATCTGACGATATTTTCCCGGGTCTCTGGCTATTACCGGACAGACGATCCTAATGCTAAATGTCCATGTTCATCATGCTAGGAGCATGTGACAGATGAACGGACAGCGTATTTGGATTCGTGGGATTTTTCTGAACAACTTTCATGTATAAAATATTTTCATCCGAGTTACGGATTATTTTATATTAATTTTTAAAGTTTTATTAATATCCAGAAATTAAAATATATTATTTTAATTCAATAATGAATTATGACATCAGCATGATGTCATGCTGACATCAGCAGTCAACAGTCCTGTTGACTGGTCAAACTAACCAGTGGGTCCCACATGTCATAGACACAGTGTTAATTAATGTTTAATTAACTTTAATCATATTAATTAAGGGGGTGGGACCCACCTGTCATACACTGTTTAGATTAATTAATTAACAGAATTAATTAAACAGTTTTAATTAATTATCAGAGTGGTTAATTAATATAATTAACCTTAGTTAAGTTAATTAACTAATTACTTAATTAATTAATTAAACTAATTATCTACTAATTAATTGATTAATTTACTAATTAAATATTTTTATGAAATTATTTTTATTTCTTTTAATTAATTAGCAGCTGCCGCCGGCGACGAGGCAACGACGGCGACGGCGGCCAGGGCGCCGGCAGGGGGAGGCGAGCACACGACGGCGGCGGGGCCGTGTGACGGGGGCAAGGACGAGCGGGGCCGCGGGGGCTGCGGTGGCGGAGCGCGGGTGCAGGCGCGGCAGGGGCTAGCGGGCGAGCGCGCGCGCGGTGAGCGAGGCCGGAGGGGCGCGGGCTCGCGCGGGGCCGGAGCGAGGCCGGCAGCGGTGGTGCGGGGGAGGGGCAGCGGGGCCACGGTGGCGGGGTGGTGCGCGTGGGCGGACGGCGGTGAGCTAGGGGCGCGGCGGCCGGCGCAGAGAGAGGAAGAGGAGGCCGGGGGCCTCACCGGCGCTGCAGGGGGGCTGGGTCGGCGAGGGTCGATGGGTGCCGGCGAGGAGGAGGCGGGGAGGGTCCGGCGGTGGCGGGGCGACCAGGCGCCGGCGAGGAGGCCAGCGGCGGCGGGGCGGTGCGGGTCGGCCCCCGATCCGATCTGGATCGGGGAGGGGAGGGGAGAGAGTGAGGGGGCGAGTGGGGGGGTCGGGGTGGGCTAGGGTTTGCCCCGGGGGGTGTAGGGGTTTTCATTTTATTATTTTTTTTTCTTTTCTGTTTTAGTTTTATTTTATTTTAGTGAATTTAAATACCTCCAATAATGTTGATTTATAAAGGACAATTACCTATGCATTATTTCACACACTCCGAACATTTTTGTTTTGACATTGGAAAACTTTTATCGTTTGACTTGGTTTGAATTTTTGAATTCTCACGGGATTTAATCATCGAGAGATTAAGAACAGTAATCATGGCGACGTGGCATCATTAGCGTGGGGTTATAGTAGCTTAATTACAGAGATCACTGTAGCACAAATCCAGGGCGTCACACAGTTTTACATCAGTGAGTCTTGTGCCTCAACGGCATAAGCACATCTTCGCCCCTGAAGTTGACCCATCTCCTATCTTTGATGATGAAGCCGTATTCCAAGCTTTGTCCAACTGTAACTGGGACGTGGATAACCTCTAGATTCAAGAACCAGAAGACCCAGCGGCAGATAACCCGGAGACGTCTCACGCGCAGGATTAGACTGTGATTGATCCGACTGGAATGGGTGGCGAGTCAGTTGAATGATGACGTGAACCTTAGCCGCCCCTTCTTCAGCTCAAGCCCCCAAGCATGGGTTAAAAACAATTTATGGCTCCTTGAGCCTGTAATAGGGATAGCTTTTGCTTCAAAATTGTTGTGTCGTGCCACCGTGCACGCTTGCGCCTTTGTAGGTGCAAAATATTAAAACTCCTGAGTTTAATACCAAATAGTCCACTTCTCCTTTCAACAATACTGAAGATATATGACTTGTCGACCGGCCACTATGTGACCTTAATTGTTTAACCCGACTTCTCAGATATGAGCTGGCAATAACTTGAAAACTCACCGTGGAAGATGAAGCAAGGTGACTTTGATAAGCCGGCTCAATGAGACTCGGTTAGAAGAGATTGGTTTTTCGAGATCCCAAGTCTTTTTGGTTTTCCTCAATAACACAATTTTGCGCTGGTCTTGCAGCTGACAACCCGGGCCTTTCATGTATGAGCCAGTAATAAGTACAGGTCGTGCCTGAAATTTTTTGTGGTGATATCATAATGTTTATAACATCACATAATACCATTGGAAATTTGTTTCCAAGGCTTAGAAATACGAAGCGGCTCTTTTTAGCCAACCTTGATGTAATGATGCAAATAATGTAATGATGCAATGATGTAGATAACATATACATGTAATATCAAAATATTCGTCGGCTTTCGAGGCTCGACGGGAAAAGACCGGCTTTCGAGGCTCTAGTCTTGCTTTAATGAAGTGGGTATGATAACCCATGGTTTGTCCTAGCTCTTTGTATGCCGGCTCTCTCATGACTCAAGCCAGTGTTTTAACCTCGGTAAGTTCAGGGTCCAAAAGGATTGACTTATCAAGAGTACACGGGGTCATTTGATCGGAGTCGCACCAAGCGTACAGACAGGTTTAACCATATATGGCGTTTCTTGCCGGGTCAAGAGGGTGAGAAAGCTAAACTCGATGAGTTAGAAGCCCCCAAGTGCCCAAGGTATTGTGGAGTTTCCACTGTGTTGTGGCATTGTTTTGCCGGGTCACAAGGGTGAGAAAAGCTAAACTCGATGAGTTGGAAGCCCCCAAGTGCCCACTGTTTCGAAAAATAAAGACTCATGCTCATTATATAGGCTGAAACGGCTAAAAATCCCTTAATTCGGGAGTGTCGGCTTTATTAAATTCGAAACATAAAGAAGTTTATACAGAATTTGCAAGGGGAAAGAATTACAAAAAAGGGGAGCCAGTGGCTCTAAGTATGATAAGGCCGCTGGTGTTCCACGGCCCGCTTGTTTCTTCTTTGGAGGTATAGAATCCTTCTCGTAAAAACTTTCCAAAGTATGTATTTTTGTCAAGAATTCAGGTACTAGTGGTACTGACCGTTATCCAGCTGTTTGGGATTACTATGACATCCCCCTAGGTTGTTATGCTGATTGCATTGGCCAGGATGCTGCCCACCGCCATGATTTCTCTGATGCTGAAAACCAGCCCCTGGGCCACCTTGTGACCCGCCTGGGCCGTGCTGACCCGGATGTCCTTCGCCATTGCTTCCAGTATTCTTTGGGAAAGCCTGGTTACGGAACTCTTGCATAATATAACAGTTCTCCCATGAACGAGTTGTCGATTTATCCGGAGTACTGTGTTTGGGACATGGCGACTTGAGTGCCTCCTCGTAGTTACGTGGTTTGTTCCCATTGTAGGCTCCACCAGGGTGGCCGTTGCGATGTTGATTCTTAAAGCTAGTATTTGTATTGGCAACGAAATCTGACCCGCCATCGGGCTGCTTCCGCTTGTTATTAGCTTGATCCCCATGGTTGCCACCGTGACCATGGTGGCCTTTCCCTCCTTCAGCCTTTTTGCCTTTAACTGTCTTGTCCTCATCCGAGCCTGGATCCTTGGTACTATCTAACTCGGCATATCTAGTTAGGGCATCTATTAAGTTGCCCATATCTTGTACCTTTCGCTTGAGCCGTCCAAGCTTCTGAACCAAAGGCTGGAAGTGGCAGTTCTTTTCCAAGATTAAAACCGCTTGAGCCGCCGTGATGTTGTCTGATGAGTGAATAATTTCCGCGACCCGGCGGGTCCAGTGGTGGGCTGATTCGTCCACTCGCTGAACGCAATGCTGTAAATCTACTATTGTCATGGGCTTCTTGCAGGTTCCTTGGAAATTCTTGATGAACCGCTCTTTTAGCTCTGCCCAAGTGTTGATGAAGTTGGGCGGCAAATTTTTCAGCCACGTCCAAGCCGGTCCTTCCAACATCATGGTTAAATATTTAGCGCATACAGCGTCACTGACATCCAACATATCCATCGCCAACTCGTAGCTTTCAATCCAAGATGTCGGCTCAAGATCCGCTGTGTAATTCGGCACCTTGCGAGGCCCCTTGAAATCCTTAGGCATACGCTCTGCGCGGAGAGCCGGAGACAGGCATGGTATCCCAATCGTCCTGCTATTGGTCCCAGCCCCCAAACTCGCCGGTTGAGGGTGAAACTGTTGAATCGCCCTTGCTGTTGCTTCCGCCTCTGCTTGACGCGCGCTTCTGGCCGCGTCAATGACTGCTTGGGCGTCTGATGGCATAGGCCGGGTTGGGGAGACCTGAGGCTCCTGCCTACGCCCACTGCTGGAAACAGTCGGAGACTCTACACGGCGGCCCTTGCTAGCGTAGGGAGTGGAATGCATCCGATCCCGGCTATATGAGTACTACGCATGTTGCACAACGGTTGTCTTCAATATCTCAATGGCGTTTCTTGCTTCAATCTCAACAGGCGTGTTTCCTGTAATAGGCAATGCCTCTAAATTCCGGGTTGCTGCTAGCATGCTATCAACGGGGTTGGAAAAATGACCTCATGGGGTCTGGAATCGCTGAGGCGAGGAATAAGCCGGCGGTGGCTGAACCTGTTCTTCTTGTCGATTCACAGGCATTTGAACAATTCCTGGTGTCTGTTGCGGGGTAGTAAAAAGTTGTTGCGGCTCAAGGTTTGGCGGGAGCCCATGATGACGTCTTGTTTCGTAAACTGCCTCTGATGCTTCTTTGTGAACTCCCAACCGCCAAACCTCGGCTTTAAGGCGCTCTGTCTCCTGATGTAAGCGAGCCTGTAACTCTGCCATCCGCACGTTTTCTGCGTCAATCTCCTTCGGTACCTCAACTATTTGGCTACGCAGCTTAGTTAGCTCTACATTGTGCTCTTCCTGATTTTCTGAGGTGACTGGGGCTTCCATTAGCTTTGCCATCTCAGGCATGAGATCGATCATAGCTTGAGCCGGCGTTTTGGTTGACCCGCCGGAACCTCCAGGAATAGAGGGATCTTGAACCACTGCAGCTCCTACCATGTAGACGACGACTTGACGGGGCGAGTCATGATATTCCTCGGGAATTTCAGTCTCCAAAGAGCCCCCAAGCCTACCGTCGTAGAGAGGAAAAATCGATCCAGTATCTCCTATGGATGACTCGCCATCTGAGTTGACGAGGGCATTGCCACTGGAAACCGGCTCATCCGAAAGACTGATTCCCTATGTGAGGTCGACGAAGATGTGACGAAGGCCGCCTTGACCTTGGCCAGGTTGGGGGCACCGAGCCGGCTCGTCGAGGTTGGTGTAGATGTCCGACTCGGGGGGCCGCTGAGTCAATCTCACCGACGGGAACTCGAGGCCCGCGCTCGATTGAGTCAGCCTCCGAACTCCAATCCGGCTTATCGATGCAGATCTTGTTGCGGCGGTTTATGATTATCTGATCGACTGCAAACTTCCCGAACCCTGGAAAGGTTCCCGTTGAGAACTCAACTCCACTGGGCGAGAGCCCCACGGTGGGTGCCAACTGTCATGGTTTTGACACGACAGATGTCCTCGAGCAAGGACTTAGGTGTGAGGCCATCGTTGTGAGGTGGCGACTCAAAGGGGTTGAACGGGAGAGAGAGTCAGATTTACCCAGGTTCAGCCCCTCCAATGGAGGTAATATCCAACGTCCTGCTTTGTGTATATTGGCGAAATAGATCTCGATTACAAGGGTGCGGAATCGCTGACCTAGCTCTCGAGAGATTGGAACTTAAGTCTTTCGGCCCTAGGTGCTTGCCTTTATATAGGTCAAGACCCTAGGGTTTACAACAGAGTCCGGGTCGTATCGTGATGTCACAGTCCTAGTTTCCGTTGCTTGATAATGCATTCATGCATGCATTTAAAGTTCAAATGAATTTGAACTGAGGAAGTGATCAAGCCTTAGAAGGAAAATTTTGACAAACAAGCAATATAAAAATTGGTTCAAAGTGCACCAAGAAAATGTCCCTGGTATTCCAAAAAAATATTGGACTGAGGTAAAATGCCACCCACTATTTTTGGAATCACAGAAATATTTAACTTGGGCTTTTGATTTAATTCAACACTATTTTCCTTGGACTTATAATTATTATATATAGAATAAAAGTCCATAAATTCTGAAACTTGTTGTGGTGCTCTGGTTTAATCCATTGTAACCACCTGCAAAATATCAGAATTTTACAAAATGGTTTGGTTGTCAAACCAAATCAAACAAATGTCAAAAAAAGAAAATAGAAAAATAAATAGAAGAGCAGAGACTTACCTGGCTCCCTGGCCCGACTGGCCCAGTGGCCAGTCATCCTCTTCCTCCAGCCAGGACGACACGGCGCGTGGCTGGAGCGCGCGAACACGCGCCTCGCCACGTCCTGCTCGCCGCCGATGCCTCCTGCCTGCCTGCTTCGGTGGATATGGACGCCGCGAGCCCCGTGCACCTCTCGTCCGCTCCCCATCATCATCCCCTCTCTGTTCTCTCCCTCCCTCGGACCCGAGCACGTCCGTCGCCGCCGCTCGCCGCACCCGTAGCCTCCATCCTCGCCGAGCCCCCCTGACGTGTTCCCGAGCTCCCCCGCTGACCGAAGTGTCCGCACGCCGAAGGAATCATCGCCGGACGGCCTCCTCCGTCGCCTACGTCGCCATCCTTGCCGCCGGTAGCCGAGGACCGTCGTCATCGATTCAGCCCCTCCAGACCGCCTCCGACCTTGCAACTAGCTCCGCTACACCCCCTGTGAGCTCCTGGATGTTTCTCCCTCACTCTCCCAGCTCCCCGTGCTCCCCAGCGATCTCCCCATCGAGGTCATACGGATGCCGCCACGGACGTGGTCGCCGGCGTGCACTCCGGTCCCCCCGCGAGCTCCCGCTTGGTCCGCTTGATGCGCAAGGATGAGGGCTACGCCCTGGTACCCCTCTGCGCCGTCCCCGTGGACTCTAGCATGGACTCCGCCATGGCCTGTGGTCGCCGGCGATGACCTCGCCGGCCTGGGCCACTGTCCGATGGGCCCGGCTAGTCAGGTGATTAGGTTAAGCCTAATCACCACCTAATTAACCCGCACAATCACTGACAGTGGGCCCAAAGCTTAATATAACCTAGTTTAGGTTTTAATAAAAAGCAATTAGTTAAATAGAGGCTGACATATGGGCCCCACAGTGTCAGGTTTGACCTGGCCTGGCCCTTTGACTTGATGACGTCATGATGGCGTATTGCTGACACAATAAATGATTTTTGTAACAGAAATAAATCCAGAAAATGTTTAAAACTTCAAAAATTCATAGAAATTAATCTGTAAGTCAGATTAAAATTAATTATATATGAAAAATTATGAGAAAAATCCAATGAATCTGATGGTGGCATTCGCATGCATGTTAGATCAACCTAAATGGGAAAATCTGGACATTTTGTTCCAAACACAATATGCCACTTCACATATGGAGTTGAATTTGAACCTTGGGTTCAAACCATCTTCACTTAACTTGTTGGTAGATGCATTAGCTCAAACCAGCAACATATTGCCATGCCATTATCATGCATCATTGTGAAGCATCTGTCGTGCTTAATTATACCTTGTTTACCCTTGTCGATAGACTTGCGAGACGTAGTTATCGACGGCATCAGAGAACAGCTGTGTTCTTCTGATAAACAGGCAAGCAACCCCCGCTTGAGCATTCCGATATAATCCCACTCTCTCGCTCTTGCTCTCATTTCAATGCATTAGGGCGACACGATGCAACTGCTACTTGTGTTGCGGTAGATGAACCCACTCCTTTGCATGACCTGTCATTGTCACAGTAAATAGCTGAACCAAGCAACGTAGCATACCTGGTAGATGCTTGAGCCATGTTGTGATATCACCCTATTATGCTTGCTATGCTTAGAGTTGTGTCAGGTCTGATTCATCTAGGTGATGAACCGGAGTGATGGATGCGTCCTGATGATGAGAGTTAAGTGTTGAACTTGTTTTGATAAAGGTAGCGATGAGAGGCCATGTAGGAGTACATGGTGGGTTGTCTCATTGAGACCGCTCATAGGAACTGAGTTCCGTGTTTGTGTTCCAAGACTAGCTACTACCGCACATTGGGTTCCGGTAACTCGACCCCTCTCGGCCTATTAACCTACTCTGTTCTCAGTCCAGGAGTCGCAGTAGTTCAAAACATTGATAGGTGTGGCACGGCCGGCGAAGTGAACGAACGGACCAGTCGGGACCGGCTTGGGGCCCTGCTCACAACGTTTGAGGCCATGTTGGAAACCTTGGCCGGACTTCCATTATGGGTTCCAACTCAGATAGGCGACTGCCTTGGGCGTGAGTCATTGTATGTTAACGTCCATGGCCGACTCCCTCACTGGGCTTCCGCTTGAAGGTTGCCGAGGTGCCTTTTTACGTGCACGTGGCGGTAAGTGGCGGGAGCATGTGTGACGAAGTACACCCCTGTAGGGTAATCTATCTATTCGAATAGCCGCGTCCGCGGATATGGACTACTTGGAGACTTGCATTGTTCATAGACAACCTTAAGTGGATACTCTAAAATGCACCAAACAAGTGTGAGTGCTACTCGTAGGAAGACGAGAGAGGATCCATAGTGGTGTATTGATATGGTGAATATGTGGACTCGTGTATGCTCTCTCGTAGGGAGACGAGAGAGTAGAGATACGTTGGTTACTTTATCGTAGTCTAGTTTAGCCAAAGGTCAAAGCTGGCATTCTGCAGTAAACCCCACAATCCCGTTCTTTGACACATGATGCATATGTAGTTAGATCTGATGTAAGACTTGTTGAGTACCTTCGTACTCACTTTTGCTTATTTATGTTTTTACATAGATAGACGTTATTCTCTTATGTTCTTCCTGACGTTGACATTGACGGATTAGCTAGGAAACCCAGACAGGAGTCTGGCTCCTTTGGTAGGGTCGTTGTAGCTTTCTAGGCTCTTCTAGCCGCTTTTATAGATGTCTGTACCCAGACATGTAACTTCCGCTTGTTGTTTGTATGCTCTGAATGTTGGGCCATGTGACCCACCCTGCTTGTAACATTATACTATGTTGGCTCTTCGGGGCCTCCTAAATAAATGTTATGTTGTAGAGTTTTGTTGTGATGCCATGTTGTATCTACGCATATCGTGCATAATGCGTGTATGGTTGAAATGCATTGGTATGGGTGGGATTAGACACCTAGTTGTGCGCCTTTAGTAGTACTCTTTATAGGGAACTGCCTCTTTGTGCTTCCATGAGCCTTGGTAGATTGCTACTTGTAACGCCCAAGATGCGGTCCTATCCCTATTAAGGCACGAGGGCCTCGACGGGGATAGAAGCGCATCTAGTCGTTTCGCAAGCACAGTAAACATTGCAAAACGACTAGATGCGCTTCTATCCCCGTCGAGGCCGTCGTGCCTTAATAGGGATAGGACCGCATCTTGGGCGTTACACTACTGCTCCGGACACATCGATTGACCGGCGTGTATCCTTCCTTGCTGTTGTATCTGTCCCTACGGGGAAATGTCACGCGGTGTAATGGAGTCCATGTAGCTTGCTACGACTCGTCTACACACGTTGATGACCGACACCTGCATTGTTGGGTTACGTATGCATGTCCCCGTACGGATGTGCCACTTGGCTTCTATGACTAGTCATGTCGACCCGGGTTCTTTGACGTGTGAATGCTAGTGATATGTTCTTTGATGTACGGATGTGCCACAGAAGGAAGGTTTGAAGTGGCGGTCGGTGGCCGGCGCCTGAGCCCCGCCAAGGATGCATGCCACCGAACGCCGCTCCCAGTGCGTCCCAGCCTCCCTGCCAAACACGAGCGGGCCGCTTCGTGGCTCGGCCGGGCCGTCGCGCTGAGGGAAACGCGTCGCGGCTCCTTCACGTGACATCAGAGGACGGGGCGAACGGGAAGGCGCTTGAGTTCCCGAGGCCGCGGTGACCCGGTCGCCACCCGTCGTACCGTCGTTGGCGGAGCAGTGGTGATCGCCGCGGCCACCCGGGGCGGCCCGGGTGGTCCAGGCTACCCCGCGCGCTGCTTGAACGCCACGGGCGTCGGCCATGGGGTCGGCGAGGCTGGAGCTGAAACGGGGCGGGAGAGCGTCGGCGCACCCCTACCTGACGCGCCAAATGTCGGATTCGGGACTCCGCAGACCCAAGAAGGTTCAAACACTAGGGTGCGCTCGCTCTCCCGCCCTACTCAACTTCGCAACCGCACGGCTACCCTTTGGTGGTTTAAGCTAGGAAGACAAACAAGGACACACGCAGTTTACCCAGGTTCGGGCCACCTCGCGGTGTAAAACCATACTCCTGCTTGGTGGATTGCTTGAGGTGGAAGACAAGTACAAGGCATGTTATTGCCCACTAATTGGCCTCTTCTTCTATGGAGGCCGGTTCCCTCCTTATATCGACCCTGGTCCTCTTCCCCCGAAAATATGAGGCGAGAAGGGTTGCCACAACGGCCATTTTGAAAGGGAACAGGATTGCAGCGTATCTTGACAAAAGTTGGTCTTCGCCTGCTAAAGTTCCTCGCCGTGACGTACCCGTGGGCTCGGGGGGTGACGTTTGTCCTGCCGAGTCCTTGGCCTTGCTATTCTTCCAACGGGGCGGCAACCTTTGGGGGTTGCTTTGGGAACCCGCGAGCTGGTGGCTTTCCTCTATCACCAAAGAGGAAAGCCTCTCCGTCCGCGCCCACTTGCACAACCGCTGGCACCCTTTGGCATGGCACGCACCACCCATGTGCGGGTGCAGGGTTGCGGGGCCCTACCAGGTCAGCCCCGGACAGACCCGCCTCCTGAGGGCACCGTGAGCTGCCTCGCGAGAAGATTCCTTGAGATGCTTGATGGTGACGTCGCTGCACGCCTCGCGAGGCCCATTTCCTCGAAGCACGTTGGTGGGGCCACTTAGTGCTTGAGGTAGTCCACGCGTCGTGGGCAGCAGGCAGATGGGCTTGGGTACCCCCAGTCCCAGAGGCCCGACAGACTTGAGCATTCATAGTAATTTGCTTTGCATGATCATATAGTTGACATGGTATTTGTGGAAAAGCCATCGTTCATCGTTGTATAAATGTTACGCTAGTATCATTGCACATCCAGGTACACTGCAAGAGGCATTCATATGTAGTCATGTAGTTTTTCAATTTTATCGAGTTGTAAATAAATAAAAGTGTGGTGATCATCATTATTAGAGTGTTGCCCCTACCTGTGAGGACATAAAAAAATAAAAAAGGCCCCTTCTAGCGATTTCAATATGGACTACTTTGTATATAGACATGATTTAGAGTGTGTATTCACTCATTTTGCTCCGTATGTTGAAAAAGTCTTATATTTAGGAACGAGCGAGTAAAAGCTATGTACTACCACATAGATAAAATAGCCTACTACTACTCATTGTCAGAGATATAGACGACCTTCGTGCCGACAGTGCCAGATGGACCTGCCTCCTGGTTGTTGGTTGCCTCCGGCAGCTCTGGCTTCTCGTCGGACTCCATGTCTGCGAAGAGTTCGTCGACCTCCATCTGTGCCTCGCGGAGGTAGTGGTGGTTTGCCACCACCTCCGCTTCTGAGTGGACGGAGTCGAGGATGTCCTGCTGCTCCGCTGCTTCCTCCACTTGTGCGTCGCCCATGCCGATTTCGGCAGCAAAGGTGCCGGATCCGCTTCGCCTTCCTCCTCTTTCTCCTCCTCCATGTTCATGTTTAGTGTCTGCTCCTCGCCCTACTCTTACTCATTCTCCGAAGAGTCCGAAGGCAGGTCGACTGCAATTCGAGCGACACGTTGCGCCCAAATCTCCTCTAGGAGCATCGACCGACGCTTCGGAGTGAGCATCGTGCAGGGGGTGATTCGCTCCTTGGCCATGGTTATAGGCGGAGGTTGAGCTTCGAGCTACGAGCGGATGTGGGGGTGCAGTGGTGCAGAGAGGAGGGAAATGGGACTGTAGCTAGGGTTAGGGTCGCCGTTAGGCTTAAATAGTTGGTTTTGGTCCCTCGGGCGGTGCGCCGGAGCAACATCCTCACCGGGCCGTCGGGTGAGAAACATGTGTCCGTGTGGGTCCCACACGTCAGATCGACGTGGCGGATGCGCCTGGTACCCGTCCCAGATATGAAATGTCGGTCGGCGCGGACGTGCATGGCCGGTTTGAGGAGCCCAACTGGGTCACGATTTTGTGAGCGTTGGAGGAGACCAGATGTACATGCTCTAATTGGCTAGAGGTTGCAACCCATACAAAGACTAATTGTTGGCCAGTTGACTACAATCGAGTGTGCAACTTCTAATGCCGGTCAATGTGTGTCTCAGATGTGTTCTAATGTCATTGGTTGACCCAGAGATATTTTTTGTGTTGGTCCAAGTTTGGCGTGACATTGTTGTACAGTTGGCCACGGCTTTCCTTTTGTAGCAAATGAGATTGTAATACACCTGTAGCACTGTACTTATTCAGTGAGTAAGAAAAAAAATACTTAGTTGAGTAATTTATACTTGTTGAAAAACCTGAAGGTGCTAATTTAGTTTATCTGGTCTTAATTTCTAATTAAGCGCGTAATGACTAATGATTAACCCAAATGATAAGTGACACATTTGTGGCACGAAGCAATCCGGACTGGCGTTTTTTACAACTAAAGTTGTCATCTAAAAAAAAAACTGAAATTTGCTATCCGAAAAGGAAGTTGATATGCTTGACTACTAAAGTTGCCAATCCACGTGTCAATATACTTGACATAAAAAAAGTTTGAAGTTGTCATGTGTTCGTGCCACACGTGTGACGCTTATCAAGGTCCATGATTAAATAGGGGTGGTTACATGCTATCCCATTCGGGGCAGCTCCAGGGGAAACCTCAGAGACGACATTTCTGCCTCGCTTCTCTCTCGGGATAATAGTTTTGGAGCAAGCACTGGTCAAAGGGACTAGTGCTTGTATGTGCTCATCCGGTGGTTTGCGACTCGCAATGACGATGGTGGCTAGAATCGCAAGTTTGTGGCATGTTCTTTGTCGTCGATCGTTCGACGCGTCCTAACCATGAAGTTGGTGCTTGTAGCGTCTGTTGCGGGGGCAACGATGCCGTGATAGGGTTCCCAAGTGTTGTTTGTTTGAATAGGTCTCTAGTTGCTTGCTCAGGGAGAGGTGATGATGATGACATTGTAAGCAACCTAGCAACCTTGACGTTATCTTGTGAGTAGCCAGGTCTAGTCGAGGTGTCCTATTTTGTGGGCCATTTTCAACGTTTAGGTCTAGTCGAAGTGTCCTATTTTGTGGGCCATTTTCAATGTTTTTCGTTCATGTTTTCGTGAATTAACCAGGCAACTCAGTATCTTTTTTTTAATGAATCAGAGCCCTAAGGAACATGACTTGAAAAAATTATTGCTGTCAAAGGATATGTGCATATCCGGCTATTGCTGTATTAGAACCCTCTTATTGCATCTAAAAAACACTCTTATTGACTGGGAGCATGCTGTGAGGGGATCCGGATACATATATAGCCGGCTCAACCAAACTAAACCCGAGTGGAATATCTGGAAACAGCACGACTGACTAATAAAGTATCTGGGGCATGCTGCATGGCCCCATACTATAACGAAATGATTTGTGGGTGATCACCTTAAGCCCTCTGCCACAGCGCTGAATCTCCACGCCAGTAAACATCACTAACATGTCGACAGTGACAGTAGTCTCATGGAAGCAGCACGACTTACAGCACGTCTCTTGCGGCCTTGTTGTCTTGATCAACTTGGCGACACAGAAACGGCCGGCACCTAGATGCAGGAGGTACGATTCTATCTCTGTACCCTCAGGCGCAGCAAATCCCTCCCACTCTTGGAATACCACCGGTGGCGTCTGCTTTGCTGAGGCAGCACCCAGGTCTGATGCGCAGAGGACACCACCCCCCCTGGCCGAGACACCAAACCAGAGTTTGTACTCCGGAACATACTCTGCGAGTCCTTTAAACGGCAGTGGCCAGGCACCAGTCTTGCTCCACTTACCGCTCACTGTGTCCAAGCAGTAGGTGCCGAGGCTCTCTGTGGATATCCAGATACTTGAGCTATTGAGCACAGCGCACGCGGTGATCAGACCAAAACGGTCGTTGCCATAACCAGGGGCATAGACATAAGGCGGTGGCGGGATGGAGTGCCAGAAAAAGTCCTCCCCCTTGAACATTTTAGGCCTTTCACCATACATAAGCGCCTCGAAAGATTCATTCATAGGGACCGCTTCCATGACCAACAGGTTGTCACCCACAGCAAGGGGCATTGGTTGCCACTTGGGCTTTATGAGGCTTGACAACATGCGGACAGCTTGCAAGCCGTCGTCATATAAAACGGCTCGCCCTCTCTCGTCTGTGCAGACGATCTTATTCCTGTTGCTGCCGAAGAGCATGAACTCCATTATTTCCCGTCTATGCCCGGACCGAGGAGGGTAGAAAGCCATTGTGGGTGGCGGCACAGAACGGACCTCCACCGCCGCAGCTGCGGAGTCAGGTGCACCCATGGGGTAAAACAATTGTGACGCCTTGATGCGGTGCAGAGTGTATGAGCTCCTTTTGACGTTCATGGCCGTCATGTACAGGAATCGTCGGTTCATTGTTCAAAGACAGACTTCTCTATGGATCAATTTTGCCAGTCCCTTCTTCTAATAATCGCCAAAGAAACCACAAGATTATCTGAAATACAAATTACACGCGCTAAGAGAAAAAACTGTAAATTCAAATCAATGTAAATACATAGTAGAGCAGCACTGCAAAGAAATGAAAAATATGGTCATGGCTTTATGTAAGAATCATACTAGTGTCAGTCCACTAAAAACACCAGTTAATAATTTGTGTTAACCGATACAGCTTACAAATACTAGCCAGTAAGGTCCTTCCCTTTCAGTTACAGTACTGGCTGCTTCACAGAACATTGACCCAAGGCTACTGACGACTAGCGGTGGCAGGTTTCATTATTTTTGCACAACTATACCACAAATCATACACAAGTATAATTGCTCCAACAGAAGGAAAAATACTTAGTGAAATTTCCAGGCTATTTAGCTTTTGTATATATTTTCCCTATTATTTTAAGTAGGTGGTCACAGGTATATGGTATGGCAAAATTCAAAAACAACCTGCAGTCCCTAAGAACAAGTGCAAAGTTACTACACAAGTAGAAAAAATAATACTGACACTAGTTTCTTGGCAACATCACGTGATCTAGTATTTGGATTTGTAGAATAAAACATACATCAGATTATAAAAGGCTCTAAACCTTAAATTGATATGCAGTAGGCTTCTCTAACATTAACTTCTACTCTCAACCAAATTACTGATAGATCAAATCTATACTAGAAAATTTTAATACTGAAGCAAAGTACCCATGAGCTAGTGCTAACAACCTTCCAGACTTGCTCAATTTCATGCTGGAAATTAAAGAAGCGAGGGCTATAGAAGGCCAGCTAGAAGGAAGCAAAGCATTTGTAAGAGCAGCGCCTCTAGCACTTTGGGGATGGCGCGGCAAGTACCCCACAAGGCTCCAGTCAGCAGTTGCATTGTCTGCGTAATCTCCGGTGGCGACGACGACCCTTGATGTGCCAGCGGCGGAGGCCGTTGTTTCATGTGGTGGCGGCGCTGGCGGTAGATACAGGGACGGGGACACGGCAACACTGATACAGGGACACGGGAAACGACAATTTCTAGAAACAGCAATACGGCGATATGATCGGTGTATATGAATAATTAATAAAATATCATGTAATAAGTTCAAAGAATAACTGATTGTGTGACATGATTTCCAAATACTGCCCCATTTGTTGCATCCATGCCTCTTTTTTGGTCCTTGTGGTAAGTGCCCACAGGTGCCATGTGTGTATGTCACTGCATAGCCGGAACAACAGCAACAGCAGCAGGTGAGCAGGAGCAGGCAACAAAAGTATACTACAAAGCAGCAGCAAGCCAGCACCAGGCGGTAGCGGCCAGCGCCCAGCGCCCAGCGCACTAGAGGAGGACGACGGGCAGGAGGCAACAGCATGGGAGGACCGAAGGAGAGCAGGGATTGGAGAAAGAAGAAGTTACCGTGCTGGCGGCAGGCGGCCACGGCAGAGGCGACTACAGTCTACAGGAGGCGGCAAGGTGCTTCCAGGCGGCGTCGAGCGACTCCAGGCGGCGGCGGCGGCGGCGGC
Organism: Elymus sibiricus; assembly: GCA_039707655.1. NCBI lineage: Eukaryota > Viridiplantae > Streptophyta > Magnoliopsida > Poales > Poaceae > Elymus > Elymus sibiricus. Next base: position 413,057,608 of record CM077675.1, on the reverse strand, counting down.
GGCGAGGTCACACGGTCGCTCGATGCAATCCCATGTCGTGTGCAATCGAGCGAACAGAGAAAGGGCGCTGGCTGCTAGGGTTAGGAGGTGGGCTTCTATTGGGCTCGCTGCGCTCCGTGACCCAGACGTGTCGCCGGCGTCCCGGAGGTATATCAGCCTTTTTTTTCTTCTCAAAAAACAAATCAGCTCTTCTTTTTCTATTAATCTATTAACACATATGTGCCTGTGTTGCAACGGAAGAGGTATTTGGGTGTTCACGAACGATGAAGACACATGCCAAGGTCTAACTCGTGCATAATAAAATCATGAAATAAGTCTTAGTGTTGCTGGTCCTATCCAATATGTTAGGTGTATCTCACAAATCAACTAATGTAGACACTGATTGAAAACGAACTTCATATTCTTCGCAAAAAAAAAGAAACGAACTTCATATGCCCAAAATTGTCCAATTTGTTGCGCCTTTCATCCTGAAACCACCCCTTACGATCTGCTGCTTTGATTTTTCTTTTCTTGAAATATCGTAGTGGTGGATTCTCATATGATTAACTGCAGCGTCCAGCTTGCACTAAGCATTAACACAAGTGTATATGTGCTCGACTCTTTTCTTTTTCGGTTGGTCTGTGATACGTCTTTAACGTATCGAGTATTCATGCCATAATTACCCAAATTTATATGGTTTTAATGCATTTCGTAATGATTTGAATAAAACTAACCTCGACTCATGATGTTTTCAATAAAACTACCATGGTGTTATTTTGATGCAGAAATAAAAGTTCTCTTATTGGGCTGAAATTTTTTGGTGATTTTTTTTTTAACAAAAGTGTAGGATCACTAGAAGGGATGTCTGGAGGAGGTGAATAGACTAATTGACAAAAAAAATCTAGCATTTTCCCAATTTTAATGGTTGGCAGATTTTAGCAATTCTAACAAGTCTAGCACACCCTGCAAATGCAAGTCAACAAGTATGGCAGCGGAAAGTAAAGACATGCACATGTAAGTAAAGAGTTGAGATAGGAAGATTAAACACAATTAGAAACACGAAGATTTTTCCCGTGGTTCCGATAGGTGGTGCTATCGTACGTCTACGTTGATGGAGACTTCAACCGACAGAGGGTAGCGGTCGTGAGAGTCCACGGAGGGCTCCACCCAAAAGGGTCCACGAAGTAGCAACCGCGTCTATTCCATCACGGCTTACGTCCATGAAGGACTAGCCTCACTCGGAGTAGATCTCCACGAAGTAGGCGATCTCCTTGCCCGTACAAACTTCTTGGTTCAACTCCGCACGGAGTCGGAGGCTCCCAAGCGACACCTAACCAATCTAGAAGACACCGCTCTCCAAAAGGTAATAGACGTGGTAACAATGATGAACTCCTTGCTCTTGTGCTTGAAAAGATAGTCTCCTCAACACTCAATCACTTTCTCACAAATTTGGTTTGGTAGAAGAGGTTGATTGGGTGGAAAGCAACTTGGGGAGGCTAGAAATCAAGATTCATATGGTTGGAGTGGATGATCTTGATCTCAACACATGAGTAGGTGGTTCTCTCTCCGAAAATGGATGGGGCAAGTGTTGGTCTGTTCTGAGTGCTTCCTCTTCAAGTGAGAGGCTGGTGGAGGGGTATATATAGGCATCTCCAAATATCCAACTGTTACAACTTTATTGCCCAAATCGGTGAAACTGAAGCAAAAACTCGGTTGCACCTACTAGTGCAAAATGTGGCAACTTTTGGCGTTTCGGTGAGACCAATATATAAATCTCGATGGGACCGAATTGGCTGACCTAGGAAGTTACCAAAACTCGGTGTCACTGATTCCTAAAACTCGGAAATTCCAATTTTTAGAAATGGGACAACAGAAGGTTGGCCACTGATTTCGGTTTCACCGAAATGAATGTTGGTGTCACCAGGATACTAGGGTTTGGCTTTGGATCTGTCTAACGAAAAACTCGGTAGGGCCGAATGGAAAATGTTGGTGGCACCGAATTTGGACTTATAGGGTTTTAGACATAATATTTTGTGGAAGAATTGATGAGTATTTTTGGTGGCTACCTCTGAGCACTTGAGCAACCAGGTCATCATGGATACCTCATCCCCTTTTAATAGTATTGGCTTTGCTATGGACACAATTGTGATTACTCACATAAAATAAAATATAGAGTCTTTTAGCTTGAAGCTTGGCCAATCATATTCCTTCTCCTTCTTCTTCTTTCTTTGGGGATTCTCCACACAATCCTTAGCCAATTCTCTCTGTGGACTTCATCTGATTTGTAGGTACAACTATTAGTCCAAGAGATAATGTATGTTGTCATGAATTATCAAAACCACCAAGGGAGCATATGTGCTTTCAATCTCCCCCTTTTTGGAAATTGATGACAACATACAATCAAAGCTTCAGTTTAAGATATGTAGAAATATGTGATAGCTTTCAAGGATACATGACTGATATAAGCTCCCCCTAAATGTGCGCAATCCCTTTTAAAGGATAGTTGATGTGGAATGCATGGACACACACATAGTAGAAGGGACATGATAATTCATGTACATCTTGGCTATATCCTTCAAACATATGTAAATGAAGTATATCCATGTTCAAGACTCACTCTTGCAAACAATATGTGCAAGAAACAAGCACTGGTACCGTTACGTGCTATACAAACGGTTTTTAACCCCTTTCCGCGACGTAGTTCCGAACGGTCGCCTTGCATGTGTGGGCGATAGGGGGGTCATCCCAGACGATACCGAAACATCGTCTACGATGGTGCGAGCGCTTGCTGACGTTTCGCCTAACGTAAACGTATGCGAACTCGTAGCCTATCGCACACGCCATACTTTGACGTTACGTTTGTGATCAAGCACACATCCGAGACGATGGCACAGATATATTCATGTGCGATAGTTATTCGGATCGCACACGTGAAACATATGTCAACCGTCTTCTTATCGTCCTACATTACACACGCACGCAGGTTTGGAACCGTTTGTGCTATTGACGGCAAGCGCACACGGTTACGACGTGCAAACGTGTGTGTGACAGTGCGCGCATCCTACACGCGCAAAATATGCGACCGTGTGTTGTAAAGCTGATAATCACACACATTATTCTTCAAACAATCGTGTGTCACATATGACACCATCGCACATGGGTCAATCGTTCTAACTATGCGAGCTGTAATTTATTACCTAATAGCCTATTTTCGTTAATTTATTATTAGAATTGAAAATTTCAAATTTTTTATTATGAGATGTGGATTTCACATCCATCAATACATACCCTAATTACAATGGTTCAACAGCCAATGCATAAATCAAAAGCTCAGTACATGTTCGATGGTTACATGGTTCAGTAGAAGATTAAATATGATGAACCACAATATATAGTACTAGAGGCGGTAAAGGCGAAGAGATAATTGTAAATGATTTTGGTTGTCGATGGTGTTGAAGAAGCGGAATACCCATAATGTGTCCTCCTCCATGCCAAAGGTGCGCATAACTTTTGTCCAACCCCTTGTGATAATCGCCCGTCCATCCTTGACCACCTTCAGGAAGACTTCTAGACCATTATCATGGTAGCATGAATTATATACTATAACATTCGTTGCCTCCACTTCGGTCAGGTAGTTTGCTAGGTAATCTTGAGTAAATTCCTTCCGAAACCACTAAAAAGAGACAACTTTCAGGTATTCATGTCTAATAGAGTAACTTGTTCTGGGCTGAAAAAGAAGGCAACAGACTACTTACCATCCTAAAGTTCACGAATGTCTTGGATAAAGTATAAATAAAGAGTTTAATTCCAATTAGATGTCTCTTCTGCCTAACATTTTTTCTTAGTTTCCTCACTTGATGCTTATTCATGTTTATCTCATTGCCCCATATGCAAAGGAGGTCGAAGCGTGAATCAGTACCGCTGACATATGTACCTACAAGCAACAAATAAATGTTAGAACCTAAGCTGCAATTGCACAAATGATGTAAAATATTATAAGAAAATCGGATGTGACTAACCTCGATGGTAAACAACAGCATCGCGCATCGTAGCCCTACATAAGAACATAGAAAGGCGTGTTAAATACAAATGGGTTAACATCCACGAAAAATAGCAAATGTTAATTAAACGACAGTATCTCCGGTGACATTTTCATTGCGAGGAGTAGCACGGTAACAAAGGGACGGGTATTGGTGAAATTAAACAGGACAGTTCATACTTGAACAATAGTGTGCATTACTGAAATAAACAACAAACGTGTTAACTTTAGAGTAAAGAAAACCAAACATAGTCATTAAAACTTGTACCAGTGAAACTGAAATTGACACGGTTAAACATCGCGAGGCAGTTCATACTTGGTAAATCCCGAGGGGTAGTTGCCGGGGTACTTCAACTCGGCCAGAGCATGCACAAAGTAGGTGGCTAGGTGTTCCTGCTGGTCGCAGCGTGGATCGGTACCGCTAGCATATGTACCTACAAGAAACAAGTAAATGTTAGAAACTAAACTGCAATTGAACAAATGATGTAAAATACTAAAAGATATTGGGATGTGACTAACCTCGATGATAAACAACATCATCATGCATTGTGACACTGTGTAAGTACATGGAAAGGCATGTCAATTACAACAGGGTTAACATCCACCAAAAATATCTAATGGTAACTGAAGGACATCATCTCTAGTGATATCTTCTTTGCGAAGAGTAGCACGGTACCGAATGGATAGCGTAAAAAATGGATATAATTCTTCACTACAGCAGGCTTAACAACAACCTAGCATAGGCATTGTAAGTTTGTAATTGGTATTGGTGAAATTGAACTGGACAGTTCATACTTGAACAACACAGTGTGCATAACTGAATTATAGAACGGACGTGTTAACTACACAGTACAAACAACCTAACATGGCAATTTAAACGCGTACCGTTGAAACTGAAATTGATACGGTTAAACATTGCAACTGGTATTCGTAAAAATGAACTGGACAGTTCATACTTGGTAAATCCGGAGGGGTAGTTGCTTGGGCATCTCATCTCGTTTAGAGCCCGTCCAAAGTCAACGGCGAGGTGTTCCTGCAGATCAAAGCATGGATCAGTACCGCTATAGTATGTACGTGTACAAACAACAAGTAAGTGTTAGAAGCGTGGGGCACTTCATCTCGGCCAGAGCCCACACCAAGTTGGCGGCATCGGTGGCAAGGTGTTCCTCCGGGTCGGCACGCATAGCGTCCACTACGCCATCGACCGCCATGATCAGCTCCTCGACCTCCGCATGATATGTGGTTGGGCTTACGCGGGGATGCTCGGCGATAGGGGGTGGGGATGTGGAGGCATGAGGGTGGTTCGTAGGCTCCATCTGAGCAATCGGGCCTGGGCGGTGATGGAGATCGGAGGTTACCTCACTAGATCGACGAGCGAGACTAGGACAGAACATAGATTTGGTTGCGGCGACGGCGGTTTGGGCTGCAGTTAGAGGGGAGGTGGGCGGTGGGGGATAAGGGGGAAATGTGATGGGTGGGTATGGGGTGGGACGAATAACTTCTGAAATCGCGTGCCTATTGAAAAAATTTGTCGGCAAAACTCGAACCTTAGGGGGGAACACGCAACGCAGACGAAGCGCATCAAATACTCGTGTCCGAGAAAAGAGAAAATTAGTGATCCTGCGTCGGAAAAATTTCAAGCCTTCTCTCTCCCGTGCCATTGGACGTCTTGCAAACGGTTCGTTGTAAGAAAACGTTTGTCGTTAAAGCTGTATTTTTGGAAAACTGATAGTATCAGTTAGTACATGATACTTTGCTTAGTGTTCAAATATTTGCCAAAGCATACTGGTGTCGTATAACGACACCACACCAGGCCTAAATTGAAGTACAAGCACAAAAGGCCTAAAAAGTACACAAAAGGACTAAATACGGTAAACAAGCCTGAAAAAATTGTCAAATTTTGGACACGATACATTCTAGTGGGTATGATGATCGTCATGAAACGCAATAAGTGATGGTCCGGTATATGAAGAGTGCGTATGAAGATTTATTGCGTTTATTTTCTACGCACTTTTCTACAACATTCTAGTGGGTATGATGATTGTCAAAACATGGTGATTTCGCTCCCCGGACCATGAAACTCCATAGGTGATGGTCCAATATATAAAGATTGCGTATGTCGACATTATCCATACCTCCTCAAGTATTTACCGCATCATAGTGAGGTCATGCCTGGGCACCACACGAGGTAACATGTTTTTCAGTCATGTTTTCCATTTTTCTAGAGTTACAAAACAAATAAACGACACATCTGTGGTTGCCTCTTCCCACAAATATACTTTAAAATTCTATTAGTTTCTTGTAAAATATTTGAAAAGTTATTCAACGACACAATTATGAATTTTCGAATCCTTTTTGAACACATTTTCATGTACAGAATGTTCGAACTTGAATTATAAGTAGTAAATGCCTAGAAAAATACACAAAAATGACTAAATATGGTAAATGAGCCTAAAAATATGTGAAATTTGGATACGGTGCATTTTAGTGAGTATGTTGATCATAGAAAATAAATCAAGTTGAAAGGACCAATGAAATATGGGTTCCCCTTCAAAACATGGTGATTTCGCTCCCCGAACCATGAAACGCAATAAGTGATGGTCCGGTATATGAAGAGTGCGTATGAAGACAATATCCATACCTCCTAAAATATTTACCGCATCATATTCAAGTCATGCCTGGACACCACACGAGGTAACATGTATTTCAGGCATGTTTTCCATTTTTCTAGAGTTACAAAACAAATAAATGACACATTTGTGGTTGCCTCTTCCCACATATATACTTTAAAATTCTATTAATTTACTGTAAAATACATGGAAAGTTATTGAACGACATAATTATGAATTTTTGAATCCTTTTTGAACACCTTTTCATGTACATAACGTTCGAACTTGAATTATAAGCACTAAATGCCTAGAAAAGTACACAAAAAGGACTAAATATGGTAAGCGAGCCTGAAAAAATGTGAAATTTGGACATGGTGTATTCTAGTGGGTATGTTGATCGTAGAAAATAAATCAAGTTGAAAGGACCAATGAAATATGGGTTCCCCTTCAAAACATGATGATTTGCCTCCCCGAACCATGAAACTCCATGAATGATGGTCCGGTATATGAACAGTGCGTATGACGATATTATCCATACTGAAAGAACATGCGGTGCCCCCATGTTTGGTTTTGGTAATTGATAACAATCTCTATGGACTAATGGTTGCCTTGAGTTATATTCGAAGGATTTGTCCGTAGGTACTTCTTGAAGTCCATCTGTTGGTTTCAAGGAGTTTATATGGTGACCAAGGTGGTATTCAAGGTTTATCCAAAGATTGGTCATGTGGGAGTTGAGCTTATTGCAAGAATGTCTTGAAGAATAAGATTGTGTGAGCATTCATGTTTATCTTCAAGACATCATCTTTATGAAGAGAGAAGATTTCACACAAAGCGTAGAAGATACACCGAGTGGGATCAAGTGATCTCACGATTTGGTAAGCATTGTCCATTGCGCTTTGTGTACTAACCCATGGTCTTTGTGAGAGTTCTATGTGGGGTTAGGTTTGCTTCCATGGGCTTGCGTCAAGAGGAAGATCACATACAACCCATGGAGGATGGCATCAACTCAAGGTTGCGGTGTGCAAGTTCAAGTGAAGCATCACGGAGAGATCATGCTTGAAGCTTGCCGTCCATTGTGGTGACAATGGACTTGTGAAGATGTGCCGAAGAGTGGCTCACCCATAGTGGAGTATGGGGGAGCAATCAGCTAGCCTTCATCGAGCCAACGCAATCACGAAAGGTGGTCCAACTTGAGGGAGTCAAGATCGTCATCATCTAGCTCAAGTGGACTTCGTGCAAGGCAAAGGTTTGCCCTTGATAGGTTTTCTATTTTACCGGTCTCATGGTGATAGTTTGGAGACCGGGTTATAGGATCGATAGTCGTACTATCAAGGAGGGCTCTCAAGTGAGTAGCTTGATCGTATCGTTCGTTGAGAGCTCAAACCATTGCATTCTTGGCATCATCATCTTTCTTGGTTCTTGGTTGGCTTTTCTCTTTGTGGGTTCTTGAGCTTATGGTCAGCTTCATGACGAGCTCAAGTTCATCGAAAACGGAGTCCTTATGCATCTTCTATGATGTTTTCGATGTTGGAGTTTTTGCCGGTTCTTCATTGATAGAGGTTTCACATCTCTATATCATTAGCATTTTCATACTGCCTCTTCTTAAGAAAACCAACAAGCTTGTCGTCCTGAATCCAACAAGCTTGACTTTGCTCAATTCGGAGCTCATATGCAGAAGTTATGACAGTTCTGGTTTTTATGTTTCCTTCCGTTTTCCTAGCTGTGCAAATTGAAGGCAGCAAGGTGCTCGTGTTCAGTGGCTAGCGGTAGTACCACTCAAGGGAGCGGTAGTACCGCAGGTGCCTGCGGTAGTACCGCTCCAAGGAGCGGTAGTACCGCTGTCCTCAGCCCTGGTGCGTGCGCTTGCGGTAGTAGGCGCGGATGTAATTTTTTACATCCGCCCTCGAGCGGTAGTACCGTAATTTTGTCCGGTACTACCGCGCCGGACTTTTGCACAACTCCACCCTCAGCGGAGGTAGGCACGGAAGTAATTTTTTACTTCTGTGCATCTCCTGTGCCAGTTGATACTGACCTTGCGGTAGTACCGTATTGGCGCGCGGTAGTACCGCTCCGGCGGTTCTACCGCTCATTGCCCAGTGCAATAGGTCTTCATCTGGCCACTACTGTGCGAGCGGTAGTACCGCACCCCACTGCGGTAGTACCGCAGCCTCTTGCGGTAGTACCGTGGCATTTATGCGGTAGTACAGCAATGCGCAGGCTGAGCGTGGGGATAACGGTTGGATTCCTCCTCCCCTATAAAAGGGGGTCTTCTTCCCCATTGAACCTTATCTCTTTAGCTCGTGTTCTTCCCCCATTGTTGACCTTCTTCGAGCTTGCTAACTCTCAATCCCTTCAACGATTCTTGCTAGTTCTTGAGGGAAAAGAGAGAGGAGATCTAGATCCACATTTCCACCAATCACTTTCTCCTCTAAGTGAGGGGAACCCCTTGGATCTAGATCTTGGAGTTCTTCGTGTTCTTCTTCGTTCTTCCTCTCATTTTCCTCCCTAGCTTTAGTTGCTTTGGTGGGATTTGGGAGAGAAGGACTTGGGCACTCCGTGTGCCTTTGCCATTGCATTTGGTGCATAGGTTTGAGTTCTCCATGGTGATACGTGGAAGTGAGAAGTTGAGAAGCTTATTACTCTTGGGTGTTTGAGCACCCTTGAGCTTGTTCCTCTTGGGTGCTTTGGCGCCCTAGACGGTTGGTGGTGCCTCGGAGCTCAATCATTGTGGTGCAAAGCTCTGGGCAAGCTTCGGGGTCTCCAATTAGGTTGTGGAGATTGCCCCGAGCAGTTGAGGTCACCTCGGAGCCACAATCCATTGTGGTGAAGCTTCGTGGTGTTGTTGGGAGCCTCCAATTAAGTTGTGGAGTTTGCCCCAACCTTGTTTGTACGGGTTCGGTGACCGCCCTCAAGGGTCCCTTAGTGGAATCACGGCATCTTGCATTGTGCGAGGGCGTGAGGAGATTATGGTGGCCCTAGTGGCTTCTTGGGGAGCATTGTGCCTCCACACCACTCCGAACGGAGATTAGCATCCGCAAGGGTGTGAACTTCGGGATACATCGTCGTCTCCGCGTGCCTCGGTTATCTCTTACCCGAGCCCTTTACTTATGCACCTTACTTTGTGATAGCCATATTGTTTCTTGTTATATATCTTGCTATCACTTAGTTGTCTATCTTGCTTAGCATAAGTTGTTGGTGCACATAGGTGAGCCTAGTTGTTTTAGGTTTTGTGCTTGACTAATTAAACGATAGTTTTATTCCGCATTTGTTCAAGCCTAAACCGTAATTATTTTAAAGCGCCTATTCACCCCCCCCTCTAGGCGACATCCACGTCCTTTTACATACCTCCTAAAATATTTACCGCATCATGTTGAGGTCATGTCTGCGCACCACACGAGGTAACATGTTTTTCAGGCATGTTTTCCATTTTTTTAGAGTTACAAAACAAATAAACGACACATCTGTGGTTGCCTCTTCCCACAAATATACTTTAAAACTCTATTAATTTCTTGTAAAATACATGAAAAGTTATTCAACGACATAATTATGAATTTTTGAATCCTTTTTGGACACCTTTTCATGTACAAACCGTTCGAACTTGAATTATAAGCAGTAAATGCCTAAAAAGTACACAAAAAGGACTAAATATGGTAAACGAGTTTGAAAAATGTGAAATTTGGACACGGTGCATTCTAGTGGGTATGTTGATCGTTGAAAATAAATAAAGTTGAAAGGACCAATGAAATATGGGTTCCCCTTCAAAACATGGTGATTTCGCTCCCCGAACCATGAAACTCCATAGGTGATGGTTCGATTTATGAAGAGTGTGTATGACGACATTATCCATACCTCCTCAAATATTTACCACATCATGTTAAGGCCATGTCTGTGCACCACACGAGGTAACATGTTTTTTAGGCATGTTTTCCATTTTTCTAAAGTTACAAAACAAATAAACGACACATTTGTGGTTGCCTCTTACGACAAATATCCTTTAAAATTATAATCATTTCCAGTCAAATACATGAATAGTTTTTCAGTGACACAATTATAAATTTTTGAATCCTTTTTAAACACCTTCTCATGTACAGAATGTTCGAACTTGAATTATAAGCAGTAAATGCCTAGAAAAGTACAAAAAAAGACTAAATACGGTAAACGAGCCTGAAAAGATGTGAAATTTGGACACGGTGCATTCTAGAGGGTATGTTGATAGTAGAAAAATAATAATGGAGAAACGACCAAGGAAATATGGGTTTCCCTTGAAACTTTGTGATTTGTTTGGGCAAACAGTTACTTTGCGAATGCCGTGTGCGTTCACCCCATTCTGCGTTGTGTTCTGATTGGACATAACCCCAGCCACACGGATCGCGCATGCGCACCATAGGATGCACTGCGATTGAACAACCATCCACACTTCTCCTGTCGCACCCGTATACTATAGTTGGGATTTTAGTTCGTGCATGCACTAAATTAAGCTACCAACAAAAAATTTAATGACATTAATCACATACGGTTCATGTTTACAAACTATTTCCTACGCGGACCCTCTACCCCGGTCCTCTCCACCTTCGTCTTCATTCGCACTGCTGTATAGTTGCTCCTTCTCGACCTCGGCCCGCCCAAATCTTCGAGCTCGTCGACGCCTGTCGCAGCCGGCTGCCGCCGACGAACGCCAGCGCATTTTGTTTCATCCCCTCGCCGACGCCTATCGTCGCCGACTTTCTCGACGCTGCTCGATTGGGGATTTCTATGGGATTTTCTACGGGATTGGGCCGTTTTTTTCTAATGCAGAACCTGGTAATTATTTTTGCAAAATATTTGAGCATCTGTTATCGCAGTTCGTATGTCCGTGTCAGTCACACGGGAAAAAAAGTTGTCGTAGTGTCCACAGTGCAAGCACAAATCAGGCATGAACAATTCAATCGAGCATTTACATGATCAAATTGGTACAGTGCATAGTTGACAGAGTAATTTATAAAACATTAGCTCTCTATTTTACATCAATATAATATATATGAACTGCGCGCGCACAAAAGTGCTACTGCCCCTAACGCCGACGCAACACGCACAACTGCCATCGTCCATCAATATCGTGTCCTTCCTTGGCTCAGGAGGACACGAGGTCGCCAAGTCGATGACCTACACCTTGATCGACCGAAGACCGGTCAGCCTCGACATTAGTGATCGCCGCTACTGCCTCAGACGCGGCTCTCACCAGGACTGCGGCGTCCGCCGGGTCTTCGTACATCTTCCCGGCGGCCGACGAGACCCTGGCTATCACCAGTGCTGTAGCAACGGTCACCAGGCCTCCCCCGGCGTCCGGAGATGCGTCCTCCTCCATCTGGGACATAAGCATGCACCTACCGCGGTGACCACTCTCGTAGTTGTCCTTGCAGCGTCGCGGTTCTCGCTCCGTCGCCCGCACCATCCGTCGCACTCTGCACCGTGCCCGCAATAGCGCCCGATGACGATCCCTAGCTGCTTTAAGACAACCCTGGCTAACCTGCTGGCTTGCTCATGTCATGATTCCTGCCTCCTCTGGCTGTCTTCGGGAGAGGTGGAGGCATGACCGTCGACCCTCAAGCCGACGAATGTGCCGACAACCTGGATTCCGCCGTCGCCCAACTCCATCTTGTCATCAGCCATTGGGGGTTTGACGGTATGTGTGGCAAAACTAGGCAGGGGATCATTGACTCAACTCGCCCCCGCCATCCATCGCTGTGTTATTTATAGCTAGATGCTGCCAAGGCCAAGGAGATTGGGGATTTTACAATTTACCGTTGTGGCTGGCGCTTGCGCTTGCGCGGGAAGCATTGGCTCGAGGGCGGGAAGACTAAATGGAGCCCATGAGCGACAACCAGCCACCATTGGTGAGTGAGGGTATGGCGATGACGGGCGACGAGTCGTGCCACACAGTTCGTCACTCATTGGAGGCGATTTAGTTTTTTGGTGCAAACATAATCGCACAAGGAAAAATGTAGCAACTATCTGTAATCGTGTATAGGGTCATAAATAAATATAACCACTCTTCTCTCTCCATCGTCTCTTTCCCCTCTCGCAGCCCCCAAATATTGCCTTCTTCTTCCCACTGTCCTCACCTCCACAAAATCCTCAACATTAGACATGTCATCCGACAGCACGAAGGATCCGGCGGCGGCGGCTGTATGCACTGCTGAGGGTCCGGAGGCCTTGGTGGCGTTACACGCTACTGAGGGTCCGGAGGCCTTGGCGGAAAAGATGGAGGTTGCATCATATCGGCTGCGGACCTGCACTCTCTTGTACGTGGAACGCGCAACTGTGGCCTTCGAAAGGGCAGCAGGCGCTCAGTTCGCCGTTGCCTTGGCGGCTCGCGCGGATTTGGCCGCGGTAAGGGCATCAACCTACTTAGAGTCTGCTAATGCTCTAGCACAGCACACTGCTTATGAGTTTCTTGTTTACGACCGCTTTGAAAATCTCCATCATGAGAGCGTCCCATGCCCGCCTATGGCCGTGGACGGGATTTTCCATCAGAACGAAGCTACTATCATGGAGCAGGAGCAGAGGAAAGGCCGGACCTATGAAACATTCAAGAACATGGTCCTCACCGACCTGGAAGTGGATCATTCTTCCATAGAAAGGATGTTGCATGAGTGCAGACAATATTTCAACATTGACAAACCAACAGGCCAGCCCCTCAACAACGCCGACGAGTAGCTGTTTCCATTTTGCTGTTTTCTGAAACTTGCTGATATGTAATGTCACTATTATATTGTTTAGTCGATTATGTAGGAGTGCGAACGGTAATTTGTGCTAACATTTTCTGAATCAGGTGCTTATTACCAAGAATCATCTTTGTTATTATCTGTCTATGTCATTTTCTGTCTTTCCATACAATTTAGATTACTGACCTGTTTGATGGGCATCACACACATCTTGTTACTCCCAATTGTTTGTGTTATTTTGGCTCGCACATTTCATCCAAGCACACGGTATGCCGTGTGTCGCACACATCTTGATCTGTGCAACCATATGTGTTATTTTGGCTCATCGCAAATAGTTCACCCGAGTGACATGTAGACACAACATTGATGTTGTGCAGACAAAGCAAATCACAGTACACATGGACAAAATTACGAAACCTGTCGGTGATGATTTCATCAATCGCTGACAAATTGTATACCAACAAGTGTTTACCCACAACACACACAGGTTATTAATACTAATCGTTTGTGTTATTTGTGGTGTTCGCACACGATTCTGATTACTCACCTATTTGCCCTCTATCGCACACATCTTGTTATGCTGAATCATTTGTGTTTTGCTATATCATCGCACACGGTTTATGGTAGTGAACTGTGTGCCCTATATCGCACACATCTTGTTATGCCGAATCATTTGTGTTCTGCTATATTATCGCACACAGTTTATGGTACTGAACTGTGTGCCCTATATCGCACACATCTTGTTATGCCAAATCGTTTGTGTTCTACTATATTGTCGCACACAGTTTATGGTACTGAACTGTGTGCCCTATATCGCACACATCTTATTATGCCGAATCGTTTGTGTTCTTCTGTATCATCGCACACAGTTTATGTTAGTGAACTATGTGCCCTCTATCGCACATATCTGGATCTGTGTAACCGTTTGTGTTATTTTGGATAATCGCAAACAGTTCATATGGAAGAACGGTATGTCAGGAATCGCACACGAAAGTCTTTTCTGAATTGTATTTGATGGGTCCTCCATCGCACACAATTCGTGTTATTGGCGACGGAGCTTGAACTATACAGTTTGTGATTCATGCATCGCACACAGTTTCGTCGAAGGGTCTCTGATTGATGTGTCGTCTTTGGACCATTCTATAGTAGTGAAGAGATCATCTTGATCAAGGATATGATGCATATACTTACCTTGAAGTTTTTGAGCATTTTAATAGTAGGAACACACTTGAGAAAACAATGTTAGATAACACAAGAGTATTCTACTCATCCAAATGAAAAAGAGTTCAAATGTACCAAGATGTTGAAGACATATGAGAAATAATATTTCTTAAGTTTGATACGTCTCCAAGAGCTTTTAGAACTTTCTCCACTGAGTATGAATTTGTAAGTCTTATTCTTCCCCCTGAATCTTAGCATGCAGATATTGGGAGTAGGTAGGGTGAGATAAGTCTAACATTTGTAAGTCTTCCTCTCTCCTTAAAGGATAGTATGAATTTGATCTTCTCTCTCCCCCTTAATGTAGTGTTTCTCCCAAGTGGGTGAACTGATGTTTCCCCCCCTTGAATATTTCCCCCTCTTTGGGTAAGCATAAGCTTCATAAGTAAGCTTTCATATTTCTCCACCTTTGGAACTAATTTCCAAAAAGGGTCAGAGGGTAAGGGATCCTTGAGAGTAAGGGTCATTGAGGTCATAGAGTAAAGATATCAAGACAATGGTAATAAACACAGGTGATGGTAAAAGTCGCTGACTCCGAGGCAAAGTGTGTCGGTAGAACCGATAAGGAAATATTAGGGCTCTAGTTAAAATCGGTACATCCGAAGAAGTTCATATCGGTGGTACCGAAGAAGCTCCTGGCAGTGTATCTGCATTATCGGTGAGACCAATTTTCCCAGCTCGGGCATACCAAAATTGCGAACAGAAACTGGGCAAAGTTGTTCTTGACCATTTTGTCGACAAAAATAATTTTCAGAAAATCTCAATAGATTCCAAAAGATTTACAATGTGTTCAAAAAGGATTTGCAAGGAATTTTTAAGAAGTTTGCAATGAATTTTTCAACTAGATGGAGATTGAGTGCTTCCAAGAAAGCATGCAACTATAAGATGAACCAAACAAGATACTTCATCTAGATGATGGTCAATGACTAGGTCACCTATATTAGAGTATATTGACTTAGGAGCCAAGTAAGAATGCTTGATCATAGGTCATACCCATCGTTTAAGCTCAAAATGGGGCTACCATTTTTTGATTAATCATTTTAATGTCTTCATATGACTTGAGTTGCTTTATCCCATGACTTGGAGTAAATCCATTTCAAGGATATGCGTACATACCTTTGAGTGATGTTGATAACGTGGCATGTAGGTGACCTTGTTGTGGATGCTCAAGGTTGATGAATTTCATCTTGAGTTGGGAGCAATCCTTCTTGTTCTGGCCCTTTTTGAGGGATCACTAGAAGTGGTGTCTAGAGGGGGGGGATAGACTACTTGCATAAATTAAAACCTACCATTTTCCAAGTTAATTGGTTGGTAGGTTTTAGCAATTCTAACAAGTCTAGCACACCCTTCACAAGCATATCAACAAGTATGGCAGCGGAATGTAAAGACATGCATGTGAAAGTAAGGAGTAGAGATAGGAAGATCAAACGCAAGCATCTCATGATCTTCTCATACTCAATATCAAACTATTCATCCTCATTGTAGTATCCATGCTCCACATTGCTATCATCAAGTGGAAAACCCTTGTCACAAGGAACAAGAGATTCGTTATAATTGTAATCATGACAATGTTCAAGAGCATGAGTGCGAATAGCTTCACGGATGATGTTATTGATAGTGGACACATTTCCTTTAGCACGCATGAGATCACTTAGCTCAAATAGACAATTATCAAACTTAGGATCACTAGGCTTCATCTTATAAAATGCAATAGCTTTATGAAGAATTTCATCAAGATTACTCAAGGAATAATTTGGATATCATTTCTCCAAATCATTCCACAGAGTATAGGCACACTCAAAGTTCTTTATTTGATTAAGCACAACTCTAGGCAAAGCTCTAACAATAAGATTGACAGTTCTAAGATTACAAAGCATGTCAATTTCTTCTTCTTGAGAAGGATGCAAGGGATCAATGGGAGACATATAGGGATTCATAATATACTTGCTCAAATGAAATTCATTGAAAATGGCAAGCATCTTGTCTCTCCACTCTCTATAGTACTCTCCGTCAAGAATGGGCACTCTACAACTAATACTCCCCATACTAAGAACATCTATCTTCCTCGAATGGTAATTAAACCAAGGCTATGGAGACCAAAGCTCTGATACCAATTGAGGGATCACTAGAAGTGGTGTCTAGAGGGGGGGTGAATAGACTACTTGCATAAATTAAAACCTAACCTTTCCCAAGTTAATTGGTTGGCAAATTTTAGCAATTCTAACAAGTCTAGCACACCATTCATAAGCATATCAACAAGTATGGCAGCAGAAAGTAAAGGCATGCATGTGAAAGTAAGGAGTAGAGATAGGAAGATCAAACGCAATTGGAGACACGAAGATTTTTACCGTGGTTCCGATAGGTGGTGCTATCGTACGTCCACGTTTAGGGAATCTTCAACCCACGGAGGGTAGCGGTCGCGAGAGTCCACGGAGGGATCCATCCATAAGGGTCCTCGAAGTAGCAAGCTCGACTATTCCATAACGGCTTCCGTCCATGAAGGACTAGCCTCACTATGGGTAGATCTTCACGAAGTAGGCGATCTCCTTGCCCGTACAAACTTGTTGGTTCAACTCAACAACACGAAGTAGGAGGCTCCCAAGCGGCACCTAACCAATCTAGGAGGCACCACCCTCCAAAAGGTAATAGGCTCGATAGTAACGATGAACTCCTTGCGGTGTTTCAAATGATAGTCTCCTCAACACTCAATCACTCTCTCATAGATTTGGCTTGGATGGAAGAGATTGATTGGATGGAAAGCAACTTGGGGAGGCTAGAAATCAAGATTCATATGGTAGGAATAGAATATCTTGATCTCAACACAAGGGTAGGTGGTTCTCTCTCAAAAAATTGGATGAGGCAAGTGTGGAATAGTTCTGAGTGTTTTCGAGTAGGATGTGGTGGAGGGGTATATATAGGCATCTCCAAAAACCCAACCGTTACAACATTATTGCCCAACTCGGTGAAACCAAAGTAGAAACTCGGTTGCATCGACTAGTACAAAATGTAGCAACTTTAGGCTTTTCGGTGAGACCAATATAGAATTCTCGGTGGTACCGATATGAGTGGTCGAGGGGAGTTACACAACTCGGTGATACCGATTCATAATTCTTGGAAATTCCGATTCTTATGAATGAGGTAACAAAACTTGGTCACTGGAACTCGGTTGTATCGATATGAAACTTGGTAGTACCGAGAAGAAGGTTGTGGCTAGGGTTTCTGTCTAGGGTTTTGACTCGGTGTAGCCGATATGGAAATGTTGGTGAACCGATTTTGAGTGGTAGGCTCTATGACAGAATATTTGTGGGAGAGCTTGTGAGTGTATTTGGTGACTAACACTTGATCATTTTGAGCATTTCATTCACCATTATTACCTCACCCCCTTTTGATAGTATTGGCTTTCCTATGGACTCAAAGTGATTTCGCACAAAGTAAAATGTAGAGTCTTCATGCATGTAGCTTTGCCAACCCTATCCCTTGCATCTTGGGGTATCCTCACAATCCAATTTGCCAACTCATCTTCCTCTATGGACTTTATCTGAAATACACTAGGTAAAAGTATTAGCCCAAGAGACAGTGTATGTTGTCATGAATTATCAAAACCACCAAGGGAGCATATGTGCTTTCAATCTCCCCCTTTTAGGTAATTGCTGACAACATAAATGTTGGAAATATGCCCTAGAGGCAATAATAAAATGGTTATTATTATATTTCCTCGTTCATGATAAATGTTTATTATCCATGCTATAATTGTATTGATTGGAAACTCAAATACATGTGTGGGTACATAGACAAGAATGTGTCCCTAGTAAGCCTCTAGTGGACTATCTCGTTGATCAAAGATGGCTATGGTTTCCTAGCCATGGACAAGAGTTGTCATTTGATAACGGGATCACATCATTAGGAGAATAATGTGATGGACAAGACCCAAACTATGAACGTAGCATATGATCGTGTCAGTTTATTGCTATCGTTTTCTGCATGTCAAGTATCTGTTCCTATGACCATGAGATCATGTAACTCATTGACACCGTAGGAGTGCCATGTGTGTATCAAATGTCACAACGTAACTGGGTGACTATAAAGATGCTCTACAGGTATCTCCGAGGGTGTCTGTTGAGTTGACATGGATCAAGACTAGGATTTGTTACTCCGTGTGACGGAGAGGTATCTCAGGGCCCACCCGGTAATACAACATCACAATGAGCCTTGCAAGCAAAGTGACTAAAGAGTTAGCCACGGGATCTTCTATTATGGAACGAGTAAAGAGACTTGCCGGTAACGAGATTGAACTAGGTATGGAGATACCGACGATTGAATCTCGGGCAAGTAACATATCGATAAACAAAGGGAACAATGTACGGGATTAACTGAATCCTTGACATAGAGGTTCAACCGATAAAGATCTTCATAGAATATGTAGGAACCAATATGGGCATTCAGGTCCCGCTATTGGTTATTGACCGTAGAGGTGTCTCGGTTATGTCTACATAGTTCTCGAACCCGCAGGGTCTGCACACTTAACGTTCGGTGACGTTTCGGTATTATTGAGTTGTGTATGTTGGTGACCGAAGGTTGTTCGGAGTCCCGGATGAGATCCTGGACGTCATGAGGAGCTCCGGAATGGTCCGGAGGTAAATATTAATATATAGGAAGTCCTGTTTTGGTCACCGGAAAAAGTACGGGCGTCCCCGGTAATGTACCGGGGGGGTGCGGGGAGAGTTCCGGGGGTCCATCGGGAGGGGGCCACCCACTCCGGGGGCCACATGGGCCTTAGTGGTGGCGCACCAGTCCCTAAGGTCCCATGCGAAGAGGAGCAGGAGGAATCCAAGTGGGGAGTCCTCCCAGGACTCCACCTCCCTTGTGGGAGGAGGAATCCGAGTGGGGGGAGGACTCTCCTCCCTTGGTTCGGCCGAACCCCTCCTTGGAGGAGGGGCTAGGGATGCCTCCCCCTCCCTTCCTCCTATATAGTGGAGGATTTTGAGGGCAGCCCCCACCTGAAAGCCACGTGCTGCCCTCTTCCCTCTAGATTGCTTTCTCCTCTAGATTAGTTCGGCGGAGCTCGGCGAAGCCCTGCCGGATTAGTTCACCACCATCGCCACGACGCCATTGTTCTGTCGGAGAACTCATCTACCTCTCCGCCCTCGCTTGCTGGATCAAGGAGGCGGAGATCGTCATCGAGCTGTACGTGTGTTGAACGCGGAGGTGCCGTCCGTTCGGCGCTAGATCGTGATTGGATCGCGGGACGGCTTGCGATTTGGATCGCGAAGACGTTCGACTACATCAACCGTGTTTCTTAATGCTTCCCGCTTAGCGATCTACAAGGGTATGTGGATCCGATCTCTCCTCTCATAGATGCTCATCTCCTAGATTGATCTTGGGTGTTCATAGGAATTTTTTTTGTTTCCCATGCAACGTTCCCCAACAGTGGCATCATGAGCCAGGTCTTTGCGTAGGTGGCATCATGAGTAGAACACAAAGGAGTTTGTGGGCGTTGATATTCAGATTGCTTCCTTCCTTAGTCTTTTCTTGATTCAGCGGTATTGTGGGATGAAGCGGCTTGGACCAACCTTACTCGTCCACGTACGATAGACCGGTTCCATCGACTGACATGCACTTGTTGCATATAGATGGCTGGCGGGTGTCTGTCTTTCCCACCTTAGTTGGATCGGATTTGACAAAGGGTAGTCCTTGTAGAAGGTTAAATAGCAACTTGTATATCACCATTGTGGTTTTGCGTAGGAAAGAATCGTTCTTGCTAGATACCCATAGCAGCCACGTAAAACATGCAACACCAAATTAGAGGACATCTAACTTGTTTTTGCAGGGTATGTTGTGATATGATATGGCCAAAGACATGATGTTATGTATTTGATGTATGAGATGATCATGCTTTGTAATAATTTATATTGACTTGCGTGTCGATGCTTACGGCAACCGGGAGGAGCCATAGGGTTGTCTTTAATTATTATATGACCTGCGTGTCAATCATTAAGCGCTATGTAATGCTTTACTTTATCGCTAAGAGGTAGCAATAGTAGTAGAAGCAAGGTTGGCGCGACAACCCCGATGGCGACACGATGATGGAGATCATGGTGTTATGCCGGTGACGATGGAGATCATGCCGGTGCTTTGGAGATGGAGATCAAAAGCACAAGTTCATGGCCATATCATGTCACTTATGATTTGCATGTGACATTAATCCTTTTATGCACCTTGTTATGCTTAGGACGATGGTAGCATTATAAGGTGATCCCTCACTGAAATTTCAAGATAATATTGTGTTCTCCCCGAGTGTGCACCATTGCAAAAGTTCGTCGTTTCGAAGCACCACGTGATGATCGGGTGTGATAGACTCTACGTTCGCATACAACGGGTGCAAGCCAGTGTTGCACATGCAGAACACTCAGGTTAAACTTGACGAGCCTAGCATGTACAGACATGGCATCGGAACACAAGAGACCGAAAGGTCGAACATGAGTCATATAGTAGATATGATCAACATGGAGATGTTCACCATTGAAACCACCTCATCTCACGTGATGATCGGACTTGGGTTGGTAAATTTGGATCATGTAGCACTCGGATGACCCGAGGGATGTCAATTTGAGTGGAAGTTTTTGAGTAACTAGTAAAGTGGCCCGTGCAAATGCGCGGGCAGTGTCTATTAGTTGTCTTAAGTATTTTTGTATTGAAGTTCTTATATAAAATGAGATTACATAAATTCTAGAACACCATTATTTTTTGTTTATTATTTTTATGACATAACTATCAGTAAAACACCAACCATATCCCCAAAATAAATATTATACAAATTTTGGTTATTCATTTGCACTCCATATTTTAATCGTACCATAAAGGCCGATGCTGTGAAAAAAAACAAGTATTTTATTCATACCACCAGATATTTCCCTTGCTCATTTTTTTTCTCTTTTTCAATTGACTAACTTCAAAGTTTTTTGGCACCTTCTTGTTCATATGTGTAATATCTGCCATAGAGCTAGAAAATTATATGACAGAGGATTGCTAAACTCATAACATACACCGTAGCAACATGATTCCTAGCTCCCTCTGCAGTTCAGAATTGAGCATGAGGTTTGCTAGTTTACTTGCATGGCAGGGTTAGGAACTCAGGATTACACTCTTGTGGTTGTATATATTACATGCTTGAAGCGTGTTGTTCGGACTACCCAGCTAGTGTACATGCAATTTCAAATTTTATCTCTTTCATTTAAAAAGGAGAGGAAAGGGAAAACGCCTTAGATTTAGAGCATGGAACAAATTGTTGGTCCTCTCCTTACGTGCCAATTGTCAAACGTTCATGTGCATGTGTCGTTGCTTAAATTAAATTCTTGTCATACTCCTGCATAATACCCTTCTTAAATTAGCATGTATTTTTAGATAAACTTTTGTGAAGCACTGTAGGGTAATTGCCAGGTGAAAGAGCCTAATGTTCAAGGGATCAATGTACTCAAGCCATGATTTTTAGTTACGTGTAGCTGCAGCTGCATCCGGGTGCATCGTCGATTGGTGTTACATGCTCACTCCGTTTGATGATGGGCGCGGATAGTCTCGAAGTAGGTAGAAGTTTGTATCCTTGTAACTTCAATATATTATCTCCTAAATTACTATTAAATAATATGGATACACAAAAGATAGTAGCCTCTTAAAAAGTACTCCCTTCGTTCTAAAATATATGTCTTAAGCTTAATACAATTTTGTATTAGAGCTAGTACAAAGTTAAGACAATTATTTTAGGACGGAGGGAGTACTGCAGCTATGCCAGTCATTAAGTAGGAAGATAACCTATACATAGTGCGTACAACAACATCTAGCTTGATAGTTGCACTTAGTAATTCGCCATAGATTCATAAAGGCAAACTTGAGTAAAACTATGTCATCCTACTACGTACTCCTGTTGTCATGCATGTATCTGTACCAATAGGGCCCGCACAACCAATGTATGTAGGACATCTTCCAGTCGACCATGAGCCGATGATTCTCAATGGTAGAAGGCATCTAGACATGCTCTGATCTGGGCTACGATTGACCTAAGTAAAAAAGCTAATGATCTAAGAAAAAAAACTCATAATCAGAAAAGGTTTCAAGACAAAGGGGCACGACGGAGGCAGGTGTAGCAAGGGCATGTCACAAATTTTAGTTGGAAGAATGGGAGGTGTGTTTTTTGATCAGGAAAAATAAAAAAATAGGCATCATTACCGGGATCGTGGATTGGTTTGTGCAAGTTCAGTTATTTATTTATTTTTGAGATGGATTGTCATGTATAACTTTTTTTATTTTTTTTGAAATTCGCGTACAATTGTTTTTTTGAGATGGATCTCACGGGTTCGATTGCGCGCGTTCAGTTTTTTTAGATGGATTCTCACGTATAGTTTTTTTATGGATCTCTTTTTTGTGTGTGTGTGTGTTGTGGGGGCGGGGGTGCAGGTTTTTTATTTTTTATTTTTGAGATGAGATTGATTGGCACGTACAATTGTTGTCGGGACCCCGATCCTAAGCCATACAAATCTAGCATGTAACACCTCATATCACTTTGCGGCCTCACGCACGGTGTTCACACGGCTGCCACCTTACCTTGGCCGGGACCGTTTGCGTCTTTTGGCATACGTATATGAGTATGTCGCTAGCAATCATATGTCAGAGAACCCGGGTCGACATGACTAGTCGAAGAACCCAAGTGGCACATCCGTACAGGGACAGGCATACATAACCCAGCAAAGCATGTGTAGGCGAGTCATAGCAAGCTACATGGACTCCATTACGCCGTGGGACATAAATGTCATCAACTGCGCGTAGACGAGTCATAGCAGGCTACAAGGACTCTGTTACACCGCGTGACATTTTCCCGAAGGGACAGACACAACAGCAAAGAAGGATACACGCCAGTCAATCAATGTGTCCGGAGCAGTAGCAAGCTACCAAGGCTCGATGGAAGCACAAAGAGGCATTTCACTATAAAGAGTACTACTAAGGCACCCAACTAGGTGTCGAATCCCATACATACCGTTACACGTCACACGTACGCACGACATGTCCGCTATGCATAGATACAACTATGGCATCACAACTCAACCATACAACAACACAACATTTATTTAGAAGGCTCAGAAGAGCCTTGCATAATAAGTTCATACAGGTAGGGGTCACATGACCCGACACTCAAGTCATACAAACATGTTCATACAAACCAAGCGGAAGCTTAAAGCTGCCTGAGTATAGACAGTTGAAAGGTAAAAGGCATTAAGCCTGACTATCTATAGCCCAACCCAAGGCATCGGATCGTAGCTGGGATACCAGCTACTCGTCGTCATCGACGTCCAGATAGAACCCACCAGATGGGTCCTGGTTGTCATCTGCAACATTTATAAAGCAAACATGAGTACAATCGTACTCAAAAGGTCTTTAAAAACAGACCTAGGCTATTCATGCACATGTCTCAACAAAGGGGAGTAGTGGGGTTCATGCAGCAATGCCAGCTTTGACACTTGGCTAATCCTGAACTACGACTACTAGTTCTTTGAACAAGTTTTGAGATAGCGCACACGAGTCCACAAACACCACTTCAATACAGTACCATGGATCCGCTCTCGTCACCTACGAGATTGCCATCCACGGTACTCACACTTGTCTTGGGTCTTTTAAGAGTAACCATTGAGTTATCTATGAACATCATAAGTTATCCAAGTACTCCATATCTGAGGACGCGGCTATTCGAACAGATTCATTACCCTGCAGGGGTGTACTTCTTCACACACACTCTCGCCACTTATCGCTATGTGCACGTAAAAAGTCACCGCGGCAACCTTCAAGCGGAAGCCTAGCGAGGGAGTCGGCCACGACCGTTAATCACACAAGACCCTAGTCAAGGCTATCGCCTATTTGAGACTGAACCCGCACGGAAGTCCGGCCGAATTTTCATCTACGGCCCCAAACGATGTGCGCAGGGTTCCCAAGCCAACCATCTGGGTGACCCTTGGTACACCGTGCCACTGCCTACCACGTCATAGCCCACCCCTGAGTTCAGCGCTACGCACGGCCTCCAGCAATGCTATAAACAACAGAAACTACTTGCAACTCCTGGACCAAGGACTAGTTGATCAATGGGTCGAGAGGGTCAATTAAGTATCCCAACGTGTGGTAGTAACTAGTCTTGGATCACAAACACGGAACTCAGTTCCTAAGAACGGTCCAAATGAGACAACCCACTATGTACTCCTACATAGCCTCTCATCGCTACCTTTACCAAATCAGGTTCATCATTTAGCTCATCACATCAGAACAACACTGTTCCACTCTGGTTCATCACCCAAATGAATCAGATCTGACACAACTCTAAGCATAGTAAGATCAGCAAGCAAAGCAGGTAAAGCACATCAAGGCTCAAGCATCTACCAGGTATGCTAGGTTGCTTGGTTTAGCTATTTACATCAGGATGACATCAACATTGCATCAGCAGGTCAATTCAATTTAATTCAGTCAAACATGACATGTGGGGACCACATGTCAGTGACTCATCTGTTAACCAAATAATTGAATTAAACTTAAGCTTAATTAGTGGGCTGGGCGCACTAGTCAGTGACTAATTAGTTAGTTAATTAACTTAATTAACGTCTGTTTAAAACTAAACTAACCAGGGGCTGGGCCCACTTGTCAGTGGCCCAGGGGGTCATCCCCGTGGTCAAACCACCCGTGCTCGCCGGCGTTGAGCCGCCGGTGACCACAGAGACGGCGGAGGGGATTAGATATCTTCCTCCGGCGTCCAAACGGACGGCGGAAAGCGTCAATCGAACGGCCTTGCTCGCGCGCTTCGACCTGGACACATCCCAGTGGCTAGGACGGTCTAGAGCTTCGCCGACGCCGATCTTGGCGGATGCCAGCGTCGGGCGTTCGTCGGAAACGGCGACGCGGGGCACAGAAAGACCAGCTGCTAGCATAGGACAAACCTACGCACGCCTACGAGCTCGATGGTGGCCCTGGAAGGACCACCTGGTCACCGGAAGGTCGCCGCCGACGATCTTGCACGGCGGCGCTTTCGGGCCTCGATGCAATCGAAGGCTACGGCGTGCAATCGGCTAGGAAAAGAGGGGGAACAGATCCGTGGCCTCACCGTGGTTGCAGCTGTCGGTGTCAAAACCGGCGGATCTCGGGTAGGGGGTCCCGAACTGTGATACTTGGATCGATGGTAATAGGAGACAAAGGGGGCAAGGTTTTACCCAGGTTCGGACACTCGACGGTGGCGACCAGGTGGGTGACCGTGGGGACGTTAATTTCCCTGTCATCGGGTTTAAGCCCGAGCCGGTCATAGACCGGGGTCTGGTCATCGGCCATCTACATAGTCTTCATCCGATCGAACAACTCGTTGAGAAACGAGGCGATGGGGGGATGTGTGTCGCTGAAGCGAGTGAGGTCTATATGCGGCGTTGCCGTTCCGGAGCCGCGCGAGGGCGTTCTCGGATTCTGCTTGGCCACGGTGGGTCCGGTAGCCATGACCGGACCAGGTGATTCTGATGATCCGGAGATAGCAACTTCATCTCCGGAGTCAAGGCCCGATATCTCCGGCGTCGAGGCGTCGGGATCTGTGGGCTTCTCTATAAGAGTCAGGGTTTCCATCAGTACAAGTTCTCCCCGGGAATCGGTCAAGAACTCTAAGGTTCCGAACCTAATCCCTTGGTCAGGGGGAGAGTTTCCGATCCGGCATGAGTGGCCGATCGGGTAAGCGCGCGACGAGATGTCGCCACTCTCGCGGATCTGATCCGGGGCCGGAATCCCCCGGGTACAGATTTCGCTGTCGAAGACAAGGCGAGCCATCGATTCCTTCTGGCGATCATAGTGGAACTCTCAATGAAAGCACCAATGTCGGTGTCAAAACCGGTGGATCTCTAGTAGGGGGTCCCGAACTGTGATACTTGGATCGATGGTAACAGGAGACAAAGGGGACAAGGTTTTACCCAGGTTCGGGCCCTCCTATGGAGGTAATACCCTACGTCCTGCTCGATTATATTGATCGTATAGAGATTACAGAGTTGATCTACCACGAGATCGTATGACTAAACCCTAGATGAGTTCTGTTGCTCTATGACCTAAAACCCTCCGGCTTATATAGACGCCGAGGGTACCTAGGGTTGCACATGGTCGGTTACACGTCGAAGGGATAAAACATGCCTAATCTACTTTAAACGTGGAGAACACGCCTTGCTTCTCGAAGCTTCCTTCCTGGAGTCCGGGCCTTCAATCAATCCAGTGTCCGGCGAACGGCCCATATAGTCCGGCCCATATGAGATAGGCCGGCCTCCCGAGGACCCCTTAGTCCAGGACTCCCTCAGTAGCCCCCGAACTAGCCTCCAATGCCAAGGGTCCAAGCTTCAGCTGCTTCAAATGATCAGAGTCTTCGGCTTGCGAGGCGAGTTCCTTTCTCCGGATAATAATCGGCAGTACCTTTAGTTCGACAACCGTCCTGTGTTCGGCGAGATCCCAAACGCCGCGGGATCGCCAGGTCCATGGTAATAATGTTTCTCGAACCTCGCGCATTGCGGGGGAGATGAGTGGTTTTACAAGGCTACCCCTCCCGAGAAGAGGCGCCATCCATTTAAACAACCCAGATCGTGAGCCAAACCATATCTTCATCTTTCCCCTTAGACGAAATCTCCAGCGAAAGGACCCCCCACCAAAAATGGCGAGCGCCCCCAGTTCTTCCTCAAATCCTTACGGATCCCGCCCAGGGGATTGGGCAAGCTGTTCCATGTCACTCCTTCGACTTCGCAACCTCGAGACCCAGGGGTACCTCCCCTCCTCAGATCTGACGACCGTCTGCGCCGGTTTGACTTCATTCAACGGCGAGGCCTTTGCGGAGAACTTCCCCCGCCCGCGAAAGGGAGAGCACGTATGTTTTGTTCCGTTCCTCCTGCGAGGGCTCGGATTTCCCATCCATCCATTCCTGAGAGGGTTACTGGCATTCTACGGGATCCAACTCCATCACCTCACCCCAGGGTCTATACTACACATCTCGGGCTTTGTGGCCCTTTGCGAGATGTTCCTGGGGTGCGAGGCACATTTCGAATTGTGGAGGAAGTACTTCTGCCTTGTTCCCCGTACTAGGAATGGGACATTTTTCGAGGTCCTCGGAGCTGAAGTATGCCGCATAGCGGGGACGGGTTACCCCGTGGGAACGCCAAAGGAATCCGAAATGTGGACTTCGGAGTGGTTTTATATCGAAGACGTCCCTTTATTCGATCCAACTCGGAGGGGTTTGCCCGAATACTCTGATGCCCCTTCGAAGAAAAGATACAACCGGCGTCCGAAGAATCTGCCCCGAGAGGAAAGTGCCGAGGTGCAGCGCCTAGCAACCCGCGTGAGGCTATTAGCCCACCACAAGCTGACCATGATAGATGTCATGGCCGCTGCCCTCACTCGGTGTGTCCAACCTCTTCAACAGAGGGTACATCCGTTGTGGCGCTATAACGGGACAAGCGATACCACTCGCTCCCGAAGACTGGGTCCTGCCGAGGAAACAACATTAGCCGCCGCACTTGCCGATCTAATCAAAGGGGAGCAAGAAGACTTTATTCAGCGGTCATCAAAGGACGGATATTCAAGCCATAATCCCATCGAATGGGTGAGCCCTTCCACCTCCTGTTATCACAGTTCGGTTTCCCAATATGTCCCTTTTTTGACCGAAGCCTTTAAACTTATGTGAACAGGAATGGAGGAGCTTCATCGAGACAGTCAATTGTCCGGCTCCCCAGCCCGAAGACTATTCCCGCGAGGACGATCCAGGTTATCACGAAGATCCGGACCTGTCGATCGAATTTGAAGACGGGGTTTTTTACCAGGAAGGCCTCGACGGCCACAAAGCGACCATTGTTGCCGACTACCCTGGATCCTTCCCTTCCCCTGCTGCAAGAAGAAGAAGAAGAAGACGTCCCATAAGAGACGAGTATCCACCACTGACCCTAACACACCGGCGTCTACCCCCAAATGCAGTAGGTCCGCGCGACTTACACCGGCCGCGGCAGCAGTGGCCGGATCGGAAAGTAATAAGGATCCGGCAGTTGAGCCGATCACAGGGGCGAGTGCGCCTATGAGTTCACCCCAAAGGTATTTCGCTTGACTACAGGTTTTACCATCATAATTTAATAAAGCCCATTGAAAGATTATTCTACCGGAATATTCAGGCAAGAGGTTAGGCCGTCTCCTGCCGAGGACGCCGTCAAGGCATCCACGGGCGCCCAAGGTCCTGGGCCTTCCGCCCACGCTGATCCTGCCGCCGGAGCCTCCACCATCAACCTCGCCCCAGCCGATTCAGGTGACGCCATATCTGTCACCAAATCAGATGTTGGGAGTGCTATGCGTCATCGGCAGCGACGTAAAGTCCTGCAACATCCAGCCTTTTCCGAACAAGAGTTCGGCGCTCTGCGCACGGCGGATGCATACCTCGGGGTCGCCCGAACTAGGTTCGGGGAGGCCATAAAATTAATATCATCCAGCTTGCAGGTGAGTTGTTTATTAAAATCCGAACACTCATGTAAACCCAGTAGCCCCCGAGCCTTAAATTGGTCGGTACGACCGAATTAAGGATCCCTTTCTGCAAATGCAGGCCTCTAAGCAACAGTGCGAAAAACTGGCCAAAGAGCTTGGAGCCAGCCGAACACAGGTCGAATCTGTGAAGGCCGAGCTAGAGCGAGTGAAGAGCTTTACTCGGGAGGCACACGGTGAGTATATTTATTAGGCTTATATATAATATGTTCCCATGCTTACGCGGGGGTACTATGTAGCAGCTGAATCAATAGGGCAGTTACAAAAAGATTTGGATGTAGCCCGAGAATCTCAGCGATATGCCGAGTCCCAGCAGGAGGCTGGAGGTCACGTTATGACGCGACATATTGAGGAAAAGAACCGCCTTAAGGAGGAGAACAAGCAGCAGGCCGAGGAAATTGAAAGCTTAAAGGCTCAATTGGCCCAGGCCCAGGGAGAGAACCAGACTATACAGAGGGGCATGTTCGGTGAGTATGATACTGTCACCAGAAGGTATCTGTCCTTTATGGATGTAATATAACCTGCATGCCGCAACTCATGTGTAGGTCTCCTGACCGGACGATCCGAAGAAGAGATCGGATCCTACAAGGGAAGCCTGCTGAAAGAACTGTCCGCCCTTCACGAGCGGGCTCGGAGGGCCATGAAGAGCATGGTAAAAGCACTTTGGCCTGCTGAGCAACCTCCAGAGGGGATGACCGAGCTAGTCGATCATTTCAAGGGAGCCCGAAATAGGTTCGAGCTGTGGAAGACATCGGCGTGTCGAGAGGGAGCGCGAGAGGCGTGGGCGATGATCAAGACCCGCTATACCGGACTTGATCCCGAGCGCATGGCTCGGGTTGGGCCCGTAGGGTTAGATGGACAAGAAGTGCCGCTTCACCTGGTATACGATCAGGTGATGCGTGCCGCCCGTCTCTCACAAGAAGATTGCTCCCTTGATGCAATAATTGATAATCTCGATCAGAAGCCCAATGAATGATTATATGTAACTATGTACTAATAATCAAAGAAGTGCTCCGCTGTGTTGTAAACTTTGTCTTAACCGGCCATCGGCTTTGACCTCCCGTGCCAAAGGCTTGGGAGTGTTCCGCAAAATATCACCCTAGGGGACGAACTATGTTCGGGGAACCAGGCAATCCGACCATGTGGTGCGAACAGACAGAAAGCACGTAGGGAGATATGTTATATTACTACTTAGCGTAAGAAACATCTTCTAAAGAAAATAGTACCTCTATCGATACCTTTCGTCAGGTTGCTACGTAAAACGTAGGCTGGAGTCCGTACACTATTAGTATACGGCTAAGGGTTATTGCGAGAAAACAAACCCTGGTAATGGACATGACGACCATAGTGCGATAAATTATTTCCGTCGTGGCCGATCAATTGTCTACTTAAGATAGCTAGCTTTTGGCTTCACCCGTCTGAGGCACGTATCCGGATGACCCGGTCGTAACAATCGCAGAGGTGGTCCCTTTACCCTCTAGCCGAACAATCGGGAACGTAGATGGTAACCACAGGAGCGAGGCAACCTAGCTTGGCAAAGTCTTAGTTCGAATTGATGCATATGATGGCTTGAGAACGACAAGGAAAACGTGCACACACAATCAATGTGAATAGGTGCTAAGAATATAAGAACATTGGCTGCGGAAAAGAAGCCCCCAGGTTCTGTGTTCAGATTGAACACTCAAGGGTGTGAGCCGCAAAATCTTATAAAAAGACCGGTTAAGCCAAACATAGAGTTGGGAGAAAGAATGGTACAAACCTGCCAAAAATTAAGGTGGAAGGAAAATTGGAAAATAAAGAAGAAAAAACGAGGAAAGAAATATAAGGTAAAGAGTGCGACGACACCGGTTTATCCGTAGAAGCGCCGAAGACGAGCTGCGTTCCATGGGTTTGGTTCGAGGCGGTGATCCGACGGGTTCCGAAGACGATAAGCCCCTCCCGTGAGTACTTCGTCGATTATGAAGGGGCCTTCCCATTTGGGCTTGAGTTTATGCTTCTGCCTCTCCGGGAGTCATAGGACTAATTCACCCACATTGTATGCTTGCGCCCTCACCTCTCTGCTCTGGTAACGCCGGGCCTGCTGCTGATAAAAAGTAGAACGGGCCCGAGCTATGTCTCGCTCTTCCTCCAAGGTGTCCAAGTCGTCCTGCCGATCTAACTCGGCCTCTCTTTCCTCGTACATGCGTACTCTTGGCGCATCGTGAATGATATCACAAGGAAGGACCGCTTCGGCCCCGTAGACCATAAAGAACGGTGTGTAACCCGTTGATCTATTCGGGGTGGTGCGCAAGCCCCATAGTACGGAGTCAAGCTCCTCAACCCACTGACAATCGGATTCTTGTAGAGACCGGACCAAACGTGGCTTGATGCCGCTCATTATGAGGCCGTTTGCTCGTTCGACTTGTCCATTAGTCTGCGGGTGATAAACCGAGGCGTAATCGAGCTTAATGCCCATCTTTGCGCACCAGTCTTTGACTTCCTGAGCAGTGAAATTGGATCCGTTATCAGTTATTATACTGGGCGGGACACCGTAACGGTGTATCACACTGGATATAAAGTCAATTACTGGTCCGGATTTGGCTGACTTGACAGGTTTGGCCTCTATCCATTTGGTGAACTTGTCGACCATGACCAGTAAGTATTTATTTTTCTTGGTCCCCCCTTTAAGTGGTCCGACCATGTCCAGCCCCCAGACCGCGAAAGGCCAGGTGATCGGAATAGTCCGAAGAGCTGTTGGGGGCATTGTGACTTTGGTTTGCGAAAAGTTAACACCCTACGCAATATTTGACAAGCGGCTGGGCGTCCGCCCGAATTGTGGGCCAAAAGAACCCAGCCCGGAAGGCCTTGCTTACTAAGGCTCTTGCTGCGGCATGATGACCGCCCATTCCTGCGTGTACTTCGGCTAAAAGCTCCCGCCCCTCTTCCTCAGATATGCACCGCTGTAGTACTCCGGTGGTGCTCTTTTTATATAACTCTCCTTCGTGTACCTTGAAGGCTTTGGAGCGCCGGACTATACGCTGGGCCTCCGTCTGATTGTCGGGGAGTTCCTTGCGAAGGAGGTAGGCGAGGAAGGGCTCGGTCCAAGGCGCGATTACTGCCATGACCTCGTGAGCCGAGGGCGTCACGTCCATTACGGAGCCGCCGATAATTTGGTCGTCTGGTTCGTTTACAGGGGGAACAACCATGTCTGCGCGGGTGAGATCGGCGCCCTTTTGATCGTCCTGCCAAACCACGGATGGCTTAAAGAGCCGTTCCAGGAAAGTGTTCGGTGGGACAGGGTCGCGTTTGGCTCCTAAACGAGCCAGTGTATCGGCAGCTTGGTTGTCGTCTCTAGCGACGTGGTGAAACTCCAGTCCCTCAAACCGTGCGGATATTTTGAGGACAGCGTTTCGATATGCCGCCATCTTCGGATTCTTGGCGTTGAACTCGCCGTTGACTTGGGAGATGGCCAGATTAGAGTCTCCCCGTACCTCCAGCCGATGTATGCCCATTGAGGCTGCCATCCGAAGAACATGTAAGAGGGCTTCGTATTCGGCTACGTTGTTGGAGTCGGCATACATGATCTGTAACATGTATCGGACGTTGTCACCTGTGGGGGATGTGAGAACGACTCCAGCCCCCAGTCCGGCCAGGGTTTTGGATCCATCAAAGTACATCGTCCAATGGGAGTATGTACTGTATTCCCTGGGGAGTTCGGCTTTTGTCCATTCGGCGAGGAAATCTGCCAATACCTGAGATTTAATAGCTCGGCGTGGTTTGTAAGTGATCTCAAAAGGAAGGAGCTCAATCGCCCATTTGGCTATACGGCCTGTGGCATCCCTATTATTGATTATATCGTTCAGGGGTACTTCGGATGCCACCGTGACCGAACACTCTTGGAAGTAGTGTCTTAGTTTTCGTGATGCCATAAATACCGTATAGGCTATCTTCTGGTAGTGCGGGTATCTTGTCTTGCATTGCGTTAGTACCTCTGACACGTAATAGACCGGCTTCTGTATCTGGAATTTGTGTCCCTCCTCCTCTCGTTCGACGACGAGCACCGCGCTAACGACTTGATTGGTGGCCGATATGTATAATAACATGGGCTCACCCGCGCCTGGTGCTGTGAATATGGGGTTACTTGCCAGCAGTGTCTTAATATCTTCTAACGCGGCCTTTGCTTCGTCGGTCCATTCAAAATTCTTGGTCTGTTTCAGCAGCTTATACAGCGGTAAAGCTTTTTCACCGAGGCGGGAGATAAAGCGGCTTAACGCCGCCACGCAACCCGCCAGTCTTTGGACATGCTTTAGCTCTGTGGGAATTGCAAGTTCTGACAAGGCGCAGATCTTGGCCGGATTCGCTTCTATTCCTCTATGGGAAACAATGAAACCGAGCAATTTACCAGCGGGAACTCCGAAGACACACTTCTCCGGATTGAGCCGAATATCGTATTCGCGTAGGCTTGCGAAGGTTTGCCTTAGATCGTCGATCAAATTGCTAACGTGTTTGGTTTTGATGACCACGTCGTCCACGTGTGCTTCGACTGTTTTGCCGACCTGTTTTTCGAGACAGGTCTGGATCATGCGCTGGTATGTAGCCCCAACGTTTTTTAGCCCGAAAGGCATTGTGTTAAAGCAGAACGGCCCGTAAGGGGTGATGAATGCGGTTGCCGCTTGATCGGATTCCTTCATTTTAATCTGATGGTATCCGGAATAAGCATTGAGGAAACACAGCGAGTCGTGTCCGGCTGTGGCATCAATAATCTGGTCTATCCGCGGTAGAGGGAAAGGGTCCTTGGGGCAGGCCTTGTTAAAGTCTTTAAAGTCGACGCACAGCCGCCAGGATTTGTCTTTCTTTGGTACCATGACCAGGTTTGCCAGCCATTCGGGGTGCTTAATGTCCCGAATGAATCCGGCCTCTAGCAATTTAGCTAATTCTTCACCCATAGCTTGTCGTTTGGGCTCGGAGAAACAGCGCAGAGTCTGTTTGACGGGCTTAAAACCTGCCATAATGTTCAGACTGTGTTCTGCCAATCGTCGTGGGATGCCGGGCATATCAGAAGGATGCCAGGCGAATATGTCCCAGTTTTCTTGCAAGAAAGCTCGCAGCGCTTCGTCCACGACGGGGTCGAGCTGAGCCCCGATGGACGCTGTCTTGTTAGGGTCCGTCGGGTGTACCTGAATTTTAATGATTTCCTTTGCTGGCTTGAAGGACGTGGATTTGGGCCTCTTGCTGAGGATCACGTCGTCCCTGTCCACTGTGGACCGAAGTGCGGTCAGCTCTTCTGTAGCAAAGGTCTCGGCTAGGGCCTCGAGGGCAAGCGCTGCCGTTTTGTTTTCGGCCCGTAGGGCTGTATTCGGATCACTAGCAATTGTGATAACTCCGTTTGGTCCTGGCAACTTAAGTTTAATATACCCGTAATGTGGTATAGCCTGGAATTTTGTGAAGGCTTCACGTCCCAGCAGGGCGTGATAGCCACTAGGGAAGGGCACGATGTGGAAGAGGAGCTCTTCAGATCGGTAGTTGTCGGGCGTGCCGAACACTACGTCCAGGGTAATACATCCTGAACATCGTGCCTCCTTCCCTAGGATTATTCCCCGGAAGGTTGTGTTGCTATGTTCAATCCGAGATCGGTCGAATTGCATTTTCTCTAGAGTATCTTCATAGATTAGGTTTAGACCACTGTCGCCGTCCATTAGCACCTTGTGTAACCTGAAGCCGTCAATGATGGGGTTCAGGACTAGTGCGGCCGGTGAATGGCCGGGAAGAATGGCTGGTCGGTCAGCGTCTCCGAAGGTTATGGGTGTATCTGCCCATGCACTTGTTGCTGCCACGTGGTATACCTATTCGAGTTCTTTGATAGATCTTTTCCTCCTGTTCCTTGAAGGGAACGTTTCGTAGATCGTCAGGACTTCGGCGTTATATTCTGATGACGCTGCAGGGCGCCTTCTAGGAGGTGATGCCTCAAGAATGGCCTTGCCACTTTTTGCGACCTGCCGGACGACCCAGCAAGTTCTAAGGCTGTAGGTCGGAGCTGTGTTCAGCAATGCGGAGTGTATGGGGCAAGGTATGTCCAGTAGTCCGTCCAGGACAGTACTGACCCCCGGGAGGGATCTTTTTCTCTTTTTGGCGGGCTCAAGTTGGGCTGGCCGGTTCGGTTGTACCCTTTTTTGCCGATCTCCTCTAGGGTATTCGGCAAAGTTTTGTTCCGAAAATAGCCGCTCTGTTTTCCAAGTACTTTCCATGGCACAATACTTCTGTACCAAGATGGATAGCTCAGAAAAGTCAGTAATGTGCCGCCGCGCCAGGGCATTAAGGATTCCCTTGTTGGGGCAATTACGTTGAAAGGTTGCCATTATGTCTTTATCACTAAGGCCCCGCACGTTGTGTCGGGCGAGGAGTAGTCTGGCCAAGTAATGGTGGACCGACTCCCCTGACAGATGTGCAATGTCCGGAAGTTCCGAACGATTGGGCTCTGATGCGATGATCAAGTCATCGGCTTGGGAGGTGGGTGGGAAAAAGGTTGATCCCTCACCACGACGGGAGTTCGGGTTTATGAATTCCGAACTGTGTGATATGTCAGGGACCGACACCGGACTGTTGCTTGAGCGGACGCCGGTGACAGGGTCGCGGGCAAGATCTCGGTGATCGGAAATTGGAGTATAAACCGTTTTTAATTCCGGCAAATGGGAGGTCGAGCCCCCCGCCGGACACTCGACGGTGGCGACCAGGTGGGTGACCGTGGGGACGTTAATTTCCCTGTCATCGGGTTTAAGCCCGAGCCGGTCATAGACCGGGGTCTGGTCATCGGCCATCTGCATTGTCTTCATCCGATCGAACAACTCGTTGAGAAACGAGGCGATGGGGGGATGTGTGTCGCTGAAGCGAGTGAGGTCTATATGCGGCGTTGCCGTTCCGGAGCCGCGCGAGGGCGTTCTCGGATTCTGCTTGGCCACGGTGGGTCCGGTAGCCATGACCGGACCAGGTGATTCTGATGATCCGGAGATAGCAACTTCATCTCCGGAGTGAAGGCCCGATATCTCCGGCGTCGAGGCGTCGGGATCTGTGGGCTTCTCTGTAAGAGTCAGGGTTTCCATCAGTACAAGTTCTCCCCGGGAATCGGTCGAGAACTCTAAGGTTCCGAACCTAATCCCTTGGTCAGGGGGAGAGTTTCCGATCCGGCATGAGTGGCCGATCGGGTAAGCGCGCGACGAGATGTCGCCACTCTCGCGGATCTGATCCGGGGCCGGAATCCCCCGGGTACAGATTTCGCTGTCGAAGACAAGGCGAGCCATCGATTCCTTCTGGCGATCATAGTGGAACTCTCAATGAAAGCACCAATGTCGGTGTCAAAACCGGTGGATCTCTGGTAGGGGGTCCCGAACTGTGATACTTGGATCGATGGTAACAGGAGACAAAGGGGACAAGGTTTTACCCAGGTTCGGGCCCTCCTATGGAGGTAATACCCTACGTCCTGCTCGATTATATTGATCGTATAGAGATTACAGAGTTGATCTACCACGAGATCGTATGACTAAACCCTAGATGAGTTCTGTTGCTCTATGACCTAAAACCCTCCGGCTTATATAGACGCCGAGGGTACCTAGGGTTGCACATGGTCGGTTACACGTCGAAGGGATAAAACATGCCTAATCTACTTTAAACGTGGAGAACACGCCTTGCTTCTCGAAGCTTCCTTCCTGGAGTCCGGGACTTCAATCAATCCAGTGTCCGGCGAACGGCCCATATAGTCCGGCCCATATGAGATAGGCCGGCCTCCCGAGGACCCCTTAGTCCAGGACTCCCTCAGCAGCAGCGTCGATAACGGGCTCGGGGATGGCCTAAATCAACGGCGGCCTTCGGTTCTTTGCCGGCGGCCGAAGGTTGAAGACGATGGCGAGCTCGGCGATGGGGGGCTCCTGGCGATGCATTGGTCAGCGTGGAGGTCGAGGGCGACGAGGCGGAGCTCAGGGGCTGGTCAGAGGCGAGGGGGAGCAGCTGGAGGTGTGGTTTTACGGCGGTGAGCGGCGGCGAGCTATGGCCATGGCGAAGCAGGGCTGCGGGAGAGGGGAGAGGGGCGAATGGAGGGGGAGAGGGCGATCTCGACGGCAGCGGCGACATTATCCGCATCGCCAGCGCGACGGGGGAGGCAAGCAGGCGGGGAGCTACATGGCAGCTCCACCGTGCGCGCGCGGTGGCCACACGCGCGGCCTCCTGGACGCCACGAGGACGACGACGTCGCTGGGCCAGGTGGGCCAGCCTGGCTGGGCCTCAGGTAACTCTCTCTCTCTTTTTATTTCTTTCCTGTTTCTGTTTTCTAATTCTGGCATTTAGTTATTTTATTTGGACACAAAATCCTAGTTCCAAAAACTATTGAAACATTTTATAGAGCTTAGTTTGAATATTTCAAACCTCCACAAAAGATTTCAACATTTTTGAATGACTATAGTATTTATAGTGCTTTATTTGACAATTTCAGTAGCATTATAGATTATTTTTAAAATGCTAACACTGTTGTGAAAATTTAAATGTCACCTTAAATGTTGTTGCCACCATTTATCAGTACTAGTGAACATTTTTAAGGGCATTTTGGATTCATTGAATCTTTCACAATAGTTGAATTGTTTAATAGGGTGAGGTGCTAGGGTTTTGTTAATCCCCATTTCATGTTGATACAAAATTTAGACATGATGCACAACATATGCTAACACTAGGCATTGATAAACTAGGGATGTGACAACTCACCCCCACTCAAAAGAATCTCGTCTCGAGATTTAGAGGTCGTCGGGAAGAGTGCGGGGTACTTTAGTGGAAGACGGTCCTCTCTTTCCCAAGTGTCTTCCTTCTCGGAGTGGTGTGACCACTGAACCTTGAGAAACTTGATGTTTCGACGTCGAGTGGTGTGCTCAGCTTGATCGAGGATACGAACAGGGTATTCTCGATATGTAAGGTTATCTTGGAGATCAAGCGTTTCGTGGTCCACTTTGCGGAAAGGGTCCGAGAAGCAACGCCTAAGTTGTGAGACGTGGAAGACATCATGAACCTTAGAAAGATGCGGTGGAAGTTCCAATTGGTAGGCAACCTCTCCTCGTTTAGCAAGAATGCGAAAAGGACCAATGTAACGAGGAGCCAACTTTCCCTTGATACTGAATCGTTGGGTACCCTTCAGAGGTGTAACCCGAAGGTAAGCCTTCTCGTCAACTTCAAAAGTCACAGCCTTATGATGGCGATCATATTGGCTCTTTTGACGAGATTGGGCTGTTTTCAACTTTTCACGAATAATGCGAACTTGCTCCTCTGCATCCTGGATCATATCTGGACCAAAGAATTGCCTCTCTCCGGTTTCTGACCAGTTAAGAGGTATTCGACACCTTCGTCCATAGAGAACTTCAAAAGGGGCTTTGCCCAAGCTTGCCTGATAACTATTGTTATAAGCAAATTCAGCAAATGGAAGGCACTTCTCCCAATCCATGCCGAATGATATAACACAAGCTCTGAGCATGTCTTCCAGGATTTGATTGACTCGCTCTACTTGACCACTTGACTGCGGATGGAAAGTAGTGCTAAAGGAGAGACGAGTCCCCATAGCATTCTGGAAGCTTTCCCAGAATCGGTAAGTAAAGATACTTCCACGGTCTGAGTTAATCTCCAAAGGAATACCATGAAGAGGCACTATCCGAGAAATATATAGATCCGCTAGCTGGCTATCAGTTATACTCTCCCGAACAGGAAGGAAATGATCCACTTTGGAAAGGCGGTCAATGACCACAAAGATAGCATTATTCCCTCTCTTGGTCCTGGGAAAACCGGTGATGAAATCCATACCGACTTTGTCCCATTTCCATTCAGGAATAGCTAAGTGTTGAAGGGTGCCAGCAGGCCTTTGATGCTCTGCTTTAACGCGACGACAAACATCGCAGTTAGCAACGAACTGAGCAATTTATCTCTTCATTCTGGTCCACCAGAACCTCTGGCGTAGGTCTTGATACATTTTGGTACTACCAGGATGAATCGTGAGAGGAGAGTCATGAGCCTCCTTAAGGATCAGCTGTCGAAGACGTTTGCTCTTAGGAACCACCAAGCGGTTCTGGAAGAACACAACACCTTGATCATCCAGGGAGAAATCCTTGGCTTTTTCGTGTTGTCGTTTCCTCACAGGGGGTGCCGCGAGGACGGCAGATGCCATGGGATGGCTTGAGAGGTGAGGGCAAGGCTGCCGTGGAGATCCGGGACGGGTATGCGAATAGCACGCGGTGGTTTACCCAGGTTCGGGGCTCTCCGGAGAGATAATACCCCTACTCCTGCATATCTGTATATATGTGGTATATCTGGTACATGGTGGCTCCTGGAGCTGTGTTAGAGGAGGAAGAGGGAGCCGTCTGCTCCCTTCCTTGCCTCACATGCATGCATGCGTGGGCATGAGTGAGAGAGAGAGAGAGGAGGAAGAGGGGCTCCCGTGAGTCTTTGTGGCCTCCTTTTGGAGGCTCCCCTGGTGCCTCTTATATAGGGAGGCCCAGGGGACAAGGGGTGGCCCACGTGGCCTAACCTTACTATTGGAGGTGACAAGTGATGCAGGCTACAGTACATCATTAATGGGGCAGGGTGACATGACGCGTCAGGGT
The DNA here is from genome assembly GCA_039707655.1 of Elymus sibiricus. NCBI lineage: Eukaryota > Viridiplantae > Streptophyta > Magnoliopsida > Poales > Poaceae > Elymus > Elymus sibiricus. The sequence continues at coordinate 413,017,905 of CM077675.1, read as the reverse complement.
GTACAGAGGGGCACTATTGGCCAATAGTGCCCGTCTGCAGCAGGGTGGCAGGCTCTGCAGTCCGTCAGGTATAGTGTTGCCAGCTCGTGTCCGACGGGACGCCTGGAGATGACTTCGTCGGGCCGCAGCCGGTAGCCGGACAGGAGGAGCCGGACAGGAGCAGCCGGACTGGAGGAATCAGACAGGAGCAGCCAGACAGCTACAGTGTCGCCAGGAGGAACCGGACAGGAGCAGCCGGACTGCTACAGTGGCGTCAGGAGGAGCCGGATAGGAGCAGCCGGACTGCTGCAGTGTCGTTAGGAGGAGCCGGACAGGAGCAGCCGGACTGCTACAGTGACGTCAGGAGGAACCGGACAGGAGCAACCGGACTGCTACAGTGGCGTCAGGAGGAGCCAGACAGGAGCAGCCGAACTGCTACAATATCGTCAGGAGGAGCCGGGACAGGAGCAGCCGGACTGCTACAGTGTCGTCAGGAGGAGCCGGACAGGAGCAGCCGGACTGCTACAGTGTCGTCAGGAGGAGCCGGACAGGAGCAGCCGGACTGCTACAGTGTCGTCAGGAGGGAGCCGGACAGGAGCAGCCGGACTGCTACAGGGTCGTCAGGAGAAGCCGGACAGGAGCAGCCTGACTGCTACAGTGTCGTCAGCTCACTTCTTCGTTTGTCTTGTTGATTCGTCAGGCCCGGCTTACCGGGGGTGGCCCCCCTGGTGTTTTAAAATGTTGAGTCGTCTCCTTGAGCCTACCCGGGGGTAATCCCCCCGACAGTAGCCTCCGAGCCTCCGGGCGACTCGAAGACGTTGGCGAGTCGGACTGGAGAGTCGGGTGGAGGGTTTCGCCGTTGGAGTTGCAGAAGTTTGTCTTTGTCGGTCGATCACGGGCTGAGGACGGCGCAGTTTGTTTCCAGCGGGGGCGCGCCAGCGCACCCGCTGGGTGTAGCCTCCGAGCCTCCGGGCGACTTGAAGAGTCGGGCGGAGGGTCTTTGCACTTGCTGAAGTAGACGGTGGCATCGAGGACGCCGGGCGCGGACGCGGAGTCCGCCGGCTGAAGGGCGCGAGGCGCGGCCGGGGGCGAACGCAGAGTCCACCGGCTGGCTATTTCCAGCGGGGGCGCGCCAGCGCACCCGCTGGGTGTAGCCTCCGAGCCTCCGGGCGACTCGAAGAGTCGGGCGGAGGGTCTTCGCAGGTGCCGAAATAGAAGGTGGCGTCGAGGGCATCGAGCGCGGATGCGAGGTCCGCCGGCCGATGGGCGCGAGGCGCTGCCGGAGACGGACGCGGGGGTCCGCCAGCTGATGCGCGCGGGGCGGTGAAGAAGGTGGACGCGGAGTCCGATGGCTGGAGGGCGCGAGGTGCTGCCGGAGACGGAGCGGGGGTCCGCCGGCTGATGTGCGCGTGGCGCTGCCGAAGGCGGACGCGGAGTCCGCCGGTTGGAGGGCGCGAGGCGCTGCCGGAGACGGACGCGGGGGTCCGCCGGCTGAAGTGCGCGTGGCGCTGCCAAAGGCGGACGCGGGGGTCCGCCAGCTGATGTGCGCGTGGCGCTGCCGGAGACGGACGCGGGGGTCCGCCGGCTGATGTGCGCGTGGCGCTGCCGAAGGCAGACGCGGAGTCCACCGGCTGGAGGGCGCGAGGCGCTGCCGGAGACGGACGCGGGGGTCCGCCGGCTGAAGGGCGCGAGGCGCTGCCGAAGGCGGACGCGGAGGTCCGCCGGCTGATGTGCGCATGGCGCTGCCGAAGGCGGACGCGGGGGTCCGCCAGCTGATGTGCGCGTGGCGCTGCCGAAGGCGGACGCGGGGGTCCGCCGGCTGGAGGGCGCGAGGCGCTGCTGGAGACGGACGCGGGGGTCCGCCGGCTGATGTGCGCATGGCGCTGCCGAAGGCGGACGCGGAGTCCACCGGCTGGAGGGCGCGAGGCGCTGCCGGAGACGGACGCGGGGGTCCGCCGGCTGATGTGCGCGTGGCGCTGCCGAAGGCGGACGCGGGGGTCCGCCGGCTGATGTGCGCGTGGCGCTGCCGGAGACGGACGCGGGGGTCCGCCGGCTGATGTGCGCGTGGCGCTGCCGAAGGCGGACGTAGAGTCCACCGGCTGGAGGGCGCGAGGCGCTGCCAAAAACGGACGCGGGGGTCCGCCGGCTGATGTGCGCGTGGCGCTGCCGAAGGCGGACGCGGGGTCCGCCGGTTGGTGGGCGCGAGGCGCTGCCGGAGACGGACGCGGGGGTCCGCCGGCTGATGTGCCCGTGGCACTGCCGGAGGCGGGCGCGGAGTCCGCCGGTTGGAGGGCGCGAGGCACTGCTGGAGACGGACGCGGGGGTCCGCCGGCTGATGTGCGCGTGGCGCTGCCGAAGGCGGACGCGGGGGTCCGCCGGCTGATGTGCGCGTGGCGCTGCCGAAGGCGGACACGGAGTCCCCCGGCTGGAGGGCGCGAGGCGCTGCCGGAGACGGACGCAGGGGTCCGCCGGCTTAAGGGCGCGAGGCGCTGCCGAAGGCGGACGCGGAGTCCACCGGCTGGAGGGCGCGAGTCGGTGCCGGAAACGGACGCGGGGGTCCGCCGGCTGATGTGCGCGAGGCGCTGCCGAGGGCGGACGCGGGGTCTGCCGGCTGATGTGCGCGTGGCGCTGCCGAAGGCGGACGCGGGGGTCCGCCGGCTGATGTTCGCGTGGCGCTGCCGATGGCGGACACGGAGTCCACCGGCTGGAGGGCGCGAGGCGCTGCCGGAGACGGACGCGGGGGTTCGCCGGCTGATGTGCGCGAGGCGCTGCCGAGGGCGGACGCGGGGTCCGCCGGCTGATGAGCGCGAGGCACTGCCGGGAGTAGCCTCCGGGCGAGGAGGTTCCTCATGAAAACGCTCGTGCGGAAGACAAGGTTAGTCGGCACAGATATATCGAATATTTGATTTTGGTGGTGCAAGCTGGTGCAGAGGGTGCCGACTCGGTTTCGTCCGAGCCCCCTTCAATCTTTTTCATGTGCTCTCCGCTCTTTGGCTTTTGCTCTTGCAAGCCGGACAGCCGGGAGCCGGTCTGTAGCTGATGCGAAGAGTGGGTCGTGGAATGGAGCGTATAGTACTCGGACTCTGGGAGCTGGCTCGACCGAGCAGATACTCATAAATGAAACGACCGGGTCGCCCGGGCCGTTTCCTCCCGGGACGCTTTCGCGTGTGGCGACCTCCAGCTTTTGCTCTCGCTAGCCGAAAAGCCGTGGTGCGGTCTGTAGCTGAGACAAAGAGTGGGCCTTCGGTCCCATACAGGAGCAGCCGGACTGCTACAGTGACGTCAGGAGGAACCGGACAGGAGCAACCGGACTGCTACAGTGGCGTCAGGAGGAGCCGGACAGGAGCAGCCGGGACTGCTACAGTGTCGTCATGAGGAGCCGGGACAGGAGCAGCCGGACTGCTACAGTGTCGTCAGGAGGAGCCGGACAGGAGCAGCCGGACTGCTACAGTGTCGTCAGGAGGAGCCGGACTGCTACAGTGTCGTCAGGAGGGAGCTGGACAGGAGCAGCCGGACTGCTACAGTGTCGTCAGGAGGAGCCGGACAGGAGCAGCCGGACTGCTACAGTGTCGTCAGCTCACTTCTTCGTTTGTCTTGTTGATTCGTCAGGCCCGGCTTACCGGGGGTGGCCCCCCTGGTATTTTAAAATGTTGAGTCGTCTCCTTGAGCCTACCCGGGGGTAATCCCCTCGACAGTAGCCTCCGAGCCTCCGGGCAACTCGAAGACGTTGGCGAGTCGGACTGGAGAGTCGGGTGGAGGGTTTCGCCGTTGGAGTTGCAGAAGTTTGTCTTTGTCGGTCGATCGCGGGCTGAGGACGGCGCAGTTTGTTTCCAGCGGGGGCGCGCCAGCGCACCCGCTGGGTGTAGCCTCCGAGCCTCCGGGCGACTCGAAGAGTCGGGCGGAGGGTCTTTGCACTTGCTGAAGTAGACGATGGCATCGAGGACGCCGGGCGCGGACGCGGAGTCCGCCGGCTGAAGGGCGCGAGGCGCGGCCGGGGGCGAACGCAGAGTCCACCGGCTGGCTGTTTCCAGCGGGGGCGCGCCAGCGCACCCGCTGGGTGTAGCCTCCGAGCCTCCGGGCGAGTCGAAGAGTCGGGCGGAGGGTCTTCGCAGGTGCCGAAATAGAAGGTGGCGTCGAGGGCATCGAGCGCGGATGCGAGGTCCGCCGGCCGATGGGCGCGAGGCGCTGCCGGAGACGGACGCGGGGGTCCGCCGGCTGATGCGCGCGGGGCGCTGCCGAAGGTGGACGCGGAGTCCGCCGGCTGGAGGGCGCGAGGCGCTGCCGGAGACGGACGCGGGGGTCCGCCGGCTGATGTGCGCGTGGCGCTGCCGAAGGCGGACGCGGAGTCCGCCGGTTGGAGGGCGCGAGGCGCTGCCGGAGACGGACGCGGGGGTCCGCCGGCTGATGTGCGCGTGGCGCTGCCACAGGCGGACGCGGGGGTCCGCCAGCTGATGTGCGCGTGGCGCTGCCGGAGACGGACGCGGGGGTCCGCCGACTGATGTGCGCGTGGCGCTGCCGATGGCGGACGCGGAGTCCACCGGCTGGAGGGCGCGAGGCGCTGCCGGAGACGGACGCGGGGGTCCGCCGGCTGAAGGGCGCGAGGCGCTGCCGAAGGCGGACGCGGAGGTCCGCCGGCTGATGTGCGCGTGGCGCTGCCGAAGGCGGACGTGGGGGTCCGCCAGCTGATGTGCGCGTGGCGCTGCCGAAGGCGGACGCGGGGGTCCGCCGGCTGATGTGCGCGTGGTGCTGCCGAAGGCGGACGCGGAGTCCACCGGCTGGAGGGCGCGAGGCGCTGCCGGAAACGGACGCGGGGGTCCGCCGGCTGATGTGCGCGAGGCGCTGCCGAGGGCGGACGCGGGGTCTGCCGGCTGATGTGCGCGTGACGCTGCCGAAGGCGGACACGGGGGTCCGCCGGCTGATGTTCGCGTGGCGCTGCCGATGGCGGACGCGTTACCCACCGGCTGGAGGGCGCGAGGCGCTGCCGGAGACGGACGCGGGGGTCCGCCGGCTGATGTGCGCGAGGCGCTGCCGAGGGCGGACGCGGGGTCCGCCGGCTGATGAGCGCGAGGCGCTGCCGGGAGTAGCCTCCGGGCGAGGAGGTTCCTCATGAAAACGCTCGTGCGGAAGACAAGGTTAGTCGGCACAGATATATCTAATATTTGATTTTGGTGGTGCAAGCTGGTGCAGAGGGTGCCGACTCGGTTTCGTCCGAGCCCCCTTCAATCTTTTTGATGTGCTCTCCGCTCTTTGGCTTTTGCTCTTGCTAGCCGGACAGCCGGGAGCCGGTCTGTAGCTGAGGCGAAGAGTGGGCCGCGGAATGGAGCGTATAGTACTCGGACTCTGGGAGCAGGCTCGACCGAGCAGATACTCATAAATGAAACGACCGGGTCGCTCGGGCCGTTTCCTCCCGGGACGCTTTTCGCGTGTGGCGACCTCCAGCTTTTGCTCTCGCTAGCCGGACAGCCGCGGTGCGGTCTGTAGCTGAGACAAAGAGTGGGCCTTCGGTCCCATGCACGCTACTATGTCGTCTCGTGGGAACAAACGTATCGGGCCAGACGGCCAACCCCCGGGCCGAGGCTAGCTGGCGCCGGGGTGAACAATAAAGTAGTAGGAACAAATGCGGAGATGGCCCCCGAGGATCGCTCGGGGTATCTGTTTGTGTGTACGCCGCGGGGGTGTGCTTGTGGAGATCTCACATTGCTTTTTGGTGCCGGCGAGGCGGTTTTTGTCGATGTCGGCCAGCGCGGCGTGTAGCCGACGTGGTCCGGCTGATGCGGCTGATGGGCGCGGAGCCCTGCCAGGCGTGGACGCGGAGTCCACCGGCTAGCGGTTTCCAGCGGGGGCGCGCCAGCGCACCCGCTGGGTGTAGCCTCCAGGCGACTCGAAGAGTCGGGCGGAGGGTCTTTGCTGTTGCTGAAGCGGATAACGGCGTTGGGGACGCCGGTTGCGGACGCGGGGTCCGATGACCGATGGGCGCGGGGCCCTGCCGGGTGCAGATGCGTGGTCCACCGGCTGGTGAGCGCGAGGCTCTGCCGAGGGCGGACGCGGGGTCCGCCGACTGATGAGCGCGAGGCTCTGCCGAAGGCGGACGCGGGGTCCGTCGGCTGATGAGCGCGAGGCTCTGCCGAAGGCGGACGCGGGGTCCGCCGGCTGATGTGCGCGTGGCGCTGCCGAGGGCGGACGCGGGGTCCGTCGGCTGATGAGGGTGAGGCTCTGCCGGAGGCGGACGCGGGGTCCGCCGGCTGATGTGCGCGTGGTGCTGCCGAGGGCGGACGCGGGGTCCGCCGGCTGATGAGCGCGAGGCTCGGCCGAAGGCGGACGCGGGGTCCGCCGGCTGATGAGCGCGAGGCTCTGCCGAGGGCGGACGCGGGGTCCGCCTGCTGATGTGCGCGTGGCGCTGCCGAGGGCAGACGCGGGGTCCGTCGGCTGATGAGGGCGAGGCACTGCCGGAGGCGGACGCGGGGTCCGCCGGCTGATGTGCGCGTGGCGCTGCCGAGGGCGGACGCGGGGTCCGCCGGCTGATGAGCGCGAGGCTCGGCCGAAGGCGGACGCGGGGTCCGCCGGCTGATGAGCGCGAGGCTCTGCCGAAGGCGGACGCGGGGTCCGCCTGCTGATGAGCGCGAGGCTCTGCCGAAGGCGGACGCGGGGTCCGCCGGCTGATGTGCGCGTGGCGCTGCCGAGGGCGGACGCGGGGTCCGCCGGCTGTTGAGCGCGAGGCGCTGCCGAGGGCGGACGCGGGGTCCGCCGGCTGTTGAGCGCGAGGCGCTGCCGAGGGCGGACGCGGGGTCCGCCGGCTGTTGAGCGCGAGGCGCTGCCGAGGGCGGACGCGGTGTCCACCGGCTGTAGAGCGCGAGGCGCTGCCGGGAGTGGCTGTCAAGCCTCCGGGCGAGGGGGTTCATTAGTTTTTGGCGAAGTCGAGTTGGAGATGACCCCCGGCAGGCAGCCCGAGCCTCCGGGTGCTCGAGGGACGCCCCGGTCGGCTGGACCGAACCGGCCCAGACGGCGGAGCCGGACGGGAACCCGCTCGGTGTAGCTGTCGATGTAGCAGAGGCAGCCCGTCGCGGGCCTGTAGCCGGCGTGGCGTTTTCCCAGAGAGGCGTGCCGGCGCACCCGGCACACCCGCTGGGTGTAGCCTCCGAGCCTTCGGGTGAGGAGAGGGTTTATTGCTTTTGGCGAAGTCGAGTTGGAGATGACCTCCGGCAGGCGGCCCGAGCCTCCGGGCGCTCGAGGGACGTCCCGGTTGGTTGGATCGAACCGGCCCGGACGGCGGAGCCGGACGGGCGACGTCTGAAAAGGCGGACGGTAGCCGGACATGCACGCGGCCCGGCCGTACGTGTGGTGACGCGGACAGGCAGGCCGGGTCGTGTCTGGCCGTCCGAGTGGCGAAGTAGGCGGACGGGCAGGCGGATGTCTTTTTTTTTTTTTTTTTGTGTGGCCGGCTGAAATGGACACTTGAGGGAGCAGGAACCGGCACGGCGCGCGGAGGAGCGAGCCGGCAGGCGACGAGGCTAGGCGCGGCCGGCCGGAGAGGAGCGCGGCCGGCCGCGAGGAGCCGGAGCGAGGGTACATCGCCGGGCAGCCAGCCGGAGCGGGCGGCTGGAGCAGAAGGATCCCACGGAGGTGCGAGGAGGCGGAGCGCAGCCGACCGGAGCGAGACGCAGCCGGCCGCGGCGAGCCGGAGCGGACGCATGGAGTGGCGCGAGGGCGAGCTCGCACGGGGGCGCAGCGGCGCGACGCGAGCGGAGCTCGGAGGAGGCCGACACGTGAACCGGGGCCGGCGGAGGGCGCGGATGGAGCCGACTCGGCGCAGGTCGGACGACTGAGGCGGCTCGGAGGCATAGCGGTTGCACGAGACTACGAGAGCGGTTGTGCGGAGACGAGAGTCGATGGACCGCGCGTGGTTGTAGCTGGTCGCGGAGCGGCGGCCAGGCAGACGCGTCGCGGACGCACGGGCGACGGGCAGCCAGAGCACGGGAGCCGGCCGAGCGCACGGCTGGACCCGAGGCGACGCGACCAGACGGGCAGCCGGCCGGGCCGTGCCCGTGCATAGCGCAGCCGGCCGGGCGTGTGCGGCCGTTGGCCATGCACGCATTTGAGCAGTGCGGCCGGCCATGTAAGTAACACATGCATGCATGCATGCATGCATGTATTGAAGCACGTCCTCCTCCTTTTGCCCTCAACTTCGTGGGTAGCCAGCTGACCGAGGCGTGGAGGGAGCAACCGGCCCAGGACGATGCGGGCGCGCGACCGAAGACGGAGAGACGCGAGGCCGGCGCACGGGCGTGGTGCGGCCGGAGCCGGTACGGCGCGCGAAGCCGGACGGAGGCGAGGCGGGCCGGACGTCGGCGTGCCCGGGTCGGGTTGTCGAGGCGACGAGCCGGCCAGCCGGCGCGCGGGGGCCAGCCCGACGCAGGCGGACCCGGCACGGCGACAAGCCGACGACCCGGCACGGCGCGGCAGCCGGAGCCGGAGCCGGCAGGCGGCGGGCGGACGGCGCAGCAGCCGGAGCCGAGCGTCCGTCCACAGGGGCGGAGCGGCGCGGCGACAAGGCGAGGAGCGCGCCGGAGCCGGGCGCGACAGCCGGACCCGGCAGGCGGACGGCGCAGCAGCCGGAGCCGAGCGTCCGGCCATAGGGGCGGAGCGGCGCGGCGGGAGACACGGCGGCCGGCCAGGCCGGTGGCCAGGGCAGCCGGACAAACCGCCGCCCGACTCAGCCAGCCAAGGCTGACGAGCCGCCGGCTCGTACGTGCATGTAGGCGGCCAAGCATGCAGCCAGCCCATGCAACCTCGAGCCCTTTCTGTGTTTTCTTTTGATGCCTACGCGTACGCACGTGTACGGAGCCGGCGGGAGCCTGCTCGAGAGGCGGGCGGAGCCGGCTGGCGGCCAGCCGGGGTCGGAGGACCCGGCTCGGGGAACCCGGCGAGTGCTGGAGACGGAGCGGGGGACCCGGCTGGTGGCGAGCCGGACAGGTGCGGCGACGAGCGCGGAGAAGCGATGCCGGACCGAGGCGAGGCTCGAGCGCGGAGGAGCAAGGCGGGCCAGCACGGCAGCGCGCCCACGGAGAAGAGCGGAGGCGGGCTTAGTGTCTGGCCATCATCTGACTGGCGTACATGCATTATCCAACTTGTATCTGGCTATTGTAGGACGTAGCATATGGCCAATGTATATGCGTTGTCTGGGAAGTGTATGGCTATGGTCTGACTTGTGTCCAGCGCGGGCGCGGCCAAGCATTGGAGAAGCTGGTGGTTGGATAGATCGATGGATCGTATGGTTTGAAAACGAGGGCGCTGGAGGAGCGACGGCATCGAGCCGAGCATGGGCGCGCAGCTGGCTGCGGCCACTGGCCGGCGAGGGGCTCGGCGACGTAGGCGTGGAGGCAAGGGAGCAGGAGCTCGGGCTCTTGGCAGCTGGGGGCTCGGGCGCGGTGCTCCTCGAGCACGGGCGCAGGTGACCGGAGGAGCAAAGGAGGCCGGCGTGCCACAAGAAACAGCCGGAGGCCGGTCTGCGGAGGCTGGCAGCGGAGGGGCGACGGCGACGCCACGGCGGAGCTGGCGAAGATGGCGAGGCCGACGACGAAGGCGCGCCGCCTCGCGCGGCCGCCCCGGGGGCGAGCTGATGTCGAGCCCTCGAGCGCGGCCGGAGAGGCGACGGCGACGCCACGGCGGAGCTGGCGAAGATGGCGAGGCCGGCGACGAAGGCGCGCCGCCTCGCGCGGCCGCCCCGGGGGCGAGTTGATGTCGAGCCCTCGAGCGCGGCCGGAGAGGCGGTGACGACGTCGCGGCGATGGTGACGAAGATGGTCCCGCCCGGACTGCGGTTCCAGCAGCAGCTAGCCCCACGGTGGGCGCCAACTGTCATCGTTTCCTCACAGGGGGTGCCGCGAGGACGGCAGATGCCATGGGATGGCTTGAGAGGTGAGGGCAAGGCTGCCGTGGAGATCCGGGACGGGTATGCAAATAGCACGCGGTGGTTTACCCAGGTTCGGGGCTCTCCGGAGAGATAATACCCCTACTCCTACATATCTGTATATATGTGGTATATCTGGTACATGATTGCTCCTGGAGCTGTGTTAGAGGAGGAAGAGGGAGCCGGCTGCTCCCTTCCTTGCCTCACATGCATGCATGCGCGGGCATGAGTGAGAGAGAGAGAGAGGAGGAAGAGGGGCTCCCGTGAGTCTTTGTGGCCTCCTTTTGGAGGCTCCCCTGGTGCCTCTTATATAGGAAGGCCCAGGGGACAAGGGGTGGCCCACGTGGCCTAACCTTACTATTGGAGGTGACAAGTGATGCAGGCTACAATACATCATTAATGGGGCAGGGTGACATGACGCGTCAGGGTGTACAGAGGGGCACTATTGGCCAATAGTGCCCGTCTGCAGCAGGGTGGCAGGCTCTGCAGTCCGTCAGGTATAGTGTTGCCAGCTCGTGTCCGACGGGACGCCTGGAGATGACTTCGTCGGGCCGCAGCCGGCAGCCGGACAGGAGGAGCCGGACAGGAGCAGCCAGACTGGAGGAACTGGACAGGAGCAGCCAGACTGCTACATTGTCGCCAGGAGGAACCGGACAGGAGCAGCCGGACTGCTACAGTGGCGTCAGGAGGAGCCGGACAGGAGCAGCCGGACTGCTGCAGTGTCGTTAGGAGGAGCCGGACAGGAGCAGCCGGACTGCTACAGTGACGTCAGGAGGAACCGAACAGGAGCAACCGGACTGCTACAGTGGCGTCAGGAGGAGCCGGACAGGAGCAGCCGGACTGCTACAGTGTCGTCAGGAGGAGCCGGGACAGGAGCAGCCGGACTGCTACAGTGTCGTCAGGAGGAGCCGGACAGGAGCAGCCGGACTGCTACAGTGTCGTCAGGAGGAGCCGGGACAGGAGCAGCCGGACTGCTACAGTGTCGTCAGGAGGGAGCCGGACAGGAGCAGCCGGACTGCTACAGGTCGTCAGGAGGAGCCGGACAGGAGCAGCCGGACTGCTATAGTGTCGTCAGCTCACTTCTTCGTTTGTCTTGTTGATTCGTCAGGCCCCGCTTACCGGGGGTGGCCCCCCTGGTGTTTTAAAATGTTGAGTCGTCTCCTTGAGCCTACCCGGGGGTAATCCCCCCGACATTCCGCTAGCAATATTCTCCTTGATCATAGATATACCCTTATCATATCTCTGAACAGCTATGATTTGATCCCTAAGAGTAGGTTTCGCCACCAAGGTGGAAAGGAATCCTTGAGGAACAATGTGAAGGTTTAGCTTCCGAAATTCCTCATAGAGAAGCGGTTGACTTTGTTGTAACATCAGATTGTTACATTAAGATTTACGACTTAGTGCATCAGCCATTACATTGGCTTTCCCCGGGGTGTAAGTTATCCCTAAGTCGTAGTCTGTAATCAACTCAACCCAACGTCTTTGCCTGAGATTCAAATCCGGTTGGGTGAAGATATATTTCAGACTTTGGTGATCAGTGTATATCTCGCAACGATTACCTAGAAGGTAATGTCGCCATGTTTTAAGTGCATGGACTACGGCTGCAAGCTCAAGATCATGTGTTGGATAGTTATCCTCATGTGGACACAACTGTCGAGATGTGTATGCAATCACATGACGATCTTGCATGAGAATGCAACCTAATCCTTGTCGCAAGGCGTAGCAATAGATAAGAAAGTCCTTGTAGAAATCTGGTGGCACCAATACGGGTGCAGAAGTCAGGCGTCTTTTCAGTTCCTAAAAACTGTGCTCGCATTGTGGGGTCCACTCGAACTTTTTATCTTTCTTGAGGACTTCAGTAAGAGGCTTTGCAACCTTGGAGAAGTTCTTGACAAAGCGATGACAGTAGCTCGCTAAGCCAAGGAAACTCCAAACTTGCTTAACCGATTCAAGTTGAGTCCAATCAAGGATGGCTTGAACTCGCTCGGGATTGACAGCGATGCCCTTGCCAGAAATTATGTGGCCTAGATAGGTCACTTCTGGTAGCTAGAATTCGCACTTGGAAAATTTGGCATATAGGCGATGCTCTCTAAGTTTCGTCAATACCAGCCTAAGATGCTCGGCATGATCTTCTTTATTCTTCGAGTATATGAGGATGTCGTCGAGATAGACCACGATGAATTTGTCCAGATACTCCATGATGATAGAGTTCATCAAGCGAGAGAAAGTGGCCGGGGCATTGGTTAATCCGAAGGACATAACGGTGTACTCATATTGGCCATAACGAGTAACAAAAGCCGTCTTTGGAATGTCCCCGTTCCTGATTCTGATTTGATGGTATCCTAACCTCAAATCCATTTTTGAAAAGACTGAGGACCCAGCGAGTTGATCATACAAATCGTTGATCCTGGGGAGCGGATACTTGTTCTTGATTGTGACTAGGTTCACTGGTCGGTAGTCTACAACCATCCGGTCCGTTCCATTCTTCTTCTTGACGAAGAGGACGGGGCAAGCCCAAGGAGAGGAACTAGGGCGGATGTGTTGGAAATATGCCCTAGAGGCAATAATAAATTGGTTATTATTATATTTCCTTGTTCATGATAATCGTTTATTATCCATGCTATAATTGTATTGATTGGAAACTCAAATACATGTGTGGGTACATAGACAACACTGTGTCCCTAGTAAGCCTCTAGTTGACTAGCTCATTGATCAAAGATGGTTAAGGTTTCCTAGCCATTGACATGAGATGTCATTTGATAACGGGATCACATCATTAGGAGAATGATGTGATGGACAAGACCCAAACTGTAAACGTAGCATTTGATCGTGTCAGTTTATTGCTATTGTTTTCTGCATGTCAAGTATCTATTCCTTTGACCATGAGATCATGCAACTCACTGACACCGGAGGAATACCTTGTGTGTATCAAACGTCGCAACGTAACTGGGCGACTATAAAGGTGCTCTACAGGTATCTCCGAGGGTGTCTGTTGGGTTGGCATGGATCAAGACTGGGATTTGTTACTCCGTGTGACGGAGAGGTATCTCAGGGCCCACTCGGTAATACAACATCACAATGAGCCTTGCAAGCAAAGTGACTAAAGAGTTAGCCACAGGATCTTGTATTACGGAACGAGTAAAGAGACTTGCCGGTAACGAGATTGAACTAGGTATAGTGATACCGACGATCGAATCTCGGGCAAGTAACATACCGAAGAACAAAGGGAACAGCATACGGGATTAACTGAATCCTTGACATAGAGGTTCGACCGATAAAAGATCTTCGTAGAATATGTAGGAGCCAATATGGGCATCCAGGTCCCGCTATTGGTTATTGGCCGTAGAGGTGTCTCGGTCATGTCTACATAGTTCTCGAACCCGCAGGGTCTACACACTTAACGTTTGGTGACGATTAGTATAATTGAGTTATTATGTTGGTGACCGAAAGTTGTTCGGAGTCTCGGATAAGATCCCGGACATGACGAGGATCTCCGGAATAGTCCGGAGGTAAAGATTGATATATGTGATAATAGTGTTTTGATCTCCGGAAGAGTTCCGGAGTTCACTGGAAGGGGTTCCGGATGTTTACCGAAGTGTTCGGGTGCAGCAACACTTTATATGGGCCAAAGGGATAAAGCCCACGAGGTATTGGAAAGTGCAAAAGTAGTTTTGCTGCCGCGTAAGCGGTACTACCGCTTGTTGGAAGCGGTACTACCGCCCGAGCGGTACTACCGCTTGTGTGAAGCGGTACTACCGCCCGAGCGGTACTACCGCTTGTGTGAAGCGGTACTACCACCCAAGCGGTACTACCGCTTGTGAGCGGTACTACCGCTTGTGCGCGGCTGTGCACGATTCGGCAGGGATCCGAGTTGGACTCCTTTCCTGCGGGCCTAACCGACCTTGTGCGGGCAAAACCGACTTGGAGGAGGCTTTTACTCCAAGTTTAGACCCCAAGGCTCAACATATAAATAGAGGGGCAGGGCTAGCACACGGGATACATCAAGATTTCCCCAAGCCGTGTGCGGCAACCCTAACCCTCTAGTTCCTCCGTCATAATCTCCGTAGCTCTTGGCGAAGCCCTGCAGAGATTGTTCCTCACCACCATCACCACGCCGTCGTGCTGCTGGAACTCAACCACTACTTCACCATCGCTCGCTGGATCGAGGAGGTGAAGGCGTCATCAAGCCGTACGTGTGTTGAACGCGGAGGTGCCGTCCGTTCGGCACTAGATCGGAAGGATCGTGATTGGATCGCGGGACGCTCGGCGATTTGGATCGCGAAGACGTTCGACTACATCAACCGCGTTTATTAACGCTTCCGCTTAGCGATCTACAAGGGTATGTAGATTCACTCTCCCTCTCGTAGATGCTCATCACCATGGATAGATCTTGTGTGTGCGTAGGAAAATTTTTGTTTCCCATGCAACGTTCCCCAACAGTGGCATCATGAGCTAGGTCTATGCGTAGATGAGATCTCGAGTAGAACACAAACGAGTTGTGGGCGTGGGTGTATACATATTGCTTGCCGTTACTAGTTGATATTTGATTCGGCGGTACTGTGAGATGAAGCGGCCCGGACCGACATTACGCGTACACTTACGCGAGACAGGTTCCTTCAACTAACATGTAACTTCGTTGCATAAAGATGGCTAGCGGGTGTCTGTCTCTCTCACTTTAGTTGAATCGATTTCAATGAAGAGGGTTCTTTTAGAAGATCAAAAAGCAATCACTACACCACGTTGTGGTTTTGCGTAGGTAAGAACGGTTCTTGCAAACCCGTAGCAGCCACGTAAAATTTGCAACAACAATTAGAGGACGTCTAACTTGTTTTTGCAGGGTATGTTGTGATGTGATATGGCCAATTACATGATGAGATATATGTGATGTATGAGATGATCATGTTTTGTATAGAATATCACGACTTGCATGTCGATGAGTACGGCAACTGGCAGGAGCCATAGAGTTGTCTTTAATTATTGTATGACCTGCGTGTCAATCATTAAGCGCTATGTAATGCTTTACTTTATCGCTAAACGTTAGCAATAGTCGTGGAAGCAACAGTCGGCGCGACAACCTTATGGCGACACGTTGATGGAGATCAAGATGATGGAGATCATGGTGTCATGCCGGTGACGATGGAGATCATGCCGGTGCTTTGGAGATGGAGATCAAAAGCACAAGTTCATGGCCATATCATGTCACTTATGATTTGCATGTGATGTTAATCCTTTTATGCATCTTATTTTGCTTAGGACGACGGTAGCATTATAAGGTGATCCCTCACTTAAATATCAAGATAAAATTGTGTTCTCCCCAAGTGTGCACCATTGCGAAAGTTCGTCGTTTCGAGACACGCCGTGATGATCGGGTGTGATAGACTCTACGTTCGCATACAACGGGTGTAAGCCATGTTACACGTGCAGAACACTCGGGTTAAACTTGACGAGCCTAGCATGTACAGACATGGCCTCGGAACACAAGAGACCGAAAGGTCGAACATGAGTCATATAGTAGATATGATCAACATGAAGATGTTCACCATTGAAACCACCTCAACTCACGTGATGATCGGACTTGAGTTGGTGGATTTGGATCATGTTACACTCGAATGACCGGAGGGATGTCAATTTGAGTGGGAGTTTTTAAGTAATATGATTAACTAAACTCATTATCTAGAACAATAGTCTAAGTTGTCTTTGCTATATTTATGTTGTAGATCATGGCTCGCGCAGTAGCACCCCTGAATTTTAATGCGTTCCTAGAGAAAGCTAAGTTGAAAGATGATGGAAGTAACTTTGTGGACTGGGCCCGTAATCTAAGGATTATCCTTACGGCTTCCCAGAAGGCTTATGTCCTTGATGCACCGCTTGGTGATCCACCCGCTCCAGTTGAGTCTCTAGACGTTGTGAACGCCTGGCAGGCTCGTTCTGATGATTACTCAATAGTTCAATGTGCAATGTTGTATGGCTTAGAACCGGGACTTCAAAGACATTTTGAACGTCATGGAGCATATGAGATGTTCCAGGAGTTGAAGTTTATCTTTCAGAAGAATGCCCGGATCGAGAGATATGAGATCTCCGATAAGTTCTATGCTTGCAAGATGGAGGAGAACGGGTCTATCAGTGATCACGTGCTCAGAATGTCTGGGTACTCCACCCGTCTGGCTGAGTTAGGGATGGCCCTTCCGCCAGAGGCTATCACTGACAGAGTTCTTCAATCATTGCCACCTAGCTACAAGAGCTTCGTGTTGAACTATAACATGCACGGGATGAACAAGTCAGTCGCCGAGCTGTTTGCGATGCTGAAAGCCGCTGAGTCTGAAATTCAGAAGGAGCATCAAGTGTTGATGGTCAATAAAACCACTAGTTTCAAGAAAAATGGCAAGGGTAAGAAGGGTAACTCCAAGAAGAGTGGCAAAGCAGTTGCTCCTCTAGTGAAGAAACCCAAGGCTGGACCCAAACCAGAAACTGTGTGTTTTCATTGCAAGGGAACTGGACACTGGAAGCGGAACTGCCCCAAGTATTTGGCTGACAAGAAGGCGGCCAACAACAAACAAGGTATATATGATATACATGTTATTGATGTGTACCTTACCAACTCTCGTTGTAGTGCCTGGGTATTTGATACCGGTGCGGTTGCTCATATTTGCAACTCAAAACAGGAACTGCGGAATAAACGGAGGCTGGCAAAGGACGAAGTGACGATGCGCGTGGGAAATAGTTCCAAGGTTGATGTGATCGCCGTCGGCACGCTCGCTCTTCGATTACCGTCGGGATTAGTGATGAACCTAAATAAGTGTTATTTGGTGCCTGCGTTAAGCATGAACATTATATCTGGATCTTGTTTATTGCGAGACGGTTACTCATTTAAATCAGAGAATAATGGTTGTTCTATTTATATGAGTAATATCTTTTATGGTCATGCACCCAATGTGAGGGGTTTATTCTTATTGAATCTCGATAGTAATGATACACATGTTCATAACATTGATGCCAAAAGATGTAGAATTGATAATGATAATACCACTTTCTTGTGGCACTGCCGTTTAGGTCATATTGGCGTTAAACGCATGAGGAAGCTCCATGCTGATGGACTTTTGGAGTCACTTGATTTTGAATCACTTGACACATGTGAGCCATGCCTCATGGGCAAGATGACTAAAACGCCGTTCTCTGGAATAATGGAACGGGCAAGTGACTTATTGGAAATCATACATACTGATGTGTGCGGTCCGATGAGTATTGAGGCGCGCGGTGGTTATCGTTATTTTCTCACCTTCACTGATGACTTAAGTAGATATGGGTATATTTACTTAATGAAACACAAGTCTGAAACATTTGAAAAGTTCAAACAATTTCAGAGTGAAGTTGAGAATCATCGTAACAAGAAGATTAAATTCCTGCGATCTGATCGAGGAGGAGAATATCTGAGTTATGAGTTTGGCAGTCACTTAAGACAATGTGGAATTGTTTCACAATTGACACCGCCTGGAACACCACAGCGTAATGGTGTGTCCGAACGTCGTAATCGAACCTTATTGGATATGGTGCGATCTATGATGTCTCTTGCCGATTTGCCACTATCGTTTTGGTGTTATGCATTAGAGACAGCTGCATTCACTTTAAATAGGGCACCATCGAAATCCGTTGAGACGACGCCATATGAACTTTGGTTTGGCAAGAAGCCAAAGCTGTCGTTTCTTAAAGTTTGGGGATGTGATGCTTATGTCAAAAAGCTTCAGCCTGAAAAGCTGGAACCCAAAGCGGAGAAATGCGTCTTCATAGGATACCCAAAAGAGACAGTTGGGTATACCTTCTACCTCAGATCCGAAGGCAAAGTGTTTGTCGCTAAAAACGGAACATTTCTTGAGAAAGAGTTTCTCTCGAAAGAATTGAGTGGGAGGAAGATAGAACTTGATGAGGTTGTTGAACCTTTACTTCAACCTGAGAGTAGCGCAGCACAGAAAGTTGTTTCTGTGGAGCCTACATTAGCTGAAGAGGAAGTTAATGATGATGATCATGAAGCTTTGGATCAAGTTGCTATCGAACCTCGTAGGTCGACAAGGACGCGTACTGCTCCCGAGTGGTACGGCAACCCTGTCTTAGACATCATGTTGTTAGACAACGATGAACCTACGAGCTATGGAGAAGCGATGATGAGCCCGGATTCCGAGAAATGGTTAGAGGCCATGAAATCCGAGATGGGATCCATGTATGAAAACAAAGTATGGACTTTGGAAGTATTACCTGAAGGGCGTAAGGCCATTCAGAACAAATGGATCTTTAAGAGGAAGACGGACGCGGACGGTAATGTCACCGTCTATAAAGCTCGACTTGTGGCAAAGGGTTTTTCACAAGTTCAAGGAGTTGACTACGATGAGACCTTCTCACCCGTAGCGATGCTTAAGTCCGTCAGAATCATGTTAGCAATAGCTGCCTTTTTCGATTATGAAATTTGGCAGATGGATGTCAAAACAGCGTTCCTTAACGGTTACCTTAAGGAAGAGTTGTATATGATGCAACCAGAAGGTTTTGTCGATCCAGAGAATGCTGACAAAGTTTGCAAACTCCAGCGATCCATTTATGGACTGGTGCAAGCATCTCGGAGTTGGAATCTTCGTTTTGATGAGGTGATCAAAGCGTTCGAGTTTATACAAGTTTACGGAGAAGCTTGCATTTACAAGAAAGTGAGTGGGAGCTCTATAGCGTTTCTAATATTATATGTGGATGACATATTACTGATTGGAAACAATATAGAAATGCTGGAAAGCGTAAAGGAATATTTGAACAAGAGTTTTTCAATGAAGGACCTAGGAGAAGCTGCTTTCATATTAGGCATCAAGATCTATAGAGATAGATCGAGACGCTTGATAGGACTTTCACAAAGCACATACCTTGACAAAGTTTTGAAGAAGTTCAAAATGGATCAGTCCAAGAAGGGGTTCTTGCCTGTATTGCAAGGTGTGAAGTTGAGTAAGACTCAATGCCCAGTGACTGCAGAAGATAGAGAAAAGATGAGTGTCATCCCCTATGCTTCGGCCATAGGCTCTATCATGTATGCAATGCTGTGCACAAGACCCGATGTCAGCCTTGCCATAAGTATAGTCGGAAGGTTTCAAAGTGATCCATTAATGGAACACTGGACGGCGGTCAAGAATATCCTGAAGTACCTGAAAAGGACTAAGGACATGTTTCTCGTTTATGGAGGTGATCAAGAGCTCGTCGTAAAGGGTTACGTCGATGCAAGCTTTGACACTGATCCGGATGACTCTAAGTCGCAAACCGGATACGTATTTATTCTTAATGGGGGTGCGGTTAGCTGGTGCAGTTCCAAGCAAAGCGTGGTAGCTGATTCTACATGCGAAGCGGAGTACATCGCTGCCTCGGAGGCGGCGAAGGAAGGTGTCTGGATGAAGGAGTTCATGACAGATCTTGGAGTAGTGCCTAGTGCACTTAACCCAATGACTCTGTTTTGTGATAATACTGGTGCCATTGCTCTAGCCAAGGAACCAAGATTTCACAAGAGGACCAGACACATAAAGCGACGTTTCAATTCCATCCGCGATTACATCAAGGAGGACGACATAAATATTTGCAAAGTACACACGGATCTAAATGTTGCGGATCCGATGACTAAACCTCTTCCAAGGGCTAAACATGAACAACACCAGAACTGCATGGGTGTTCGATTCATTACAATGTAAATCACATAGTGATGTGAACTAGATTATTGACTCTAGTGCAAGTGGGAGACTGTTGGAAATATGCCCTAGAGGCAATAATAAATTGGTTATTATTATATTTCCTTGTTCATGATAATCGTTTATTATCCATGCTATAATTGTATTGATTGGAATCTCAAATACATGTGTGGGTACATAGACAACACTGTGTCCCTAGTAAGCCTCTAGTTGACTAGCTCATTGATCAAAGATGGTTAAGGTTTCCTAGCCATTGACATGAGATGTCATTTGATAACGGGATCACATCATTAGGAGAATGATGTGATGGACAAGACCCAAACTGTAAACGTAGCATTTGATCGTGTCAGTTTATTGCTATTGTTTTCTGCATGTCAAGTATCTATTCCTTTGACCATGAGATCATGCAACTCACTGACACCGGAGGAATACCTTGTGTGTATCAAACGTCGCAACGTAACTGGGCGACTATAAAGGTGCTCTACAGGTATCTCCGAGGGTGTCTGTTGGGTTGGCATGGATCAAGACTGGGATTTGTTACTCCGTGTGACGGAGAGGTATCTCAGGGCCCACTCGGTAATACAACATCACAATGAGCCTTGCAAGCAAAGTGACTAAAGAGTTAGCCACAGGATCTTGTATTACGGAACGAGTAAAGAGACTTGCCGGTAACGAGATTGAACTAGGTATAGTGATACCGACGATCGAATCTCGGGCAAGTAACATACCGAAGAACAAAGGGAACAGCATACGGGATTAACTGAATCCTTGACATAGAGGTTCGACCGATAAAAGATCTTCGTAGAATATGTAGGAGCCAATATGGGCATCCAGGTCCCGCTATTGGTTATTGGCCGTAGAGGTGTCTCGGTCATGTCTACATAGTTCTCGAACCCGCAGGGTCTACACACTTAACGTTTGGTGACGATTAGTATAATTGAGTTATTATGTTGGTGACCGAAAGTTGTTCGGAGTCTCGGATAAGATCCCGGACATGACGAGGATCTCCGGAATAGTCCGGAGGTAAAGATTGATATATGTGATAATAGTGTTTTGATCTCCGGAAGAGTTCCGGAGTTCATCGGAAGGGGTTCCGGATGTTTACCGAAGTGTTCGGGTGCAGCAACACTTTATATGGGCCAAAGGGATAAAGCCCACGAGGTATTGGAAAGTGCAAAAGTAGTTTTGCTGCCGCGTAAGCGGTACTACCGCTTGTTGGAAGCGGTACTACCGCCCGAGCAGTACTACCGCTTGTGTGAAGCGGTACTACCGCCCAAGCGGTACTACCGCTTGTGAGCGGTACTACCGCTTGTGCGCGGCTGTGCACGATTCGGCAGGGATCCGAGTTGGACTCCTTTCCTGCGGGCCTAACCGACCTTGTGCGGGCAAAACCGACTTGGAGGAGGCTTTTACTCCAAGTTTAGACCCCAAGGCTCAACATATAAATAGAGGGGCAGGGCTAGCACACGGGATACATCAAGATTTCCCCAAGCCGTGTGCGGCAACCCTAACCCTCTAGTTCCTCCATCATAATCTCCGTAGCGCTTGGCGAAGCCCTGCAGAGATTGTTCCTCACCACCATCACCACGCCGTCGTGCTGCTGGAACTCAACCACTACTTCACCATCGCTCGCTGGATCGAGGAGGTGAAGGCGTCATCAAGCCGTACGTGTGTTGAACGCGGAGGTGCCGTCCGTTCGGCACTAGATCGGAAGGATCGTGATTGGATCGCGGGACGCTCGGCGATTTGGATCGCGAAGACGTTCGACTACATCAACCACGTTTATTAACGCTTCCGCTTAGCGATCTACAAGGGTATGTAGATTCACTCTCCCTCTCGTAGATGCTCATCACCATGGATAGATCTTGTGTGTGCGTAGGAAATTTTTTTGTTTCCCATGCAACGTTCCCCAACAGGATGAATCCCTTTTTCAAGGCCTCATCGAGTTGTTTCTTTAGCTTGGCTAGTTCTAGGGGTGCCATCTTATAGGGTCTTCTGGTTATTGGGACAGTCCCTGGAATGAGGTCTATCACAAACTCTACATCTCGGACAGGTGGAATGCCTGGCAGTTCCTCTGGAAAGACATCCGGGAAGTCACGGACCACCGGAATATCCTCGAGTTCTGGAAGAGGGCTAGCATTAAGAGAATAGAATTGGCGCTTAGCCACTCGAGTCGAGAAATTGACTATTTCACCTGAAGGATGTGTAAGTTGAACATTCCTAGTATGAGTGCCTATCTTGGCATAATGGGCTGACATCCAGTCCATACCCAAGATGATGTTGATGTCAGAAGACTTCAGAGCTATCAAGGAGGCTAAGAAGACTAGCCTATCCACGAGAATCTCATCATCATGGCTCACTCTAGAAGTTTGCCATTTTGATCCAGGAGTCTGAACTACTAATGGAGTGGGCATATCACAGAAGGTCATGTTATGCAACTGTGCATAACTTTCTAAGATGAATGAATGAGATGCTCCAGTGTCAAAAAGAACAGATGCTGGATGAATATTAATAAGGAGCATACCAAGCACAACGTCGGGGTCATCATGGGCCTCTTCAAGGGTGACATTGTTCACACGACCACGAGCAGGAGTTGGTTTCACGTAATAAGCCTTGCCCGGCTTACCACGTCCAGTTGACTTGGCGTTGTTCTGGGGACACTCACGAGAATAGTGTCTAGGCTCTCCGCATTTGTAGCAGATCACAGTTGAAGACCGTGGAGCGGCATTGGCAGCATTTCCACCATAGGGCCTGGCTGGGGGGTTGTTCTGATTTGGACGAGGCGCCTCATAGGATGGCCTCGCAGTGTATCTCGATGGTAGTGAAGTATTGGGCACCCACACCCGGCGCTTATGGGATCCTGAGCCGGATGAGGAACTGAAGTCACGAGAGTGCTTCTTGGTTGCCTCGTAGTCAGTCTGACCAGTCTCGGCATTGATAGCCTTGCTAATGAGACTTTGGAAGGTAGCTCACTCATGCAGGCGCAGATCACGCCGGAGCTCGGGGCTAAGTCCCTTGCGGAACCTAGCTTGCTTCTTGGCGTCGGTTGACACCTCCTCTGGTGCATAACGGACTAGGTTGCCGAACTCACGGCTGTAAGCATCCACTGTTAGCTTACCCTGAGTGAAGGCACATAATTCCTCCCTCTTACGGTCCATCAGACCTTCAGGAATATGGTGGGTGCGGAAAGCACTGCTGAAGTCTGTCCACGTAGTAGCGGGGCCCTCTGGGCGCATAGCCACATAATTTTCCCACCACAGATTGGCGGGTCCTTCCAGGAAGTAAGTGGCAAAGTTAACCTCATCCGCCTCAGCCACATTTGCAGCACGCAGCTTGCGGGTCATACTAGTAAGCCAATCATCCGCATCGAGGGGGTCGATGGAATGATGGAACTTTGGTGGGTACAACTTCACGAGGTCATTGAAGGACACTCCATCATTACGCTCATTGCGAGGAGGGCGTGCTGTATTCTGCTCAATACGCTCTAGCAGCCTATTGGTCTCTCTCTTGTTGCGTACCGCCTCAAGCATCACCTCCGCCAAAGATGACGGGTGAGGCAGATTCTCCTGTCTGGCTTGGCTACCTTCACCCCGCTCATATCCAGGAGCGGGGTTGTTCCTGGTGGCTACCATCCTGGGGAAAACAAAACCCACATATTAGACAAGGAAGACATCAACTCTAGGATAAGAGATACGGAATATACTGAACAACATGGAATGCATGGGTAAACACCTGAACAACATGGTACAAGCAACTGCCATATATACACCATGATTCATACACACCATGATATAGTTCTGTACAAACCCAAGCTGAAGTACAACTATTGAGAAGGTAAGCAACTCATCGGAGGCATTACAAGCTTCCTATACATTATTCATCTACACCTCCGGAACTCAACTCACCCCTCAGTTATATTCCACAAGACACACATGACTGTGGCAATACAACCGCTACAATACTACTACTAGCACACACGCACTCACGCGTCTCCGTAGAACATCTCATACAGTTTACCCCCGTGACCTGGGAGCTGAACCTGAGGGTCTGGAAACACCCTGGCTTGAGATCCCTGGGAACCATAAGGACACGGATGTGGCCTAGGTCCTCTAGCTGGCGGCAGCAGCGGTCCTCAAAGAGGAACAACACCTCCAACATCATGCCAGTCTACGCAGGCTGGTAGATGAGTCCGAAGCGGGCTCATCATATCCATATCACCATAACCAGTCTGAGAGACTGGAGCTAGCTTGCGTCAAGGCTGTCCGAAGACGTGCATGCGTAGCATAAAGCTCCATGCGAAGAGCACGTGCATCACGATCCTTGTTCTCTAACAACTAAGCAGTCAACTAGAGCCTAGGATCCTCATGAGAGTGATCATAGTAGGCTGCAGTAAGATATCCATCCTCTCCTCCTAGTGTCGCTGGATTATAGCAGAACTCTGTGCCCTGAAGTAGACCATGGTGAGCTCTCATGATGGTCAGCATCATGTAAGCGGCCTCCTGAACTGCCATATCAATGATAACTCCTAATCCATAAGCACAATGGAGCGGCTCCTCAGCTCCAGGGTATGATGGATAAATCCTAACAGTACAGAGGTACTGGCTCTGATTGAAGTTGCGGTACTGCTCCTCCATTGTGCACTCGGGGTACCAGCGGTAACCGGTCTCCATCATGACTCTGACCAACATAGTCGTGTGACCTGGTACATCAATGCACCTGGTCAAACGGACCACCTGATGAGAAGGACGAGAAGGCATCTGAAACAGAGAATAATGCAAAGTGCATTAGAGATCCTAGCAGAAATCGGACAGCATAACGGCTGAAAATGCTCAAAAACAATTTTGAGACATCCTGAAAAAGATTGGATAGAACAACCACTCAACTTTCTAGCTTCAAGATTCCAACCAAAAGATTGTCACACCGGAGCAATACTTGAAAACTGGAATTGACTCTCGAAGAACTTAGTCTACAAGTCCATGGTTAGTAACTCGTCATCCTGAGAGGTAGATAAGAAGCCAAGCTCTTAACCCCGTAGAAAAGAAGAGGGTGACTCAGAATAGAGTGACTCGGGAAGAGGAGTAACAAGAGCCTTACGTTCCCTTCCACAATCAATTCCCTTACATAACTAAAGCATTTCTAGACTCAACTTCAGCCAGTTTGGCTTGGTAATCCTACAGTCAGTCAGGCTCTGATACCAATGCTTTCGGGACCCCGATCCTAAGCCATACAAATCTAGCATGTAACACCTCATATCACTTTGCGGCTTCACGCACGATATTCACACGGCTGCCCCCTTACCTTGGCCGGGACCGTTTGCGTCTTTTGGCACACGTATATGAGTATGTCGCTAGCAATCATATGTCAGAGAACCCGGGTCGACATGACTAGTCAAAGAACCCAAGTGGCACATCCGTATAGGGACAGGCATACGTAAGCCAGCAAAGCAGGTGTCGGTCATCAGCATGTGTAGGCGAGTCATAGCAAGCTACATGGACTCCATTACGTCGTGGGACAAAAATGTCAGCAACTGCGCGTAGACGAGTCATAGCAGGCTACAAGGACTCTGTTACACCGCGTGACATTTCCCCGAAGGGACAGACACAACAGCAAAGAAGGATACATGCCGGTCAATCAATGTGTCCGAAGCAGTAGCAAGCTACCAAGGCTCGGTGGAAGCACAAAGAGGCATTTCCCTGTAAAGAGTACTACTAAGGCACCCAACTAGGTGTCGAATCCCATACATACCGTTACACGTCACACGTACGCACGACATGTCCGTTATGCATAGATACAACTATGGCATCACAACTCAACCATACAACAACACAACATTTATTTAGAAGGCTCAGAAGAGCCTTGCATAATAAGTTCATACAGGTAGGGGTCACATGACCCGACACTCAAGTCATACAAACATGTTCATACAAACCAAGAGGAAGCTTAAAGCTGCCTGAGTACAGACAGTTGAAAGGTAAAAGGCATTAAGCCTGACTATCTACAGCCCAACCTAGGGCATCATATCGTAGCTGGGATACCAGCTACTCGTCATCGTCGACGTCTAGATAGAACCCACCAGATGGGTCCTGGTTGTCATCTGCAACATTTATTAAGCAAACATGAGTACAATCGTACTCAGCAAGTCTTTAAAAACAGACCTAGGCTATTCATGCACATGTCTCGACAAAGGGGAGTAGTGGGATTCATGCAGCAATGCCAGCTTTGACACTTGGCTAATCCTGAACTACAACTACTAGTTCTTTGAACAAGTTTTGAGATAGCGCACACGAGTCCACTAACACCACTTCAATACACTACCATGGATCCGCTCTCGTCACCTACGAGATTGCCATGAATGGTACTCACACTTGTCTTGGGTCTTTTAAGAGTAACCATTGAGTTATCTATGAACAACATAAGTTATCCAAGTAGTCCATATCCGAGGATGCGGCTATTCAAACAGATTCATTACCCTGCAGGGGCGTACTTCTTCACACACGCTCTCGCCACTTATCGCTATGTGCACATAAAAAGGCACCGCGACAACCTTCAAGCAGAAGCCTAGCGAGGGAGTCAGCCACGACCGTCAATCACACAAGACCCTAGTCCAGGCTATCACCTATTTGAGATTGAACCCGCACGGAAGTCCGGCAGAAGTTTCCGCTACGGCCCCAAACGATGTGCGCAGGGTTCCTAAGCCCACCATCCGGGTGACCCTTGGTACACCGTGCCACTACCTACCGCGTCGTAGCCCACCCCTGAGGTCAGCGCTACGCATGACCTCCAGCAATGCTATAAACACCAGAAACTACTTACAACTCCTGGACCGAGGACTAGTTGATCAATGGGTCAAGAGGGTCAATTAAGTATCCCAACGTTTGGTAGTAACTAGTCTTGGATCACAAACACGGAACTCAGTTCCTAAGAACGGTCCCAATGAGACAACCCGCTATGTACTCCTACATAGCCTCTCATCGCTACCTTTACCAAATCAGGTTCATCATTTAGCTCATCACATCAGAACAACACTGTTCCACTCCGGTTCATCACCCAGATGAATCAGACCTGACACAACTCTAAGCATAGCAAGCACAGCAAGCAAAGCAGGTAAAGCACATCAAGGCTCAAGCATCTACCAGGTATGCTAGGTTGCTTGGTTTAGCTATTTACCGTGACAATGACAGGTCATGCAGAGGAATGGGTTCAACTACCGCAACAGATACACAATTGAATCGTTTGTCCTAATGCAATAAACAAGAGCAGGAGCGAGAGCATGGGATTGTATCGGAATGATCAATGGGGGTGCTTGCCTTTTTCGTTGGTGGGGAGGTACTCTCCTTCACAGGGATACTCACGGGTATCCGATGGAGCAGAACCTACCGCAATACAACATAGTACAATCAATACAGGCAAGTGCAGCAATATGATGCATGGTCATGACATGGCAACATGTTGTTGATGAGCTAATGCACCTAGCAGTAGAGGTAAATGGAGTAAGGTTGAATATAGGGTCAAAAATGTTCTCCATGTGATATTCCATATATTGCATTATTGCAAAATGTTAACGTTCTCCTATTTAGGTTGCTCTGACATGCATGATAATAGCACCAATGGATTCTTTGGATTTTTCTGATGATTTTCCATATATAACTTATTTCAATCTGAGTTACAGATTAATTTCTATGAATTTTCTAAGTTTTATCAATTTTCTGGAATTAAATTAAATTAGAATAGCCTTTTTTGCATCAGCATGACATCAGCATTGCATCAGCAGGCCAATTCAATTTAAATTCAGTCAAACATGACATGTGGGGTCCACATGTCAGTGACTCATCTGTTAACCAAATAATTGAATTAAACTTAAGCTTAATTAGTGGGCTGGGCCCACTGGTCAGTGACTGATTAGTTAGTTAATTAACTTAATTAACGTCTATTTAAAACTAAACTAACTAGGGGCAGGGCCCACTTGTCAGTGGCCCAGGGGGTCATCCCCGTGGTCAAACCACCCGTGCTCGCCGGCGTTGAGCCGCCGGCAACCACAGAGACGGCGGAGGGGATCGGAAATCCTCGTACGGCATCTAAACGAACGGCGGAAAGCGCCAATCGAACGGCCTCGCTCACGCGCTTCGACCTGGACACATCCCAGTGGCTGGGACGGTCTAGAGCTTCGCCGACGCCGACCTTGGCGGACGCCGGCGTCGGGCGTTCGTCGGAAACGGCGATGCGGGGCACGGCAAGACTAGCTGCTAGCCTTGGGCGAACCTACGAACGCCTACGAGCTCGATGGTGGCCTCGGA
This sequence comes from Elymus sibiricus, assembly GCA_039707655.1. Lineage (NCBI taxonomy): Eukaryota > Viridiplantae > Streptophyta > Magnoliopsida > Poales > Poaceae > Elymus > Elymus sibiricus. The sequence continues at coordinate 412,990,025 of CM077675.1, read as the reverse complement.
AGGACCACCTAGTCACCGAAAGGTCGCCGGTGACGATCTTGCACGGCGGCGCTTTCGGGCCTCGATGCAATCGAGGGCTACGGCGTGCGATCGGCCAGGAAAAGAGGGGGAACGGATCCGTGGCCTCACCGTGGTTGCAGCGGCGTCGATAACGGGCTCGGGGACGGCCTAAATCAACGACGGCCTTCGGTTCTTTGCCGGCGGCCGAAGGTTGAAGACGACGGAGACCTCAGCGATGGGGGGCTCCTGGCGATGCACTGATCGGCGTGGAGGTCGAGGGCGATGAGGCGGAGCTCGGGGGCTGGTCAGAGGCGAGGGGGAGCGGCTGGAGGTGCGGTTTTACGGTGGCGAGCGGCGGCGAGCTACGACCATGGCGAAGCAGGGTTGCGGGAGAGGGGAGAGGGGCGAATGGAGGGGGAGAGGGCGATCCAAACGGCAGCGGCGACGTTATCCGCGTCGCCAGCGCGACGGGGGAGGCAGGCAGGCGGGGAGCTGCGTGGCAGCTCCACTGTGCGCGCGCGGTGGCCACACGCCCGGCCTCCTGGACGCCAGGAGGACGACGATGTCGCTCGGCCAGGTGGGCCGGCCTGGCTGGGCCTCAGGTAACTCTCTCTCTCTCTCTCTCTCTTTATTTCTTTTCTGTTTCTGTTTTCTAATTCTGGCATTTAGTTATTTTATTTGGGCAAAAAATCCTAGTTCCAAAAACTATTGAAACATTTTACAGAGCTTAGTTTGAATATTTCAAACCTCCACAAAAGATTTCAACATTTTTGAATGACTATAGTATTTATAGTGCTTTATTTCACAATTTCAGTAGCATTATAGATTATTTTTAAAACGCTAACACTGTTGCGAAAAATGAAATGTCACCTTAAATGTTGTTACCAACATTTATCAGTACTAGTGAACATTTTTAAGGGCATTTTGGATTCATTGAATCTTTCACAATAGTTGAATTGTTTAATAGGGTGAGGTGCTAGGGTTTTGTTAATCCCCATTTCATGTTGATGCAAAATTTAGACATGATGCACAACACATGCTAACACTAGGCATTGATAAACTAGGGATGTGACAATTGTTTTAGCACACGTTCTTTTTTTTAGATAGATTGTCACGTACAATTCTCTTGTGCACGTTCAGCTTGGATTGTCATGTACATTTTTTCCAGATGAATATTTTTCCCCAGATAGATGGGCACGTAATGTCTTTTAGATGTAGCCCTTTTTCCGGAGGGAGAGGGGGGGGGGGTTGTTCAGTATGGATTGTCTTGGACATTTATTTATTTATTAGATGGATCTCGTGGGTTGGTTTGCACACGTAGATTGTCACGTAAAGTTTATTTTGTTTACATGGATCTCTTTTTTTTGGGGGGGGGGTGGTTTATTCACGTTCAGTTTGGATTGTCACATACTTTATTTTTTAAAATCTTGTTACAAAGATCTGGCGGTTACAATACGTTGTCCACAAGATGAAGGGTCATTATTTTCTGATTAACGTGGGATTTTCTTGCGAATATCTCTAATTCTCCTTCGTATTTTCAATCTTGTTACAAAGATCTGGTGGTTACAATACGTTGTCCACAAGATGAAGGGTCATTATTTTCTGATTAACGTGGGATTTTCTTGCGAATATCTCTAATTCTCCTTCGTATTTTCCTTTTAGTAGATAATAGAAGATTTGATTAACTAAACTCATTATCTTGAACAATAGTCTAAGTTGTCTTTGCAAATTTATGTTGTAGATCAATGGCTCGCACAGTAGTTCCCCTGAATTTTAATGCGTTTTTAGAGAAAGCTAAGCTGAAATATGATGGAAGTAACTTTGTAGACCGGGCCCGTAATCTGAGGATTATCCTTACGGCTTCCCAAAAGGCTTATGTCCTTGATGCACCGCTCGGTGCGCCACCCGCTCCTAAGTCATCTGCAGACGTTATGAACGCCTGGCAGACGTGTACGGATTACTACTCATTAGTTCAGTGTGCTATGTTGTATGACTTAGAACCGGGACTTCAAAGGCGTTTTGAACGTCATGGAGCATATGAGAAGTTCCAGGAGTTGAAGTTCATTTTTGAAAAAAATGCCCGGATCGAGAGGTATGAGACCTTCGATGAATTCTATGCCTGAAAGATGGAGGAGAACGGGTCTATCAGTGAGCACGTACTTAGAATGTCTGGGTACTCAAACCGTCTGGCTGAGTTGGGTATGCCACTCCTACCGGAGGCGATCACCGACAGAGTTCTTCAATCACCTCCACCTAGCTACAAAGGCTTCATGTTGAACTATAACATGCAAGCGATGAACAAGTCAGTCGCTGAGCTATTTGCGATGCTGAAGGTCGCTGAGTCTGAAATCTAGAAGGAGCATCAAGTGTTGATGGTCAATAAAACCACTAGTTTCAAGAAAAATGGCAAGGGCAAGAAGGGTAACTCCAAGAAGAGTGGCAAAGCAGTTGCCCCTCCCGTGAAGAAACCCAAGGCTGGACCCAAGCCAGAAACTGATTGCTTTCATTGCAAGGGTACTGGCCACTGGAAGCGGAACTGCCCCAAGTATCTAGCCGACAAGAAGGCGGCCAACACCAAACAAGGTATAGATGATATACATGTTATTGATGTGTACCTTACCAACTCTCATTGTAGTGCTTGGGTATTTGATACCGGTTCGGTTGCTCACATTTGCAACTCAAAGCAGGAACTACGGAATAGACGGAGGCTGGCAAAGGACGAAGTGACGATGCGCGTGGAAAATGGTTCCAAGGTTGATGTGATCGCCGTCGGCACGCTCGCTCTTCGACTACCATCGGGATTAGTGATGAACCTGAATAATTGTTATTTAGTGCCTGCGTTAAGCATGCACATTATATCTGGATCTTGTTTATTGCGAGACGGTTACTCATTTAAGTCTGAGAATAAAGGTTGTTCTATTTATATGAGTAATATCTTTTATGGTCATGCACCCAATGTGAGGGGTTTATTCCTATTGAATCTCGATAGTGATGATACACATGTTCATAACATTGATGTCAAAAGATGTAGAGTCGATAATGATAGTACCACTTTCTTGTGGCACTGCCGCTTAGGTCATATTGGTGTAAAACGCATGATGAAGCTCCATGTTGATGGACTTTTGGAGTCACTTGATTTTGAATCACTTGACACATGTGAACCATGCCTCATGGGCAAGATGACTAAAACCCCGTTCTTTGGAAAAATGGAACGGGCAAGTGACTTATTGGAAATCATACATACTGATGTGTGCGGTCCGATGAGCATTGAGGCGCGCGATGGATATCGATATTTTCTCACCTTCACCGATGACTTAAGCAGATATGGGTATATTTACTTAATGAAGCATAAGTCTGAAACGTTTGAAAAGTTCAAGCAATTTCAGAGTGAAGTTGAGAATCATCGTAACAAGAAGATTAAATTCCTACGATCTGATCGAGGAGGAGAATATCTGAGTTATGAGTTTGGCAATCACTTAAGACAATGTGGAATTGCTTCACAATTGACACCGCCTGGAACACCACAGCGTAATGGTGTGTCCGAACGTCGTAATCGCACCTTATTGGATATGGTACGGTCTATGATGTCTCTTGACGATTTGCCACTATCGTTTTGGGGTTATGCATTAGAGACAGCTGCATTCACTACTGGAATCAGAGAATTTGCCATCTGCTTGATCTTTGCCGTCCGCTGGCAGATGGCAAAGAAACTCTTTGCCGTCAGCTGCCAAAAAACAGATAGCAAAGAACGCACTGATGGCAAAGATACTGTTTGCCATCAGTGCGTTCTTTGCCATCCGCTGGCAGACGACAAATATACGCCAGACAGACGGCAAAGAGACCAGGCGGGCCCCACTGCACCGTGGACGGCATGGTTGCCGTCAGCTGCATCTTTGCCATCTGCCGCAGGCTCTTTGCCATCTGCCTCCCCCTCTGCAACATGAAGTAAATTGTACTCCCTTATATTGTGGGACGGAGGGAGTATCTCGTTATTCACTTCATGACATCCATACTAATATTTTGTGTGTTTTTAAACATCTATGGATTGGACATATATGTATTCTTTTTTCAGAAACAGAAAATATAAACGCACACATGCACACGAATACCACCACACACCTAATGGTGAGCCTGCTAAATACCGAGTCATCGAGCCTCAAGATTAACAAAGTGAAAGAATATTCCATCTTAATGAGAAACATAGGATAACCAACCCAGAGTTTGCTTTATGGTGAACTGATGATCAATCACCCTCCCATCCATCCAATGGGTTGGTTCTCATGCATACGTATGTTCTATCAAGATATTAGGTGGACATTTGATTTATTTTTGTGATATACAACAAATCCATGCTAAATAGTCTGGCGCTAAAGGAGACTACTCAATTTTTTGCGAAAAAGGAGGAGTACCCATGGCCTCGGCATTAAATGATGCATACAACCATTTATTAAGGCGATCAAAGTATCAACATTCCAAGCAATTGCTCTGGTAAAAAAACATGACAAAATGTCATGACTGGCAAAAATATGACAAATTGTTTACAACATATCATATTATTGGACCGCCATCCAAATCAATTGTACATAGCCCGTGCTATCGTCTTCGAAAAAGGAACTACTCCTAATTTTCACTTTTTAATACGTCTGACTTTTGCATTGGTTTACTTAGTAGAAAACATGTTTTGCATTGGTATATGTGTGGTTGTACAGTGGAAGGATCAGTCACAAATGCACTTTTTGTATCAACACTAATATTATTGTGTTTCACTTCTCTTGCTAACGACTCCCATCTTGCATGGTTTTTGTGTGGTTGTACAGTGGAAACATTAGTCACAAATGCACTTTTTGTATCAACCCTAATATTATTGTGTTTCACTTCTCTTGCTAACGATTCCAGTCTTGCATGGGCCTACAGTTGGATCCTATATGATATCTTCTGAGGAGACGGTGTCATCAACCGATGTGGCTGCACCAAGGACTCCTTTATGCTCCTCCCTTGCCTCCTCCAGGAACTGCTCCATCAGCGATGGGAAAATCTCAAAGATGATGAACACCTCTTTGTGGAAGTATGCTTAGCAGAGCTCTGGACAACAACATGCTTTGTGGTAAGGATGTGCAACTTCCTTCAATTTCCATATTGGATGATGCCAAATGAGAGAATACAGCGGAGTTCTTTGTATGGATGGTACAACCTGAACTTATTTCATAGTCCATAAAATGGTCTTCTTTGTAGAATAAGTGATAGGCAATTGCAAGGATTGTCACTACAATTACAAGGAAATTAACTGTGGAGCAAATACATTTATGTACATTATCAAAGTGTTTCATCTATCATCCAGCAAGATATTTACCTATATTTTAATAAATATGTATTTTTCACTTGCGGAAACGTGTAAGATATATGAAACTTGAGCTTGACTACAAGCTCCACTATCAGTTTTTCCATATAGCGGTAGAGTTTAAGCATTAGAGAGAGCTTCATTTTACATAACTGTACATTATTTCAATAATAAGTTGATGTGCAGTTATTATTTACTAAGTTTGCCTGGTTCCTCTCTGTTTCAGGTTGAGAAGGAAATTCTGTTAGTAATTTCTTGAAGTAAAAAAATGTCAGTAATATGATTCCCAAGAGCCTGTAGAAAATTGACAGAAGTACAAAACAGATAATTGTGGTTCTTTTATTCCTTCTTTGTGCATAAACTTTATTATCATGACTTAGTCTCGTTTGTCAAGTTATGCAACATTTGAAGTCATTCGAAGCATTTAGGATAATTATCATATGTCCTTAGTTTTTTTGTGAATGTATTCTCATTCACTTATCTCTCATTATTCTAGCCTTTTCCCTTGATAGCATGCTACATATTTCGGCAACATGCCCAACAGTTATAGTGAACCCGAAATAATCTATAATATACAAGTACTTTGACTGTTAGACTCTAATTTTTTTTGTCTCCTTCATTTTTTTTTCATCAACCGTTTTAGTGAAAGTTAATTGCTCTAGCACCTTTTGACACCATGACTGACTGAAGATAGATGTTACTTTATATTGCCTAATGCTTAATGTTCTTATTTTCCATCTGCTAATGTGATAAAATCGCATCAACTCAACTTCCTTTTTATGATGTAGATTGGTAGGAACCACTGGAAAAATGTAGAGGTGCATGGAACGAACATGATTTTTCCTCCTGTTTTTTATATTCAAGATGATGGTCACGTCTGTGTGGAAGTATGCTGAGCAGAGCTCTGCACCACAACATGCCTTGTGGTAAGGGTATGCAATTTCTTTCGATTTCAATATTGGATTATGCTAAGTTAGGTAACACGAAGGAGTTATACCTTTGGAGTTATATCTATGGATAGTATAACAACCTGAACTTAAATCATAGTCCATAAAATGGTCTTATTTTTAGAGTAAATGCTAGGGAATTGAGAGGATTATCACTTCCAAGGCAATTAATCAAAACTCCTAATTCTTTGTGGAGTAAGTACTAGGGGATTGCAAGGATTATCACTACATCAACAGCAGGATTTTAGTACAATATTGATGGGTAGGTAGGGATTGATATATAGTTACTACAATGCTTTTGTCCATCTCTCTCTCACTCCCCCCCTCTCCATCTGTCTGTAAACACGGCACTGTCAATATTTAAGCAAGATGTTTATCCATGGTTTCTAGCCAGACTTGCATTTGTTAACAAGTATACTTTTTCTAATAATAGTGCATTGAAATGTCACTTATTTGCAAACATGACACACTTCCAGTTGCTATGATGCTTAGTTTCCAGTTGGCTTTTATATTTCGACAAGTTATTGGCTGAAATACTTGTTTGCTATACTTAGATTGTACTCCCTCTGTATATCTACCAAGGTAGTTCATTCATTGTTTTACTGTAATCTTTACTATTTACAGTACTAGAAAACTAGAGTTGAAAGTATTAACTGACCATTTCTCAATTCAACAATTTGAGCATTTCATCCTGTTCTCGGCAAAGAGTCAAGTATTTTATATTATCAGGAAACGAACCCAGTAGGTGGTTCCACCTTGCTGTCCTCCCAGCTCTAGATGCCGCATCAAAGAAAATGCATAAGTCAAGTCGGCCAATAGATGTAATCATAACCACCCTGGTCCCCCTCCAACTGGTGTCTCTGTATCCCTATCTGCATTATGTCTAAATTCATATGAATAAACACGCACTTCTTGATTGTTTCCCACATTGCCACAAAGACAAACAATATCATGTGTAAAATATTTTTTTAACGTTCAATGAAACATTTCCCAGGCAAACAAGTGAGGCGCGGCGTGCCGCCGCACACTACCTGCTAGTATAATCTATTTACGCATACTGACAGCACACATCACACGTACCAATATATGTATGTACGTGTACACAAGTAAGCATCGATCAGTATCGAGTAATCGGCCACCATTAGTTTTAGCCTCTTCCAGACATCATATAATTATATGACACAGGTTCTACAAATTATATGGTCAAACACACAATCATATCCAATTAGTAAATATAAGATCTCCTGTCTGCACATGACACTGGTGTCTTTGGTCAGTATACTAGCTGCCCAAATATAAGAAAGGCCGCGGAACATGCTGGTGTCTTCTTCTTCTAGTCTTCTTCTTCTTCTTCTACTTCTTCTTCTTCTTTTAGTCTTCTTCTTCTTCTTCTTCTTCTTCTTCTAACTTGCTTAATTACTCCCATTTTTGCAGATTTGATTCACTTCATGGAACCTGGGATTGATGGACTGGTAGTGTTCATATTTTTTCATTTGTATTGACGAACAATGTGAAACTTATGTATGTATATATGGATGAACTATGCGAAACTATGTATTGTGCTAGCCTATGTGTTCTCTAGCTTGTTAAATATTTTCACGATGATGTTGGAAATATATGTGCTGTGAAATATATGTGCTGAAGATGTCTAAAACTATATATATATATATATATATATGTGCTGTGAAAATACAGGGAAATAAAAGAAACAAACAAAAAGGGGGCAATACAGTCTCTTTGCCATCCCCCAGCTGATGGCAAAGGTGCCACGTGGCAGTAGCCTGTGCAACCTGGGAGCACCAGGTTTGACCCATTTGGTCACTTTGCCATGTGCTGGCAGATGGCAAAGGGCTTGGGGCCAGGCAGATGGCAAAGGGCTGGGGGCCAGGCAGATGGCAAAGGGCTTGGGGCCAGACAGATGGCAAAGGGCTTGGGATGTCAAAGTATGCCGTTAGCCACCTAACGGAGCTAACAGCCATACGTTGCCGTCAGCGTCCTTTGCCGTCAGCCAGCTGATGGCAAAGATTCTTTGCCATCCGCTGTGTCTTGGCAGATGGCAAACAACTGCATTGCCGAAACTTTTGCCGTCTGCCGGCTGATGGCAAAGACCTTTGCCATCGGTGGACTGGTCCTTTGCCGTCTGCCATGGCAGATGGCAAAGAACCTGATTCCTATAGTGATTCACTTTAAATAGGGCACCATCTAAATCCGTTGAGACAACGCCGTATGAACTGTGGTTTGGCAAGAAACCAAAGTTGTCGTTTCTTAAAGTTTGGGGATGCGATGCTTATGTCAAAAAGCTTCAGCCTGAAAAGCTGGAACCCAAAGCGGAGAAATGTGTCTTCATGGGATACCCAAAAGAGATGGTTGGGTATACCTTCTATCTCAGATCCGAAGGCAAAGTGTTTATCGCTAAGAACGGGTCATTTATCGAGAAAGAGTTTCTCTTGAAAGAATTTAGCGGGAGGAAGATAGAACTTGATGAGGTTGTTGAACCTTTACTTCTACCAGAGAGTAGCATAGCGCAGGAAGATGTTTATGTGGAACATACCTTAGTTGAAGAGGAAGCTAATGATGATGATCATGAAGCTTCGGATCAAGTTACTATCGAACCTCGTAGGTCGACAAGGACACGTACTGCTCCTGAGTGGTACGGTAACCCTGTCTTAGAGGTCATGTTGTTGGACAACGATGAACCTACGAGCTATGGAGAAGCGATGGTGGGCCCGGATTTCGATAGATGGTTAGAGGCCATGAAATCCGAGATAGGATCCATGTATGAAAACAAAGTATGGACTTTGTAAGTATTACCTGAAGGGGGAAAGGCCATTCAGAACAAATGGATCTTTAAGAAGAAGACGGACGCGGAAGGTAATGTCACCGTCTATAAATCTCGACTTGTGGCAAAGGGTTTTTCACAAGTTCAAGGAATTGACTACGATGAGACTTTCTCTCCCGTAGTGATGCTTAAGTCCGTCAGAATCATGTTAGCAATAGCTGCATTTTTCAATTATGAAATTTGGCAGATGGATGTCAAAACGGCGTTCCTCAATGGTTTCCTTGAGGAAGAGTTGTATATGATACAACCGAAAGGTTTTGTCGATCCAGAGAATGCTGACAAAGTTTGCAAGCTCCAGCGAGCCATTTATGGACTGGTGCAGGCATCTCGGAGTTGGAATAAGCGCTTTGATGAGGTGATCAAAGCGTTTGGGTTTATACAAGTTTATGGAGAAGCTTGTATTTAAAGGAAAGTGAGTGGGAGCTCTATAGTGTTTCTAATATTGTATGTGGATGACATATTTCTGATTGGAAACAATATAGAATTTTTGGAAAGCGTGAAAGTTTATTTGAACAAGAGTTTTTCAATGAAGGACCTAGGAGAAGCTACTTTCATATTAGGCATCAAGATCTATAGAGATAGATCAACACACTTAATAGGACTTTCACAGAGCACATACCTTGATAAAGTTTTGAAGAAGTTCAAAATGGATCAGTCCAAGAAAGGGTTCTTGCTTGTGTTACAAGGTGTGAAGTTGAGTAAGACTCAATGCCCAGTGAGTGCAGAGGATAGAGAAAAGATGAGTGTCATCCCCTATGCTTCTGCCACAGGCTCTATCATTTATGCAATGTTGTGCACTAGACCAGACGTCAGCCTTGCCATAAGTATGGCCGGAAGGTTTCAAAGTAATCCTGGTATGGATCACTAGACGGCGGTCAAGAATATCCTAAAGTACCTGAAAAGGACTAAGGAAATGTTTCTCGTTCATGGAGGCGATCAAGAGCTCATCATAAAGGGTTACGTCGATGCAAGCTTTGACACTAATCCGGATGACTCTAAGTCTCAAACCGGATACGTATACATTCTTAATGGGGGAGCGGTAAGCTGGTGCAGTTCCAAGCAAAGCGTGGTAGCTGATTCTCCATGCGAAGGAGAATACATAGCTGCCTCGGAGGCGGCAAAGGAAGGTGTCTGGATGAAGCACTTCATGACAGATCTCGGAGTTGTGCCCAGTGCATTGGATCCAATGACTCTATTCTGTGACAACACTGGTGCCATTGCTCTAGCCAAGGAACCAAGGTTTCACAAAGGGACCAGACACATAAAGCGACGCTTCAACTCCATCCGCTTTTTGATCGAAGAGGGTGACATAAATATTTGCAAAGTACACACGGACCTAAATGTTGCAGATCCGTTGACTAAGCCTCTTCTACGAGGGAAACATGATCAACACCAGAACTGTATGGGTGTTAGATTAATTACAATGTAAATCACATAGTGATGTGAGCTAGATTATTGACTCTAGTGCAAGTGGGAGACTGTTGGAAATATGCCCTAGAGGCAATGATAAAATGGTTATTATTATATTTCCTTGTTCATGATAAATGTTTATTATCCATGCTATAATTGTATTGATTGGAAACTCAAATACATGTGTGGGTACATAGACAACAATGTGTCCCTAGTAAGCCTCTAGTGGACTAGCTCGTTGATCAAAGATGGCTATGGTTTCCTAGCCATGGGCAAGAGTTGTCATTTGATAACAGGATCACATCAATAGGACAATGATGTGATGGACAAGACCCAAACTATGAACGTAGCATATGATCGTGTCAGTTTATTGCTATCGTTTTCTGCATGTCAAGTATCTGTTCCTATGACCATGAGATCATGTAACTCATTGACACCGTAGGAGTGCCATGTGTGTATCAAATGTCACAACGTAACTGGGTGACTATAAAGATGCTCTACAGGTATCTCCGAGGGTGTCTGTTGAGTTGACATGGATCAAGATTCGGATTTGTTACTCCGTGTGATGGAGAGGTATCTCAGGGCCCACTCGGTAATACAACATCACAATGAGCCTTGCAAGCAAAGTGACTAAAGAGTTAGCCACGGGATCTTCTATTACGGAACGAGTAAAGAGACTTGCCGGTAACGAGATTGAACTAGGTATGGAGATACCGACGATCGAATCTCGGGCAAGTAACATACCTATAAACAAAGGGAATAGTGTACGGGATTAACTGAATCCTTGACATAGAGGTTCAACCGATAAAGATCTTCGTAGAATATGTAGGAACCAATATGGGCATCCAGGTCCCGCTATTGGTTATTGACCGTAGAGGTGTCTCGGTCATGTCTACATAGTTCTCGAACCCGCAGGGTCTGCACACTTAACGTTCGGTGACGTTTCGGTATTATTGAGTTGTGTATGTTGGTGACCGAAGGTTGTTCGGAGTCCCGTATGAGATCCCGGACATCACGAGGAGCTCCGGAATGGTCCGGAGGTAATGTTTAATGACGGGTTATTACCCCTGGGTAGGCCAAGACTAGGGAGTTCCAACCCCTTTCAAAAAAATAATACGGCCGGCTGGCGTGCTGCCGGCTGGGCCACGGTCGGCTGGACCAGGGCCGGCTGGCGAACTACCGGCAGGCCTACTGCTGGCTGGCCCACGGCTGGCTGGCCAGGAGCCGGCCACCCAACCCCTGGCTAGCCTGCAGCTGGCTGCACTAAGGCCGGCCCTTCCGCTGACCTTTGGACGGGCAGGCACCCGTCCCCTCCCACTGCAGCCAAGTACACCGACAGGGCGCGACCCCCACGACGGACTACGGCGTGGCTACAGCAACCGGTGATGTGCGGGCACGCGTGGCTACAGTCCGGGTGGTCGTACCGTTGACCAGGACCGATCGAGACCCGACAGGGCAACAGTGCCACCACGCCGCCGTCTACTCCATTACCTGCCCCGGCGTGGCTACAGCGCAGCCGACCGTACCGCTGACTTCGGCCGGCAGGCACTAGACGACGCCGTATGGGGCGGTCCGTGCCGCGGCAGGTAGGCGCGGGCCAATAGAAGAGCCGGTTGGCAGGCCCCAGTTGGCGATGGGACCGTGCAGCCGGCGGGCCCTACGGGCGACGAGACGGCGCAACAGGTGGCCCCCCTGGCCGGCTGGAGAGGCTACTAGCCAGGTCCCCCTTTAGTACCTTAGGAATATTGTAAGGCGGGGGGTTGGGCTATAAAACCCCCCGAGGCCCCCATGCACCGGGCAAGCAAGCACTAAGGGATTTCTCCCATCTCACACTCTCGCATAGCAAGGGAAGAGGAGCCGGCTGCTCCTTCTTCCTCCTCTAGACATCAGGTCAAGGAGCGCCATTGTAACATCACCCACCATCTAATTAGACCGGCAGGACTAGGGGTGTTACCTCCCACGGAGGGCCCGGAACCTGGGTACATCATGTGTCTCTCACCGCTTGTGCCTAATCCCGTTCCCGAAGCCTGTCGGCGTCCTTTGGCCCCAACCACTCTCGATAAGCCACCCCATGGCATCCGTCGTGAGAAAACGACGATAGTTGGCTCCCACCGTGGGGCCGTCCGCGGCGCCGGCCGGAGTCACGCCCCGGGCGGGACCCTTCACCACCTCCCCCGGCCGCCGCGCGTCCGGGCGGAACTGCACGCTCATGGGGCTTGCTCCTACGGGGCGGAACCCCACCCCTGCTGGCCCTACGGGCGACGCTGCCGGCCTCTCCGTCGAGTGGCTCGGCAGCGAACCTCTGATCGACATCGCCGTCCTCACCGAGCGTGTCGGCAGGCTGAGCCTCGCCGACGAGCCGGCTGCCAACGAGTACCCTATCCAGGTGCTCGACTGCCTCGACCCGCCCTCATCTGTGGGCGCACTCGCCCCGGGCAAGGCCGGCAATTCCCGCATCCGCGCGGGGGTCATGGCCACCGGCTCCTCCACGACCTCCGGCCGCGTCAGGGCGGAGGCGGCCGCCGCGGCCGCCCACGCCGGCACCTCCGACCCCCTTGGCTCCGTGCTTCAGGGCCTCAGCACCCCCGTTGCACCTACAATGAACACAGCCACGGCTACGGCCGAGCTGGAGGCCGCTCGCCGGCTGCTGTTCAACGAGGCAACCACACTTGCCACCACCAAGCGCCGGATGGAGTCCGCGCAGCGCGAGTATAACTCCGCCTACGGCCTCACCCCCGCCGGCAACGAGCCCAGCCGGCGCGGTGACGTCCGCAACCGCGGCTGTGTGGTCGCGGAAATCCTCGATGCCAGGCTCCCCACCTACGACACGCCGGCTGCCAACCTGAGGGCCGCCCAGGTGGCCTATGCCGACCTCACCGACCTGGTGGGCGAGGAACGAGAGCAGCAGGACCGGCACATCCAAGACCTCATCGCCACCGCCAACGCCCAGCAGGCCCGGCTCGATGACGCCTATGCCGGGTCCGAAATTCCTGTCCCCGAGGGGGACGCCCCGCCAACCGCTGGCCAGCGCCGGCCGGCCCAGCAGGCCTCTTCCCCCCGCGGCTCCGGCCGGCGGGGCGCCGGGTCCCATAACGGACGCTCCCGGCAGAGAGACGACCTACCGGCCGTCAATAGCCGGCGCAACGACGCCCCGGCTGGCGGCAGCCGGCGCAGCCAGGACCATACTCCGCCCCCGTGGAGGGAGCGCGCACGCTCGCCCGCCCCGGCCGTCCGTCCCGAGCTCGCCGCTCGGCTCGGTCCGCGCGTCCCGCGGAGCGAGAACGACGCCCGGACTCGCATCGACAGGCTGGCACAGTCCGCCCTTCTGGAGGAGGAGGGCCCAATCGGTCCGGCATGCTTCGGCCCGCGGATCCGCAATGAGCCGTTCCCAACCGGCTTCACACTCCCCCGCGACACCCCGAAGTACAACGGCACAGCCAAGCCGGAAGACTGGCTGGTCGACTACACCACCGCGGTAGGCATAGCCAGGGGAAACAAGCGCGTCGCCGTGCGTTACGCCCTCCTCATGTTGATCGGCTCGGCTCGGACCTGGCTTAATAGCCCGTCGGCCGGCAGCATCAACACCTGGACGGACTTTGAGGAGGCGTTCGTCAGCAACTTCACCGGTACCTACAAATGGCCCGGCCGGCCCCGCGAGCTGGCCATGTGCGTCCAGGGGCCGGACGAGCCCCTCTGTGACTACCTCACGCGCTGGACCGAGCTCCGCAACTCCTGCGAGGGGGTACACAAGGTGCAAGCCATCCAATACTTCATCAAAGGCTGCCGCGACGGCACCCACCTCAAGCACAAGCTCTTGTGCTCCGAGCCGGCTACCCTGGCAGATTTGATGGCCAAGGCGGACAAGTACGCCACGACCGACTCCGCGATGCGGATTAACGCCGCCACGCCAGCCAAGCCGGCCCCGCCGCCTGCCGCGCCACGGGCGGCCACCGACAACCGGTAGCAGCAGAACAGCAAGAGCAAGTCCGACCCGCCGGATCCCCGCTACGGGAGCCGACAGGTCGCCACCATCGAAGAGGAGCAACCGGCTGCCCAGGCTCCCAGCCAGCGTCAGCGCGCCACCAAGGCCGCCTGGCAGCCCAAGCTTACCTTCGAGAAAATGCTCGACCTACCCTGCAAGCACCACTCCGGGGCCAAGCCGGCCACGCACACGCTCCGGCAGTGCAGCTTTTTCCAGCGGCTGGCCCGAGGCGAGGGCCTCCCGGTTCCTCCACCTCTGGTTCCCCGTGCGCCGGCTCCGACTCAGGCCCAACCCCCTGCGCCGGCTCCGGCTGCTAATAACGGCCGCCTCCATGACTAGTTCCCTGACCAGGACGGGGCTTACGTCGTCTTCACCAGCGAGGGAACCGTCAAGCACAGCGTGCGCGAGCGCCGGCACGAGGTGAACGCCATAGTTCCCTCGGTCCCCCAGTTCATGCACTGGTCTGAGAAGCCGGTTACCTGGAGCAGGGCGGACCACCCGGCCATAATGCCCAACCCTGGTAGCTACGCCCTCGTCCTCGATACCTCCATTGTCTTCGAGAGGCGCACCTATCGTTTCTCGTAGGTACTGATCGACGGGGGCAGCAGCATCAACATCCTCTACCGCGACACGATGCTCAAACTGGGGCTCCGGGAGAAAGACCTGCGAGCGAACCGGACGGTTTTCCACGGCATCATGCCAGGAAAATCCTGCACCCCCATCGGCAAGATTGAGCTCGATGTTCTCTTCGGCGGCAAGAGCCACTTCCGCCGCGAACCGGTATGGTTCAAGGTGGTGGACCTCGACAGTCCCTACCACGCGCTGCTCGACCCGGCCAACCCCAAGCAGTGCGTCACCATCGGCGCCCACCTCGACAGCAAATAGGAAGGCGAGCTCGTCGACTTCCTCCGTGAGAATCGGGACATCTTTGCATGGTCTTCAAAAGACATGCCGGGTGTTCCGAGGAAGTTCGCCGAGCAGAAACTTCATGTACGGCCGGATGCCAAGCCGGTCAAGCAACCCCTGCGCCGCTTCTCCGAGGAGAAGTGGCGTACTATAGGAGAATAGATTGCCCGGCTACTCGCAGCCGGCTTCATCATGGAAGTGTTCCACCTGGACTGGCTGGCCAACCCAGTCCTGGTGCTGAAGAAAAACAAAACCTGGCGCATGTGTATGGACTACACCAGCCTGAACAAGGCCTGTCCCAAGGACCCTTTCGCCCTGCCACGGATCGATCAAGTCATCGACTCCATGGCCGGCTGCGATCTGCTGTCCTTCCTGGACGCCTATTCCGGCTACCACCATATCAATCTGGATCCAGCCGACCGGCTGAAGACCTCCTTAATCACCCCTTTTAGGGCCTACTGCTACATCACCATGTCCTTCGGCCTGAAGAGAACGGGCGCTACCTTCCAGCGCTGCATGCAGAAGTGTCTCCTGCCTCAGATCGGCAGGAACGTCCACGTCTAGGTGGACGACATCGTCGTCAAGACCAAGAAGCATTTCAGCCTCCTAGACTATCTCCGAGAGACCTTTGCCAACCTACGCGAGTACAAGATCAAGCTCAACCCGGAGAAGTGCGTCTTCGGCATGCCAGCCGGCCAGCAACTGGGTTTCTTCGTGTCCGCCCGCGGCATCGAGGCTAACCTGGAGAAGATCAGGGCCATCGAACGCATGCACAAGCCGGCCAAGCTCCACGACGTCCAGAAGTTTGCCGGCTGCCTTGTCTCGCTCAGCCGGTTCGTCAGCCGACTGGGGGAGAAGGCCCTGCCCCTCTACCAGCTCATGAGGAAGACGCCCAAGTTCGAGTGAACCGACCAGGCGAACGAGGCATTCCGTGACCTCAAGCGCGCGCTCTCTAGCGCTCCCGTCCTGGCGGCGCCGGCTGAGAAGGAGCCGATGCTCACGTACATCACGGCGACCACCTGTGTGATCAACATCGTGCTGGTGGTGGAGCGGCCGGAGGAGGGCAAGGCGCTGCCGGTCCAGCGCCCCGTCTACTACCTCAGCAAGGTCCTCTCCGCCTCCAAGCAGAACTACCCCCACTACCAGAAGATGTGCTACGGCATATACTTCGCCGCCAAGAAGGTCAAGCAGTATTTCTAGGAGCACACAATCACCATGGTGAGCACGGCGCCGCTCGGCGAGATCATGAGCGGCCGAGACGCCACCGGCCGGATCGCCAAATGGGCCATCGCCCTCGCCGACCACGAGATTCGGTACGAACCGCGCACCGCCATCAAGTCACAGACGATGGCTGACTTCTGATGTCTACTACACAACCTTCTTCTTGTAGACTCGTGTTGGGCCTCCAAGCGTAGAGTTTTGTAGGACAGTAGCAAATTTCCCTCAAGTGGATGACCTAAGGTTTATCAATCCGTGGGAGGCGTAGGATGAAGATGGTCTCTCTCCAAAAACCCTGCAACCAAATAAGAAAGTGTCTCTTGTGTCCCCAACACACCCAATACAATGGTAAATTATATAGGTGCACTAGTTCGGCGAAGAGATGGTGATACATGTGTAATATGGATGGTAGATATAGGTTTTTGTAATCTGAAAATATAAAACAGCAAGGTAGCAAGTAACAAAAGTGAGCACAAACGGTATTGCAATGCTTAGAAACAAGGCCTTGGGTTCATACTTTCACTAGTGCAAGTTCTCTCAACAATACTGACATAGTTGAATCTTATGTAAATCCCTCACGTGCGACAAAGAGTTCACTCCAAAGTCACAAATAGCGGAGAACAAATGAAGAAATTATTGTAGGGTATGAAGCCACCTCAAAGTTATTGTTGGCGTTCTGGGAACGGGGGTACCCAGACCTGCCTGCCTGCGGCCCAAGGCATGGCCCACTTCGTCAACCAACACAGCCGGGCGCGGCCCCACTCAGGACAAGGCCCTCGCGAGGGCCTTAGGCTCGCAAGGGGGGAATAGCATCGAGACCGGCAAGGGATGGGCCTCCTCAGGCCCCCTCCGGAGCAGCGGAGATCTCTACGCAAGGCCCGGCCTCAGGAGTCAAGGATGACGCAAGGAAGCACAGGCGAGCGCCAGCGCGCCAGACGACACAGTTTCCCCTTTGGTGCAAAGGGATCAAGGACGTACGCGGGTTCCCAAAGCACCCCCCAAAGGTTTCCATTCCGGTGCAACAAGACCGCAACCACCAGCTCCGCAGGACGGACGTCATCGCTAAGCCCGTCCCTGCGCCGTCGACAGCTACTTTGCAGGCGAAGACCGCCTTTTGGCAGGGCGAGCACGTACCCTTGTCCCCCTTCAAAATTGGCCGTTGTGGGATCCCTTCCCGCGAATGCGATAAGGGAAGAGGACCCGAGCCACCGCTATATATAGAGGGTAGGCTGCATCGTAGAAGGGGATCCCATCCATTCCACCACTCATCCATCGCCAAGCCACAGAGGGCCCCGAATGCCTCTGGGGAACCCTCATGAGGCCCTAAAACGCTGTACTTGTTCATCCACCCCACCTCCTCGAGAGGCAATCCACCAAAGCAGGAGTAGGGTATTATGCTTCGCAGCGTCCCGAACCTGGGTATACTTTCGTGTTCATATTCTTCCTTGTCATTGCGCGAGTTCGTTGCTGTGTTCATCGAGTAGCGAGCTAGGTTGGGCGAGGCTGCAGGGGATCTCCACACAGACCCCTGTGTTCGAATCTTAAGGGTTTTGCGGAGCCCGAAATCCGACATTTGGTGCGCCAGGTAGGGGGCGTGTCGAGGTCTTCTCCAAGCTTCGTTCTTCCCAAGCTTCGCTGCTCCGATGGCCGGTGCTCAACAAGCTTCACCGGGCTGCGGCGGGTCAGCTTCTGTCAACCCCGCCGCGGCGGTCGGAGGCCCATGCCCTGGCGGCATGGTACCGAGCGGTCAGTACCAGGCCGCCAGCATCACCTCCACCATTACCGCCTCCCGCGCCGCTCAAGCACACGGCGGGCGGGCAACGCCCCCGGCACCGGCGACGCGCCGCACCTACGTGGGGGATCTCGATGCGCGCGATGCGCTACTGCTGGCAAGCGAGATGCTCCGCCACCGACCAATGCACGGGTGCTTCGACGCGTGGGCCGATCACATCGCGGAGCTGGTCACCGCCGCCCAGAGCGCCATCCTCTCTAACTCATCTTCAAGGCTGCAGGAGCCAGGCGCCGGGGCCTCGCATGCCGCGCCTGCCCCCTAGCCTGCCGACGGAAGGACCCCTCCAGCGCCGGACGGGTCTGAGCGGGGCGTGCCACACGCTGTGCTTCTCCTCCTCAGAATCCCGGTGACCGGTTTCGGGGCGCAGCCCGGCCGCGACGACCAGACACACTGAGGGAACGATGGGGCGCCCCGCGCGCACACCGACACGCATCTCCGCGACCCGGCGGGCCCTCAGCAGCCCGGGTTGACCAGGCGGGAGCGCGCCATCTGGCGCAGCGAGCAGGCAGCGTAGGCGTCCGGACAAACAAGCAACGGCGGCGAAGGCGCATCGGGTCGCCAAGGGAGCAATCCACACCAGGAGACGCGCGGCCCACCCAATGGCGGTGGCAGAGGTAAGCAACTCCGCTCTAAGGCCTGGCGCAGGAGGGTCTGCGAGCGGTGCGCACGGGGTGGCTTCCCGCCGCCGCCAGGAGGGACCGCCCCCGGCGCACCGGCGGGCAGCTCAGGAGGCGGACCGAGCACCTACGTGGAGCCCTACGTACCATGCTACGTCGTACCGCCTGGTGGAGAGGTGGGTCAGGCGCCCGCCGCAGGCGCCAGCACCCCCCGAGAGTAAGGAGCACCCTGGGCGTCCTCCTCGAGCCGGGCCTGGGGGCTCCCGTCAACGGAGCACCGGGCCTTGGCGGCGCGAGCAGGAGGGCGCCCCCAAGCCGCGGGGCGCGGCACAAGCCGGCACCCCCGCGGGCAAGCGACGCCGGACCGAGCCCTCAGGCCTCAGGAGTAATGGCCTGGGGGGAGCAGCAAGACACAAGCAGCGCGGGCCACCCGCGGCAACTACATCGCCGATACGGCCTCGAGAGGTAGGGCCTCACGAGGCCCTCGGGACCTTGTCCGGAGGGCGCACGGATGCCTCACGAGGCATGCTTCATCGACAAAACACCCTTATGGCCACGCCGATGCATCATGCTCATGTTTGGGCCTCGGGAGCGCAATCCTGTGGTCGCGCGAGGAACGATGCAATCGGGTTAGGGTCATAAGGGCGCGCAACCGGGCAGAAATGCACGGGATGGTTCTTGACGGAGTTGGGAGCCACCAGGCCGTGCGCCTGGGGGCTTGCCCAGCTATCTACGGCCGTGACACTCTCACGTAATAATGAGCAGGCTGTATATGCCCGGAGCCCCCCGAGGACGCGGGGGGGGGGGGGGTTCCTCCCACGCAATGTGGCAGCCACAACCCAGAGCTGGCGGAGAAGTCAACACTGCCCATCAATGGCTATGCCCATGCAACGTGGATGCCCTACGCTCAGCGCTGGGGGAAGACGAAGACTAGCCTATGGGCCGGACGCGGCATTTGCTTGCTTCTTTTTGGTGTTCGAGCTTCTACTTTTTGGAATGAAGTATGAGGATTTCGAAACTCTATATTTAAAAAAAAAAGAAAAAGGGGCGGGAACTTTTCTCTCTGTTTTCTCTCGTTTTTCCAAATTTGGTTTCTTTCTTTCTTGATGTTGTTTCACAAGGGGCCAAACGCCCCGCTCCGCCTCAGGGGCACGCATCTTTTGGTTGTCTGCCCCCGCTCGGGGGCTCAGACCCCAGCATGGAATCTAGAGAATCCCCAGGGCTTCCCGAGGAAGCAGCCGGCAGGACGGAATGGGGGATCGCCCGAGCGTCAAGGGGGGGTCCTGAGCATCACGCCTCAGGAGCCTTACTGGTCATATAGCCACTCGTCTCACTAGACGTCGTCCTTGGTGATCCGGTCGGCGTCAAGGGTGACGGGGCCTGACCCCGTGGTTGCGTCATGGTTATCCGGTCGTACATTACGGTGGACGGGAAATGCGCGGGACTAGGACCTGACGCCGTAGGGCGGCTTGAGCGTCAGAAAGGGGGCTCCTGAGCGTCACGCCTCAGGAGCCTTACCGGTCATAGAGCCACTCGTCCCCCTTGACGTCGTCCTTGGTGATCCGGTCGGCGTCGAGGGTGTCGGGGCCGGACCCCGTGGTTGCATGCTGGTGGTTCAGCCGTATATTACGATGGTCTGGAAATGTGCGGGACTGGGTCCTGAAGGCGCAGAGTGCCTAAAGGGCTCCCAAACCGTCCCACGAACAAGGAGGGAGTGTCTTAGGAGGAGTCGCGAATGAGGCCGTCGCCACCCCACGAGGTATTACGGACCAAGCCACGGTAAGCAGCAAGGCCACCGACCAGGCGAACGGTGGCGCAAGCAGCACCTCGTGAGGAGGTACCTCGCGGGGGCTCTGCCGGCCGCTGTTGCCGGGCCACGGCGGAGCCAGCATCAAGCCCCGCGCAAGGAAGCTAAGCTACAACAACGGCAAGCGAGCAACCAGCGGTTCAAGGAAGGAAGACAAGAAAGCGAAGGTAACACGCAAAAGATTAACGCCCATCAGGGTAGAGTTCTTCTTCAAACATCACAGGAACCGGGGGGAGGAAACAGAGGACGCCTAGGAGGAGAAGCCGCCGTCGCCGCCCGCACCGCCGGCCGGCTGGGCATCGGAGTCGTCCTCCTTGCTGGAGGCAGGCACCTGGAAGAACCGCTCCACCATGGCCTCCACGTGCGGGCGCACCTTGTCCCGAAGGGGGCGTTGGAGCCCATCAGGCACCGGCTCCCCGACGCGCCGGAGGTCGAGCTGCAGGGCGAGACGGCGCAGGTTGGAGAAGATGAGCGTCAAGGCGAGGTCCAGAAGGTCGCGCGCATCGGACACACTGTCCGCGTCCACGCGGAAGACGCCGGTCTCCAGCGCCTCCACCACCTTTTGGAATAATTCAAGGTAGCCCCCGTCGCCGCGCACGTTCGGCAGCGCGGGGGCGTCCCCAACGAACCGGCTCACCACGCCGGCCGCGCGGCTGGCGATGCCGAGGAACTGCTTGGCGCGCTGGGATTCCAGCAGCCTGGCGTGCGCCGCCTCGTCCTGGGCGGCCTGCACGGCGTCGGCCGCCTCCTGGACCTGGGTCTGAAGAGACGCCAGCTCTACCCTGGCCTCCGCTTCGCCCTGGAGGGCGGCTTGGAAGGCGGCCTCGGCGGTCGTCAGCCGGGCCCGCAGTGTCTCCGCCTCCTCCTGAAGCTCGTCAAGCTTGCGCTTCTTGGCCGCTGGCGCCCTGGGAAAGAAGAGGATCATGCTCGGAACGACAAGCGAAGCAGCTAAGGAAAAGGGAAGCAACGGAATACTCACTCATCGACCAGGACCCAGCGCCGCCAAGCTTGCGTCGGCCCTGAGGGCCCCCACCGCTGCCTCCTGAGGAGGACGAGGGAGCCGGCAGCGCCGCGCGCTTCCCCGCGCCCACGCCGCTTCCACCGGACGCCATGAAGGACGAGAATATGGGAAGGAGAGAGGGTTTTTTCGGCGGAGCGAAGGAAACAAGAAGAAGCCTCAAGACTGCGATGCTCTTCCCTTGCCATGGGCGGGGCGGATTTATAGGCGTAACCGTAGCCGCCAAGCGTCGTGGGAAGGCCGGCGTCTTGCGCCTCTCAGGCGCAGCGGGGCAGTACAATTGATGCAGTACCATCCACGTCGCCTCTCCTGCCAACTGAGGGGTCACATCCGCGTGGCCCGAAGGGTAGAAACCCGAAGCAGCGGCAGCATTCAATGGGAAGCAATGATGGTCGGCGCTGCACGCGGGCGTCATGTCAATTTGACTGGGAGCGGTTCCGGACGCCCTCGGGGAGCGGGGGCGTCGCCGTCCGGGCATTCGACGCGTGTAAAGCCTGGTCCGCAGGCAATTGGGGCCCGCGGCGCTTCGGCCGTCCTCAAGGCTTTGCCCGGAAGCCAGCTCGAGCGTGCCTTGGGCCCGGGGGCTACTATCGGTGTTCTGGGAATGGGGGTACCCAGACCTGCCTGCCTGCGGCCCAGGGCATGGCCCACTTCGTCAACCGACATAGCCGGGCGCGGCCCCACTCAAGACAAGGCCCTCGTGAGGGCCCAAGCCTAGCGAGGAGGAGCAGCATCAACACCGGCAAGGGATGGGTCTCCTTAGGCCCCCTCCGGAGCGGCGGAGATCTCTACGCAAGGCCCGGCCTCAGGAGTCAAAGATGACGCAAGGAAGGACAGGTGGGCGCCAGCACGCCAGACGGCGCAGTTTCCCCTTTGGTGCAAAGGGAGCATAGACGTACGCAAGTTCCCAAAGCGCCCGCAAAGGTTTCCATTCCGGTGCAACAAGACCGCAACCACAAGCCCCGCAGGACGGACGTCATCGCTGAGCCCGTCCCTGCGCCGTCGACAACTACTTTGCAGGCGAAAACAGCCTTTGGGCAGGGCGAGCACGTACCCTTGTCCCCCTTAAAAATTGGCCATTGTGGGATCCCTTCCCGCCAATGTGATAAGGGAAGAGGACCCGAGCCACCGCTATATATAGAGGGTAGGCTGCATCGTAGAAGGGGATCCCATCCATTCCACCACTCATCCATCGCCAAGCCACAGAGGGCCCCGAACGCCTCTGGGGAACCCTCATGAGGCCCTGAAACACTGTACTTGTTCATCCACCCCACCTCCTCGAGAGGCAATTAATCCACCAAAGCAGGAGTAGGGTATTACGCTTCGCAGCGGCCCGAACCTGGGTAAACTGTCGTGTTCATCTTCTTCCTCGTCATCGTGCGAGTTCGTTGCTGTGTTCATCGAGTAGTGAGCTAGGTTGGGCGAGGCTGGAGGGGATCTCCGCACATGCCCCTGTGTTCGAATCTTAAGGGTTTTGCGGAGCCCGAAATCCGACATTTGGCATGCTAGGTAGGGGGCGTGTCGGAGTCTTCCTCAAGCTAAGATCCTCTCCCACCTCGCCGTTCCGATGTCTGACGCTCGCCGAGCCGGCGCTGAGCACCGAGCCACCCGTGTCGCTCAGACGACGCCTGTGGTCCGCGCTGGTGCACGCAGGTCACCTTCGCCTGCGGCGAACGCCGCCACGGGCCCCGACGCCCATGAGCAGCAAGACTCCTCCCAGCCGGTCACCACGCAACGCGACGGCCACACCGCCACTCCGTCGGTCGTCCCAGCCTCCGGGTCGTCCTCCCATGTTCGGCCCGGGCCGGTGCGCGGCCAGGGCGCGCTCGCCATGGCTAACGAGCTGCTTCGCTACAGCCCTGCCCCCGACCGCTACGACGACTGGCTTCGGCGCATCCCGGAGCTCGTCAGCGCTGCCGGCGACGCTTCGGCACTCTCCTACTCGCTTCGCCCCCAACTGTCCCTGGCGAACGACGTGGCACAAGACGCGCCACCTCCACCTCCGCAACGCGACGTTGACCCCGAGCCCAGGCGGGAAGCGCGCCCCCGTGACCGGCCTCGCGAACCGCGGGCGAGGCCGGGAGATGAAGTAAGCTGTCAGGTGGTTCCCCGGCCGCGCGTCGACGCGCGCGCATTCCCCGCGCTGCCGACCCAACGCCGCGATCGGGCACTACTCGAGGTGGCCCCGCAGGAGCGTCAAGACCAGGTCCCTCCCGCGCACGCAGCACCCGTCGACCCGGTGGGGTGCGTCGCCATCACCCCGGAGCTCTACCCAACCGCGTGGGCCTGCAAGTTCAAGCCTGATTTGCCCCCGCGCTACGATGGCACCCTAGATCCAGCCGAGTTCCTACAACTCTACTCCCTGAGCATCCGGGCGGCAGGAGGAGACGACAAGGTCATGGCGTGCTGGTTCCCCATGGCGCTCAAGGGCGGCGCGCTCTCCTGGCTCTTCAACCTCCCGAAGGCGTGTATCACCTCCTGGGATGGCCTGCGGAAACGCTTCATCGCCAACTTCCAAGGCACCCGCGACCGCGCGCCCACCGTGAACGACCTGCGGTGTATCAAGCAGCAGGACGGGGAGACCCTGCACAAGTTCATGCAACGTTTCACGACCACGCGCCTCAAGATCCAGAGGGCTTCAGACGAGGCCATCATCTCAGCATTCACCGATGGAGTCACTGACCTCAAGATGAAGGAGGAGCTCGCCATGAATGACGAACTGTGCTCTGCCCTGGAGATGTTCAATCTGGCGAACAAGTGCGCCAAGGCCGAGGAGGGCCGCCTGTCGCTCCGCGGGACTCCGGCGGCGGAGCCAGAAGAGAAGAAGGCCAAGGCCAAGGAGGCGAAGCGCAAGGCCCCAGCAGTGCTTGCGGCCGAACCAGAGGCGAAGCGCACCCGGGGTGAAGAACACCCCCCAAGAGGAAGACCGACCTGCGTCTTCCATGGCACCAACAACAACGACGCCACCGACTGCCAGGAACTCAGGCTGATCCGCGCCGAGCACTTCGGCAGGCGCCCCGGACGAGCTGACCAAGGCTTCGGGCGCGCCGGCGGCCGCGGTGGAGGCCGCTGGGACAACCGGGAACCGCATCAAGGTTGGCGCGATCAGCCTCAGGAGGACCGCTAGCACGATCAAACTCGAGACGACCGCTAGCGCAACCCGCCTCGTGAGGACCGCTGGCGCGACGACCCTCCGGAGGGGTCACGACGCGGTCAGCCTCGCGAGGCCCGCCCTCGTGTGGCTGGTTTACCTCCGCAGCCTCCGCCACCCAGAAGGAAAGAGGAAGACAGGCAGGACGATGGGGCTGGGGGCTTCCAGGAAGTCAGGGCGGTGGCCTGTATCCTGGGCGGCGCCCAGACTCCGGCTTCAAACCGTGCCTTCAAGCAATTCACACGGGAGGTGAATGCGGCTCTTCCGAAGCCCGAAGCAATGCGCCCCCACAATTGGTCCCAGACCGCCATCACCTTCGACTCGAGGGATCAGCTCAGGTGCTCGGCCATGGCCGGCAAGCTCCCCATGCTGTGCACTCCAACCATTGGCAACGTCCTCGTCACCAAGACCCTCATCGACAGTGGAGCGGGGCTCAATGTCCTCTCCATTGAGACCTTCGAGACACTCCAGGTACCCTACGAACAACTCATGCCGACCAAGCCCTTCTCGGGGGTCACAGACGGATCCACCATACCCATCGGGCAGGTGCGTTTGCCTGTCACCTTCGGCGGGCGCAAGAACAACCACACCGAGATCATCGTCTTCGACGTCGCGCACATCCACCTTCCGTACAACGCGATCCTCGGGTACCCGGCTCTCGCCAAGTTCATGGCGGTGACCCACCACGGCTACAACGTCCTCAAGATGCCAGGAAGTGGCGGCGTCATCACCATTGCTTGCAATGAGAAGGATGCTGTCTGTACCCTTGAGCGTGCTTACCGCGTTGCGGCGGCCGAGCGCTCGGACGACGAGGAAGACGCACTGCCTCGTGAGGACCCAGGTAAGAAGAAGAAGCAGCTCCTTCCCACAGGGCGTCCTGGGCCCTCAGTCTCTGTGCTCAGGGATGGGGCCCCACCTCCAATCGCATAGGAAAGCGCGCTCGGCGCCCCTCTTGGGCCGGGCCCGGGGGCTCCCACCCAGAGAGCTTTGGGCTTGTCCAGTGAGACAAGAGAGGCGCTCGAGCACAACCTGAAGGCGTGGTCTGACGCGCGTCGGCCCGAGCCGGGAGCACGGCGCGAGGCGCCGAGCTCGCAAGAGTCCGTCATCAGAGCGATCGAGGAGCTTCGAGAAGCATAGGCCGTGCAAGGCGGGGACTGCCCGGCGCTACCAATCGCAGCCGCCGTCATCGGCACGGTCGACCAGCCGCCCGTCTACGTCAACGCGCTCGCGATCAACAGCGCCGCGGCCCAGGGCCCCCTTCTGGCCAGCGCGTGCCAATCATGGATGGGTCTACCCGAACGCCTACGTCCGCATGCCCTTCGGACTGGCGAACGCAGGCATCACGTTCCAACGCCTTTACCGAGCCATGCTCGTGCCTTGCCTGGCGAGGCGCGGCGAGGAGCTAGAGGAGATGCTCGGACCAAGCGAAGGTTTCGAGCCTCGGGAGACGACGGACCCGTGAAGGTCGCGCTCATGGAGGCGGGAGATCAGGCTATTACAGTAGCTTCGGCTCGTCAGCGGCATGGCCGCCAGGTGACTTTTTGTTGGCTATTGCCAGGTAATTTTTTGGTTTACTCTGTTCGAGGGCGCCCACTGGGCCGCATTATCCTCAGGTGATTAGGGCACACACCCCTGTAGTCGCCTCGTTTATGCATATCTCAATAGTTTCCCATGCATTTAGTCTGTTTCCTAACGTTCTATCTTGCCTGCATGGTCCTTGCCGGCGTGAATGCCGCCTCTCCACCCTCTCGGAGTTGGTGTTTCGCAAGGGGCTGTGTGCCATGGCCCTTCTCAGAGCACCACAGAACCGGGATGCAAGGCCCTGTCGCCTCAGGGACTTGCATCTTTGGGCGGTCGACCCCCCGCTCGAGGGCTCCGGCCGCGGCATGTCGCCTCAGCATGGAGTCTCGGGAGGCCCCATGGCCTCCTGAGGCAGCAGCCGAGAGGGTGGAATGGGGGTCGCTCAAGCGTCAAAGGGGTCTCCTGAGCATCGCACCTCAGGAGCCTTACCGGTCATAAGGCCACTCGCCCCCTGGTGTCGTCCTTGGTTTCCGGTCGGCATCAGGAGTGTCGGGGCCTCGCCCCGTGAAGTACGTCCTTGGTTTCCGGTCGTACCTAACGGTGGTGGGGAAATGTGCGGGACCGGGACCTGCCGATGTAGAGCCACTTGAGCGTCAAAGGGGGCTCCTCAGGAGCCTTACTTGTCATAAAGCCACTCGCCCTTTGATGTCATCCTTGGTGATCCGGTCGGCGTCAAGGGTGCCGGGGCCTAACCCCGTAGTTGCGTCCTTGGTGATTCGGTCGTACACTACGGCGGTCGGGAAATGTGCGGGACTGGGACCTCCAGACGTAGAGTGCCAAAAGGGACCCCAACCTGCCTCACTCATGAAGAAGAAGAAGTCAGCGGGGCCTTGGACGGCCCCATCTACGAGAAGACTTAGGCGCAAACCACCTTAGAGGTAGGGACCTCGCGAGGCCAAAGCGCCCTCGCGAGCTCCCAGATACACCTCCCAGTTCTACCGTGCCAGCCACGCGTACGAACTCTATGGGCTGTACACGCCCGGGGCCCCCCGAGGACGCGGAGGGGTCCCTTCCCACGCAATGTGGCAGCCACAGCCTAGCGCTGGCGGAGAAGTCAACACGGTCCACCAATGACTATGCCCACGCAAGGTGGAAGCCACAGCTCCGTGCTGGCGGTCAACACGGTCCACCAATGACTATGCCCACGCAAGGTGGAAGCCACTGCTCTGTGCTGGCGGACAACACGGTCCACCAATGACTATGCCCACGCAAGGTGAAAGCCCCACGCCCGGTGCGGGGGGATAAACAACTGAGGGTGCCCCAGCGGCTGCATCCAACCTCAGGAGGGTCCCTGGTGGGCCCTTTCTCACTGCGTTCCCCAGGGATGCACATGTGAGGGGGCTGCACGGGGCTACTACCCGGCCAAGCCTAGTACACGCCACCTTCCCAGGTCTGCCAAACCTGGTCTTCACGCGCCCATCCCCGGAAAAGCTGGCGAAGAAAGGTATGGGAGCCGCTCGTACATCAAGGGGGACTCCTGAGCATCGCGACTCAGGAGCCTAACTGGACCCGTAGCCCCTCACCCCTTGGACCGTCCTTGGTGATCCGGTCGGCCCAACGGCGGTTGAGGTATGCGCGGGCCGGGCCCTGCTGACACAGAGCTCGAAGCGCTCAAAAAACCGCTCAAAAACCCTTAAGGAGGATGCTGGGCCCCGCACGTCAAGGGGGACTCCTAAGCATCGCGACTCAGGAGCCTAACTGGACCCGTAGCCCCTCACCCCTTGGACCGTCCTTGGTGATCCGGTCGGCCCAACGGCGGTTGAGGTATGTGCGGGCCGGGCCCTGCCGACGCAGAGCGCTAAAGGTGTTCGAAAATTTCAAGTTAAACCAATCTCCACCGTGTTCCCTTCATGAGGGCTGCTCGCACATCAAGGGGGACTCCTGAGCATCGCGACTCAGGAGCCTAACTGGACCCATAGCCCCTCACCCCTTGGACCGTCCTTGGTGATCCGGTCGGCCCAACGGCGGTTGAGGTATGCGCGGGCCGGGCCCTGCCGACGCAGAGCATCACAGCAAGCAAGAAGGAAACAAGGCGAAGAAAGCAATCACACAATCCAGCAGTTATTACAAGCATTAAAAGTTTTCATGAACACAAGCGAGTTTAACGCCTCCATGAGGCACGATTTGCATTGCAGGAAAGGAGCAGGAGAAAGGAATCGTGAGGAACCTCTACCACCATTCGTCCCGCCCTCGGGGGACTCGTCGTCGACATCGCTGGCGTCGTCTTCTTCGCCGCCAACCCCAGCAGCATTCGGAGGCGGAGAAACTGTGACACGGGTGAACCTCTTCACCAGCGTCTCCACGGCGCCCTTCACCTCCGCCGCAGCGCTGGCGCGGACCTCAGGGGCGACCGGGCGGATCACGGAGTCGAAGTCGAACCCCGGCTCACGAAGATGAAGATGGCTAAAGACACGCGTCGCGGCCTCAGAAAAGAGGTTGCGGCACTCACTCTCCAAGACCCTCTCCACCTTGACGATGGCGCCCTCCAGCGCCTCGACGAGCTTCGAACCGAGCACCGCGAAGCCGCTCTCCGGAACAGCCAGGGGCTCCATGAACCCATCTCGGCAAAGAGCATGGAGCGCCTGGCGAAGCTTGAACTCGACGGCAGGGAAGACGCTCAGCTCCGCGGCCTTTTTCTCCTCGGCTGCGGCAAGAGTTTCCTCCCTGGTGTCAAGAAGGGCCTTCTTCGAAGCAATTTCCTTCTCCCGCGCGTTCAGGCGCACCCGCTCCGCATCCTGGTAGGTCGCCACCTGGGACAGCTCAGAGTCCCGAGCGGCAAGCTTGGCCTCGCGGGCCTCGAGGTCTTCCTCCCGCTGACGAAGCTGCCCCGCAAGCTTGGCCTGCTCCTCATGGAAGGTCTTCAGACGGGCTTCCGCCTCTTCGCAACGCTTGGCAGCAGACGCGGCTTCAATCAGCGCCTCTTCGCACGCTACCCGGTCGGCTGTGGCTTCCTTCTCGCTCTTCGCCGCGGCAGCCTCGGCCTGACCCCAAATCGCCACAGCGGAGGCGTCGACCTGGAGCCACCCTGAGAGGAGATCTAGGCGCCCACTCGCGAGGCGATCATCGGCACCCCCGAGACCGCCACGAACCTGACCCAGAGCGGTGAAGGCCCTGTCCAGGACATCGTGGCCATGCACCGGAGGCATCAAGGTCTCCTCCTGAGGAGTCTCCTGCGCGGTCGCGGGAGGCGTCCCCGGGGAGGCAGTAGCACGAAGAACAGGTGGCTTCGGAGGCCGCTCGACGACCACGGACATGGTCGAACAGGCGAGTGGCTGGCCCTCAGGGGCTGGTCCTCCGGACATCGGCGTCACCGTGCCCTCGAGGGCAGGAGCGACACGCCTGCAGGCATTGGGGGCTCAGGGGGCTTCACGACGGTAGCCAGGGAGGATGCCTCGCGAGCCTCCTTGCCTTCAGCAGCAGGCGGCGGCATGTCGGCAAGGGTAGGCGGCGCATCGGAAATCGCCTTCGGCTTGACGCCCGCCTTCTTCTTCCTCATCTTTGGCATAGCGGCATCCCTGGTCACCAAGCAAAGGAAGGTCATCAATGCACAAGCCATAGGCATGCGAGCCAAGCCAAGTCGGGTCACTTACTCCTCAACGTCGACCCACTTCCTCTTCCTCTCCGCTCCGGCAACGACGTAGGCGCCCAAACCTTCTGCGGAGAGGGGACCATCATGCGGGGGAGCAGAGGCGCTGTCCGTCAGGGCGGCCGCCGAAGGGATCACCATGGCCCCGACCTCGCCCGTGAGTTGTGGTCCGGGCGAGGGCGAGGCTGGCACTTCGGCCGCCTTGTCTGCAGAGGCAGGCTGCACCGGAGGAGACTCGGCTCCGAGCTTCCGGAGAGTCGACACGCACGCGGACCGCGTGGCACGAGGGGCTGGCCCTAGCCCCCAAGAGGCCTTGGCGGCGCGTGAGGAGCCCGCGGCAGAAACTTCACCAACGTCGTCGTCATCCTCAAGCCCGCGCAGAAGGGTGCCCTGCGACGGGGGGGACGCCCCCGCCGGACCGTCGTCGGCGGTCTTCTCCGAGTCCTCCCCGCACGTGGTGTTGCCGGAGGACACCATCACCGGACCAGGGCCCTCAGCTGGGAAAAGCCCCAGTTCATTGAAGACAGGCATCGCGTCAACCAGATCGGCCCTGTCGTCGCGGCAGTACAGCGGATCGTGAGCCTCGGGGAGGTCACCAGGGTCGCCGTTGAGCAGGGTCACCACGGCCCTGCTCAGCTCCTCAAGGGTTATGCATGCGGACCGAAGCCTGAGGTTGTCGCCGTTGCCCTGATAGTCCCACAAGGGCCTAGAATGGGCCTGGAGGGGCGCCAGGCGCTGCACCAAGAACTCCTTCACTATCATCCCCCCAGTCAGCTTCATGGCGCTGATATCGCGAGTGAAGCGCTCCAGGACGGGCCGGGCCCGGGGGTCGGAAAGCTTCGCGGAGCTCCAAGCAGAGGTCTTCTCCGGCAGCCCTTTCGGCAGATCCAACCGAGGGTTGGTGTCCTTGAGATCCATGAGGACCCAGCGGTGCCTGAAGTTCTCCACCTTCTTCCCGGCCTTGAGAAGCATGTTGCCACTCTAGACCGCGAAGAAGGAGACACATGCCAACCGTTGAGCGCCGTCGTGCAAGCGCAAGCTGAAGAAATGGCGGAAGAGGGCCACCGAAGGCCGCACGCCCACGAAGGCCTCGCAGTAGAAGGCAAAGACGGACAAGCACAAGATAGAGTTGGGTTGGAGGTGAAGGGCCTGGATCCCGTAGTGGTCGAGGATGGCGGTGAAGAACGCAGAGAAGGGCGGGACGAGCCCGGCGAAGACGCTATGGAGGAAGAAGGGGTAGACCGCCTTGGACGAGGGCTGCTTCGCCGGGGAGCCGCCCCATATCAAGGTCCACCCCTGCTCGTTGGACCCATCCGCCGTCCATGGGATCACCGGGAGGAGGTCCTCGTCCTTGGTGATGGTAGACCCCAAGAGCGCTGGCCAGATGGGAGCGGAGGCGGAGCTTTGCGCCTCTGGCTTCTTCTTGCCGGCGCGAGCCATCACGGAGCTCGCGGGGCCAAAGCAGCAAGGAGGAGGACGGAGCGGCGCCGGATCTGGAGAGGCGCCTGCTAGAGTGGGAGGCCTGGAAAACAAGAGCGGGTGCGCTAGAAGGGAAAGCAATAATGGCCCAACGCTAGAGGTCAGGCTCTTGACAATTCGAGCGGTGGTTGAAAGGACGAAGGGCGCCCGACATCAGCTGCATAACGCGCGTCAGTCCTGGCCCGCAGGCATATGGGGCCCGTGGCGGTTCGGGCCACCCTCAGGGCTTCACCAGAGGTCGGCTCGAGCGCGCCTTGGGCCCGGGGGCTACTGTCGGCATTCTGGGAATGGGGGTACCCAGACCTACATGCCTGCGTCCCAGGGCATGGCCCACTTCGTCAACCAACACAGCCGGGCGCGGCCCCACTCAGGACAAGGCCCTCGCGAGGGCCCTAGGCTCGCGAGGGGGGAACAGCATCGAGACCGGCAAGGGATGGGCCTCCTCAAGCCCCCTCCGGAGCGGCGGAGATCTCTACGCAAGGCCCGGCCTCAGGAGTCAAGGATTACGCAAGGAAGGACAGGCGAGCGCCAGCGCGCCAGACGGCACAGTTTCCCCTTTGGTGCAAAGGGAGCAAGGACGTACGCGGGTTCCCATAGCACCCCCAAAGGTTTCCATTCCGGTGCAACAAGACCGCAACCACCAGCCTCGCAGGACGGACGTCATCGCTGAGCCCGTCCCTGCGCCGTCGACAGCTACTTTGCACGCGAAGACCGCCTTTGGGCAGGGCGAGCACGTACCCTTGTCCCCCTTCAAAATTGGGCATTGTGGGATCCCTTCCCGCCAATGCGATAAGGGAAGAGGACCCGAGCCAACACTATATATAGAGGGTAGGCTGCATCATAGAAGTGGATCCCATCCATTCCACCACTCATCCATCGCCAAGCCACAGAGGGCCCCGAACGCCTCTGGGGAACCCTCATGAGGCCCTGAAACACTGTACTTGTTCATCCACCCCACCTCCTCTAGAGGCAATCCACCAAAGCAGGAGTACGGTATTACGCTTCGCAGCGGCCCGAACCTGGGTAAACTGTCGTGTTCATCTTCTTCCTCGTCATCGCGCGAGTTCGTTGCTGTGTTCATCGAGTAGTGAGCTAGGTTGGGCGAGGTTGCAGGGGATCTCCGTACACGCCCCTATCTTCGAATCTTAAGGGTTTTGCGGAGCCCGAAATCTGAAAGTTATCTTTTCCGATCAATCTTATGAGCTATCCCTATAAGTGTCACGAACAGCCCTAGAGTTCGTACTAAAATAACACCTTAAGATACACATCAACCAAAACCCTAATGTCACCTAGATACTCCAATGTCACCACAAGTACCCATGGGCTTTATTATACGATATGCATCACACAATTTCAGATTCATCATGTTCAATCCAACACAAAGAACTTCAAAGAGTGCCCCAAAGTTTCTACCAGAGAGTCAAGACGAAAACATGTGCCAACCCCTATGCATAGATTCCCAAGGTCACGGAACCCGCAAGTTGATCACCAAAACATACATCAAGTGGATCGATAGAACATCCCATTGTCACCACGGATATCCCATCACAAGACATGCATCAAGTGTTCTCAAATCCTTAAAGATTCAATCCGATAAGAAAACTTCAAAGGGAAAACTCAATTCATCACAAGAAGATAGAGAGAGGAAAACTCCATATGATTCATCTATATCAATAAAGCTCGCGGTACATCAAGATCGTGCCATCTCAAGAACACGAGAGAGAGAGAGAGAGATCAAACACATAGCTACTGGTACATACCCTCATCCCCGAGGGTGAACTACTCCCTCCTCATCATGGAGACCACCGGGATGATGAAGATGGCCTCCGGTGATGGTTTCCCCCTCCGGCAGGGTGCCGGAACGGGCTCCCGATTGGTTTTTCATGGCTACAGAGGCTTGCGGCAGCGGAACTCCCGATCTAGGTTTCTTTCTAGGGGTTTTGGTATTTATAGGAATTTTTGGCGTCGGTCTCATGTCAAGGGGGTGCTCGAGGAGTCCACAAGCCAGGGGGCGCGCCCTAGGGGGGGCGCCCCCAGGCTTGTGACCTCCTCGGTCACTTCCTGGCCCTGCTCCGGTGCTTCGGGGGTCTCTTTTGGTCCATAAAAAATCACCGTAAATTTTCAGCCCATTCCGAGAACTTTTATTTCTGCACAAAAAACGACACCATGGTAGTTCTGCTGAAAATAGCGTCAGTCCGGGTTAGTTCTAATAAAATCATACCAAAATCATATAGAATTATTGTAAACATGGCATGAATACTTCATAAATTATAGATATGTTGGAGACGTATCAGCATCCCCAAGCTTAATTCCTGCTCGTCCTTGAGTAGGTAAATGATAAAAGAAATAATTTATGAAGTGTTAATGCTAGCAAGTGCACAAGTTTGATCAATGATAATTCCAATCACTTTTTCCAGCATCAATATAAACCATAAACAGTAGCTCATCTCATAAAACTTCTCATGATCAAGTAACAAGCTATTGACATGTTAAAGTATAGACCAGAAAGTTTCTTGAAAACTAACAAACCACATTCCTAGTCATCAAACAATTGCAATTCATCTTATTTTCATGAAGGGTCTATGTAAGAGCTTTGATTTAGCAAATTCCACATACTCAACTATCATATAGTCTTCCATGATTATTGACACTCAAAGCATATTTTTGGAACAAATAGCATCCATCGAACACAGAGAAAGATAGGGGCTTAATGTTTCGCCTCCCAACTTATTTATCATATAGATAATTGTCAACAATAATAATTCATGATCAAATATATTTGTGTGGATATATATGTCTAGATCATTCCCCAACACATGACGCTTGCCAAGAGAAAAAGGCGAAATATAGGAAGTGGTGAAGATCACCATGACTCTTGCATAAAGGTAAGTACTAGAAAGTAAAAGATAGGCCCTTCGTAGAGGGAAGCATTGATTTGCAGAGGTGCCAGAGCTCGAGCTTTTAAAACAGGGATGAATAATAATTTTGAGCGGTATGCTTTCATTGTCACCATAACAATCGAGAGATCTCAGTATCTTCCATGCTAGATACATTATAGGCGGTTCCCAAACAGAATGGTAAAAATTTTACTCCCCCTCCACCAATCAATCACACTCCACGGCGAGCCAAATCCACGGGTACCGTGCATACAAACAACAATCCTGGGGGAGTTTTGTTTCATTATATTTTGATTTGATTTTTTTGAGCATGGAACTGGGCATCCCGAATACCAGCCACTTTCTCATGAATGATAGTGAATCAACACATATCGTGAGAATAACCCACCTAGCATGGAAGATACTGACAGCCCCTAGTCACTATATGAGCGATTCGGACATACAAAACAGAATATTATTTGAAGGTTTAGAGTTTGGCACATGCAAATTTACTTAGAACGGCAGGTAAATACCGCATATAGGTAGGTATGGTGGACTCATATGGAACAACTTTGGGTTTAAGGGTGTTTGGATGCACAAGTAGTATTTCTACTTGGTGCGGAAGTTTTGGTAGTATGAGGTGGAAGCAAGCACCACATGTTGGAGGATCCATAACAATATAACTTCTATACAAATATACCCAAACATAACTCATTAAGTTGTCTTCCTTGTCCAATTTCAGCTAATTTTCTCTAGTTTGAAAATAATTAATGAGCTCACAATCATAGAAGATGTCCAAGATAGTATATTTATATGTGGAATCTCTCTTCCTTCAATATTCTTTCATGAATTGTTCAAGTGACGAATGCAGTGTTTGCTAACTTTCAATAAATTTTACCACCTATACTTATTATGTGTGAAGTCATTACTCCCCATGGGATAAGTATATGAAGCATATTTAATTTCAGATTTATGATATTCAATTCATTCAACCATTTACTCATATGATATAAGTGAAGCACGAGAGTGAATGACAAACTACTCCAAAAAGATATAAGTGAAGATCAATGCGTAGTCAACAATTAAATAACTATGTGAAGACTATCTCATCTAAGAATTTCAGATCTTAAGTACTTTATTTAAACAGCAAAACAAAATAAAATGGCATTCCAAGGATAGCACATATCATGTGGATGAATAAAACTTTAGGCTAAACATAGGCTAACCGATAATTGTTGATGAAGAGAGGTGGGATGCGTAGCATCCC
Organism: Elymus sibiricus; assembly: GCA_039707655.1. Lineage (NCBI taxonomy): Eukaryota > Viridiplantae > Streptophyta > Magnoliopsida > Poales > Poaceae > Elymus > Elymus sibiricus. The sequence goes on along the minus strand of CM077675.1, from coordinate 412,954,211 downwards.
CAAGATTAGATGCTTGAGACTTCTTGAAATATTTACTTGGGGTGCCTTGGGCATCCCCAAGCTTGAGATTTTGTATCTCGTTCAATCCTCTCATATCATGGTTTCACCGATTCTCAAAAACATCATCCACACAAAACTTGAAAAGAACTCGTGAGATAGGTTAGTACACATAATAATAAATCAACTCTTTATGTACTGCCAAGACATGTTGCACAATAATTTTCAAACATCATTTACTGTTTACTATCGTTTCCTCAATTTATATCTACCAATATAGGCTATGAAAACCATAGGATAAGTAGATAACAAAACTATGACAGCAATCTGTCCAAACAGAACAGTCTGTAGGAATCTATTAAACCAGTGTACTTCTGTAACTCAAACAATTATGACAATTTAGGACATGCTATAAAATTTATATGAAAGTACTGTGTAAAAATTTCAGAAACTTTCCACGTTCCAGTAAAATATGAAAATTCAAACACTACAGCAAAAGTTTCTGTATATACACAGCACACATCAAACATGCAATTCAAGCATCCTAAAAGGCAATTCTTGGAAATTTTTATTGAAAAACAAGATTATAAATAACACCTAAAAGAGAACAACAAAATAAAATGACGCTCCAAGCAAAACTCATATTATGTGATGAATAAAAATATAGCTCCAAGTAAGATATACCGATAGTGTTGAAGACGAAAGAGGGGATGCCTTCCGGGGCATCCCCAAGCTTAGGCGCTTGAGTCTTCCTTGGATATTACCTTGGGGGTGCCTTGGGCATCCCCAAGCTTAGGTTCTTTTCACTCCTTATTCTCCTCATATCGGTGTCTCACTCAAAACTTGAAAACTTCAATCACACAAAACTTAACGGAACTTCATGAGAAGGGTTAGTATAATAAAGATAAATCATTCACTTAGGTACTGTCAAGACAAGATTCATAATTGTTACCACATTATACCTACTGTATTATATCATTCCCATAATTTATATTACTCAATATAAGCTATGGGAACACTAAAACAAGCAAACTATGCATGCAAAACAGAATCTGTTAAAAACAGAACAGTCTGTGAAGATCTGTAGTGTAACCATACTTCCCTGTATTTAAAAATTCGGAAAATTTAGGAAAACCTGAAGTATTTGTATATCAAGACTGTGTAAAAATTTCAGATCATTATCATGCTCCAGTAAAAAATGAAAATTCCTGTTCTGGAGTCAAAAGTTTCTGTTTTGGTTCAGCATCAATTCTACTCATCTTGTGAGTCGTCCCAAAGGCTTTACTTGGCACTTTATTGAAAGAAAATACACAAAACATGATTAATACAGTAGCTTAATCATGTGGACACACACAAACAGAAAGGAAAAGTGTTGGGTTGTCTCCCAACAAACACTTTTTTTGAATGCCTTTTAGCTAGGCATGATGATTTCAATGATGCTCATATAAGAATAGTAGTTGAAACATGCAAGAGAGCATCATGAAGCATATGACCAGCACATTTAAGTCTAACCCACTTCCTATGCATAGGGATTTTGTGAACAAACAACTTATGGGAACAATAATCAACTAGCATAGGATGGTAAAACAAGCATAACTTCAAAACTTTGAACATATAGAGAGGAAACTTGATATTATTGCAATTCCTACAAGCATATGTTCCTCCCTCATAATAATTTTCAGTAGCATCATGAAGGAATTTCACAATATAACCAGCACATAAAGCATTCTTTTCATGATCCACTAGCATAGAAAATTTGTCACTCTCCACATAAGCAATTTTCTTCTCATACATAATAGTGGGAGCAAACTTAACAAAATAACTATCATGAGATACTTGATTGACATAACCACTTTGAATATTAAAATCATGATGACCAATTTCATGGTTGTCATTACTCTCTATAGCATACATGTCATCACAATAATCATCATATATAGGAGGCATGCTATTATCAAAACAAATTTGCTCATCAAAACTTGGGGGACTAAAAATATCATCTTCATCAAACATAGCATCCCCAAGCTTGTGGCTTTGCATATCATTAGCATCATGGATATTCAGGGAATTCATACTAACAACATTGCAATCATGCTCATCATACAAAGATTTAGTGCCAAACATTTTAATAACTTCTTCTTCTAACACTTGAGCACAATTTTCCTTTCCATCATTCTCACGAAAGACATTAAAAAGATGAAGCATATGAGGCAACCTCAATTCCATTTTTTTGTAGTTTTATTTTATAGACTAAACTAGTGATAAAACAAGAAACTAAAAGATTCAATTGCAAGATCTAAAGATATACTTTCAAGCACTCACCTCCCCGGCAACGGCGCCAGAAAAGAGCTTGATGTCTACTACACAACCTTCTTCTTGTAGACTCGTGTTGGGCCTCCAAGCGCAGAGTTTTGTAGGACAGTAGCAAATTTCCCTCAAGTGGATGACCTAAGGTTTATCAATCCGTGGGAGGCGTAGGATGAAGATGGTCTCTCTCCAACAACCCTGCAACCAAATAACAAAGAGTCTTGTGTCCCCAACACACCCAATACAATGGTAAATTGTATAGTTGCACTAGTTCGGCGAAGAGATGGTGATACAAGTGTAATATGGATGGTAGATATAGGTTTTTGTAATCTGAAAATATAAAAACAGCAAGGTAGCAAGTAACAAAAGTGAGCACAAACGGTATTGCAATGCTTAGAAACAAGGCCTAGGGTTCATACTTTCACTAGTGCAAGTTCTCTCAACAATACTGACATAGTTGAATAATATGTAAATCCCTCACGTGCGACAAAGAGTTCACTCCAAATTCACAAATAGCGGAGAACAAACGAAGAAATTATTGTAGGGTACGAAACCACCTCAAAGTTATCTTTTCCGGTCAATCTTATGAGCTATCCCTATAAGTGTCACGAACAGCCCTAGAGTTCGTACTAAAATAACACCTTAAGATACACATCAACCAAAACCCTAATGTCACCTAGATACTCCAATGTCACCACAAGTACCCATGGGCTTGATTATACGATATGCATCACACAATTTCAGATTCATCATGTTCAATCCAACACAAAGAACTTCGAAGAGTGCCCCAAAGTTTCTACCGGAGAGTCAAGATGAAAACATGTGCTAACCCCTATGCATAGATTCCCAAGGTCACGGAACCCGCAAGTTGATCACAAAAACATACATCAAGTGGATCAATAGAACATCCCATTGTCACCACGGATATCCCATCGCAAGACATGCATCAAGTGTTCTCAAATCCTTAAAGACTCAATCCGATAAGAAAACTTCAAAGGGAAAACTCAATTCATCACAAGAAGATAGAGAGGGGAAAACTCCATATGATTCATCTATATCAATAAAGCTCGCGGTACATCAAAATCGTGCCATCTCAAGAACACAAGAGAGAGAGAGATCAAACACATAGCTACTGGTACATACCCTCAGCCCCGAGGGTGAACTACTCTCTCCTCGTCATGGAGACCGCCGGGATGATGAAGATGGCCTCCGGTGATGGTTTCCCCCTCTGGCAGGGTGCCGGAACGGGCTCCCGATTGGTTTTTCATGGCTACAGAGGCTTGCGGCGGTGGAACTCCCGATCGAGGTTTCTTTCTGGGGGTTTTGGTATTTATAGGAATTTTTGGCGTCGGTCTCACGTCAAGGGGGTGCTCGAGGAGTCCACAAGCCAGGGGGCGCGCCCCCCAGGCTTGTGACCTCCTCGGTCACTTCCTGGCCCAGCTTCGGTGCTTCGGGGGTCTCTTTTGGTCCATAAAAAATCACCGTAAATTTTAAGCCCATTCCGAAAACTTTTATTTCTGCACAAAAAACGACACCATGGTAGTTCTGCTGAAAACAGCGTCAGTACGGGTTAGTTCTAATAAAATCATACCAAAATCATATAGAATTATTGTAAACATGGCATGAATACTTCATAAATTATAGATACGTTGGAGACGTATCAACTTCCTCGTCGACTTGGCCAAAACCCAGTTCTTGTCGCCTCCCCCGGACTCCACGCATTGGCACATGCACTTCGACGGCTCGAAGATGCGAACCGGCCTGGGAGCCGGCATCGTCTTGTCATCCCCAAAGGGGGACTAGCTCAAGTACGCACTCCAGATCCTCTTCACCGCCTCCAATAACGTGGCCGAGTACGAGGCACTCGTCCACGGCCTCCGGCTCGCCAACGAAATCGGGATCCGGCGCATCCTCTGTTTTGGCGACTCCGACCTCGTGGTGCAATAGGTCTCTGGCGAATGGGACGCCAGGGACGCTAACATGGCTAGCTATCGCTTCCTCGTCCAGCAGCTCACTGGCTCCTTCGAGGGCTGTGAGTTCCACCACGTCCCCCGGGCGGACAACGAGGCGGCCGATACGTTGGCAAAGATCGGCTCCACCCGGCAGGCCATCCCAGCCGGCGTCTCCCTCGAACGGCTGGTCAAGCCTTCGATCAAGCCCTCCCCCGAATCAGAGTCTATCTTCGTGCCGGCCAACGCCGCCGGCTCTTCGCCGGATCCGGCTGCCTTCCCGACACCATCAGCCCCGGCTGCTCTGCCGGCGCCATCGGCTCCGGCTGCTCCACCGGCACCACTAGCTCCGCCTGCCATGTCGGCCCCATCGGCTCCAACATCCAACGCCCCCGCGGTGGCCGGCTCTGGCCCCACGGCCATCATGATGATGATCGATGCCCCTCCCGCTATCTCAGTCTCGGGGACTGGCGCTCCGGTCCCGGGGGCTGGCGAGCTGGTCCCGGGGACTGATCAGCCAGACCCGGGGGCTCCGACTGCCTCCAGCGCTCCACTCGAGTTCGAGCCGGCTCCCGTCTCGGCCCCCTCGTGGGCCCAGCCCATTTTGGCTTTCCTCTTGCGCGGCGAGCTCCCCCCTGACAAAGCCACGGCAAGAAAAATCCAGCGCCGGGCCCCGGCCTACAGCATCATCAACCGCGAGCTGGTTCATCGCAGCACCACGAGCGTGTTCCAACACTGCGTCGAGCCAGAGAAGGGGCAAGAAATCCTCCTCGACATACACCAGGGCGAGTGCGGGCACCACGCCGCCTCTAGGACCCTGGTGGCCAAGGCATTTCGCCACGGCTTCTACTGGCCGACAGCCTTGGAGGAGGCCAAGCGGCTGGTCAATAAATGCGAGGGGTGCCAGCGCTTCAACACGTAGAGCCACCTGCCGGCAATAGCCCTCCAGACCATCCCACTCTCGTGGCCCTTTGCCGTCTGGGGGCTGGACATGGTAGGACCCTTCAAGACCGCACGGGGCAGCATGACGCATATACTCGTGGCTGTCGACAAATTCACCAAGTGGATAGAGGCAAGGCCCATCAACAAGCTGGACGGCCCCATAGCCGTCCGGTTCATCAAGGACATCACGGTCTGCTATGGCGTTCCCCACAGCATCATCACCGACAACAGCACGAACTTCGCCAAAGGCGCAATGGCACGTTTCTACCCCCAGGAGGGCATCCGGCTCGTCCTCGCGTCGGTGGCCCACCCACAGTCAAACGGCCAAGCAGAGAGGGCAAACAGCCTGATCCTGGCCGACCTCAAGCCTCGTCTCGTGGCACCCCTCATGCGGTCAGCCGGCTGCTGGATCGATGAGCTGCCGGCTATCCTCTGGAGCCTCAGGACCACGCCCAACCGGTCGACCGGCTACACGCCCTTCTTTCTCGTATACGGGTCCGAGGCGATCATCCCCACAGACATCGAGTTCGACTCGCCTCGGGTCACCCTGTATACGGAGAAGGACGCGAAGGAGGCAAGAGAAGACGGCATCGACCTACTCGAAGAAGCACGCAAGCTGGCCCTGAGCCAGACATGCATCTACCAGCAGAAGCTCCGGCACTACCACAGCAAGCAGATCCGACCACTATCCTTCCGCGAAGGAGACCTGGTGCTTAGGCGGATCCAGCGGACCGCCGGCCAGCACAAGCTGTCCTCCCCATGGGAAGGCCCATTCATCATCAGCAAGGTGCTTCACAACAATGCCTACTACTTGATAGATGCCCAGAAGTCACAGAAGCGCAAAAGAGACGCCTCCGGCGAGGAGACGGAGCGCCCATGGAATGCGGTGCTGCTTCGACCGTTCTACTGCTAAGAAAAAACCTGTGTATGTATGTATCTTCCCTTCCGTTGGAACTTAATGAATGCAATGGGGGCCCCAAGCCGGCACTTGGGGCACGCTCCTTTTCAATTCCATCAAAGGCTTGTCATTTTTAAGCAAGGCACCCAGGTCTGGCTCCCTGGCCCGGGGGCTCGTCGGCTCTTCTCCGAAGCGGACAAGTAGTGTGAGCAAGCAACCCTTTCCTGCCCCCCCCCCACCCAGCCACAGACCGGCCCCCGGCTGTCCGGCTGGCGGAACCATGGGGTAGGAAGGAACTTATCACGCGAACGCTGCCTGAAGAGTAGCAGCCGGACAGGTCCAACCGGATCGTGTTACCTCTAGAAACCAGCCTCTGCCGGCTCGCCCCAACCCTAGCCGGACGACTCTAAGGGCCGCTCATTTTTACCAAGGACGATGCCCCGTCCCTGTCCCAGTCTGGCTCCCGGCTGGCTGACAGGCGGGGCAGAAGCTAGAAGGAATCCTTGCGTAAAATATGAGTCAAAAGGCAAAGGGCAAAGGAGGAGCCGACATGCAAACATTTTGAACTTCAAACAAGTTATAAACAAAAGGCCACATGCCGAGGATTCTTTACAATACACCCCCAATGGGTGGAAATGCATCTTAAATAAACAAGTTTTTCACCAAAAGAAAAAGATACAAAGTGCGCAGGGCCGCTCAGGCTGCCGGTGCATCGCCGGCCGGCTCAACAGTTCGCTCAGGGGAGGCCGCGGCCTTCGGGTCCGCCTCCGTGGCTTCGGTGTCGCTGCCGGTGCTGGAAGCGGTGCTCTCATCGGCAACCTCCTCATCTTCAGGTCTTTGGGGATTGCCGAAGGAGTGCTCGGCAACCGGCTCCCCGTCCTCGCCAAGTGCCGGTAGGAGCTCGTCCGGGTCGACATACGAAGCCAGCTCGTTGGCTCGACGGACGAGGGCGCCTTCGCGGGCGACCCGTTCCGCCTCGGGAACCTCACGCATCGTGGCTAGCCGGCCCAAGTCGACGCCGGGGTACCACGACGTAACGAACCAGAGGGCCATCTGCACCCCGGAACGGGCCGCCGACGCCTTCCAAACCTCGAGCCGGGCCACCGCGTTCTCCAGCCACAGCGCCACGTGGCCCACCGGGGCCCCATGACCCGGCCAGAGGGCTGAAATCACCTCCTTGACGGCCGTAAGGAGCCAGTCCATGCAGCGCTGAACGTGGATCATCCGGTTCTTGGTGGCCAGCGCAAGCTCCGGCACGTCCCAGCCGGCGTGCTCCTCAACCTCTTGCCCGCGCTGCCGCAGGCACTCCCGATGTTCCGCCACAGCCCGCTTGACGCGGCGCTGGGTCTCCGGGAACCGGTCTAGGGAAAGAAAAGAATCAACAAACAAGCCAAAAGCAAGTCGAAAAGCAGCAAGCGGAGGAAGAGGACTCGAAAACAAAACTCACGCTGGAAAGCCTCCTCCATCTCGAGGGCAAACTGAAGGCCCGCGCTCCGCTCCCGCTCCAGTGCCTCCTCCGCCTGGGCAAGGGCGGCCCCGCGCTTCTCAAGCTCGCTCCTGAGGCGAGCTACCTCGTCCTGAGGAGCGGTGGCCCGCTGGGTGGCGTCGGCCGCCTGCTTGGCGGCGTCCTCCCGGGCCACCGCTTCCCGCTACAGCTCCGCGGTCAGGCGCTCCTGGGCCGCCTGCCCATCCACGACCAGGCCGCTCAGCCGGTCCCGCTCCGACGTGATCGCCTGGAGATTCCGTTCCAGCCGGTCCCGCTCAGAGGCCACCTCGTCCCTCTTCTGCCGGATCGGGGCCAGGACCTCTAGCTCCTCTGGGAAAAGATCGACCCAAGTTACCAAAAATGCAGAAGATTCGCGCCGGCTGCCGAGCAGCCGGCCCGATTCTCGGGGGCTACACCGAGTGGGTGCGCTCACGCGCCCCCACTGGAACAAACGTACCTTGCGCCTTCCGTAGCGCCTCCTGGACCTGGTAAAAGCCAACCTTGTCGCGGTTGTGGATGGCGAGCGCCTCGTCAAAGAGCACTTGCCGCTTGGCGTTCTCAGCCTGCTCCGTGCCAAGAGACAAGAATCAGACAAAAAGAAAAAAGATAGATCCGGCCTGGCTGTCATGCTGCCGAGTAGCCGGCCTGATTCTCGGGGGCTACACCCAGTGGGTGCGCTCGAGTACCCCCACTGCAAGTTCAACGCAAGACAGAGAAATATCACCTCCACCGCCTCCTCCATGCGCCGAAAATTTCTTTCGGCGGCCTCCACAAATCTAGCCAGTCCCTCACGACAGTGCGCCATGATGCGGCCTGGCTCCCCAGGCGCAAGGACCTGGTCGCCGGCTGGAAAGGCCAGGACGACTGGGACGAGGGCCACCGCTTTCCAGTCCCGGATCACGTCGAGCATGGTCCTTCTCGGCCGGCTTGCCCCACCACTCGACCCGGCGTCTGCCGCGATGGCAGCCGGCGAAAGGTTCGAGGTAACCACCAGGGCTCGGGAGCCGGCCTCGGGTCCCTCTGAAACCAGCATGGCCGGCTCCGCCACCTGCTCGACCGGCTCGACAGCCGGCTGGACCGGCTCGCTCCTCCCGCCGACCGTTGTCGCCGGTGCCGCCTCCGGCACGGCCGGGGAGACGGGCACATCTCCTGAGCCGTCTCGGGGTCACTACAGTCTCCACCCGCTGGGCCGTCTCCTGAGCCGTCTCGGGAACCGATCCCGCCGGCCGGGTCACCTCCGCCACGGGCGGGGCCATGGCCGTCTCCACGACCGGCTCTCGCGGCTCGCTCGATGGAGGCCTCGACATCCGCGTTGATTCCGCCGCCGAGTCCGTCGCACGGGCCGGGTCTGCGGGCCGCCTCCGCCTCCCATCGCTCGAGGCCCCCGAACGTGAGGGCGCGCCCTTCACCCCTGCCTTTGCGGCTCGCAATTTTGTGAGCCTCCTTTTCTCCTCCCGCGCCGTGGCCGCGTGCTCCTGGGCCTACAGGCTGGTCGGCTCCACCGGGTCGGCGGTCAACTCCGTGTCGTGGAGCTCGATGGCGTCCCTGGAACAAACAAAAGATGGGCCCTCAGTCGCTTGCCGACCCGAAAACTCGAAGAAACCCACAAGAACTAGGAAAAAAGCACTGACCCGGCGACGACGGGAAGGGCCCGCCTGGCCCGAGCCGGCGGCTTCGCGACGGCCGCTCGCACTATCTTGCGAGCCGGCGGCTGTGTTGGCGGCTGCCCCGAAGCCGGCCTCTTCTCCCGACGGGAGGCCTCAGCTATCCGGCCACGGCCCGGATGCTCCTCGCTCCGCCCGCGTGACTCCCGCCGAGCTGTGGGGGGAGGCGTGTCCAAGATCCGGACATCATCATCATCATCATCGTCGTCAGTCCAATCTTTGATCGAGGGGTCGGAGGGGAACTCACCAGCCGCTCTAGACCCGCCGGCTCTCGGGTCGCCCATCGCCCCGTCCGCCTCGACCTCTCCCGAGGAGTCAACCCCCTCCTCGACGCAGCCTCCTAGCTCAAAGTCCTCCGGGTCGGAATCGGCACGATCTGCCAGGAATATCTAGGGGTGCGGGCCGTCCGACGTGTTCTGTCGAACAAAGCGCTGCGGTCAGCACATCGTGTGAGCGAGGGGGGGGGGGGCTGGTGAAACACAGAAGAGAAGGAAACCACCTCGACGGGGCGTACCAGGGGCGCCGGGTCGTGCCGGCTGTATGACATCTTGCCAAAGCTCCAGGTTCCCGGCTTCAGTTTGAAGTTGGTGATGTCGTTCAACCGCTCCGCCACCTAGGCTGTCGTCGGCTCAAAGGTTGACAGCCGGTAGGGGTCCCGCCGGCCCGTCATGTCACAGATCCGGTGCGGCCTCTGCTGAAGCGGCAGCACCCGGCGATCAATGAAGGCGGCCACCAGGTCAGCCGCAACCAGTCCCTCTCCACTCCTCATGGTCTGGAGCTGGCCCAGCATCCCGACCAGATCTCCAGGCGGCCCGTCGCCCGTCTAGTTCACCCCCGAGGACGGGGCGTTGACGAAGGCCGGCAGCCGGATGTAGTCCCGCGCCGGGTCGACGTTCTTCACGTAGAAGAACGTCTGGTTCCATTTCTTGCCGGACTCGATGAGGGTGATGCGGGGGAATAGCGGGCCACGGACGCACACCACCGCTCCCCCGCAGGCGAATGCCTCATCGTCGTTCCTCACGGCCTTGAGGTAGAAGAGCTTCCTCCACAACTCCAAAAAGGGGAGAAGTCCGAGGTAGCCCTCGCAGAGAGTCACGAAGCTCGATAGTTGAAGAATGGAATTGGGCCCGAGGTGGTGCGGCTGGAGATCGAGGGTGTCCAAGAAGAGGCGGAAGAACTGGCTCACCGGCAGGCCGAAACCGCGCGAGAAGTGCCAGGCAAATACCACGAACTCCCCTTCCCTGGGCTCGGGCACCACCTCGCTGCCCGGCGGACGGGCGGCGATACGGTCCTCCGACGGCAGCATGCGGGCACGGCGGAGGTGTGCAATGTCCTCCTCGGTGATGACGGAGCCTCCCCAGCTGCCGGAGCGTCCGTCGGCCATCTCCGAGGCAATCGACTGCAAAGAAACAGGCGAGCGGAGCGGCAGCGCGAGCCGAAGCAGCGGACCGCGAGAGGAGGAAGACGATGGGGAGAGGGGTGCGTGAACTGCCAACGCCCCTCCCCCTCCCCTTATAAATAAGGGGGCGACGCCCGGGGGACGTGGGGATTAACTGCGCCCACTCCCCCGGGAAATCCGCGAGACGTGGGCACTGCGGGCCGCGGCTGTTGGGGTCCGGGCACAGAGGATCCCTGCCTGTGGCCCGAGGCCTACTGAGCTAGGCCCGTGGCCTACCGGGCTAGGCCCAGGGCGACGTCCCGTCAAACCCCCAGGTGCGGGACCCTCAGCATCATTGCACTCCGCGTGGCACACCGCAGTCCGGCACGGGACCTGAAGCGGCGCGATAGGACCTGAGGCAATGGGAACGGCTGCCGACGCGGCTGGTCGATCGACCCCGCGCTATAGGCCGACGCCGCCGGATGAAGCCGCCGGCTCCCCCTCGTCGGAAAGACGCGGGCCCCCGCCGGCTTCGGGAACTACTGATGGGGTTATTACCCCTGGGTAGGCCAAGACTAGGGAGTTCCAACCACTTTCGAAAAAACCATACGGCCGGCTAGTCCGCGACCGGCTGGCGTGCTGCCGGCTGGGCCACGGCCGACTGGCGAACTACCGGCAGGCCTACTGCCGGCTGGCCCGCGGCTGGCTGGCCGGGAGCCGGCCACCCAACCCCTGGCCAGCCTGCGGCTGGCTGCACTATGGCCGGCCGTTCCGCTGACATTTGGACGGGCAGGCACCCGTCCCGTCCCACTACGGCCAAGTACACCGACAGGACGCGACCCCCACGACAGACTCCGGCGTGGCTACATCAATCGCTCACGCGCGGGCATGCGTGGCTACAGTCCGGGCGGTCGTACCGCTGACCAAGACCGATCGAGACCCGACAGCGCAACAGTGCCGCCACGCCGCCGTCTACTCCATTACCTTCCCTGGCATGGCTACAGCGCAGCCGGCCGTACCGCTGACTTCGGCCGGTAGGCACTCGACGACGCTGGGCGGGGCGGCCCGTGCCGCGGTAGGTAGGTGCGGGCCAATAGAAGAGCCGGCTGGCGGGCCCCAGTTGGCGATGGGACTGCGCAGCCGGCGGGCCCTACGGGCGACGAGACGGTGCAGCAGGTGGGCCCCCTGGCCGGCTGGAGAGGCTGCCAGCCGGGTCCCCCCTTTAGTACCTTAGGAATATCGTAAGCCAGGGGGTTGGCCTATAAAACCCCCCGAGGCCCCCATGCATCGGGCAAGCAAGCACTAAGGGATTTCTCCCATCTCACACTCTCGCATAACAAGGGAAGAGGAGCCGACTGCTCCTTCTTCCTCCTCTAGACATCAGCTCAAGGAGCGCCATTGTAACATCACCCACCATCTAACTAGACCGGCAGGACTAGGGGTGTTACCTCCCACGGAGGGCCCCGAACCTGGGTACATCGTGTGTCTCTCACTGCTTGTGCCTAATCCCGTTCCCAGAGCCCGTCGGCGTCCTTCGGCCCCAACCACTCTTGATAAGCTACCCCATGGCATCTGTTGTGAGAAAACGATGACAAATTAATATATAGGAAGTCCCATTTTGTTCACTGAAAAAAGTTTGGGTGTCACCGGTAATGTACCGGGGGGTGCCGGGAGGGTTCCGGGGGTCCATCGGGAGGGGACTACCCACTCCGGGGGCCACATGGGCCTTAGGGGTGGCGCACCAGCCCCTAGTGGGCTGGGAAACCAGCCCCTAAGGGCCCATGCGACCAGTAGGAGGAGGAATCCAAGTGGGGAATCCTCCCAGGAGTCCACCTCCCTTGTGGGAGGATGAATCCGAGTGGGGGGAGGACTCTCCCCCCTTGGTTCGGCCGAACCCCTCCTTGGAGGAGGGGCTAGGGCTGCCTCCCCCTTCCCTTCCTCCTATATATAGTGGAGGATTTTGAGGGCAGCCCCCACCTGAAAGCCACGTGCTGCCCTCTTCCCTCTAGATTGCTTTCTCCTCTAGATTAGTTCGGCGGAGCTCGGCGAAGCCCTGCCGGATTAGTTCACCACCACCGTCACCACACCGTTGTGCTGCCGGAGAACTCATCTACCTCTCCGCCCTAGCTTGCTGGATCAAGGAGGCGGAGATCGTCATCGAGCTGTACGTGTGCTGAACATGGAGGTGTCGTCCGTTCGGCGCTAGATCGTGATTGGATCGCTGGACGACTTGTGATTTGGATTGCGAAGACGTTTGACTACATCAACCGCGTTTCTTAACGCTTCCCGCTTAGCGATCTACAAGGGTATGTGGATCCGATCTCTCGTCTCGTAGATGCTCATCTCCTAGATTGATCTTGGGTGTTCGTAGGAATTTTTTTGTTTCCAATGCAACGTTCCCTAGCAACACAATCAAAGCTTCAAAATAAGATATGCATGAATATGTGATAGATTTGAAGGATACATGGCTAATACAAGCCCCCCCTAAAAGTGTGCAATCCATTTTAAAGGATAGTTGCTTTGGAATGCATGAACACACACATAATAGGAAGGTCATGAGAGGTCATGTAAATCTTGGCTATATGCCCCAGACATATGTGAATGAAGTATCTCCATGTTCAAAACTCACTCTTGCAAACAATATGTGCAAGCAACAAGAGATCATCTTGATCAAGGATATGATGCATATACTTACCTTGAAGTTCTTGAGCATTCTAGTAGTAGAAATACACTTGAGAAAATAATGTTAGGAAACACAAGAGTGATCTACTCATCCAAATGCAAAAAGAATCAAGAGTACCAAGATATGGAAGTCATATGAAAAATAGAATTGCTTAAGATAGATATGCCTCCCTCAAATAGAATATCTAGAACTTTCTCCCCTTAAGTGTGGATTTGTAAATCTTCCTCTCCCCTTGAATCTTAGCATGTAGATATTTGGAGTAGGTAGGGTGAGACAGTTGTAACACTATTAGTTAATCAAATAAAAGATTTCTCCCCTTTGATGTTCTCCCCCTATATACAAGCATAAGCTTTGATATTCTCCCCCTTAACATATATCTCCCCCTTTGGTATGAGCATAAGCTTTGAAACTTTGATATCTCTCCCCCTTTGACATTAATTTCCAAAAAGGGTCTCACAAAGGGTCAGATAAAAGGATCATTGAGAAAGAAGGGATCCTTGAGAATAAGGGTCATAGAATAAGAGTATTTGAGACTAATGGTTCCTTTAAGACTTTTTCTCCCGCTTTTGACCATCTGAAAAGGCTCTTTAAAATTTCTCCCCCTTTTTCATAGGGATCCTTGAACAAAGTTTCCCCCTCTGACGGTGTGCTGGACTAGGGGGTACTCACCACGTCGTCTCCCGACCAATGGGTCAGGCCGAGGACCCCCATGATGATTCACTAATGGGCCACTTCGGGCAGCCCATGATGCGTACAAGGGAGATTCCACAAGACTTGGCGCACAAGACAAGGAATCCTCTAAACCCTAGACCTATGGTGCATTATATAAACCAAGGCCAGACTAGTCAGTAGACAATCTCATATTCATTACAACAATCTCGTGGTAGATACATGTCACTACAAGAAATATGTCAACTTGCGACCATCAATATTGGTCACTGAATGGTCGTTGTTTTTCATTTGCGACCTTTTTGTGACCAAAAACAGTTGGTCAAAAGCTGACCATCTTTAATGAAACTTAACGACCTTCATTGTGAAATGGTCGTAGAAGCTAATGACCAAAACAAAAGGTCGTTGGCTCTACGACCAATTATTTTGGTCATTGGTAGCCTGCCCACACCACGTCGGATCCAACGTGGCAAGTTGACGTGGGAACATTGCGACCAATTGAATTGGTCGTTGATAAGAATCAGCCCGGTCCAGTTCGGTGTCTATATGGGCCAAGCCCAACAATTCAGCCCATTTATTATATGATTTCCTATTAGTTTTGGTTAGCTACATGGGCCTGGCCCATTGATTCGGCCTTTTGCTTTCTGAGATACAACCTTTTCACATTCTATATAACTTCCATTTTCAGCTTTTCTTTGTTTTTTTACATTCAATTTTCATATTATTGTATTCAATTGGGTGCAGATTGTCAGATTCTTCTAGGCGTTGGGTCCCAATCGTGAGGTTATAATTTTTCATAGCTTCTGACTTACCGATATACCAATCAGAGAACACATTTAAAATATATTCAAATAACAGCTAAACTCGCTTTATTATAATATTCCACACAATCACAATATAACCATACAATATTCCACCAATCAACATATAGCACTCTACAGATAAAACGCTCAACAAAGTTAGGGACGTCTCCAACACCTTATAGCGCCTTCAACCTACAAAACATCACATCCATCCACATATTAACGATTGAGTTTAGATCAATTCACCCCTTGACGGTAATAAGAAATTTTGCTCATGTATGAACGAAAATAAAAGAAATAAATATGGCTGCAACACATAATAGCCTGTAGCCCACATTTTCCATAACAGGGACGTCTCCAACAGCCTGTAGCCCACATTTTCCATCAGGCATCGAAATATGTCTAATTAACCAGTAAATCTGCACTAGTGTACTCAAATTCTGGAAATTCCAAAACACAGAACAAGAATATCTTCAGTTTACACTAATTTACCCAAGTTAAATTCAGCAAAGCACATAACAAGAATTTTAAGCTACTGGAAATTCCAAAACAGTAAAGTTCCATTTAAAGCTACTGCAATCTTTCTCTTAAAATTAACTGAAAAGGTTTCATTCAGATTTAATTAATGCAAAAGATTGGTTTAGTTTTAACTAAACAGTATTTATACTCCCCTTTCATTTTAAATACTCCAAAAGGTAACAACAAAAGATTCATTGAAATACACAGTACTGAAAAAATTCATTTATTTGTACTGGAGTAAAAAGGTTTAACAAATGTTCAGTAATTTATTTGACAGTAATTCAGTTTACACTGAGTTAGTATTATCACAAATACTGGACATTTGGAGTAGCCATTTACTAAATATATGGACACAAATACTGGGTGGAAGATTTAAGCAAATGTTTAGCATAGAGCTAGATCGCAGGCCATTATACATAGCAATAAGAACGGTATGGAAGTGGGTGGAAGTGATAAGAATGACCTGTTTCGAATCAAACTCTCACTACCACTTTCTAGCATCCCAGAAATCCTGACCCATCTCTCCGTAGTAGTGCCCAACCCGATAGCCAGTTCTCTCGCGTATCACCTCAGCTTGCTGCAATTTCAGCAACACGGTTACACCCACAAAATATGAAACCTTGATCACTAAAAACTCGGTTGTGTGTATGTGTGTGTGTGTGTGTGTATGTACCTGATACACAAGAGGCACCTTGGGAACCAAGAACACGACAAGTATTTCCTGTTCTTCTTCATCATTTTGTCACATGTGCTTTTCATGAGCAGCACAGCAATGAGGGTCTTCCCCGTGCCGGTCTCTAGGAAGGCTATTGTGTTCCTGCTCTTTGCTTGCTCGAGCACCTGCAACTGGTAATGTCTGGCCTGCTCCTCGGCGAGAGGCTTCTCCTAGTGGGAAGAAGCCGCCTTATCCGCCTCTGCATTCTTCTCCACGGAGCCTCCGTTCTGTGTCCTGGCATGCTTTCCCTCATGCTCAGACTCCTACTCCCGGGTGCCAGGGCGAAACACCATCTTGCCGCCATGGTCCTACTCCCAAAATCCTCGAGCCTCACGCCGGTGGGCAGGGTTGCTGTCATGGTCGCGCTTGCGGGGCCTGTTGATGAAGTCGCGCCTCTTCGGCGTTGATCGTGACCATCCAGCTGGTCGTACAGCTCCGTGTACAAGTCACCTGCACTGAAAAGAAACACCCAGCCACCGCAGGCCATGGTTAGTCAGCAGCTAACACAACATAATTAACAGCCACCTAAAACTTAATACAATATCATATTCATAGTTGGCATGCATCATACGGGAATCTACAATGTTGGATAAGGTGATAAAGAAAAACAGAAATTGTGGAGTTAGAAAGATATACAGCATAATGATAAAATAGTTCAAAAGTTTTAAAAATATATATCAAGCTGTATATCCCACACATAGCCTTGTACTCTACAGCTAAAAGCGAAGGGCACAACGAAATAACATGAATCAATTGCAGATGGTCGGATTAATATATTTTCTAAAGGTGGCACTATGCCGCTAATAAATGATTGTCTATGCACAAAACCTACAGTGCAAACTCTTGTGAAGTCATAAGCCCAGGAAGCAACTTCTTTATAGAGATGTCCCTGATGATGAATTAGGTTGATTTGAATGGCATGCCAGCGATCGAAGGCTTGCACCCAAAATGCCTTAAACTGCAGCCTAAGTATCTAATGCTAAGATAGGGTGCCGTCGCGGTAAATGGGGCTTAGATGTATATTCTCAAGGAGGTTCATGAGTATGTTCCTCCTAGATAAATCATCGAAGTGGTTGGTTTGAAATCCCTTCTGCCAAACTTAAGCACATGACTCTAGATACGGCTATGCTTAGAGCCGATTAAGCATTGTTGATAACAAAACGCTGATAATGTTCAACATACAGACCTACTTGGAGCACAAATAATGAAAGGATTAACAACACACCCAAGCTGTTTATTTCATCTAGGAAACACATGGTTACATACAAGGATTACTTGACATGGCATGATTACACATAGTGATTAGAAGAACAAGTATCAGTGGATTACTAGCCGGGTAGCACCACTGCAATGTGTGGGGCACCGGATGGAAAACTAAAACAACGACATGAAGGAAGGAAGGAGAGGAGAGGAGGCGAACCTTGTAGTCGAGAAGCATCTGGGGCATCTTCTTCGTTAGCTCGACGGTGTTGGCACGCCTGCAGAAACCAAACCAAATCAACCAGGCATCATCGATTGAAGAGCGCAGGACGCAGCAGATCCCGGCGAGGAGGAGGGGAATGGTAGGGCTTACTTCTCGGCGGCGCTGTGGTCGACCTTGTGGCCCTTGCGCTTGGTGCGCATCTCGCCGCGGTACGGGTCGGAGGTCCAGTCCTCACCGGCGAAGAGGGAGAAGGTAGGGCCCAACGCGAGGAGTGCGTACCCGACCCCCTCCGCCACCGTCATGTAGCTGTGGCTGCTCTCCTCCTTGGTCAGGCCTGCGACGGAAGGGGCCACGTCGCTGTTGGGGCCACCCGAAACCCTAACCGCGGGCGAGGGTAGGGGCCATGTCCGGCGGATCTATCCGGAGAGGAGAAGGCCCGGAGCGAGGGGAACATGGGGGCGTGTCGCACGCCGGTGGAACTCGCCGGATCCGCCGGTGTGGGCGGAGGCGTTGGCGTGGAGTTGTGGGGGTGAGAATGAAGGGAGGTGGCGATGCGGTAAGTAAGGGAGGGGGTCGAGGTGGCGATACGGTTAGGAAGGGCGTGGGGGAGGCCATGGATGGCGGTGAGCTCCGTAGGAGGGAGTTGGTGGCGGCGATTTGGAAGGGGAGGGGAGGAGGCAGGTTGTGGGTGTGTGCGAGAGAAGGGGAGGAGAGGGTGAGGGGGTTGGGCTGCCGTTGGATCCGAGAGCATCCAACGGTGCTTGATGCATGATCCGCGTGCGATGCCTATGGACCAATCAGAACATAGTACACGCTTTGATGATGTTATGACCATCTAAATTGGTCGTAAAACGTGGAAATTTTCATTTTCTTTACAAAAGAAAATCATTTTCTGTTTTTCGAGTGCCCAAAACATATTTTTGTGAAGAACCTACGAAATATCTGTTGCAAAATATTACCACATCATTTTTCAAAATTACTAGACCATATTTTATGTACGATTGACCAAATGGTTGGGCGTGAAAATTTTGTTTTTCATTTTTTGAGTAACCAAAATGAGTTTTTATGTGAAGGACCTACCAAATATTTGTTGCAAAATGGCATCACATAATTTTTAGAAAATATTAGACCATATTTTATGTACAATTGACCAAATGGTTTCATGAAAAAAGTTGTCGATTCACCTCTCGTGAAAAAGACAAATTTCCTCCAATTCAGTTGGAAGCGGGTCAAATTTGAACTACAGCCCCCTCATAGTTTGCTCATGATTTTTTGAAAAAATCATTTCTAGTTACAAAAGTATCAACTTAATCGGAGAAACACTAAAAGTTTCCCAAGATTCAACCACTAGCTAGGAACGGGCATGCCCGCCGTTTTTACCGCATTTTGAAATGGGCATGCAAAATTCAAAAAAAATAAACAAATTGTAAAACCTTCGCATTGTGCCATTATATGTGACCAAGTTACCAGGAAAAATAATAAACTTGTAATACGGCAATTATTTTGAAAAAGTGTTCTTAGAAATGAGCTATCATGTGTGATGATTCATGGCGTTCAAGCCAAATGATCAATCTTATGGCCACATTCATGGCATAGTTTGTTAAAATGATATAATATTGTGCATATGGCTGCATATTGGAATGACAAACAATGTTGCCTAAGGAAGTTTTCTTTTTATTTGGACGGAAAATTCATTTTCCATTTTTCAAATGTCCAAAATGAGTTTTTTTGTGAAGGACCTACCATATCTTTGTTGCAAAATTGGACCGAATCATTTTTCTAAAATATTAGATCATATTTAATATACAATTGACCAAATGGTTGGGTGTCAAAAGCTTTGAGCCACCTCTCGTGAAAAAGACAAATTTCCCCCGATTCAGCAGGAACCGGGTCAAATTTGAACTGCAGCGGCCTCATAGATTGCTTTTTATTTTTTGCAAAAAATCATTTATAGGTACCAAGGTATCTATTTAATCACATAAACACCAAAAGTTTCCCAAGATTCAACCACTAGCTAGGAACGGGCATGCCCGCCGTTTTAACCGCATTTTGAAATGGTTATGCAAAATTCAAAAAAAATCAAAAAATTGTAAAACCTTCGCATTGTGTCATTATAAGTGACCAAGTTACCAGAAAAAATAATAAACTTGTAATACGACAATTATTTTGAAAAAGTGTTCTCAGAAATGAGCTATCATGTGTGATGATTCATGGCGTTCAAGCCAAATGATCAATCTTATGGCCACATTCATGGCATAGTTTGTTGAAATGATATAATATTGTGCACAAGGCTGCATATTGGAATGACAAACAATGTTGCCTAAGGAAGTTTTCATTTTATTTGGACGGAAAATTCATTTTCCATTTTTCAAGTGTCCAAAATGAGTTTTTTTGTGAAGGACCTACCATATATTTGGTGCAAAATTGGACCGAATCATTTTTCTAAAATATTAGCTCATATTTAATGTACAATTGACCAAATGGTTGGGTGTCAAAAGCTTTGAGCCACCTCTCGTGAAAAAGACAAATTTCCCCCAATTCAGTAGGAACGGGGTCAAATTTGAACTACAGTTGCCTCATAGATTGCTTTTTATTTTTTGAAAAAATCATTTCTAGGTACAAAGGTATCTATTTAATCACAGAAACACCAAAAGTTTTCCAAGATTCAAACACTAGCTAGGAACGGGCATGCCCGCCGTTTTAACCGCATTTTGAAATGGGCATGCAAAATTCCAAAAAAATCAAAAAATTGTAAAACCTTCGCATTGTGTCATTATATGTGACCAAGTTACCAGAAAAAATAATAAACTTGTAATACGGTAATTATTTTAAAAAAGTGTTCTAAAAAATGAGCTATCATGTGTGAAGATTCATGGCTTTCAAGCCAAATGATCAATCTTATGACCACATTCATGGCATAGTTTGTTCAAATGATCTCATATTGTGCAAAAAGTTGCATATTGTAATGGAAAACAATGTTGCCTTAGGAAGTTTTCATTTTCTTTGGACAAACAATTCATTTTCCATTTTTCGAGTGCCCAAAATGAGTTTTTTTGTGAGTGACCTACCATATATTTATTGCAAAATTGGACCAAATCATTTTTCTAAAATATTAGTCCACATTTAATGTATAATTGACAAACTGGTTGGGTGTCAGAAATTTTGATCCACCTCTCGTGAAAAAGACAAATCTCCGACGGTTCAGTAGGAAGCGGGTCAAATTTGAACTACAGCTGCCTTATAGTTTGCTCTTTATTTTTTCCAAAAATCTTTTGTAGGTACATAAGTATCCATTTAACCAGAGATACATGGTGTGGTGGCGAGACGTCGAGGTTTGGATGGTGTCCGAGGGCCCCAACTCCAGAGCACGTAAACCAGTATGCCAGCCGCGTGGTCACCGAGTGACCGTGGCATCGCCACACGTTCTGGGCGGCCTAGGCATGTCTGGTGAGTTGGTCACTCCCTCAATAGGTGTTAGTAAGAATAATACAACAAAAGAATCTCACGAGGAGACTGAACTAAGCTCAAACATGAACTAGCAGCAAAGTGTTTGATTAGTGGTGGGTGAAATTCACATGACCAATGGGACTGGGTTTTGGCTAAGGACGATCATCTACTAAGGAGACTGTCTTGGCAAATTTTCAGCTCAAATGAAGGATCCTAGGTGGCACTTGCTTTGCAAAGTACCACACTGTGCAAAAATATGGATGTTGAAGCTGGGCTCAAATGGATGAATGTATTGAGCTGAAATTTGGTGGAGCATAATAATTTGGGCATAGAAAAGCACTTTAAAATTTTGATATCATTTGGACATGCGAAAGTGGCACTTCCTTCACAATGCACTTCTCTGGACAGAAACTTGGGAAAATTGTTGAGAGGATTTGGCTAAATGAAATGAGCTCAAATTTGGTGGAGGTAAGTATGAAGGTAGGAACATTCCCTGGTAAACTGTCAAAAATAATTAAGCAATATAAAATATATTTGCTTCACAAACTGAAAATATGACCAGAAATATGGATGTTGAAGCTGGGCTCAAATGAATGCATGGATTGAGCTGAAATTTGGTGGAGCATGGTAATTTAGGCATATAAAAGTACTGTAAAAATTTTATAACAGTTGGACATGCCAAAGTGGCACTTCCTTCACAATGCTCTTCTCTGGACAGAAACTTGGGAAAATTATTGAAAGAAATTGGCTGAATGAAATGAGCTCAATTTTTTTGGAGAGTTATGATTTGAGCATATGGAAGATTTGATAAAATATCAGAGAATTTTGAGAAACCTAGATAGAACTTCCTTCACAAAGCTTCTCTCTGGATAGAAACTTTGTAAATTTACTGAGGAAGATTTACTACGCAAATGGAGCTGAATATTGTCATGTGGCAATGATTTGAGTATGTAAGAGTGCCCAAAAAGTTTGAGGGCAATATGAGGGGTCTAGGTTTCACTTGCTTTGCAATGTGCTAATCTGGCCAGAAAATAGAAATTGAATCTGGGCTCGCATAGATTATTGGATTGAGCTGTAATTTGGCAGAGGATGACAACTTGGTCATATGAAGGTACTGTACAAATTTCATACCATTTGAATAAATAAAAATAGTACTTCCTTCACAATGCTCTCCACTGAACAGACAATTGGGAAAAATATTGAGGAACATTGGCTACATTTAAATCAGATAAAATTTGGTATAGAGAGGTTCTATGGGCAGGGTCATCTCCTAGTAAATTTTCAGAAATTATAAAGCAATATAAAACATAGCCGCTTCACAAACTGAAAATATTACCAGAAACAAAGATTGGATGGTGAGCTCACATGGATTATTAGATGGGGATCAAATTTTGTGGAGAGATATGATTTTGGCATACAGAATATGTGGAAAAAATTCAGCTCATTAGGAGATGCCTATCTAGTACTTACTTCACAAAGCTTCTAGCTGAACAAAAACTTTGGAAATTTGCTAAGGAAGATTTAATAGGCAAATGGATCTGAATTTTGTCATGAGGCAATGATTTGGATATAAAAGGGTGCCCAAATTTTTTGAGGGCAATCCAAAAAATATAAATAACACTTCCTTCACAAAGTAATGTTCTGAACAACATAGGAAAATGAAAATTTCTGAATTATATTTGATCTAGGCAAGGAAGGTTTTTGATATATTTGAGGAATATATGATCCAAAGTATTTATGAGAATTTTTTGGGAATCTTTGGAATGACAGAAATGTAGGCTCCTTCACAACCTAGGGCAAAAATTGATACATGGACATGACACATAGGCAAAACTGATGAGGTGGCGCCTAGTCATAGCAATGCACCACAATTTACAAGGCTATGACCATCTATATTGGTCGTGATCAGCTAGAAATAAGGCAGCGGACCAGCGCTGTCTGCTTTATGACCATTTCATGTAAGGAAATTACGACCTTTGTGACCAAATTGGTCGTTATGGTTTAGCGTTTGGAGCCCCCCGAACAGCTTACGACCAATTGGTCTCAAATGGTCATAGATTTACGCCCATTTCTTTCAGGGTCACTACCAGAAGGTCACAAGTTGACATATTTCTTGTAGTGTGTACTATGTACTATCCCCATATCAATATAATCGAAAGCAGGACGTAGGGTATTATCTCCTTGAGAGAGCCCGAACCTGGGTAAAATCTCGTGTCTATGTTACCATCACTCCAAGACGCCTAGCTTAGGACCCCTACTACGAGATGTGTCAGATTTGACACCGACATTGGTGCTTTCATTGAGAGCCTGCTGGCAGTCGCCGCGGTGTGATGGGTATTCAGATAATCTCCTGCGCGATCTACATGTCGAAACCGAACTTTGTTTTTGATGTCGGCATCTTCGTCGCCGGCCCGACTGGTCACCTTTGCTGGACCGAGGACTGTGCTTCGCGTTGGATCATCAATATCGGACGGATACTTTCATCATCATCGACTCCGATCTTTATCAAGACCATGGGGAATCATCCATGGAGCTCGGGGGCTCGACGTCAACATAGCCCTCGGGCGACGGTGCAATTTTTCTGGACAGCGGATTCGTCTTCGTCGTCCCCACCTCCTCGAGTGTCGTTTTGACGATTACTTCGGTGGAATTGTGCGGAATTGAGTCTAGAACAACCCTGCAAAATTTCGTCGCGTCCCGATGGACGAATCTCCGGCAAACTCCGATCTACCGGAGCCCTGTCGAATCTGGACGAGAATCTAGACGAGTTTAGGGCGAGGAGTCCAGAATCTAGCTCGGACATTGTTTGGAATATCCTACCGTTCATCGGCTGAGGAATTCCCATACCGATCACCCCTAGAAATTTCAGCTCGATCCGACCGTTCAAACTCCGGAAAACGTTCGATGAGTGCATCAATTTTCTGATCAGTTTTCTGCGCAAAAACGAATCCGACCCGAATTCAACTTTCTCCATGAACGGGATTTGGACATCCTTTTTGAGGATTTTTTTTCTAGGGTATTGTTTGTTGTTTTCAAACATGTGCCCACAAATTTTAAGACTTTTTCGAGGCGATCTTGACCGTCGCGCCGATGTCAAACCGGCCTGACCATGTTGCTCCATGGCTACTGAGCTGCGCTAACATCGACTGCGATGTCGCTAAATCGAGCCGACGACAACCACCTCGGATCATCACCTCGGTGAGCCGACCAAGAGTTCGGCATCGTGAGGGACAAATAATCATCAAGACAAGATCGTCGCCCCACGGATTGCACGGGTCGGGCATGCCATCATCGCCGCACGGTCACTTCTCAAGCCGGTATTGACTGCGTCACAAGTTCCGACCTGCGTCGGCATTGCCGCGTCATCGTTTCTTCCCAAAACGGCGACCCGCTTCGAGACATCGGCTGACATGGGGGATCTAGCATCACCTTACTGACCTACCATGTCATCTCGGCTAGACCAGGGGCTTCGCCATCTCATCATCAACCTACTCCTGGGACTTCGGCGTCACCAGCCGAGCAGCTTCATCGCCTCGGCTGGACCAGGGGCTTCGCCTCGCCACATCGGCCATGCTGCTTCGCCACTTCATCAAGTCGAGGTCTTCGTTCGGACACCGCGGGACCGGCTTGGGGGCTGGGACCTCAACCCGCAACAAGCTCTAGCCACTCATCAACACCGAGCACATTAACCAGCTAAGTCGCTTTCATGCTCAACTTTTTTTCAATTTTTAATTTTTGTTCGGTTCGACCAAGCATTATATTTGTGTTAAATAAAAAAGTTTGTTTGTTAAAAACACTTCCTTTTCCCATGGTAATTGGGGGCTTCGTCGTGACGCTACTGAACTACTCTGTTTCCTCGGCTGGATCGAGGGCTTCGCCTCGCCACAACAACCGTGTTGCGTTGCCACTTCTTGACCAAAGCTCTTCACTCGATTACCTCGGTCTTGGGGGCTGGGATCTCGGCCAGGCCGAGGACTACATCTCCATCCCGCCACAACCCCGTACTGCACCAAGCACATCAACAAGCTAAGTCGTTTTCGTGCTCAGCTCTCCTTGAAATTTTACTTTTTGTTCGGTTCAGCCAAACATTATATTTCTTGTTAAACAAAAAAAAATGTTTGTTAAAAACTTTGTTGTTAAAAATTTCTTTACCCGATTTAACCTGGGGCTCTTTAATTTGTATGAGTCGTTTTATAATAAATGTGTTTTCTTCTTGGTCGTTGTAAAGTCTTTTTCTACTACTCCTTTTTCCGACACTAGTGTGTGGTCAATAGCCGGATATAGCCTGGTTTCTTTCTAAAGCCGCTCGGGTTTAGTTTGCTAAACAGGTCTCGGAGAAACACTCAACCTTCGGGATATGGAGGTTGAAGCCAAAGGCTGCCCCCCTTGGAGTCGGGAGATCGGATGTATCATGTTAAAGCACGACCGAAGCACATATTAATTTTAAGACCAATTTTGGATTGGCACCAAAAAACTTGATTTAGTTCGGACGTCGAAGTTTTTACATAAGTTTTTTGGCTTTTCGAGCTTATGGCACTTTTAAGCTATTTGTATGTTTTCTTTTAGGAGGCGGGACATCCTCATGACCAAGGTGCCCTACGTAATAATTCAGCTCGGGTGATATTTTCCGACCCACACCTCGGTATCTTTCCTGCAGACTTAGACCTCGGTGTTGGCGAAACGCACATGACATCCAGACTAGTGCCCGAGGAGATTCGATCCTCGGGTTGGTCGGCCGCACCCAACCTGAGTCTCTGGGTATACTGTGTGTCTCCGGCATAGCTCTCGTAGTACAATGTCGGATGCCTTTAAAGTATCGGCAATATCAATGGGGGACTCCGACTAGAGCCGAACCCACCAAAAGCCAGGGTACTCCGAGTAGTCCTCGGCAAAACGTTCACGGATATTGCTTTATATGCATAAGTTTCAAAGTGTGTCTTCGGTCAATAGTTGGGTTGCCCTGCTCCTGTGATTGCCTCCTACATTCCGCTTTATTCGGCTAGGTGTGCAAAGGGAGAACCACTGCGATTCTACTTCCGATTTAACTGGTCAAGTACCTCAGTGGAGAAAGCCAAAAACAGACTGTCACAATGAGCGCAAACTGGTCATTGATCCGATGACTCTGTCAAACTATAGACCGATAGAGGTTACCTCGTGGGACTTTCATAAATTTGGCCGGAGTGTTAATGGCTTAACCTCGGCTGACGCCGAACACGAACCGGGGGCTAGTAACTTGTCTCCCAAACTTTAAGCTCCTATGACTAAGTGAAAGTTATAAAGCCTAGATATCTGATTGCCTCGTTTCTGCTAACACAACTGCCTCCGAGCACCGAGACATCGGCTAAGGGTTGTCTTGTTACTACGGAAACACCCTGCGTAGCATCTACAAAGGGGTAGAAGCCGACGATGGGCCACTCTCAAATGATAAAATGTCACAAAGGAGTCAAAATAACATATAGCATAAAAGAATTTGTATTCAATATGCGAGTGCTGCCTTCCGTAATCATCATTATAAAGCCATAAATATGCATCAATTTGACTTAAAATTTTGGCCAAGCTGGGTTGCCTGGCTCCTGTGCTTACCCCCTATGTTCCCGATTGTTCAGCTAGGGGGTAAAGGAAGCACCTCTATGATTGTTACTTCTGGGTCATCCGGGTTAGTACCTCAGACTGGGTGAAGCCAAAAGCAAGCCATCTTAAGAATATAATTGGTCGACAACGACGGAAGTGAAAATTTCGGTTCATTAAAGACCATAGAGTTCAGGAACTTTCCCTAAACTAAATCCTCAGTATTTTCCTCCCACATTGATCGAAGGTGAGGTTTCATGATCATGGTCAGCATGATAGCCTGGGAAAAGGAACTTATAAAGGAAGTATTTTTCCTAGAAGATGTTTCTTACATTAAATAGTAATATAACATATCTCTCTGCGTACCTTTGTTTATAAAATCGTATGGCCGGATTGCCTTCTTTGCTGTAAATCCTTGCCCTTATACAGGCTTTATAAAGTAGAACAAACACTCCTCGGCTACTGGACAAGGAGGTTGAAGCCGATGGTCAGTCAGCAAAGTCTTGTACAATGCAGATCCGAGCATTAATGATGTAAAGTACTTGGATACGTAGAATCATTACACATAAATTGTGTCAAACATAACAAAGTTTGTGTCACATAAATATCGATCCTTAATTCGACCACCCGTGCCCAAATAAGGCTCGGGGGCTACTGCATTGCCTATTCAATGCAGTAAATTCAAAGTGCAATACGGTTTCCAAAGAGATTCGATCCTCAGGTTGGTCGGCCGCACCCAACCCGAGCATGGGAAACTAGGCGCATCGCGTTTCTGTTCCTAAGTATGTTGCCGTGCAAGGACCTGATCCTTAGACCGATTTTGCAAATCAACCTAAGTCTTAGGGGCTACTGGGATTAGTGGTTTTATTATTTTTCCTTCAGGTGCATCTCGGATTTTAGGCTGACACACACCTTGAGGGCTACTGGCTATACATCTCGGTGGTAAATAAATTACGGCAATCGGAAATAAATTATGCAAAAAGTCAGCCCACGGCCGAGGTACTGCACCACTTCGGAAGTAGTCCGGCATAAAGCTCGGATGCGAATGGATGGCTCCATAAAAGACTATTCCGGCATTTAATCTCGGATGAAGTCCTTCAAATTTTCAGAGACCGTGGTAATTTAAGACACCTCGGATGCCGACCAGCATTGGAGCTCGGACGTAGACCGGCATTGGAGCTCGGCTGCAAAATGATACCTCGGATACAGTTCAGCGTTGGAGATCGGACGCAAGAGGACACCTCGGATGCGTTCGGCGTTGGAGCTCGGAAGCAAGAGGACACCGCCGCATGGGAAGCAATTAAACCCGAGGTGTGGCGTAAAAAATAACAAGGCATTGATAATGGCCGAGAAGTTAAAGGGCTCCTCGGATGCCCGACGTGTGAACTCTTCAGATACACCTCGGCCATCCTTAAGATCGGAGATGGGAAGATTTGTTGAACCAGTTTTCATGACCGACGGCTGAGGATGAAGAACAATTCAGAAGAACCGAGGAGCGTCCCCAACTTGAAGACTGGTTCAGGGGGCTACTGACGGTGTCCTGGACTAGGGGGTACTCACCACGTCGTCTCCCGACCAGTGGGTCGGGCCGAGGACCCCCATGATGATTCACTAATGGGCCACTTCGGGCACCCCTTAATGCGTACAAGGGAGATTCCACAAGACTTGGCGCACAAGACAAGGACTCCTCTAACCCTAGGCCTACGGTGCATTATATAAACCGAGGTTAGGCTAGTCAATAGACAATCTCATATTCATTACAACAATCTCGTGGTAGATACCTGTACTATGTACTATACCCATATGAATATAACCAAAATCAGGACGTAGGGGTATTATCTCCTTGAGAGAGCCCGAACCTGGGTAAAATCCCGTGTCCATGTTACCATCGCTCCAAGATGCCTAGCTTAGGACCCCTACTACGAGATATGTCGAATTTGACACCGACACCCCCTTTAAAGTTTTTTATTTATATATAAAGGGATCATCGAAGAAATGGGAAATGCTAAAATTAACAGAGAACACAAAAGATAGCAAAGTCAGTTACTCCGAATAAAATATATCGGTGGAGCCGAGTTGTGTATGTGCAGCGTATCTGCTATATCGGTAACACCGAGAATTTTAAATCGGAGGCCCCGAAGTGCTAAATAGAAACTTGGCAAAGTTTGTTAAAGTTGTTTTTAGAAGGAGATTGCAAGAAAATTTTCATAAACTATTTACATGAAATTTTCAACTAGATGGAAGTTGAGTGGTTCCAAGAAAGCATGCAACTTAAAGATGAACCAATCGAGAAACTTCATCTAGATGATGGGCAGTGACTAGGTCACCTATATTAGAGTATATTGACTTAGGAGCCAAGCAAGTATACTTGATCATAGGTCATATTCATCGTTTAAGCTCAAATGGGGTTGCCATTTTGACATAAAGCATTTTAATGTGGTCACATCGTATGAGATGCTTTAACTCATGTCTTAGAGTAAAGCTCCCCTTTGTTGTGACATCCCCTCTAAGAGGGACAAACTAACCTTGGGTTTTGTCATACAAGACCTCATGTTGGTGATGTAGTGGTGGATGCTCATTATTGATGAAGATCATCTTGAGTTGGTTACAATCCTCATTGTTTCTTACTCTTCTCACCTACATGGGTTAGTCCCACACAAGGAACAAATACAAGGATATCTATGGACATGGAGTAAATACCAATTGTGATGGTGTCCATTGATTCATTAATTACCTTGTCCCTTGATTACCTTTGAGTAATGGAGATGACATGGCTTGTAGGTTGACTTGTTGTGGATGCCCAACAGTTGAAGTATGGGGCAATCCTTCTTCTCTTTCTAGATAGGCCATCCTACAAAACGTTAGTCATGCAAGGAAGAACATAATATATCCTATTGACAATAATGAAGATTTCATGGTAATGTGTCAAGGTTATTGTTTGTGTTGTCTTCTTCCTCCATCTCAAGGTAGAGATGTAGACCCTTGGATTTTGATAAGATTGCTCATGATTGAATTTGTTTGCAATCTTGTGGAGTGTAGCTTATCCAAGTTCCTACATAAGGGTTAGATGCAATACAAGGGAGCATGGTTTTCCAAGATATTAGATGATGTCAATATAATAGTATCAAGGAATAATCATGTAAGCTCATGCCCTCATATGCATCAAAATGAGCTTTAGCTCAAGTTTTAAGCATCAATGATGTTCAACTCACTCCTCAAGTGACAAAACACATTCTCATCAAGTGGCTTAGTAAAGATATCGGCCAATTGCTTGTTAGTCCGTACATGCTTCAGATTAATATCTCCTTTGGCAACATGATCACGAATGAAATGATGACGAACTTGTATATGCTTAGTTCGAGAATGTTTCACGGGATTATAAGCAATTTTAATAGCACTCTCATTATCACAAAGCATAGTAACATGTCTCACATGGATTCCATAATCCTTGAGAGTTTGAGTCATCCATAGTAATTGCACACAACATGATCTAGTGGCAATGTATTCCGCTTTGGCAGTAGATAAAGATACCGAGTTTTGTTTCTTGGATGACCAAGACACAAGAGATCTACCAAGAAATTGGCAAGTACCCGAGGTGGATTTTCTATCAACCGTATATCCAGCATAGTCCGAATCAGAATAGCCAACAAGATTAAAAGAAGATCCCTTGGGATACCAAATACCAAAGTTAGGTGTATCTATCAAGTATCTCACAATCCTCTTCATGGCCTTAAGATGACACTCTTTAGGTGCAGCTTGATAACGAGCGCACATGAACACACTAAGCATTATACCGGGACGAGGGGCACATAGATATAGCAATGAACCGATCATTGACCGATAAACTTTTGATCAACCGATATGTCCTCTTTGGTGAGGTCAACATGTCCACTTGTAGGCATGGGAGTTTTCATACCTTTACACTCTTGCATTCTGAACTTCTTAATCAAGTCCTTCGTACACTTGGTTTGAGAGATGAAAGTTCCATCACCCGTTTGCTTGATTTGCAAACCAAGGAAACATTTCAGCTCACACATCATTGATATCTCATACTTTTCTGACATCAACCTTCCAAATTTCTCACTAAAATGTGGGTTAGTAAAACCAAAGATAATATCATCCACATAAATTTGGCACACAAATAATTCACCGTTAACTCTTCTAGTGAACAAGGTTGCATCAATTTTACCAATTTCAAAACCCTTTTCAATAAGAAACTTCGTTAAGCATTTGTACCAAGCTCGAGGGGCTTGTTTAAGACCATAAAGAGATTTACGAGGTTTGTAACCACGATTAGGTTTCTTAGGATTCACAAAACCAGGGGGTTGTTTAACATAGACCTCTTCTTCAATCTCACCATTTAAAAAGGCAGTTTTAATATCGATTTGATAGAGTGTGATATCATGGTGATTTGCATAAGCTAGAAGAATGCGAATAGCTTCGAGTCTAGAAACGGGGGAATAGGTCTCACCATAGTCCATACCTTCGGCTTGGGTGTAGCCTTGAGCCACAAGATGTTCCTTGTTGCGTACGACTAGGCCATGTTCGTCTTCTTTGTTCTGAAACACCCACTTGGTTCTGATGACTTTTTGTTCATCCTTGGGCTTGTCCACTAGTGTCCACACTTCGTTCCTCTCGAAGTTGTGGAGCTCCTCGTGCATAGTGTTCACCCAATCGGGGTCCTCAAGTGCTTCTTCCACCTTTAAAGGCTCAATGCTAGAGATAAATGAGTAATGTTCACAAAAGTTAGCTAGACGAGTTTTAGAGCGAGTAATTCTCCCGGTTTGTATGTCACCAAAGATTTGCTCCAAGGGATGGTTTTTGTTCACTCTTGCTCGAACTCGTGGTAGCTTTTGCTTGTTGGATGGTGGAGCTTCCTCATCATCATCATCTTCATCGTTGTCGTTGGTGGTGTCGTTCTGTTGTGGAGGTGGTGAGGGAGGTCTAGGTGGATCATCTTGATGTACTTCCTCCTCCTCTTCATCTCGTCGTGTACCACTCGTGGATGCCTCCACGTCGTTTCGTAGTTCACCTTGACGCGAAGTTGGGGCTTCCACTTGAGTTGATGAAGTTCTCTCCTTCAACTACATGGGACGAATCTTGCCGATAGATAAATCTTGAATAGCTTCCGAAGGATCCTTGTTACCAAGAAGCTTGTGAAGAAAGAGTCGGTTTGTAACATGACAAGCAGTTTCCATGACCTCCGCCCAAAAGTGTCTTGGAGTCTTGTACTCATCAAGCATCGTTCTAGCCATCTCAATAAGATTTTGGTTCTTCCTCTCAACAACTCCATTTTGTTGAGGTGTGTACGTGGCCGAGAACTCATGTAGGATCCCTTCTTCATCAAGAAAGGTATCCACATTGGTGTTCTTGAACTCCGATCCGTTGTCGCTCCGAACCTTCTTGATCTTGACCTCAAATTGGTTTTGGGCCTTGCAAGCAAAGTTCTTAAAGATCTTTTGTACCTGTGACTTATCATCAAGGAAGAATACCCACGTAAAACTGGAAAAATCATCAACTATGGCTAGACCAAAAGAATTTCCACCGAGGCTCTTATAAGCATTGGGACCAAAGGTATCCATATGAAGCATCTCGAGTGGCCTCTTAGTAGTCATGACATTTTTTACGGGATGACTTCCACCTACTTGCTTTCCAGCTTGGCAAGCACTACAAAGTCTATCTTTGTCAAAGATAACATATTTAACACCAAGAATATGATCTCCTTTGATAAGATTGTCTAGATTACGCATACCAACATGTCCTAACCTTCTATGCCAAAGCCAACCTTTAGAAGATTTAGCAATAAAACAAGTACGAGGTTGAGCTCTTTTAGTGAAATTGACAATGTATAGATCACCTCTATGGAAACCGGTAAAGACCATTTTATGATTATGTTGACGAAACACTTGGCAATCAACTTTAGTAAATAGCACATTAAAACCAAAGTCGGCTATTTTAGATACGGAAAGTAGATTGTAGCCAAGGGATTCAACAAGCATGACATTTTTAATGGAACTATCATGGGATATGGCCACCTTACCAAGACCAAGTACCTTACCCTTGGAGTTGTCTCCAAATGTAACATACCTTCATGGTCCATTGTTCGGTATAATCTCTTAGAACATATCTTTGTCCCCGGTCATGTGATCGGTGCATCCACTGTCGAGAATCCACTCTTTTCCACCGGACATGTAATCCTTGAAGTTTGCCATAAGACTCAAGCACCTCATGATCTTCTCATACTCAATATCAAACTCTTCATCCTCATTGTAGAAGCCATGCTCCACATTGCCATCATCAAGTGGAAAACCCTCGTCACAAGGAACAAGAGAGTCATTAGAACTGTAATCATGACAATGTTCAAGAGCATGAGTGCGAATAGCTTCACGGATGATGTTATTGATAGTGGACACATTTCCTTTAGCACGCATGAGATCACTTAGCTCAAATAGACAATTATCAAACTTAGGATCACTAGGCTTCATCTTATAAGAATTTCATCAAGAGTACTCAAGGAATAATTTGGATATCGTTTCTCCAAATCATTCCACAAAGTATAAGCACACTCAAAGTTCTTCATTTGATTAAGCACAACTCTAGGCAAAGCTCTAACAATAAGATTGACAGTTCTAAGATTACAAAGCATGTCAATTTCTTCTTCTTGAGAAGGTTGCAAGGGATCAATGGGAGAAATATAGGGATTCATAATATACTTGCTCAAATGAAATTCATTGAAAATGGCAAGCATCTTGTCTCTCCACTCTCTATAGTACTCTCCATCAAGAATGGGCACTCTACAACTAATACTCTCCATACTAACAACATCCATCTTCTTCCAATGGTGATTAAACCAAGGCTATGGAGACCAAAGCTCTGATACCAATTGAGGGATCACTAGAAGTGGTGTCCAGAGGGGGGTGAATAGACTACTTGCATAAATTAAAACCTAACCTTTTCCAACTTAATTGGTTGGCAGATTTTAGCAATTTTAACAAGTCTAGCACACCCTTCACAAGGATATCAACAAGTATGGTAGTGGAAAGTAAAGACATGCATGTGAAAGTAAGGAGTAGATATAGGCAGATCAAATGCAATTGGAGACACGAAGATTTTTCCCGTGGTTCGATAGGTGGTGCTATCGTACATCCACGTTTATGGAGTCTTCAACCCAAGGAGGGTAGCGGTCATGAGAGTCCATAGAGGGATCCATCCATAAGGGTCCTCAAAGTAGCAACCTCGACTATTCCATAACGGCTTCCGTCCACGATGGACTAGCCTCACTATGGGTAGATCTTCATGAAGTAGGCGATCTCCTTGCCTGTACAAACTTCTTGGTTCAACTCCACAACATGAAGTAGGAGGCTCCCAAGCGAAACCTAACCAATCTAGGAGGCACCACCCTCCAAAAAGTAATAGGCTCGATAGTAATGATGAACTCCTTGCTCTTGTGTTTAAAATGATAGTCTCCTCAACAATCAAGCACTCTCTCACAGAGTTAGCTTGGGTGGAAGAGATTGATTGGATGGAAAGCAACTTGGGGAGGCTAGAAATCAAGATTCATATGGTAGGAATGGAATATCTTGATCTCAACACAAGGGTAGGTGGTTCTCTCTCAGAAAATTGAATGGGGCAAGTGTGGAATAGTTCTGAGTGCTTCTCTTTCGAGTAGGATGTGGTGGAGGGGTATATATAGGCATCTCCAAAAATCCAACCCTTACAACATTATTGCCCAACTCGGTGAAACCGAAGTAGAAACTCGGTTGCACCGACTAGTACAAATTGTAGCAACTTTAGGCTTTTCGGTGAGACCGTAGAATTCTCGGTGGTACCGATATGAGTGGCCGAGGGCAGTTACACAACTCGGTGATACCGATTCATAATTCTCGGAAATTCCGATTCTTATGAATGAGGTAACAGAAAGTTGGTCACAGGAACTCGGTTGCACCGATATGAAACTTGGTAGTACCGAGAAGAAGGTTTTGGCTAGGGTTTCTGTCTAGTGTTTTTACTCGGTGTAGCTGATACGTCTCCAACGTATCTACCTTTCCAAACTCTTTTGCCCTTGTTTTGGACTCTAATTTGGATGATTTGAATGGAACTAACCCGGACTGACGCTGTTTTCAGCAGAATTGCCTTGGTGTTATTTTTGTGCAGAAATAAAAGTTCTCGGATTGACCTGCAAATTTACGAAGAATATTTTTGGAATTAATAAAAAATACTGGCGAAAGAATCAAATGCAGGGGGCCCACCACCTGGCCACAAGCCAGGGGGGCGCGCCCACCCCCCTAGGGCGCGCCCCTGTGGCTTGTGGGCCCCCTGTTGCTCCTCCGACCTCGTTTCCACTTCTATATATTCCTATTTACGGAGAAAACAATCAGAGAGAAGAGTTCATCGCGTTTTACGATACGGAGCCGCCGCCACCTCCTGTTATTCCTCGGGAGGGCAGATCTGGAGTCTGATTTGGGCTCCGGAGAGGGGAAATCGCGCCGTCGTCATCACCAACCATCGTTCATCACCAATTTCATGATGCTCTCCGCCGTTCATGAGTAATTCCATCGTAGGCTTGCTGGACGGTGATGGGTTGGATGAGATTTACCATGTAATCGAGTTAGTTTGGTTAGGGTTTGATCCCTAGTATCCACTATGTTCTGAGATTGATGTTGCTATGACTTTTCTATGCTTAATGCTTGTCACTAGGGCCCGAGTGCCATGATTTCAGATTTGAACCTATTATGTTTTCATGAATATATATGTGTTCTTGATCCTATCTTGCAAGTTGTAGACACCTATTACGAGTTATGATCCACATCCCCCAGGGTGACAATAACTGGGATTCTTTCCGGTGATTACCGTAGTTTGAGGAGTTCATGTATTCACTAAGTGCTAATGCTTTGGTCCGATTCTCTATTAAAAGAAGGCCTTAATATCCCTTAGTTTCCATTAGGACCCCGCTGCCATGGGAGGGTAGGACAAAAGATGTCATGCAAGTTCTTTTCCATAAGCACGTATGACTATATATGGAATACATGCCTACATTACATTGATGAATTGGAGCTAGTTCTGTGTCACCCTATGTTATAACTGTTGCATGATGAATGCCATGCGACATAATTATCCATCACTGATCCATTGCCTATGAGCTTTTCACATATTGATCTTTGCTAAGTTACTTTTCCGTTGCTACT
Organism: Elymus sibiricus; assembly: GCA_039707655.1. Classification (NCBI taxonomy): domain Eukaryota; kingdom Viridiplantae; phylum Streptophyta; class Magnoliopsida; order Poales; family Poaceae; genus Elymus; species Elymus sibiricus. Next base: position 412,918,578 of record CM077675.1, on the reverse strand, counting down.
GTTACAATCACCACAACACTACTACAATCACTTTTGCCATCGTTACCGTTACTTCCATATTACTTTGCTACTAAATACTTTGCTGCAGATATTAAGTATTTCAGGTGTGGTTGAATTGACAACTCAGCTGCAAATACTTGAGAATATTCTTTGGCTCCCCTTGTGTCGAATCAATAAATTTGGGTTGAATACTCTACCCTCGAAAACTGTTGCGATCCCCTATACTTGTGGGTTATCAAGACCTTTTTCTGGCGCCATTGCCGGGGAGCATAGCTCTATTCTCTGAGTCACTTGGGATTTATATTTGTTGATCACTATGAAGAATCTGAAAGACGCTAAAACCAAGATCTACCCCTCAACTACGAGGACAGGTAAGGAACTGCCATCTAGCTCTGCACTTGATTCACCTTCTGTTATGAGTAAATTTGCGACACCACCACCTGCTAGTAATTCTGATATGTCGCAAGTAATTGATGATGCTACTTCTGCTATGCACGATGCTTATAATGATACTTTGCTTGATAATACTGTGCCACTGGGTGAATTTCTTGATGAACAAATTGCTAGAGTGAATGCTGAAACTGATGATATTTCTGAGTCTGATGAAATTATTGAAACTGAACACTATGATACACCTGCTAGACCTAGCTCTCCTAGATATGAATTGCCTGATATCCCTGAAGGTTATGTTATGGAAGGAGAGGTAGCTAGGGACTTTCTTGCTTGTAAGGATAGAGATGATCTTAAGAAATTGCTTCGCAAGTGGAAAGAAAAATCTTTGAATGCTAGAATGCAATATGATCCTAAGTTTGCTACTTCACCTATCTTTGTTACTGATAAGGATTATGAATTCTCTGTCGATCCTGAGTTAATTACTTTGGTTGAATCTGATCCTTTCCATGGTTATGAATCTGAAACTGTTGTGGCACATCTTACTAAATTGAATGATATAGCCACCCTATTTACTCATGAGGAAAAAATTTGCTATTATTATATTCTTAAGTTGTTTCCTTTCTCATTAAAGGGTGATGCTAAGATATGGTTTAATTTTCTTGCTCATGGTTGTGTGCGTAGTCCCCAGGATATGATATATTACTTCTCTGAAAAATATTTTCCTGCCCATAAGAAACAAGCTGCCTTGCAGGAAATATTTAACTTTGTGCAAATTGAAGAAGAGAGTCTCCCACAAGCTTGGGGGAGGCTTCTCCAATTACTTAATGCTTTGCCTGATCACCCTCTCAAGAAAAATGAAATACTTGATATCTTTTATAATGGACTAACCGATGCTTCTAGGGACCACCTAGATAGTTGTGCTGGTTGTGTTTTCAGGGAACGAACTGTTTAACAAGCTGAATTACTATTGAATAATATATTGAGCAATGATAATCATTGGACTATTCCCGAACCATCTCCAAATCCAACTCCGAAGAAAAGAGGTATTCTATTTCTTAGTCCTGAAGATATGCAAGAAGCAAAGAAATCTATGAAAGAAAAAGGTATTAAAGCCGAAGATGTTAAGAATCTACCACCTATTGAAGAAATACATGGTCTTGACAACCCGACACAGGTAGTAGAGGTAAATTCTCTCCGTAGATTTGATGAAGGAGATATTCCTTATAATAAGACTACTAGCCAATGCTTGGATGAGTTTGATAATTTTATTGTGAAGCAAGAAAATTTCAATGCTTATGTTAGTAGACAATTGAAACATAATGCTTACATGCTTGATCGCTTGGGTGATTATTTGAGTAGAACTGTCAATGATCTTAAGCTTATTAGTAAACATGCTTCCATGGTAACTACCCAAGTAGAACAAGTACTTAAGGCTCAAAATGATTTGCTTAATGAAATGAATAATAAGAACAATGATCATGCTGTTAAAGTTGTGACTAGAGGTGGTAGAATGACTCAGGAACCTTTGTATCTCGAGGGCCATCCTAAGAGAATTGAGCAAGATTCTCAGAGAGTTAATACTGATGCACCTAGTCGTCCCAGTAAGAGTAGGAAAAAGAATGACGATAGGACTTTGCATGCTGCTAGTGAACCTGTTATAGATACACCTGAGAATCCAAATGATATTTGTATTTCTGATGCTGAGTCACAATATGGTGATGAACATGAGCCTAGTGATAATATTAATGATGATGTTCATGTTGATGCTCAACCTAGTAACGATAATGATGTGGAGATTGAACCTGCTGTTGATCTTGATAACCCACAACCTAAGAATAAGAGATATGATAAAAGAGACTTTATTGCTAGGAAGCATGGTAGAGAAAGAGAACCATGGGTTCAAAAACCCATGCCCTTTCCTCCTAAGCCATCCAACAAAAAGGATGATGAAGATTTTGAGCGCTTTGTTGAAATGCTTAGACCTGTCTTTTTGCGTATGCGTTTGACTGATATTCTGAAAATGTCTCCTTATGCTAAGTATATGAAAGATATTGTGACAAATAAAAGAAAGATACCGGAAGCTGAGATTTCCACCATGCTCGCCAATTATACTTTTAAGGGTGGAATACCAAAGAAACTAGGAGATCCCGGAGTACCTACTATACCATGCTCTATTAAAGGAAATTATGTTAAAACTGCTTTATGTGATCTTGGGGCTGGTGTTAGTGTTATGCCTTTCTCTTTATATCATAGACATGATTTCAATAAGTTGACACCTACTGAAATATCTTTGCAAATGGCTGATAAATCAACTGCTTTACCCATCGATATTTGCGAGGATGTGCCTGTTGTGGTTGCGAATGTTACTATCTTAACGGACTTTGTTATCCTTGATATTCCCAAGGACGACAGTATGTCGATTATCCTTGGTAGACCCTTTTTGAATACCACAGGGGCTGTTATTGATTGCAACAAGGGCAATGTCACTTTTCATGTTAATGGTAATGAGCATACTGTACACTTTCTGAAGAAACAACCTCAAGCTCATAGTATCAACTCAATTGAAAAGGTTTCAACGATTATTATTGGAGGCTTTGAATTCCCTCTTCCTACTGCTAAGAAGAAATATGATATACTTATTGTTGGGGACATGCATATCCCCATTGAGGTAACCTAGTGTTATTCGAAAATTCTCTGGTTTCATGTCATTCGAAAAAGGTTTGTCAATAAGACTTGATCAACCTTATTGATGGATTCTTTTTGAGGAGCATGAGATGGATGAATTTAGAAGGCACAACCTTCTGTACCCAACTTTTATTCCCCGTTCCTTAGTTTCAATTTAGTAAAAATGCTATTATTTTCCTATTTTCTATTTTATCTGTGCAATAGAAAAATGACCTGAAAGTAAAAGTCCTCAGAATGCCCTGAAAATTCAGTAGGATTTTTTCTGGAATATTTACAAATTTTTGGCACTGAGTATGCATCAGGGAGCTACACCAGTGGGCCACAAGACTACAGGGCGCGCCCACCCCCCCTGGACGCGCCCCCCTGGCTTGTGGGGCCCCCTCACTTATTCCAGCCACCATCCACTTCGTCTTCGCCCAGAAAAAATCCCACCATTGCTCAAACCCGTGTTCTAGCTCATTTTGCTGCCATTTTCGATCTCCTTGCTCAAAGCTCCATTTGCAAAACTGTTTTAGGGGATTGCTCATCGGTATGTGACTCCTCCAATGGTCCAATTAGTTTTTGTTCTAGTGCTTTATATATTGCAAATTTTTGCTGCTGTGGTGAGCTTGTTCTTGAGCTTGCATGTCAAATTTGTATGGTCCCAAGTAGTTTTGATGCATGATATAGCTTCTAGGCACTTGTGGGAGTAGTTGCTATGAGTTTTGTTGACTTTTGTTTACTTTTAATTAGAGTCACTAAAAATTTCAGAATTAATTTTCAGCAAAAGAGATGTTAAGGAGAATACACCAAGGTGGTTCCTCGAGCAAGAAGACCCCGAGGCTCGCGTTACGCGAGCCCAACTTTGAACCACCGAGGGAAGCTCAAGTGCGGCCTTGTGAATGGCCGTCGGATCAATTCATGGACAATGCCGGGTTCAAGGAAGAGTTTTACGCGTACATAAGGAATGATGGCCTTGAGGATTTTATTTCAGACCGATGCAAGCAATATTATCAACTCACCGATTCTTTCGTGCGGAGGTTTGAATTTTCATCCAGGCGTAATTCTCATTCTGTTCTATTTAATCTTATGATAAGTCCTATACCATGGACCTAGAGGATTTTAATGATGCATGCAAAATTCCACAGTGGGGTAGCCATAGAGTTCCTCATAAAAATGAATATAATGATTTCCTTGCTAGCATCACGGTGGGAGAAACTAGAACCATTACACAAGCTACTTTGGGGAGCATTCACTTTCCTGCCATACATTATTTTGCTCTCTTCATAGGTAGATGCATTAACGGTAAACATGACCATAGCCACCTTTGCGTACCTGATCTTAGTATTCTTAAAAGTGCGGTCATGGGAGATAGACAATATAACTTGGGGGCTATTATTGCTAGGAGCTTACATCTTAATGCTAAGGATGGAGATTTCTTTGGTGGAATTTATGCCACTCGTGTAGCTAAGTATCTTGGGGTACCCATAAGAGAGAATGATATTGAGTTACCCCTTGCTTTTCTTGATTATGAGGCTTTGGTGCGCTACCAGTTCCTTGAGAGGGACGAACAGTCCATCCTGTACTGACTAATTTTTGACAGACAGCGTGATGTCCATATTACTCTTCCTGCTCCTGCCTTCTTTAACTTTCAGGAAAAACGAAGACACTTTATAACCAGAGAGGCGGCAAATGAGTATGAGAGAGAGGCGGAAGCCGCTCGCCTCCACGCTGCAGCTGTTCAGGCAATAGCCGCCGCAGTCCAGTACCACCCAAATTATGACTTCGGATATTATCCGGGACAGCCGTGGCCCTAGACCAACTTAGGCCAAAAGCCTAAGCTTGGGGGAGTACGTATTTCTCACCGACATTACATTCACGTTCACACACTCATTTCAGTTGTCAGTGTTCATACCTTTTCATTGCACCATCCATGGTAGTTTATTCCTTCTTTTTGTTTTCCTCTTGTGAGTTCAATTAATCTTTAAGAAAAAAAATTATTAGTTCTAGCTTTACCTTCTAGTTTGTTTAGTTGTAGCATTAAAAGAAAACCCAAAAAGATTTCTCGCTCTTCTTTTGCTTGTTGGGAGCTTTCCCGTGTAAATAATTTTCCTTATTTTTCTTTGGGTCATGAGGAGAAGACCACGATGAAAATGTTGAGTGGCTCTCATATGCATTATTGTTTATCTTACATAGAGCCCATATTGCTTTCCCTTCTCCTTTGAGTTATTGTTTGCAGATTCCAGCTTAGTCCAATGCACGTGGACTCTTATTATTCACATTGTTCGGTCGTGCAAGTGAAAGGCAATAATGACGATATATGATGAAATGACTGAGATGGAGAAAAGCTGGTATGAACTTGACCTATTTTGTTTTTGTAAATATGATTAGCTCATCATCCAGGATTCAACTCATTATGGGTTGAACATGTTTGCAATGACAATTAGAGATTATAGTTACTCATGCCATGCTTAATTAGCTAAGAGTTAATAATGGTTTGTTTTGAGTGCCAACATGCATATTAAAATGGTTGTGATGTAGTATGATAGAATGGTATCCTCCTCTGAATGATTCGAGTGGCTTGACTTGGCACATGTTCACGCATGTAGTTGAAACAAAACCAACTTAGCCTCCACGATGTTTATGTTCATGGTGATTTATATCCTACTCATGCTTGTATTCAATGTTGGTTAATCTCAAAGCATGTTTACGACTGTTGTCGCTCTCTATTTGGTCGCTCCCCAGTCTTTTGCTAGCCTTCACTTGTACTAAGCGGGAATACTGCTTGTGCATCCATCTCCATAAACCCAAAGTTGTTCCATATGAGTCCACCATACATACCTATATGCGGTATTTACCTGCCGTTCCAAGTAAAGTTGCATGTGCCACTCTCCAAACCTTCAAATAAATATTCCGTTTTGTATGCCCATATCGCTCATGTAGTGACTGGGGGCTGTCAGTATCTTCCATGCTAGGTGGGTTATTCTCACGAGATGTGTTTATTCACTATCATTCACGAGAAAGTGGCTGGTATTCGGGATGCCCAGTCCCACACTCAAAATTCAAATCAATATATAATAAACAAAACTCCCCCAAGATTGTGCTTGTATGGACAGTACCCGTGGATTCGGCCCGCCGTGGAGTGTTGCTGATTTGGTGGAGGGGGAGTAAAAACTTTACTATTCTGTTTGGGAACCGCCTATAATGTATCTAGCATGGAAGATATCGAGATCTCTTAGTTGTTATGTTGGCAATGAAAGCATACCGCTCAAAATTATTATTCATCCCTGTTTTAAAAAAATTTGAGCTCTGGCACCTCTGCAAATTAATGCTCCCCTCTGTGAAGGGCCTATCTATTTTACTTTACTATTGAGTCATCACCCTCTCATAAAAAGCACCAGTTAGAGAGCACTCCCGTCATTTGTATGCTTTGCTATTAATTGATTTTGAGTATGAGTATGACTGGATCTCTTTTACCATGAATTACAATGTCTAGTCAGTCCTTGTTCTCCAGAGGTGCTCTGCATTTATGTTTTGCGGTCTCAGAAAGGGCTAGCGAGATACCATTATGTCATATTGTATCATGATTGCCTTGATAAAATTGTTGTCATCCGAGACTTATTATTATGGCTCGCTAGTTGATTATGCCATTGATATGAGTAAATGTGAGACCTAAATGTTATTGTGAATGTGGTTAGTTCATAATTTTTGCTGAAAATCTGCACATCAGTTAGACATATTTACAACAGCAAGATCAAACAGAGTTTGTAAAAGTTTTTCTTTATCACTTTCAGTTTATCAACTGAATTGCTTGAGCACAAGCAAAGGTTTAAGCTTGGGGGAGTTGATACGTCTCCAACGTATCTACTTTTCCAAACTCTTTTGCCCATGGTTTGGACTCTAATTTGCATGATTTGAATGGAACTAACCCGGACTGGCGCTGTTTTCAGCAGAATTACCTTGGTGTTATTTTTGTGCAGAAATAAAAGTTCTCGGATTGACCTGAAAATTTACGGAGAATATTTTTGGAATTAATAAAAAATACTGGCGATAGAATCAAATGCAGGGGGCCCACCACCTGGCCACAAGCCAGGGGGGCGCGCCCCTGTGGCTTGTGGGCCCCCTATTGCTCCTCTGACCTCGTTTCCACTTCTATATATTCCTATTTATGGAGAAAAAAATCAAAGAGAAGAGTTCATCGCGTTTTACGATACGGAGCCGCCGCCACCTCCTGTTCTTCCTCGGGAGGGCAGATCTGGTGTCTGATTTGGGCTCCGGAGAGGGGAAATCGACCCAGTCGTCATCACCAACCATCCTTCATCACCAATTTCATGATGCTCTCCGCCGTTTGTGAGTAATTCCATCGTAGGCTTGCTGGACGGTGATGGGTTGGATGAGAATTACCATGTAATCGAGTTAGTTTGGTTAGGGTTTGATCCCTAGTATCCACTATGTTCTGAGATTGATGTTGCTATTGACTTTGCTATGCTTAATGCTTGTCACTAGGGCCCGAGTGCCATGATTTCAGATCTGACCCTATTATGTTTTCATGAACATATATGTGTTCTTGATCCTATCTTGCAAGTTGTAGACACCTATTACGAGTTATGATCCGCATCCCCCAGGGTGACAATAACTGGGATTCTTTCCGGTGATTAACGTAGTTTGAGGAATTCATGTATTCACTAAGTGCTAATGCTTTGGTCCGGTTCTCTATTAAAAGTAGGCCTTAATATCCCTTAGTTTCCATTAGGGCCCCGCTGCCACGGGAGGGTAGGACAAAAGATGTCATGCAAGTTCTTTTCCATAAGCACGTATGACTATATATGGAATACATGCCTACAATACATTGATGAATTGGAGCTAGTTCTGTGTCACCCTATGTTATAACTGTTGCATGATGAATGCCATCCGACATAATTATCCATCACTGATCCATTGCCTACGAGCTTTTCACATATTGATCTTTGCTAAGTTACTTTTCCGTTGCTACTGTTACAATCACCACAACACTACTACTATCACTTTTGCCATCGTTACCGTTACTTCCATATTACTTTGCTACTAAATACTTTGCTGCAGATATTAAGTCTTTCAGGTGTGGTTGAATTGACAACTCAGCTGCTAATACTTGAGAATATTCTTTGGCTCCCCTTGTGTCGAATCAATAAATTTGGGTTGAATACTCTACCCTCGAAAACTATTGCGATCCCCTATACTTGTGGGTTATCAGTACCCGATATGGAAATGTTGGTGACACTGATTTTGAGTGGTAGGCTCTATGACAGAATATTTGTGGGAGAGCTTGTGAGTGTATTTGGTGACTAACACTTGATCATTTTGAGCATTTCATTCACCATTATTACCTCACCCCCTTTTGATAGTATTGGCTTTCCTATGGACTCAAAGTGATTTCTCACAAAGTAAAATGTAGAGTCTTCATGCTTGTAGCTTTGCCAATCCTATTCCTTGCATCTTGGGGTCTCCTCACAATCCAATTTGCCAACCCATCTTCCTCTATGGACTTTATCTGAAATACACTAGGTAAAAGTATTAGTCCAAGAGACAATGTATGTTGTCATGAATTATCAAAACCACCAAGGGAGCATATGTGCTTTCACTTTTCTCGCCTACATAGGTTAGTCATGCAAGGAAGAACAATATATATCCAAGTGGCAATAGTGAGGTATTTCATCATATATTGGTCACGGATATAGTTTGAGTTGTCCTCTACCTTTCATCATCAAAGAAGAGTTGTTGATACTTGGCCATGACAAGATTGCTTGTGATATGAGTTGTCGGGTCAGGATGCACACAATCACCTATGGAGGCACGGGCCACTTTGTGGTTTGGCGGGGGTGAGGTCACGTTGGATAAAGAGCAGAGGTGAGGAAGCAGCACGACGACGAGATGCTGGTGTTTTACCCAGGTTCGGGCCGCTACGAAGCGTAAAACCCTATTCCTGCTTTGGTGGATTGATCGGGGGAACACGAACCACATGCAGCGCACAAACCCGACAAGGTTGCCTTCGGGAGAGCTACTACGCGAGTACCGGTGTCCAAGGGTCCGAATCCTTAGCTAGGTTGCCTTGGGCCTCCTTTTATAGGTCAAGGGGACACCACAATGGCAAAACAGACATTGTCTAGCGATTAGATAGCTAACAGTGCTAGCATACCTAACTCTTGCACTTAGGTTAAAATGCCATAAACGCTAGCCTAGGTAGTGTGTGGGGGTGCATCCCCGGCATGCCCTTACCACTGCTCTAGCTAACCATTGCTTTATAATTTGACACGCCTCTGGACGGGTGTCAAACGGGCATAATGTGTCTCCCAACAAGCCGCCACGCACTTAGCGAGAGCCACTTAGCCACCTGAGGGCTCGACACCGCATCGACAAGTGACTGGCGTTGTGAGGCGGTGGAGCGGTGGCCGATCGGCTCGCACCTGCCGGGGGATGGCTTGCCAGGTCTTCCTGAAGATGTGTGCGCCTTGGTCCCCGAAAGGCACCGGGGATGCGACTGGCGTGGTACGAGCCTGTTCTGGGCCATTGTATCGTCCTTGCCGGTGTTGCTTAGCCAGCGTAGGCTGCTTCTGTCGAAGTCTTCGTCTCGAACGTTGGTTATGTCTTCTTGATGTGCTCCTTGATCTCACGCGGAGTGGCTTCTCTGGTTTGGATTGGTCTTGACTGTACTTATGTTGATGGGCTTTGCTACTACTGCTTGTGCATAAGTCAGGGGCACTGGGTACCCCAGTCCTAGTGCACCGACAGGAGCCCCCGGGTCTGGCCCAAACGCGCTCGCCCAGTGTCGTTGGGTCAGGCCCAAAATTTATGCATAGGCGCGCAATAGGAGGGAGTAACTGCCGATTTTCAAGCCAGCACTTACCTGCCACCTCAGGTCGTTTCCGCCACGTGCGCTGTATGCATTGCGGGGAGTTTGCGGTGGATGCGCATGGTTTAAAGGCGTGGGAGTTGCAGAAACTATGGCGCCAGTGATTGGAGGAATGGGGCGGTTACCTGTTCGCCCGTGATCGTGGGTACTAGGATTGGTGGAGATGGGCGGCCGCCTTGGAGCGGGGGAGAGCCAGCCCCCGTGCCCTTTGATACGTCTCCAACGTATCTATAATTTTTGATTGTTCCATGCTATTATATTATCTGTTTTGGATGTTTTATATGCATTAATATGCTATTTTATATTATTTTTGGGACTAACCTATTAATCTAGAGCCTAGTGCCAGTTTTTGTTTTTTCCTTGTTTTTGAGTATTGCAGATAAGGAATATTAAACGGAGTCCAAACAGAATAAAATCTTCGGAATGATTGTTCTTCGACCAGAAGAAACCTAGCAAACTTGGAGATGAAGGCAGGAGAGCCGCCGTGTGGCGACAAGCCACAGAGGCGCGCCCTAGGGGGGGGCGCCCCCTGGCTTGTGGCCCCACGGCAGCCCTCCTAACCCTATTCTTCGGCCTATAAATTCCCAAATATTCCCTGGATACCAAAAAGAGCCACGAAAATACTTTTCCGCCGCCGGAAGCCTCTGTTCCCGTGAGATCCAATCTTGGAGCCTTTTCCGGTAATCTGCCGGAGGGGGATTCGATCACGCAGGGCAACTACATCAATTCCATTGCCCCTCCCATGATGCGTGAGTAGTTTACCATAGACCTTCGGGTCCATAGCTAGTAGCTAGATGGCTTCTTCTCTCACTTTCTTCTTCAATACCATGTTCTTCACGATCTTCATGGAGATCTATCCGATGTAATACTCTTTTGCGGTGTGTTTGTCGAGATCCGATGAATTGTGGGTTTATGATCAGCTTATCTATGAATATTATTTGAGTCTTTTCTGAATTCTTATATGCATGATTTCATATCTTTGCAAGTCTCTTCGAGTTATTGGTTTGGTTTGGCCAACTAGATTGGTAATTCTTGCAATGGGAGAAGTGCTTAGTTTTGGATTCAATCTTGCGGTGTCCTCACCCAGTGACAAAGTAGGGGTTGCGAGGCACGTATTTGTATTGTTGCCATCAAGGATAAAAAGATGGGGTTTTCATCAAATTTCTTGAGTTTATCCCTCTACATCATGTCATCTTACCTAATGCGTTACTCTGTTCTTCATGAACTTAATACTCTAGATGCAGGCAGGAGTCGGTCGATGTGTGGAGTAATAGTAGTAGATGCAGAATCGTTTCGGTCTACTTGACACGGATGTGATGCCTATATGCATAATCATTGCCTTGGATATCTTCATAATTATTCGCTTTTCTATCAATTGCACGACAGTAATTTGTTCACCCACCGTATTATTTGCCTTCATGAGAGAAGCCTCTAGTGAAACCTATGGCCCCCGGGTCTATTTTCCATATATTACTTTCAGATCTAAAACCAAAAATACCAAAAATATCTCGCTGCATTATTTTTACTTTTTTTTTACTTTCCGATCTAGCAATCTATCATACCTATCTCTATCAGATCTCATCCTTGCAAATAACCGTGAAGGGATTGACAACCCCTTTATAGCGTTGGGTGCAAGTGTTTGATTATTTGTGTAGGTACATCTATTGGGGACTTGCTTGTATCTCCTACTGGATTGATACCTTGGTTCTCAACAACTGAGGGAAATACTTATCTACTTTGCTGCATCACCCTTTCCTCTTCAAGGGAAACCAACGCATGCTCAAGAAGTAGCAAGAAGGATTTCTGGCGCCATTGCCGTGGAGATCTACATCAAGCCTACCAAGTACCCATCACAAACTCATCTCTTGCATTTATATTATTTTCCATTTGCCTCTCGTTTTCCTCTCCCCCACTTATAAAACGATTTTCAGAAAAAACCAAAAAGATTTGCCTTTTTATTCGCCCTTCTTCCGTTCGTCTTTCCGTTTGCTTTTCGTTTGTTTCTTGTTTGCTTGTGTGCTAGATTGCTTGCTTTGTCATGATGACTCAAGAGAATACTAAGTTGTGTGACTTTTCCAATACTAATAATAATGATTTTATTAGTACTCCGATTGCTCCCGCCACTAGTGCGGAATCTTATGAAATTAATGCCGCTTTGCTCAATCTTGTTATGAAAGAACAATTTTCCGGTCTTCCTAGCGAAGATGCCGCATCCCATCTAAATACTTTCGTTGAGTTGTGTGATATGCAAAAGAAGAAAGTTGTGGATAATGATATTGTTAAATTCAAGCTATTTCCGTTCTGACTACGAGATCGTGCTAAAACTTGGTTTTCATCTTTGCCTAAAAATAGTATTGATTCATGGAATAAGTGTAAAGATGCTTTTATTTCCAAGTACTTTCCGCCCGCTAAGATTATCTCCCTTAGGAACGATATAATGAATTTTAAGCAACTTGATCATGAGCATGTTGTACAATCTTGGAAGAGGATGAAATTAATGATTAGAAATTGTCCCGCACATGGTTTGAGTTTATGGATGATTATACAATTTTTTTATGCGGGATTGAATTTTGCTTCTAGGAATCTTTTGGATTCCGCCGCGGGTGGTACTTTTATGGAAATCACATTAGTAGAAGCTACTAAACTCCTAGATAATATTATGGCAAATTACTCTCAATGGCATACCGAAAGATCTCCTACTAGTAAAAAAGTGCATGCTATTGAAGAAATAAATACTCTGAGTGAAAAGATGGATGAATTGATGAAATTGTTTGCTAGTAATAGTGCTCCTATTGATCCTAATGATATGACTTTGTCTTCTTTGATTGGAAATAATAATGAATCTATGGATGTGAATTTTGTTGGTAGGAACAATTTTGGTAATAACGCGTATAGAGGTAATTTCAATCCTAGGCCGTTCCTTAGTAATTCCTCTAATAATTATGGTAATTCCTACAAAAATTCTTATGGAAATTATAATAAGATGCCCTCTGATCTTTAGAATAATATTAAAGAATTTATTAGCTCGCAAAAAGGTTTCAATGCTATGATTGAAGAAAAATTGCTCAAGATTGATGATTTGGCTAGGAACGTTGATAGAATTTCTCTTGAGATTGATTCTTTGAAAATTAGATCTATTCCACCCAAGCATGATATTAATGAGTCTTTGAAAGCTATGAGAATTTCTATTGATGAGTCTAAGGAAAGAACCGCTAGAATACGTGCTAAGCGTGAATGGCTTGAAAAAGTGTGTTCTCGTGATAATAATGATGAAGATCTTAAAGTGATTGATGTGACTCCAATTGAATCTTTGTTTTCTAATGTAAATCTTGATAAATATGGGACTGGAGATGAGTCAACTTTAGTTAAAAGGCGTCACAATGATTCGGAGTTTATAGATCTTGATGCTAAGATTGATAAAAGTGGGATTGAAGAGGTCAAAACTTTAAATAGCAATGAACCCACTCTTTTGGATTTCAAGGACTTTAATTATGATAGTTGTTATTTGATTGATTGTGTTTCCTTGTTGCAATCCATGTTGAATTCTCCTCATGCTTATAATCAAAATAAAGCTTTTACTAAACATATCATGGATGCTTTGATGAAATCTTTTGAAGAAAAACTTGAGTTGGAAGTTTCTATACCTAGAAAGCTTTATGATGAGTGGGAACCTACTATTAAGATTAAAATTAAAGATTATGAGTGCCATTCTTTTGTGTGATTTGGGTGCTAGCGTTTCCACGATTCCAAAAACTTTATGTGATGTGCTAGGTTTCCGTGAATTTGATGATTGCTCTTCAAATTTGCATCTAGCGGATTCCACCATTAAGAAACCTATGGGAAGGATTAATGATGTTCTTAGTGTTGCAAATAGGAATTATGTTCCCATATATTTCATTGTTCTTGATATAGATTGCAATCCTACATGTCCTATTATTCTTGGTAGACCTTTCCTTAGAACGATTAGTGCAATTAATGATATGAAGGAAGGAAATATTAGATTCCAATTCCCATTAAGGAAAGACATGGATCACTTTCCTAGAAAGAAAACAAAATTACCTTATGAATCTATTATGATAGATACTTATGGATTGCATACCAAAGATGACAATACCTAGATCTATTGCGTTATGCCTAGCTAGGGGCGTTAAACAATAGCGCTTGTTGGGAGGCAACCCAATTTTATTTTTATGCTTTTGTTTTTGCTTCTGTTTTTGAGTGCTGCACACATTATTACCTCTGTAATAATGGTGTTTTCTTGTTTTAATTAGTGTTTGAGCCAAGTAAGACCTTTGGGATGGTCTACAGTGTTTGTTGATTTGATTTTGCTGAAAAACAGAAACTTTTGCTCTCAGTCCAGGAATTTTGTAAATTCACTGGAACCTTCTTTTGATCTGAAATTTTTACACAAGATTGATATACAAATTTCCCTGGTTTTCCTAATTTTTCAGAATTTGTGGAGTTACAGAAGTATTCGAAGTCTATAGATTTCTACAGACTGTTCTGTTTTAGACAGATTCTGTTTTCTTTGTGTTGTTTGCTTATTTTGATGTATCTATGGGTTGTATCCGGGGGTATGAACCATGGAGAAGTTAGAATACAGTAGATATTACACCAATATAAATAAAGAATGAGTTCACAACAGTACCTAAAGTGGTGATTTATTTTTCTTATACTAACGGATCTCATGAGTTTTCTGTTGAGTTTTGTGTTGTGAAGTTTTCAAGTTTTGGGTAAAGATTTGATGGACTATGGAATAAGGAGTGGCAAGAGCCTAAGCTTGGGGATGCCCAAGGCACCCCAAGCCATATTCAAGGATACTAAAAATCCTAAGCTTGGGGAAGGCATCCCCTCTTTCGTCTTCAATCCATCGGTAAATTTACTTGAGGCTATATTTTTATTCACCACATGATATGTGTTTTGCTTGGAGCGTCTTGTATGATATGAGTCTTTGCTTTTTCAGTTTTCCACAATCATCCTTGCTGCACACATCTTTTTGGGAAAGACACGCTGAATCGTGAATTTATTAGAATACTCTATGTGCTTCACTTATATCTTTTGAGCTAGGCAATGTTGCTCTAGTACTTCACTTATATCTTTTTAGAGCACGGTGGTGTTATATTTTATAGAAATTATTGAACTCTCGTACTTCACTTGTATTATTTTGAGAGTCTTTAAAACAGCATGGTAATTGGTTTAGGTTATGAATTTAGTCCTAATATAATGGGCATCCAAGAGGGATATAATAAAAACATTCATATTAAGTGCATTGGATACTATGAGAAGTTTGATTCCTTGCATATAGTTTTGAGATATGAAGATGGTAATATGAGAGTCATGCTAGTGAGTAATTGTGAATTGGAAGAATTACTTCTGTTAAAGTTTGTGATTCCCGTAGCATGCGCGTATGGTGAACCGTTATGTAATGGAGTCGGAGCATGATTTGTTTAATGATTGTCAACCTTTGTGTGAGGGTCGGGAGCGAGCGATGGTTAAATCCTACCAACCTCTCCCCTAGGAGCATGCGTCTAATGCTTTGTTTCGATAACTAATAGACTTTTGCAATAAGTATGTGAGTTCTTTATGACTAATGTTGAGTCCATGGATTATACGCACTCTCACCCTTCCACCTTTGCTAGCCTCTCTAGTACCGCGCAACTTTCGCCGGTGCATCAAACCTACCTTCCTCAAAACAGCCACCATATCCTTTCCTCAAAACAGCCACCATACCTACATATTATGGCATTTCCATAGCCATTCCGAGATATATTGCCATGCAACTTCCACCGTTCCGTTTTTCATGACACACACCATCACTTTCATATTGCATATAGAGTCATATTTTGTTCTAGGTATCGAGTTGTAATTTTTCTTTTGAGTTGTAAGTAAATAAAAGTGTGATGATTTTCATTATTAGAGCATTGTCCCGTGAGAGAAAAGGATGATGGAAGCTATGGGTCCCTCACAAGTTGGGATGAGTTTCTGGACTTTACAAATAATAAAAGAGGCCAGCGAAGCCCAAATAATAATAAAAAAAGAGGCCAAAGATGCCCACCAAAAAAAAAGAAAAAAAATGAGAGAAAGAGAGAAGGGACAATTGCTACTATCTTTTTCCACACTTGTGCTTCAAAGTAGCACCATGATCTTCATGATAGAGAGTCTCCTATTTTGTCACTTTCATATAACTAGTGGAATTTTTCATCTTATGCACAACCACTTAGTTTTCTTTTTGAGCTTTCATACACTTATAGCTCTAGTGCATTTGTTGCATGACAATACCTACTCACTCACATTGATATCTATTGATGGGCATCTCCATAGCCTGTTGATACGCCTAGTTGATGTGAGACTATCTTCTCCTTTTTCCTTGCAACCTCAACCATATTGTATTCCACCAATGGTGCTATATCCATGGCTCATGCTCATGTATTGCGTGAGAGTTGAAAAGGTTTGAGAACATAAAAAGTGTGAAACAATTGCTTGACTTGTCATCGGGGCTGTGCATGATTTAGATACTTTGTGTGGGGAAGATGGAGCATAGCCAGACCGTATGATTTTGTAGGGATAACTTTCTAAGGCCATGTTATTTCGAAAGGATGCGATTGCCTTGTTAGTATGCTTGAAGTATTACAGTTTTTATGTCAATATTAGACTTTTGTTTTGAATCTTATGGATCTGAATATTCATGCCACAATAAAGAATATTACATGGATAAATATGTTAGGTAGCATTCCACATCAAAAATTCCGTTTTTATCATTTACCTACTCGAGGACGAGCAGGAATTAAGCTTGGGGATGCTTGATACGTCTCCAATGTATCTATAATTTTTGATTGTTCCATGCTATTATATTATCTGTTTTGGATGTTTTATATGCATTAATATGATATTTTATATTATTTTTGGGACTAACCTATTAATCTAGAGCCTAGTGCCAGTTTTTTTTCCTTGTTTTTGAGTATTGCAGATAAGGAATATTAAACGGAGTCCAACCGGAATAAAATCTTCAAATTGATTTTTCTTGGACCAGAAGAAACCCAGCAAACTTGGAGATGAAGGCAGGAGAGCCGCCATGTGGCGACAAGCCACAGGGGCGCGCCCTAGGGGGGGCGCCCCCCTGGCTTGTGGCCCCACGGCAGCCCTCCTAACCCTATTCTTCGGCCTATAAATTCCCAAATATTCCCTGGATACCAAAAAGAGCCACGAAAATACTTTTCCGCCGCCGGAAGCCTCTGTTCCCGTGAGATCCAATCTTGTAGCCTTTTCCGGTAATCTGCCGGAGGGGGATTCGATCACGGAGGGCATCTACATCAACTCCATTGCCCCTCCGATGATGCGTGAGTAGTTTACCATAGACCTTCGGGTCCATAACTAGTAGCTAGATGGCTTCTTCTCTCTCTTTGTTCTTCAATACCATGTTCTTCATGATCTTCATGGAGATCTATCCGATGTAATAATCTTTTGCGGTGTGTTTGTCGAGATCCAATGAATTGTGGGTTTATGATCAGCTTATCTATGAATATTATTTGAGTCTTTTCTGAATTCTTATATGCATGATTTCATATCTTTGCAAGTCTCTTCGAGTTATTGGTTTGGTTTGGCCAACTAGATTGGCAATTCTTGCAATGGGAGAAGTGCTTAGTTTTGGGTTCAATCTTGCGGTGTCCTCACCCAGTGACAAAGTAGGGGTAGCGAGGCACGTATTTGTATTGTTGCCATCAGAATAAAAAGATGGGATTTTCATCATATTGCTTGAGTTTATCCCTCAACATCATGTCATCTTACCTAATGCGTTACTCTGTTCTTCATTAACTTAATACTTTAGATGCAGGCAGGAGTCGGTCGATGTGTGGAGTAATAGTAGTAGATGCAGAATCATTTCGGTCTACTTGACACGGACGTAATGCCTATATGCATAATCATTGCCTTGGATATCTTCATAATTATTCGCTTTTCTATCAATTGCTCGACAGTAATTTGTTCACCCACCGTATTATTTGCCTTCATGAGAGAAACCTCTAGTGAAACCTATGGCCCCCGGGTCTATTTTCCATATATTACTTTCAGATCTAAAATAAAAAATACCAAAAATATCTCGCTGCATTATTTTTACTTTTGTTTTACTTTTCGATCTAGCAATCTATCATACCTATCTCTATCAGATCTCATCCTTGCAAATAACCGTGAAGGGATTGACAACCCCTTTATAGCGTTGGGTGCAAGTGTTTGAATTATTTGTGTAGGTACATCTATTGGGGACTTGCTTGTATCTCCTACTGGATTGATACCTTGGTTCTCAACAACTGAGGGAAATACTTATCTACTTTTCTGCATCACCCTTTCCTCTTCAAGAGAAAACCAACGCATGCTCAAGAAGTAGCACCCTTCCCTATAAATTGGGGGGGTCACAGCGGGCGATGCTCATCCATTCCCTTCTCCTCCTCGATCTCGGGTTCATATATCTTACCTTGCCTCCTGATGGTCAGGGGGAAGGGTCGGGCGAGCACGCCTACCGCCGCAAGGCCTTCTTTTTGAGTCCGTGCCCAGCCCCCTGCTTGGGTCCATGGTCTTGGACTGAGAGCCGGCGGGAGGAGCCTAAGACGGTGTAACACCCCAAAAAATTAATCATATTTTTATTAATTTAAAATTTGGCTAGAAATAAAACTTTTTATTATTTTGGCCTCTGACTGATTTCAAAACCTTTCTTTCAGTAAGTTTTCCCTCCAAGTATAGAATTTTGGAAAGTAAATTGAGTCTTGTATACCTTTCCTTCAATCATATTATTCCATTTACAATTTTTATTGGGAACAATTTTATAATTAAACTTGCCCACAATTGATTATTTTAATAGTATTTTCAATTATGAAAATATCCTTGTTGCACTACAACCTATTTAAATATTTATTTAAAAATTCTGCAAAAATTTGGGGATGTTAGTAGATGTATAATTCATTTTTATGCAAAAACCCATTGGTGTTATTTGAAGATTTTTAGCAAAACATCTTCATTTCTATTCTGGTCCAGTTTGGTAGTTTGAACTGCAACCCTATTTTTGTTTGCCCTCATGACAATGAAATTTTTCCTGCTATTAGTCCTTCCAACCAAACTCTTAAGTCCAAGAGATCAGCCCCATAGTCATACTTTAAGTTGGCCTAATTGTACCCTGCATTTCCTGTCCAGAATTAATTTTCACCAAAACTTGCATTACCAAGTTTCTTGTTTTGCCAAACAAAGTCCATCATCATCTATTTCATCTAAGGAGTCACCAAGCTGGAATTATTTGTAGTCAACTAAAAGCCCTAGGTCCCTGGATCATTTCATCAAACACCTAGAGGGCATGGCCAGGTTTGGCATGATCCAAAGATTGCATTGGGAAGTTTCCTCCCTGACCTAACCAGCATGTCTACTAGCCTCCCCTCTACATCTAACCAAGCTCTGTTAATTTTTATTGTCACCCAAGTCCTCTAGGCCACCCTGGCATTCTGTCGAGCAGGTGCTTGGCATGTCCAGAGCGCGCGCAGAGTGTGCGTATTGCACGCATCTGCCCGAGCCGCCGCAGCCACCAACCCCGCGTCTCCTGGCCCTTCGCTTCGCATAGAGCCCCCCAGTGACTCCCCCACTCACTAGAGCCGCCGACAGCCCCCTGCGCCGCTCAGAGCCGCCACAGTGCTCACCTTGGCGGCTTGCCTATGATCTCAGCCGCCTCTACCGGGTCCAGCACCGCCCAAGCGAGCTCCGCTCGCCAGCTGCCCCTTTCAGCAGGACCAGCTCGTCCTCTAGCTACTACCATCGCGCCCAAGCATCGCCACGTCGCCCCTCAGCAATAGTGGCTGCCGCCGCCATGATTATCCACGGGCATCCGGCGAACCGACCCTGGCTGGCTATTTAAACCCCCCAAAACCCCCTCAATCGGCATAATCCTCCTCCTCCTCCTCCTCTTATGACTGCGCCCCAAGCATCAGAACAACCGGAGAGGTCATCTCCTCCATCTCCGGCAGCCTCGGCCACCGCCAACCTCCATGTCGAATTCGACGTCGTGCCGCAGCCCCCACCCTGTCTCCTTCACCGACAAGCTCCCAGAGCCACCGCAAAATCATTCCGACATTCCCTTCACCTCAAAAGTAACCAGGGACAAAAGCCCCATTTTTCCCGAAGCTCTCATCCGCCATGGGCGAAGCCCTGCTCGGTCCCGAGCTCGCCGGCGATCCTCTCCCCATCCAAATGAAGTGGCCGCACCTCCTTTTCACTGTTGTGTGCCGAGCTCAAGGAATGGAGCTCTCTAGCGCTGGCAATCGTCGCCGGAGCCCCGCCTCTGGCTCTGTCCCCATGCGCGAGAGGAGGAAGAGAAACCCGACAGGTGGGCTCCACCTGTCGGTGAACCAGCTCTACCTCTGATGGCGCAGTCCCTCTGGCGCGTGTCCTCGTGGGGAAGGCGTATTGTTGTAAGTACGTCTTCGATGACTGTGTCGCACATTTCAAATGAAAACTTTTTCTTTTAAAAAACAGAGTTGACCCCATCTTTGACCAGCTCTATCTTTTTAACCATAGTCTCAAATAAGTTGATTCTTTTTCTGTTATTCCTCAAATATCATCTAGTTTATTTTCATATTTATTTCAAATATATTCAAACAACTTTTTTTCTACTGTTTTAGAAATATGTGTTGATTCTAATAATTTCAAAAATAGGAAAAGTGGAGGGGAGAATGTTTTCAAACTTCATGGAGTGCACCCCACCCTTCTGGAACCCCAAGGCAAGCATCCTGAACCTTGATTTGATGTTAGTTGTGTGTTGTTTGCTAGAACAAATAAATTCCTTCCTTATGCTAAAATGAGGTGACATTATTTCATGTGGAGATCATACTCATGCATATAAGCATATGGTGAAAATCTTTTCTGCTATACATGTGATATCGATGACAGTAGCCACTACTCATGCGACATATGCCTTGTGATAGTTCGGATGAAGTCCGAAAGAAGGTTGTGTTCCGGTTGACACGATCAGAAAACTGATATCTCATAGTGACGAGGATGTGCAGTGAGGCATGATGGAGCATGAGAGTTGGTGACCCTGTCAGTAAAACTGAGAAGGGCATTGTTGTGCTAACCATGGAGGGAAAAACATAAACCTCCTGAGTCGACTATAGATCGAGTCTTGTTCCAGTAACCCCCATACTTGATTTGTGCTACCACTTGTCCCTGCCACGGGTAGGGTATGGTTGAGTAAGTCGTCAACCGCTTTCCTTGCACACACCGTACAGAGAGGCCATAGTGAAAGATACCACTGATCACTGGTAGGCATGTCACTTGGTCCGGGGGCATGGGTGTTCCGGTTGGACTGAGGGGGTAGCACCCCTGTTTGCGCGCGTTATAAATATTGTGATCCCATGCTACTCGAGATTGTAGTCTCCCCACTTAGAGTTTTACTTAACGGTTGTCCTGGGTGATTCCAGGCACTGGGAAGTTAAGCTGGTGTGTGTGCAGGTTAAGTGTGTTTTCAACTTAAAGACCGTGAGCGGAATTAGACTTGAGATGACTAAAGGAATCCGTTACTTGTGGGTAAAGAGTACACCCTCTGCAGAGTATACATCTATTCGAATAGCCGTGTCCGGGGTTAAGGACTACAATCTGGGATAGGTCAAGTGTCGGTCTTAGAGTCGGTCTTTGGAGGAAATCTTTCAAATCATAATCTTGGTCAGGAATGTTGACGGATGATATTTATGATTATTATTGTTATTATGGACTAACCATTTCTATTATGTGAGCTATTGAGTATCACCTGGGATGGTCCTACCTCCTGGATACTCATACTATGATTTACTTTATTTATAAGACCTTTATGTGGCGTCGCTTCAGACGCCCGACTGTGGCAACTCGTGTTATTTATTTTATTTATAAGCCCTTTATGTGGCGTTCCTCAGACACCCGACTGTGGCATGCATGTTATTTATTTTCACTATAAGCCCTTTATGTGGCGTCGCTCAGACGCCCGACTGTGGCACATACGTTAATTACTTTCATTATAAGCCCTTTATGTGGCGTCGCTCAGACGCCCGGCTGAGGCATGTTTATAATCTTAACGTTTCGAGGCGTCGCTTAAGACACCCGATGGGATTATTTTATTTCTATCCTTTGATTACCTAATTATTTATAGCATGAATAACCTGCTTGCTTGCATCATGAGTTTTATCTTATGACCGATTGAATGATCATAAATTATTTCAGTGCATGATTGCCACCTGATATATTGTATCTGTTTTCATGATGTTTGCGAGTACATTCAAAGTACTCACTAGCTTGTCCCTGGCTATTGTCTTGGCCAAATCGCGTATTCGAAGAGGAGCCTGATGACGATAACCCCGAAACCTAGGCATCGAGGATAGCAGCCGCACAAGATAGGAGTTATCCAAGTCAGTTGTTCTTGTGGGAAATGGAGTCCCATAGACGCTGAAGATCCACGAACCGCTTCCGCCATCAACCACTAGAAACCCTTGTTGTACTCCATAGACCACCATGGTCTTGTACTTCAAATTTTGTATTTTTGCTTGGAATTTCGGTATCAAGAATGTGTCCACCAGCTAACTGTAATCCTAGGGCTGGTGAGCACAAGGACCAGTTACTCGGAAATTAATATCCTGGAAAGTCGGTCCTGACAGACGGGGGAGTGGGCGGCACGGTGGCCGCACCAGGGGCAGCTGCGGTGGCGCACTCGCCTCTGCGTCGCCCGTTGCTTCAATCTTGGTAGAACGCCGCGCGGACGACGTCGTGCTAGAGTCCATAGTGGAAACGCAGTGCCGTGGTCGACTGCGGTATCTGCGCTCCTTTTTCAAGGCAACGGAGAAGAATCGTCCGTACGGCCGTTGGCCGTGTGCGAGTGGTCGCAGCAGCAATTCATCATGGGTCGTGGCAGAGTTCCCCACCCATGGCGCTATGCATCCCACATATAGGTGGGAGCCTTTTGTCTGTCTGCACTCCTTAAGGGCAGGGAGTCTTCCCTGCCTCGGGTCAATGGGGACGACCATGCTCTCTATGATGCTCTCCAGGAGGCTTGGCGTCTGCCTCGGCTGCCGCGTCAAGAGTTCAGACGACGGCGGAGGCATCCCTTCGAGCGATGGCGACGAGGAAGATAATGATGGCGGCATCCCACGACGCTTCAGGAGCGGGGACGACCGCTCCGATGCGCCGTGATTGCCGGCAGCACCATCATCACCAGCTGCGCCTCGGCAGCACCATCATCTACACCTGCCCTCCGTCTTCTTCCTTGGGGCGCGTCCCGATGGCCCTGGCGGGGAGGTGCCGAATCCATCCAGGCACTCCTCTTGCCCTCTCTTATTCTCCACCCAATCCCTAGGAGGAGAGGGACAATAATGGCATTACGGGGCACTTATCTTTTTATAAATCAAAATATGTAGGCGCTTGCCAAGTTTGAGCCAATCATAATGTAATCTTTATCCATTTTGTATCGAAAATGAATGAAAGAATGCTATTTCCCTTCCTTAAGTACTATCCTCTTCTTCCTTTGTTTATACTGTGTTAGCGTATTTGTCCTTGCCGCATGGAACTATCTGCTGGGCTAGTACTAACCACGAGCGCCTAAGGGGGAGCGAGTCCCTAGCAGCAGGCTAGTATCGTTCCCGGCAAGTCTCCTTGTCGGTATCGGCATGGCCCCCCAGAGCTGATAAGTGACAGGAGCTGGAGGATGGCTCGTCTCGAGAAGGGTTTCCATTGCGTGAAAGACTCTATTGTACACAGTTAAAAAGGATAGCAAGTGTTTCCTTAAGGGCACAAATGGCACCAAGCTTGGGATATGTGACTAGACTTATCTTTTCAGGCAGTATCCCTCCCTAGAGTATGACGAGTCCTCGTCCTTGTTTCTTTGCCCTTCTTCGTTTTCCTGGCGGTCAAACATGGAGGGCAAGAAAGCCTCTATCCTTCGGAGGGAGAGAATGCGGTAACAAGGATTATAGGTTCATCAAGTACTCTAGCAAATTTCTAAAACTTAAAAGCGATAACATTGCAACATAAAAATGCATAGTAAACATGTAGCTTGATGGTATGATGCAATGCCTTGTTTCATTATTGCTTGCATAGGGTCTGCGCCTGGCTTTGTACAAAGGGTTACATGCACTGCGGCAAGGCTTGTACAAAAGTTGGTTGCCGGGGACTGCGCCCAGCAACCGCGCCTTACAGCTCAATATTCCATGAGTTAAGCATTTTGATGCCATCTTCGGTCTCCAGAAGGACTGCGCTAGGTCTGGTGACCCGTGCTACCCGGTAAGGGCCTTCCCACTTCGGCATCAACTTGTTGGTACCCTTAGAGGACTGAACGCGCCTAAGGACAAGGTTGCCTTCCTCAGGACTCTAGGCGTGGACCCTGCGGCTATGATAGCGGCGCAGGGCTTGCTCGTAGCGTGCAGCACGCATAGCGGCCCGGAGACGATCTTCCTCGAGGAGCATGGCAACGTCGTGCCATAGCTGCTCTTTCTCTACTTCATCGTAGGCAAGTACTTGAGGTGACCCGTATATGAGTTCAGTGGGGAGAACTGCTTTTGCCCCATATACTAGGGAGAAGGGTGTCTGGCCGGTAGCTCGGTTTGGTGTCGTTCTAAGGGACCAAAGAACCACCGACAAGTCATCTATCCAGCGCTTGCTGCTTCTTCGCAGTCTATCGAAAGTTCTTGTCTTGAGTCCATGCAGCACTTCAGCATTCATCCTCTCGACTTGCCCGTTGCTCCTTGGATGGGCAACAGAGGCGAAGGAGACCTTGCTTCCAAGGCTTTGGATGTATTGCATAAAAGTGCCACTCGTGAACTGGGTGCCGTTATCGGTGATCACTCTGTTGGGTACTCCAAAATGGCACACCAATCCTTTCAGGATCTTGATAGCGGATTGCGTGGTCACCTTTCTCACTGGTTCCACCTCAGGCCACTTTGTAAACTTGTCAACTGCTACGAACAAGAATTCAAAGCCTCCGACGGCGCGGGGAAAGGGGCCCAAAATATCGAGCCCCCAGACCGATAATGGCCAGGATAAAGGGATCGTCGTCTGGAGAGCATGCGCTGGTTGATGAATGTTCTTGGAATGGAACTGGCAGGCTTCACACTTGGTGACTAGCTCAGTTGCATCCTGGAGGGCAGTGAGCCAATAGAAACCCTGCCGGAAGGCTTTTCCAACAAGGGCCCTTGATCCAATGTGAGAGCCACATATGCCTCCGTGAATCTCTGCCAACAGCTTCAGTCCATCTTCCCGGCAAATGCACCTCAATTTCACACGTTATGCCTTATTCTGTACAAAGTGTCATCGACAAACTGGTACATACTCGACTGACGGGCTGCTTTTTCGGCTTCTTCCCGCTCTTCGGGAAGTTCTCCTGTTTGAAGGAAGTGGACTATATGTTGCGCCCAAGCTGGAGCCAGTTGCTCGACAACGAGTACTAAAGGCATCTCCTCGTTTGTGGGAGCGCTTACCTCGACCGCAAGAACCTGGGGTTCTGCGGGAGGAAGATGCTCACCAACCGAAATGAGACTGTCCCCGGCAGCCTCTCTACCAGCGGATTCAGGAAGCTCTACCGGGAAATGCTTGCCGGAGTTCAACTTCCTCCTTTTCCTGGTCATTGTTGACGGGGATACTGATGGCTGAGTGAGGTGGAGGACAAAAGTTCCTGCTTTTGCGCGGCGCACTTTGATAGATGATCAGCGACGCTGTTTTCTGCACGTGGTACATGTTCTTCTTGCAATCCATCAAAGTGCTCCTCCAGCTTCCTCACCTCTTCCACGTATGCTTCCATCAACGGACTGTGATAATCTTTGTTGACTTGCCTCACCACAAGTTGAGAATCTCCTCGGATGATTATTTTCTTGATTCCCAACTCCACCGTGATTCTGAGTCCGGCAAGGAGCCCCGCATACTCAGCGGTGTTGTTGGTGGCTTCCTGTCGGGGAAAGTGCATTTGAACCACATACTTGAGATGCTCTCCGGTGGGGGCGATGAGGAGCACACCTGCTCTGGCGCCCCGAAGTGAGAAAGCACCGTCAAAATACATGATCCATTCCTTAAGCGCTTCTTTGCCGGGGAGAATTGTCTCTGGAACCTCTTCGTCTGGCGAGGGGGTCCATTCTGCAATGAATTCCGCCAACGCCCTGCTCAAGATTGTGGAAGTGCTCTCATACTTCAAGCCGAAGCTTGACAGCTCTAGCACCCACTCAACTATCGTGTGAGTGGCTTCGGGGTTCCGCAATATATGTTGCAGCGGAAAGCGGGTGACGACTGTGATGTCATGGCCTTGGGAGTAGTGCCGCGGTTTCCTTGAGGACATGATAAGGCCGAAGATCAGCTTTTGCACTCCAGAGTACCTTGACCTAGCCCCTTGTAACAAGGAGTTGACAAAGTACACTGGTCGCTGCACCACTTTCTTCTTTGCCACCTCCTTGAATCCGCCTTCGTTTGCTTGCTTAGGTTCCCCTTGGTTTGTATCAGGTACTGCCGCGAATGCTTCGGTTCCACCCCCGGTGAGATCATTCGCAGCGGCTGCATCTTCTCCCACATCTCGTTGCGCCACCAGCGCTGCACTAACCACTTCATTCGTTACCGCTAAGTATAGCAGCAACGATTCTTGTGGTTTAGGAGCGACCAAGGTTGGAGTGGAGGAAAGGTAAGCTTTCAGATCTTATAGTGCTGCTTCTGTTTCCGGGGTCCACATCATCGGGCCGGCCTTTTTTAGAATCTTGAAAAATGGCAGGGTGCGTTCAGCGGATTTGGAGATGAACCTACTTAACGCGGCAATGCATCCGGTCAAGCGTATCATGTCCTTGACGGATTTGGGTGCTTGTATCTGCTTGATTGCTTTGATCTTGTCAGGATTGGCTTCTATTCCCCGCTGAGACACAAAGAACCCAAGCAGCTTGCCGGATGGGACACCAAACACACACTTTTCAGGGATGAGCTTCAAATTGATCTTGCGCATGTTCATAAAAGTTTCTTCCAAGTCTTGTATGAGGGTTGCTTCATCTCTGGTCTTGACTACTATGTCATCCATGTAAGCTTCCACGTTCCTATGCAACTGAGGTTCAGATCCCATCTGCACGGCCCTTGCAAAGGTAGAACCATCGCTCTTTAACTCAAAGGGCATACGTACAAAGCAGTACGTGCCACACGGAGTTATGAACGCGGTCTTCTCTTCATCTTCCTTGGCCATTAGTATCTGGTGGTATCCGGAGTATGCATCCAGGAAGGAAAGCAAGTCACACGCGGAAGTGAAATCAACAATCTGGTCGATGCGCGACAAGGGAAAAAGGTCCTTCGGGCATGCTTTATTCAATTTAGTGAACTCAATGCAAAGCCTCCATTTCCCATTCGCCTTGCGCACCACTACCGGGTTGGCTAACCAAGTTGGATGCAACACTCCCCTGACCAAACCAGCTGCTTCAAGCTTCTTGATTTCCTCGGCAATGAACTGCTGCCGTTCTAAGGCTTGCTTGCTAGCTTTTTGCTTGACGGGTCGGGCATGACGGCAAACAACAAGGGTAGTGCTCAATTACCTCCCTGGGAACACCGGGGATGTCAGATGATTGCCAAGCAAACACATCGACATTCGCCCACAGGAAGGCAATGAGCGCGCTTTCCTATTTGTCATTAAGGGTGGCGCTGATGGTAAACATACCACCAGCACCATCCTGCCCTGTCGGGACCTTCTTCATCGCAGGATTGGTGACCTTGGATCTTTTGCTAGTGGAACTCTTCGGCAGGTCATCGACGGGTGCAGCAAACTCCAAAGAGGCGCGCTTCCCGGAGTCCTTGCCGGCATCCCTGCTAGACTTCTTCTCTTTCTTTGATTCCTTGGCGAGAGCTGGGGTTTCCGTGACCTTGGCTGCTACCGCATCTCGATACATCTTGTCCACACATATAACTGCATCCTTCTTATCAGATGGAATGGAGATGATTCCCATGGGCCCTGACATCTTCAAGGTGTTGTAAGCATAGTGGGATGCTGCCATGAATTTTGCCAAAGCTGGGCGACCAAGAATTCCATTGTAAGGCAGAGGGATTTCGACCACGTCAAACACCACCTTCTTAGTTCGGTAGTTCAACTCTCCGCCAAACGTCACGGGCAAAGTGATCTTTCCCTTGGGTCGGCTTCTGCCAGGGTTGATTCCTTGGAATGTAACCGTGGCTTTGAGCTCTTCGTCAGGGATCTGCAGCCTTTCAACCACTTTAGGGGAGATTAAGTTCAACCCCGCCCCACCGTGAACTAACATCTTGGTTACTTTGAGGTTGCGGATTGTTGGGGAGACCAACAACGGCAAACATTCGACCGCAGTGGTGCGGTCAGGATGATCCTCTTCGTCAAAGATGATAGGCGTGCGCGACCATTTGAGCGGCTTTCTGGACTCTATAGCTGGCTCCATGGCGTTGATCTCACGCGCCCACTGTTTGAGCTGGCGATGAGAGGAGTGCAAGGACGCACCCCCGTCAACACACATGGCTTCAGTTGCCTTCTGAAAATCTCCATCACTGGACTCTTCTCCATCATCCTCATCATCACTCATATCATCGCCTCCTTTATTCTCGCGGCCTCTAGCAGGTTTTTCCTTCTACTGCGGGGCCTTGCTGTGGCAGCCTCCTCTACCGCCACGGCCCTCCCCGGCACCACCATCTTCGCCTTTCTCGTTATCAGGCTTTTCGTATTCAGCCTTCTGCTTCTCAGGAAGCTGCTCTACTTGGCGGCATTCTTGGAGATTGTGACCTTTGGTGCGGTGGATTTTGCAGTATGGCCCGTCGGATTTTCCGGTTTTCTCTGCCGCCGCGGCCTCCCGGCAATCAGCACACGCGACTGCTCCCTTGCCGGGGCCTCGGCCTTGGCCTTCTTGCCAGCGCTGAGATCACCAGAGCCCTCAACGGCCAACACTGCCTTTTACTTGCGCTTCTTATTGCGCCTTCGGCTTCTCCCCTTCGAGCTAGGGGCATCGTCGTCGTCATCAGAGTCGACTTCGACGCCAGCCTCCTCTCTGGGAAGTCGCCTTCCTTCCTCGGCACGAGCACACTTGTACGCCAATGTGTACAACTCATTGACGGTCTTGGGGAGTTTACCATTCATCTTGGCCTGCATCCTCATGGTGCGCATGTTCGAATGGAATGCGACAATCATGGCTGCGGCGTGTATCTCTGGAATATTGCGGTGTACTCGACTAAATCTCTGGATGTACTTCCCCAGGGTTTCTCCCTCCTTCTGCGGAAGGACTTGCAGGTCGCTGGGCTGTCCTGGCTCCTGGTGGCCACCTGTGAAGGCACTGACAAACTCATTGCACAAATCAGCCCATGACGAAATAGAGTTCTCCGGTAGGTGCATCAGTCACTATCTCACATTTGGCTTGAGCGCCAAAGGGAAATAGTTGGCGAGCACCTTCTCGTCTCTTCCTCCAGCGGCTTGGATGGCTATCGTATAGATGCCCAGGAATTCTGCCGGGTTTAGCTTTCCATCGTATTTCTCTAACAATTCAGGCTTGAAAGCTCGGGCCGACGGCCAGCGAACCTGTCGCAGCTCGCAAGTGAAGGCAGGGCACACAACCTCGTAAGGCAGGTACCCGCCAACACTGTCTGCGGGGTCGCCGTCATCTGGGCCATTGCGCCTGTCGGATTGGCGGTGTGCTTCCCGGCGTCGCTCTATGGTGAGCCTTGCAAGCAAAGTGAATAAAGAGTTAGCCACAGGATCTTGTATTACAGAACGAGTAAAGATACTTGCGAGTAACGAGATTGAACTAGGTATGGAGATACCGACGATCGAATCTCGGGCAAGTAACATACCGATAAAGAAAGGGAACATCATACGGGATTAACTGAATCCTTGACATAGAGGTTCAACCGATAAAGATCTTCATAGAATATGTAGGATCCAATATGGGCATCCAGGTCCCGCTATTGGTTATTGACCGTAGAGGTGTCTCGGTCATGTCTAGACAGTTCTCGAACCCGCAGGATCTGCACACTTAATGTTCGGTGATGTTTCGGTAGTATTGAGATATATGTGTTGGTGACCGAAGGTTGTTCGGAGTCCCAGATGAGATCCCGGACATCACGAGGAGCTCAGGAATGGTCCGGAGGTAAAGATTTATATATAGGAAGTTGGTATTTGACTTCCGGAAAAGTTCTGGAATTTACCGGGGTTACCGAAAGGGTTCCGGGGGTCCACCGGGTGGGCCCACCCACCCCAAAGGGCCCCATGGGCTGTGGGAGGAGGTAGACCAGCCCCTGGTGGGCTGGCCAACCCCCCCACCAAGGCTCATGCGATTAGGGAGTGGGAAAAGGGAAACCCCAAAGTGGGGAAAGAAAACCAAGTAGGAAAAGGAATCCTACTTGGAGTAGGATTGGAGGGAGGCTTGGCCTCCACCTCCTTGTGGTTCGGCCGAACCCCTTGGGGAAACCCTAGGGTGCCTCCCTCTTCCCCCCTCCCTCCTATATATACTAGAGGATAGAGGCCCCAAAACACACGGCCACGTGCTAGTTCTCTATTCTCTAGTTCCTCCACCAAATAGATTCCGGTAGTGCTTAGGCGAAGCCCTGCTGGGATAACTCCACCATCACCACCACCATGCCGTCGTGCTGCTGGAGATCTCATCTACCTCTCTGCCCCCTCTTTCTGTATCAAGAAAGCGGAGATCGTCATCGAGTTGTACGTGTGCTGTACGCGGAGGTGCCGTCCGTTCGGCGCTAGATCGGGACGGATCGTGATTGGATGGCGAAGACGTTCGACTACATCAACCGCGTTTCTTAACGCTTCCCGCATACTGATCTACAAGGGTATGTGGACCCGATCTCTCCTCTCATAGATGATCATCTCCTAGATTAATCTTGGGTGTTCGTAGGAAAATTTTTTGTTTCCCATGCAACGTTCCCCAACAGTGGCATCATGAGCTAGGTCTATGCGTAGATGACATCACGAGTAGAACACAAAGGAGTTTGTGGGCGTTGATATTCAGATTGCTTCCTTCCTTAGTCTTTTCTTGATTCGGCGGTATTGTGGGATGAAGCGGCTCGGACCAACCTTACTCGTCCACGTACGAGAGACCGATTCCATCGACTGACATGCACTTGTTGCATATAGATGGCTGGCGGGTGTCTGTCTCTCCCACCTTAGTTGGATCGGATTCGACAAAGGGTAGTCCTTGTAGAAGGTTAAATAGCAACTTGTATATCACCATTGTGGTTTTGCGTAGGTAAGAATCGTTCTTGCTAGATACCCATAGCAGCCACGTAAAACTTGCAACAACAAATTAGAGGACGTCTAACTTGTTTTTGCAGGGTATGTTGTGATGTGATATGGCCAAGACGTGATTTTATATATGTTGATGTATGAGATGATCATGTTTTGTATTAATTATCACGACTTGCATGTCGATGAGTACGGCAATCGGCAGGAGCCATTGGGTTGTCTTTAATTTTTGTATGACCTGCGTGTCAATCACAAGCGCCATGTAATGCTTTACTTTATCGCTAAGCGATAGCAATAGTAGTAGAAGCATGGTTGGCATGACAACCCCGATGGCAACACGATGATGGAGATCATGACGATGGAGATCATGTCAGTGCTTTGGATATGGAGATCAAAAGCACAAGTTCATGGCCATATCATGTCACTTATGATTTGCATGTGATGTTAATCCTTTTATGCGCCTTGTTTTGCTTAGGACGACAGTAGCATTATAAGGTGATCCCTCACTAAAATTTCAAGATAATATTGTGTTCTCCCCGAGTGTGCACCGTTGTGAAAGTTCGTCGTTTCGAAGCACCACGTGATGATCGGGTGTGATAGACTCTACTTCCGCATACAACGGGTGCAAGCCAGTGTTGCACATGCAGAACACTCGGGTTAAACTTGAAGAGCCTAGCATGTACAGACATGGCCTCGGAACACAAGAGACCGAAAGGTCGAACATGAGTCATATAGTAGATATGATCCACATGGAGATGTTCACCATTGAAACCACCTCATCTCACGTGATGACCGGACTTGGGTTGGTGAATTCGGATCAGCACTCGGATGACCTGAGGGATGTCAATTTGAGTGGCCCAGTCTTATCTCCTTGTTCATAATTCGCAGATGTCTGAGGATTATCCTTACGACTTCCCAAAAGTCTTATGTCCTTGATGCACCGCTCGGTGCACCACCCGCTCCTCTGGCGTCCGCAGACGTTGTCAACGCCTGGCAGTCGCACTCGGATGATTACTCATTAGTTCAGTGTGTTGTGTTGTATGGCCTAGAACCGGGACTTCAAAGGAGTTTGGAACGTCATGGAGCATATGAGATGTTCCAGGAGTTGAAGTTTATCTTTGAGAAGAATGCCTAGATTGAGAGGTATGAGACCTTCGATAAGTTCTATGCTTGCAAGATGGAGGAGAATGGGTCTGTCAGTGAGCATGTGCTCAGAATGTCTGGGTACTCAAACCTTCTGGCTGAGTTGGGTATGCCACTCCCGCCGGAGGCGATCATTGATAGAGTTCTTCAATCATTGCCACCTAGCTACAAAGGCTTCGTGTTGAACTATAACATGCAAGGGATGAACAAGTCAGTCGCTGAGTTGTTTGCGATGCTAAAAGTCGTTGAGTCTGAAATCCAGAAGGAGCATCAAGTGTTGATGGTCAATAAAACCACTAATTTCAAGAAAAATGGCAAGGGCAAGAAGGGTAACCCCAAGAAGAGTAGCAAAGCAGTTGCCCCTCCCATGAAGAAACCCAAGGCTAGACCCAAGTCAGAAACTGAGTGCTTTCATTGCATGGGTACTGGCCATTGGAAGCGGAACTGCCCCAAGTATTTGGCCGACAAGAAGTCGGCCAACACCAAATGGTATATATGATATACATGTTATTGATGTGTACCTTACCAACTCTCGTTGTAGTGCCTGGGTATTTGATACCGGTTCAGTTGCTCACATTTGCAACTCAAAGCAGGGACTACGGAATAGACGGAGGCTGGCAAAGGACGAAGTGATGATGCACGTGGGAAATGGTTACAAGGTTGATGTGATCGCCGTCCGCAGGCTCGCTCTTCGACTACCATCGGGATTAGTGATGAACCTGAATAATTGTTATTTAGTGCCTGCGTTAAGCATGAACATTATATCTGGATCTTGTTTATTGCGAGACGGTTACTGATTTAAATCAGAGAATAATGGTTGTTCTATTTATATGAGTAATATATTTTATGGTCATGCACCCAATGTGAGGGGTTTATTTCTATTGAATCTCGATAGTGATGATACACATGTCATAAAATTGATGCCAAAAGATGTAGAGTCGATAATGATAGTACCACTTTCTTGTGGCACTGTCGCTTAGGTCATATTGGTGTAAAACGCATGAAGAAGCTCCATGCTGATGGACTTTTGGAGTCACTTGATTTTGAATCACTTGACACATGTGAACCATGCCTCGTGGCAAGATGACTAAGACCCCGTTCTCTGGAACAATGGAACGGGCAAGTGACTTATTGGAAATCATACATACTGATGTGTGTGGTCCGATGAGCATTGAGGCGCGCGGTGGATATCGTTATTTTCTCACGTTCACCGATGACTTAAGTACATATGGGTATATTTACTTAATGAAGCATAAGTCTGAAACGTTTGAAAAGTTCAAGCAATTTCAGAGTGAAGTTGAGAATCATCATAATAAGAAGATTAAATTCCTGCGATCTGATCAAGGAGGAGAATATCTGAGTTATGAGTTTGGCAATCACTTAAGACAATGTGGAATTGTTTCACAGTTGATGCCGCCTGGAACACCACAGCGTAATGGTGTGTCTGAACGTCGTAATCGTACTTTATTGGATATGGTGCGGTCTATGATGTCTCTTGACGATTTGCCACTATCGTTTTGGGGTTATGCATTAGAGACAGCTGCATTCACTTTAAATAGGGCACCATCTAAATCCATTGAGATGGCGCCATATGAACTGTGGTTTGGCAAGAAACCAAAGTTGTCGTTTCTTAAAGTTTGGGAATGTGATGCTTATGTCAAAAAGCTTCAGCCTAAAAAGCTGGAACCCAAAGCAGAGAAATGTGTCTTCATAGGATACCCAAAAGAGACAGTTGGGTACACCTTCTATCTCAGATCCGAAGGCAAAGTGTTTGTCGCTAAGAACGGGTCATTTCTTGAGAAAGAGTTTCTCTTGAAAGAATTGAGTGGGAGGAAGATAGAACTTGATGAGGTTGTTGAACCTTTACTTCTACCAGAGAGTAGCATAACGCAGAAAGATGTTTCTGTGGAACCTACCTCAGTTGAAGAGGAAGCTAATGATGATGATCATGAAGCTTCAGATCAAGTTACTATCGAACCTCGTAGGTCGACAAGGGCACGTACTGCTCCTGAGTGGTACGGTAACCATGTCTTAGAGGTCATGTTGTTGGACAACGATGAACCTACGAGCTATGGAGAAGCGATGGTGGTCCCGGATTCCGACAAATGGTTAGAGGCCATGAAATCCGATATAGGATCCATGTATGAAAACAAAGTATGGACTTTGGAAGTATTACCTGAAGGGCGAAAGGCCATTCAGAATAAATGGATCTTTAAGAAGAAGACGGACGCGGACGCTAATGTCACCATCTATAAAGCTCGACTTGTGGCAAAAGTTTTTTCACAAGTTCAAGGAGTTGACTACGATGAGACTTTCTCTCCCGTAGTGATGCTTAAGTCCGTCCGAATCATGTCAGCAATAGCTGAAATTTTCAATTATGAAATTTGGCAGATGGATGTCAAAACAGCGTTCCTCAATGGTTTCCTTGAGGAAGAGTTGTATATGATGCAACCAGAAGGTTTTGTCGATCCAGAGAATGTTGACAAAGTTTGTAAGCTCCAGCGATCCATTTATGGACTGGTGCAGGCATCTCGAAGTTGGAATAAGCGCTTTGATGAGGTGATCAAAGCGTTTGGGTTTATACAAGTTTATGGAAAAGCTTGTATTTACAAGAAAGTGAGTGGGAGCTCTATAGTGTTTCTAATATTATATGTGGATGACATATTGCTGATTGGAAACAATATATAATTTTTGGAAAGCGTGAAGGTGTATTTGAACAAGAGTTTTTCAATGAAGGACCTAGGAGAAGCTTCTTTCATATTAGGCATCAAGATCTATAGAGATAGACCGAGACGCTTAATAGGACTTTCACAGAGCACATACCTTGATAAAGTTTTGAAGAAGTTCAAAATAGATCAGTCCAAGAAAGGGTTCTTGCCTGTGTTACAAGGTGTGAAGTTGAGTAAGACTCAATGCGCAGTGAGTGCAGAGGATAGAGAAAAGATGAGTGTCATCCCCTAAGCTTCTGCCATAGGCTCTATCATGTATGCAATGTTGTGCACTAGACCAGACGTCATCCTTGCCATAAGTATGGCCGGAAGGTTTCAAAGTAATCCTGGTATGGATCACTGGATGGCGGTCAAGAATATCCTAAACACTACTGGAATCAGCAACTTTGCCGTCTGCCATGGCTGATGGCAAAGGCATGCATTGCGGACGGCAAAGGTCTTTGCCGTCAGCTAGCAGACGGCATCACATCCCGCTGAACAAGCTCCGGTAAAGGCCACTTTGCCGTCAGCTGGCCGACGGCAAAGAGGCAAAGGTCTTTGCCGTCTGCCAGCAGACGGCAAAGGGTATGGACGGCACACGTGGCAGCTTAGGTCCGTTAAGGGGTTAACGGCGTGCTTTGCCGTCTGCTGGCTAACGGCAAAGATGCAAAGGTCTTTGCCGTCTGCCAACTGACGGCAAAGCTGCCAAATAGGCCAGCCCAGTGCACCCCAGGTTGCACAGGTAGCTGCCACGTGGCATCTTTGCCGTCTGCTGGCTGATGGCAAAGCTCTTTGCCGTCTGCTGGCTGATGGCAAAGCTCTTTGCCGTCTGCCAGCAGACGGCAAAGAGCCTGTACAGCCCCTATTTTTTCTGTTTTTCACAGAATTTCACATATATCATATTCATTCAATTTCACAGAATTTCACATATATATATACACACATTTGAAAATACTTTCAACAAGCATAACAACACATATACATACCAAATCATATCCCTGCCATATGGATATGATCATCCAACACATATACATACCAAATGAAAAGTCCATATGCAACATATATAGCTATCCAACATATCCAACAACAAGCATACAATGGTTTCATCCATACATACATATATAGGTAGCAAGTTTCACATTGTTCATCCTACAAAATCAAAACAAAAAGGAAGCACAAGAAGAAGAGTAGACTCCATCAACGCAAGCTTCCTCATCGAAAGCAAATCTGCAAATTGGGAAAGAAGAAAGTTAGAAGAAGAAGAAGAAGAAGACTAGAAGAAGAAGACTAGTTAGAAGAAGAAGAAGAAGAAGACTAGAAGAAGAAGAAGAAGAAGAAGAAGAATTTTGCTTCTCTTTCTTTTTCTCCTCTCCTCTTCTTTATCTTCTTCTTCTTCTAACTAAGGTAGGTAAAAATGCCATTTTTTAGCTAAGCTAGGAAAAAATGCTAAGTGTAGGTCATTTTAGAGCTAAGCTAGGTAAATAGGTCATTTTGGAGCTTAGTAAGGTTATTATGTCATTTTCGAGGATGATGCCATTTTTGAGCCAACTTACGTAAGTATAGCTCATTTTTTATCTAACTTAGGTAATTATGCCATTTAGGAGGAAAATAAGCTAAGTATGCATTTGTTAAGCAAAACACTAGAGAAAACGTACACTCATCACAACAAATGCGATGAAAATCGCAACTAAGGTAACAATTGATCCAACGGCATAATGATACCAAGCCTCATTATCAATGGCATATTTTCTAATCTTCTTAATCTTCAAGCGCATTGCATCCATCTTCAAGCGCATTGCATTCTTCTTCATCTTGTGATCATCGACGACATCGGCAACATACAACTCCAATGTCATCTTCTCTTTTTCAATTCTTTCAATTTTTTCTTTCAAATACTCATTTTCTTTTTCAACTAAATTTAACTTCTCGACAAGAGGGTCGGTTGCAAATTCCGGTTCACATACCTCCTAGATTAAAATATCTCTATGTCAACTTGATGGCCATAATTGTCATAAATGCGAAATGCAACAAATAGTTATAAAAGAGAATTTACCACATCCGAATCATAAAGCAGGCGAGGGTCGACGGGGATAGATATCAAGACCATGGCACTATGTATAAGAAACAATCATACAAAGTAAGAAAATTATACAAGTAACTATATAAATCATACAATCATACAAGAAAATGGCAAGTGTAGGTCATTTTAGAGCTATCCTAGTTAAAATCTGTCATTTTGGAGGTAGGTAAGGTTATTTTGTCATTTTGGAGGAAAATAAAGCTAAGTCAATGTCATTTTGTTGAATACCTAATAACATGAACTAATTAATAATATATATGTACATAATAATAATTGAATACCTGACATTACTAATATTAATCTTCATCGTCTATATATGCTCCGGGATCAATAAATGCAGAATCATCATCACTATCAGTAATGACGTGCTCATCAGCATCATCAATAAATGAATCAACATGTGGAAGGCCTCCTTTATGTAATCGGTCAAGCATTGACAGGTCATCCGCAGCAGTAACCTCTTCTTCTTCCGTCTCTTCTTGTTCCGGCTCAGGGGTGAAGTCGGATTCACTATCGCTGTCTACCTCAATGTTCTGGGGTGAAGTAGAGCGGTTCTTGAAACATTTTTTGGAAACACGTCTTTCTTGGAAGAATTCTCCTTCATATGTGTCTAGGTTAATGTGAGGGTCATAATCATCTTCATTGAGGGGAGGTGGTATAAAATGTGGCGGCACATCATAAACGACATCCCAACCATTCAGATTTGGATCAGTTTGGCAGGCCCACGGTAGATAAAAAACTTGGGTCGCCTGTTGAGCCGTAATATAGACACCGGGAACATCTAAATGGGTGCTTTGTTTGATTTCGACTAGCCCTATATGTTCATGAGTCCTTCTAGTCTCCTTCGGCTGGAACCAATAACATTTGAAGACTACGACGTTTGGTGGGTTTTCACCAAAGAATGTAAGTTCATAAATTGCTTCAACTCTTCCATAATACTCGACCCCTCCTTCGCCGACAGCGGAGACACAAAAATTTGTAGACTTTCGGTCGGCCATAGATAGCTCTTTGCCAAAAGTACGAAAGCGATACCCGTTGATGTCGTATTTGTCAAATGAACGGACCTTATAGTCAAAGCCATTAGCGACTTGTCTCAATTCGGAGTCCATAGACTCTGCATTAGCCTACAAGTTTAATATGAAAGGATTGTTGCATTAGCCACAAACTAGACGAAGAAATGAAATGGTCTAATGGAAATTACCGTTTGTTTGAACCAAGAGATGAAACCGGGATACCCTCCTCCATGCTTTGCGAGAAGCTCATACTCTTCGATGGAATCCTTTTGGATAACCGCTCCATCCGAGAATTTGGGGACGTATCGACTGTATCACATATCCGGGAATAAGAGCATTTCAAAGGAATTAGAAGTTGCGAAACAATGTATCGAGAACTTACTCGATGCACGGCCGCACTTCTGTTAGGTTGTTGAAGATATACAACAAAATGGTCCGCCATTCTTTGACATCCAACGCTATTGCTTTCGAAGCACCGGCTGGTGCGAGCTTCCCTTTGAATAGGCTGAGGTTGGATCGACCTTTTTCATGCTCGCCATCATTGTACCGAGGCTTCGGATTATGCAAATGACGATTCTTGGCTTTGTAGTGTGCTGTCACGAAGTTTGCGGCCTCCTCAGTAATGAATGCCTCGGCCATCGATGCTTCAATGCTACGTTTATTTTTACATTTTGCTCGAAGCGTCTTCTGCATCCTCTCAGTTGCGAAGCACCAACGATTTTGCACGGGCCCCCCCAATCTTGCCTCGATCGGGAGATGCAAAATCAAATGCTGCATTGGATTAAAGAATCCCGGTGGAAAGATCTTTTCTAACTTGCAGATCAACTCCGGCGCCAACTCTTCCAGTTCGTCTAGCACGTCAGGCGATAGTTCTTTCGCACAAAGAGCACGGAAGAAATAGCTCAGCTCTGCCAGTACTAGCCATTCATCCTCAGGGATAAAGCCACGCAACATCACCGACATTACCCGCTCAAGCCATATGTGCCAATCATGACTCTTCATACCAAATATGTTCAATTTGTCAAGACTCGCTCCCCTCTTTAGATTCGCTGCATACCCATCGGGGAACATCAACTGCATTTTCACCCACAAGATCATTTCCCTCATAGCTGGCCTTCCAAGATTGAACCATGCCTTTGGCTTCCTCCAGTTCTTCTTTCCTTTCGGTTGTCGCATGTTTTGTAACGGTCTATCACATAGAGCCTCTTGATGTAACACCCTGGTTTTCACTCCTGGATTTTTTCCTTTGCGGGTTTTGACTCCCGTCTTTTTTCTCGGTGTTATCGGATTTCTCTAGCTCCTGGGTATGTGAAGATGGTCATCTAGCCTTGCCTTCCCTATCCATCCAGAGATTTCTCCCAATCCAACCCTGCCACCCAAGATCCATCTCCAGGCTTTGCCATTTTGGTAGCCAGGAAAAATCCCAAATAATTTGTGGAGCTTCTAATATCCATATCTTCCCCATTTCCATCAAAATCCCAAGTTCCATAGTTCAAATTTTGAGCACCACATCCATTTGCAATTTCTGTCCAGTTGGGAAAATTGCAAAGGAAGTGCTTTATTCCTTGATCTATTTGAGCTCAAATTTTTCATGGGGGTTAGCATTGCTAAACCACTCATGGAAACCAAAAATCAGCTCAATCCCTCTATCCAACTTTTCCCAGCAATTTTCTCAAGCTTCTGTTCAGTGGAAAGCTCTGTGAAGGAAGTACCATTTTGGTGTATACCAATGGTATGAAACTTTTACAGTAGCTTACTACGCTCAAATAATTCTCCTTTTCCAAATTTGAGACAAATCCATTCAACCATTATTCCCCAGCAAATTCATTTATGATTCTGTCCAGTTTAGTCATTTGCAAAGGAGGGGTTATCTAGAGTGACCCATTTGTGCTAATATTTTGCCAAAGTGATCACTCTAGTGGATTATCAGGATAAGCAAAAGACCATGCCAAGAGGAGCCCTGTGTTGACCATAACACATGTCAAACACCTTGCTGCCAGCACATGTTTGAGAAGTGTGTGGTCACACCAGGTCACCTTGTGTCTATATGATGGTTCAAACCATCTATTGGAAGATAGACACGGATGCTGGACATGATCTGGGATCATTTTGGTGCCTTGTGCACGTGGTGCCGGTGGTGACCACGAGTTTAGTCGGCAGCCGGCGTGAACTGTGGCAAAACAGTTGCCGTCCGGCCACCTCTGGTCAGTCCCCAGCCGTCTGGTCATGTCTATCGGCTCCGCGGCATCCACGTACCCCTCCCTAGACCCTTCTCCCCTCCTCTTCCTTCCTCTGCACGCTATGGCGAGCCCCGCCCCCGTGCTGTCCGCCCGTGACCGCCGTCGTTTTCCCTCTCCCGTTGGCCTCTTCCTCCCCGAGACGTCTTCTCCCTCTGGCGTGAGTCAGGTCAGCACTGCTCCTCGCGCGCCACCTAGCCGGTCCTCCAGGACAGGGATAAGCTCGCCACGGCGGCCATCCCTATCTGCTCGCTCCCGGCCGGCTATAAATAGCCATGGCTCGAGCCCTTCCGGTCAGCAAGCAAGCTCCCAGCCTCCTCCTCTCCCTCCCAGAGCTCTCCCCGACCTCTCCGACGAGCCGGAGGAGCTCTCCTCGCCGCCTATTGCCACCATGGCCACCGGCCTCCTTCTCCTAAATTGGCCCAAGGCCGAGTCCTTCTTCCTCTCTCTCCTACTCTAGAAGGTCACCCGGAGCTCGGCGACCCTTCCCGTAGCCTCGGGCCCCATTCTCCGCCCCTGCACCGAGCGTTCCATCAACGCCGGTCGTCGCCGTCCGCCGCGGCCGAAAGCTTGCTAGCTCCGCTATTCCTTGGCGTGGGCCACGCCCTCTGGTGAGCGCACCTCCTCGCGCTAGCTACTCAGGTGACCGGAGCGCCGCCTGGGACGGCCGGAGCGGTTGGGACGAGCGCCGGGCCGGCGGCTCCCTTCTGCTCTGCGGATGGGCGACGGGAAGAAGGAGAGGAGAGGGAGGAGAGAGAAGGGGACCCGACAGGTGGGCCCCGACCCCACCTGTCGGTGAGAGAGGCACCCGCCAGCTCGGATAAGTGGAAGCGTACTCTTCCTGAATACGTTTTCACTTCTCTGAACGCGTATTTCCTCCCTGCTGCGGCAGAAAATGCGTTTTCTTTTGCAGAAAGCGTATTCTTCCCAGGGCGCCTTCGGTTTTAGCCGCCAAGGGCTTGTCTGTGAATAAACTTTTTGCAGATTGGTCCCTGGACTTCAAACGGCTATAACTTTTTAACCAAGGCTCCGATCGAGGTGAATCCAAGTCTCGCGTCTTCGTCTTTCCGAGCCCGAACTTTTGATATCATTTCCACCATATGTTCCCACAGTGGAAATGACCATTTTGCCCCTGCCCCTCAATCAGCTCCCTCCTAGAGAGATCAGCTTCCGGTGCCCCTTTCCGCGGACTCTCCGCACTTCTTCCCGGAGCATTTCTTCGACCCCAGGCAAGCCGACCATCTGACATATGCTCTACAGCATCGCTCTATGTTATTCTTGCATGTTTATTCATTAATTATGCTTGTGATAGAAATAGTTTAACTCCTGCTATTTTGCACTTACTATTTTCATTACTAGTTCATAGTAAATAGTTTAAGTGCCTAGTTGATGCCCTCATAAGTTGTTGGGGTAAACTACATGCTTACTTAGTAAACTTAGTGGTTGATCTTGAGTCACCTGTCCGGGCGTACCCGTGCAACCACACTTGCCGGTATGGGACGGCCCTGACCGGGTCTAACTGCGTGATCTTTCATTGGTACCTCCAAAGAGGGAGGGTTATGCGCGGCATGCTACCCTGATCTGGTAAGCGGCGATAACCCTGTGAGCCCAGTTGTTTGTGTGTTTGGGCCCGTCCCCGCTTGGGACAGTAGAACCCCGTTTTGGGTCTATAGAGTTTGACCCCGTTTGGGTCGTGGCCACGACGGTGGCAGGTGTCATGAGGACACAGGGGCCACCCAAGGCTGACCTCCGGGGGAGGAAAAGTGTCGGTGGTACGATGAAAGAGTCACGGGTCAGGCAGGTTTTGTTGAAGCAACGCTGGTCCACCCGAATGGGATCACGAGGCCAGGTGCTTCATGGTGTGGGTAAAGTGCGCAACCTCTGTAGAGTGTAAAATCTATTCGAATAGCCGTGTCCACGGTAATGGACAGCCCATCCAGACCTCAGTAGGTGGTCAACCGTAATGATGTTAATGATGGAAGAACTCGTCTAGTGTAGACATCAGATGATGTCAGGCACATGATGTGTTAGCCATGAGATGGCTATGGAATGTGTGGCCAGATGACCACATGGTTATGTTGGCCATGGAATGGCTATGAGAGGAGTGGTCGGATGACCACATGTCTTGGATTGGATTTGGATCAGGTTCATAGTAGATCATGAGAATATTCGGAGTATACATTATTTACTTATTATGCTTTACCTTATCATATTTACTTTAGTAGTTATCTTGCTAGATAATCCTGTTATACCATGATAATTAATATTGCTCTATTAACAAATGCATGCTTGAATGCCATGGATTGCATTGCTTGGTGTATATGTTAGTTTGGTTTGCTTGCGAGTACATTCAAAAGTACTCAGCGGCCCTTAACGTGGCCAGGTTCACATAAGGATCCGTCGTCCGTCGTCAAGGAGCCGGAGCGTTCGCGGGCTAGAAGCGTAACCTAATCAGATCCCTGTGGAATGGAGCCGCACCAAGACCCTGTTGCCTTAGATAGAGCTTTCCGCTGCCATCACTCTTGTAAGATATATCCCATGTAAGACTTATATATCCATTAATAGAAATGCCTGTGTTCATGATACTTGTTGTGTACGCGTATGCCAGAGTGATTTCCTGGGCTGGTATGCGCGGCGACTGTCTGGATACAGGGGTAATCAGGCGGGGGCGCCACAACGAATGGTATCAGAGCCAGGCTGACTATAGGTTACCCTAGCCAGACTTCATTGTCTTGTGCTCAGTAGAAAGCCCAGATGTATTTCAGCCATCTTTGCCAACCTGGCACGGCTACTATTGATCATAAGGCAACCCCATAGGTTTTCGGCTCCATCAGACCCCAACTCTCGTGGCCTTTGCCTCCGGTGTGAAATACTCGCACCTGGCAACGACCCGTGAGCCCTGAAACCCCTAGGTAAACCAGATATCCTTACCCTGCTTGCTAACCATGGCATTTCTCTTCTTACTCTAGTTTCCTTTGGGAAACGCTTATAAATTCCATCTCTTCCCTGACAACCTTAGGAGCGTTGGCTAAGCCACTTTGGCTATAGTCCTGCGTCGAGTGTGATCTTCCCTAAGGAAGTAGTGGGAGCGTGACACCAGTGCTACCAGGAGCATTGTGTGGCTTCGCTTCTAAATCCTTAGAGGTGCATCGTGTGCGCTATACTAGTTATACTAGTGGATCCTTGGCCATGTGTGTAAGGTCCGCAACATTTGAGCTTTATTTGCTTGTTGGTTTTTCGATGTTCTTGTTTCTTTTGTCGATTCCGTTTCTTCGCTCCGACTGGATCCATCCGCAAGAGTTGTCTAAGAAGATCAGCATATAAGTGGGATAATACCCAATAATCCCAACTCAATAAGAGACAAGCCAAGCCAACTGCCTGATATTCAGAACAACAACCTCGGATCTGTCAAGAATGAAGAATGGGTCAGAAGCAAAATCCGTGTGCAACAGATTAGGCCAGAATATACCTGAGAGAGTTTGCCTCAGAGCAAATCATGCCTAAGGAACAGGCAGATGAGCTACTAAGAGTGAACATCAGTAAGGACAAATGATTCCGTCCTCGACACAAGGATTATTTCAGTCAGTGGGATGAACCCTGAGTCTTTCTCAGGGGACTCAAGAATCATCTATTACCCACCAAGGACATATTGCAAGAAGGTGAATGTGCCAAGAGCAGCAACAAAGCTCCGGTATGTTGGTACAAATTTCAAAGCAAATCTTGAGGTTCACTGGTGCAAATACAAAATTTTCTGGACACCGTGAACAAGGTTTGCAAGGAACAAGGATAAGTTCACGGTTGCCAGAATCAAGGAGCACCTAATATGCTTGGAAGCTCAGCTGAACCGAACGGAATTATCTGTCCACTGTTGTCATCGACAACACTTGGTTTGAATACAAAGGGTATCCTGAATTAATTACCAACATGAAGTCTGTATCAGTTCTGCAACCTTTACAGCAGCAATGATCAGACCAGCAGAAGGACAAGCGATGTGCGTGACCATCGGAATATCTTCAGTCGAGGTATGGCCTATATCATGTTTTGGCTCCGCTATGGGTGAAATTCTGGATACTTCGGAAGGAAGCCAGAACCGGCCATAGATCCGGCGATACATCACAGCAAGAGGCTTCTGGTATAAGGAACCCAGCCTTCCTCCGCAAG
This sequence comes from Elymus sibiricus, assembly GCA_039707655.1. NCBI lineage: Eukaryota > Viridiplantae > Streptophyta > Magnoliopsida > Poales > Poaceae > Elymus > Elymus sibiricus. Next base: position 412,874,088 of record CM077675.1, on the reverse strand, counting down.
CTATCGAAAGAAGCTTACGATACCAGACTGCCGATCTTCCTCGGTACGCCATTTGGTGAGGAAAATCTTCTGGGATACATCACTCCCATCTTCCACAGAGTGCCACCGTGGAAGACTTCCGGCATGAGGCACATGACCTTCCTCAGCAAGCCACATCAAGGAAAGGTTTTAAGGCACAATACCCAGCTTCCTTCAGCACACTACCCTGGCAAAAGCTTCGAGCAGAAGGAATTCAGTCCTCTTCAACGCGCCCTCGTGCCTACAACAAGCTTGTCCAGAGCACGAACTAGCCTGGACATACATCCGCCTCAGAACTTAGTGAAAGGAATTATCCTACGCCGGCAGATGTTGTGAGCATGCAGTCCAGTGGATCAGTTCATGCGAGCCACTCGTACACGGGAATGACTGTGTTCAGAGAAACATTGGCCCATAAGTTCAAAGAAGAATATGAGCACAGCAGTCCCTATGAGGCATGCAAGAGTAGTTCTGAAAACCGGCCCGCCAAACCAGGAAAACAATCAAGGAGCCATATTGGCAGGTCATGACAGGTCCATCAAAGGAGTCCGAAGCACAAAGAAGTCATGGACAAATCACCCCGTGAGGGTCAACAAGATATGGCTTCACAGATAAAGTGGTATTACCAATCCTCGTCAGACTCTTGCATATGCGGCCACAACAATGCACTACTTGCGGCTACAAGAGAGATTACCGCACTCCTCATAAATACGGGCCATCAACCAAGACAAGACGCTATGCTCCAAAAAGACACACCGGATGCTAGCCATACTATGCTCAGTGGTCATAGCAAGGACTACAGAGGCTATATATGACAGAGCCGTCCCCACGAGCGACAGAGCTTGAAACAAGACCTTCAGATAGAATGGCTCAAAGCACATCAGCATCGATAGCTCATAGACATCGTGACATCATTGGAATAAAAGATTATTGTCTATGATTATTTTGTGATCATGCCTGACATTTCAGTCCAGGATATAGCAGCCATAGTTCAGCCCTGTTGATTCCTTGAATTATGGATCACCTAGGACCAAGTCAGAGTGCCTAAGTCAGAAAGAAACACCGGAATGGAACCTACAACCAGACTGAGCATTCTGACATGGAAAAAAGAAAGTCACCTCTAGCTATCGAGGCCATACTAGCACGAGAGCCTAGTACCAGGAAAGGATGTCTTGCCCATAACAGTCAGGGTACGAAGTATCACAATAAAACCTGAAGCAGATACTTCCCGGCCCTGGAAATCGAGTTGTCTGTTGGTATTAACCGCTACCCCACCCAGCTATACCACTACCAGGACAAGATGTACACCTGACAGGAAAGAGAAGGATTCAAGGAAGTGGTGTCCAGAGACAACACATGACCCATCAGAACAGACAGTTAAAAGGTCAGTGAATCAACGAAGACAAGACCGCTGATGGATCCAATTCGCACGCAGGTAAGTCCCCCTTCACCGGGAGGTAAGCCCGGAAATCTCGAGGACGAGATTTTCTTAAGGGGGGTAGGTTTGTAACACCCTGGTTTTCAGTCCTGGATTTTTTCCTTTGCGAGATTTGACTCCCGTCTTTTTTCTCGGTGTTATCGGATTTCTCTAGCTCCTGGGTATGTGAAGATGGTCATCTAGCCTTGCCTTCCCTATCCAACCAGAGATTTCTCCCAATCCAACCCTGCCACCCAAGATCCATCTCCAGGCTTTGCCATTGAAACCCTACCTTCCGAGTTGCCGGAAGGGAAACCCTGATCTCTCCAGTTGCAAAGGAACCCCAATTTCCTTTGATCTTCTGCCTCCCAAACCTTTCCCAGTGATCATCCTTCATCTATAAACCCTGGATGTGCAAAAATATTGCCAAGTCATTTGCAATATTTTTCATTTATAATTAATTCCTTTTTCTGCCAGTTAAAGGAATTAAATCCAGGAAAATATATATCCATCTCCAGAGTTCATGAAAACTTGTGGAGATATTCTTTGTGATCATATTGAGCTCCCACAAAAATATTGGCCATAATTAAATAGGAAAAATTGCATTTTCCTATTTAATGCCAATATTGCATTTTGGGCACTTTCTAAAGGAACTACCATTTTGGTAGTCAGGAAAAATCCCAAATAATTTGTGGAGCTTCTAATATCCATATCTTCCCCATTTCCATCAAAATCCCAAGCTCCATAGTTCAAATTTTGAGCACCACATCCATTTGCAATTTCTGTCCAGTTGGGAAAATTGCAAAGGAAGTGCTTTATTCCTTGATCTATTTGAGCTCAAATTTTTCATGGGGGTTAGCATTGCTAAACCACTCATGGAAACCAAAAATCATCTCAATCCCTCTATCCATCTTTTCCCAGCAATTTTCTCAAGCTTCTGTTCAGTGGAAAGCTCTGTGAAGGAAGTACCATTTTGGTGTATACCAATGGTATGAAACTTTTACAGTATCTTACTACGCTCAAATAATTCTCCTTTTCCAAATTTTAGACAAATCCATTCAGCCATTATTCCCCAGCAAATTCATTTATGATTCTGTCCAGTTTAGTCATTTGCAAAGGAGGGGTTATCTAGAGTGACCCATTTGTGCTAATATTTTGCCAAAGTGATCACTCTAGTGGATTATCAGGATAAGCAAAAGACCATGCCAAGAGGAGCCCTGTGCTGACCATAACACATGTCAAACACATTGTTGCCAACACATGTTTGAGAAGTGTGTGGTCACACCAGGTCACCTTGTGTCTATATGATAGTTCAAACCATCTATTGGAAGATATACACGGATGCTGGACATGATCTGGGATCATTTTGGTGCCTTGTGCACATGGTGCCGGTGGTGACCACGAGTTTAGTCGGCAGCCGGTGTGAACTGTGGCAAAACAGTTGCCGTCCGGCCACCTCTGGTCAGTCCCCAGCCGTCTGGTCATGTTTATCGGCTCCGCGGCATCCACGTACCCCTCCCTAGACCCTTCTCCCCTCCTCTTCCTTCCTCTGCACGCTATGGCGAGCCCCGCCACCGTGCTGTCCGCCCGTGACCGCCGTCGTTTTCCCTCTCCCGTTGGCCTCTTCCTCCCCGAGACGTCTTCTCCCTCTGGCGTGAGTCAGGTTGGCACCGCTCCTCGCGCGCCACCTAGCCGAAGCTCCAGGACAGGGATAAGCTCGCCACGGCGGCCATCCCTATCAGCAAGCAAGCTCCCAGCCTCCTCCTCTCCCTCCCAGAGCTCTCCCCGACCTCTCCGACGAGCCGGAGGAGCTCTCCTCGCCGCCTATTGCTGCCATGGCCGCCGGCCTCCTTCTCCTTAATTGGACCAAGGCCGAGTCCTTCTTCCTCTCTCTCCTACTCTAGAAGGTCACCCGGAGCTCGGCGACCCTTCCCGTAGCCTCGGGCCCCATTCTCCGCCCCTGCACCCAGCGTTCCATCAACGCCGGTCGTCGCCATCCGCCGCGGCCGAAAGCTTGCTGGCTCCGCTATTCCTTGGCGTGGGCCACGCTCTCTGGTGAGTGCACCTCCTCGCGCTAGCTGCTCAGGTGACCGGAGCGCCGCCTGGGACGGCCGGAGCGGTCGGGACGAGCGCCGGGCCGGCGGCTCCCTTCTGCTCTGCGGACGGGCGACGGGAAGAAGGAGAGGAGAGGGAGGAGAGAGAAGGGGACCCGACAGGTGGGCCCCGACCCCACCTATCGGTGAGAGAGGCACCCGCCAGCTCGGATAAGTGGAAGCGTACTCTTCCTGAATACGTTTTCACTTCTCTGAACGCATATTTCCCCTCTGCTGCGGCAGAAAATGCGTTTTCTTTTGCAGAAAGCGTATTATTCCCAGGGCGCCTTCGTTTTAGCCGCCAAGGGCTTGTCTGTGAATAAACTTTTTGCAGATTGGTCCCTGGACTTCAAACGGCTATAACTTTTTAACCGAGGCTCCGATCGAGGTGAATCCAAGTCTCACGTCTTCGTCTTTCCGAGCCCGAACTTTTGATATCATTTCCACCATATGTTCCCACAGTGGAAATGACCATTTTGCCCCTGCCCCTCAATCAGCTCCCTCCGAGAGAGATCAGCTTCCGGTGCCCCTTTCCGCGGATTCTCCGCACTTCTTCCCGGAGCATTTCTTCAACCCCAGGCAAGCCGACCATCTGACATATGCTCTACAGCATCGCTCTATGTTATTCTTGCATGTTTATTCATTAATTATGCTTGTGATAGAAATAGTTTAACTCCTGCTATGTTGCACTTACTATTTTCATTACTAGTTCATAGTAAATAGTTTAAGTGCCTAGTTGATGCCCTCATAAGTTGTTGGGGTAAACTACATGCTTACTTAGTAAACTTAGTGGTTGATCTTGAGTCACCTGTCCGGGCGTACCCGTGCAACCACACTTGCCGGTATGGGACGGCCCTGACCGGGTCTGACTGCGTGATCTTTCATCGGTACCTCCAAAGAGGGAGGGTTATGCGCGGCGTGCTACCCTGATCAGGTAAGCGGCGATAACCCTGTGAGCCCAGTTGTTTGTGTGTTTGGGCCCGTCCCCGCTTGGGACAGTAGAAACCCGTTTTGGGTCTACAGAGTTTGACCCCGTTTGGGTCGTGGCCACGACGGTGGCAGGTGTCATGAGGACACAGGGGCCACCCAAGGCTGACCTCCGGGGGAGGAAAAGTGCCGGTGGTACGATGAAAGAGTCACGGGTCAGGCAGGTTTTGTTGAAGCAACGCTGGTCCACCCGAATGGGATCGTGAGGCCAGGTGCTTCATGGTGTGGGTAAAGTGCGCAACCTCTGCAGAGTGTAAAATCTATTCGAATAGCCATGTCCACGGTAATGGACAGCCCGTCCAGACCTCAGTAGGTGGTCAACCATAATGATGTTAATGATGGAAGAACTCGTCTAGTGTAGACATCAGATGATGTCAGGCACATGATGTGTTAGCCATGAGATGGCTATGGAATGTCTGGCCGGATGACCACATGGTTATGTTAGCCATGGAATGGCTATGAGAGGAGTGGTCGGATGACCACATGTCTTGGATTGGATTTGGATCAGGTTCATAGTAGATCATGAGAATATTCGGAGTATACATTATTTACTTATTATGCTTTACCTTATCATATTTACTTTAGTAGTTATCTTGCTAGATAATCCTGTTATACCATGATAATTAATATTGCTCTATTAACAAATGCATGCTTGAATGCCATGGATTGCATTGCTTGGTGTATATGTTAGTTTGGTTTGCTTGCGAGTACATTCAAAAGTACTCAGCAGCCTTTAACGTGGCCAGGTTCACATAAGGATCCGTCATCCGTCGTCAAGGAGCCGGAGCGTTCGCGGGCTAGAAGCGTAACCTAGTCAGATCCCTATGGAATGGAGCCGCACCAAGACCCTGCTGCCTTAGATAGAGCTTTCCGCTGCCATCACTCTTGTAAGATATATCCCATGTAAGACTTATATATCCATTAATAGAAATGCCTGTGTTCATGATACTTGTTGTGTACGCATATGCCAGAGTGATTTCCTGGGCTGGTATGTGCGGCGACCGTCTGGATACAGGGGTAATCAGGCGGGGGCGCCACACTTGATTGACTCTAGCCTTAGGGTTATCCTTTGACTTCCCCTCTATGCCGAACAATGTACCAAAAAGGGCCTTGGCAATATTCTTTTCAGTGTGCATCACGTCGATGTTGTGTGGGAAAATGAGGTCTTTAAAGTAAGGCAGATCCCACAAGCATACCTTGTGAGTCCAGGCGTGTTCCGAATTATACCCTTTGAAATATCCTGGACGCTCTGGATTAGGCTCGAGAGCGTTTAACTGATCCAGGGCCTGTTGGCCTGTCAATGCAGGTGGTGCAGAGTTTTTGACAACTCTACCTTTCATGAAATTTTTCTTGTCTTTTCTGAACTTATGGCCAGGATCCAGGAACTGTCTATGCAAGTCGAAGCAAGAATACTTGCGACCCGCTTGCAGCCAACGGAACTGAAGAGCTGCCTTGCATGTGGGGCACGGGAACCTTCCATGCACACACCAGCCAACGAATAGCGCATACGCTGGCAAGTCATGCGTCGAGTACATGTACCACACATGCATTTTGAAGTTTTGTTTTGTAGCGGCGTCATATGTCTTGATCCCATTATCCCAAGCTTCTTGCAATTCATCCTTAAGCGGCTGCATGTACACATTCATATTCTTCCCCGGATAGTTGGGCCCTGGAATTATCAACGTCAAGAAAATGTTCTTTCTTTTCATAATCTCTCCGGGGGGGAGATTGAGTGGAATGACAAATACAGGCCAGCAACTGTATTGGGTTGCCGTCATACCAAACACTTGGAACCCATCCATGCTGATGGCAACTCGAGGATGCCTTGGATCTGCCGCTTTGTCCTTATGTAAAGCATCGAAGTGCTTCCACGCGAAAGCGTCTGAAGTGTGTTCCAACATCGGATTCCCATCTGCATCTAGTTCGGTTCTTTTGCCCAATTTATGCCACGTCATCTGTCTGGCCGTCTCTTCGACCATGAAAAGACGTTGAAGTCTTGGTATGATTGGCATATACCGAAGAACATTAACTAGGATTTTGGTCTGACTCTTCTCACCCATACCATTGTCTACCACAACATACCTGGAAGACTTGCAAATGGGACAATAGTTGAAGCCCGAATACTCAAGCCTAAATAAGGCACATCCATTCTCACAGGCATCTATCTTCTCATAGGGCATCTTAAGCGCACGTAGGATTTTGTCTGACTGGTACAGGTTTGCTGGCAATACATGGCCTTTGGGTAGAAAGCGTCCAAATATTGTCATCATCGCGTCGTAGCATTCTCTGCCCAGGTTGAACTAAGCCTTCAGAGCCATTACTTGCGCGATGGCATCCAGCTGACAAAGCTCAGTGTGCTCGTAGAGAGGACGTTTTGAAGACTCCAACATTTCATAGAAGGCCTTTGCGGATTCCTCCATCTCATCGTCCGAATCCCGAGCATCATCAAAGTCTTGCACCATGTCTTCGATCCCGGTACCATGCTCGTCGGTGCGACGACGAACCACCTCAGCTATGGCACGTTGGGCAGACTCACCATGAAATGTCCAGACCGTATAATTAGGCGTAAAACCCCACTTCTGCAGGTGTTTGATCATTTCAAACTCTGACCTCTTATGATAGTTGTCGCAATCGGCACAGGGGCACCAGGCTATTTTCTGTCCATTTGCAAATGCGGCTGTCACAAACCCCTTGGTTTTTGTTATCCATTCATGGGTCATGTCTTTCTGACTAGTGTGACCGGTGTACATCCACGCACGATCACTCATCTTGCCTAGCTACTGGACACACAAGAAATATATACATAATTCAGCAAACCAAATTCATCAGTTAATAGAGTTTGTCAGTTTTATTACGTCCATGCAACCTAGACGCTAGTAGGTAAAGATAGGTCCTAATCCCACCCGAGTATGTGTAAATTGGGTTCGTTTTCCCATGCTCTGCTCCGGATCCGACGCAAAATTTCGGCAGCACCTCCCCGCTGTTCTCCTGATACACGTCTCGGGAATAAGCAGAGAGGATGTGTACCCGGAGAACAACAGAGAGGCACTGACGAAATTTTGCATCGGATCCGGAGCAGAGAATATGGGAAAACGAACCCAATCTACACATACTCGGGCTGTCCATGGATAACGTTGGACAATTCGAAAGAATCACGGTTATAAATATGCTAATGCATGCATATTTATAGATGTAATCCTTTCGAACGGGAGACGCATAGTGGTCACGCATACTGATGATTGAAGACACCTATAGCTAGCAAGTTTCATCGGCACGAAGACCGGAACAGAGCAAATGAAGGGGGGAGGAGATGTCATTTGTGCTCACCCACGAACGCAGGGGCGGAGCTCGTCGAGCGCACGGGGAGGTCATCGAACACCAGACCCTCGCAGCGACGAAACAACTGCACATTTAAATCCACCTGATCAACATAAATATGATGTTTTTTATAACAAAATCGAAAAATATATGACCTAACTCATAATTCACAAATATATGACCCCGTCGGCCTCTGGAAGGCCGAAGAGCACCTTTTTCGGGATCGGGGTGTCGGGGGTGTCGTGTCGGTGTCGGGGTGTCGGGGGTGTCATGTCGGGGTAGGGGTGCCGTGTCGGGGTCGGGGGTGCCGTGTCGGGGTGTCGGGGTGTCGTGTCGGGGGTCGGGGTGTCGGTGGTGTCATGTCCTCGGCGACCCTCGACTCCTTTTCCCCTCGATCCTCGGGGGTCGGGGGTCTTCTTCTTCTTCTTCTTCTTCTAGCCTCGACCCCTCGACCCTCGACCCTCGACCCCTCGATCCTCGACCCCTCGGCGACCCTCGACCCCTCGATCCTCCTCCTCCTCCTCCTCTTCTTTTTCTTCTTCTTTTCTTCTCCTCCCCCTTTTCTTCTTCTCCTCCTCCTCCTCCTCTTCTTCTTCTTCTTCTTCTCCTTCTTCTTTTGTTCTCCTCCCCCTTTTCTTCTTCTCCTCCTCCTCCTCTTCTTCATCTTATTCTTCTTATTCTTCATCTTTTCTTCTCCTAATAATTTTTTTTCAACACCTAACCTAACTAACGTAGAAACTAACCTACCTAACCTAGAACTAACCTAACTAACCTAGAACTAATCTAACTAACCTAACTAACAGTAGTGACTAACCTAACTAACAGCAAAAAAAAAGAAAAAAACAGGGGGGAGAGCTCACCGGAGTGGGGCGGCGGGGCACCGGGGCGGCGGGGCGGCGAGGGCATCGGGGCGGCGGGGCACAGGGGCGGCGAGGGCGTCGGGGCGCCTGGTTGTCGGGGCGGCGGGGGCGGCGAGGGCGGCGGGGCGCCTGGTTGTCGGGGCGGCGGGGCGCTGGGCCGCAGGGCGCCGGGGCGGCTGGGCGTCGGGGGGGCGTCGGTGGCGCCACGCGGCGGGAGGCAGGCCGAGGCGGCGTGGGGTCGGGGCGGCGGCGGGGTGCGGTCGGGGGCGGTGGCGGGTGCGGCGGGGGGGGGGGCGGAGCGGCGGGCGGCGGGCCGGGGCGGTGTGGGGTCGGGGCGGCGGCGGGGTGCGGTGGGATGCGGTTAGGGAGAGAGAGAGACAGAGAGAGAGAGAAGAGAGAGAGGAGGGGGTAGGCCGTTAGGGCCGTTAGGTAGTGGTTTCTTTGCCGTCTGGTAGCGGACGGCAAAGAATCTTTGCCGTCAGCTAGCAGACGGCAAAGAGGTGGGGTTCTCCGTTGCAATAATCTGGCGTCCACTGGACCCCACCCCACCTCTTTGCCGTCTGCTGACGGACGGCAAAGTTTCTTTGCCATCCGTCAGCGGACGGCAAAGAAGTGGCTGATAGCAAAGAGCTTCGTTGCCGTCAGCTAGTTCTTTGCCGTCTGTTTTCTGGAAACGGATGGCAAAGAGCTTCTTCGCCGTCCGCCAGCTGACGGTAAAGAACTGGCAGACGGCAAATTTGCTGATTCCAGTAGTGAAAGTACCTGAATAGGACAAAGGAAATGTTTCTTGTTTATGGAGGTGATCAAGAGCTCGTCGTAAAGGGTTACGTCGATGCAAGCTTTGACACTAATCCGGATGACTCTAAGTCTCAAACAGGATACGTATACATTCTTAATGGTGGAGCGGTAAGCTGGTGCAGTTCCAAGCAAAGCGTGGTAGCTGATTCTACATGCGAAGCGGAGTACATAGCTGCCTCGGAGGCGGCGAAGGAAGGTGTCTGGATGAAGCAGTTCATGACAGATCTTGGAGTTGTGCCCAGTGCACTGGATCCAACACCTCTGTTATGTGACAACACTGGTGCCATTGCTCTAGCCAAGGAAACAAGGTTTCACAAGAGGACCAGACACATAAAGCGACGATTCAGCTTCATCCGATTTTTCATCGAGGAGGGTGACCTAAATATTTGCAAAGTACACACATATCTGAATGTTGCAGACCCGTTGACTAAACCTCTTCCACGAGTGAAGTATGATCAACACCAGAGCTGTATGGGTGTTAGATTCATAATGATGTAAATCACATAGTGATGTGAGCTAGATTATTGACTCTAGTGGAAGTGGGAGACTGTTGGAAATATGCCCTAGAGGCAATAATAAAATGGTTATTATTATATTACCTTGTTCATGATAAATGTTTATTATCCATGCTATAATTGTATTGATTGGAAACTCAAGTACATGTGTGGGTACATAGACAACAATGTGTCCCGAGTGAGCCCCTAGTTGACTAGCTCATTGATCAAAGATGGTAATGGTTTCCTAGCCATGGAGAAGATTTGTCATTTGATAACGGGATCACATCATCAGGAGAATGATGTAATGGACAAGACCCAAACTATGAACGTAGCATATGATCGTGTCAGTTTATTGCTATCATTTTCTGCATGTCAAGTATCTGTTCCTATGACCATGAGATCATGTAACTCACTGACACCGTAGGTTGCTTTGTGTGTATCAAACGTCACAACGTAACTGGGTGACTATAAAGATGCTCTACAGGTATCTCCGAGGGTGTCTGTTGAGTTGACATGGATCAAGACTGGGATTTGTTACTCTGTGTGACGGAGAGGTATCTCAGGGCCCACTCGGTAATACAACATCACAATCAGCCTTGCAAGAAAAGTGACTAAAGAGTTAGCCACGGGATCTTGTATTACGGAACGAGTAAAGAGACTTGCCGGTAACGAGATTGAACTAGGTATGGAGATACCGACGATCGAATCTCGGGCAAGTAACATACCGATAAACAAAGGGAACATCATACGGGATTAACTGAATCCTTGACATAGAGGTTCAACCGATATGTAGGAGACAATATGGGCATCCCGGTCCCGCTATTGGTTATTGACCGTAGAGGTGTCTCGGTCATGTCTACATAGTTCTCGAACCCGCAGGGTCTACACACTTAACGTTCCGTGACATTTCGGTAGTATTGAGATATATGTGTTGGTTACCGAAGGTTGTTCAGAGTCCCGGTTGAGACCACGGACGTCACGAGGAGCTCCGAAATGGTCCGGAGGTAAAGATTTATATATAGGAAGTTGGTATTTGACTTCCGGAAAAGTTCCGGAATTTACCGGGGTTACCGAAAGGGTTCCGGGGGTCCACCGGGTGGGCCCACCCACCCCAAAGGGCCCCATGGGCTGTGGGAGGAGGTAGACCAGCCCCTGGTGGTCTGGCCGACCCCCCCACCAAGGACCATGCGGCTAGGGAGTGGGAAAAATGGAAACCCCAAAGTGGGGAAGGAAAACCAAGTAGGAAAAGGAATCCTACTTGGAGTAGGATTGGAGGGAGGCTTGGCCTCCACCTCCTTGTGGTTCGGACGAACCCCTAGGCGAAACCCTAGGGTGCCTCCCTCTTCCCCCTCCCTCCTATATATACTAGAGGATAGAGGCCCCAAAACACACGGCCACGTGCTAGTTCTCTATTCTCTAGTTCCTCCACCAAATAGATTCCGGTAGTGCTTAGGCGAAGCCCTGCCGGGATAACTCCACCATCACCACCACCATGCCGTTGTGCTGCTGGAGATCTCATCTACCTCTCCGCCCCCTCTTGCTGGATCAAGAAAGCGGAGATCGTAATGAAGCTGTACGTGTGCTGAACGCGGAGGTGCCGTCCGTTCGGCGCTAGATCGGGACGGATCGTGATTGGATCGCGGGACGGCTTGCGATTTGGATCACGAAGACGTTCGACTACATCAACCGCGTTTCTTAACGCTTCCTGCTTAGCAATCTACAAGGGTATGTGGATCCAATCTCTCCTCTCGTAGATGATCATCTCCTAGATTAATCTTGGGTGTTCGTAGGAATTTTTTTTGTTTCCCATGCAACGTTCCCCAACACTTATTAATGGTAATGACATCTCCTTTAGCACGGATGAGGTCACGATGCTCAAACAAGCATTTATCAAAGATGGGATCACCAGGCTTCATTTTGTGAAAGGCAATATTTTTATGGAGAATGACATCAAGATATTTCAAAGTGTAATTTGGATATCTTTTCTCCAAATCTTTCCACATACTGTAAGCACACTCAAAGTTCTTAATTTGATCAAACATTACTCTTGGCAATCCTCTAATGATAAATTTAATGTTTCTAAGATTCCGAAGCATGTCAATTTATTCTACGTGTGAAGGATGTATGGGATCAATGGGAGGTACATAGGGATTTTCAACATACTTCCTCAAATGGAATTCATCAAATATATCAAGCATTTCATCTTTCCATTAACTATAGTACTCCCCATTGAGAATAGGCACTCTACAACTAAAACTCCCCAAATTAGACACATCCATCTTCCTCCAATGGTGATTAAACCAAGGCTATGGGTACCAAAGATCTGATACCAGTTGTGGGATAACTAGAAGGGTTGTCTAGAGGGGGGGGGGTGAATAGACTACTTGACAAAATAAAAATCTAGCCTTTTCCCAATTTCAAAGGTTGGTAAATTTTAGTAATTCTAACAAACCTAGCACACCCTACACATGCAATTCAATAAGTATGGCGGCGCAAAGTAAAGACATGAACATGTAAGTAAAGAGTTGAGATAGGATGATCAAACACAATTAGAGACACAAATATTTTTTCCCGTAGTTCCTATAGGTGGTGCTATCGTATGTCCACGTTGATGGAGACTTCAACCCACGGAGGGTAGCGGTCGCAAGAGTCCACAGAGGGCTCCACCCATAAGGGTCCATGAAGTAGCAACCTCGTCTATTCCATCACGGCTTACGTCCACGAAGGGCTAGCCTCACTTGGGGTAGATGTTCACGAAGTAGGTGATCTCCTTGCTCGTACAAACTTCTTGGTTCAACTCCACATGCAGTCGGAGCCTCCCAAGCGACACCAAACCAATCTAGGAGATACCACTCTCCAAAAGGTAATAGATGTGGTAACTATGATGAACTCCTTGCTCTTGTGCTTCAAAAGATAGTTTCCTCAGCACTCAATCACCCTCTCACAGATTTGGATTGGTAGAAGAGGTTGATTGGGTGGAAAGAAACTTGGGGAGGCTAGAAATCAAGATTCATATGGTTGGAGAGGAAGATCTTGATCTCAACACATGAGTAGGTAGTTCTCTCTCAGAAAATGGATGGGGCAAGTGTTGGTCTGTTCTGAGTGCTTCCTCTTCGAGTGATAGGCTGGTGGAGGGGTATATATAAGCATCTCCAAAAATCCAACCACTACAGCATTATTCCCCAACTCGGTGAAACCGAAGCGAAAACTCGGTTGCACCGACTAGTGCAAAATGTGGCAAGTTTTGGCGTTTTGGTGATACCGATATATAAATCTTGGTGGGACCGAATTGGCTAACCTAGGCAGTTACCAAAACTCGGTGTCACCGATTCCTAAAACTCGGAAATTCCGATTTTTAGAAATGGGACAACAAAAGGTTTGTCACTGATTTCGGTTTCATCGATGTGAATGTTGGTGTCACCGAAATGATAGGGTTTGGCTTTGGATGTGTCTAAGGAAAAACTCAGTAGGGCTGAATGGAAAAAGTTGGTGGCACCGAATTTGGACTTATAGGGTTTTGGACAGAATATTTTGTGGGAGAATTGATGAGTATTTTTGGTGGCTACCTCTAAGCACTTGACTAACCAGATCATCATGGATACCTCATCCCCTTTTAATAGTATTGGCTTTCCTATGGACTCAATTGTGATTACTCACATAAAATAAAATGTAAAGTCTTGTAGCTTGAAGCTTGGCCAATCCTATTCCTTCTCCTTCTTCTTCTTTCCTTGAGGGCCCCCGGCTTGTGGGCCCCCTGTGGCTCTCCTGACCTCCCTCTCCGGCCTATAAATTCTCTAATATTCCAAAAACCCTGAAGGGTGTCCCGAAAACCATTTCCCTCCGCTGCAAGTCTCTATTCCGCCACGATCCCATCTGGAGCTCCGTTTCGGTACCCTGCCGGAGGGGGGATCCATCACGGAGGGCCTCTACAGCAACCTTGCTGCCCTCATGATCATTGCATCTTTGCTTTGGTCTATCCGATGTAATCCTTTTGTGCGGTGTGTTTCTTGGGATCCGATGAATTATGGGTTTATGTTCAGATTATTCATGAAAAGTATTTGAGATATCTCTGATATATATTGTGTCTTATTTGCATGATCATTATTAGTAAATATGTCCGTGCGTTGCTACGGTCGCTTTCTCAATCTTTCTCTGATCCTAGATATGTAGTAGATCCAGCTTTATTCGGCTAAAAGGATATTTGATTGAATTTTTTTGACGAGAATTTATGAAAGTATAGTTTTCATTTTGGCCAAATAGTTCATTTAGGATTGTTGTTGTCTGGACCAAGGGGCGTCGATCGGGAAGGGCACATGAAGGGTAGCTTTTTCTTGACGTTGAAGCATTTTTGGGCATTCAATTACTAATTCAAAGGATTTTCATACATTATTTGAAGTAAGAGCACTTGTATACATATGAGGTTTTTTGTCCGGATTCAGTACGACGTTGTAGATCCGACCGTCGATGCCTAGTGACAAAGAAAATCACACCGACATGTTTGTTTATTTTGTACCGAGTTACTAAACATTATGCACAGTGGGAATGTTTTGCACGGTTCTCTCAATCTTTCAAGGAGAATTGATCTATCTAGTACCAAAAAGATTATGCACAAATAAATAGACAATGATACAGTCCGTCTGATTATTAGAAGAATACCATTATTTAGATTTCTAATAACATGCTAGCGTGCAAACAATTTGGAAGTCTCTTCACTTATTTAAAGAAACATATTTAGATGGATTGGTCTTTAAGTTCAAAGAAGATTCTAAATTGAACTGTTTGCTAAATACCGCTCTCCAAGTATATCGATCCTATAATAAGTTTTTGATAGGAAAATGCAGCAAGGAATTTATCCATACATCTATTTATTATATGTATTCCCTTGCTATATGCTACGCCTAATTAGTACTCCAAATATGCAGATCACTGAATTATACAATCACACTCCAATATTGCATTACACTTAATCATTGTTCTGATAAATATGTTACACATCGGGGTACCAAAAAGATTATGCACAAATAAATAGACAATGATACAGTCCGTCTGATTATTAGAAGAATACCATTATTTAGATTTCTAATAACATGCTAGCGTTCAAACAATTTGGAAGTCTCTTCAATTATTTAAAGAAAAATATTTAGATGGATTGGTCTTTAAGTTCAAAGAAGATCCTAAATTGAACTGTTTGCTAAATACTGCACTCCAAGTATATCGATCCTATAATAAGTTTTTGATAGGAAAATGCAGCAAGGAATTTATCCATACATCTATTTATTACATGTATTCCCTTGCTATTTGCTACGCGTTATTAGTACTTGAAATATGCAGAGCACTGAATTAGACAATCACACTCCAATATTGCATTACACTTAATCCTTATTCTGATAAATATGTTACACATCGGGGTACGCTTTCCCATCTCTCATAGTATGATCCGATCTTGCAAAAATTGTACACAATTTTCAGGTTGACAAATAGATCAACTAATAATTAGGGAAAATAAATGTATTTTCTCCATGAAGAACACACCTCTTGTTGATCACAATCACCTGTATACACATTGCCGCCGTCCATGAACTCCTCGGAGCAACACCGGCAACTGCGTCCTCCTTTATTTATGCAAGTGCCAGCCCACAATCCGCCGCATACTCCTTGAGATTAGTACGACACAAATCCAGCCACACACAATCTCCTTCCCTTTAATCAAGCAAACTTCTCCCTTAATTATCTATTGGATGGCAACCACAAGGGATTAATTCCCATCACGTTAATTATTAGTCATTATGAACGTAATTCCTCTCTTGCCGGGTCAAGATCCTTCCTATTAACTCATTATCTCCCTAATTAGAAGACCACTAGTACACATGCACGTGCAACGCACGTCTAGGCCAATAATACTATCTCGTTTTTTTCCTCCCATGTACGCATGCCTACATTTCAATTCCCCCCTTCCCTTCTCTTGCTCGATGATGCTAGTAGCTATAATGACTTATATAATCTCTAACACGGGTCCTTCATCCCATGCAAGTGAGGCTACAACATCGGCAATAGTTGTCCCGGCCAAACCTTGTGGTGCGGCAAATATTTTTTTTTTACTCACATGCACCATCACCGCAACCACCACAAGCGCCACACGTCGCCAAGCAGCCAGTTGCATCCAAGCTCATACGACAAAACAGACCACATCTCAAACCCAAGCCACCAGAAGGACTCGCCAAAGAAGACACCGGGAGAATATGTGCAACGCCACCATGGAGCTGAGTCGGAGCACCTGCCACACTGCAGCCACACCACTGAAGAATACTGGCCACCTTCAGGGGCCAAACAGCTGTGTGAGAGTCGAGCGCACCCCAATGTTCAAAGGTGGCACCTTCAAGAAGGTGACGACGCCGGGGCACCGCCGCCGCCCAAATCGATTCTGGTTTCACCAGGGACACCATGGGGGAAAGGGAGGGGAAGACCTCGATGACCCCTCCAAGGAGGTGGATGGAGTCGTCGTGGTCGTCCTCGCCGGCCAAGGGTTTCCTCGGTCATGCCCACAAACCCGAGGCCCGCATCAACCACCGGATCCGGGACCAGAGGTTGCCGGACACAGGAAGAGGTGGGGCTGGCCGAACCACTCGCACAGGAGGCCGCCGTCTTCAGATCTTGTGACGGGAGCCAGCGAGAAAAGCCCCCGCGCCGCGAGCCACATCCGTTGCTGCCTCGCCGTCCATGCGGGCAAGGAAGCGGATCCCATCACCAACGCCGGCCATCTGCTGCAGGAAGGGTGGCGCGCTCGCCTTTAAGGCCGCCGCCTCAAGTCCAAACTCCCCCACGCGAGCCATGGAGCGGAGAGAGGCCTCGCCGTCACCTTCCTCGGTGGCCACGCGGCAAGCCCGGCAGCCCCCTCCGGCAGGGGCGAGACGCGAGAGATGTGGGGAGGGGAGGAGTGGCGGCGCTAGCTCAGGAGCTTATACTAACATCCACCTGCACAAGTTCCTAGCACTATTGATACGTGATTACCAAACAAAGAAACCAATTCCACCTTGCGTAGTCATCCTTTCTTCCATTCAGCTGACCTATGAATAAGAGCATGTTTCTCAGTAAAACATAGAGAAGTGGCGATTGCCAATGGAGCGTCTCTCCAGAAAATATACTACTTCCTCATGGTAGCTTTGTGATGGTATCCCTGCATGGGTAAACTCATTATCTCAACTGAGCACATTCAGCTTAACATTTCAGATCTGAATGGCAAACACACATTACCTACGGTTCTAAGATAACTGAAAGAAACTTTGCAGCATATTAGATTTGCTCTTATCATCATATGAATTACCGCAAATAATGCGCAGAGAGTGGTCAGGAGATGCTGATGCGCACTGCCTGGCTCATTAGCCCTGCACACCGCGACACAATGGCGAATGGTGTAGCACATCACCGGGGAGGAGTATAAACTACAGTACATTCAAGCCATGAATGAGCATAAGTAAACTGACCAAATAAACACACTGTCAACCAAAAATAACCCCCTGATGCATTCAGGCAAAGTAAAAGCTAATTAGCTGAGCCATACATATAGTAAATAAAATATATTACACCGGAAGTTCAATTGGAACGTTTTGTTCAAATTGTCAAGGAACGATTTTAATCAGATCAGATTTTGTGTTAGTAAATCGTAAAATGATAATATCATTTGCAGCCAGTAACATGACTCCCTTCCACTTCGTCTCCAAGCAGCGTCTGTTGATCATGAGTCCATGCGTCCCGTTCTTCCTTTCACCATTTCAACAGGAGATCACCGGTGGTTATATTTTGCAAAAGTTGCATTAAAATGTCCGTTTGATTGACAAGAATGAGGAGCATGGGAAGGATTACCTGGTACAAATCTACAGCCTATCTCGTAGTTTCTCTGCACGGTGAGCGGCAATTAGTACATGTGCGTATTTGTCCCATAAACAGAGGATTTTCAGCAGAAAATAGGGAATTTCCAGTAGAAACTCAGACTTAGCTAGTATAATAGAGGTCTGCAACAAACACCAATTCACCACATAATGTTCGATATAATTTCAAGGTCTCAAGGATCACCAGTTCACCACTTATCTCAAGGTCTGCACCAGTTCAACAAAAGAAGGATCGTCAATTCAGCAATAGCACGTCCATCAAGGTCTGCACCACTCAGACTTAGCTAGTATAAAGAAGGATCACCAGTTCAGCAATTAAGTCTCAAGCAAACGGTGTACAGAGGGCTTGCCTGTATCTACAGGCGTACTGCCGCCTCGCCCGTCAGTGCAACCGGCTTGCTGACTGGGCCGCTGCTCACCGCATGGCCGCTTGCCCGTCACTGCCTCCGGCTTGCCGACCGGATCGCTGCTCGCCGCCTTGCCGCTCTCCCATCACTACCTATGTCTTCCAACGAAGCAGCCGCCGAACAGTCAAGCGCAGCTGGGAAGAACTGCCGAGCCGCCGCAACCTTTTTCGGTGGGAGGGAAAGAGGGGAACGGGGAGAGCGAGCTAGGTATAGATGCTCTATCGGGGGAAGGATGGGCCTCTGTTTCGTCTTGCGATCACGTGATTAGCGCCAGATCACGGGATTAGCGTCGCGGTGAGCCTCCCGGCCAGCTATTGCGCCGCGATCGCTGTAGTTTCGCCCATGTTTTGCGCTGAGGAGTCGCGGACGCGTGACGGGGGAGTATTTCCTCTGCTGGCAGAGCGTCGTCCGCTCCTGGTAATTGTTGTGCGCACATTTTAACTCAGGATTAGCATAATCTAGACGGTTAGATTTAATTAAGTGGATTGATCTGATGGTGTTAGCTTTGCTGTGTACGTTTTGTGGGGTTTTGTGGGGTGTCCATAAGAAAGAAAATGCTGGCTTGTTTAATAGTAGTATAGATATGTAGGTCTGGTAATAACCGGATCCACTGCTCACTCCCACGTATTTATTCCCGAGATACCTGTTCATACCCTAGCAGCGTGTTTGACAATATTCAGGAAGGGGAATGTGAGTTTAGTGTAGGGAGTTGTATTGAGATTCGATGTGGGTTGAGTTGTTTTATTCCCAATCCCCTATTTGGCCCATGATAGGGATTATGCGTGAGAATTTGAGGAGAATTTGTACCTAGATAAACCGGTGTACAAGTAATCAACCAGCAGCCAGCTTCTGGGTGTGTGCAAGTTTTCCATGTATATAAACCGGTGTACCTAGATATAAACAATCGAGGTGAGACTATTTCAGAGCAATGTTTGTTGGCTGAATTGGTCATAGTTTTTTTATCGGCAGGAGGACATGAGTTCGATCCCACCTACTCGCACTTGTTTTGCGTCCTTCCTCTCCCATAGTAGATGGGTCGGCTGAGATGGGCCACATCGCAGGCGCGCTGAAATTCGGATGAAAATCTCGACTGCCTTAGATGGGCCAGAGCGTAGGCTAGTCCTGTGAATTCGAACAAAAAAACTGGATTGCCTCTGCGTTGGTGGACGGATACGGACGAAAATTACGGTCGTAAGAAGCACTAGCCCCTTTATTATTAGGTATAGATAGCTTCGTAATGCTCTCCGATTTATTGATGTGCTTTGGCCAAGTAGATTGATATTTCATCGGTGGGAGTGGTGCGTTGTGGTAGGTTCAACCTGACGGGTTTTCTATATCCCAGTGACAGAAAGGGAGAAGATACGTCTTTGTGTTGTTGCTACTAAGGATAAAACGATGGGGTTTATTCATATTGATTGAGTTTACTTTGTCTACATCATGTCATTGTTCTCCAAGCATTACTCTATTTTACTTAATACTCTAGATGCATGCTGGATAGCGGTCGATGGGTGGAGTAATAGTAATAGGTGCAGGCAGGAGGTCAGCCTATTTTCTTATGGACGTGATGCCTATATATACATGGTCATTGCCATGAACATCGCATAACTATCCGCTTTTCTATCAATTGCCCAACAGTAATTTGTTACCCACCGTACGTTGCCTACATGAGAGATGCCACTAGAGAACACTATGACCCCCGGGTCTCTTAACTTATAAATTTACAAACGCTATTGCTACCTTGCTGCCATTATTTATTTTTTATTTTTGCAATTTAAAATTATCTATAATTATCTACACAACTCACTTGCTTGCAAATAACAAGATCAAGGAGATTGACAACCCTCTTGCCCACGTTGGGTGCAAGTTGTTTGTTCTTTTGTGTGCAGGCCGCTGAAGACGGTTGAGGATTGTTATTCCTATTGGTTCGATAAACCTTGGTTTCATAACTGAGGGAAATACTTACCCATCTTGTGCTGCAATAACCCGTTCCTCTTCACAGAAAACCCAACGCAGATCACAAGTATCATTCACCTTCGGGCCTGAGGGTATGTACCAGTAGATATGTGTTTGATCTCTCTCTCTCTCGTGTTCTTGATGTGGCAAGATCTTGGTGTACCACGGGCTTTGCGAATATAGTTGGATCATATGATGTTCTTTCCACTTCATCTTGTGATGAATTGAATCTTTCCCTTTGAGGTCTCGTTATGTTGGATTGAATACTTTGCATTTGAGAACACTTGATGTATATCTTGCATGTTGATACCCGTGGTGACAATGGGGTATCTATTGAGTCACTAGATATATGTTATGGTCATAAACTTGCGAATTTCCATGGTGACATTGGGGTGATTTATGACATAGGTTGATGCATGTTTTCATCCTACTTTATCCAATAGAAACTTTGGGGTACTCTTTAAGCTTCTTTGTGTTGGATTGAATATGATGAATTTGAAATTGTTTGATGCATGTCGAATAATTAACTTATGGATACTTGCGGTGACATTGGAGCATCTAGATGACATTAGAGTTCATTTATTGATGTGTATCATATGGTGTTATTCTAGTATGAACTCTAGGGTTGTTTGTGACACTTATAGGGATGGATCAATAGATTGATCGGAAAGGATAACTTTGAGGTGGTTCTACTACCTACAACAATTTCATCTTATGTTCTCCGCTAGATAGGAACTTTGGAGTGATTCTTTGTCGCATGTCGAGGGATTGCTATGTGATTCAATTATGTTAGCACTGTTGAGAGATTGCACTAGTGAAAGTATGAACCCTAGGCCTTGTTTCTAAGCATTGATATACCATATTGCTCACTGTTTTCCACTTGTTACCTTGCTGTTTTTTATAATTTCAGATTACAAAAACCTATATTTACTATCCATACTACACTTGTATAATCATCTCTTCGCCGAACTAGTGCACTTATACAATTTTCCATTGTATTGGGTGTGTTGGGGACACAAGAGATTGCTTGTACATGATTGCTAGGTTGTTTGAAAGAGACCATCTTCATCCTACACCTCCCATGATTGATAAACCTTAGGTCGTCCACTTGAGGGAAATTTGCTACTGTCCTACAAAACTTTGCGTGGCCCAATAGAGTCTATAAGAATAAAGTTGTGTAGTAGACATCAGTTTGCATCATGCCAACTGAAACCGTCAGAGGACATCTTCTATTTTGTCCTTGAAAATCATTCTGTTAAACTCTCTTGAAACATCAACTATCCTCGCAGGTTCTCTTTTCTTTAAGGGATTTCTATGTTCATGTCTGGTTCCTTAGTTCACCTCAGTTTTACCCAAGCAAACTAACTATGCTCACTTTTGCCCTCCCCCCTCCACCACCTGCTCATGAAAGGCCTAATGGAGCGCCACCTCCCAGTCAAAGTCTTTGACTGTACCTCCTGACTAGTGGGCCAGCCTGGTATCCTGACTAGTGGGCCGACCTAGTATCCTGACAGGTGGGTTGGCCGAGCGGACGCGCGTCTCCCTTTTTTGATATGGGTCGGTGCGTGCACCCAACCCGCCGACCCATTTTCTCTGTGCACGCCACATAAATAAAAAAAGAGGCACATTCAAACTTAATACTAATTATACATTAAAACGGCAGGCAACCGCCTGCCAAAGTCCACATTACAGTTATTAAAACATAAGAAGCATAATTAAAAGGGTTTGCCGTCCCTGCTGTCTCCTAGGCATCCTCGTCGCCCCACCCAGGTTCGGTCAGTTGCACCAACTCCGGCGTCGGACCTTCCCAGGGAAAGGCCGCCTCCCATGCACGGGTTGCGTCCTGCATCGGTTGCACCGCCAGCGTGGACATCCTACGGCACGGGCACGGTGCTCCTCCTCCAAGCGTTCCTCCTCCTCCTCCCTTGTCTAGTGAACACGACGCTGCTCCTCCTCTCGCTCCGCTTGCATGAGGTGCCTGGCCTCCTCATGCTCCGCCGCCAGGTGGCGCTACCTCCAATACTCGAGGTGCGCGGCCTCCCGCTCTGGTGTAGCCCCAATCCACACGGGGGACGCGCTAACCCACTCGCTCACGACGCCCTCCCATGCGTATGACTCCTCCATCGGCTGGGACAGCAACGGATAAGCCTTCAGTGCGGGGAGCCTCGGCGGCGAGGGAGGGACGACACAGTCGCCGGAGGCTGATAAGGCTATGGCCTCTGCCAGCCTCGCCTGGTACTCCGCCTCCTCCACCTCCGCCTTGCATCGCTCCTCCTCGATGGAGGTCTGCATGGCAGCCGCCAGGGCCGCCTGGTATGCCTCCTCCTCCTCCTCCGACTGGATGATGGGGAGGTGTGAAGGGTTGGTGTGGTGCTCCTGGACGCCGAGGCAGCGTTGCTCCTCGTGCTCGAGGGCAAACCACCTCCCCCAGTTGGGAGAGTTCGGAGCGTACAA
The DNA here is from genome assembly GCA_039707655.1 of Elymus sibiricus. Lineage (NCBI taxonomy): Eukaryota > Viridiplantae > Streptophyta > Magnoliopsida > Poales > Poaceae > Elymus > Elymus sibiricus. Next base: position 412,851,403 of record CM077675.1, on the reverse strand, counting down.
CTTCATCTGACGTTGCTCAGGCGTAAGGAGCTCCCGCCGCATGCGCACTCCTTAGCGTGCGCCCGCTGCGATTGCGGTACAACCGGCACCAGGATCCGTTGCGGATCCCGATGCCAGTCGTGAAGCAATGTGACAGCCGGGGATGGCAGCAGCTGCATATACACCCGGTTCGGGTGTGCCTGGTGCACCGGAATGTGCAAGCGCTGCCGCACAAGGGGGGGGGCAGGCGGCGGGGGAGGAAGCGCACGCAAGGAGGATGCACTAGAGGTGAACTTCCCCTTGCCCTTGCGAGAGCCACTGAGGAAACCCATGGTTAGCGTTTGGTGGTCACCGACGAGGGAGCACGCATGGTGGGGGTGGGGGTGAGATGTGGACATGCTGTGGAAGTGGATGATGTCGGCCCCCCGCACGCGTGGATTAAAAAGGATGGGCCCTCGTAGCTTCCAGTCACTCACACGTGGGTCCGCGGTATATAGCCACGTTAAATACGACCGTGTCTGGTAGTTGACCGACAGACATGTGGGGCCGCGGAAAACATGAAAGGGGCACGCGTTGTCGGCGTTCTGGATACCAGGGTACCCAGACTTGCCAGCTTGCGGCCCAAGGCGTGGCCCACCTGGCGGTCCGTATGGCCCTGCGCGGCCTCGTTCAAGACAAGACCCTCGCGAGGAGCCCATACTCGCGAGGAGGATAGCATCAAGACAGAAGGAGAAGGCCTCCTCAAACCTCCTCACGAGCGGCGGAGATCCCTATGCAGCGTCGGGCCTCAAGAGGCCGGGGGTAGCGACAGCCAGGCCAGGCGGGCGCCTGCACGCCAGAGGGAGCAGTTTCCTCTTTTGTGCAAAGCGAAAAGGACGAACGCGGGTTCCCAAGGAGCCCTTCCAAAGGTTTCCATTCCGGTGCAACAAGACCGGATCAGGGAGCGCAGCAGGACGGATGTCACCAGTGAGCCCACCACCGCGTCATCACCACCAACTTTGCAGGCGAAGACCGCCTTTCGTCAGGATAAGATGTACCTCCTGTCCCCTTTCAAATTTGGCCGTTGTGGGATCCCTTCCCGCCATTGCGATAAGGGAAGAGGACCCGGGCCGCTATAAATAGGGACCAAGCAGCTCGGTAGAGGACACGGAGCAACCACCCCGCAAACACACCGTTGTACTAGTTCATCCGCAAACCTCCTCGCGAGGCAATCCACCAAAAGCAGGAGTAGGGTTTTACGCTTCGCAGCGGCCCGAACCTGGGTAAACTTTTGTGTGCCATCGTCTTCCTCGCCATCGAGCGGGGTATTGTGTTGTGAGCTTGAGAGGGGCGAAGCTGTTGGGGGAATCTTCGCACACGCCCCTAGGTTCGAATTCCTTAGGGTTTTGCGGAGCCCGAAATCTGACATTTGGCGCGCAAGGTAGGGGCGTGTCGGAGTCTTCCTCGAACCTCGCTCTTCCTCCGCCTCACCACTGCGATGGCCGACGCCCGCCGAGCCCACGCAGAGCGCCGTGCTGCCCGTGTCGCCCAGACGGCTCCCGTGGGCCGCACCGCTGTGCGCCGCTCTCCCTCTCCTATGGCTAACGCCGCCACGGGCCCGAAGGCCCAGGAGCAGCAGGATTCGTTGCAGCCGCTCATAGCATGGCGCAACGGCCGCACCGCCACTCCGTCAATCGTTCCAGCTACTGGGTCGTCCTCCCACGCCCGCCCAGGGCCGGCGCGTGGATCGGGTGCACTGAACATGGCGCGCGAGCTGCTGCGCTACCGCCCCGCTCCCAACCGCCTCGACGATTGGCTCAGGCGCGTCACGGAGCTCGTCAGCGCAGCCGGCGACGCTTCGGCATTCACCTACTCGTTCCGGCCCCAACCCTCTCTGGCAGGCGACGAAGCTCATGACGTGCCGCCTCCTCCTCCAAAGCGCGACGTGGACCCCGAGCCCAGGCATGAAGCACGACCGCGCGACCAGCCACGTGGGTCCCCGGAGAGGGTGAGGGAAGAAGTGAGCTGCCAGGTGGTGCCGCGGCCGCGAGGTGACGCACGTGCGCTCCCAGCGCCAGCGTGCCAGCGGCGCGGCCGGCCACCCCTGGAGGCAGCCGTGCAAGAGCATCAAGACTAGGTTTCCCCCGAGAGTGCATCGCCCGTGGGCCCGGTGGGTTGCCGTGCCATCGCCCCAGAACTCCATCCGGCCGTGTGTCCTTACAAGTTCAAGCATGACCGGCCTCCTCGCTACGACGGCACCGCAGACCCCGCCAAGTTCTTACAGCTCTACTCGCTGAGCATCCAGGCGGCCGGCGGGAATGACAAGGTCATGGCGACCTGGTTCCCCATGGCGCTCAAAGGAGGCGCGCTTTCCTGGCTCCTCAACCTCCCGGAAGGGTCAATCACCTCCTGGGAGGGCCTGTGCGAGTGCTTCGTCGCCAACTTCCAAGGCACCCGCGACCGCGGGCTTGGAGTGTGAGACCTCCGTCGCGTGAAGCAACAGCCAGAAGAGACCCTGCACAAGTTCATACAGCGCTTCACGACTACACGCCCCAAGATCCCGAGGGCTTCTGATGAGGCCATCATCTCGGCGTTCACTGACGATGTCAGGGACCAGAGGATGAGGGAGGAGCTGGCTATCCATGATGACCTGAGCTCGGCCTTAGAGATGTTCAACTTGGCGAACAAATGCGCGAAGGCCGAAGAGGGCCGCCTCTCCATCCGCGAGCTTCCGGAGGCGGAACCCGAAGACAAGAAGGCCAAGGCCAAGGAGCCAAAACGCAAGGCGCCCGCGGTGCTGGCGGCAGAGCCCGAGACAAAGTGCGGCCGAGACGAAGAACCCCTCGCGGGCGGGCGACCATTCTGCATCTTCCATGGCACCAACAGCGAACACATCATCGACTACCAGGAGCTCAGGGTGGTCCACGACGAGCACTTCGGCCAGCACCCTGGGCGCACCGACCGAGGCTATGGACGTGGCGGAGGCCGCGGTGGAGGCCGCTGGGACAATAGTGATCCGCGTCAAGAGTGGCGAGACCAGCCTCGGGAGGACCGTTGGCGCGATCAAGCTCGTGAGGATCGCTGGCGCGACGAGCCTCCGGAGGGGTCATGCCGAGGCCAGCCTCGTGAGGTCTGCCCTCGCGACGTAGGTCTTCCCCCTCTACCACCTCCGCCCAGAAGGAAGGAAGAGGACAGGAAGAACGACGGGGCTAGGGGCTTCCAGGAGGTCAGGGAAATAGCTTGCATCATGGGTGGCGCCCAAGCCCCGGCCTCGAACCGCATCTTCAAGCAGTTTTCACGGGAGGTGAACGCGGCGCTTCCAAAGCTTGAGGCCGCGCGCCCCCTCAAGTGGTCCCAGTGCGGCATCACCTTCGACTCCAAGGATCAACTCAGATGTTCAGCCACGGAGGGCGCGCTCCCCATGCTGTGCAAGCCCACCATCAGCAACGTCCTCGTCACCAAGACCCTCATCGACGGCGGCGCCAGACTCAATGTCCTCTCCGTCGAGACGTTCGAGACGCTCCAAGTTCCTTACGACCAGCTCATGCCGACCAAGCCCTTCTTAGGAGTCACTAACGGCTCCACGGTCCCCATCGGGCAGGTGCGCCTGCCCGTCACGTTTGGCGGGCGGAAGAATTACCACACCGAGATCATCACCTTTGACATCGCCCACATCCTCCTCCTGTACAACGCGATCCTTGGATACCCGGCCCTTGCCAAGTTCATGGCGGTGACCCACCACGGCTGCAACGTGCTCAAGATGCCAGGAAGTGGCGGCGTCATTACTATCGCCTGCGATGAGAAGGACGCCGTCTCCTCCCTCGAGTGCGCCTACCGTGCCGTGGCGGCTGAGCACTCAGACGACGAAGGAGGTGAGCTGCCCTGCGAGGACGTTCCCAAGAAGAAGAAGTAGCTTCTGTCCATGGGACGCCAGGGGGCTGAAAATCCTAAGGACGGCGCCTCAGGATCCGCACCTGGAGCGCAGGCCACTTCCTCTGTCGCGTAGGAAGGCGCGCCCGGCGCCTCTCTTGGGCCGGGCCTGGGGGCTTCCACCTGGAGGACCACCAACATGACCAGTGAGACAAGAGAGGTTCTCGGGCACAATCCGGGGGCGCGCACCGGCACGCACCCATCCGAGCAAGGAGCACGGCGCGAGGCGCCAAGTCCGCGGGAGTTCATCACCAGGGCAATCGAGGAGCTTCAGGAAGCACAGGCTGTGCGAAGAAAGCGCAGCCCCGCGCCCCCTGACGTTGTCGCCGTCATCAACCCGGGTGGCGCGCCGCACATATGCGTCAACGTACCTAGCATCAACAGGGCTGCATCATCGGACGTCTTCTGGCCCACGCGCGCCGGTCATGACAGGGCCTACCCGCGGAACCGTGTGAGCATGCCCTTTGGGCTGGCGAACGCGGCTGACACGTTCCTGCGCCTAGCCAGGGCCATGCTCGCGCCATACCAGTCCAGGCACCATGAGGAGTTGGAGGAGGTGCTGGGTCCGATCGGGAGCCCCGAGCCTCCTGAGGTGGCGGGCTCGTGAAGGCCGAGCTGGCGGAGGCGCAAGGCCGAGCTCCTGCGACTACCTCCATTCCCCAGCGGCACCGCCGCCAGGTGATCCATTGCCCAGTACCAGGTAACCCTTCGGTTTGCTCAGGTAACTTTTTGGTTTGCTCAGTTTAGAGGGCGCCCATCGGGCTGCATTATCCTCGGACGGCCAGGACCCATCCCAGCCGCGTTTTCCCGCATGATTAGGACTTTTACATGCTTCCAAACTATTTCCCTAAGTATTTCAACCTGCATGCTCGGTGCTTCGCTGCCATGAATGTCGCTGCGCCCTAACAAGCCTGCCCTCGACCGCCTCATGATTAAGGGCTGGCACGGCGTCTGTGCTCGGGTCCGTCCCTGCAGCGTCGCCCAATCCAAGTGGTCGAGCTCTGTCTCGCGGGCCAGCCCCGTGTACGTCACCTCGCATGGCCCTTGGTGCTTCACCCTCGCGTGAGCTAATCGGGGGTGGGTGAGTCAGGGCGCGTGGCACGGTTCCGGTCGGCCTTTAGCCGCCCTAGGGGTCGCGCGCCGGGTGTTTTCTCTTCGGAGTTGTTGTAGGACCGAAAGTATGTCTAGAGGGGGGTGATTAGACTACTTGACCAAATAAAATTCTATCTTTTCCCAAATTTTAGAGTTGACAGATTTTAGCATTTCATGGCAAGTCAAGTACACCCTACACATGCATGTCTAAGAGTATAGCAGCGGAAAGTAACAACAAGCATGAGTAGAAAGGATAGGGTAGGAAGATCAAACGCAATTGTAGACACGATGATTTTTCCCGTGGTTCCGATAGGTGGTGCTATCGTACATCCACGTTTATGGAGTCTTCAACCCACGGAGGGTAACGGTCGTGAGAGTCCATGGAGGGCTCCACCCATAAGGGTCCACGAAGTAGCAACCTTGACTATTCCATAACGGCTTCCGTCCACGAAGGACTAGCCTCACTATGGGTAGATCTTCACGAAGTAGGCGATCTCCTTGCCCTTACAAACTTCTTGGTTCAACTCCACAACACGAAGTAGGAGGCTCCCAAGCGACACCTAACCAATCTAGGAGGCACCACCCTCCAAAAGGTAATAGGCTCGGTAGTGACGATGAACTCCTTGCTCTTGTGCTTCAAGATGATAGACTCCTCAACACACAATCACTCTCTCACATATTTGGCTTGGTGGAAGAGATGGGATTGGTGGAAAGCAACTTGGGGAGGCTAGAAATCAAGATCCATATGGTTGGAGTGGATGATCTTGACCTCAACACAAGGGTAGGTGGCTCTCTCTCGGAAAACTGGATGGGGAAAGTATGGAATAGTTCTGAGTGCTTCTTGTTCGAGTAGGTGGTGGTGAAGGGGTATATATAGGCATCCCTAAAAATCCAACCGTTACACACAAAATGACCAACTCGGTGACACCGATGTGTTAATCTCGGTGGTACCGAAGTGACCAAAAGGTGGCAACTTTTGAATCTCGGTGAGACCGATATAGGAAACTCGGTTGCACCGATAAGGTGACCAACAGTCAGATTGCCCATTCTCGGTGACGCCGATCCAACAATCTCCCTGGTACCGATATTGTGAATTTGCGTAATAGAAAGTTGGCAACCTAAACTCGGTCGCACCGAAGCAGAATCAGTTGCACCAAAAGGCTAGGGTTTGGCTTAGGTCTGTCTGAGTATGGGAATCGGTGGCACCGAGTGGAAAGTGTTGGTTGCACCGATTTTGGATATTTGACTTTGGATAGACTTTTGTGGAAGAGCTTGTGGGTGTTTTTGGTGACTATCACTTGTGCACGTATGAGCATTTTGTTCACCAACAAGTACCTTACCCCCTTTTAATAGTATTGGCTTTCCTATGGACTCAAAGTGATTTCTCACAAAGTAAAATGTAGACTCCTCTTGCTTGAAGCTTTGCCAATCCATTTCCTTGCATCTTGGGGTATTTCCACAATCCTTTTGCCATCCCTATCATTGAACTTTTCCTGAAATATACTTAGTGGAAACATTAGTTCAATGACTTATATGTTGTTATTAATTACCAAAACCACCAAGGGAGCAAATGTGCTTTCAGTTGTCACATGAGAAGTCTGGGCACGGCGTCTGTGCTCGGGTCCGTCCCTGCAGCGTCGATAAATCCAATGGCTGAGCTCTGTCTGTCGGGACGGCCCCGTCACGTCACCTCCTGGGGTCATTGGTGTTTGGCCTTCTCAAGCGATGGCCCTTGGAAATCCAATCGGCGCAGGTCTCTCCAAAACATACAGGTCTTGAAGCGACGACTTCCACCAAGAGGATTCAGGCGCAACCTGCCTTTGAGGTAGGGCCACGTGAGACCTCAGCTGTCTCACATCACCCATATACACCCCCAGTTCTACCGTGCAGGCCACGCGTATGAACTTAATGGGCTGTACACGCCCGGAGCCCCCCGAGGACGCGGAGGGGTTCCATTCCAACGCCCAAGTGGAAGCCCCATGCTCCGCGCTGGCGGACGACACGGCCCACCAATGGCTATGCCCATGCAACGTGGAAGCCCTATGCTCCGCGCTGGGGATAAACAACTGAGGGCGCCTCAGCGGGTGCATTCAACCTCAGGATGGCTCCTCGTGGCTCCATCTCGCGACATTCCCCCGGGATGCACGCGTGAGGGGGATGCGAGGGGGCTATGCCACCTCACCAGGTCCCGGGCACCTGGTCTTCACGCGTCCCCCCGGATAAAAACGAAGGTATGGGAGCCGCTCGTACGTCAAGGGTGACTCCGGAGCATCGCGACTCAGGAGCCTCACTGGCCTCGTAGCCCCTCGCCTCTTGGGACCGTCCTGGTGATCCGGACGCCCCAATGGCGGTTGAGGTATGCGCGAGGCTGGGCCCTGCCGACGCAGAGCTCAAGGAGCTCTAAATCCCCAAGTCAACCCCGTGGGAGCTACTCGTACTTCAAGGGGGACTCCTGAGCATCGCGACTCAGGAGCCTCACTGGCCTCATAGCCCTTGCCTCTTGGGACCGTCCTGGTGATCCGGACGCCCCAACGACGGTCGAGGTACGCGTGAGACCGGGCCCTGCCGACACAGAGCTCAAGGCGCTCAACAACCTCGCCTTCACCGTGTTCCCTTCATGAGGGCTGCTCACACGTCAAGGAGGACCCCTGAGCATCGCGACTCAGGGGCCTCACTAGTCTCGTAGCCCCTCACCCCTTGGTATCCTCCTGGCAATCCGGACGCCCCAACGGCGGCTAAGGTATGCGCGGAACCGGGCCCTGCCAACGCAGAGTGCTACAACAAGTAGGAAGGAAACAGGGAGAAGAAGCAAAATCACACAGCTTAGCAGTCATTATAAGCATTAAAATGTCTTCAAAAATGCAAACAAGTCTAACGCCTCCACGAGGCACGACAAACATTACAGGAGAAGACCCAGGAAAGGAAGCTAAGAGGAGCTGGCACCACCACTCGCTCTGGTCGTGGGAAGCTCATCGTCGATGTCGCTGCTGCTGTCATCGTCGTCGGCAGCCCTCGCAGTTGTAGGAGGACTCGAAGGGACGGCGACGCAGGCAAACTTCTTCATCAACGCGTCCACGGCGCCCTCCACGACCGTCGCCGTGGCGGCGCGAACCCCAGGATCGACCGGGCGAATCACGGAGCCAAAGTCGAAGCTCGGCTCGCGAATGTAGAGGTGGCTGAAGGCGCGTGCTGCGGCCTCGGAGAAGAGGTCGCGGCACTCACGCTCCAAGATGTTCTCCACCCTGGCAATGGCACCCTCAAGCACCTTGGCGAGCTTCGAAGAGAGAAAAACGAAGCGACCCTCAGGAGCCGCCAGGGGCTCTGAGAATTCCCCTCAGCAGATGGACTGCAGCGCCCGGCGGAGCCTGAGCTCTATGGAGGGGATGGCCTCGAGCTCCGCAGCCTTCTTCTCCTTAGCCGCGGCAAGGGACTCCTCCCTGGAGACAAGCCGGGCCCTCTCCGCGGCCACTTCCCCCTTCAAATCGTCACGCCGCCCGTGCTCGGTGGCTAGGTCGGCCACCGCCCTGGACAGTGCAGAGTCGCGGTCGGCGAGCTTGGCCTCGCAGGCCTTGAGGCCCTCCTCCTGCTGACTGAGCTTCTCCGCAAGCGTGGACCTGTCCTCTTGAAGGGCCTTCGGGCGGGCCTCCGCCTCATCACCGCGCTTCAGGGTGGACGCTGCGTCGGCCTGCGCAGCGTCTCGGGCTGCCCTGGCCGACGCGGCGTCCTCCCTGCTCGCGGCCGTGATGGATTCGGCTTGGCCCCAAAACACCACAGCCGAGGCGTCAGATTGGAGCCACCCAGAAAGAAGACCCAGGCGCCCCCTTGCGAGGCGATCGTCAGCACCACCCAGAGCCCACCCTGGACCTAGTCCAAGACGGAGTAGGCCCCGTCCAGGGCGCCCGACTCGACCAGAGGGCCATGGGTCGGTGGCACCAGGACATGGCCCGGGGGCGGCGTCTGTATGGCATCAGGGGCCGCCTCCGGAGGAACAAGAGCACAAGGAGCGGAAGGCACCGGAGGCAACGCCACCACCACAGACAAGGGAGGGGTGCACGACCCTGCATTCTGCTGTCCCTCGGGGGCTGGCCCCTCGGACTGCAGCATGGGCATGCCCCCAACTGCAGGGACGGCCTCTTAAGTGGGACTTGGGGGCTCCGCGGCCGCGACAAGGAGAGTCGCCCCGCGGGCCTCCTCGCCCCCGACGTCCGGCGCCATGACAGGCGGCGGCAAGGCACCAGGGGCAGGCGTCACGTCGGAAGGCGCCCTTGGCTTAACGTCGGCCTTCTTCTTCCTCGACTTTGACACAGTGGCATCCCTAATTGCCGGACAAAGGGCGGCCCATCAGTACACAAACCACAGGAAAGCAGCATGAAACCAAGCGGGATTACTTACTCCTCGACGCCAACCCACTTCCTCTTTCTCTCCACATCGGCGAAGGCGGAGAGGCCTCCATCCTTCTCCGAGGAGCTGCTGCTGCGTGGAGGGGCGTTGGAACTGCTCGAAGCAGCCATGACCGGCAAGGTCATACCGGCCCCAGATACGGCCGCCCCGCCCGCGAGCTGCGGCTCGGGCGGGGGTGAGGCAGGCGCTTCGGCCACCTTACCAACGCAAGCTGGAGGCTCCGGAGGAGGCCCAGCCTCGCGTTTCCTCGGGGTTGCTCCACAGGCGGATCGGGCAGCCCGAGGTGTTGGGCCTGACCCCCTGAGGAACCCAGCGAGTTGCGGTGGACTTGCAATAGGGGGCTCGCCTGCGTCGTCATCATCAAAGCCACGGAGAAGGGCACTCCGCGTCGGAGGAGACACCTCCTCCGGATCATCATCCGTCGTCTCCTCCGAGACCCCTGCATCGACGGTGTCGTCGGAGGACACCACCACAAGGGCGCCGGGGCTCTCAGCCGGAGAGAGCTCCAGCTCGTCGAAGCTGGGCATTGCGGTGACCACATCGGCCTTGTCGTCGAGGCAGTACAGTGGGGCGTATGCCTCAAGAAGGTCCCCGGGATCACCGTTGAGCAGGGTCGTCACAACGCTGTTCAACTCTATGGAGGACAGCAGCGCAGAGTGGAGCCTCATGTCGTCGCCGCTGCCCTGGCAGTCCCACATTGGCCTCGAATGAGCCTGGAGGGGCGCCGGGCGCTGCACCAAGATCTCCTTCACTATCATCCCCCCAGTCAACTTCTGGGCACTGATGTCTCGCAGGATCCGCTCCAAGACGGGCTTGGCCTGCGGGTCGGAGAGCTTTGTGGAGCTCCACGCCGGGATCTTCTCCGGCAGCCCCTTAGGGAGCTCCAGGCGAGGGTCGATGCCCTGGAGATCCAAGAAGACCCAACGGTTCCTGAAGTTCTCCACCTTCTTCCCGGCCTTGAAGAGCATGTTCCCGCTCTGGACCGCGATGAAGGAGACGCACGCAGACCGCTAAGCCCCGTCATGAAGACGCAAGCTGAAGAAATGGCGGAACAGGGCCACCGACGGCCTCACGCCCACGAAAGCCTCGCAGTAGAAGGCAAACATGGACAGGAGCAAGATGGAGTTGGGTTGAAGGTGGAGGGCCTGGATCCGGTAGTGCGCGAGGATGGCGGTGAAGAACGCGGAGAAAGGTGGGACAAGCCCGGAGAAGACGCTGCGGAGGAAGAAAGGATAGGCCGACTTGGCCAGGCGACGCCCCTCCGCGGAGCCGCACCACATCAAGGTCCGCTTCCACTCATTGGAGTCATCGGCCGTCGACAGGAGCATCGGGGCAAGGTCCCCATACTTGGCTATGGTGGACTCCGAGAGCACCGGCGAGGTAGGAGCAGAAGCCGAGCCTTGAACCTCAGGCTTTGACTTGCCGGCGGGAGCCATAGAGAAGCTTCAGAGGCCAAGGGAGCAAGAAAGGGGATGGAGCGGTGCTGAGATCTGGGGAGGTTCGCACAAGGGATGGAGATCTAGAAGGAAGAGCAAGGGCACGAAAGAGGAAAGCAATAATGTCCCAGCGCTGGACGTCAGGCTTTTGTCGGTTCGGGCAGTTACCAAGAAGACACGGGGTGGGACACCCGCGCCCCACCGAGCACCGCACGCCAAACCAGGCCCGCAAGCAATAGGGGCCACGGCGCTCCAGGCCACCCCCTTCGACTTTCCCCTCGAAGCTGGTTCGAGTGCGCCTTGGGTTCGGGGGCTACTGTCGGCGTTCTGGATACCAGGGTACCCAGACTTGCCTGCTTGCGGCCCAAGGCATGGCCCACCTGGCGGTCCGTACGGCCCTGCGTGGCCTCATTCAAGACAAGACCCTCGCGAGGAGCCCATCCTCGCAAGGAGGATAGCATCAAGGCAGAAGGGGAAGGCCTCCTCAGGCCTCCTCATGAGCGGCGGAGATCCCTATGCAGTGCTGGGCCTCAAGAGGTCGGGGGTAGCGACAGCCAGGCCAGGCGGGCGCCAGCACGCCAGAGGGAGCAGTTTCCTCTTTTGTGCAAAGGCGACAAGGACGAACGCGGGTTCCCAAGGAGCCCTGCCAAAGGTTTCCATTCCGGTGCAACAAGACCGGGTAAGCGAGCGCAGCAGGACGGATGCCACCAGCGAGCCCACCACCGCGTCATCGCCACCAACTTTGCAGGCGAAGACCGCCTTTCGTTAGGATAAGATATACCTCCTGTCCCCTTTCAAATTTGGCCGTTGTGGGATCCCTTCCATCCATTGCGATAAGGGAAGAGGACCCGGTCCGCTATAAATAGGGACCAAGCAGCTCGGTAGAGGACACGGAGCAACCACCCCGCAAACACACCGATGTACTAGTTCATCCGCAAACCTCCTCGCGAGGCAATCTACCAAAAGCAGGAGTAGGGTTTTACGCTTCGCAGCGGCCCGAACCTGGGTAAACTCTTGTGTGCCATCATCTTCCTCGCCATCGAGCGGGGTATTGTGTTGTGAGCTTGAGAGGGGCGAAGCTGTTGGGGGAATCTTCGCACACGCCCCTGAGTTCGAATTCCTTAGGGTTTTGCGGAGCCCGAAATCTGACACGCATGCATGGCATGGTTGACCAAATAAGGATCATGATCATGTGTTTGTGGAAAATAAATATTGGTGATTGTCTGCACACAGTGGCGATTCTACTCAAAAGGCTCTAGCCTACGCTTAAAAATTCCCACACAAAAAAACACCACCAATGATCAACACACTAGTATATAGGTGCAGCACATAAAATGGCTTCCCACATTAAAAAATTAGTATCCTTTAAGTCGAGAGTGCCCTGCATTTACGTCCAAGATTCGAGCTTCTTGTAGTAGTACAACAGGTGGTCAAAGGGGAGGAGAAGTGTTACACATTTTCATGTTGAAAAATGTGCAGTGTGAGCATGCCATGCTTTTTTGGCCATTACCATTTAGTGTGGACATATAGGGTCCATGCCCAACATGAGGTGGTTTGGACAAGATATTACGTGGTTAACCCTTGAAAACCATCCAACCTTGTTTGTGGTAGCTAAGTTATGTGAAGGGAATTTCATGAAAATATCCGTAGTTGTGGTTTCTTATTTTTTCCTAACAACTTAGTAACATAAAACAATGGTGCCCGCAAGTTTTGTATTTCTTCGATTTTTTTTCAATTTACTTATGCTCAACCCTAGATCTCAGAACCCCTCAAACCCCTCTAAAAACCCTGAAACCCCCTCTCTATCGGCTATCTTCATCATCCCGGGGAATTTCATGGTGAACTACTTCCTCACTGCCGGCTATCGCCACCTCCCACCCGGCTCTCCGGTGATGTTCCGCATCGAAGAGGTTCGTGCCAAAGTCCTTGTGATTGGCCTCACCGCTCGCTTCACCAACCACTTCGATGCCTACTTCCTCCTCGGTAAAGTGTTCTGATGTGGATGCGAGTTCATCGCCTTCACCACCCACAACATCTTCACCAACTTCGACAACATCTTCCCCACCCGCGAAGGCATGCACTCTCACGTACATCTTCCCCAAGGATGAGGAGTGAACGACTGAATGAGCGCCCTGAGTGAACTTCGTGGTGTTCAGTGTTTTTGCAATATGTTGGGCTAGGTTATTTTAAGGGCGCTCATATAAGCCCTATTAATATATAGGGATATAAGTATGTATGTAATGTTCATGTTCCCTATATATCAGGGGTATGTATTAATCGAACTTGAATTTATATTAACGTGATTGCATATTACTTGAATTTATATCATCAATGCGCGTGGCAGCGCAACTCTCCATGTACATTTACGTAAGATTAAGTAAATCTTAACATAGATGAAGGATTATTGGAAAACGCGAGTAGTGCCTATGTGGAAACACAAGGTGATGATTCAGTTTTGCATGCCCGTTGGTCCCACACGTTAGCAGAATCAGTGTAGGATGAACCGGCCACGCAAAATCAGTATGAGAAATCTGTTTTGCATGCGGCCAAATGTCGGTCCCATGTAATTTAATGCACCGGCAATGCGAATGCATGTTGTCGTCATTTTCTCACGACAGATGCCATGGGGTGGCTTATCGAGAGTGGTTGGGGCCGAAGGACGCCGACGGGCTCCGGGAGCGGGATTAGGCACAAACGGTGAGGGACATGCGATGTACCCAGGTCCAGGGCCCTCCGTGGGAGGTAATACCACTAGTCCTGCCGGTCTGGATGATGAACCAAGGGGGGCTACAATGGTGCTCCTTGAGCTGTGTGGCTAGAGGAGGAAGAAGGGGCTTGCTTGCCCTCTCTGCCTCTCTACGTGAGTGTGTGTGTGTGTGTTATTGAAGAAGAGAGTCCCCTCTGCATGGGGGAGCTCCGGGGGGTTTATAGGCCAACCCCTCGGAATACAATATGAGTAGAAGGCTTCGGGGGGCCCCAGTTGGCGGTTTGGTTAGCCGGCCGTGGGGCCCCCGGCTGCGGGGTCTCATCGCTGGTAGGGCCCACCAGCTGCGGGGTCCTGTCGGGAGCCGGAGGGGACCCGCCTGGCGGGCCCCTGTGGTCGTCCCGTCGCGGCACGGGCCGTCCTTCGGGGCATCGTCTTGTGGCAGCCGGGCGCGGTCAGCCGTACGGCCGGCCACGCTTTAGCCATGCCGGGGCAGGTAATGGAGTGGTTGAGGGCAGGTCGGCACTGTGCCATTCGCCAGGTCGCAGTCGGCCAGGGTCAGAGGCACTGTCGCCTCACTGTGGCCATGCGGGCGCTGACCCCTGATGCGACGAGGGCCTCTGTAGCCACGCGTGCTCTGACGGTAGTACCTGCAGCACCGCCGGCTAGGGGGCTAGGTGTCTCCGCCCCTAGCCGGCTGGTTGGAGTAGCCGACCGCACGGCCCCCAGCCAGACGATTGGTGGAGCTGGCCTCGCGGAGCCGGACCGCGGGGGGAGGCTGCTCGCCCTGCGGTCGTTTTGAAAAGTTGGAGGTAGTCGGCTGAGGCTACCCCAGGGTTATCCCCCCGTCAGTAGTTCCCGAAGCAGGGGAGGCCCGCCGGTGAACGGAGGCGGACCTCGCTGGCTTGAGTCTTGTCTTGTATTACGCACGGTCCAGGTGCAGACGAGGCGGGAGCGCGGCGGCCGGCTCCGTAGCCGGCCGACGCTTCGCGGGACGCCTCGAGTGCCCCGTCGGGCAGAGGAGGCACGCCACGTGGGGGTGCGTAGCGGGCCGTGACCTGACAGGCCACGCGGAGGACAAGACCGGGCCATGGGGCTGGGCCCACTTCGGCCGCGGCCTCGGCCCATGCGCACGGATCCTCTGTGGCCCGCGCCGTCGGTTGGTGTTCCCAGGGCATGTTAATGCCTCTCCCGCGTGCGGCGGAAGTAGTGGGGGTCATGCAGGACGGATCCGCTCCCCACTACCTCTGCGCGGGGGTTTAAATGGGGGGGGAAGAGGAGCGGAATGGCACGCTTGTTTCCTCTGCCCCAGCGCCTCTTCGTCCTCACCCCTCCCCTCCCCGCTCCGAGAGAGAGAGAGAGAGAGAGAGAGAGAGAAAATCCGCGCGCTTGCCGTGCCGCCACTCGCCGCCGCCAAAAGCCGCACCGAGACCGGACATTTGCGCCCCACCACCGCGACCACGAGGCCCTTGAGTGTGATGGTGAGCAAAGGTGCGTGGGACGGCAGCGGCGTCGATGAGCACTTCATCGAGCACCTCCCCTACCACCGCAAGTTGCCGTCGGCGGAGCACCTGGAGGCACGCATCGCCGAGGCGGAGAACGCGCCGACCCCGAAGGAGGGCGAGGTGGTGGTTTTCGCCGAGCACTTCCTCCGTGGGTTCGGCCTGCCGGCGAGCACATTCTTCCAGCGATTCCTCACGTACTTCGAGCTGCAGACGCATCATTTGGCTGCCAATGCCGTCCTGCAGCTGGCGGCGTTCGTCTCCCTCTCCGAGGGCTTCCTGGGGGTGGAGCCGCGCCTGGACCTCTACCTCAAGCGCCAGACGGTCAAGGACCTGGCAACCGGCCAGAATGTCATGACCGCCTGCGAAGCCGCCCTGATCCACTTCCGAGCCGCAGCCGGGTTCCCACAACTCCCCTTGCAGGATTCGGTGAAGAACTGGCAGAAAGGGTTCTTTTATGTGAAGAACGTGAAGCCGAAGGAGGACTACATCAACCTCCCCGCCTTCGTCAACCAGCCGCGGTTCGCAATGTTGAACTAGAGGACGCCTCCAGCCGTAGCGCCCGAGACGGCGAACCGGCTCTGCGAGCGGCTGGCGGTGATGAACTGGACGGAGGGGCTGTTGGCCGCGGACCTCCTGGCTACGATGGTGGCGCGCCGGGTGCAGCCTCTGCAGCGCTGGCCGCACCTCATCTGCCAGATGGGAGGTCGGCGGGACCCCTGCCGGCTCTCCACCAAGGAGCTGAAGGCGGTGCAGGTGGCGAGGAGGGTGAACGCCATCTCAGCCGCCAAGATGGACGAGGGTGGATGGCGATGGGGGAAGGCCCCGTACAGCCGGGACCGTCCGGCTCCGCGGGTACGTGGCGAGCCGTCCCCCCATCCTTTTTCTTGTTGAAACCGGCTTCTCCCCATGCCCTGACGACGGGGGCCCCCCCGTGTATGCAGGTTTTCCCGCTGTTGCAGAACTACGGTGAGCCGGCGGCCGATGTGGCGGAGTCAGACCCGGAGGAGGTCGAGGACGCCGACGACGTGGAGCCGGCCGAATCGGAGCCGGCCAGCGCATCCGGCATTGGCGGGACGGAGACGGAGGCGACCAAGTCGGCGGGTGAGTTCCCTCTCCAGTTACTTTTGCGGGACTGGACCAACGACGATGCTGAAACGGAAGAGGTGCATGATGCAGCGGCCCCGGAGGACCCCGAAGTCTCGGGAGATGACACCACGGCGCCGAGGAGGCGCGTTCGCCGTGCCGACCGCGCACCCAGCCGGGACGACGCGGTCGCCGGTGGCAGAGGGAAGCAGCCGGCCAACCCAAGGCCGGCTCCCAAACGAGCGGCTACCGGACAGCCGGGAGGCAGCCGCGGAGACGGCGGGAAGAAGCTGCGGGTCGCCCGGTCGGGCCCCGCCAGGCGGGCGGTCCCTGTCACCATCGGGTAAGTCAGTTCTGGGTACTCGCTTGTTTTTTGGTCGGCCCCTTTTTGTCATCTTGTTCATCCAGGGAGCTATGCGCCCTTGGGAGGGCCGCAGCCGTCGAGACGGCGGTGATGGCGCCGTCGCCCGCCACCGAGGATAGGGAGCGCGAGGCGTGGCGGGACCTCGAGGCGGCCGAGCGGGAGCTGTGCGAGGAGGAACGTCGCCCATGGGAGGAGGCGGTGCGGAAACGGCCGCCGGGGCAGACGAGTGCGGAGGCGGCCGGCCAGTCGTGGGAGCCTTTTCGCTCTGGCCGGGAGAGGAGATCCAAGGATAGGCATGACCCCGGGCGGCGGGCGGAGGCGGACGCGCGGGCCGAGGAGGAGGCGCGCGCGTCTGCGAGCACGGCGGATGCCGCCGAAGGGGCGGAGGACGCGCCGCCGGGGGCGGAGGAGCCCCCAGAGGTCATCGTCCTGGACGCGGAGGACCCGGCTCCGGAGGCGAGCCAGACCGGCGCCGCCAGAGGCGGAGCGCCGGCTAGCGAGACGGCGGCGCCCGGAGGGGCAGACGCCCCGGGCCCGTCAGCAGGGGCACCCAGAACCGTGGCGCCGGGAGGGGCAGGCCCCCTGGTGACCACGGCGAAGGGCGTGTCCGGGCCCGCCGACGGGGGTCGGCCGCAGGACACCTGGGCTGCGGCCGAAGGCGCGGCCATCAACGACGCGCCGAGCGCCCTTGGGTCCGCGGTGGTTGCCGTCGTCGAGGAGTTTGCCGCCTGCCGCGCCCAGGTGGCGCAGGATGCCCGAGCCGCCAGCGACCGGCTGGTCCACCTTCAGCAATCCGTCGCGGTAAGGGCTCGAAGCCTCATACTTTGCTTTTGATTTTTTCCAGTGGGGGCGCGCCAGCACACCCACTGGGTGTAGCCCCCGAGACTCGGGCCGGCTTGGGATGTAGGTGGGTGGAGTCTAATGGCGTGTTTGTTTGTGCTCTTTGTAGGCCACGCACGGCCGCTGGGTAGCCGCGTACAACACGCTGCTAGGCTTGTACCGCGGGGCCGAAAATCGGCTGGCCGTCATGTCCGCGGATCTGCAAGGTATGGAACCTCGCGAACTTCCAGTGGGGGCGCGCAAGCGCACCCACTGGGTGTAGCCCCCGGGATTCAGGCCGGTTGCTCCGGAGGCGGGCTGAATCCTTTTCTTCGTTTGCTCCGAGCAGCCACCCATGCTGAGACGGTCAGCCTCCGATGCCAGGTGGTGCGGCTTGGCGAACAGCGGGACCTCCTGACCGCGGAGCGCGACCAGCTCCGCCAGGAGGCGGATCAGGCAAAGGCGGAGAAGGAGGAGCGCGAGGTGGCTCACCGCCGGGAGTTGGAGGACCGGGAGGCGGCTCTTCATCGGGAGGCGGAGGAGCGGGAGACGGCCCACTGCCGGGAGTTGGAGGATAAGGTCGCCCTACTGGCGATGACGGCCGATGAGGCGCAGGCGGCCCGAACCGAGCACGAGCGCCGGCTCCAGGAGTGGTCGCCTAGGGATGCCGCGCTGCAAGAGCAAGCACATGAGGTAGATCGGATGCTGGCCGGTAAGTTTTCATCGTCTTGCACTCGCCTGCTTGTTTCTTTTGAGCTGCTCGGCTTCTTTCGTTGTTTAGCTCGCGCCCCTTTCTTCCTTAGGGCTCTTCCCAGGCATGCAGGAGGTCGCGGAGGCGGCCGTGGAGGCCCACCGCGAGGACCTGCGGGCTCAGGGAGTCCCCATTGGGCAGCTTGCCGCCTGGACGCTGGGTGAGGTGGGGATCGCCGCCAGGGCGCGTCTGACCGAGGTGGTTCGGGCCATAAAGTGGCTCCAGGCGGCCACCACGGGGCTGGTTCGCACCCTCTGGCCGGATGCGGTGGAGCCGGACTCCATAAGCCGCCTGTCAAGGTGGCTGGAGTTCGGGACCGCACGGGTGAACGCCTGGAGGGCCTCCGCCGTGCGCGCCGGAGCGGCCATGGCGCTTCGCATCGCGAGGTCATGGTACCCCGAGCTTGACTTGGGGCTGCTTATGGCTCAGCGCGCCGGCACCAATGCGGAGCTGGAGGCGGCAGCCGATGCGCTGGCCGTGCTGGCTAGCGACCTTGCTTCCTTCGCCGCGTGGGACGAGTACGTCCCAGAGCGCATGGCAGACGGCGAGGTGATCCCGGAGGACCTGTACATGCTCGCCCTTGACGACCCGGAGGGTAGCGCCGCGAAGACGGGCGACGAAGACGCCGGGTCCAGCACCGACGACTACGCCGACTCCGAGCTGGCCCATAACTTGGGCGTGGGAGCCGACACGGGGCGTGTCGCGGCCAATGACGGTGCCTCTACTTCAACCACTGCGAAGGACGCTAGAGGAGAAGACGGTGCTGCTGCTACTTAGGGCCTTTCTTTCCTGCATTTTGTTAGACTGCCGTCTCCACCCACTGGGGGTGTGTAGATGTAATGAACTGGGGGCCGCGGGCCGTTTTGTATATAAATTTGTGCTTTCGGTTGCAAAAGTTTTTTTTATTATTATTTTTATGCGTACCGACTCGACCTTAGCCTTTCTGCCCTTTTTGGCTCTGTCTACCCAAAACCTTGTCCCTTTTGGCATTGGCCCCGCCAGCCGGACAGCCGGTAGCCGGTCTGTAGCTGGGACGGGGCGTCCGCCTCGGGGGAGCCGGTCGTGAGTTTGAGAGCCGCGAGGGTGTTTTGGCTAAGGTAAATGGCAGAGGCTAAAAAAGGTTTCGGCTAGCCCTAGCCGGCGATCCCCTATGACCGTTTTGGTGTGTGCTAAGTTTACCGTCCCAAGAACCCACTAGCCGGACAGCCGGGAGCCGGTCTATAGCTGGGTGGGGTGGTCGGGTGTTTTCCTTAGTCCACATTACTTGACCGGCTTCGGGGAGCGACGTCAAGGATAGCCGGCGAGCCCCCGAGACCGCGGAACCGGGTCCGGGAACCGGTGAGTGAGGCGAACAGCTTTGGAAGGAAATGAAAAAGGCGTGCCCCAAGAGCTGGCTTGGGGCACCCGTTGCATTCATAAGCCCAAAAGGGGAGGTACATACATACACTGTGTAACAGCCCAAGTGCAATCCCTTGTCCTTGTGTCATCCCATGTGATTGTGTTTGAGTTGTATCATGTCACGTGAGACTTATATTGGATGTTTGCAATGCTATCATGAGTTTGAGTTCCACCTTGCCTTTGTCATTTCTTGCCATTGTCATTTCATGCATCATGCCATCATGATCATCATATCAAATGCATAATAATTCTTGAGATGTTGGAGTTGTGAATGTGG
The DNA here is from genome assembly GCA_039707655.1 of Elymus sibiricus. Classification (NCBI taxonomy): domain Eukaryota; kingdom Viridiplantae; phylum Streptophyta; class Magnoliopsida; order Poales; family Poaceae; genus Elymus; species Elymus sibiricus. The sequence continues at coordinate 412,831,685 of CM077675.1, read as the reverse complement.
TGATGATGTGAGTGCATGTGTTGTGGAGTGAGTGCATGTGTTGCTTTGTTTGGAGTGCTACTCTAATCCCTCCCATTTCAAAAACTGTAACACCCCAAAAATCGGGTTATCTATTTTTGTGCTGTTACTCCTTCCTAGCTTTTCTCTCCCGAATTTTTTCCTTTAGAATTTGGCAAGTGACCAGGTGAATCCAGTCTTTCCCCAACTTCTCAGTGCCTTCCAATGCTCTGGTGCCAGTCAATCTCCCATCAGCAAACCCCGAATCCCATTCAGACCCTAGTTCCGAAATATTGGAACAAGAAATCCTGCCTTTGTGTTTACAAAGGAGCTATCATTTCCCTTGCTCTGTTGATCCTCCCAAAATTTCCAGAGATCCTCCTTCCCTCATAAACCCTAGATGTGCAAAATATTGCCACGTTATATGCAATATTTCCCCTCTAGAATTAATTCCTTTTTCTGCCTTTCTGAGGAACTAAAGCCAGGAAAATATCTATCCATCTCCAAAGCTCATGAAAACTTGGGTTGTGGTTATGTTGAGATGTCATAAAAATATTGGCCATAATTAAATAGGGGAAATTGCATCTTCCTATTTAAAGCCAATGTTCCAATTTTGGGCCTTTCCAAAGGAACTACCACTTTGGTAGCTAGGAAAAATCCCAAATAATTTGTGGAGCTTTTCATATCCATATCTTCTCCATTTCCATCAAAATATCAAGTTCCCCAATTCAAATTTTGAGCACTACTTCCATTTGCAAATTCTGTCTAGATTTTCCATTTGCAAAGGAAGTGCCTTATTCCTTGATCTCCTTGGGCTGAATTTTTTCAGGGTAATTCATTATGATAAAGCACCCTTGTCCTTCAAACATTAGCCCATTCCCTCTAGCCAATTTGTCTCAACAAATTATTCAAGTTTCTATCCAGATTGGAGCATTGTGAAGAAAGTACCATTTTTAATTATGCAAATGGAATGAAATTTTTACAGTGCCTCCATATGCTTAAACCATTGATCTCCTCCAAATTTGAGTCATTTCCATTTAGACAATTCCTCAGAACCATCTGGTTTCTGTTTTTGTCCAGTCTGGTTCTTTGCAAAGGAAGTGCTTGATTTCTTGATTCAATTGAGCTGAAATTTGTCAGGGTAGTACATATGGATATAATACTACTGTAAAGCAAAAATCAGCTCAACTATCCAAGCCAATCTTTTTCTATCATTTTCTCAAGTTTCTGACCAGATTGCATCTCTGTGAAGGAAGTACCATCATAGATGATCAATTTGATCTGAAACTTGTCCAGTGCATTCTTGTGTCCAAATCATAGCTCTCCACCTAAAATCATCCAAGTCCAGGTAGCCATTCTTCCCAAGCATGCTCATCTTCATTTCTGGTCAGTGGGCAAGAATGCAAAGGAGGTACTCTCTAGACTGGTTCATTGGTGCTGAAACCTTGCCAAGCTAGTGACCTTAGTCGATGACTGACCCCTGCCCAAGACCAAGCCAACAGGAACACTGTGGTGCCCACACCCTAGCACAAACAGGTTGCTGCTGGCAACTGTTGGAGCTTGGTTCAGTCACCCCAGGCCTCTCTTGGGTCATTCAGCAGCATGGGTCAACTCAGGGAAAGATGGAGAAGCCCCTAGACATGTTTTGGTCTCTTGTAGGGCGTGTCAACGCCGTGGCCACGTGGTGACCCCGACCGGAGCAGGCCAAATTGGTGCTCTGTGCATTCGACTCGTCGGTAGTGGATCTCCAGCGCGTTCCAGGCCGTCCGGGAGTGTCGCAGAGTTGCCCAGCGCGCGCGTGAACCGTCCAGAGCCCTCTCCCCTTCGTTCCCTAGCCATTAGCCGCTTCTGCCGTCATCCGGAAGCTCCGGCCGTCGTCTCGAAGCTCCGGTCGCCGGAGAGTGTAGCCTAGAACCCTCCTCCCGAGCCTATTTAAGGCGTGCCCGAGCCCCTCTAGCCCCCATCGAGCCCAGCCCCCTCCCATTCGAACTCCTCGAGCTCTTGCAGCTCCAATGGCTGAGCGCCGCCGCCGGACCCCCGCGGTGATTTTAGCTCCTTGGCCCATCCCCTCTTCTCCATCCTCGCCTCCAGCTTCCTCTGGAAGCCGCATCGCCGCCGCCGTTTTCGGTTCCTCCAGAGAGGTCCTGCCGGAGCTGCTCCGCCGATGCTCGACGACCAATGCGCCCCGGCTAGTGGCCATGGTACTACGGCTCGTCCCGCGGAGTCCAACGACCACCGCTGGATGCGGCGCACGGTGGCGGAGCTTCCGAGCTCGCCGGATGTCCCTCCCGTGCTCCCCTGCCGTAGCTGCACCGGCGGCCGGCCGCCTTTGCTTGGTTCGGTCGGGGGAAGGAAATGACAAGGGAAGAAGGGAAGAGAGGAAGGGGATAAGGCGGGCCCCACCCGTCAGCGAGAGAGAGAGAAAGTCAACCGGGTCCCCAGTCAGTTTAAGTGGAAACGTAATTCTGAAAATACGTTTTCCAGATCAGAAAGCGTACTTTCAACCCTCTTTGGTTAAAAAGGCGCTTCCTAGTTCGGGAGACGTATTAGGTCCGAAGGCGCGTTCTGTTTTTGCAACCAGGGGCCTGTGTGTAGAAAAAATTTTACAGATTGGTCCCTGGTGCTTAAACGCTCATATCTTTGCGACCGTAGCTCCGATCGAGGTAAAACCAGCACCCACGTCTTCGTCTCGTCGAGCTCATTCCGATATTACCATTTTCATAACATTTCCATGCAGTAGAATTGACCATTTTGCCCTTGCCCTAGATCTGTCCCCTCTGTGAGGGAACCCTTTCTGGCGAATTCATCCACGAGGTGATCGCACGTCTTCCCGGTGTATCCGTCGACCCTCAGGCAACCCAACCTCTTACCATGAGCTCCGGACTTGCGTGATGACGTTGCTTGCACTCTGTGTGTTATTACATCGGTATCGCCTGTTAGTCCGCATTTGCATACACTTGTTGTGCCACCCGTATTAGATGTTAGCATTATTTTTCATTTAAGGTTATGACTTGTTCTCATACTTTGCCATCCTAGTGATAATATTGCTAAGAACATAGTCCTGTTAGTACTATAGTTGATCTCCTGTCGTGACTATCAGAATTATGATCTTGCCATACTATTAAGTATGTCGATGCAATGGTATGATGATGGATATGCTGAGTGGGAGTAATAAAGTGAGCATAGTGGTTGATCTCGAGTCACCTGTCCGGGCTTATCCGTGCAACCACATTTGCCGGTATGGGACAGCCTTGACTTGGTCTGATCGCACGCTCTTTCACCGGTACCTCCAAAGAGGGAGGGTTATGCACGCGTGCTACCCTGATCAGGTAGGCGGTGATAACCCTGTGAGCCCAGTGGATTGTTGATTGTTTAGCCCGGGAGTCCCCGTTTGGGACAGTTTAGTCCCCGTTTGGGACAGTCTAGTCCCCGTTTGGGACAGTCTAGTCCCCGTTTGGGATAGACATAGTTTGGCCACGATGGTGGCAGGTGTCATGAGGACACAGGTGTCATGAGGACACAGGGGCCACCCAAGGCAGGCCTCCGGGGGAGGATGAGTGTCGGTGGTACGATGAAAGAGTCATGAATCGGGCAGGTTTTGTTGAAGCAACGCTGGTCCACCCGAGTGGGATCAAGAGGCCAGGTGCTTCATGGTGTGGGTAAAGTGCGCAACCTCTGCAGAGTGTCAAATCTATTCGAATAGTCGTGTCCACGGTAATGGACAACCCGTCCAGACCTCACTAGGTGGTCAACCATGGTAATGGTGATAATGATGGGTGAACTTATCTTTAGTAAACATCAGATGATGTCAAGAATAAGATATGTTAGCCAGGGAATGGCTATATGATGAGTGGTCGGATGACCACATGAATTGGATTGGATTTGGATCTGTTCAGGTTGGATCATGATTATGTCCAGGGTTGTGGGACAACCCAGAAGGAAGTAAGTTGACACTCGGTATCAGTAAGCACCTTAAGTACCTAGTGTGCTCATTGCCATGGCAAGTTATGTAGATCATAGGTTTGATCCATGCTATGGTATGCTTGATCTGTGTTTTACAGTTGATTCGATGCCATGTTTAGAATACATTCTTGTTTAGCATAGGGCTTGCTTTGTCATCTACTTGTTTGGATGCTATGTATTTGGTTGTCTTGCGAGTACATTCAAATACTCACCTGGCCTTGCACGTGGCCAGCTGCAGGAGAAAATCCGTCGTGCTAGAGCGTAACCAAGCCAGTCTTGTGAGCTATGGAGCTCAGCCAGAGACGTCGATGCCGCTGAACCAAGACCCTTGCTGCCATGTAGTTAGCCTTGGAGCTATGAAATATTGTTGTAAACAATAGTATTGTAATACTCCATTATAGTTAATAAAGCCATTTTTTTTGCCTAGAATTGCTGTGTCATGTCTTTGACGTGCGCCAGGTCTTATCCTGGGGCTGGCATGCGTCGGCCCTCTATCGGGGTGCCACAAGACTTGGTATCAGAGCCAGGCTGGCTATAGGTTTCCCTAGCCCAAACCCGACCCCTAGTTTCAACCGCTAGTGAGCCCAATAGATTTGACCCATCTCTGGCATCCGACATGGCCACTGTGGATCAACAGGCGGCGCAGTCGGAATGGACGTGACCCTACCTAGCTGTCCGCCCACCCAACCACTCTGGATTAGACCGTGACCCCACTTGGTTGTCGGCCATGCTAGTGTGTTCCAGCCGACTGCCTATTTACGCCCCCTTCCACCTGTGAGTCATAGCCCTCTCCACCTAGTAAGCCAGACCCTGCAAGAGAACCCGGGCTAGTATCCCCAAACCAGCGGCCATGGCCAGTTCTTCCAAAACACCCAGTACACCCACTTTCCATAGCCGAATCCGGGCTGATGGCTACCCAGGCTTTCCGAGCATCCTTTAGAGTATGCTCACTCGAGCCCTTGGCTTTAGTAGCCCTCTGGTGTATCTGGTGTTCCAGTCGGACCCCGTTCCCCACCTTTGCCGATTTTATGCAAAGGTGCATATCAGCCCGGGTCCAACAGCGGATGGGAAACCCATGAGTTTTCAGGGAAAGCCCATGCCCACCCCCGTGTTGGCTGTCTAGATGGCTGCCGCAGGAGCCATCACCCATCTTCGTATCCAGCTGCCGCAAGTAGTGGAGATGCAAGAGTTCCGCTATTTTCCCTCTCCGTCCGACATAGCTGGCAAGTTCTCCAGCATTGCTGGAGATGCTAACCCAATCATAGCTTGCCTAGTCCAGTATATTGATGCCCATGGACTTATGCTCTCCGGCATTATTAGAGAGTTCCAAGCCATTGACCAATACACCACCCGGGTTGTTACGGAAGCTTACCGTGCGGCCCGAGAAATTGCATCCCAGACCACCCGTTCCTTGTTGCCAAACCCAGTGCCCCCTTCGCAGCTAGTCCCACCCTCGCAATCTGTAAACCTATTTCGACCAGTCAACATCCATCCAAATTCCATTCAAGGAGCTATCCGGCGACTCCGTCGACGGGATGTGTTCCGTCAAGTCTCCGCAGCAGCTCCAGCACTTGGGCCCCAACTCATAGAGGTGTCCGACGATGAAGATGGAAGTTGGCTCAGCCTTCGTCCCCCAGGAGAGCCCCAGCAGAAGTAGGCCCGTTTGCGGCTTCGACGGTGATTGAAGCCAGGAGATTCCGCAAGTATGTGTGCCGCAAAGACTGTCTCTTCGCCTGCGTCTAGTATTAGGACGCTGTAGTCGGAGTGAGTTGTTGCTGTTAGTTGCCTAGTAAGGCTGCGTGTTGTATGCCTGTATCACATGTACTACTTTTGCGGTGTGCTGTTGTATTGCCTGAGTGCTGTTGTAATGTTATGTATGCCTGTTTGCTTGTGTGCTTGGTTCATCCGTCACTTTGTCAGATAGAAATGTTTAACAGAGCTGGCAGTGCACTCTTAACAAGACTTTAGTCAGTAGAGCACTTACACCTAATAACATTGGACTCGTCCGGAGTCCCTAAATAAAACGCGAGCTGGTGTAGGTGTATGTATACCAGGAGTACATACACCCACTAGCATTAAATCACTTTAGTGTAATCTGCCCGATATGCTTCTGCCTGCATTTTGCCACTATGTGCATTCTGCATTTGCATGCATATTAGTCTGAATAGATTGCATGTGTATCTGCAAGCAAGGTCGGCACACCAGTGCAATCTCGGAGAAATTCTAGGAATTTTATTGCAGCATAGACCGGTACAACCCTCTTAGTTCGAGACCTAAACCCTGACTCGACTACTACACCCACCCATTGTGGATGCCATCCAGCAAGGAGCAACTAGCAGCGTGACCTCCACACTAGTAGAGCTCCGCTGACCGCACCACACTAACCGTAGACCTAGCGGCGTCTCTGTCACCATCTTGTGCGATGATGACAGGCCGCCCCCTCGCCGCCGCAGCCCGTGCTTAATTCGCCAGCCTGAGACGACGTAGATGACCACCAGCCACCGCTCTAGCAGCAGCATCCCGGTGATCATCGAGGATCATCGCGCACAGCAGCAGCGAGCCAACAACCAATGACGCCAGCATGACAGCTAAGAGGATCATGATCAGCTCCGAGCCCACATCCGCCATTGACGCCTTGCCCCACGCTCCTGCAATCAGAAGGAGAAGAAGAGGAAGAAGAAGTGAGGTAGGATGCGAGGTGATAGGTAGAGAGTAGAGGGACCGCGGCCGTTTTTATAGCCCCAGTCCGGTGTACGGTGAGCGAGGTCCAGGAGACCGCGCGCCGCTCGATCACCGGTGTCCAGGAGGCGAATCCGCGAGCAGTGCCGACCGGTGCTGGCCCGCGATGGGAGTGCTCTCTGCGTCGTCCTCGTGCGCGCCACGCACTACCATCGTAGGGTGCTTTATGCCCCCGGGAGCTAGGCGTGCGCAGTGCCTAGCCGCACTCGGGACAGCGCGAGAGAGCCATTGGTCGGAGATAGAAAAGAAGGCTGCCAGTGGGCCCTGGTCCCACCTGTCAGCAAGAGAGGCCACTGTTCCTTAGGGTACCCTGAGCATTTTTGGAAAAGGGAAATTCCGCTTTCTCTAAAACTGTCAGGGCTACCCAGCGGCCCGTACCTACGGAGTAAACCCAGCGGTATCTGTATTTCAATCTGGGTGTACCAGTTTTTGGTACTTTTAACTCGGTTGTTTTCAACCCTAGGGTTAAGGACCAAACCCAGTGTTTTTTTTTTCAGGAGGCATAGTATTTTTTTCTAAGCTAACCCTAGGAATCTCGAGGACGAGATTGTCTTAAGGGGGGAAGGTTTGTAACACCCCAAAAATCGGGTTATCAATTTTTGTGCTGTTATTCCTTCCTAGCTTTTCTCTCCTGAATTTTTTCCTCTGGAATTTGGCAAGTGACCAAGTGAATCCAGTCTTTCCCCAACTTCTCAGTGCCTTCCAATGCTCTGGTGCCAGTCAATCTGCCGTCAGCAAACCCCGAATCCCATTCAGACCCAAGTTCCGAAATATTGGAACTAGAAATCCTGCCTTTGTGTTTACAAAGGAGCTATCATTTCCCTTGCTCTGTTGATCCTCCCAAAATTTCCAGAGATCCTCCTTCCCTCATAAACCCTAAATGTGCAAAAATATTGCCACGTTATATGCAATATTTCCCCTCTAGAATTAATTCCTTTTTCTGCCTTTCTGAGGAATTAAAGCCAGGAAAATATCTATCCATCTCCAAAGCTCATTAAAACTTGTGGAGATATTCTTTGTGGTTATGTTGAGCTCTCATAAAAATATTGGCCATAATTAAATAGAGGAAATTGCATTTTCCTATTTAAAGCCGATGTTCCAATTTGGGGCCTTTCCAAAGGAACTACCATTTTGGTAGCTAGGAAAAATCCCAAATAATTTGTGGAGCTTTTCATATCCATATCTTCTCCATTTCCATCAAAATATCAAGTTCCCCAATTCAAATTTTGAGCACCATTTCCATTTGCAAATTATGTCCAGATTTTCCATTTGCAAAGGAAGTGCCTTATTCCTTGATCTCCTTGGGCTGAATTTTTTCAGGGTAATTCATTATGATAAATAACCCTTGTCCTACAAAAATTAGCCCATTCCCTCTAGCCAATTTGTCTTAGCAAATTATTCAAGTTTCTGTCCAGATTGGAGCATTGTGAAGAAAGTACCATTTTAATTATGCAAATGGTATGAAATTTTTACAGTGCCTCCATATGCTTAAACCATTGATCTCCTCCAAATTTGAGTCATTTCCATTTAGCCAATTCCTCATAACCATCTGGTTTCCTTTTTTGTCCAGTCTGGTGCTTTGCAAAGGAAGTGCTTGATTTCTTGATTCAATTGAGCTGAAATTTGTCAGGGTAGTACATATGGATATAATACTACTGTAAACCAAAAATCAGCTCAACTATCCAAGCCAATCTTTTTCTATCATTTTCTCAAGTTTCTGACCAGATTGCATCTCTGTGAAGGAAGTACCATCATAGATGATCAATTTGATCTGAAACTTGTCCAGTGCATTCTTGTGTCCAAATCATAGCTCTCCACCTAAAATCATCCAAGTCCAGGTAGCCATTCTTCCCCAGCATGCTCATCTTCATTTCTGGTCAGTGGGCAAGAATGCAAAGGAGGTACTCTCTAGACTGGTTCATTGGTGCTGAAACATTGCCAAGCTAGTGACCTTAGTCGATGACTAACCCCTGCCCAAGACCAAGCCAAGAGGAGCACTGTGGTGGCCACACCCCAGCACAAACAGGTTGCTGCTGGCAACTGTTGGAGCTTGGTTCAATCACCCCAAGCCTCTCTTGGGTCATTCAGCAGCATGGGTCACCTCAGGGAAAGATGGAGAAGCCCCCAGACAGGTTTTGGTCTCTTGTAGGGCGTGTCAACGCCGTGGCCACGTGGTGACCACGACCAGAGCAGGCCAAATTGGTGCTCTGTGCATTGGACTCGTCGGTAGCGGATCTCCAGCGCGTTCCAGGCCGTCCGGGAGTGTCATAGAATTGCCCAGCGCGCGCATGAACCGTCCAGAGCCCTCTCCCCTTCGTTCCCTAGCCATTAGCCGCTTCTGCCATCGTCCCGAAGCTTCGGCCTTCATCTCGAAGCTCCGGTCGCCGGCGAGTGTAGCCTAGAACCCTCCTCCCGAGCCTATTTAAGGCGTGCCCGAGCCCCTTTAGCCCCCATCGAGCCCAGCCTCCTCCCATTCGAACTCCTCGAGCTCTTGCAGCTCAAATGGCTGAGCGCCGCCGCTGGACCCCCGCAGTGATTTTAGCTCCTTGGCCCATCCCCTCCTCTCCATCCTCGCCTCCAGCTTCCTCTGGAAGCCGCACCGCCGCCGCCGTTTTCGGTTCCTCCAGGGAGGTGCTGCCGGAGCTGCTCCGCCGATGCTCGACGACCGATGCGCCCCGGCCAGTGGCCACAGTACTACGGCTCGTCCCGCGGAGTCCAACGACCACCACTGGATGCGGCGCACGGTGGCGGAGCTTCCGAGCCTGCCGGATGGCCCTCCCGTGCTCCCCTGCCGTAGCCGCGCCGGCGGCGGCCGCCGCTGCTCGGTTCGTGTCGTGGTTTTAACACGGTAGATGTCCGAAGACTTAGGTTCGAGGCCAACGCCATGGTAGTGGACCCAAAGGGGTTGATCGGGACGAAGGACACGAGTTTACCCAGGTTCGGCCCCTCAAGTCGAGGTAAAAGCCTACGTCCTGCTTGTGTTGTATTAACTGGAGTATCGGTTACAAGGGAGCGGATTGCTTGACCTAGTTCTCGATAGCTTGGTTTCTTGTCTAAGCCGCCCCAGGGACTCGCCTTTATATAGGAGGTCAAGGCCCTGGGTTACACGTCGTAAACTGTCTTACACAACGTAGTCTATTCTGTCTCTAAGCCGCCTTGCCGTCTTGGGCAAGCCGTCTCCGGGCGGCTTAGCCGCCCGGGTCTTCTTACCATCTTCTGGGCCTCCGCCTTAGCCCATCGGGTAAGCTGCCACGCGGCCTGGTCTTCATCTTCCGGCCCACCTTATGGGTCTTGGGCTACGAGCCGCCAGGTATGACCCGGCCCCTCCTGGGCGGGTCTTACTACGGGGTTATATCCCCAACATTAGGCCACAGGTTGATTTGAGCCAGCTCATGTCAATCTTCAATTCACTTGGTGGCGAGTCTTCATATTCTGTCATCTGGAAAGACAACTAGTAACCCGCCATGACGTCATATCGAATATCCTGAAAAGATTCCATGACGTGTATAACGGATCTTTTTATTGAAAGGCCATCCCGAAAATCGAGGCGCCACGCTCGGTCAATCATCACTGTACCTCCCCAATTTTCGCGCGCACTGTTGCCCTTCCAACTTATTAATAGGGACACGTGTGCCCCTTTTCTCTTTCTCCGCCTCCTCTACTGTCGCTGTCGTCTTCTTCCCTCGAGCAACCGCGCCTCCAGAGCTCCGCCGCCCGCAACTGGTCCTCGCCGTTGCCCCCATCGCCTGGCCGCTGCATCAACCTGAACTGGCCCAAAGCCTCGCCGGCGCGTCCGCATCCACAGGGTATTCTTCCCAGCCCTTGTCGAATCCGCATCTATCCCCATTAGCGTTCCCGAGCTCTTCGGTGTTCATCGGTATTCATAACGTAGAGAGACCACCAAGCATCACCTCGTACCCCGTAGTGCTGTCCATCCACTGCGGTTATGCTCCTAATACCAATGCCCTACTTGCTTTGAATCTGTATCACAGTTTCCACCGCGTACCATCCGCCTGTTCTTCATCTGCTTTTTTAGGTCATGAATATATTTCATTTCCCTTGCCCGTAGATCTTGCGACTGATACAACAATATGCAAAACCTGTTTTTCTGTACTTAGTCACATTTTCCAGCGTCACCTTGTCCATCTAACCCGCCATCATGTTTGGCGGCTCTTAATCAATATGCTTTGGCGGCTTAACTTTTCACCATTATACTGACCACAGACTCCTTATCCATTTAATGTTTTTCTAACCCGCCACGCTCCATGCTTCTGCAGCCTAACCCGCCATCTTGTCAAGGGCGCCATCATCCTGTGATTGGGTCTGCTCTGGTGTCACCGAAGAACTTCTGCTTGATTTTGTCGAGTCAGGCATGTTGCCGGCTAAAGATGTTATACATTGGCGGGTGCCAGGGTCAGAAAAGAGGCCTGAACCCAAAGAGGGGGAGGTTATCATATATACTAATCATATCCTCCGCGGGTTCAGCCCTCCCGGGTCAAAATTCTTTCGAGATGTTCTTCACATCTTCAAGCTTCATCCTCAAGACATAGGCCCAAATTCAGTCACCAACATTTGCCAGTTCCAGGTCTTGAGTGAAGTCTATCTGCAAGAAGAGCCGTCTGTTGACCTCTTCCACGACTATCATTATGCCAACCGCCAAACTGAAATGGCAGCTGGGCCAAGTTTAGAGCTTGGGGGCATTACAATCCAGAGACGGAGAGATTTGCCATACCCAATAGCTACCTTGCCAAGTCATCCAAAAGACTGGAACAAGACTTGGTTTTATTGTAAAGACACTTCTCCAGAGGGAGAAAATCCATTGCCGGGTTATCGCCCTACCCGGCTTCCCAATTCCGGAGACCTCCCAAGCCGGATATCAGCCACAGAACGAGCAAAATATGCTCCCACTTTCGCAAAGATCAGAGCCTTAATGGCCAATGGCTTGCCAGGTGTCGATCTAAGCCGCTGCTAGGTCAGCTGGAAAATTCTGCCACTGAGCCGGCATGACCGGCCTATGCATGAATATACGGGTGAACCCAATGACCCCCTCTGCTTCAATGCCACCCCTCTGACTGATGAAGATATCAATTCCACCGTAAAGGGACTTCTAGGTGAAAAGCAATCGGTTTGCAACAAAACCGGGCTTAAACCCTTTTCTGCCAAGAATCCAGCTCCAGATGTAAAACTCTTTGCCCTTAATTGATCATATTTTCCTTGCACCTTTTAACCTTTGTTGGCGGCTTATGTACAGGCCGACTCCCCCTTCTGGAAAAAGAAGTATAACCCGCCAGTGAGGAAACCAAAGGTGAAGGCCCCCGCTCAGAGGAAGAAAAAGAAAGCCGCCACTCCAGATCCGTCTGAGCTTGACGACTCAGAGGTAGAACTTGACCCCCTTGGCCGTCTTTTCATGCAACTTTATTGACAACAATCATTCACAGGAGGAAGCAGAGGCCAGCCATGCAGACGCCCCTGAGGTAACTTACATTTCTTCTGACTCAGAAAACCTTCCCCCAGAGAGAGTACGGCGGGTCATCCGGAAAGTCCCCTTCTCTCATCCTTTAGGGTGCTTGCCTCAACACTGGCGGATGAACTTGATCTGTCAACATACCAGGCGGCTTACAGCGAGCCCAGCAAAAGAGTGCGCGGTCTGACTTTTGAAACCAGAGACTTGACTCTAGCTCATCGTAAGCACCTCTTCGCCCCTGAGATTGACCCGTCTCCTCTATTTGAAGAGGCTCAGTTTGTAGCTCTAACAAACTGCAACTGGGATGTGGACAATCTTCAGATAGAGGAGGTCAAAGACCCGGCGCAGGATGACCCGCCATCGAGCTAATTACTATAAACTTGATAACTCAGCCGCCTGAGCCGCCAAACTGAGTTGTATAAAACTTAAGTCTGTTGCCTTTTGGGCTCTCGTGGAGAGCTTTGTAATAGGCATAGCAAAAACTCTGTCTGAGCCGTGCAATCGTGCACGTATAAATCTTTTGCCTGACTTGATATATGCCTTGTTTGACTTTGTCCGGCTTATGATACCGGCTTGCACGGTGCCTTATCTGAAACAATAAACCCTGCAAAAATAAACAAGACAACATGCTCTGTTTTGCCGTAAGGGCGGCTTGAAAAAGCACAACCCGGAAACGTTAGATCTTTCATAACCTTGAAAAACTCCCAAGCCGGTTCTTCTGGGTGGACTCACTGCTTGAACTCTTAACAGTACAGGGTCTCTAGCGAGATTGACCGTTAATTCTTTAAACGGCTCAGGGTCTCTGGACGAGATTAACTGATAAGAGCGCAGCGAACCAGAAAGAGACGCAGCAGGGTATGAGTACCCTTAGAACCCATAAGCTACTTCTCACGTGACGAAAATCCAACGTTTGAACCGCCAGGGTACGACGGGCCACTTGGCGGAGAGTACGCAGCAGATGGGAGAGTTTGCCTCGCCGCTGTAAGAGGCCCTTGCAGGGGGTAAGTTTTAGAACTCGCTGCACCCCTGGTAAAGCGGCAGCAACTTACAGGTCACTACTAGAAAACTGGCTATAGCCAATATCCCTATTAGTGGCGCACCATGGTGGTGGTGCGCCACTGCTATATAGCAATGGCGCACCAGAAACAGGTGCGCCATTGTTATTTTTTTTAGTAGTGGCGCACCACCTGAGCAGTGCGCCATTGTTATTTTTTTTGCCCACCCCCCCACCTCACCAGACATAGCAATGGCGCACCACACCAAGGTGCGCCATTACTATGTAGCATAGTAATGGCGCACCTTGGTGTGGTGCGCCATTGCTATGTGTGTGCGGTGGGGTGTGTCCGTGTGTGTGAACAATAGTAATGGCGCACCCTCCCTGGTGCGCCATTGCTAAGGTTAGCAATGGCGCACCAGGGAGGGTGCGCCATTACTATTGCTCACACACACAGACACACCCCACCGCACACACAAAAACACCCCCCCCCCTGTGGATCACCTTTTCGGTTTAAAAAAAAATAAAAGAAAATGATAAAAGATTCAAAAAAATTCAAAAAAATAGATGCCCATGTGTTATGTGTTCTAGTTGTTACGAAAATTAACAAACATGAATTTTGAATTTTTTTGCAAAAAAAAAACCGCCGTGTTTCGGTAAAATGGCCGTAACTTATGCATACGACCTCCGATGAAAAAGTTTTTTATATGAAAAAGATACTACTCAAAAAGTTACATCCGAATTTAACGGGCTATGCCCGTTATTGATTTTTTAGAATCCTCAAAAACCTAACAGAAAAAATGTTACAGCCATTGTTAGATCTAGAGGCAAAATAATACAAAAATTTAAAAAAATTAGCAATGGCGCACCAGTGCATAGTGCGCCACTACTATTTTCCCGCCTTCAAAATTCAAAAAAATTTAAAAATAGTAATGGCGCACCACACCTAGGTGCGCCATTACTAAGTCTGGGCAGTGACGTGGCAGTTCCCACCCACCACCGGTTCCCTCTCTTATCCTCTTTGACCCCTCTCTCTCCTGCCATCCTGCTTCTTCCTTCCCGTTCCCCTTCTTCCTCCCTTCGTAGGAGCCACAGGAGCGCCGCCGCCCGCAGCTCCTCCCGTTTTCCTCCCAGGTGAGTGCCCGAGGCCGCGCCCGCGCCCGACCTCCTCAACGCCCTCGCTGAAGCACCACCAGAGCCGGTTCCGGCCGTCCCTTCTCGCCGCTGGCCTCCTTCTCCCTCTCGTTGCTCTTCTCCCTCATCTCTCTCTATCTTCCCCCTCGCAGGTACATTCCATGGCGCCGCCAGAGATGCCCAGTCAGACCCATCCTCCGTTTGCCAAGCCGCCATCGGATCTGAGGTGCCCGTCACCGGATCCACCCGTTTCCCCCTCGCCTCCATGCCGTTCCGACCATCGAGGAGCCTCGCGCCGCCGCCCCTGTTCTATGCAGCGCCGCCATGGCCTCCTGCTCGTGCGAGGGACGGAGGGAGACGAGCGCATCGCTCGCCTCTCGCGGGTGGTCTGGCCCAACTTCTTCGGCGGTTGTGCAGAAACGAGCAAAAACGAGCAAAAAGAAGCAAAAAGAGCAAAAAAATGAGCAAAAACACGAGCAAAAACGAGCAAAAAACGAGCAAAAAAAGAGCAAAAACGAGCAAAAAAAATCCTGATCCAGATTTCAAAAATATAGCAGTGGCGCACCAATTCTAGTACCAGTGGCGCACCATTCAAAAAAAAAATTCAAAAAAATTCAATAAAAAAAGTTACCAGTGGCGCACCTGTAGCAATAGTAATGGCGCACCACATGGTGCGCCACTAGTATTTGGATTACTAATGGCGCACCAGAGGTGCGCCATTACTATTTGTTACTAATGGCGTGATAATAGTGGCGCACCTATAGTGCGCCATTAATAGCCAAAATATGTGCGCCACTAACAGCCTTTTTTCTAGTAGTGGGTAGGTATAACCCGGCCTTGCAGATGAGAGAGTTTGCCTCGCCGCTGTAAGTGGCCCTTGCAGGGGGTAAGTTTTAGAACTTGCTGCACCCCTGGCAAAGCGGCAGCTACTTACAGGCAGGTATAACCCGGCCTTGCAGATCGGAAAAGGGGGTAAGTTCACAACTCGTTGCACCCCTAGTGATCTCTGTTGACGGAGTCAACGTTTGGGTCCACGACCCACCTTACAGTGGCTGAAAAGCCTGATCGAGAGGGTTGAAGCTTAACCCGGTGGGTTGAAAGCCCCCAAACGACCTTGTTGACGGAGTCAACTTTTTGGGTATATAACCCGGCCTTACTGCGGCTGAAAAGCCTGATCGAGAGGGTTGAAGCTTAACCCGGCGGGTTGAAAGCCCCCAAATGATCGTATGATTGTATCCATCTTTGAGAAATGCGAGATATGTAAAACGGCAGAGGCCCTGGCTTGCAGGGATGCCAACTTTATTATATATATATGTGATATATACAATGATGATATACAATGGGGGGAGTCGATGACTCAAGTGTAGTAAGGCCGTAGATGAGCGATATTCCACGGCCGATGGGTCGCCTGCCCAGAAGTGCGTGACTCGTCCCGTACGTCAAGGAGATAGTATGACCCGTTGTTAAGGTTTCTGCTAACCACAAAAGGCCCTTCCCATGGAGGAGACAACTTGTGCGTGTCCGTCTGATCTTGAATCAGGAGCAACACTAAGTCACCTTCTTGGAACGTCCGGGTCTTGACCCGGCGGCTGTGATAGCGACGCAGGTCTTGTTGATAAATCGCCGATCGAGCCGCCGCCAGATCATGCTCTTCATCCAAAGCATCTAACGCGTCCTGAAGCGCCGTCTCATTATCTACCTCCATGTAAGCCGCCACCCGTGGCGAGTCATGACGTATGTCGCTTGGTAACACGGCTTCTGCGCCGTAAACCATGAAGAAAGGCGTATAGCCTGTTGACCTGTTGGGAGTTGTATTGATGCTCCATAGAACTGATGGTAACTCCTCAACCCAACAACCCGGCGTTCTCTGTAGAGGAACCATAAGCCGGGGCTTGATACCTCTCGGGATCTTCTGGTTAGCACGCTCCGCCTGACCATTGGACTGTGGATGAGCCACAGCAGAGACGTCAAGCCGGATGTGTTCACTTTCACAGAACGCTTGCATAGCCCCCTTAGAGAGGTTTGTGCCATTGTCTGTGATGATACTATGGGGATAACCAAAGCAGTGGATCAGCTTTTTGACACACTGAACCGTCGTAGCCGCGTCACACTTGCCGACCGGCTCAGCCTCCACCCACTTGGTAAACTTGTCCACCGCCACCAAAAGGTGGGTCTTCTTATCTTTGGATCTTTTGAAGGGCCCGACCATATCGAGCCCCCAGACCGCAAACGGCCAGGTAATTGGGATCATGCGCAATTCCTGAGTCGGCACGTGAGCACGCCGCCCAAACTTTTGACAGCCGTCACACCTGAGAACCAAGTTTTCTGCGTCCTTATGAGCCGTCAGCCAGAAGAAACCATGTCGAAAAGCCTTGGCCACCAGAGATTTTGAGCCGGCATGATGACCACAATCTCCGGCATAGATTTCAGTCAAGATTTCCTTGCCTTCCTCAGGTGAAACACAACGTTGAAAAACGCCGGTAACGCTGCGCTTATGTAACTCGCCGTTGATGACCGTCATGGACTTTGATCGCCTGATGATTTGCCTCGCCAAGGTCTCGTCCTCAGGTAACTCGCCGAGAGTCAGATACGCCAGGTAAGGTAACGTCCAATCAGGAATAGCATGCAGAGCCGCCACCAGCTGTCCCTCCAGGTCAGGTATAGCCAGATCCTCCTCCGAAGGTAGCTTAACGGATGGGTGATATAACACATCCAAGAATACGTTAGGCGGCACCGGCTTACGCTGAGAGCCGAGTCTGGACAATGCATTAGCTGCCTCGTTCTTGCGACGATCAATATGATCCACCTGATAACCTTTGAAGTGACCTGCAATGATGTCCACCGCCTGACGATAAGCCGCCATTCGTGGGTCTTTGGAGTCCCACGTGCCTGAGACTTGCTGAGCCACAAGGTCTGAGTCGCCGAGGCATCTAACCCGGCTTAGGTTCATCTCCTTAGCCACCCGGAGTCCATGAAGTAAAGCCTCGTACTTAGCTGCATTGTTAGTACAAGGAAACATCAGCCTGAGCACATAACATAACTTATCACCTTTAGGGGAAGTTAAGACAACTCCAGCCCCCGAGCCTTCCAGCTGTCTAGACCCGTCGAAGTGAATCGTCCAGTAAGTGTTGTCCGGCTTCTCCTCTGGCGACTGACATTCCGTCCAGTCATTTATAAAGTCCACCAAGGCTTGAGACTTGACAGTCGTGCGAGGCACATACTTCAGATTAAGAGGTCCAAGCTCCAATGCCCACTTAGCAATCCGGCCAGTGGCTTCTCTGTTTTGAATTATGTCTCCCAGCGGGGCAGAGCTAACCACTGTGATCGGGTGTCCCAGGAAATAGTGCTTCAGCTTTCGATTCTCCATGAATACCCCATAGATCTGTTTCTGCCAATGTGGGTACCGTTGCTTGGACTCAATCAAAACTTCGCTGACGTAGTAAACCGGCCTTTGAACCGGATATTCCTTCCCTGCCTCCTTGTGCTACACAACAACCGCAGCGCTGACTGCCCTGTTGTTAGCCGCCACATAGAGGAGTAAGGGTTCCTTCTCAGCCGGAGCGGCCAAGACTAGCGGCTCAGTCAGCTGCTTTTTGAGCACCTCAAACGCCTCCCCCGCCGCCTTGCTCCAGACGAAATCGTCTGTTTTCTTCATCATCTGATATAAAGGGATTGCCTTCTCGCCCAGGCGGCTTATGAATCGGCTTAACGCAGCGATCCGACCAGCCAGGCGCTGAACGTCGTTTATGCACGCCGGCTCGGACAAAGAAGTGATCGCTTTTATCTTGCCCGGGTTAGCTTCAATTCCACGCTCAGAGACCAGAAACCCCAAAAGCTTGCCTGCAGGAACTCCAAAAACACACTTGGCCGGGTTAAGCATCATCTTGTAAACCCATAAGTTATCGAAAGTTTCCTTCAGGTCGTCCAGCAAAGTTTCCTTCTTCCTTGACTTGACCACAATATCATCCACATAAGCATGAACATTGCGCCCAATTTGACTGTGAAGACAGTTCTGCACACAACGCTGATAAGTCGCCTGGGCACTCTTGAGCCCAAAAGGCATAGACACGTAGCAGAAAGCACCAAAAGGCGTGATGAAAGCCGTCTTCTCTTGGTCTTTGACTGCCATCTTGATCTGGTGATAACCTGAATAGGCGTCCAGGAAGCATAAACTCTCGCAACCCGCCATTGCATCAATGATCTGGTCAATACGGGGGAGAGCAAACGGGTCAACTGGACAGGCTTTGTTAAGATCCGTGTAATCCACGCACATACGCCAAGTGCCATTCTTCTTAAGCACTAGCACCGGGTTAGCTAACCACTCCGGGTGAAAGACCTCCACGATGAACCCTGCCGCTAAGAGCCGGGCCACCTCTTCTCCAATAGCCTTGTGCCGCTCTTCATTGAAACGACGAAGGAATTGCTTGATCGGCTTGAACTTAGGATCCACATTAAGGTGGTGCTCAGCAAACTCTCTCGGTACACCCGGCATGTCAGATGGCTTCCATGCAAAGATGTCCCGATTCTCACGGATGAATTTGATGAGCGCGCTTTCCTATGCGCGGTCCATGTTAGCCCCGATAGTGAGCTGCTGAGATGAGTTGCCCTCAGTGAAATCCACCTGCTTGGTATCATCCGCCGCAAACTTGAGGGGCGGCTCTGATTCCGTAGTAGGCTTCTTCAACGGAGACATATCCTCCGGGTCGACATTCTCTTTGTAAAACTTGAGCTCTGCCTCTGCACAACTTGACTCTGCGTAAGCTGCATCACCTTCCTCGCACTCAAGAGCCGTCTTCCGATCACCATGCACGGTAA
This sequence comes from Elymus sibiricus, assembly GCA_039707655.1. Classification (NCBI taxonomy): domain Eukaryota; kingdom Viridiplantae; phylum Streptophyta; class Magnoliopsida; order Poales; family Poaceae; genus Elymus; species Elymus sibiricus. Next base: position 412,812,579 of record CM077675.1, on the reverse strand, counting down.
TCGTTCCTCTTAACCCGGGCATCTTGAACTGTAAGTAGACATAACAAGGCCTAGCCATGAACTTGGCATAAGCCGGCCATCCAAATAAAGCATGATATGGACTTTTAATTTTGACCACTTCAAACCACAAGGACTCCACCCTGTAGTTGTATTCATCACCAAAAGCTACCTCCAGAGAAATCTTGCCCACTGGATAAGCCGACTTGCCAGGCACCACACCATGAAACACTGTGGAAGAGGGCTTAAGATCCATGTCAAGCAGACCCATCCGGCTGAAAGTATCATAATACAGGATGTTGATGCTACTGCCACCATCCATAAGCACCTTAGTGAACATGTATCCACCTACTTGGGGGGCAACCACCAAAGCTAACTGCCCCGGGTTGTCAACCCGCGGCGGGTGATCCGCCCGGCTCCAAGTGATGTCATACTCGGACCACTTCAAATATTGCGGGAGAGCCGTCATGACCGTATTAACCGCCCGCTTGCGCACCTTCTGGTCCCGCTTGTCAAAGATGGTCATAAAAACATGATATTGACCCCCGCTGAGCTGCTTCGGGTTACTCTGGTACCCTGACTGGTTATGCTGCTGCTGGCCTCCACCGCCAGACTGTTGATGTCCTCCTTGATTGCCTTGACCCTGGTAACCGGGTCCTGAGCCGCCAACACCAAAGCCGGCCCCTGACCCGCCTGGTCCTGAACCGCCAGACGGACCATTACCGTTATTGTGATGCCATTGAAGGCTGTAATCTCGAAACTGTCGCATAATGCTGCAATTCCTCCATGTATGGCCTGCCGGCTTATCAGGCTGACTATGCTCTGGACAAGGTTTATTGAGCATCGCTTCCAAGTTGAAAGGAGCTTTACCCTTGTTAAACTGTTGCCTGAAGTTCCCGTTGCCCTTAGCACGGTTGTTTCCAGCGCTGGTGTTCGCCACCAGCTCTGACCCGCCGTCCGGGTGTTTTTGCTTGCCAGAATTGCCGTTTCCAGCCGCGTTCTGCTGCTGACCCTTTCCATTGTTACTCTTCTTCCCCTGACCTGATTTTTCATCATCAGAGCCCGGGTCTTTCGTGTTGTCAGAGTCTGCATATTTGGTGAGAGCCGCCATGAGCTCCCCCATGTCTTGACACGAGCGTTTGAGCCGGCCAAGCTTCTGTTTCAAAGGTGTAAAGTGGCAATTCTTCTCCAGAATCAAAACCGCTTGAGCCGCCGTGATCTGTTCTGAAGAGTGGATGATGGTTGAGACCCGCCGAACCCAATGATGAGCTGACTCATCCGCCTGTTGCACACAATGATCCAAATCCACGATCATCATGGGCTGCTTGCACGTCCCTTTGAAATTTTTGATAAATTTCGCCTTCAACTCGGCCCAGGAAGTAATGGTGTTGGGTGGCAATCCCTTCAACCACGTGCGAGCCGGCCCTTCCAGCATCATGATGAAGTACTTGGCACATACTGCATCACTAACATCCAACATCTCCATGGCCAGCTCATAGCTTTCGATCCAAGCCTCTGGAGGCAAGTCAGCCGTGTAATTAGGCACCTTGCGAGGGCCTTGAAATCCTTCGGCAGGTGCTCATTCCGCAAAGCCGGCGTTAAGCACGGCACTCCCACTGCCCTGGAAGTTAACCCCGCTCCGACTGAGGCAGAGGGTGCTACTGTGGGTTCCTGATAAGCCGCCGCTGCCGCCAGAGCCGCCGCCTCTCGCTGTGCTCTCACTTGATCCACCAGTGCTTGAGCATCCAGAGCCGCCCGATCGGCTCGCGGCGGGTTCCGATGTCGTTCACTGCTAGAAACCGCTGGCAATTCATAACGCCGACTGTAGCTGCGACTGGGGATGGGGGTTGAGTGCACGCGACTCCGGCTGTAAGCATACTTCTCCTGCTGGGCCACCGCCGTCCGCAGGTATCCAACAGCGTTCCGCACCTCTTCCGCAAAAGGCGACTCGTCGGGGATGGGGATAGTAGCAAGCCGGGTTGCCGCCACCACCATGTTCTCCGCCGGGTTAGAATAATGACCCGGCGGTGTAGGGAAAGAAGTTGGCGTAGCCTGGTTCCGCCGGGGCGGGTTAATCTGCTGATGCTGAACTGCCGCCCGGCTTCCAGGCACTTCCGCCATCCGGGTTACGGCTAAAGGCACGTCCTGTCCCGTTCCTGGCGTGTTGAAAAGATTCCTCGCTTCATATTGATGAAGTACTTGGCGAGTGCGAGCCGGCCCTTCCAGCATCATGATGAAGTACTTGGCGAGTGTAAGACAACTCATATACTCATCTCTTCCTGCATGTATTGCAATGTTTTACTGTACTTGTGAACGACGAGATGCGCTTCTATCCCCGTCGAGGCCACAAGCCTTAACAGGGATAGGACCGCATCTTGGGCGTGACAAGTTGGTAATCAGAGCCATACCGACCATAGGAGCCCCTTGCTTGATCGAACTTGGTCGAGTCGAGTCTAGTGAAAAACTATTTTGAGTCTAGTTATATCGGAGAGTAGGATTCTTTTACTCCTCTTCTATACTCTGGGTGGTATTCGACTTAGGAATTTTCATTCTACTCCTCTTCTCGCTCAATTTTTTTTAGAATCACGCGGGTATTTTGGAAACGATATCATGCCGATGTGACGGAGTTCTGTCTTGGTGCCTCCTGTCTGACTTGATTTCTTCCGGGGTGTTGAGCTCCAGGGGATTCTTGACACATCGTTATCGTTCAGTTTCCTTAGTATCTCAGGACGGAGGGTGTTCGAAATTGCTTCAATACTTCTCGTGGCGAGACAAGATCGGAGTCACCCAGTACTGGGGAGGCATCCGGGGTACTGCCATGTTTAGTATCGTTGTGATTACGAGCGTCTGAGGTAGATGAGTTTGTGGAGTTTCTTGAATTATGGTGTGGAAGGTTGCAGGTGCAGTTGTAGCTGATTACCTTGGGTACGTTCCTGGGTCCGCAACCCGAATCGCATAGACAAGAAAGACTTCGGAAATTCTTAGGTGGGAATTCTAGTAGTTCTTAGGATCATCTTCCGACAGATGTATGGTTGTACATTTGTTCCGAGCAACCTTAGCTCAATACTTGTTGTGTTATTTCAAGTGGCTTCATGTTCTAATGTTGTTATCAAGATCCTGCAGAAAGCGTTCTTACTATTTGTAGTTTGAATGCAATTGATGATATTCTATTGCAATTTCTTTTAAGCCGTTGATTCAGCTTATTTCAATCATCTTATCAATGGTTTGCTGATAATTCTGTCCATCTTTAGGATGGCTCCGGCAACTCATGGGAACCCAGGTCGTGAGGCGGAGCAGTCTGATCCTCCACCACCCCCACCACCACCTCCACCTTCGGAGGCATGGCAAGCAGTGATGGCCGCAACCAATGCGAACACCCAGATGTTGCTCAGGTTGCTGCAGGAAAGAGAGCAGGGACAACAAGGTCATCAAGGGAATTTTCAGAATCAGCCGCAATTTGCCACTCTCAACCAGTTCCTCGCAAATCAGCCCAAGTCCTCCACCTGTTGTGAGCAGCCTCTCGATGCAGATGACTGGCTCCGTGACATGAACAAGCATTTTGAGTGCAGCAATGTCAGACCTGCGGACTATGTCAAGTTCGCGACTTTTCAGCTCAAGGGTCAGGCAGCAGATTGGTGGCAGCAGTACAAGGATTCCAGAGGTGATCGTGCAATTATCTGGGATGATTTCTATCGTGACTTCAGAGCTCATCATATGCCAACGAGCTTTGTCGAGGAGATGCGTGAGAAGTTCTGGAATTTGAAGCAGGGGAGCACATCTGTCTATCAGTATAACATCGATATCCACAATCTGGCCCGCTATGCTAAGCAAGATGTTCCCGATGAGAAGTCCATGATTTATCAGTCCAGAGGTGGTCTCAAGGATGAACTTCAGCCGGGTCTAGTCCTGCAAGAGCCTCGTGAGTTTGATCAGTTCTACAACATGGCTCTAAGGGTCGAGGCATCTCAGCTCTGGTTGGAGAATTCCAGGAAGCGATTCAGAGACACCAACTCCTCTTCTTCCAGCTCTCAGATTGTTCCTAAGCAGCAGAAGTATTGGGTTCCTCCTCCACCTCCGTTTCGTCCTCCTCGGCAGCAGAGGCAGCACGGTGGTCATGGTCCTTCCCACCCACCCAACTCAGGTTTTCAGCAGAGGCCTCAGGCACCCAAGTCAGCAAATGCTCCTCCTCCAGGCAACTTCCGTCCGCTCTCAGAGGTTACTTGTCACAAGTGTGGTCAGAAGGGTCACTACTCCAACGAGTGCAACAACCAGCGGTGTCTTCCGCCTCCTCCTCCTATCAGGCCCCCAGGCAGTGCTATGGTGAAGCACAATCCCAAGTCAGTCAGAGTGAACATGGTGAATGCAGCTGAAGCAGAAGATTCTTCTAATGTCATAATGGGTAATCTCTTGGTTAATTCTATTCCTGCAAAAGTTTTGTTTGACACTGGTGCATCGCATTCATTCCTATCAAGACCTTTCGTTGCTAAGCATGATTTGGTGACGGAGAAGACTCCTAGGCCATTTAATGTTATTTCTCCGGGTTTGCAAATGTCTTCCAATGTGTGCATTCTGGAGGTTTCTGTCAAGATGGACAATTATTCTTTTCTGGCCTCTCCAATTGTTCTCGGCAAGTCGGATATTGATCTTATTCTTGGCATGGATTTTCTTGCTATGAACAAGGCTTATGTTGATTGCAAAGCTAAAGAAGTCCAATTGACTCATCCTTCTGAAGACGTGATCATTTTCGCTGCTCGCGATGACACGATTTGTCTATTTTCTCTCAATGAGAAGGGTGAAATTTCTGCCATCTCTCAAATTCCCGTTGTCTCGGAGTATGAACATGTCTTTCCAGAAGAGTTGCCAGGAATGCCTCCTCACAGGCCAATTGAGTTTGTGATTGAACTCGAGCCTGGAACTGAACCGGTGTGCAAGCGTCCTATAAGCTTGGCCCCGGAGAGCTGAAAGAGTTGAAGAAGCAGCTAGATGAACAAGAGCGTCTCGGTCTGATCAGACCAAGTTCTTCACCTTGGGGTTGTGGTGTTCTGTTTGTCAAGAAGAAGGATGGCACGGACCGACTATGTGTCGATTACCGTCCATTGAACAAGAAGACAATCAAGAACAAGTATCCACTACCCAACATCAATGAGTTGTTTGAGCAATTGAAAGGTGCCAAGGTTTTCTCGAAGTTAGATCTCCGTATGGGCTATCATCAAATCCGCATTTGTGAAGAGGATATTCCAAAGACTGCTTTCAGGACGAGTTTTGGCTCTTATGAGTACACCGTCATGTCTTTTGGTCTAGCAAATGCGCCTCCGACCTTCTCCAGAATGATGAACTACATATTCTCTCCTTTTAAGAATGAGTACGTCTTCATCTATTTGGATGATATTCTCGTGTTCTCGGAGACTGAAGAAGAGCATGCAGAGCATCTCAGGCTTGTGCTTGACAAGCTAAGAGAACATCATTTTTATGCTAAGTTCTCAAAGTGTGAGTTTTGGCTCAATGAAGTGGTGTACCTTGGGCATGTCATCTCTGCCGAGGGCATTAAAGTGCACCCTGAGAAAGTTGAGGCAATTGTGAAGTGGGAGCCTCCTCAGAAGGTCAAGCAGCTTCATAGCTTCCTCGGCCTTGCAAGTTATTGCAGAAGATTCGTCGAGAACTTCTCTCAAATTGCTAAGCCTCTGTCCAACCTCCTTCAGAAGAATGTCAAGTTTCTGTGGTCTCCCGAGTGTGATGTCGCATACAATACACTCAAATAGAAGCTGACTTCGGCTCCAGTTCTTGTTCCTCCCGAGCAATCCAAGCCTTTCCAAGTATTTTGCGATGCTTCTCTCCAAGGTCTCCGTGGCGTTCTCATGCAAGATAAGAAAGTTGTGGCTTATACTTCGCGACAGCTAAAGCCTAGCTAGAAGAACTGCCCCACTCATGATCTTGAGCTGTCGGCAGTTGTGCATGCTCTGATGACGTGGAGACATCTATTGTTGGGAAGACCAGTTGAGGTGTTCACCGACCACAAGAGCTTGAAGTATATTTTCACCCAACCCAATCTCAATCTTCGGTAGTCACGTTGGGTGGAAATGATCGAGGACTTCAATCCAAGCATTGAATATACTCCTAGAAAAGCAAATGTCATTGCAGACGCGCTGAGCAGGAAGGCGTACTGCAACAGTCTTATTCTCAAGCCTCTTCAACCCGAGCTTTGTGAAGCTTTCCGCAAGCTCAATCTCCAAATTGTTCCTCAAGGTTTTCTTGCCGATCTTAAGGTCTCTCCGACTCTCCAAAATCAGATTCACCAAGCTCAGCTTCTTGATGCTATGGTGAAGAAAGTGAAGAAAGGCGTGGCCAAGAGCATTCCGAAGTATAAGTGCTTCTGTGTTGATGACAAAGACACCTTGTTCTTCGAGGACCGTCTGGTGGTTCCGAAAGGTGATCTCAGGAAGGTTATCATGGATGAAGCACATAATTCCCTCCTCTCAATTCATCCAGGAAGTTCCAAAATGTATCAGGACCTCAAGCAAACCTTCTGGTGGACTCGTATGAAACGCGAGAATGCTCAGTTCGTGAATGAGTATGATGTTTGTCGCAGAGTGAAGGCGGAACATCAACGTCCAGCAGGCCTCCTTCAGCCTTTGCCCATCCCAGAGTGGAAATTCGATCATGTTGAAATGGATTTCGTCACTGGGTTTCCTAAGTCCAAGAGAGGAAATGATGCCATCTTCGTGGTCATCGACAAGCTCACCAAAGTTGCCCACTTCCTTCCAGTCAAAGAATCTATCTCGGCAGCTCAGCTAGCAGAGTTGTACATGTCAAGGATAGTCTCTTTGCGCGGTGTTCCTAAGCTCATATCCTCAGATCGTGGAAGCATCTTCACTTCCAAGTTTTGGGATTCCTTCCAGACTGCAATGGGGACTAATCTCCGTTTCAGCACGGCTTTCCATCCTCAGACTAGTGGTCAAGTTGAGAGAGTCAATCAAATCCTCGAAGATATGCTCAGAGCTTGTGTGATTTCTTTTGGCATGAAGTGGGAAGATTGTCTCCTGTTTGCTGAGTTCTCATACAACAATAGCTTCCAAGCAAGTTCCGGTAAAGCTCCTTTCGAGATTCTCTATGGCAGAAAGTGCCGCACCCCGCTCAATTGGTCTGAAACCGGTGAGCGTCAAATCCTTGGTAATGACATGATCACTGAAGCAGAAGAAATGTGCCATGTCATTCGTGCAAATCTCATAGCAGCTCAATCCCGTCAGAAGAGTTATTATGATAGCAAGCATCGTGACATGACCTTTCATATCGATGATTTTGTCTATCTCAGAGTGTCTCCCAAGAAGGGCACTCAACGCTTTGGCATCAAAGGGAAGCTTGCTCCACACTTTGTGGGTCCTTTCAAGATTGTGGGCAAGAGGGGTGACCTTGCCTACCAACTCGAGCTTCCTCCCAATTTCTCAAATGTGCATGATGTGTTTCATGTCTCTCAGCTCCGGAAGTGTTTCAAGACTCCCGAGCGCACCATTGATCTCCAAGAAATTGATCTCCAAGAAGACCTATCATATCATGAGCATCCAGTTGCTATCCTTGAAGAAACTGAGCGTAAGACTCGCAACAAGTCAATCAAGTTTCTAAAGGTGAAGTGGTCACATCACTCCGACAAAGAAGCCACTTGGGAACGAGAGGACCATCTCCGTTCCGAATTTCCCGAATTCTTCCGTTCCTACATCTCGGGATGAGATCCTCATGTAGTGGGGGAGAGTTGTAACAGCCCAAGTGCTCCCTTGTCCTTGTGTCATCCCATGTGCTTGTGTTTGAGTTGTATCATGTCATGTGAGACTTATATTGGATGTTTGCAATGCTATCATGAGTTTGAGTTTCACCTTGCCTTTGTCATTTCTTGCCATTGTCATTTCATGCATCATGCCATCATGATCATCATATCAAATGCATAATAATTCTTGCCATGTTGGAGTTGTGAATGGGGTGATGATGTGAGTGCATGTGTTGTGGAGTGAGTGCATGTGTTGCTTTGTTTGGAGTGCTACTCTAATCCCTCCCATTTCAAAAACCATCACCTCTTCTCTCTCATTCAAATATTCCACATGATAACATTTTACTGGCTGTTTTTCACATATTAAAAATGTTGAACCTCTTCTGAATATTCTTCTAAGATTTATAAAACATCCCTCTTTCATGGTTGAAGTATTCCCCTTTTGAAAAATTTGCAAAACAGTGCCTAGTTAATATAGTTAGGTGATTTATTTGCTTGCTCTATAAACGCCAACTTCATTTTTTATTAAATAAGATACATTTTTCTGAGCTCAAAAGTATTTTCATTGATTTTCCAAACATTTCTCTCTGGCCTCTGTGTATTTTTGTTTCCCTGGCTTTAAATTAAAGAGTAACCTTTTCGTTTCTGTGAGAGAGAGAGCCCCAGCGTTGTTTGGGCCACCTCATTCCCCGCTGGCCCAATAACAGCGAGCAGCGCAGCCCAGCAGGCCTCCCAGCCGCGCGCGTTCGTCGTCCCTGTACGGCGCGCATCTGCAGCAGCCATGTCGGCGTCCGTGCCGATTTGACGGCCGTCGGACAGCCTAGCTCCCTTTATAGCTTGTCCCCCGAGGTGCCCTAGCTTCCCTTGACCCATTCCCTCCTTCTCCTTCCCTCGCCGCCGCCGAGGTAAGCTTCCAAGCTCCAGGCCGTCGCCGCGCCCGCCGTACTCCGGCCGAGCAACAGCTCGTGCCCGGAGATAGCCTCCACCGCCACGTCTCCATCGCTCTGGTGCGCGGGAAGGGACCCCCCCGTGCTCCTCTCCTTCCCCGACGGCTCGCGGGATGCCAAGGAGTTGCTCGCCATCGGCTTCTTCGCTGTCTTCCTCCTGCAGAACCGGGTCAGAAGCACAGCAAGTTCGCCATCTCGCGGCGCTGTCTTCGTCGTGCCCCAGCCGTCGTCTGCGTGTCCTAGATAAGGAGGTACGGCCCCTCCTTCCTTTCCCCCTCGCCGTCGCGTCGTTATCTCTGTGTACGCGTAGTTCCAGACGCGCCTAGCTCGTGCGCTCCATGCTCCGGCAAGCTGCGTTTTTTTTTCTTCAGTCGTCAGTAGTGTGCGGCATAGTAGCCTCCCGCGCCCAACCAGGCGCAGCCCGGCATGCTGGCTCTCCCGCATCGCTGCCCCGCGCGCGTTCCAGCCGCCCCGCAGCCCCGTGCAGCCTTGCGTCGCGACGGAAGCGAGCAGTGGCTTCCGCCATGAGCAGAGAGCTCGAGCTCGTCCTGACTCGCGTTGTGGTCGCCCTAGCTCCGCGCAGATGAGGGAGATGAGTTGCCCCTGTGTTTCCGCAGCCCCGCCGCAGGTCGCCGGCCCCGGTGGTTGCCGGAGGGCTCGCCGGCGTCGTCTCCATCTTCCCTGCCTGAAGGAACGAGATAGCTGGCTCTGTTAGTATTTTTTTCCTAGCGTTCCCCTTTCTAGCAGAAGCCCCTGCCTAGCCTAGTGGAAGCGGCTCGCTTTGTGGACCGAGAGGTCAGGGGTTCGATCCCCCGCTGGACCTTTTTATTTTCTGAGTGGATTTCCTGTGCGTGTGTATGCCCCTGTTTGTGTGTGTGTGTGTGCTGTGTGTGAGTGTGTGTGATAGGTGGACCCACAGGGTCCACCTTGTCATACTCAGGGAGGGACCTGGCTCTCTGCCAGTGGGACCCCTCCCCTTTTTTTATTTATTTTTGATTGTTTTGTTGCACTGTTTTTTTTTTTTCTGTTTCAGGAAGACGTGCCCAATCAGGCCTTGCCATATTTGGTCATGTCCAAATTGGGTAAGAAACAACTTATAAGTGCATGTGTGATATTTGGGTTGGGGTTTTGGGCAATTTATTGACATGATCATATGAGTGTAATATTTGATTTTGGGGTAGAATTTCCCAAGGAATCCAATGGTGTACTTTGTTTGGTCATTTGAGCAAGTTGCAAAATGTCATTTTGTCCCAACATGCCATTTTGTCATTTTCATATGAGTTAACCTATGCAACATATGTGAAACTTGTCAACATGAATATGCTAGTGTTTAGTGGGTACTAGGCCCTGGTATTTTTGTCTGGCATGATAAACTAGTGGATAAGTGGGTTTCTTGCTGTTAACATGCTAAGAAATAACACTGGTTGTATGCTTCAGATTTTGCTAAATGTTAGAAGCTGTTATTTTCTTGCCATGTTTAGAGGATGGTTCCCATGTATGTAGTGTTCCTTGAGATTGGGGCCTTAACATGTTTTGTTTAGCTCATCATGCTCTACCTAATTGTGCTAAGAACTTGAGCATTAATCCCTTGCATCATATTTAAAACCTGCTGTCAAGTTGCTATTCTGTTAACATGTGTCCAGTTTTGCCCTTGCTGATTTTGGCTAAATTTGAGTGGTTGCTGTTATTTTCAGGCCATGTTTAGAGGATGCTACCAAGTGATATGTTGTGTTCTAGCTCATGCTCAGTGCTAATGAATTGTAGTGGATGTTTCCCTCTACCATCCTGTTAATTTTCATGCCATGAAATGCCCTCTAGCATATTTAAATAATGCTATCAATATGCCATCTGGTTAACTCAGATTGCAGAGAACTGAAATTTTCACTAAGTCCCTGAAATCTGTTTCAACATGCCATCTTGTGAGCATATTTGCTATTGATCCATGCTTCCTTTCAAGTTTGTGTAGATGGATGATTTGTTAAGCATGCTGTATAGTTTCTGTACATGCCTTGTTTGTGATTTAAAACCTGCTGTAGCTCTGGCTATGTGTGTAACAAGATTCCATGTTGCTGTTTGTGGGCAGAATGTGTGTTTGAGTGTTTTGCGACTTGTGGGAGCTATACTCCATTGTTTTGCATGATATTTAGCTCTATTCTTACTAGATTTTCTTTTCCTATCCAGTGGCATCCTTGGAACACCAAGGTATAGCCCAGAGTTTGTCTCATCTTGTGTTTTGTCCCCGTTAACGTTCGTACCTTGCCGTGAGTGTACCGTGAGCTACGTTACTCCGTTTGCAATGTTCTACATATGCATTTGCATCGTTTTTGCTTGAAGCATTCATATTTGCCATGATCATGCATGTCTAAACAAGTAATATTGAGGTTCTGTCCAGAATACTAAACAACTTAATAAATGCATGTGAAACATGACTAGCATAGGCTTGCCATGTTATATTTCTTAATATGACCATGCATCATCTTGTTTGTGCATTGCACCTCGCTGTTTGTTTATTTGCTGCTGTTCTCTTTGGGTAGACGCGAGTGTTGAGCCTGAGTACGAGGATCCCGGAGAGTACAACTACGAGGACCCAGCTCTTTGTCCCTCTGAAGAACCAACAGGCAAGATGATCATACCCGGATCCCGACACTATTTTTGCCTTGCTAGATGTCTCATTTTTACCATTATGTTACGTTGCCTACCACTTAAACTGCCAGCCTCCAAAATTGCCATGAAAGCCTCTAACCCCCTCCACTACCTAGCAAACATTGATTGGCTATGTTACCGCTGCTCAGCCCTTATCTTATAGCGTTGCTAGTTGCAGGTGCAAGCTTTCCATGTGTCAACATCGATTTTGTTTATATCGCTCTATTTATTGTTATTTAATTTAATGCACAAATATATCTGGCAACGGTGGAAGGCTTGGCCTTTTGCCCAGTGTTTTGTTCCGCTTGAGCCACACTAGTTCCGAGTACCGGTGTTATATTCCATATTTTGCGCTCCTAACATGCTCGGGGTTGTTATGGAGATCCCCTTGACCATTCGTTTTAGATTAACACTTGTCTGGCAAGACACAACTTTGGTACTACCTTTGCTAAACAACTTAATAAAATTGCATAGGGCATAGCTACCCCGTGGATAATTAATCAACAACCCGGGCTAGTGCTCCTCATGAGTGTTGGTCCAACCCAGAGCCACTTGCGGGGCCACCTCGGGGCAACTCGAGGGATTTCTATCAGGCCGCCGTACGTAGTGTTCATCCGGTCGTGTCCTGAGAACGAGATACGCGGCTCTTATCAGGTTCGTCGACACGTCGGGCGGTCTTGCTGGACTTGTTTTACCTTTCACGAATGTCTTCCGCAAGGAATTCCGGTTTTTCTTCGGGCTATCTCGAGGTTGCGGTTTTCCAGTGGAATTGCCTATGAAGATCATGAGATTCGTGGTCGAGGTTATTCCCGCGGCGTGTGGTTAGTTTGTGATGGATGAGTTGGAGCACCCCTGCAGGGTTTAATCTTTTCAAAAAGCCGTGCCCGCGGTTACGTGGCAACTTGGAAATTTGTTTAACACCTGGTTATAGTAAACTTAAGTAAACTCAAATAAAATACACCAACTGTGTGCGTAACCGTGACTGTCTTTGCTCGTGAACATGAACCGAGAGATAACACGGTGGGGTTATGATTGACGTAAGTAGGTGTTCAGGATCACTTAGTGATCATGCTAGTTCACATCCGTCTCACGTATGCCACCATATTACATTCATGTTCTCGTAAGTTAGCCACCAAATATATGCTTAGCGCTTGCTGCAGCCTCACCACTTAACCAATTCCTTACCCAATGGCTTACATAGTTTCGGTACCCGGGTTATGAGATTGTTGAGGGCCCGTGGCTCACAGATTACAACAATAAAGGTACAGGTGTTGATGAGAACGTGCCAGAAGATGTGACTCAGCTCCAGTGGGAGTACGACGAAGAGAGTAGACGTATGTATGTTACGTATCCAGACGAGTAGGGAGCTTCGTGGTGGTGATCCTGGGATAGCAAGGCAGTTTTACATTGTTTCTTTTATCGTTTGATTTCGTCCGTAGCCGGACCCTGCCTTCTGAATGATGTATGAATAAATTTGTGTGGACTTGTAAGATATCTTGTGGCGAGTGTAAGCCAACTCATATACTCATCTCTTCCTACATGTATTGCAATGTTTTACTGTACTTGCGAACGACGAGATGCGCTTCTATCCCCGTCGAGGCCACAAGCCTTAACAGGGATAGGGCCGCATCTTGGGCGTGACACACTGGTCCTTAGCAGTAAAACGGTCGGAGGAGCACCGCGTTCCACGGGCGCTCCGTCTCCTTGCCGGAGGTGTCTCTCTTGCGCTTATGCGGCTTCTGCGCGTCTATTAGATAGTACGCGTTGTTGTGCAGCACCTTGCTGATGATGAACAGGCCCTCCCATGGGGAGGACAGTTTGTGCTGGCCAGCGGTTCGCTGGATCTGCCTGAGCACCAGGTCCCCCTCGCGGAAGGAGAGGGGCCGAATACGCTTGCTGTGGTAGTACCGGAGCTTCTGCTGATAGATAGCCGTCCGGCTCAACGCTAGCTCGCGGGCCTCCTCGAGGAGGTCGACGCCGTCCTCCCTTGCCTACTTTGCGTCCGTCTCTGTGTACAGGGCGACTCGAGGCGAGTCGAACTCGATGTCCGTGGGGATGACCGCCTCGGACCCGTACATGAGGAAGAAAGGCGTGAAGCCAGTTGATCGGTTGGGTGTGGTCCTCAGGCTCCACAAGACAGCCGGCAGTTCCTCGATCCAGCAGCCGGCTGAGCGGACGAGCGGTGCCAGGAGCCGGGGCTTGATGCCGGCCAGGATTAAGCCATTAGCCATTTCGGCCTAACCATTCGACTGCGGGTGGGCAACCGAGGCCAGGTCGAGCCGGATGCCTTGTTTGGCGCAGAAACGTGCTAGCGCACCCTTGGCGAAGTTGGTGCCATTGTCGGTGATGATGCTGTGCGGGACGCTGTAGCGTACTGTTATGTCTTCGATGAATCGGACGGCGGTGGGGCCATCCAACTTCTTGATGGGTCTGGCCTCGATCCACTTGGTGAACTTGTCGACGGCTACCAGCAGATGCGTCTTGCCATCTCGAGCGGTCTTGAATGGCCCCACCATGTCGAGCCCCCAGACGGCAAAGGGCCACGATAGCGGGATGGTCTTGAGCGGCGCAGCCGGCAGGTGGCTTTGCGCGTGAAAGCGCTGGCACCCTTCGCATCTGTCGACGAGCTGCGTCGCCTCCTCCAGTGCAGTCGGCCAGTAGAAACCGTGGCGGAACACCTTGGCCACCAGGGTCCTCGAGGTGGCGTGGTGCCCGCACTCGCCCTGGTGGATATCTCGAAGGATCTCCTGGCCTTTCTCGGATTCGACGCAGCGTTGGTACACGCCGGTTGCGCTGCGGTGGACCAGCTCATGGTTGATGATGCTGTAGGCGGGGGCACAGCGCTGGATCTGCCGAGCTTTGTCTTCGTCAGGGGGGAGCTCGCCGCGCAAGAGGAAAACCAAGATTGTCTAGGCCCACGACGGAGCCGACACCAGGGCCGGCTCCGGCTCGGGCTGGAGATTCTGGGCCGCCGGAGCCCCCGGGTCCGTTGATGGAGCCCCCGGGACCGGCTTGCCACTCCCCGGGTCCGGTTGGTCGACAGCCATCAGGACGGCCGCAGGCTCAGAGCCGGCGGTCGTCGAAACGACAGCGGCAGGAGCCGGCGCGACCGGCGTAGCCGGCGCAGCTGGTGGAGCCGGCGGAACAGGTGGAGCCGTCGGAGCCGGCGGAGCCCCCGGGCCCGTCAAGGAGCCAGCGGGATCCGCGGGTACGAAGATGGAGTCGGATTCGGCGGAGGGTTTGATCGACGGCTTGCGCAGCTGCTCGAGGGAGACGCCAGCCGGGATGGCCTAACGGGTGGAGCCGATTTTGGCCAGGGCGTCTGCCGCCTCGTTGTCCGCCCGGGGGATGTGGTGGAGCTCCCAGCCCTCGAAGGAGCCGGTAAGCTATTGGACGAGGAACCGGTAGCTGGCCATGTTGGCGTCCCTCGCCAGAGACCTGCTGCACCACCAGGTCGGAGTCGCTGAAACAAAAGATGCGCCGGACGCCGATCTCCTTGGCGAGCCAGAGGCCGTGGACGAGCGCCTCATACTCGGCCACGTTGTTGGAGGAGGCGAAGTGGATTTGGAGCGCATACTTGAGCTGGTCTCCCTTTGGAGACGACAGGATGATGCCGGCTCCCAGACCGGTCCGCATATTCGAGCCATCGAAGTGCATGCGCCAGTGCGTGGAGTCTGGGGAGGTGGCACAAACTGGGTCTCGGCCCAGTCGACGAGGAAATCGGCCATCGCCTGTGACTTGATGGCGATGCGTGACTCGTATCGGATGTCGTAGTCGGCGAGGGCGATGGCCCATTTGGCGATCCGGCCGGTGGCGTCCCGGCCGCTCATGATCTCGCCCAGCGGTGCCGTGCTCACCACGGTGATGACGTGCTCTTGGAAATATTGCTTGATCTTCTGGGCGGCGAAGTATATGCAGTAGCACATCTTCTGGTAGTGGGGGTAGTTTTAATTGGAGGCGGAGAGGACTTCGCTGAGGTAGTAGACGGGACGCTGGACTATCAGCGCTTTGCCCTCCTCCGGCGGCTCCATGACCAAGACGACGCTGATGACGTGGGTGGTCGCCACGATGTATGTGAGCAGGGGCTAATTCTCAGCCGGCACGGCCAGGATGGGCGCGCTGGCGAGGACTCGTTTGAGGTCGTGGAACGCCGCGTCTGCCTGGTCGGTCCACTCGAACCTGGCCCGCTTCCTGGTTGGTTCGGCGCCCGGCTCGACAAGCGTCTTCTTCCTCAGGAGCTGGTAAAGGTACAGGGCCTTCTCTCCCAGCCGGCTGACGAACCGGCTGAGCGAGGCGAGGCAGCCGGTGAGCTTCTGGACGTCGCGGAGATGGGTCGGCTTGGGCATGCGCTCGATCACCCTGATCTTCTCTGGGTTAGCCTCGATGCCGCGGGCGGACACGAAGAAACCCAGGAGTTGGCCGGCTGGGACGCCGAAAACGCATTTCTCCAGGTTGAGCTTGACCTTGTACTCGTGCAGATTGGTGAAGGTCTCCCGGAGGTCATCAAGGAGGCTGAAATGCTTCTTGGTTTTTACGACGATGTCGCCAACATAGACGTGGACGTTCCTGCTGATCTGCGGCAGGAGGCACTTCTGCATGCAGCGCTGGAAAGTGGCGCCTGCATTCTTCAGGCCGAAGGACATGGTGATGTAGCAATAGGCCCCAAAGGGGGTGATGAAGGAGGTCTTCAGCCGGTTGGCCGGGTCCAGCTTGATCTGGTGGTAGCCTGAGTAGGCGTCCAGGAAGGACAGCAGATCACAGCCGGGCCTGGAGTCGATAACTTGATCGATCCGTGGCAGGGCGAACGAGTCCTTGGGACATGCCTTGTTCAAGCTGGTGTAGTCGATACACATGCGCCAGGTCTTGTTCTTCTTCAGCACCAGGACTGGGTTGGCCAGCCAGTCCGGGTGGAACACTTCCATGATGAAGACGGCTGCGAGCAGCCGGGCAATCTCCTCTCCTATAGTATGCCGCTTCTCCTCGGAGAAACGGCGCAGGGGTTGCTTGACCGGCTTCGCATCCGGCCGTACGTGAAGTTTGTGCTCGGCGAACTTCCTCGAAACACCAGGCATGTCCTTGGGAGACCATGCAAAGATGTCCCGATTCTCACGGAGGAAGTCAACGAGCTCGCCTTCCTATTTGCTGCTGAGGTTGGAGCTGATGGTGACGCACTGCTTGGGGTTGGTCGGATTGAGCGGCACTTGCTTGGTGTCCTTGGACGGCTGGAACGACGCCTCGCCGGCCGTCTGGGACGGAGGAGCCGGCACGGCCGGCTGGTTGGAGGCGTGAGCCACGAGTCGGTCGAGCTGGCGCCTCTCCTCCGCTATCTCCAAGGCCTCAGCCAGCCGGCTGCCGTCGCGGGCGCACTCGATCGACATCTTGTAGTCACCGGCGACGGTGATGATGCCCTTGAGGCCCGGCATCTTGAGCTTGAGGTAGGCATAATGGGGGACTGCCATGAACTTGACGAGGGCCAGCCTGCCCAGCAGAGCTTGGTAGGGACTGTCGAGGTCCTCCACCTCGAACCATATCGGCTCGCGGCGGAAATGACTCTGGTCGCCGAAGAGAACGTCGAGCTTGATTTTGCCGATGGGGGTGCAAGATTTTCCAGGCACGATGCCGTGGAAAACCGTCTGGCTCGCTCGCAGGTCCTTCTCCTTGAGCCCCATCTTGAGCATCGTGTCACGATAGAGGATGTTGATGCTGCTGCCCCCGTCGATCAACACCCGCGAGAAACGGCAGGTGCGCCTCTCGGAGATGATGGTGGGATCGAGGACGAGGGCATAACTACCTGGGTTTGGCATCACAGCCGGGCAGTTCGTCCGGCTCTAGGTGACCGGCTTCTCGGACCAATGCATGAATTGGGGGGCCGAGGGGGCGGTGGCTTTCACCCCGTGCCGGCGCTGGCGCACGCTGTGCTTGTTGGTTGCTTCGCTGGTGAAGACGACGTAGGACCCGTCCTGGCGGGGGAACTGGTCGTGGAGGTGGCCGTCGTTGGCTGCCGGGGCCGGAGCCGGCGGCTGGGCCTGGGCCGGAGCCGGTTCGTTGGGAGCCGGAGGCGGAGCCGCCGGAAGGCCCTCGCCTCAGGCTAGCCGCTGGGAGAAGCTGCACTGCCGGAGCGTATGGGTGGCTGGTTTGGCCCCAGAGTGGTGCTTGCAGGGTAGGTCGAGCATCTGCTCGAAGGTAAGCTTGGGCTGCCAGGCGGCCTTGCCGGTGCGCTGGCGCTTGCTGGGGGCCTGGGCAGCCGGTTGCTCCTCTTCGATGGTGGCGACCTACCGGCTCCCGTAGCGGGGATCCGGCTGGTCGGGCTTGCGTTTGTTGTTCTGCTGCTACCGGTTGTCTGTGGCCGCCCGCGGCATGGCAGGCGGCGGAGTTGGCTTGGCTGGCGTGGTAACCTTCATTCGCATTGCGGAGTCGGCCATGGCGTACTTGTCCGCCTTGGCCATCAGGTCTGCCAGGGTAGCCGGCTCGGAGCACAAGAGCTTGTGCTTAAGGTGGGTGCCGTCGCGGCAACCCTCGATGAAATACTGGATGGCCTGCACTTCGTGCACTCCCTCGTAGGAGTTGCGGAGCTCGGTCCAGCGCGTGAGGTAGTCGCGGAGGGGCTCCTCCGGCCCCTGGACACACATGGCCAGCTCGCGGGGCCGGTCGGGCCGCTTGTAGGTGCCGGTGAAGTTGCGGACGAATGCTTCCTCGAAGTCTGTCCAGGTGTTGATGCTGCCGGCCGACAGGCTGTTAAGCCAGGTCCGGGCCAAGCCGGTCAACATCAGGGGGGCGTAGCGCACGGCTACGCGCTTGTTCCCCCTGGCGATGCCGACCGCGGTGGTGTAGTCGACCAACCAGTCCTCTGGCTTGGCGGAGCCGTTGTACTTCGGGGTGTCGCGACGGAGAGTGAAGCCGGCTGGGAACAGCTCGTTGCGAATCCGAGGGCCGAAGCACGCCGGGCCAATTGAGCCCTCCTCCTCGAGGTGGGCCGACTGCGCTAGCCGCTCGATGTGGGTCTGAGCGTCATTCTCGCTCCGCGGGACGCGCGGGCCGAGCCGAGTGGCGAGCTCGGGACGAACGGTCGGGGCAGGCGAGCGGGAGCGTTCCCGCCGCGGGGGCGGGGTATGGTCCCGGCTGCGCCGGCTGCCGCCAGCCGGAGCATCGTTGGACCGGCTGCTGATGGCCGGCTGCTCGTCTCGCAGCCGGGTGCGTCCGTTGTGAGACACAGCGCCCCGCCGGGACGGAGGCGTGAGGGGAAGAGGCCTGCTTGACCGTCCGGCGCTGGCCAGCGGTAGGCGGAGCGTCCCCCTCGGGGATGGGGATTTCGGAGCCGGCATTGATGCCGTCGAGCCGGGCCTGCTGGGCGTTGGCGGTGGCGATGAGGTCTTGGATGTGTCGATCCTGTAGTTCTCGCTCTTCGCCCTCCAGGCCGGCGAGGTCGGTGTAGGCTACGTGGGCGGCCCTCAGGTTGGCGGCCGGCGTGTCATAGGTGGGAAGCCTACCGCCGAGGATTTCCGTGACCACGCGGCCGCGGTTGCGGACGTCACCGCGCCGGCTGGGCTCGTTGCCGGCGGGGGTGAGGCCGTAGGCGGAGTTATACTCGCGCTGCGCGGACTCCATCCGGCGCTTGGTGGTGGCAATCACGGTTGCCTCGTCGAACAACAGCCGGCGAGCAGCCTCCAGCTCGGCCGTAGCCGTGGCTGGGTTCGTTGTAGGCGCGACGGGGGTGCTGAGGCCCCGAAGCACGTTGCCGAGGGGGTCGGACGTGCTGGCGCGAGTGGCTGCGGCCGCCGCATCCGCCTCCGCCCTGGCGCGGCCAGAGGTCGTGGAGGAGCCTGTGGCCATTACTCCCGCGCGGACGCGGGAGTCTTCGGCCTCGCCCGGGGCGAGTGCGCTCACGGACGATGGCGGGTCGAGGCAGTCGAGCACCTGGCCAGGGTACTCGTCGGCAGCTAGCTCGTTGGTGAGGCTCAGCCTACCGAGGCGCTCGGTGAGGACTGTGATGTCGAACAGAGGGTCGCTGCCGAGCCGCTCAACGAAGAGGCCGGCAGCATCGCCCGAAGGGCCAGCAGGGGCGGGGTTCCGCCCGGCAGGAGCAAGCCCCACGAGCATGCTGTTCCGCCCGGACGCGAGGCGGCCTGGAGAGGTGGTGAAGGGTCCCGTCCGGAGCGTGACTGCGGCCGACGCCGCGTTCGGCGCCACGGTGGGCGCCAACTGTCGTCGTTTTCTCACGACAGATGCCATGGGGTGGCTTATCGACAGTGGTTGGGGCCGAAGGACGCCGACGGGCTCCGGGAGCGGGATTAGGCACAAACGGTGAGGGACACGCGATGTACCCAGGTTCAGGGCCCTCCGTGGGAGGTAATACCCCTAGTCCTGTCGGTCTGGTTGATGAACCAAGGGGGGCTACAATGGTGCTCCTTGAGCTGTGTGGCTAGAGGAGGAAGAAGGCGCTAGCTTGCCCTCTCTGCCTCTCTACGTGAGTGTGTGTGTGTGTGTTATTGAAGAAGAGAGTCCCCTCTGCATGGGGGAGCTCCGGGGGGTTGTATAGGCCAACCCCCCAGAATACAATATGAGTAGAAGGCTTCGGGGGGGCCCAGCTGGCGGTCTAGTTAGCCGGCCGTGGGGCCCCCGGCTGCGGGGTCTCCTCGCTGGTAGGGCCCGCCGGCTGCGGGGTCCCGTCGGGAGCCGGAGGGGACCCGCCTGGCGGGCCCCTGTGGCCGTCCCGTCGCGGCATGGGCCGTCCTTCGGGGCGTCATCTTAAGGCAGCCAGGCGCGGTCAGCGGTGCAAAGCGTCTCTTGCTTGACAACATTTCTTAGGCAACATTGTTTGACATCCGATTCCATACGATCGTGTGGCGCAGAGCGCCTCTTACTCCCCCACCTGAAAGTAGCCCATACGATCAAGACCGCATAGCCGTGGTAGTATCCAGCCTCAGCGCCTGAAGCTGAGTGTCATTTGTTGGTTTAAATGTTCATTTTCTTACTCCTACTAATTCACGCGTAGTGCATTACCATGTATTAGCTACACATGTATTACAAAACACTCTATATAGCAATGCATATACTTGCTCCATTAACATCTTCGTCGTCGCCACGGCGGTCGAAACATCGGTGTGGTCGTTTGAAGTACACCACCGCCACCACAACCGAAGCACCCACCACGACCGTCGAAGGATGCCATCGCAACATCGTCGAAGCAGCCAAGCCATCATCGAAGCACGTAGTTCAAGCATCGGCGTGGCCGTTCGAAGCACACCACCGCCACGACAACCGAAGCACCCACTACGACCGTCGAAGGACGCTGTCGTAACATCATCGAAGCAGCCAAGCGGTCATCGAATCACGTCGTTCAAGCATCGTCATGGCCGTTCGAAGTACACCACCGCCACGGCAGCCGAAGCACCCACCACGGCCGGCGAACAACGCCGTCGCAACATCATCGAAGCAGCCAAGCGGCCGTCGAAACACGTCGTTCAAGCATCGTCGTGGCCGTTCAAAGCACACCACCGCCACGGCAGCCGAAACACCCACCATGACAGTCGAACAACGCAGTCGCAACATCATCGAAGTTGCCAAGCGACCGTCGAAGCACGACCAATTTAGAAGGTCATAATGCTATATGCGTGTACTGCGTTCTGATTGGTATATAGGCATCTCACGCGGATCATGCATTAGACACCGTCGGAAGCTTCCGGATCCAACGACAGCCCTCACCCCAAATCCCATGTGAGTCGAAACCCTAGCTGTGTCCTCTGGACATTTTCCATCCACCCCGCATCCTTTCTTTCTCTCCTCACTTCCCTAGCAGTGGCAAAAGCTCTCTTCTCCTTCCTCCCTTCATCCCCGATCCAGATCGCCGCCGCCGGCAGGTCCCTCCGCCGCAGCACTTTCCCCCCGCCACCCACCCATCCCCGGCCATCCTCTCTTCCACGACCTCATCCCCGGCCATCTTCCCCACAGCCGCCACCCCCACCCTCTCCCCTCCCTCATCACAAGACAAGAGGGAGGGAGATCGAGCGAGGAGGTCAGACGGCAGCCATGGCGCGCCGCGCCCAGATCCATCCGCTACGGTCGGCCACGAGGAAGCTATGCGCAGATGGCGGCCAGATCGAGATTCGTCAAGGATCACTCCTCTTCCTCCTCCCCCCCCCCCTCCCCCTCTCGGTGTCGGTATCTCTCCCTCTCTCTCGCTTCACCGCCCGTCCCCTCTTCCTTCGCGTGCTGATGGCCTCTCTTCCTTCCTTTGTGCAGCCGGAGGGTGTGCGACTGCGATCTAGGGTTCGGCGCCACGCGGGGCAGCAATAGGGCCGGGGCATGGGCGGGCGCCGCGACGGCGCTCGAGGGCTTCCTCGCCGATCCGTGGCTACTAAGGCCGGCGGGGGCGGGGGATGGCCGAGAGCCCGGCACGGTGCAGGTGGAGGTGCCTCCGCTCGAGCTGCCGGAGGAGGGCGAGGACGAGGCGTGCAGGGCGGCCATGCAGCGCCAGGCCACCGCCACCGAGGACTTCGCCAGGAGACTCGAGGGCACCTATGGATCTCCGGTGAGCTGAATCTCGGATGCACTTGCTTCTCCCTAGGGCTTATTACTCCTGGGTTTGCGAAGGACTTAGGGTTTACGATTTTTTGTGGCGCTCATGACGATGATTCTAGCTAATATCAGTGTAGGCGCATTTCGGATTATGTGCCTTCCTGACTGTGTAGCGGTCTGGTTACTGCAAATTTCCGGAGGTTTTGGTGTAGATTTGCTGGGAAGTCTGAATTGGGGTGATAATGGGCTCTCGGGAGATCATATGCTAGTGCATCAGTGTGCACCTTTTATGTTCTGAGGTTATAAGACTGTGTACTGGCTCCAGGTAGGTATTTGCGGGAATTCTGGTTAGATTTTAGAGCCAGGCTTGGATTTTTGGGTAAATACCACTGTCAACAGTTACCTCTGACATTCATAGCTCATCAGTTTCGTTTGCATTTGATGCTGGACTCTAGCAAATTCGTATGTGCATGTCCAAAGTTTATAATCTTGACCTCCTCTCTGTATTATGAAGTTTATCATGATCTGAAGCTGACTCTTCAAATTGGTTGCAGAGGAGGAGGTATGGCTGCCGCGCAATGATGCTGGAGACTGTTGCCGCAGCGCCGGGGATGGTGGGCGGCATGCTCCCGCACCTGCGCTCGCTCCGGCGCTTCGAGCAAAGCGGCAGCTAGATCCGCGCGCTGCTGGAGGAGGCCGAGAACGAGCGCATGCACCTCATGACCTTCATGGAGGTGGCACAGCCGAGGTGGTACGAGCGCACCCTCGTCATCGCCGAGGTGGTACCAAACACACCCTTAGTGTTCCAAGTCCGATGTGTCCGATTCTGTTGTAGTTTATTGGTTAACGCTAATGGTTGTTAATAATTTATCCTTGCTATGTATCTCATTCCACTGTTTGGTTCCTCCCTAGAATTAGGTCTAGTTAAAACACTACATGGAATATTTATCAGCAGTCTGATATGCAACAATTGGATGATATCCTATAACATGTTATCCTAGCTTATTTATTTGTGCTCAATGAACTATATGAGCTCTCTTTACTGCATCTTGAATGCCCATACATTAGCATGAAATAGTATGGCTCATACACTAGCTAGCTAGACAATTTGTACCTTTTTAGTAGTACTACATGCAACCTGATGGAACCTTCATGCTTTGCCATTGATCTACCATAAATATATACTACTACAATAGCCTGTTACTATTAAAAGTTTACTATTACAACAATCTGGTTGCAAGTTTACTATTACTACTACAAGAATCTGGTTGCAAGTTTACTATTTTTTCAGAACCATCATCTTACATTTTTTTGTTTCATGTACAGCTAGCTAAGTGGACTACGTTCGTGTTAACCATATGGTCATTTTGCACAAATGATTGGCCTATTGGCTGCCATGTGGTCACTGTCATGCATGCATTAATCTGGATGATAAGCTAGTAGTAAAATATATCAACTTGGAACCATTGATTAATTCTTGGCATGTGCATTGCAAAAGAATTGTTGTTTGTTGCAACACTTTGATTATTTATTAACCCAACAACAATGCTTTAATTTGAACACATGTAGTTAGCTATAAGTTGCAAAAAGACTCAAATCGTGAGCTTTATTGAATTGCTGATGCTTGTTGTGTGAGGTTCCATTATGCATAGTAGTCCAATAACAAGTTCAGTACTAGTATACTTTTGCCTCCTGTCACACTACAAGCAATTCAATAATATGGGATCACTTTACCATCTCTTACAGGTAAGGTGCGCGGTGGCAAGCTCGTAGTCGGCGGGCAACCTTACGGCCGACGTTGGCTCCAAGGTGAGGCCATCTGATCTCAACCTATTTATTTTCTTGCATTTGTGATAAATAGATGAAACATATAATGGTTGATTTAGTAGTGCATACAACTATGACATCCTCATTATGCTGGTGTTATTCGTCTTGACTACTCGTAGGCTAGCTATGATCCAGAGATGAGAGCAGGGGATTGAAACACATTAGACAGGGACATATAACAAATTTGAATCCTTCTTTTTAACGAAAAGGATCCACACTGCCACCGGTCCTTTCTTAGATGGATGTACATAGGTGCAGCAGTTTGTCATCTGCTATTGTGCCATTGTGTCAAGTTTATAGGTACTAGAGTCAACAAAAGGCATAGCTCAGTTCACTTATCTATGGAGTAAAGCTTTCAGAAATCTGTTCGTAATGATGAATCAATAGACATCTTTTATCTCAAATTTTTGTACTGTGAGAAACACATTAGTTAGTTTGAATAATTTTGACATATATTCTCTATTATCTTTGATCTGTCCACAGCGTAAGTCGTCAGTCTGTCCCACCCTCTTCCTTTGCTATGTGATGGTGACCTCCTGGTGTTACCTGGACACATTGGTTAAACTACCATTCTTGTGATTTTCCAATTCTATGTCTAGGGAATGAATCTATAGCCTTTAATGACTTCAATGTATGACCGTGATGATAATTATATGATATATACTTGTTTTTATCCTTGATCAGTATCAACTTTGGTAGCTCTTAAGCGACACATACATTTTCTTGCTCCAAGTTCCTAAGCATGGTATTATATTTTCGTTAGTTAGAACAGTAAATCTTTGTATTTGGTGAACATTAGTACCTAACTCAGTTGTGCCCCATTGATATCCTACTAATGTTAATTGTTACTGCCATTGGTCTGATATTGTTCAGAATATGTATCTCTTTTGGTTCCCGTTATTCTCTCATGCCTTTGTGATGTTAGTATGCATGCGCTGACTAGTATTGTTAGATCTTTTCGTTGAATGGATGGTCATGATAGTATAATGGTATTATGTTTTAGGTGCAGTATGCTGCAGTGAGCTTTTTTAAACGACCTGCACTTGTGCCATGCATATTCATATTGTGTCTCTGTTTCCTGTATGAACGAGTATCTCATTTTAACTAACTGGAGGAAAAAATTAATGTACTAGTTGAATTTGTGTTATCATTCTGAAGAATGTCCTTTTTTGAATGGTCTGTTCATAATATATTGGCTCCAGTTTTTTCTGATTCTTCTCTGTTGATTCATGAAACAGGACGACCATGGAAGACATGATGATAGTTCATATTGTCGTTCTGTTAGCCCAGTGTAGCAAAGGTCGCCTACTGAGTCCTGCATAGAGTTCCATATGACTCGAGCAGGAGCCCAGTTTGTGCCGGTTGTCATTGTGATTGTCACTATATATGTGTAACTATGATTGTATTTGTATCTGTGTTGTTACACTAGTAGAGCTTGTAACCGTGTCATATGGCACGAGCAGGGGGCATTAAGTAGTTATTACACTAGTAGAGCTTGTAACCATGTTATATGATGTAATAGGTTGATTCTGGCTGCTGTTATTTGAAGTATTATATTTTTTGCCTGGTTATTTATTTACTGTCAAGTTATTGTCTGAAGAATATGATGCTGACAAAAGGGCCCCACTTAATAAAACCTCGCAACCAGGACCCACTTGACTAGAAAACAAAAACAAAAAAATGATTCAAAAAGGCCACATCCTAGAAACTAAAAAGGCCAAATTGCTGTGCTAGGCCCATATAGCTAGCAAAATTTAATAGGAAAAACATATATTAAAAAGGCTGAATTAATGGGCTTGGCCCATATATACATCGAATTTGACCGGGCTGATTCTTATCAACGACCAATCCAATTGGTCGCAATTTTGCCACGTCAGCTTGCCACATTGGATCCGACGTGGCCTAGACAGACAACCAACGACCAAAACAATTGGTCGTAGGACCAACGACCTTTTATTTTGGTCGTAACCTTCTACGACCATATCACAAAGATGATCGTTAAGTTTCATTAAAGACGGTCAGCTTTTGACCAACTGTTTTTGGTCACAAAAATGTCGCAAATGAAAAACAATGACCATTCAGTGACCAATATTGATGGTCGCAAGTTAGCATATTTCTTGTAGTGCCTCATGTTTGCGCGAGACGAAGGGCACCGTAGGACAGCACCAAAATAAAACATACAACTCATACCAACCACGATCATCAATTAGCCCATAGGACAAAACGGATCTACTCAAATATCATAGGATAGCCAAACATCATTGGGAAATAATATATGGAGTTGAGAACCATGTTTAAGTAGAGATTACAGCGGGGAAGAGAGGTGTTACACTTCTGCATAGAGGGGGAGAGAGTTGGTGTTGACGACGGTGAAGTTGTTGGTGTAGATCGCCGTCATGATGATTGCCCTGGCGGCGTTCTGGCACCACCGGGAGAGAGGGGGAGAGAGCCCCCCTTCCTTTTCTTCTTCCTTGCCCCCATAGATGGGAGGAGAGTTCCCCCTCTGGTCCATGGCCTCCATGACGGCGGAGGGGCATGAGCCCCTCCGAGAATGGATCTTCCTTTCTGTTCTCTTCTGTTTCGCGTTCCTGTTTTCTGGCTGAAAACCGTGTCTTATATTCCTGAAGATCCGTAACTCTGATTGCGCTAAGATTTTAACACGATTTTTTCCGTATATAATCTTCCTTGCGCCCGAAGTATAACTCCAACCGACTTACGAGCTGAGCACAACTCACCACGACGCGCCTGGGCCCTCGGGCGTGCCGTGGTGTATCGTGCTCACCGTGGACCTCATTTTGCGTTGATTCCACCTCCCAAAAATCACAAATATTCGAAAATAATTCTCCGTAAATTTTTATCGCTTTTGGACTTTGTTTGGTATGGAATTTCTGCGAAACAAAAAACACACAAAAAACAGGAACTGGCACTAGGCACTGGATCAATAGGTTAGTCCAATAAATCATATAAAATGTTGCCAAAAATATGTGAAAGTTGTATAATATTGGTCTCCTGTGTGTTTGAAGAGGAAGAGGCAGCTGGCTGCTCCTTTCCATGGTCTCCTGTGTGTGAGAATGAGAGGGGATGAGAGGAAAATGAGAGAGAGCCTCCCGTGAGTGTGGGTGTGGCTGTCTCTTGGAGGCTCCCCTGGTGCCTCTTATATAGGGAGGCCCAGGGGACAAGGGGTGGCCCGCATGGCCAACTAAGCACTATTGGAGATGACAAGTGATGCAGGCTACAGTGCACCACTATTGGAGCGCAGTGAAGTGACGCGTGACGGGCGTACAGCAGGGCACTATTCACCAATAGTACGGCAGGTTCTGCAGTCCGTCAGCTACAGTGTCGTCAGCTCCTGTCCGACGGGACGCCTGGAGCTGACTTCGTCGGGCCGCAGCCGGCAGCAGGCCAGGAGGAGCCAGCCGGAGGAGCCAGCTGGAGGAGCCAGCAGAAGGAGCCAGCCGGAGGAGCCAGCTGGAGGAGCCAGCAGAAGGAGGCAGCCGGAGGAGCCAGCCGAAGGAGCCAGCAGGAGGAGCCAGCCGGAGGAGCCAGCCGGAGAAGCCAGCCGGAGGAGCCAGCCGGAGGAGCCAGCCGGAGGAGCCAGCCGGAGGAGCCAGCAGGAGGAGCCAACCGGAGGAGCCAGCCGCCCGGGCCGTAGGAGGAGCCAGCCGCCCAGGCCATAGTTTTGTCTTCTGTCTTCACTTCTTCGCTTGTCCCGTTGATTCGTGGGGCTTGGCATACCGGGGGTGGCTCCCCCGATGTTTTAAAACGTTGAGTCGTCTCCTTGAGCCTACCCGGGGGTAATCCCCCCGACAGTAGCCTCCGAGCCTCCGGGCGACTTGGAGAGTCGGGCGGAGGGTTTTTGCCATTGGAGTTGTTGTTGCAGAAGTTGTTGATGATGGTCGGTTGCGGGTCAGGGACGACGCGGCTTGCTTACAGCGGGGGCGCGCCGGCGCACCCGCTGGGTGTAGCCTCCGAGCCTCCGGGCGACTCGAAGAGTCGGGCGGAGGGTCCTTGCTGTTGTTGAAGCAGACGGTGGCGTCGAGGATGTCGGGCGAGGACGTGGGGTCCTCCAACTGATGGGCGCGAGGCCCTGCCTGGCGCGGACGCGGGGTCCGCCGGCCGATGGGTGCGAGGGCCCTGCCGGGCGTGGACGTGGAGTCCAACGGCTGGCTGTTTCCAGCGGGGGCGTGCCAGCGCACTCGCTGGGTGTAGCCTCCGAGCCTCCGGGCGACTTG
Organism: Elymus sibiricus; assembly: GCA_039707655.1. Lineage (NCBI taxonomy): Eukaryota > Viridiplantae > Streptophyta > Magnoliopsida > Poales > Poaceae > Elymus > Elymus sibiricus. Next base: position 412,784,662 of record CM077675.1, on the reverse strand, counting down.
AAGAGTCGGCCGGAGGGTCTTTGCTGTTGCTGAAGCAGACGATGGCGTCGAGGATGTCGGGCGAGGACGCGGGGTCCGCCAACTGATGGGCGCGAGGCCCTGCCTAGTGCGGACGCGGGGTCCGCCGGCCGATGGGCATGGGGGCCCCGCCGGGCGTGGACGTGGAGTCCACCGGATGGCTGTTTCCAGCAGGGGCGCGCCAGTGCACCCGCTGGGTGTAGCCTCCAAACCTCCGGGCGACTTGAAGAGTCAGGCGGAGGGTCTTTGCTGTTGCTGAAGTGGACGGTGGCGCCAAGGATGCCGGGCGTGGACGCGGAGCCCGCCGGCTGAAGGGCGCGAGCCGCTGCCAAGGGCGGACACGGGGTCCGCCGGCTGACGAGCGCGAGACGCTACCGAGGGCGGACGCGGGGTCCGCCGGCTGATGAGCGCGAGGCGCTGCCGAGGGCGGACGCGGGGTCCGCCGGCTGATGAGCGCGAGGCGCTGCCGAGGGCGGACGTGGCGTCCGCCGGCTGATGAGCGCGAGGCGCTGCCGGGAGTAGCCTCCAGGCGAGGAGGCTCCTCATGGAGATGATTGTGCAGAAGACAAGGTGTAGTCGGCGCAGATATATCAAACATTTGATTTTGGTAGTGCATGTTTGTGCAAAGGGTGCCGACTCGGTTTCGTCCGAGCCCCCTTAAGTCTTTTTCATGTTCTCTCCGCTCTTTGGCTTTTGCTCTTGCTAGCCAGACAGCCGGGAGCCGGTCTATAGCTGAGGCAAAGAGTGGGCCGCGGAATGGAGCGTACAATACTCGGACTCTGGGAGCATACTCGACCGAGAAGATACTCATAAATGAAACGACCGGGTCGCCCAAGCCGTTTTCTCCTTGGACGCTTTTCGCGTGTGGTGACCTCCAGCTTTTGCTCTCGCTAGCCGGACAGCCGCGGTGCGGTCTGTAGCTGAGACAAAGAGTGGGCCTTCTGTCCCATGCACGCTACAAAGTCGTCTCGTGGGAACGAACGTATCGGGCCAAGCGGCCAGCCCCGGGCCGAGACTAGCTGGCGCCGGGGTGAACAGTAAGGTAGCAGAATAAATGCGGAGAAGGCCCCCGAGGGTCGCTCGGGGTTATTCATTTTGTGTGTACGGTGCAGGGATATGCGGTTTTTTGTCAATGTCGGCCGGCGCGGCTTGCAGCCGACGTGGTCCAGCTGATGTGCGCGAGGCGCTGCCGGGCGCGGACTTGGAGTCCGCCGGCTGATGGGCGCGGGGCCCTGCCAGGCCCGGACGCGGAGTCCACCGGCTGATGTGCGCGAGGCGCTGCCGGGAGCGGACGCGTGGTCCACCGGCTGATGCAGACGGTGGCGTCGGGGGTGTCGGGCGCGGGCGCGGAGTCCGCCGACTGATGGGCCCGAGGCGCTACCGAGTGCGGACGCGGGGTCCGCCGGCAGTTGAGCGCGAGGCGCTGTCGAGGACGGACGCGGGGTCCGCCGGCAGTTGAGCGCGAGGCGCTGCCGAGGACGGACGCGGGGTCTGCCGGCTGTTGAACGCGAGGCGCTGTCGAGGGCGGACGCGCGGTCCACCAGCTCGACGGGCGCATGGTCCGCCGGCTCGACGGGCGCGGGGCCTTGTCGGGAGGAGCCTCCGAGCCTCCGGGCGAGGAGGTTCGTTGATTTTCACGCAGGCGAGGCGGTTGTTGTCGACGACAGCCGGCGCAGCTTTTCTCCGAGCGGAGCGCCGGCGTGTCGGCGCACCCGCTGGGTGTGGCCGTCGATCCTTCGGTGATCGATCGGTGTGCTAGTGCGTCGGGCCGACCGGCCGGGCGTCGAAGCGGACGGGCGGCCGAGCGGCCGAGCCGGGCGCGGAGGGTGGATGGGCGGCCGGTGATGCAAACGGGTGGGCAACCGACTGAGTGGGCGCAAGGCTCTGTTTTTTTTTTTTGCTCGGGCACCCGACTGAAATGGACACTTGAGGCGGCAGGAACCGGCACGGCGCGCGGAGGAGCGAGCCGGCCGGCGACGAGGCTGGGCGCAGCCGGCCGGCGGGGAGCGCAGCCGGCCATGACAAGCCGGAGCGAGGGTACATCGCCGGGCAGCCAGCCGGAGCGGGAGGATCCCACGGAGGCGCGAGGAGGCGGAGCGCAGCCGATCGGAGCGAGACGCAGCCGGCCGCGGCGAGCCGGAGCGGACGCGCGGAGTGGCGTGAGGGCGAGCTCGCACGGGGACACGGCGGCGCGACGCAAGCGGAGCTCGGAGGAGGTCGACGCGTGAGCCGGGGCCGGCGGAGGGCGCGGATGGAGCCGACTCGGCGCAGGCCGGACGACTGAGGCGACTCGGAGGCACAGCGGTTGCACGAGCGCGGATGTGCGGAGACGAGAGCCGATGGACCGCGCGTGGTGGCAGCCGGTCGCGGAGCGGCAGCCAGACAGACGCGTCGTGGACGCATGGGCGACGGGCAGCCGGAGCACGGGAGCCGGCTGAGCGTACGGCCGGACCCGAGGCGACGCGACCAGACGGGCAGCCGGCCGGGCCGTGCACATGCATAGCGCAGCCGGCCAGGCGTGTGCGGCTGTTGGCCATGCACGCACTTGAGCAGTGCGGCCGGTCACGTACGTAACACATGCATGCATGCATGTATTGTAGCACGTCCTCCTCCTTTTGTTCTCATCTTCGTGGGTAGCCAGCAGACCGAGGCGTGGAGGTAGCAACCGGCCCAGGACAATGCGGGCGCGCGGGTGTTGGGAGCCAGTAGACCGGCACAGGTGCTGCCGGAGCAGCAGGGCGGCTGAGCCGGAGGCGGCCAACCGGCGGGCCGCCAGCCAGAGCGGGGACGCAGCCGGCCGAGGGCGCGCGGGGCAGGAGCAGCCGGATGTCGCGGAGGGCGACGCAGGCGCGCGCGGAGACGGTGGGGAGCGGCAGCCAGTCGCGGTGCGCGGGCGAAGCGGGAGGCCGGAGAGGGGCGCGCGGGGCGAGGCGGCGCAGAGGAGCCGCCGCAGGCGAAGCGGGCGTGCGGGCGGACCCGGCGCGGCGACAAGGTGAGGAGCGCGCCGGAGCCGGGCGCAACAGCCGGACCCGGCAGGCGGCAGGCGGACGGCACAGCAGCCGGAGCCGAGCGCCCGGCCACAGGGGCGGAGCGGCGCGGCGTGCGCCGACCGGTGGTGCGCCGCTGTGGTGCAGGCGCGGAGTTGCCAGCGAGGCGGGGCGGGCGCCGGTGGTCGGAGTGGAGCTTTGCTGGCGGCGCGGTTACGGAAGAAAAAATGGAGTGATGACCAATATGGCGTTGGCAACAGCTTCGTGAACGGAGGTGCAGTGATGGACGGTGCCGAACATTGCCGGCCAGGCCAGGGGGACACGGCGGGGGACACGGCGGCCGGCCAGGCCGCCGGCCAGTCCGCCAGCCATGGCAGCCGGACAAGCCGCCGCCCGGCGCAGCTAGCCAAGGCTGACGAGCAGTCGGCTCGCATGTGCATGTAGGTGGCCATGCATGCAGCCAGCCCATGCAACCTCGTGCCCTTTCTGTTTTTTTCTTTTGATGCCTGCGCGTACACACGTGTACACAGCCGGCGGGAGCCTGCTCGAGAGGCGGTTGTCACAGCCGTCGGGACGCGACCGGCGCCGGCACGGGCACGCTGGCCAGAAGCGGTGTCAACGCGAGGAGTACGACGGCCAGCGGTAGCAGCGCCAAGGCGGCCGGGAAGGCGGTCAATCGAGCGGCGACGGCTGCGGTCGTCGAGACGCGGTCAGCGCCGCCAGCGTCGCCGCGGACGCGATGGCCCGGAGTAGGTCCGCCATCGCCGCGAGCCGCAAGCAGCGGCGCGCACGGGGTTGATGAAGATGGAGTCGACGGTGCAGACGGACAATGCCGAGGCGAACGGTGATGACACGCCAACTCGTGCGGCAGCCCCGGAGGCATGTTGGTGTCGAGCCCCCGAGCGCCGCCGGAGAGACGGCGGCACTGTCGCGGTGGTGATGACGAGACCGGCAGCAAGGACGCGGCGTCGTGCGCATTCGCCCCGAGGGCGTGTCGATGTCGAGCCCCCGAGCGGCGACGGCGGCGACGCCGCGTTGGTGACTACGAAGAGGGTCCGCCCGGACTGCGGTTCCAGTGGCAGCGCGCCCCACGGTGGGCGCCAACTATCGTCGTTTTCGAACAACAGATGCCAGGGGTGGCTTATCGAGGTGAGAGCAAGGCTACCGTGGAAGATCCGGGACGGGTTAGGGTAGTAGCACGCGGTGGTTTACCCAGGTTCGGGGCTCTCCGGAGAGATAATACCCCTACTCCTGCGTGTCTGTATATGAGGTGTATTGCAGTACAGAGTTGCTCCTGGAACTGTGTTTGAGGAGGAAGAGGGAGCTGGCTGCTCCTTTCCATGGTCTCCTGTGTGTGAGAATGAGAGGGGATGAGAGGAAAATGAGAGAGAGCCCCCCGTGAGTGTGGGTGTGGCCGTCTCTTGGAGGCTCCCCTGGTGCCTCTTATATAGGGAGGCCCAGGGGACAAGGGGTGGCCCGCATGGCCAACTAAGCACTATTGGAGATGACAACTGATGTAGACTACAGTGCACCACTATTGGAACGCAGTGAAGTGACGCGTGACGGGTGCACAGCAGGGCACTATTCACCAATAGTACGGCAGGTTCTGCAGTCCGTCAGCTACAGTGTCGTCAGCTCCTGTCCGACGGGACGCCTGGAGCTGACTTCGTCGGGCCGCAGCCGGTAGCCGGCCAGGAGGAGCCAGCCGGAGGAGCCAGCAGGAGGAGCCAGCCGGAGGAGCCAGCCGGAGGAGCCAGCCGGAGGAGCCAGCAGGAGGAGCCAGCCGGAGGAGCCAGCCAGAGGAGCCAGCCAGAGGAGCCAGCAGGAGGAGCCTGCCGGAGGAGCCAGCCGCCCGGGCCGCAGGAGGAGCCAGCCCCCCAGGCCGCAGTTTTGTCTTCTGTCTTCACTTCTTCGCTTGTCCCGTTGATTCGTGGGGCTTGGCATACCGGGGGTGGCTCCCCCGATGTTTTAAAACGTCGAGTCGTCTCCTTGAGCCTACCCGGGGGTAATCCCCCCGACAGCAAGGGGCCGGACCTGGGTAAACTCGTGTCTTTCATTCCCGATCAACCCCGTTCGAGCAACCACCTAGTTGTGATGGATCCCATACTTAGTCCTTTCATGAGGCATGTGCATGGTGCTGTTCAGTTCTTGAGGGAGCTCTTCCACGGATCGAGGCATACGCGATCGGCTGGAAGAGCCGCGTGGAAAGCTCTACATCGACGACTCTACCTGGGGTTCTGAGGCCGACTCAATCGAGTATGGGTATCGGGTCCCCTTCGGCAAGATCCAGGTCTTCGTCGGCAAGATTGGCGAATCTGAGCCCAAGACGGACATCTTCGCCGACCTCATCGAGCTGGCTCGTCTCTTCCAACCAGGCCACGTGCAAGATGGGCACACACATGATACGTCTCCAACGTATCTATAATTTTTGCTTATTCCATGCTGTTATATTATCATTCTTGGATGTTTTACAATCACTTTATAGCAAATGTATATCATTTTTTTGGGACTAACCTATTGACATAGTGCCAAAGTGCCAGTTGCTGTTTTTGCTTGTTTTTTACTTCGCAGAATATCAGTACCAAACGGAGTCCAATCGCGACGAAACTTTTTGGATATTTTTTCAGGACCAGAAGACACCCAGTGGGACAAAGAAGTGCCGGAGAGGTGGGCTGTGGAGGCCACAACCCACCAGGGCGCGCCAGGGGGCCCTCGGCGCGCCCTGATGGGTTGTGCCCTCCACGGGGCCCCTCTCAACCGCCTATGATGCCTATAAATACCCAAATATTCATAAAACACTAAGGGAGTTGACGAGAAACACATCCAGCTGCCGCAAGTTCCAGAACCTCGACATCCAATCTAACACCATCACGGAGGGGTTCATCTTCTTCATAGGTGCCTCTCCGATGATGCGTGCGTAGTCCACCATAGACCTACGGGTCCGTAGGCTGTAGCTAGATGGCTTCCTCTCTCTCTTTTGATTCTCAATACAATGGTCTCTTGGAGATCTATTTGATGTAAACTTTTGTGGTGTGTTTGTTGGGATCCGATGAACTTTGAGTTCATGATCAGCTTCTATATATGAATATAATTTGAGTCATCTTTGATCTCTTATATGCATGATTCCTTATAGCCTCGTATTTCTTCTTCGAATCTTTGGTTTAGTTAGGCCGACTAGATCGATTTTTCTTCCCATGGGAAGAGGTGCTTTGTGATGGGTTCGATCTTGCGGTGTCCTTTCGCAGTGACAGAAGGGGCAGCAAGGCACGCAAGTATCGTTGTCATTAAGGATAACAAGATGGGGTCAATTCCTACATGAATAGATCTTGTCTACATCATGTCATCGTTCTTATTGCATTACTCCGTTTTTCCATGAACTTAATACACTAGATGCATGCTGGATAGCGGTCGATGTGTGGAGTAATAGTGGTAAATGCAGGCAGGAGTCGGTCTACTTATCTTGGACGTGATGCCTATATAATGATCATTGCCTTGGATATCGTCAAGACTATTCGATTTTCTATCAATTGCCCAACAGTAATTTGTTCACCCACCGTGTGCTATACTCATGAGAGAAGCCACTAGTGAAACCTACGGCCCCCGGGTCTACTTTTCCAACATATTGCTTTCCGATCTATCTTTTTGCCTATTTGTTTTCAGATCTACTATACCAAAAAACCCGAAAATATATTGTTGCACTTTTTATTTTCCCTTTTCAAATTGTGTTCTTGAGAGATCTATCTCTCCTATCTATCACTACCTGATCTATCTTTTTACCGTAGAGAGATTGACAACCTCTCTTTCGCGTCGGGTTAATAGTATTTGTTATTTGTGTGCAGGTGCTTCTTATTGGGTGGTGGTGATCCTCCTACTGGTTCGATAACCTTGGTTTCATAACTGAGGGAAATACTTACCGTCGCTGTGCTGCATCATCCCTTCCTCTTTGGGGAAATACGGATGCAGTCTCAAGCCACGTCAACTCACGTCATCATTGGCTTTACTCAGGGGGTCGATCTGTCAGAAAATTTCGCATCTGGCGGTGATACCCTTGCCTATTCTAATGGCGAATCCTCGGCCGGCGGAACCGAGTCGATCCTTCCACTTTTTGAAGACCGGCTTGGGGGCTATAGCGATGACAAGATCGACCCGAAGGTTTTCGAGCCGCCTCATCGTGCAGCCTTTTACATGACATGGAATAGCCACACGCCCGAAACATGATCCAAACTTCCACGACTATTGGTACCGCGGCCAAGGGCGAGGCACCGACTTTTGTAGGGGCCGACTCGAGTAAAGCGCCGGCTCAGGCGCTAAGCTGGCAGCTGCCCTGGGCACCTTATTGGCGACTCCCATAACCACAGACAACGCGATCGAGCACAATGCGGACGTTGCAAAGCTTCATGAACAGATGGCCAACGTCCAGGCTGGCATCAATGCAAAAAACACTTGCATGGCAGAACTACATGCCCGCATCCTTAGCGAGACTGAGTTTTCAGACGAAGGCAGTTCATCTTGGTTTTTGTGAGAACGAGAACTCACTTATTCACACGAGAAGGCATCAGTCGCTTATCGCCAACCTTTGAGCTGACTGCCATACCCCAATTGACGCGATCAGTGCCTCCAAATGCAAACGGGCCGACTTATTGATACACTAATTTCGCATCATGAATTCCTATTGATAATTATGTTATTCTTGTCCATTATTCCTCATTATAGTTCAATTCTTATGCTTTTTCTCCTTGAATATGCAAGGTACATAATACAGAGGGATATCACTGGAAACTGGAAGTTTGGACCTGAAAACCAAGAAAATGACTGAAAATTCTCTAGACTCCAAATGATATGCATATGAATGAAAGAAATGAGATAGATGATATATTTCTCAGACAAACACCTATTTTTAAACACAACTTGCCTGTTGATATTTTAGGGGATCCTCCTCCACCCAAGGGAGATCTCGTGTTTGAGTTAAAGAAACTATCGGATACTTTGAAATATGTTGATCTTGATGAAAGAAGATATATCCTGTTAGTATCAGTGCTAATCTTTCAGAGCATGAAGAAAAGAGGTTACTTAAAACTCTGAAGACGCACAAGGCTGCTATTAGATATACTCTTGATGATCTTAAGGGCATAAGCCCCACTCTATGTCAGCACAAGATTAATATGGAACCGCATGCTAAACCTGTCGCTGATCATCAAAGCTACTTAAATCCTAAGATGAAGGAAGTGGTAAGAACTGAAATACTAAAGCTTCTGGAGGCATGTATTGTTTATCCTATTGCTAATAGTAGATGGGTAAGTCCTGTTCATTGTGTTCCTAAGAAAGGAGGTATAACTGTTTTTCCTAATGATAAAAATGAACTTATCCCACAAAGAATCGTAACTGGTTATAGGATGGTAATTGATTTCAGGAAATTAAACAAAGCTACTAGAAAAGATCATTACCCTTGGAAGCGGCGATTTGTCTCCCGGGCTCAGCTGCACCTGTGCTGACCAAAAAAATCAAAACAAATACTAGAAAAATTCAAATGATTCCAATTTTGTTTTGTGGTAGATAATTTGTTGCGTGAGGTCCGCTCGAAATTTGAATTCATTTGGGCATCTGAGCAGCTCTCGTCCAAAAAGACAAATTGGAGTCTGTAGAAAAGGTTTACTGTTCACACACTGTTTTGACCCCGATTTGTCTTTTTTGCCAAGAGCTGCTCAGATGTCCAAATAAGTTGAAATTTGGAGCGGATGTCACGCAACAAATTATCTACCGCAAAAAAATGGATTTTTTTGAATTTTTCTAGTATTTGTTTTGATTTTGTTTCTGACCGGGAGCAGCTGAGCCTGGGAGCAGACTTGGATTTTTGATTACCCCTTGTCTTTTATTGATCAAATGTTAGAAAGATTATCTAAGCACACACACTTTGGTTTTCTTCATGGATATTCTGGTTTCTCTCGAATACCTGTATCAAAAGAGGACGAAGAAAAAACTACTTTCACATGCCCTTTTGAAACTTATGCTTATAGATGTATGCCTTTTAATTTATGCAATGCACCTGCTACCTTTCAAGGATGTATGGCTGCTATATTCTCTGACTTTTGTGAAAAGATTGTTGAGGTTTTCAAGGATGATTTTTCCATATATGGGACTTCTTTTGATGATTGCTTGAGCAATCTTGATCGAGTTTTGCAGAGATGCGAAGAAACTAATCCTATCTTGAATTGGGATAAGTGCCACTTTATGGTGAATGAAGGTATAGTACTTGGGCATAAAATCTCTGAAGGAGGCATTGACGTAGACAAAGCTAAAGTTGATGCAATAGAAAAAATGCCATGTCCTAAAGATATCAAAGGTATAATAAGTGTCCTTGGTCATGCTGGTTTCTATAGGCGCTTTATTCAAGATTTCTCAAAGATCTCTAGGCCACTAACTAATCTTCTTCAAAAATATATTCCTTTTTTTATGATGATTGTGTAGAAGCCTTTGAAATACTTAAGATAGCCATGATTTCTGCTCCTATTGGTCAACCGCCTGGTTGGAATTTACCATTTCAGATTATGCGTGATGCTAGATTGGTGCTGTTCTAGGGTAAAGAGTAGACAAGAAAATGAATGTTATTCATTATGCTAGTAAGATCCTAGACAACGCTCAAAGAAATTATGCTACTACTGAGAAGGAATTTTTAGTAGTTGTGTTTTCATGTGATAAGTCTAGACCTTACATTGTTGATTCCAAAGTTACTATTCACACTGATCATGCTACTATTAAATACCTTATGGAAAATAAAGATGCTAAGCCTAGACTGATTAGGTGGGTGCTTTTACATCAATAGTTTGATTTGCATATTGTTGATAGAAAGGGAGCTAAAAATCCTATAGCATATAATCTGTCTAGAATGGAAAATGTTCTCGATGACCCACTGCCTATTGATGATTATTTTCCTGTGAGCAATTAGCTATTATAAATGCTTCTCGTAGTACTCCTTGATATGCATATTATGCTAACTACGTTGTTGCTAAATATATACCACCTAGTTTCACTTACCAACAAATGAAAAAGTGTTGTTATGATTTAAGTCATTACTTTTGGGATGACCCACATCTTTATAAAGAAGGAGTAGATGGTGTGATTAGACATTGTGTACCTGAGCATGAATAGGAACATATCCTACAGAAGTGTTGGGGATATGGCCCCGAGGTATACCAAAGCGAGAAGAACCAAGTTTTTCTGAACTTGTACGGCGTCTGGTTCACCACGTTGTTCGGGCCCCCAGCCTGCTACCCTTGCAAAACACATGTCCACCCTGCGGGCCGGCTACCCGTCTGGCCAGCTACCCCGCCCCTGACCGGCTGGGCCAGGGCCGCCTAGCACGCTGCCGGTTGGCTTCCAGCCGTCCGTCCTAGGACCGGCTGGCTTGGCACCGGCAGGACGGGGCCCGACTCTCTCATGGTCGGCTGGACGGCCCCCCCGTCGTGCGGCGATGGGACATGACCCCTTTGGCAGGACCCACTTCACCAGAGTGCTCGTTGACGGGAGAGAATGCATGGCTACAGTGCAGCCGACCGTACCCACAAGCGGGGCACGCATGGGTACAGCGGAGGCGATCATACCGCTGACAGCGACCGGGCAAGGCAACAGTGGAAGCACGCCTCCAACCACTCCATCACCGGCTCCGGTGTGGCCACAGGGCAGCCGGTCGTACCGCTGACCTCGGCCGCCTGCAGCTAGGAGACACCGCAGAGTGCAGCCCCTGCCGCCGCATGACAGGCACGCACCAATAGCGACGGCCCGCCAGGCGGGCCACCACTTTCGCCGGGACCCCGCAGCCGGCGGTCCCTACGCACGACAAGACTTTCCAACCAGTGCCCCCCTAGCCGGCAGGAGAGGCCGCCAGCCAGGTCCCACCTCCCTTATCTTACGAATATTGTAAGCCGGGGGGTTGGCCTATAAAACCCCCCAGCACCCCCATGCAACGGGAGGGCTTCTCAGGCACACACACTCACATAGAGAGGGAGAAATGGACTATAGCACTCCTTCCTCCTCCCATTAACAGCTCAAGGAGCAACCTTGTAATCCCCAAGAGCCTCAACCACACAAGCAGGACTAGGAATGTTACCTCTCGTTGAAGGCCACCGAACCTGGGTACATCATGTCTCTCGCCACGCTTGTCCCAAATCCCGTTTTTGGAGCCCATCGACGTCCATCCGGCCCCAACCACATTCGATAATCCACCCCATGGCATCTGTCGTGACAAAACGACGATAGTTGGCGCCCACCATGGGGCCGGCCCCGGCTTCGGCTGGAGCTACGGTCCGGGAGGGACCCTCCGCCAAATCTACCGAGCGCATCGCGCCCGGGCTGCTCATCACTTCGACATCATCCACTCACGCAAAAGACAGGCCCTGGCTCCATCTTCCTCGCTAATGGAGCGATCGCTCCTACCGGCAAGCTGTGCCGCGACAACGTCCCCGTCAGCATCGACGGCCTCTGCACGCGCTTCGGCGAACTCAGCCTTAGCGGCGTGCCGACATCTAGCGAGTACTCTCGTGAGGTGCTCGACGCCACCGGTCCGTTGCTCCGATCTGATGGTGCGACCATTGGCGACATCAATGATCTATGCGTGCTCTACGCGGACCTGCGCCTCTCTGACACGCCCGCCTCCGACGAGTACCCCAGTGAGGTGCTCCATTTCACTGGCCCACCGACATCCGTGGGTAGTGGCGCCCCGGGTGGCACGAGCGATGGCCACGTCTGCGTCGGGGTGATGGCCACCGGCTCCACTACGAGCTCCGTGCGCCTCCACGCGGAGGCGGGGCGACTGCTACCAAGGAGGGGCAGTCCGATCCCCTGCGCTTCCCTCTGCAGACCCTGCGCACTCCCATCCATTCGTCGGTCGACCCGGTCGTCGTCACGGCCGACTTGGACACAACCCGCAAACAGCTATTTGCGGAGGCCACCACGCTAGCCACCGCACGTCGCCGGATGGAGTCCGCTCAGCGCGAGTATAACTCCGCTTATGACCTCACCCCGGCTGGCAGCGAGCCCAGCCGGCATGGTGAGGTACGCAACCGTGGTCGCGAGGTCGCTGCCATCCTCAGCGGAAACCTGCCCACCTACGACACCCCAGCCGCGAACATGCGGGCCGTCCAGGCGGCGCTGCCCGAACTGGATGGTTTGGAGGGAGAGGAGCGCGAGCTGCAGCAGCGGCACATCCAAGAACTCGTCGTCGCTGCCAACACACAGCAGGTCTAGCTCGGCCTGGCTCAAGCCGGCTCCGAATCCCCCCACCTTGGTGGCGGTGACCGGCTGGCCGCCGATGGCCTGAGACAGACCCAATAGTCATCCTCCCCGCCTGGCGCCGGGCACCGAACCGGCAGGAGCCACGACGGCCGCTCTAGGCGTCGCGACGAGCAGCCGGCTGTCACCAGCCAGCACGGCGATGATGTGGGCCCGACAGACCACCTCCGGACGAACGCACGCGTTCCGCCTCCGTGGCGGGAGCAGGTCCCCTCCCGCGAGCTGGTGATTCGTGCCAAGCTCGCTGCCCGGCTCGGGCCTCGTGTTCCCAGAGCGACAATGAGGCCCGCCGCCGTCTCGACCGGCTGGCAGAATCTCTTCTCCTAGATGAAGAAGGCCCAATCGGTCCAGCATGCTTCGACCCGCGTATCCGCAATGAGCTGTTCCCAACCGGCTTCACGTTGCCTCACGACACCCCCAAGTACAACGGCTTTGCCAAGCAGGAGGACTGGCTCATCGACTACACCACCGCAGTTGGCATCTCCCGGGGCAACAAGCGCGTAGCGGTGTGCTACATCCCCCTCATGTTGCTCGGCTCAGCCCGGACGTGGCTCAACAGCCTGCCGGCCGGCAGCATCAATGCGTGGGCGGATTTCGTAGAGGCGTTCACGCGCAACTTCACCGGCACCTACAAACGACCGGACCGGCCCCGCGAGCTAGCTATGTGCGTTAAGGGGCAGGAGGAGTCCCTTCGCGACTACCTCACCGGCTGGACCGAGCTCCACAACTCCCGCGAGGGAGTGTACGAGGTGCAGGCGACCCAGTACTTCTCGGAAGGCTGCCGAGGCGGCACCCTGCTCAAGCACAAGCTCATGTGCTCCGATCCGGTGACTCTGGCCAAGGCGGACAAGTACGCCACGGCCGACTCCTGTAACACCCCAAAAATTTAACCCTGTTTTTATTAATTAAAATTGGGTCATGTTTATTTAATTTTTATATTCTGGATCTTCTCATGATTTTAGAGCCACTCCTTTTCCCTGATTTGTAGAAGCTTTCCCTCGAGATAGAAACTTTTGAAACATATTGTTAGACTTGAGTGATGACTTAAAACATTTTATTTCATTTTGTTAATTCAATGGAAAATATTTTTATATAGAAACTTGCTAAAATAAATTTCCATTAACGGCTTTTACATTATTTGGAAGGCCTCATTTACACTACAACATATCTATATATTCAAGTAAAAATTCCACAAAAAATTATAGATGTCCTGTGATGTACCTAGATCACTTTTATGTAAAAACCCAACTTGGTGTTTTGAAAAAATTGAGCAAATCATCCCCTTTTCCATTCTGGTCCAGTTTGGTGTTTTGAACTACAACCCTATTTTATTTTACTCAAGTGACCTTGAGATTTTTCCTGCTTGTAGGCCACCCTACCAAACTCTTAATTCCAAGAGTTTAGCCCCACTGGAATAATTTAAGCTCATGCAAATAACCCCTATAGTTTCTGTCCAGAAACTAGATTTTGTAAAACTTGCACTAGCAAGTTTATGTTTTTCTCAAACTAAACTTACCATCATCTTCAGCATCTAAAGAGACCCCAACCTGGAAAGTGTGGCCACCAGCATAGTTTTCTTAATGCCTCTGACATTCTGTCGAGCACCTTGTGTGCCTCGCCAGAATTGGCATGATTATAAGTTTGCACTGTGGACTAGCTCCAGTGACCAAACAAACATGTCCTATAGCCTTGCCTTGGCCATAAACCCACCCTTGTGAAACCCCATATATAGTAGAGCATCCTGGCATGCCTTGGCATTTCGCCGAGCGCCTGGCGTGCGTGCTCATGGCGCGTCCAGAGTGCGAGTATTGCAGACGACCACGACCGAGCTGTCACGCCTCACCAACCGCGCCACTGGCCCTTCCCCTCTTGTAGAGCCACGACCCAGTCCCCTCCTGTTTGCCAGAGCCACCCGACCGCCCCATGCTCCCCGCAACAACCCTCCTTGGCAGCTACCTGTCGGCCGCGCCTGTTCCTAACACGGCTGGCGCCGTCCAAGCAACCACCACTCGCCAGCTGCCCCGGGAGTAGTTTGAGGATCGTCTGCTAGCTCGTAGCCGCACCAGCCATAGCCATGTTGCCCCCTGGCCACAGTCATGGCGAGCCACCGTGGCCGCCTCTGGAAACCGCGGGAATCGACTTCCCCTCCTATAAATAGCACCCCAAACCCCCCTGCGCGTGGCAACTACTCCTACCTAGCCATAGAAATTCCTCCGGAGGCCATGGCTAGCGCCCGATTGACCGAAAGCTCTCTTCTTCCTCGCATCCGATGACGACGACTGACGTGGCTTGAGACTCCGTCGGTATTTCCCCAAAGAGGAAGGGATGATGCAGCACAACGACGGTAAGTATTTCCCTGAGTTATGAAACCAAGGTTATCAAACCAGTAGGACGATCACCACCACCCAATAAGCAGCACCTGCACAAAATAACAAATACTTGCAACCCAACGCGTAAGAGAGGTTGTCAATCTCTCAACGGTAAAAGATAGATATTTTTGTATGAGATTGGATAAATAGATCTTGCAATAACACCAAATAAAATAAGTAAAGATAAATAGCAGCAAGGTATTTTTGGGATTTTGGAAATATAGATCTGAAAACAAATAAGCAAAAAGATAGATCGGAAAGCAATTTGTTGGAAAAGTAGACCCTGGGGCCGTAGGTTTCACTAGTGGCTTCTCTCATGAGTATAGCACACGGTGGGTGAACAAATTACTGTTGGGCAATTGATAGAAAATCGAATAGTCATGACCATATACAAGGCAATGATCAAAGCATCACGTCCAAGATAAGTAGACCGACTCCTTCCTGCATCTACCACTATTAGTCCACACATACCGCTATCCAGCATGCATCTAGTGTATTTAGTTCATGGAAAAACGGAGTAATGCAATAAGAACGATGACATGATGTAGACAAGATCTATTCATGTAGGAATAGAAGCCATCTTGGTATCCTTAATAGCAACGATACATGCGTGCCTCGCTGCCCCTTCTGTCACTGGGAAAGGACACCGCAAGATCGAACCCATCACAAAGCACCTCTTCCCCTGGCAAGAAAAATCGATCTACTCGGCCTAACCAAACCAAAGATTCGAAAATGAAATACGATGCTATAAGTAATCATGCATATAAGAGATCAAAGAAGACTCAAATAATATTCATGGATAGAAACTGATCATGAACTCAAAAATTCATCGGATCCCAACAAACACACCGCAAAAGTTTACATCAAATAGATCTCCAAGAGACCATTGTATGGAGAATAAAAAAAGAGAGAGAGGAATCCATCTAGCTACAGCCTACGGACCCGTAGGTCTATGGTGGACTACTCACGCATCATCGGAGAGGCACCTATGAAGAAGATGAACCCCTTCGTGATGGTGTTTAGATTGGATCTCGAGGTTTTGGAACTTGTGGCAGCTGGAATTGTGTTTCGTCGACTCCCCTAGGGTTTTCAGAATATTTGGGTATTTATAGGCGTCAGAGGCGGTTGAGAGGGTCCCCGTGGAGGGCACAACCCATCAGGGCGCACCGGGGCCCCTCCTGGCGCGCCCTGGTGGGCCGTGGCCTCCACAACCCACCTCTCCGGCACCTCTTTGGCCCACTGGGTGTCTTCTGGTCCAAAAAAAATCCCCAAAATGTTTCGTCGCGATTGGACTACGTTTGGTACTGATATTCTGCAAAGTAAAAAACAAGCAAAAACAGCAACTGGCACTTTGACACTATGTCAATAGATTAGTTCCAAAAAAATGATATAAATTTGCTATAAAGTGATTATAAAACATCCAAGAATGATAATATAGCAGCATGGAACAAGAAAAAATTATAGATACGTTGGAGACGTATCGGCATCCCCAAGGTTAATTCCTGCTCATTCTCCAGTAGGTAAATGATAAAAACAGATTTTTTGATGTGGAATGCTGCCTAACATGTTCATCTCATATTCTTTTCTTTGTAGCATGGACACTTGGACTTTTAGATGATTCAAAGCAATAGTCTAGTTTTAACATAATGACTTCAATACTCAAGCATGCCAACAAGCAACCATGTCTTTCAAAATATCAACACTAAAGAAAGTTATCCCTAGCCTATCATGCTCAATCATTGATCCATTCATGAAACACACTCAAATATTAGCTACACCCAGTGCTCAAGTACGATCATAGTGCCCTCTAGTTGGTGCTTTATAAGAGAAGATGGAGACTCAAAGTAAAAATAAAAATGGCATAAAGTAAATAGAAAGGCCCTTCGAGGGAACTAGAGATTTGTAGAGGTGCGGGAGCTCAAATTTTTAAATTGAGAGAGAAAAATATTTTGGGTGGCATGCCTTTCCTGTCAACGAAAACGACAAAGAATCTTGCAATACTTTCCATGCTAGATACATCATAGGCGGTTCCCAAACAGAAAATAAAGTTTATTCTTTTTTCCACCATTCTTTCACAATCCATGGCTAGCCATATCCACGGGTGCCTTCCATACCAACAAATTCCAAGGAATTTATTATTTGACAACATAAAGTAAAAAAAATCTTTCATTTCGGGACTGGGCATCCCTATTACCACCGCACTCTCATACAATAAGAAGTGAATAAACAATCATATTGAGAATAACACATCTAGCATGGAAAAATATTGGATACCCCCAACCGTTTCATGAGCGGTACGAGCACACAAAAAGGAAATTGATTTTGAAAATTAGAGATGGCACATACAAATTTGCTTGGAACGGCAAGGAAATACCGCATATAGGTAGGTATGGTTGACTCGTAAGGCAAAACTTGGTTTAAGGATTTTGGATGCACAAGTAGTATTTCTACTTAGTACAAATGGAGGCTAGCAAATAGATTGAGACGCAACCAAAGCAAGAAATGAAAATTCACATAAGCGAGCATTGAGCATAACTAACACCGAATAAGGCACCATAAGTAGGATGTAACTTGATTGCATAACTATTGACTTTCATACTTCCATAGGGAATCACAAACCTTAACACCAATATTCTTACTAAAGCACAATTACTCACTAACATGACTCACATATTACTATCACCATGTCTCAAAACTATTACAAGGAATCAAATTTAATTTGTACAATGATTTTCATGAAAGGTTTTTTATATCCTTCTTGAATATTTATCACTTTGGGACTAGTTTCACATATGGCCATTACTTTTGGCAAGCTCAAAAAAATTTAAGTGAAGCACATGAGCATAGAGATTTCATCTATCAAAATAGTATAAGTGAAGCATGAGAGAATTTCTTCAAAATTTACTAACTCTCAAATTAATCAAAGTGAAGCATGAGAGAATTTCTTCAAAATTTACTAACTCTCAAATTAATCTAAGTTAAGCATGAGAGTATTTCTTCAAAAATTTCCAAGCACACCGTGCTCAAAAGATATAAGTGAAGCACTAGAGCAATTCTATAGCTCAAAAAGTTTAAGTGAAGCATATAGAGCAATTCTAACAAATCATAGCATAATTTTGGCTCTCTCAAATAGGTGTGTCCAGCAAGGATACAAGTGACAAACTAACAAGCAAAGCAAACAAAGACTCAAAGGATACAAGATGCTCCAAGCAAAACTCATGATATGTGATGAATAAAAATATAGTTCCAAGTAAAATACTGATGGTCGTTAGAAGAAAGAGGGGATGCCACTCGGGGGCATCCCCAAGCTTAGTTGCTTGTTTATCTTTGGATATATCTAGGGGGTGTGGTAGCATCCCCAAGCTTAGGCTCTTTTCACTCCTTATTCCTTCATCCATCCTGATCTCACCCAAAACTTGAAAACTTCAATCACACAAAACTCAACAAAATTTCGTGAGATCCGTTAGTACAATAAAGCAAAGCACCAGTCTAAGTACTGTTGCAAATACATTCACATTTTATTATTGCATTATACCTACTGTATTTTAACTTTGCCATGACTTATACCCCACAATACAAGCCATAGATTCATCAAAACAAGCACACAATGCAATGAAAACAGAATCTGTTAAGAACAGAACAGTCTGTAGCAATCTGTACTCTAGCCATACTTCTGAAACTTAAAAGATTATGAAACATTAGGACAATACAAGAAATTTGAATAACAATGCTGTGTTAAAATTTCAGCTTTTTATCATGCTCCAGTAAAAATTGAAAATTCACACACTGGAGTCAAAGTTTCTATTTCAGATTCAGCATTGTTTCTACTCATCTTATGAATCATCCTAAAGGCCTTAATTGGAACAAACACTAATTAAAACATAAAAACACAATCATAACAGTAGAATAATTGTGTCAACACTAAAAAACAGAAAGAAAAGGATAAAATAAATTTTATTCATTGGGTTGCCTCCCAATAAGCTCTTTCTTTATAGCCATCAAGATAGGCTTGAGATTTCAATGATGCCCTCATGAAAGATAATAATAGAAACACAAAGAGAGCATCATGAAGCATATGGAAAACACACTTAAGTCTAACTCACTTCCTATGGATAGGCATTTTATAAGTAAACAAATTATCAAGGCAAGCAAAAACTAGCATATGGAAGGAAGAAGAAAGAGACAATAGAAATCTCAACATGAAGACAGGTAATTTAGTATCATGAAAATTTCCACGACCATAATTTCCTCTCTCATAATCATTACATGTAGGATCATAATAAAATTCAACAATATATCTATCATGAGAAATACTCTCTTTATGATCAACATGCATAAAGTTTTTATCATCTTCCAAAATAGTGGGATTATCACCAACTAAAGTTATGACCTCTCCAAACCCACTTTTATCAGAAAATTCATAAGATTGAACACTCTCCAAATATGTGGGATTCTTTTTACCTAAAGTTAACGCTCTTCCAAACCCACTTTTGATACTATTGCAAACATTATTATCAATAACATATTCAATATGAGGCTTAAATAAATTTTCGAGATCATAAGAAGCATTATCACCCCAATCATGATCATTGCAATAAGAAGTGGACATGACAAAATTATCATCCCCAAGCTTATAGTTTTGCATATCATCAACATAATTGACATTAATAGAATTTATAGTAACATCATTGCAATCATGCTTTTCAATCAAGGAGCTATCATGAATCACCTTATAAATTTCTTCTTTCAACACTTCATCAAAATTTCCAGATTCGTGATTTTCAAACGAAATTTCATAGAGATAATCATGTGCACTCAACTCACTAGCAATTGGTTCATCATAATTTGGTCTTTGGAAAAGATTAGCAAGTGGATGAGGAACCATATCAATAGATTTTTAGCAAGCGAAGATGCAAGCAAATAGAAGGCACATGGCAACAAAAGCAAAGATGACAAACAAGCAAAAAGGCAAACGAAAAATAAGGCTAATAAAACGGAAAATTTGTGAAGTGGTGGAGAGTAAAACGAGAGGAAAATGACAAATAATGTAATTGCAAGGAGATGAGATTTGTGATTAGGAACCTGGTAGATGATGATGGAGTCTCCTCGGAGCCCAAGATTGGCACGTAGAAGAGACCGCTTCCTGTTGGAAATATGCCCTAGAGGCAATAATAAAATGGTTATTATTATATTTCCTTGTTCATGATAATTGTCTATTGTTCATGCTATAATTGTATTAACCGGAAACCGTAATACATGTGTGAATACATAGACCACACCATGTCCCTAGTGAGCCTCTAGTTGACTAGCTCGTTGATCAATAGATGGTCATGGTTTCCTGACCATGGACATTGGATGTCGTTGATAACGGGATCACATCATTAGGAGAATGATGTGATGGACAAGACCCAATCCTAAGCATAGCACAAGATCGTGTAGTTCGTCTGCTAGAGCTTTTCTAATTTCAAGTATCATTTCCTTAGACCATGAGATTGTTATACTCCCGGATACCGTAGGAATGCTTTGGGTGTATCAAACGTCACAATGTAACTCGGTGACTATAAAGGTGCACTACAGGTATCTCCGAAAGTGTCTGTTGGGTTCGCACGAATCGAGACTGGGATTTGTCACTCTGTGTGACAGAGAGGTATCTCTGGGCCCACTCGGTAATACATCATCATAATGAGCTCAATGTGACTAAGGAGTTAGTCACGGGATCATGTGTTATGGAACGAGTAAAGAGACTTGCCGGTAATGAGATTGAAAAAGGTATAGGGATACCGACGATCCAATCTCGGGCAAGTAACATACCGATGGACAAAGGGAATTGTAGACGGGATTAATTGGATCCCCGACATCGTGGTTCATCTGATGAGATCATCGTGGAACATGTGGGAGCCAATATGGGTATCCAGATCCCGCTATTGGTTATTGGCCAGAGAGGTGTCTCTGTCATGTCTGCATGGTTCCCGAACCCGTAGGGTCTACACACTTAAGGTTCGGTTACGCTAGAGTTGTAATGGGAATTGTATGTGGTTACCGAAAGTTGTTCGGAGTCTCGGATGAGATCCCGGACGTCACGAGGAGTTCCGGAATGGTCCGGAGGTAAAGATTTATATATGGGAAGTCCTATTTTGGACACCGGAAAATGTTCGGGATTTTTCGGTATTGTACCGGGAAGGTTCTAAAAGGTTCCGGAGTGGGGCCCACCTGCATGGGGGGACCCACATGAACGTGGGTAGTGGGGGCAAGGCCCCACACCCCTGGTCAAGGCGCACCAAGATCCCCCCTTAGAAGGAATAAGATCATATCCTGAAGGGATAAGATCAAGATCCCTAAAAAGGGGGATAACAATCGGTGGGGAAGGGAAAGGATGGGATTTCTTTCCTCCCACCTTTGCCAACGCCCAAATTGACTTGGAGGGCAAGAAACCAGCCCCCTCCACCCCTATATATAGTGGGGAGGCGCATGGGAGCTGCAACCCCTTGCCCCTGGCGCATCCCTCCCACCTCCTACACCTCCTCCTCCTCCGTAGTGCTTAGCGAAGCTCTGCCGGAGAACCACGAGCTCCACCGCCACCACGCCATCGTGCTGCCGGAGCTCTCCCTCAACTTCTCCTCCCCCCTTGCTGGATCAAGAAGGAGGAGACGTCCCCGGGCTGTACGTGTGTTGAACGCGGAGGCGCTGTCCGTTCGGCGCTTGGATCGGATCTTCCGCGATTTGAATCGCCGCGAGTACGACTCCATCAACCGCGTTCTTTGCAACGCTTCCGCTTAGCGATCTTCAAGGTTATGAAGATGCACTCCCTCTCTCTCGTTTCTATCATCTCCTAGATTGATCTTGGTGACACGTAGGAATTTTTTTGAATTATTACTACGTTCCCCAACAGTGGTATCAGAGCTAGGTCTATGCGTAGATTCTATGCACGAGTAGAACACAAGTAGTTGTGGGCGATGATTTGGTCAATTTGCTTGCCATTACTAGTCCTATCTTGATTCGGCGGCATTGTGGGATGAAGTGGCCCGGACCGACTTTACACGTATGCTTACGTGAGACTGGTTCTACCGCCTGACATGCACTTGTTGCATAAGGTGGCTAGCGGGTGTCTGTCTCTCCCACTTTAGTCAGACCGGCTTCGATGAAGAGGGTCCTTATGAAGGGTAAATAGAAATTGGCATATCATCGTTGTGGCTTTTGCGTATGTAAGAAACGTTCTTGCTAGAAACCCATAGCAGCCACGTAAAACTTGCAATAACAATTAGAGGACATCTAACTTGTTTTTGCAGGGTATGCTATGTGATGTGATATGGCCAAAAGGATGTGATGAAATATATGTGATGTATGAGATTGATCATGTTCATGTAATAGGAATCACGACTTGCATGTCGATAAGTATGACAACCGGCAGGAGCCATAGGAGTTGTCTTAATTTATTGTATGACCTGCCTGTCAATCAAAAACGCCATGTAATTACTTTACTTTATTGCTAACCATTAGCCATAGTAGTAGAAGTAATAGTTGGCGAGACAACTTCATGAAGACACGATGATGGAGATCATGGTGTCGTGCCGGTGACGATGGTGATCATGCCGCGCCCCGAAGATGGAGATCAAAGGCGCAAGATGATATTGGCCATATCATGTCACTTTATGATTTGCATGTGATGTTTATCATGTTTTTACATCTTATTTGCTTAGAACGACGGTAACATAAATAAGATGATCCCTCACTAAAATTTCAAGAAATGTGTTCCCCCTAAGTGTGCACCGTTGTGAAGGATCATTTTTTCGAAGCACCACGTGATGATCGGGTGTGATAGATTCTAACGTTCGCATACAACGGGTGTAAGCCAGATTTACACACGCGAAACACTTAGGTTGACTTGACGAGCCTAGCATGTACAGACATGGCCTCAGAACACGAGAGACCGAAAGGTCGAACATGAGTCGTATAGTAGATGCAATCAACATGGAGATGTGCACCATTGATGACTAGTCCGTCTCACGTGATGATCGGGCACGGCCTAGTCGATATGGATCATGTATCACTTATATGACTAGAGGGATGTCTATCTGAGTGGGAGTTCATTAAATAATTTGATTAGATGAACTTAATTATCATGAACTTAGTCTAAAATTGTCTTTACAATCTATCTTGTAGATCCAATGGCCCACGCTAATGTTGCCCTCAACTTCAACGCGTTCCTAGAGAAAACCAAACTGAAAGACGATGGAAGCAACTATACGGACTGGGTCCGTAACTTGAGGATCATCCTCATAGCTTCCAAGAAAGCATATGTCCTTGATGCACCGCTAGGGGACGCACCCATTTTCCTAGCAACTCAAGACGTTATGAACGCCTGGCAGTCGCGTAGTGATGATTACTCCCTGGTTCAGTGCGGCATGCTTTACAGCTTACAACCGGGGCTCCAAAAGCGTTTTGAGTAACACGGAGCATATGAGATGTTCCAAGAGCTGAGAATGGTTTTCCAAGCTCATGCCCGGGTCGAGAGATATGAAGTCTCTGACAAGTTCTTCAGTTGTAAGATGGAGGAAAATAGTTCTGTCAGCGAGCACATACTCAAAATGTCTGGGTTGCACAACCGCTTGTCTCAGCTGGGAGTTAATCTTCCGGATGACTCGGTTATTGACAGAATCCTCCAGTCGCTTCCACCTAGCTACAAGAGCTTTGTGATGAACTTCAATATGCAAGGGATGGAGAAGTCCATTCCTGAGTTATATTCGATGCTAAAATCAGCGGAGGTGGAGATCAAAAAGGAACATCAAGTGTTGATGGTGAATAAGACCACCAATTTAAAGAAAGGCAAGGGTAAGAAGAACTTCAAGAAGGACGGCAAAGCAGTTGCCGCGCCTGGTAAATCAGTTGCCGGGAAGAAGCCCAAGAATAGACCCAAGCCTGAGACTGAGTGCTTTTATTGCAAGGGAACCGGTCACTGGAAGCGGAACTGCCCCAAGTACTTAGCGGATAAGAAGGCCGGCAACGTCAAAGTTATATATGATATACATGTTATTGATGTGTACCTTACCAGCGCTCGTAGTAGCTCCTGGGTATTTGATACCGGTGCGGTTGCTCACATTTGTAACTCAAAACAGGAGCTGCGGAATAAGCGGAGACTGGCGAAGGACGAGGTGACGATGCGCGTCGGGAATGGTTCCAAGGTCGATGTGATCGCCGTCGGCATGCTACCTCTACATCTACCTTCGGGATTAGTTTTAAACCTCAATAATTGTTATTTAGTACCAGCTTTGAGCATGAACATTGTATCTGGATTTCGTTTGATGCGAGATGGCTACTCATTTAAATCCGAGAATAATGGTTGTTCTATTTATATGAGAGATATGTTTTATGGTCATGCCCCGCTGGTCAATGGTTTATTTTTATTGAATCTCGAAAGTCATGTTACACATATTTATAGTGTGAATACCAAACAATGTAAGGTTGATAATGATAGTCCCACATACTTGTGGCACTGCCGCCTTGGTCATATTGGTGTCAAACGCATGAAGAAACTCCATGCAGATGGACTTTTGGAGTGTCTTGATTATGAATCATTTGACACGTGCGAACCATGCCTCATGGGCAAGATGACTAAGACTCCGTTGTCCGGAACAATGGAGCGAGCAACCAACTTGTTGGAAATAATACATACCGATGTATGCGGTCCAATGAGCGTTGAGGCTCGCGGTGGCTATTGTTATGTTCTCACCCTCACTGATGACTTAAGCAGATATGGGTATGTCTACTTAATGTAACACAAGTCCGAGACCTTTGAAAAGTTCAAGGAATTTCAGAGTGAGGTAGAGAATCAACGTGACAAGAAAATAAAGTTCTTACGATCTGATCGTGGAGGAGAATATTTGAGTCACGAGTTTGGCACGCACTTAAGGAAATGTGGAATTGTTTCACAACTCACGCCGCCTGGCACACCTCAGCGTAATGGTGTGTCCGAATGTCGTAATCGCACTCTATTGGATATGGTGCGATCTATGATGTCTCTTACTGATTTACCGCTATCATTTTGGGGATATGCATTAGAGACTGCCGCATTCACTTTAAATAGGGCACCGTCTAAATCCGTTGAGACAACACCATATGAATTATGGTTTGGGAAGAAACCTAAGCTGTCGTTTCTGAAAGTTTGGGGATGCAATGCTTATGTCAAGAAACTTCAACCTGAAAAGCTCGAACCCAAATCGGAAAAGTGCGTCTTCATAGGATACCCTAAGGAAATTGTTGGGTATACCTTCTACCTCAGATCCGAAGGCAAGATCTTTGTTGCCAAGAATGGATCCTTTCTAGAGAAAGAGTTTCTCTCGAAAGAAGTAAGTGGGAGGAAAGTAGAACTTGATGAGGTAATTGTACCCCCTCTCGAACCGGAGAGTAGCGCAGCGCAAGAAAATGTTTCTGTGGTGCCTGCACCGACTAGAGAGGAAGTTAATGCAGATGATCATGAAACTTCGGATCAAGTTACTACTGAACTTCGTAGGTCCATGAGGACACGTTCCGCACCAGAGTGGTACGGCAACCCTGTCCTGGAAATCATGTTGTTAGACAACGGTGAACCTTCGAACTATGAAGAAGCCATGGCGGGCCTGGATTCCAACAAATGGCTTGAAGCCATGAAATCCGAGATAGGATCCATGTATGAGAACAAAGTATGGACTTTGGTGGAGTTGCCCGATGATCAGCAAGCCATAGAAAATAAATGGATCTTTAAGAAGAAGACTGACGCGGATGGTAATGTGACCGTCTATAAGGCTCGGCTTGTCGCTAAGGGTTATCGATAAGTTCAAGGATTTGACTACGATGAGACTTTCTCACCCGTAGCGATGCTGAAGTCCGTCCGAATCATGTTAGCAGTTGCCGCATTTTTATATCATGAGATCTGGAAAATGGACATCAAAACGGCATTCCTTAATGGTTTCCGTAAGGAAGAATTGTATATGATGCAGCCGGAAGGTTTTGTCGATCCTAAGAATGCTGACAAGGTATGCAAGCTCCAGCGCTACATCTATGGGCTGGTGCAAGCATCTCGGAGTTGGAACATTTGCTTTGATGAGGTGATCAGAGCGTTTGGGTTTATACAGACTTATGGAGAAGCCTGTATTTACAAGAAAGTGAGTGGGAGCTCTGTAGCATTTCTCATTTTATATGTGGATGACATATTGTTGATGGGAAATGATATAGAACTTTTGGAAAGCATAAAGGCCTACTTGAATAAGTGTTTTTCAATGAAGGACCTTGGAGAAGCTACTTACATATTAGGCATCAAGATCTATAGAGATAGATCGAGACGCCTCATTGGTCTTTCACAAAGCACATACCTTGACAAGATATTGAAGAAGTTCAATATGGATCAGTCCAAGAAGGGGTTCTTGCCTGTATTGCAAGGTGTGAGATTGAGCACAGCTCAATGCCCGACCTCGGCAGAAGATAGAGAAAAGATGAGTGTCATCCCCTATGCCTCAGCCATAGGCTCTATTATGTATGCCAAGCTGTGTACCAGACCTGATGTGAACCTTGCCATAAGTTTGGTAGGGAGGTACCAAAGTGATCCCGGAATGGAACACTGGACAGCGGTCAAGAATATCCTTAAGTACCTAAAAAGGACTAAGGATATGTTTCTTGTTTATGGAGGTGCCGAAGAGCTCGTCGTAAAGGGTTACGTCGATTCTAGCTTCGAGACAGATCCGGATGACTCCAAGTCACAAACTGGATACGTGTATATTTTGAATGGTGGGGCAGTCAGCTGGTGCGGTTGCAAGCAAAGCGTCATGGCGGCATCTACATGTGAAGCGGAGTACATAGCTGCTTCGGAAGCAGCGCAGGAAGGAGTCTGGATGAAGGAGTTCATCACTGACCTAGGACTGATTCCCAATGCGTCGGGCCCGATGACTCTCTTCTGTGACAACACTGGAGCTATTGCCATTGCCAAGGAGTCCAGGTTTCACAAGAAGACCAAGCACATCAAGCGCCGCTTCAACTCCATTCGTGGTTACATTCAAGATGGAGATATAGATATTTTTAAAGTACATACGGATCTGAATGTGGCAGATCCGTTGACTAAACCTCTTTCACGAGCGAAACATGATCAGCACCAGAACTCTATGGGTGTTCGATTCATCACAATGTAACTAGATTATTGACTCTAGTGCAAGTGGGAGACTGTTGGAAATATGCCCTAGAGGCAATAATAAAATGGTTATTATTATATTTCCTTGTTCATGATAATTGTCTATTGTTCATGCTATAATTGTATTAACCGGAAACCGTAATACATGTGTGAATACATAGACCACACCATTTCCCTAGTGAGCCTCTAGTTGACTAGCTCGTTGATCAATAGATGGTCATGGTTTCCTGACCATGGACATTGGATGTCGTTGATAACGGGATCACATCATTAGGAGAATGATGTGATGGACAAGACCCAATCCTAAGCATAGCACAAGATCGTGTAGTTCGTCTGCTAGAGCTTTTCTAATGTCAAGTTGTAGGACCGAAAGTATGTCTAGAGGGGGGGGGTGATTAGACTACTTGACCAAATAAAAGTTTTGCCTTTTCCCAAATTTTAGAGTTAGCAATTTTAGCATTTCATGGCAAGTCAAGTACACCCTACACATGCAAGTCTAAGAGTATAGCAGCGGAAAGTAACAACAAGCATGAGTAGAAAGGATAGGGTAGGAGGATCAAACGCAATTGTAGACACGATGATTTTTCCCATGGTTCCGATAGGTGGTGCTATCGTACATCCACGTTTATGGAGTCTTCAACCCACGGAGGGTAACGGTCGCGAGAGTCCACAGAGGGCTCCACCCATAAGGGTCCACGAAGTAGCAACCTTGACTATTCCATAACGGCTTCCGTCCACGAAGGACTAGCCTCACTATGGGTAGATCTTCACAAAGTAGGCGATCTACTTGCCCTTACAAAATTCTTGGTTCAACTCCACAACACGAAGTAGGAGGCTCCCAAGGGACACCTAACCAATCTAGGAGGCATCACCCTCCAAAAGGTAATAGGCTCGGTAATGACGATGAACTCCTTGCTCTTGTGCTTCAAGATGATAGACTCCGCAACACACAATCACTCTCTCACAGATTTGGCTTGGTGGAAGAGATGGGATTGGTGGAAAGCAACTTGGGGAGGCTAGAAATCAAGATCCATATGGTTGGAGTGGAAGATCTTGACCTCAACACAAGGGTAGATGGCTCTCTCTCAGAAAACTGGATGGGGCAAGTATGGAATAGTTCTGAGTGCTTCTCTTTCGAGTAAGTGGTGGTGAAGGGGTATATATAGGCATCCCCAAAAATCCAACCGTTACACACAAAATGACCAACTCGGTGACACCGAAGTATAAAACTCGGTGGTACCGAAGTGACCAAAAGGTGGCAACTTTTGAATCTCGATGAGACCAATATAGGAAACTCGGTTGCACCGATAAGGTGACCAACGGTCAGATTGACATTCTCGGTGACGCCGATCCAACAATCTCGGTGGTACCGATATTGTGAATTTGCGTAACAGAAAGTTGGCAACCTAAACTCGATGGCACCGGAATGGAATCGGTTGCACCGAAGTGGCTAGGGTTTGGCTGAGTCTGTCTATGGTTGAGAATCGGTGGCACCGGAATGGAAATGTTGGTTGCACCGATGTTGAGTATATGGCTTTGGACAGACTTTGTGGAAGAGCTTGTGGGTGTTTTTGGTGACTATCACTTGTGCACGTATGAGTATTTTGTTCACCAACAAAACATTACCCCCTTTTAATAGTATTGGCTTTCCTATGGACTCAAAGTGCTCACAAATGTAAAATGTAGAGTCCTCTTGCTTGAAGCTTTGCCATCCCTATCATTATACTTTTCCTGAAATATACTTAGTGGAAACATTAGTTCAATGACTTATATGTTGTTATAAATTACCAAAACCACCAAGGGAGCAAATGTGCTTTCAATCTCCCCCTTTTTGGTAATTGATGACAACATATAGATCAAAGCTTCGACAAAGATATAATCAATGAATATAATCGTCGCTTTGAGAAGTATGTGATAAGCAAGAGCTCCCCCTAAATTTGTGCATTATTTTGAATTTGCATTTGAATGCAAATGCACAATCGATAAGGTAGATGGGGCACTTCTTCCATGTCACATACATCTTGGTGGTGTGCGATAATAATAAGAGTGAACAACATAGCACAACACAACCAGATAAAGATAATGATCATCTCAAAAGCATTAAGATGATAGGAAATAGTAGCACAACACACATAAAGTGTATGATCAAAACACAAAGCGTAGCCAAAAGTAAAGGAACCATGTGTGTTTTTGAAAAGGCAATAAAAACCAAACGCTCTCTCACACGAAGCCTAAAGATCTATATACACTTCTCCCCATTTGGCAACAAGTTACCAAAAAGTTCAAAGGCATATATCTAAGCGTTCTTCGGCTGATCTCCTCCGGTTGTTGATGAAGGAGTCGAGAGAACAGCGTCGGTGAAGATCTCTGCAGATGTCGTGGATGGAGTTGGTGTGGCAGCTGGAGGAACTGGAGCTGATGGAGCAGAAGCTGAGGTGACAGTGGCAGGAGCTGATGAAGAGGGCCTCAAGTCTGGAGCTGGCATAGTGGCTGATCTGGCCTGAGTAGTGAACTGTGTGCCTGGCCCGAGAGGTGATCCATCCTCATCATCATCATCATCTGATGAAGTCTGAGGAAGAGGCACTGAGTCAACTTCCTTTTTGAGCTCATTGACTGTCTTAGTCAGCCCATCCACCTTATCATTTAGGTTCTTGATCCTGTTCTCGAAGATCCTCACAAGACTGTTCTGGTTGTCCAGAATCCCCTTAATGTCCTTCTGCATGCCCTGAACTGATGAGATCAAAAGATCCATTTGCTCATTCCTGGATCTAGGGACTTGAGCACTAGTGGCTCCAGCTGCCTCTGCTTCTGCCTGAGCTGCAGCTGATGTGGGATGATCTGGGTTCATCACCACAATGTTGTCCTCGAGATCTGGCTGTAGGGGCAAGTGGGGACGGTCTAGAGCAAATATGTGCTTCTCCAACTTAGAGTTGATGAGCATCTGGATATAGGGTGCATAGCAGCAAGAGCGCTTCTGATCAGCAGCAACCCTCTTAACTGTCTCAACAATTAAGTCCATGACTCTAATCCTGGTGTGTCTGTCAAGATGAATTAGCATGTTGATGGAGTAGCCTCGGATCATCTTGTCATCTCCTGACTTGGGCATCAAGGTATGCCTTAGAATGGTGTTCATGGTGCGGAGGCCAGCCTGAAGAAAGTAAATAGATCCTAGCCCGTGAGACTTCACGTTAGCAGCAGGGATCTCTTTATACATGTTAGCCATAGCATTGTGGCTCTCCTTGGATTCTGAGTAGACATCCAAATCACCATCCTGAACTTCTGGAACTCCTAAGATGGCAGCCCACTCCTCAACAGTGGACTCATATCTAGCTCCTTCTGTCATCCATACAATTCTACCATCTCCATAGAAATGTGCAGTGGAGTAGAATTGCATGATCATCTCATCATTCCAAGCTATGAACTCTCTGCCAACAAACTCATCCAAACCAATGCAGTGGAAATTGTCTTGGACACTTGGAAAATAGTCTTCATTCTCCTTGATGAATTTCCAGTCCACATACCTCATATCACTCACAGCTGGACTTTTGTCAAAAAGCACAGTCTCATAGAAATCCTGTTGCTCTTTGGTGTAGAATCTGTAGTCCACAGCTGTCTTCCTCCTTTGGGCATATGGATCAGCAGCTCTCCAAGCCCTCAAACCAGAATCCTTCCTCTTCTTCATATCCTCAGCAAGTGGGTAGCTGGCATTATGTACTGGAAGGTGTGGCCTAAGCTTCATTAAGGCAGACATAGCATCCTCATCCTCAACTCTGGAGGCAGTCCCTTTGTTCTTCTCAGATGCTGGAATTTGCCTGGAAGTCCTCTTGGGCTTCTCAGCAGCAGGCTTCTTGGGGGCAGACTTGGTGCTCTTGGAAGTTCCACTCTTTGGCATAGCATCAGAAATAAGTTTCTTTTGCTTCTTCTTGGGAGGGGCCTTGACAACTTGCTCTTCCTCCTCTTCAGCAGCAGCACCAGCAGCTTCCTCAGGGTCCTCAAACATGGAGGTCTGCCTACCAGTGACATAGACAATCCTTTTCCTGGCTCTCTTCTTCTCCCTTGCCTTCTTAGGCAATGACTTCTTTTGGGGTGACTCAAGGTAAAGAGCCATTTTTGCCCTAGCACCCTCAGGTGCTCTCATAGCTTCAGAGCTAGCATACTCTTTCCTGACAGCTCTCCTTGAAGAGGTAGCTTCATTTGCAGCTTTCTTGGCAGCCTTCCCTTGCTTCTTTGCAAGAACCTCTTCTGGAACGAAGTCTGAATCCTCCTCATCTGAATTCAGCTTCTTCCTAGCCCTTGTAGAAGCCTTGGGCAACCTATGGGAACTAGGAGTGCCTGGATCTGAAGATGAACTAGACTCAGGACTAGTGCCAGAATCCAATTCAACACTCTGCTCTCTGAAGTTGTTCTCACTGTCCTCAGCACATGACATACTGACCCTGTGAATAGAGTATAGAGGAGCATAAAAGGATAAGTCATCACAAAATGTGGCTGGTTTTTGAAAGTTTGAAAAAAAGATTTTCAAAGTTTTACATTCTGTCAAATGAAAATCGGTACAGCCGAAGCAAAGTTTTCGGTGCTACCGAGACTGACTATCTCATTAACAGAAACTTGGCACTCCTTTCGGTGAGACCGAAAGGAAGTACTCGGTTTCACCGAGACAGTTCTCAGCAACACAGACAGGCCAATTGGTGATACCAATTAGTTCACTTTGGTTCTACCGAGTTCCATCGGGCGGAAGGCAAACCCTAGAAAATCGATGGTTCTCTAATCTACGGAGTTTTCTCGTGGATAGAAAGATGTGCAAACTGTGGCTTATAGAGAAAATCAACTTTATTGCGCAAGAATCAGATGGGGAGCGCAAGAAAGATCGAATCCGTACCCTAGCTCAGTGACGGATCCGCTACGGCGGCGACGGCGGCGAAGATGCCCGTCGACGGCGAGGATTCCCAACGGCGAAGACACACGGGGAGGCAAGGCGATGACCAGGGGGTCCTTTTGCGGCAGCTTAGGGTTTGGGGCACGACGATTGAAGATTGAAATTTCGAACCGTCGGGACAATAGCTTATATACCCTTCACTGTCGGTGATACCGGGTCTAAATTTTCGGTGTCACCGAGTTCCTCAACTGTCAGCTGACAGGGAAACTCGGTGTAACCGAGAATATGGAATCGGTAGTACCGAGATAGAAAACCAGATCAACCCTAGGCATTCGGTGAGACCGAGAATTGTGAGTTGGTTCCACCGAGATGCACTTGGGAGGTTTTAATGGTCAGTCCTTGTCGATACGGAACTCCGAGTGCTCCACACACAGAGGGATCGAAAAGTACTTGTTCAAATTTTGTGATGCAGCATGAATGGAATATGAGGTGAGAAAGCATAGATAGCTAAAGAGTGGTCCTAGGCATTCTTGTCCATCCAATTGGCAAAAGATAAATCAAAAGCCAAATAGCAACAATTGGATGTCCTCGAATGGAAAAAACATGCAGACCAACATGCTCACACAATAAGATGTCAAATGAAATCATGACAAACATGCACATACACATTAGCATCTAACAAGCACTTGGGCGATGACAAAGTCATCTATATATGAGTATATTGACTTAGGAGCCAAGTAAGAATACTTGATCATAGGTCATACTCATCGTTTAAGCACAAGTGGGGTTACCACTTTTACATAAAGCATTTAATGTTGTCACATACTAAGAGATGCTTAGACTCAAGTCTTAGAGTAAAGCTCCCCCTTGATGTGACACCCCCCCATAAGAGGGATAAACTAACCTTGGGTTTTGTCGGTGAAGACTTCATGTTGGTGAGGTAGTGGTGGATGCTCAAGGTTGATGAAGATCACCAAGAGTTGGGAGCATCCTTGTTGTTTCCTTACTCTTCTCACCTACATGGGGTAGACCCAACACACAAGAGACAAATACAAGGATATCTATGGACATGGAGTGCAAACCATGTGTTATGATGTCCATAAATTTGTTGATTACCTTGTCCCTTGCTTACCTTTGAGGGAATGCGTGACTCCTTGAACTATTGCATGGAGTTGATGTTGATTGCAAATAATTATTGCCAATAATGAATGTGAGTGAATTTCATTGGCGGAGTCAACCCTCAAGAACTCTCTAGTTCTTGTTCTTGGGGACCCACATCAAGTTGATGGGGATCATTGGTGTTGTAGTAGCCTTTGTAGAAGTTGAGCTTGACGTAGCCTTGGGAACCCACTCCACCATAGCTAGGGATTCATCTTCATATGAGTCAATGTCCTCTTGAAGCTTGTTCTTGCCCTTGAGCTTGTGGTCTTGTGGTGGAAGGTCATCTTGAGTGCTTGTTCTCTTGGGAAGAGTATTTTCATACTTCTCCTTTTGAGGTACAAACTTGGGCTCAGGATATTGACCTTCTTCCCATTCAACTCCATTTGCGTTGAAATAGCCAACACCACGGTTCTTTCGGTATCCTCCGTGCTTGCGTACAATTTCCTCAAATTGCTTACACCCGGCAAGACTCTTGTAGTTACCTTTCTCTATAATTCCTTTCAATAAGCATTTTCTTGCTCAAGTGTAACTTGGCTAAGAGAATCATCATTAGTGGAATCAATAGAACTACTAGGAGCAACATCATTAGGTTTAGCATTTTTATTGTTCCTACTAGATGAAGAACCTTTCTTTCCTTTGTTACTAGGTTGCTTAGTTTTAACTTGAGGCATGAATGTAGACAAGAGTAGTCGTTTGGCTAGATAAGATGAAGTCTTCTTTCGGAGATCGTCATTGATAGCCTTAAGAAACTCATGCTCTTGCTCCAAATTGAGCTTCTCGAAGCGTAGCTTCTCATTAGTTATCACAAGCTCTCTATGATCTTCAAGAGTAGATTCATGAGCTAACTTAAGAGTGTTTAGTTCTTTAGTTAGTTCTTCTATTTTCATCTTATGATCATCAATAGACTTATCTTGACTAGCATGAGAATTATCAAGTTCATTTTGACTAACATCACTAGTTTTATCAAATAGCAAGTCATCATCACAAAGCAAGTCATCTTCATCACTATTGAAATCAAGATACTCGGGGTGTGATACCTTGGGGCCTTTAGCCATGAAGCAACTTCCACTCCCTTCGTTTGGCGAATCAAATAGATCATAGGAGTTGGTAGTCACTAGAGCAATTCCGGCAACACCATCATCTTGGCTATAGTCGGAGTCGGAGTGATATAGCTTCTCTCGGAGTTGTTGTCGGAGTCGGAGCCGAAAACCCATTCACCAACATGAGCTTGATGTTTTCTTCTTGTATAGCTCTTGGTGTACTTGTCCTTCTTCTCTGAATCTCTACTTCTCCTTGAGGGTCTTCGTTCATAACGATCATCTCGACTCTTTCTCTCTCTTTGAGGTGAGTCATTCCTTGAGCTTTGTCTTCGAGGTGACTCTTCTCTTCGTTTGTAGGGAGCCGTGCACTCATTGGAATAGTGTCCGGGCTTCCCACAATTGTAGCAATTGCGGTCACGACTTGAGTAACGCTTCTCATCATGTCTTGAGTTGGAGCTTCTTTCTTTGCCTCTATTCTTGTAGAACTTGTTGAATTTCTTCACCATGAGGCTTATCTCTTCATTGGTGACAAGGTTATGCTTGAAGTTGTGGGAGCATCATTTGTGGCTTTGTAAGCACCGCTAGACTTGTCGTGAAGCTCTTCTTTGTCTTTGAGTGTCATCTCATGAGCAACAATTCTTCCAATGACTTCCATAGGCTTGAGATCTTTGTAGTTGGGCATCATTTGGATTAATGTGCACACGGTGTCGTATCTCTCATCCAAAGCTCTAAGTATCTTCTTGATGATGAATTTGTCGGTCATTTCTTCGCTTCCTAAGCCGGCAATCTCATTGGTGATGAGAGCTAGCCTAGAGTACATCTCAGCGACTCCTTCACCATCCTTCATCTTGAACTTGTCAAGCTGACCTTGAAGAACATCCAACTTGGATTCTCTCACGGACTCGGTTCCTTCGTGCATATCAACCAAAGTATCCCAAATCTCTTTTGCATTCTCAAGACGGCTGATTTTGTTGAATTCTTCTGGGCATAGGCAGTTGAATAGAAAGCCGCATGCTTGAGCGTTGTATTGCAACATCTTCAATTCATCCGAGGTCGCTTCACGATCCGGTTCCTTTCCATCACCAAAGAATTCACCTTCCAAGCCAACACGAACAACAGCCCAAATGGCGGGGTTATGACCAAAAATATGCATTTTCATTTTGTGCTTCCAACTAGCAAAATTAGTGCCATAAAAGTACGGACCTCTACGGTGATAATTACCCTCACTAGACGCCATACTCTCCTAGGTTGTGAGACCAATGCAATGGAGACCAAAGCTCTGATACCACTTGTAGGACTGAAAGTATGTCTAGAGGGGGGTGATTTGACTACTTGACCAAATAAAAGTTTTGCATTTTCCCAAATTTTAGAGTTGGCAATTTTAGCATTTCATGGCAAGTCAAGTACACCCTACACATGCAACTCTAAGAGTATAGCAGCGGAAAGTAACAACAAGCATGAGTAGAAAGGATAGGGTAGGAGGATCAAACGCAATTGTAGACACGATGAGTTTTCCAGTGGTTCCGATAGGTGGTGTTATCGTACATCCACGTTTATGGAGTCTTCAACCCATGGAGGGTAATGGTCGCGAGAGTCCACGGAGGGCTCCACCCATAAGGGTCCACGAAGTAGCAACCTTGACTATTCCATAACGGCTTCCGTCCACGAAGGACTAGCTTCACTATGGGTAGATCTTCACGAAGTAGGCGATCTCCTTGCCCTTACAAAATTCTTGGTTCAACTCCACAACACGAAGTAGGAGGCTCTCAAGCGACACCTAACCAATCTAGGAGGCACCACCCTCCAAAAGGTAATAGGCTCGGTAATGACGATGAACTCCTTGCTCTTGTGCTTCAAGATGATAGACTCCTCAACACACAATCACTCTCTCACAGATTTGGCTTGGTGGAAGAGATGGGATTGGTGGAAAGCAACTTGGGGAGGCTAGAAATCAAGATCCATATGGTTGGAGTGGAAGATCTTGACCTCAACACAAGGGTAGGTGGCTCTCTCTCAGAAAACTGGATGGGGCAAGTATGGAATAGTTCTGAGTGCTTCTCTTTCGAGTAGGTGGTGGTGAAGGGGTATATATAGGCATCCCCAAAAATCCAACTGTTACACACAAAATGACCAACTCGGTGACACCGAAGTATAAAACTCGGTGGTACCGAAGTGACCAAAAGGTGGCAACTTTTGAATCTCGGTGAGACCGATATAGGAAACTCGGTTGCACCGATAAGGTGACCAACGGTCAGATTGACATTCTCGGTGACGCCGATCCAACAATCTCGGTGGTACCAATATTGTGAATTTGCGTAACAGAAAGTTGGCAACCTAAACTCGGTGGCACCGGAATGGAATCGGTTGCACCGAAGTGGCTAGGGTTTGGCTGAGTCTGTCTATGGTTGAGAATCGGTGGCATCGGAATGGAAATGTTGGTTGCACCGATGTTGAGTATATGGCTTTGGACAGACTTTGTGGAAGAGCTTGTGGGTGTTTTTGGTGACTATCACTTGTGCACGTATGAGCATTTCGTTCACCAACAAAACCTTACCCCCTTTTAATAGTATTGGCTTTCCTATGGACTCAAAGTGATTTCTCACAAATGTAAAATGTAGAGTCCTCTTGCTTGAAGCTTTGCCAACCTATTTTCTTGCATCTCGGGGTATTTCACAATCTCCACAATCCTTTTGCCATCCCTATCATTGAACTTTTCCTGAAATATACTTAGTGGAAACATTAGTTCAATGACTTATATGTTCTTATAAATTACCAAAACCACCAAGGGAGCAAATGTGCTTTCACAAGTATCATTTCCTTAGACCATGAGATTGTGCAACTCCCGGATACCGTAGGAATGCTTTGGGTGTATCAAACGTCACAACGTAACTGGGTGACTATAAAGGTGCACTACAGGTATCTCCAAAAGTGTCTGTTGGGTTGGCACGAATCGAGACTGGGATTTGTCACTCCGTGTGACGGAGAGGTATCTCTGGGCCCACTCGGTAATACATCATCATAATGAGCTCATTGTGACTAAGGAGTTAGTCACGGGATCATGTGTTACGGAACGAGTAAAGAGACTTGCCGGTAACGAGATTGAACAAGGTATAGGGATACCGACGATCGAATCTCGGGCAAGTAACATACCGATGGACAAAGGGAATTGTAGACGGGATTAATTGGATCCCCGACATCGTGGTTCATCCGATGAGATCATCGTGGAACATGTGCGAGCCAATATGGGTATCCAGATCCCGCTATTGGTTATTGGCCGGAGAGGTGTCTCGGTCATGTCTGCATGGTTCCCGAACCCGTAGGGTCTACACACTTAAGGTTCGGTGACGCTAGAGTTGTAATGGGAACTGTATGTGGTTACCGAAAGTTGTTCGGAGTCTCGGATGAGATCCCGGACGTCACGAGGAGTTCTGGAATGGTCCAGAGGTAAAGATTTATATATGGGAAGTCCTATTTTGGCCACCGGAAAATGTTCGGGATTTTTTGGTATTGTACCAGGGAGGTTCTAGAAGGCTCCGGAGTGGGGCCCACCTGTGTGGGGGGACCCACGTGAACGTGGGTAGTGGGGGCAAGGCCCCACACCCCTGGTCAAGGCGCACCAAGATCCCCCCTTAGAAGGAATAAGATCATATCCCGAAGGGATAAGATCAAGATCCCTAAAAAGGGGGGATAACAATCGGTGGGGAAGGGAAAGGATGGGATTTCTTTCCTCCCACCTTTGCCAACGCCCCAATGGACTTGGAGGGCAAGAAACCAGCCCCCTCCACCCCTATATATAGTGGGGAGGCGCATGGGAGCTGCAACCCCTTGCCCCTGGCGCAGCCCTCCCCCCTCCTACACCTCCTCCTCCTCCGTAGTGCTTAGCGAAGCTCTGCCGGAGAACCACGAGCTCCACCGCCACCACGCCGTCTTGCTGCCGGAGCTCTCCCTGAACTTCTCCTCCCCCCTTGCTGGATCAAGAAGGAGGAGATGTCCCCGGGCTGTACGTGTGTTGAACGCGGAGGCGCCGTCCGTTCGGCGCTTGGATCGGATCTTCCGCGATTTGAATCGCTGCGAGTATGACTCCATCAACCGCGTTCTTTGCAACGCTTCCGCTTAGCGATCTTCAAGGGTATGAAGATGCACTCCCTCTCTCTCATTGCTAGCATCTCCTAGATTTATCTTGGTGACATGTAGGAAATTTTTTGTATTATTACTACGTTCCCCAACACTTCCTCCCCGGCAACGGCGCCAAAAATTCCTTTGACGTGGCTTCAGACTGCGTCGGTATTTCCCCAAAGAGGAAGGGATGATGCAACACAGCGACGGTAAGCATTTCCCTCAGTTATGAAACTAAGGTTATCGAACCAGTAGGAGGATCACCACCACCCAAGAAGCAACACCTGTAAATAAATATAAAATACTTGCAACCCGACGCGTAAGAGAGGTTGTCAATCTCTCAACGGTAAAAGATAGATATTTTTGTATGAAATTGGATAAATTGATCTTGCAATAACACAAAATAAAGTAAGTAAAGATAAAAAGAAGCAAGGTATTTTTGGGGTTTTGGAAATATAGATCCGAAAACAAATAAGCAAAAAGATAGATCGGAAAGCAATATGTTGGAAAAGTAGACTTGGGGGCCGTAGGTTTCAGTAGTGGCTTCTCT
Source organism: Elymus sibiricus (assembly GCA_039707655.1). Taxonomy (NCBI): domain Eukaryota; kingdom Viridiplantae; phylum Streptophyta; class Magnoliopsida; order Poales; family Poaceae; genus Elymus; species Elymus sibiricus. The sequence goes on along the minus strand of CM077675.1, from coordinate 412,746,106 downwards.
CATGAGTATAGCACACGATGGGTGAACAAATTACCATTGGGCAATTGATAGAAAATCGAATAGTCATGACGATATCCAAGGCAATGATAATTATATAGGCATCACATCCAAGATAAGTAGACCGACTCTTGCCTGCATCTACCAATATTACTCCACACATCGACCGCTATCCAGCATGCATCTAGTGTATTAAGTTCATGGAAAAACGGGGTAATGCAATAAGAATGATGACATGATGTAGACAAGATCTATTCATGTAGGAATAGACCCCATCTTGTTATTCTTAATAGCAACGATACATGTGTGCCTTGCTGCCCCTTCTGTCACTGGGAAAGGACACTGCAAGATCGAACCCATCACAAAGCACCTCTTCCCATGGCAAGAAAATCGACCTAGTCGGCCTAACTAAACCAAAGATTCGAAGAAGAAATACGAGGCTATAAGTAATCATGCATATAAGACATCAAAGAAGACTCAAATAATATTCATGGATAGAAACTGATCCTGAACTCAAAATTCATCGGATCCCAACAAAGACACCGCAAAAGTTTACATCAAATAGATCTCCAAGGGACCATTGTATTGAGAATCAAAAAAGAGAGAGAGGAAGCCGTCTAGCTACTGCCTACGGACCCGTAGGCCTATGATGGAATACTCACGGATCATCGGAGAGGCACCTATGAAGAAGATGAACCCCTCCGTGATGGTGTTTAGATTGGATCTCGAGGTTCTAGAACTTGCGGCGGCTGGAATTGTGTTTTGTCGACTTCCCTAGGGTTTTCGGAATATTTGGATATTTATAGGCGTCAGAGGCGGTTGAGAGGGGCCCCACGGAGGGCACAACCCATCAGGGCGCGCCCTGGTCGGTTGTAGCCTCCACAGCCCACCTCTCCGGCACTTCTTTGGCCCACTGGGTGTCTTCTGGTCCAGAAAAAATCTCCAAAAAGTTTCATCGTGATTGGACTCCGTTTGGTACTGATATTCTGCAAAGTAAAAAAACAAGCAAAAGCAACAACTGGCACTTTGGCACTATGTCAATAGGTTAGTCCCAAAAAATTATATAAATTTGCTATAAAATGATTGTAAAACATCCAAGAATGATAATATAGCAGCATGGAACAGGCAAAAATTATAGATACGTTGGAGACGTATCAACGACCGCCGCGACCACTTTGTTTAATCTGTCGCAACCAGAGCCTATTCCTTCCATCCCTCAATCCTAAAGCCTACCGGAGTTCCACTAGTTTCTTCCCCAAGCCCAATTTAGCCAGAGGAGCACCAGGAGAGAGGCCAAAATTTTGGGTTCCGCCGGAGACTCTCGGCTGAGCTCGCCATCGGTGACTCGGTCCACTTCTGAGACTGCAAAGGGTACCCAAAGCACCACTTGGCTCTCCTGAGCACACCCGTGTACTACCCCTCCCCGATGGAGCCGTCGTCCATTGGCGCTGATCGCCGGAGCTCCGTCCCGATCTTCCGGAGGGGAGGGAGACACGCGCGTAGACTGGTCAAACCTGACCAGTGGGCCTCACGGGCCCACTGTCAATGGCCTGTCGTCGTGGGTGAGCGGGTAAGTGGAGGCACCATTTGTGATTTACGTTTCCCTAGTCTGAAACCGTATTCCCCGTGTGACGTTTCCTTTTTTTTTGATTTATTAAAAACAAAAGTTTGACCTAAGTTTGACTGGCCTTATCTTTTAAACTAAAACTCCAATGGACCTGATTCTTTTTCTGTTGTTTCTCAAATTTCACCTAGTTTATTTTAGGATTTATTTCAAAAATTTACAAACAACTTTTTTGTACTGTTTTTGAATTGCTTGTTTATTCGAATATTTCAAAATAGGAAATGGAGGGAGAATTAAACTTTCAAAAGTTTTGGAGTGCACCTCACTTCTCTGCACATTAAAGGAAAGCATCCTGAACTATGATATAATATTAGTTGTGTGCTGTTTGCGATGGCAAATAAATTCCATCACTATGCTAAAGCGAGGTAACACTATTTCATGTGAGGGTATAATCATGCATATAAGTAAACAATGAGAACTTCTTGCTGTTGCATTTGAGATGCATGTGACAGTAGTCACTACCTTGTGCCACACATGCCTACCGGTTGGAATCCGGGAAAAGTCTCTGTCTCGGGAAGACACAACCTTGGAGCTGACATCTCGTGGAACGAGGATGATCAGTGAGGCATGTTGGGGCATGATAGGTGGTGATCCTATCACGGATTGTGAAACATAATTGATTGTGCTAACCATGCAGGGAACACATAAACCTCATGAGTCGACCGTAGATCGAGTCTTGATCCAGTAACCCCCATACTTGTTTTGTACTAACACTTGTCCCTACCACAGGTAGGGTACGGTTCAGTAAATCGTCAACCCCTTTCTTGGCACACACCGTATAGAGAGGCCACAGTGGAAGATACCGGAGACATCTGGTAGGCATGCCACTTGGTCCGGGGGCATGGGTGTTCTGGTTGGACCAAGGGGGTAGCGCCCCTGTTTCCGCATGGTATAAATTTTGTGATCCCATGCTAATCGAGATTGTAGTCTCCCCACTTAGAGTTTCTCTTTTTGGTTGTCATGGGTGAATCCGGACACCGGGAAGTTAAGCTGGTGTGTGCGGGTCAGGTGTGTTTTCAACTCAAAGACCATAAGCGGAATTCGTCTCGGGTTGACTAAGGAAATTTGTTACTCGTGGGTAAAGAGTACAACCTCTGCAGAGTATTCATCTATTCGAATAGCCGTGTCCGCGGTTAAGGACTACAGTGTGGGATAGGTCTATTGTTGGTCTTAGTGTCATTCTTCGGAGGAATCTTTTAAACCAGAAATTTTGATCATGAAATGTGACGAATGATAAATTATGATTATTATTGTTGTGGACTAACCATTTCTTATTTGAATTGTTGAGTATCACCTGGGATGGTTCTACCTCTTGGATACTCATTGTGATTATTATCATATAAGCCCTTTATGTGGCTTTGCTCAGATGCCCGACTGTGGCACACATGTTATTTAATTTCCTTATAAGCCCTTTACGTGGCGTCGCACAGATGCCCGACTGCGGCACGCCTGTTATTTATTTTCTTTACAAGCCCTTTATGTGGCGTCGCTCAGACGCCCGACTGAGGCATGTTTTATATTCTTAACTCTTCAAGGCGTCTCTTTAGACACCCGATCGGATTATTTTATTTTCATTCCCTGATTGCTTATTCATTTTTAATATGAATTATCTGCTTGTCGGCATCATGAATTTCATCTTGTGACTGATTGAATGGTCGTAAATTAATCCAGTGCATGAATACGACCTGCTATATTATGTCTGTTTTCATGATGTTTGTGAGTACATTCAAAGTACTCACTGGCTTGTCCCTAGCTATTATCTTGGCCAGATGGCCTATTTGGAGAGGAGCACTATGACGACAACCACGGAACCTATGCATCGAAGATAGCATCCATGCGATATAGGAGTTATCTAGGTCAGCTGTTCATGTGGGAAATGGAGTCCCATAGACATTGGAGATCCACGAACTGATTCCACCATCAACCACTAGAAACCGTTGTTGTACTCCATAGACCACCATGGTCTTGTACTTCAAATTTTGTAATCGCTTGGATATTTTGTATCAAGGATGTGTCCACCAGCTAACAGTAATCCTGGGGCTGGTGAGGACGAGGATGATTTGCCGGGAAATTTATATTCCGGAAACCCGGTCGTGATAACCTTGGTATCAGAGCCAGGCTGACCATTGGCTAATCCTATCTTAGCCGGGTCAATAACCCTAGGTTACCACACCTACCAGGCCTGATCCTATCCATACCCAAGCCTATCCTATCCGATAGCCCACACAGTGACCCCAACACCTTTCGGCAGTCGGTGCCCAACCTATCAACCTAGCCCAGCAGTCACACGCCCGTGGCCGATACCTGAGTTGACCCATCCGCAAGCTTGTGAAGGAAGACTCCATTTTCTTTCTATAAAGGAAATGATTACCTAACCCAACAAACCAGCCACCTTTCAAATTCCCAAACCAGTAAAATGCCGGGCCCCATAGTTCACAACGAGACCACCGCATCCGGGCTTGGAGAGTTCGTAGTCATGCTCGCCAACCTAACCCATCGAGGTTTTGCATTGAATAGCCCCCGGAATATGTTGTGTACCAAGGGCTCACGAGTGATGCCATCCACAACTTCTGGGCCACGATGCACATCTACGGCAGGGGTATCTTGCCAGATCGCCCCTACCGGTTCACTGGAAGGACAAATTCCTACGAGAACCAAGCAATCCAGCTAGCAGCCCAGGAAGCTATAGTTCAACTCCGGCACCTGTCGCCAAGGGTTAACTGTCACTCCTTTTACTATTACCCTAGCCGTGAAGGTTATGGCAGATCAATCCAAATAGCCAACGGAGACCACGAGACGGATCCCGCACTGCTGCATCTTGTGCGCTACCTAAGAGCACATGAGGCACTATATGATCAGGTCACCCTCGACCTGATTGCGGCCCGCGGAGAACTTGTCGGCCTAGCCCCGATGAGAAGTGAAGCCGCACCCGACCCCAACATCCCAGTAGTGCTATTCGGAAGGCCAATCGAGCCTCCGAGGTCTGCCCCGGTTTCCGTCTCAAGCAATGTACCCGTCTCCCCAGATGAACTCCGTCACCTTTTGGGGGTCCACTCCAATGGGATTGTGACCACCAACCTCCGCGATGGTCATCATCACTGCCCCAACCCTGTAGCTCCACAACCTAACCCAGTCGACCGTGACGCTGAAGTTCCAGAAATTTCGACGTCTACAAGACGCGCTCGACTGGATATCAACATAGTAGACTGAGCCACCCAAGCAGTAGCAAGCCATAGTAATTCTACGCGCCCTGTGATATTGTGATTTTGTAATGCCACTGTTGGATTGCAGACTGCTTGTGTGCCATTATTTTAATGGTACTACATGTGACCATTCATAAATGTTTTGGTGTTTCGTTGCATAATAAATTCTGGGCGTAGCTACCAAAGACCACCCAGCTGACAACCATAGTAATACGTCACATTTGGTGGTGTATAACTGTGACCTTGACCCCGACCACCCTAGAGCAGAACCGACAACCAAGATCGCAACCCCACCAAAATATGTTCCCTAGCACAGTCGCTATATAAGAGCCCACTCCTCGACCATAATCTGCATCCCTCACCCTGCGCACTGCCTTCACAGCCATTTTTCCCCATGTCGAACCTCCGGATTAATCTGATAGCCCCAGATGCAACCCCGGGAAGTATTATTAAAATATTGCGAGACATTACCCGCTGCACAATAGGTTCTCCCCACCAACCACAGTACGAGCTGTTCAAATCAAGGATCACTTACACCGCCTTGAAATATTGGGCATTTGTGCGCATTCCACCTATAAACCCAAACCAAGACCCTACCGAAGTCACCTTAGTCGGGAAACCTATGCCAGCTCGAGAAATGGCCATAGAGGTTGCTGCCTACGAAGCAGTTACTCGCCTTCGATTTGCAGTGCCGTATGCCAGTGAAAGGGGGTATTATTACTTTCCTAGTCGTGCAACACAAGGAGAAGAAGCATCCTTTCCCGGCAGGCGAATAGAGAGAGATCTAGTACTGGCTGATGCGGCTGAGATGCGTCGGTATTTCCCCAAAGAGGAAAGGATGATGTAGCACAGCTACGGTAGGTATTTTCCTCAGTCATGAGACCAAGGTTATCGAACTAGTAGGAGAACCACACAACACTATGTAAACGGTACCTACACACAAAGAACAAATACTTGCAACCCGACGCGTAAGAGAGGTTGTCAATCTCTCCACGGTAAACAGATAGATTAGGTTGTAATAGATTGGATAGATAGATCGCTCAAGAACACAAAATAAAATAGGCAAATAAAAAGGGCAGCAAGGTATTTTTTGGTTTTTGGATTAATAGATCTGAAAACAAAAAGCGGAAAAAGATAGATCGGAAAGCAATATGTTGGAAAAGTAGACCCGGGGGCCATAGGTTTCACTAGTGGCTTCTCTCATGAGTCTAGTGTTGGGGAACGTTGCATGGGAAAAAAATCCAACGCACACGCAAGATCTATCCATGGTGATGAGCATCTATGAGAGGGAGAGTGGATCTACATACCCTTGTAGATCGCTAAGCGGGAAGCGTTAAGAAACGCGGTTGGTGTAGTCGAACGTCTTCGCGATCCAAATCGCAGTCGTCCCACGATCCGTCCCGATCTAGCACCGAATGGATGGCACCTCCGCGTTCAGCACACGTACAGCTCGATGACGATCTCCGCCTTCTTGATCCAGCTAGAGGGAGCGAAGAGGTAGATGAGTTCGCTGGCAGCGCGACGGCGTGGCAGCGGTGGTGGTGGAACTATTCCGGCAGGGCGTGTACAGTATATATATATGATCGGTTCTACGAGAAATTCTATTTATATATATATGCACAACGTGTACAGTATGTAGTAGCGTAATATATGTTTGAAATGAAAAATAATTAAATGGAAAACACAAAATTAAAAGGAAAAATAAACCATAATTAATTCATAAACCCCTGAAGGATTAAAAGGAAAAATAAACCAAAATTAAAAGAATTAAATACTTTTAGTCCCGGCGCCGGCAGGTGCCACGTGGTGGGCCTTTAGTGCCGGGCCGTGTTGAACCGGCACTAAAGGGGGGGGGGGGCTTTAGTCCCCACCCTTTAGTGCCGGTTGGAGAACCGACACTAAAGGCCCTTACGAACCGGCACTATAGGCCGATTCGGCACTAGTGTAACTAAAGTTGACTCTTTTTTAGTCCCTTTATCATCAATTTTAATACTAATAAACAAGGAATCAATTGAAGAAACACCAATCACTTTAAGATCTTCATCATCTCTATGAAAGAAATCACTAGAAAACACTATTTCTAAGAATTATCTTTTGGCTCTAAGCATAGCGGTTCTTTTCTTACTTTCATCCATAGAAACATATAAAGGTTTAATTGATTCATCAATCCTAGGTGCAAAAGCTTTCAACTTGAGATTTTCTACATCATGGGAAATCCTATCAATGCTTCTAGACATATCATCAATCTTGTTCAACTTTTCTTCTATCGTAGTATTGAAAACCTTTTGAGCATTGATAAATTCTTTAATATTACTCTCAAGATCAGAGGGGTTCCTATTATTATTGTAAGAAGAATTACCATAGGAATTACCATAATTATTAGAGGAATTTCTAGGAAAAGGCCTAGGATTAAAATTACCTCTATAAGCATTGTTATTAAAATGGTTTCGCGAGATGAAGTTCACATCTACGGAATCACTATTTTGCTCAATCAAAGTAGAAATAGGCACATCATTAAGATCAATAGTAGCATTTTTTTACTAGCAACCAACTTCATAAGAGCATCAACTTTTTCACTCAAAGTACTAATTTCTTCAACCGAATTAACCTTTTTACTAGTCGGTGCACTTTCAGTATGCCATTGTGAATAATTTGCCATAATATTATCTAGTAATTTAGTAGCTTCACCCAAAGTAATTTCCATAAAAGTACCACCCGCACCAGAATCTAAAAGATTTCTAGAGACAAAATTCAATCCCGCATAAATTTTTTGTATGATCATCCAAAAATCTAAACCATGAGTAGGACAATTTCTTAGCATCAATTTCATTCTTTCCCCAGATTGTGCAACATGTTCATGATGAAGTTGCTTAAAATTCATGATTGGATTTCTAAGGTAAATAATTTTCGTGAGAGGAAAATACTTAATAATAAAAGCATCCTTGCACTTATCCTAAGAATCGATACTATTGCGAGGCAAAGAAGAAAACCAAATTTTTGCACGATCCCGCAAGGAGAAAGGAAATAATTTCAACTTCACTATATAATTGTCCACATATTTTTTCTTTTGCATATCACACAACTCTACGAATGTGTTTAGATGGGACGTGGCATCCTCATTAGGAGTACCAGATGATCTTTCATGACAAGATTCAACAAAGCGGCATTAATATCACAAGACTTTGCACTAGTGGCGGGAGGAGCAATCGGCGTACTAATAAAATCATTATTATAGATATTGGAAAAATCGCACAACTTGGTATTCTCTTGAGTCATCATGACTACGCAAACAAGATTTCAAGCAAACAAGAGATGTGACGAGAAAAAGGCAAGACGAAAAAGAGGGCGAATAAAACGGCAAATTTGTGAAGTGGGGGAGAGGAAAACGAGAGGCAAATGGACAATAATGTAATTGCAAGGAGATGAGATTATGATTAGGAACCAGGTAGATGTTGGTGATGTCTCCCTGGCAAATGCGCCAGAAATTCCTTTTGATGCGGCTGAGATGCGTCTGTATTTCCCCAAAGAGGAAGGGAAGATGCAGCAAAGCAACGGTAGGTATTTCCCTCAGTGATGAAACCAAGGTTATCGAACCAGTAGGAGAACCACACAACAGAATATGTAAACGGTACCTGCACACAAAGAACAAATACTTGCAACCCGACACGTAAGAGAGGTTGTCAATCTCTCCACGGTAAAAATATAGATTAGGTTGTAATAGATTGGATAGATAGATAGCTCAAGGACATAAAATAAAAGGGGCAAATGAAAAGTGCATCAAGGTATTTTTGGGTTTTTGGATTAGTAGATCTGAAAACAAAAGGTGGAAAAAGATAGATCGGAAAGCAATATGTTCGAAAAGTAGACCCGGGGGCCGTAGGTTTCACTAGTGGCTTCTCTCATGAGTATAACACACGGTGGGTAAACAAATTACTGTTGGGCAATTGAAAGAAGATCAAATAATAATGATGATATCCAAGGCAATGATCATTATATAGGCATCACGTCCAAGATTAGTAGACCGAAATGATTCTGCATCTACTACTATTACTCGACACATCGACCGCTATCCAGCATGCATCTAGTGTATTAAGTTCATGGGAAAATAGAGTAATGGAATAAGAACGGTGACATGATGTATACAAGATCTATTCATGTAGGAATAGACCCCATCTTGTTATCCTAAATAGCAACGATACGTGCCTGCCTCGCTGCCCCTTCTGTCACTGGGAGAGGACACCGCAAGATCGAACCCATCACAAAGCACCTCTTCCCATTGCAAGGAAAATCGATCTAGTTGGCCTAACTAAACCAAAGATTTGAAGAAGAAATACGAGGCTATAAGTAATCATGTATATAAGAGATCAAAGAAGACTCAAATAATATTCATGGATAGAAACTGATCATGAACTCAAAATTCATCGGATCCCAACAAACACACCGCAAAAAGTCATTACATCAAATAGATCTCCAAGAGACCATTGTATTGAGAATCAAAAAGAGAGAAGAAGCCATCTAGCTACTGCCTACGGACCCATAGGTCTATGGTGGACTACTCACGCACCATCGGAGAGGCACCAATGAGGATGATGAACCCCTCCGTGATGGTGTTAGATTGGATCTCGAGGTTCTGGAACTTGTGGCGATGGAAGTGTTTTTCGTCGACTCCTCTAGGGTTTCTGGAATATTTGGGTATTTATAGCGCTGAGAGGCAGTGGAGAGGGGTCCCAAGGAGGGCACAACCCACTAGGCCGTGCCACATGCCTCTGGCACGCCCTGGTATCTTGTGGCCTCCTCAGCCCTCTTCTCAGGTGCTTCTTTGGCCCCCTAGTTGTCTTCTGGCCAAATAAAAAATCTCCAAAAAGTTACGTGGTGTTTGGGCTTCGTTTGGTTATGATATTATGCGAAGTAAAAAAAACAAGCAAAAAATAGCAACTGGCACTTGGCACTATGTCAATAGGTTAGTCCCAGAAAATGATATAAAGTTGCTATAAAATGATTGTAAAACATCCAAGAATAATAATATAACAGCCTGGAACAAGCAAGAATTATAGATACGTTGGAGACGTATCACTGGCCAACCTTGTCCGGTACGTCATCGCTCAAGAGCATTTGACCCAGCAAGTGTTGGACTTTCTCCAGACCCTTTCTGATATGAATCCTTAGATCGCCATTGGTAGACCACTGAGGCCAGATCTGGAAGGACACGTTCTCTGACTTGTCCATCCACTTTCCCCGGAGGAAGAAAAATGTGCCCCGATGCCGGGAACATTTCCTCAGAACCCCATAGATTTTTCCTTTGCACCGTAGATGCCCATGGTTGTGTTTGTTACTCTAGCATTAAAATTGCATTATGTGGTATCTGTGTTGTATCTTAGGATTTGTGCTATGAGTGAACTGTTTGGTTGCAATTGCATATGAGTAAATTGCTTGGCTGCATATATTTAATTTTTACTACTATGATTTTATCTAAATGTTTTCACCCTAGCAAATCTCGGGGTGAGATTTTCTTAAGGGTCCGTACGACAATATTCCCAACATGGATTTAATTCACGCAACGCCACGACATCCGGCTCACGACCGCAACCACTCCACCACATGCACTAAGAGCAGAACCACACACACATTTAGCACCTAATTGATCACCTCATTAGCACCCCACAGTTTTTCTGAGAGGAAAATTGTGGGTAATTATTTCCGAGAGAATTGCCGCCAGCACACTAACAGCAACTGGTACCTGACACCGACGCCTAATCCACATTATCGCCGCCGCCGCGAAGAGCGAGCACTCGAGCAGCGGCATCACGATGATCATCTTGGATTATCACGCATAGGAGCAGCGAGAGCCCAAGCAGCGCAACCACAGCTCTGGACAGGAGAATCATGAGCCACCCCGGCAGCATGTCCTCCATTGGAGCCTCATCGCGAGCTCCTACAACCAGAAAGAAGAAGGAGGAAGGAGAAGAAGAGAGGCATGGTGTGAGGAAGAAGAAGATGACACCAATGTCGTTTTATAGCTCGAGTTCGGTGTACGGTGAGCAAAGTCCACCAACGCCGCTCGTCACTCGATCGCCGGTGTTCGGAGGCGAATCCGCGAGCAGTACCGATAGGGCACTGGCCCGCGAGGTGAGTGACATGCTGCGCCGACAGCTAGCACGCCGCGCACTAACGCAGTACAGCACTAGATGCCCTACGCGCTAGACGCCGCTGGTGGAGAAAGCACGCGCGAGAGAGGAGAAAGAAGAGAGCCGTAGGTAGAAGAAGAGACTGATAGTTGGCCCTCGGTCCACCTGTCAGCCAGAGAGAACACTGTGCACTCGAGTACGGCAGGCGAAATTTGGAATTAGAAATTTTACTTTTTCCAAATTTATCGTAGCCCTTAGTAAAAATCTCTCGGTTTCCTTAACCATAGATTTTCTCACAGCACCAGTACACCACTATAGTTGTACCAATTATTCAGCACCGTCACTGTAAACACATCATATCTCTCGAGTAGGATATTTATTTTCCGTGATTATTACAACAATATTGTAGGAGTAATTTCTGCAACTGTCCTTAGCAAAGCTCGAGTACGAGATTTTCTTAAGGGGGGTAGAGTTTGTAACACCCTAAAAATTTAACCCTGTTTTTATTAATTAAATTTGGCCATGGTTATTTAATTTTTATATTCTGGATCTTCTGTTGATTTCGAGCCACTCCTTTTCCCTGATTTCTAAAATATTTCCCTATAATATTGTTGGACTTGAGTGATGACTTAAAACATTCTATTTCATTTTGTTAATTCAGTGGAAAATATTTTTATAATAGAAACTTGCTAAAATAAATTTCCATTAATGGCTTTTTCATTATTTGGAAGGCCTCATTTACACTACAACCTATTTATATATTCAATTGAAAATCGCACAAAAAATTATAGATGTCATGTGATGTACCTAGATCACTTTTATGCAAAATCCCAACTTGGTGTTTTGGAAAAATTGAGCAAATCATCCCCTTTTCCATTCTGGTCCAGTTTGGTGTTTTGAACTGCAACCCTATTTTATTTTAGTCTAGTGACCTTGAGATTTTCCTGCTTGTAGTCCACCCTACCAAACTCTTAATTCCAAGATATTAGCCCCACTGGAATAATTTAAGCTCATGCAATTAACCCCTATAGTTTCTGTCCAAAAACTAGATTTTGTAAAACTTGCACTAGCAAGTTTCTGTTTTTCTCGAACTAAACCTACCATCATCTTCCACATCTAAAAAGAACCCAACCTAGAGAGTGTGGCCACCAGCATAGTTTTCTTAATGCCTCTGACATTCTGTCGAGCACCTTGTGGGCCTGGCCAGAATTGGCATGATTATAAGTTTGCATTGTGGACTTGCTCTAGTGACCAAACAAACATGTCCTATAGCCTTGCCTTGGCCGTAAACCCACCCTTGTGAAGCCCCATATGCTGTAGAGCATCCTGGCATGACTTGGCATTTCGCCGAGCGCCTGGCGTGCGTGCTCTGAGCGCGTCTAGAGCGCGAGTATTGCAGACGAACACGCCCGAGCCGTCGCGCCTCACCAACCGCGGCCCTGGCCCTTCCCCTCTTGCAGAGCCACGACCCCGTCCCATCCTGTTCGCCAGAGCCACCCGACCGCCCCCTGGCTCCCCGCAGCGCCGTCGCAGAATTTGCAATCATACGAGTTTAACCCCTTTTTGCATTTCTAACCTGCCCCTACGGTAACCTCTTTCAATCTCACCATTTGTTTTTTCTTTCTAACCTTTGCACTTTTACATCACCTTAATTTTCTTGTCATCGTCCATGTCTATAGGCCGATGAAAGCACATTTGCTCCCTTGGTGGTTTTGGTAATTAATAATAACATATAAGTCATTGAACTAATGTTTCCACTAAGCATATTTCAGGATAAGTTCAATGATAGGATTGGCAAAAGGATTGTGGAGATTGTGGAAATACCCCAATATGCAAGGAAATGGATTGGCAAAGCTTCAAGCAAGAGGACTCTACATTTTACTTTGTGAGAAATCACTTTGAGTCCATAGGAAAGCCAATACTATTAAAAGGGGGTAAGGTATTGTTGGTGAACAAAATGCTCTTACGTGCACAAGTGATAGTCACCAAAAACACCCACAAGCTCTTCCACAAAAGTCTGTCCAAAGTCAAATATCCAAAATAGGTGCAACCAACACTTTCCACTCGGTGCCACCGATTCCCATACTCAGATAGACCTAAGCCAAACCCTAGCCTTTCGGTGCAACCGATTCTGCTTCGGTGCCACCGAGTTTGGGTTGGCAACTTTCTGTTAGGCAATTTCACAATATCAGTACCACCGAGATTGTTGGATCGGCGTCACCGAGAATGGGCAATCTGACCGTTGGTCACCTTATCGGTGCAACCGAGTTTCATATATCGGTCTCACCGAGATTCAAAAGTTGCCACCTTTTGATCACTTCGGTACCACCAAGATTAACACATCGGTGTCACCGAGTTGGTCATTTTGTGTGTAACGGTTGGATTTTTGGGGATGCCTATATATACCCCTTCACCACCACCTACTCGAAAGAGAAGCACTCAGAACTATTCCATACTTGCCCCATCATATTTTCTGAGAGAGAGCCACCTACTCATGTGTTGAGATCATGGCATTCCATTCCAACCATATGAATCTTGATCTCTAGCCTCCCCAAGTTGCTTTCCACCAATCCCATCTCTTCCACCAAGCCAAATCTGTGAGAGAGTGATTGTGTGTTGAGGAGTCTATCATCTTGAAGCACAAGAGCAAGGAGTTCATCGTCATTATCGAGCCTATTACCTTTTGGAGGGTGATGCGTCCTAGATTGGTTAGGTGTCGCTTGGGAGCCTCCTACTTCGTGTTGTGGAGTTGAACCAAGAAGTTTGTAAGGGCAAGGAGATCGCCTACTTCATGAAGATCTACCCATAGTGAGGCTAGTCCTTCGTGGACGGAAGCCATTATGGAATAGTCAAGGTTGCTACTTCGTGGACCCATATGGGTGGAGCCCTCCGTGAACTCTCGCGACCGTTACCCTCGGTGGGTTGAAGACACCATAAACATGGACGAACGATAGCATGACCTATCGGAACCACGGGAAAAATCATCGTGTCTACAATTGCATTTGATCTTCCTACCCTTCCTTTACTACTCATGCTTGTTGTTACTTTCCGCTGCTATACTCTTAGACATGCATGTATAGGGTGTACTTGACTTGCCATGAATGTTAAAATCTGCCAACACTAAAATTTGGGAAAAGGTAGAAATTTTATTTGGTCAAGTAGTCTAATCACCCCCCCTCTAGACATACTTTCGGTCCTACAAGTGGTATCAGATCTTTGGTCTCCATTGCATTGGTCTCACAACCTAGGAGAGTATGGCGTCTAGTGAGGGAAATTATCACCGTAGAGGTCCGTTCTTTGATGGCACAAATTTTGCTAGTTGGAAGCACAAAATGAAAATGCATATTCTGGGTCATTACCCCGCCGTTTGGGCTGTTGTTCGTGTTGGCTTGAAAGGTGAATTCTTTGGTGGTGGAAAGGAACCGGATCGTGAAGCGACCGCGAATGAATTGAATATGTTGCAATACAACGCTCAAGCATGTGACATTCTCTTCAACTGCCTATGCCCCAAAGAATTCAACAAAATCAGCCGTCTTGAGAATGCAAAAGAGATTTGGGATACTTTGGTTGATATGAACGAAGGAACCGAGTCCGTGAGAGAATCCAAGTTAGATGTTCTTCAAAGTCAGCTTGACAAATTCAAGATGAAGGATGGTGAAGGAGTCGCAGAGATGTAGTCCAGGCTAGCTCTCATCACCAATGAGATTGCCGGCTTAGGAAGTGAAGAAATGATGGACAAATTCATCATCAAGAAGATACTTAGAGCTTTGGATGAGAGATACGACACCGTGTGCACATTGATCCAAATGATGCCCAACTACAAAGATCTCAAGCCTACGGAAGTCATTGGAAGGATTGTTGCTCATGAGATGACACTCAAAGACAAAGAAGAGCTTCACAACAAGTCTAGCAATGCTTACAAAGCCACAAGTGATGCTCCCACAACTTCAAGCGACAACCTTGTCACCAATGAAGAGATAAGCCTCATGGTCAAGAAATTCAACAAGTTCTACAAGAATAGAGGCAAAGAACGAAGCTCCAACTCAAGATACGATGAGAAGCGTTCGTCAAGTCATGACCGCAATTGCTACAATTGTGGGAAGCCCGGACACTACTCCAATGAGTGCATGGCTCCCTACAAACGAAAAGAAGAGTCGCCTAGAAGAGAAAGATCAAGGAATGAATCACCTCCAAGAGAGAGAAGGAGTAGAGATGATCATTATGAACGAAGACCCTCAAGGAGAAGCAGGGATTCGGAGAAGAAGGACAAGTACACCAAGAGCTACACAAGAAGAAAACATCAAGCTCATGTTGGTGAATGGGTTTCCGGCTCCGACTCCGACAACAACTCCGAGAGAAGCTATCACTCCGACTCCGACTATAGTCAAGATGATGGTGTTGCCGGAATTGCACTAGTGAGTACCAACTCCTATGATCTATTTGATTCACCAAATGAAGGGAGTGGAAGTTGCTTCATGGCTAAAGGCCCCAAGGTATCACACCCCGAGTATCTTGATTTCAATAGTGATGAAGATGATTTGCTTTGTGATGATGACTTGCTCTTTGATTAAACTAGTGATGTTAGTCAAAATGAACTTGATAATTCTCATGCTAGTCAAGATAAGTCAATTGATGATGATAAGATGAAAATAGAACAACTAACTAAAGAACTAAACACTCTTAAGTTATCTCATGAATCTACTCTTGAAGATCATAGAGAGCTTGTAAGGACTCATGAGAAGCTACGCTTCGAGAAGCTCAACTTGGAGCAAGAGCATGAGTTTCTTGAAGCTATCAATGACGATCTCCGAAAGAAGACTTCATCTTATCTAGCCAAATGACTACTCTTGTCTACATTCATGCCTCAAGTTAAATCTAAACAAACTAGTAACAAAGGCAAGAAAAATTCTTCATCTAGTAGCAACAATGAAAATGCTAAACCTAATGATGTTCCTTCTAGTAGTTCTATTGATTCCACTAATGATGATTCTCTTAGCCAAGTTACATTTGAGCAAGAAAATCCTTTATTGAAAGGAATTATAGAGAAAGGTATCTACAAGAGTCTTGCCGGGTGTAAGCAATTTGAGGAAATTGTACGCAAGCATGGAGGATACCGGAAGAACCATGGTGTTGGCTACTTCAACACAAATGGAGTTGAATGGGAAGAAGGTCAATACCCCGAGCCCAAGTTTGTTCCTCAAAAGGAGAAGTATCAAAATACTCTTCCCAAGGGAACAAATACTCAAGATGACCTTCCACCACAAGACCACAAGCGCAAGGGCAAGAACAAGCTTCAACAGGACATTGACTCATATGAAGATGAATCCCTAGCTTTGGTGGAGTGGGTTCCCAAGGCTACTTCAAGCTCAACTTCTACAAAGGCTACTTCAACACCAAGGATCCCCATCAAGTTGATGTGGGTCCCCAAGAAGAAGAACTAGAGAGTTCTTGAGGGGTGACTCCGCCAATGAAATTGACTCACATTCATTATTGGCAAGAACTATTTGCAATCAACATCAACGCTATGCAATAGTTCAAGGAGTCACACATTCCCTCAAAGGTAAGCAAGGGACAAGGTAATCAACAAATCAATGGACATCATTACACATGCTTTGCACTCCATGTCCATAGATATCCTTGTATTTGTCTCTTGTGTGTTGGGACTAATCCATGTAGGTGAGAAGAGTAAGGAAACAACAAGGATGCTCCCAACTCTTGGTGATCTTCATCAACCTTGAGCATCCACCACTACCTCACCAACATGAAGTCTTCATCGACAAAACCCAAGGTTAGTTTATCCCTCCTATGGGGGGATGTCACATCAAGGGGGAGCTTTACTCTAAGACTTGAGTCAAAGCATCTCTTAGAATGTGACAACATTAAAGGCTTTATGGAAAAGTGGTAACCCCACTTGTGCTTAAACGATGAGTATGACCTATGATCAAGTATTCTTACTTGGCTCCTAAGTCAATATACTCATATATAGATGACTTCGTCATCGCCAAAGTGCTTGTTAGATGCTAGTATATATGTGCATGTTTGCCATGATTTCATTTGACATCTTATTGTGTTAGCATGTTGGTCTGCATTTATTTACCCATTCGAGGACATCCAATTGTTGCTATTTGGTTTTTGATTTATCTTTTGCCAATTGGATGGACAAGAATGCCTAGGACCACTCTCTAGCTATCTATGCTTTCTCACCTCCTATTCCATTCATGCTGCATCACAAAATTTGAACAAGTACTTTTCGATCCCTCTGTGTGTGGAGCACTCGGAGTTCCGTATCGACAAAGGACTGACCATTAAAACCTCCCAAGTGCATTTCGGTGGAACCAACCCAAAATTCTCGGTCTCACCAAAAGCCTAGGGTTGATCTGGTTTTCAATGTCGGTACTACCGATTCCATATTCTCGGTTACACCGAGTTTCCCTATCAGCTGACAGTTGAGGAACTCGGTGACACCGAAAATTTAGAATCGGTATCAGTGACAGCAAAGGGTATATATGCTGTGGACCCGACGCTTTGAAAATTCATCCTGAAACCGTCGTGCCCCAAAACCCTACGCTGCCGATTCGTGACCCCTGGTCATCGCCTTGCCTCCCCGAGCATCTCCGCCGCTGGGATGCTCGCCGCCGACGGGCATCTTCGCCGCCATCGCCGCCGTAGCGGATCCGTCACCAAGCTAGGGTATGGATCCGGCCCTCCTTGCGCTCCCCGTCTGATTCTCGTGCATTGGAGTTGAATTTATCGATAAGCCACAGATTCCAGACCTCCCTATCCTCTAAAAGTTCCTGTCGATTAGCGAATGATTGATTTTTTAGGTTTTGCCGTCCGCCACATGAATCTCGGTAGAACCGATACAAAAGAATCGGTAGCACCGATTCTGTTTTTCTGACCAGCTGAGAACACCTCGGTGGAACCGAGTACTAATTCTCGGTGTGACCAAGAATTGTGCCAAGTTTTTGGAAAGAAGGTTGTTTGTCTCGGTGGGTCCGAAAATTTTGTCTCGGCTGTACCGACATACATTTGGCAGAATGCAAAATTTGAGAAATCTTAGTTCAAACTTTCAAAATGTCTGCATTTTGTGATGACTCATCTTCTTCTACTCCTCTATATTCTGTTCACAGGGTCAGTATGTCAAGTGCTGAGGACAGTGAGAACAACTTCCAAGAGCAGAATATTGTGATGAGTTTAGGCACTAGTCCTGAGTCCAGTTCCTCTTTAGATCCAGGCACTCCCAGTTCTCATGGGTTGCCCAAGGCTGCTACTAGGGCCAAGAAGAAGCTGAATTCAAATGAGGAGGATTCAAATTTTGTGCCAGAGGAAATTCTTGCCAAGAAGCAAGAGAAAGCTGCCAAGAAGTCTGCTAATGAAGCCACCTCTTCAAGGAGGACTGTTAGCAAGGTATATGCTAGCTCTGAGGCTATGAGAGCACCTAAGAGTGCTAGGGCTTCCATGACTATTGAGCCCCCAAGGAAGTCATTGCCTAAGAAGGCAGGGGAGAAGAAGGCCAGAAAGAGGATTGTCTATGTCACTGGTAGGCAAACTTCCATGTATGAGGACCCTGAGGAGACTGCTGGTGCTGGTGCTGCTGCTGAGGAGGAGGAAGAGCAGGTTGTCAAGGCCCCTCCCAATAAGAAGCAAAAGAAACTTTTGGCAGATGCCATGCCAAAGACAGGTACATCCAAGAGCACCAAGTGTGCCCCCAAGAAGGCTACTGCTAAAAAGCCCAAGAGGACATCCAAACAGATTCCAGCTTCTGAGAAGAACAAGGGGACTACCTCCAGAGTTGAGGATGAGGATGCCATGTCTGCTTTGATGAAGCTTAGACCACACCTTCCAAAACATAATGCCAGCCATCCACTTGCTGAAGATATGAAGAAGAGGAAGGATTCTGGTTTGAGGGCATGGAGAGCTGTTGATCCATATGCCCAGAGGAGAAAGACAGTTGTGGACTACAGATTCTACACCAAGGAGCAACAGGATTTCTATGAGACTGTGCTTCTTGACGAGAGTCCAGCTGTGAGTGACATGAGATACGTTGACTGGAAGTTCATCAAGGATAATGAAGACTACTTCCCAAGTGTTCAAGACAACTTTCACTGCATTGGCTTGGATGAGTTTGTTGGCAAAGAGTTTACAGCATGGAATGATGAGATGATCATGCAATTCTACTCCACTGCTTATTTCTATGGAGATGGTAGAATTGTATGGATGACAGAAGGAGCAAGATATGAGTCCACTGTTGATGATTAGGCTGCCATCTTAGGAGTCCCAGAAGTGCAGGATGGTGACTTGGATGTCTACTCTGAATCCAAGGAGAGCCACAATGCTATGGCTAACATGTACAATGAGATTCCTGCTGCTCATGTGAAGTCTCACAAGTTAGGATCTATCTATTTCCTCCAGGCTGGCCTCCGTATCATGAACACCATTTTGAGGCATACTTTGATGCCCAAGTCAGGAGATGAGAAGATGATCCGAGGCTATTCAATCAACATGCTGATCCATCTTGACAGACACACCAGGATTAGAGTCATGGACTTGATTGTAGAGACAGTGAAGAGGGTTGCTGCTGATCAGAAGCGCTCATGCTGCTATGCACCCTATATCCAGATGCGCATCAACTCCAAGCTGGAGAAGCACATCTTTGCTCTGGATAGACCCCACTTGCCCCTACAGCCAGATTTAGAGGACAACATTGTGGTGATGGACCCAGAACATCCCACATCAGCTGCAGCTCAAGCACAGGCAGAGGCAGAGGCAGCTAGAGCCACTAGTGCTCAGGTCCCTAGATCCAGGAACGAGCAAATGGATCTGTTGATCTCATCAGTTCAGGGCATGCAGAAGGACATTAAGGACATTCTGAACAATCAAAACAGTCTTGTCAGAATCTTTGAGAACAGGATCAAGACCCTTAATGACAAGGTAGATGGGCTGACCAAGACAGTCAATGAGCTTAAGAAGGAAGTTGACTCTGTGCCTCTTCCACATTCTTCTGATGATGATGATGAGGAGGATGACTCTCCTCTCAGGCCAGGCACACACTTCACCACTCAGGCCAGATTAGCCACTGTGCCAGCTCCACATTTGAGGCCCTCTTCATCAGCACCTGCTACTGTCACCTCAGCTCCATTAGCTCCAGTTCCTCCAGTTGCTACTCCAACTCCATCCACGACATCAGCTGAGATCTTCGCCGACGCAGTTCTCTCGACTCCTTCATCAACAACCGAAGGAGATCAGCCCAAGAACGATTAGCTATATCTCTTTTCACTTTTTGGTAACTTGTTGCCAAAGGGGGAGAAGTGTATATAGATCTTTAGGCTTCGACTGAGAGAGCGTTTGGTTTTATTGCTTTTTCAAAAACATTTGGTCTTTTGGTTGCTTGTGTTAAACTTATGTGTGCTTTGATCATACGCTTAATGTGTGTTGTGCTACTATTTCCTATCATTATGCTACTTATGAGATGATCATCCACCTTTGCTTGATTGTGTAGTGCTATGATGTTCATTCTAATTATTCTCGCACACCACCAAGATGTATGTGACATGGAAGAAGTGCCCCATGTACCTAATCGATTGTGCATTTTCATTCAAACGCAAATCTAAAATAATGCACAAATTTAGGGGGAGATCTTGCTTATCACATACTTCTCAAAGCGGCGATTATATTCATTGATTATATCATATGTCGAAGCTTTGATCTATATGTTGTCATCAATTACCAAAAAGGGGGAGATTGAAAGCACATTTGCTCCCTTGGTGGTTTTGGTAATTAATAACAACATATAAGTCATTGAACTAATGTTTCCACTAAGCATATTTCAGGGAAAGTTCAATGATAGGATTGGCAAAAGGATTGTGGAGATTGTGGAAATACCCCAAGATGTAAGGAAATGGATTGGCAAAGCTTCAGGCAAGAGGACTCTACATTTTACTTTGTGAGAAATCACTTTGAGTCCATAGGAAAGCCAATACTATTAAAAGGGGGTAAGGTATTGTTGGTGAACAAAATGCTCATACGTGCACAAGTGATAGTCACCAAAAACACCCACAAGCTCTTCCACAAAAGTCTATGCAAAGTCAAATATCCAAAATCGATGCAACCAATACTTTCCACTTGGTGCCACCGATTCCCATACTCAGACAGACCTAAGCCAAACCCTAGCCTTTCGGTGCAACCGATTCTGCTTCGGTGCCACCGAGTTTGGGTTGCCAACTTTCTGTTACGCAATTTCACAATATCGGTACCACCGAGATTGTTGGATCGGCGTCACCGAGAATGGGCAATCTGACCGTTGGTCACCTTATCGGTGCAACCGAGTTTCATATATCAGTCTCACCGAGATTCAAAAGTTGCCACCTTTTGATCACTTCGGTACCACCAAGATTAACACATCGGTGTCACCGAGTTGGTCATTTTGTGTGTAACGGTTGGATTTTTGGGGATGCCTATATATACCCCTTCACCACCACCTACTCGAAAAAGAAGCACTCAGAACTATTCCATACTTGCCCCATCATATTTTCTGAGAGAGAGCCACCTACTCATGTGTTGAGATCATGCCATTCCATTCCAACCATATGAATCTTGATCTCTAGCCTCCCCAAGTTGCTTTCCACCAATCCCATCTCTTCCACCAAGCCAAATCTGTTAGAGAGTGATTGTTTGTTGAGGAGTCTATCATCTTGAAGCACAAGAGCAAGGAGTTCATCGTCATTACCGAGCCTATTACCTTTTGGAGGGTGGTGCCTCCTAGATTGGTTAGGTGTTGCTTGGGAGCATCCTACTTCGTG
This sequence comes from Elymus sibiricus, assembly GCA_039707655.1. NCBI lineage: Eukaryota > Viridiplantae > Streptophyta > Magnoliopsida > Poales > Poaceae > Elymus > Elymus sibiricus. The sequence goes on along the minus strand of CM077675.1, from coordinate 412,724,358 downwards.
TTGTGGAGTTGAACCAAGAAGTTTGTAAGGGCAAGGAGATCGCCTACTTCGTGAAGATCTACCCATAGTGAGGCTAGTCCTTCGTGGACGGAAGCCGTTATGGAATAGTCAAGGTTGCTACTTTGTTGACCCTTATGGGTGGAGACCTCCATGGACTCTCGCGATCGTTACCCTCCATGGGTTGAAGACTCCATAAACGTGGACGTACGATAGCACCACCTATCGAAACCATGGGAAAAATCATCGTGTCTACAATTGCGTTTGATCTTCTTACCCTTCCTTTACTACTCATGCTTGTTGTTACTTTCCACTGCTATACTCTTAGACATGCATATGTAGGGTGTACTTGACTTGCCATGAATGTTAAAATCTGCCAACACTAAAATTTGGGAAAAGGTAGAAATTTTATTTGGTCAAGTAGTCTAATCACCGCCCCTCTAGACATACTTTCGGTCCTACAGCCGACTCTTCTTTCTGGAAGAATTGTTAAGTGCCCCTCCTGCTCAAAAGAAAAAGGCTAAGGCGACAAAAGCCCGTGCTCCGGGTCGCCCTAAGAAACAAATAGTTGAAGAATTATTCGCGCTGGATGATTCAGAGGTAGAACTTGATTCCCATGGCCTTCTTTTCATGCAACTTATTGACACCGACTCTCCTCAGGGCGAAGCGGAAACAAGCCAAGCCGGCACTGCAGAGGTAAATATCATCTCCTCTGACTTAGAAACTTTGCCAAGAAAGAAAGTACGGCGGGTCGTCCGGAAAGTAAAGCTCTCACACCCTCTTGCTCACTTGGATTCCAACTTTCTTTTGAAGAAACAGCAACATATATCCAAATGTCAGACCCGGAGCAACGGCTCTGAAGATTTGGTTGAAGGCTTATCAAACGCTCCGGTTCCTCGTAAACATCGTAGTGAGGTACTTCCTAACTTTGTTTACTTTCTCGCAAGTTATCCTCTTGCTGCGACTTGCCTAACTTGTCTGACTATGATTATCAGGATACGCCTCCATCCTCTGGCGACTCAACCGGGACGCAGCTGCCCGCCTTTGTTGTGAAGCCCGGGTAAACATTTTTCTTTTACCGGCTCTTTAAACTTACTTTCTTGTGCTCATAGACTTGTCCACTATTGTCACAGGGCCAAGGCAAAACTTGGCAAGCATGGCAAAAAACAAAAGGTGGGCGACTCTGCAAGGCCCTCCAAAACCTGTGAGCCGGCCAAAGAAAAGCCAAATCCCGATGTGGCCCCGACTCAAACTCCTACAGATCCCGTGACTCAGCAAGATAGCCCACTACGGGCTGATGAAGTGTTTCCCGAGAGCATGGATATGGAAGTTGATCTGGCCAACATATGTGACCCACCAAGCCCAGTTCCTCCTCAAACAATGGAGAAAAATCCTTTGGAGAAGGATGCCGTTGATGTTACTATCACGCGGGCGAGTTATAAAGCGCCGGGGCCAACAACTGTATTGGCCAAACAGAAAGAAGAACCACCACTACTGTACAAGAAAAAAGAAAAATTGGTCCTGCCAGACTACTCCGACTTCAACGCAAATGAGCTGTATGTGGGCTACTTGAGTCGCCTCCACACAAGCCGCGACTACGAAGCCGGCTTAGTCAACATGATGAAGCAAAAATATGAGGTACAAAACTCAATCTGTTACCTATTCCCATATATATACCTATGCAGCCCCCAAGGGCCGGCTTATCCTGAAAGAATAAGCCGGGTCTTCCACATAACCATGATAGAAAAAAGCTCCACCAGTAGCCCCCCAAGGGCCGGTTTAAACTGTAAGTATGAGCCGGGTCTTCATAATAAATACTTTAAGCAGAAATCCACATGTAGCCCCCAAGGGCCGGCTTATCTTGAAGAAGATGATCCGAGTCTTCCAGTAATCATTAAGCAAAAATCCACCTGTAGTCCCCAAGGGCCGGCTTATCTTTGATAAAAGATGATCCTGGTCTGTCAATACTTTTGAAATATCCAACATTAGCCCCCAAGTGCAAGGTGCATTGGCAATGTGCTTGGGACTTAAATAGTTGAGTCGTAATAGACATGTGCATGAATAATGCGTAACTCCCATTTTTTATCCAGGAAGCATTATGCTTGAAGGAGTCGCATCTTGGCGACTTGAACAAGAGAGTGGCGGCTCTAGAAACCAAAAGCAGCAAGGCCGGGGCGAAACTAAAGCTTGCCTTGGCGGATTTAGAAAAATATAAATCTGACTTTACTGCTGAGCACGCCACCCTTAAGTCGGAGAAAATTCCTTGCAGAAATGCGCTGAAGACGCTGAAAATCAGCTTAAGCCGGTCTCTAAAGAGCTCGCCGGCTTAAAAGATCATATTTCTCGGATGACAACTGCCATCTTTGGTAAGTGCTAGAATTTGTTGTCCTTTGACACACTTCATATTTCCAAGAAGCCGAAAAATGCTAACTTTCTTTAATATTCTTGTGTCTGACAGGCGCCAGAAGTGCCTGTCGGATTTCGGGCTCCGCAAAACCCTTAAGATTCGAACATAGGGGCGTGTGCGAAGATCCCCAGCGACTTCGCCCAACCTAGCTTGCTACTCGATGAACACAACAGCAAACTCGCACGATGACGAGGAAGAAGATGAACACGACAGTTTACCCAGGTTCGGGCCGCTGCAAAGCGTAATACCCTACTCCTGCTTTGGTGGATTGCCTCTCGGAGAGGTGGGGTGGATGAACAAGTACAGTGTTTCAGGGCCTCATGAGGGCTCCCTAGAGGTTTCGGGACCCTTTGTGACTTGGTGATGGATGAGTGGCGGAAAGGATGCAGATCCCCCTCTACGGTGCAGCCTACCCTCTATATATAGCGGTGGCTCGGGTCCTCTTCCCTTATCGCATTGGCGGGAAGGGATCCCACAAAGGCCAATTTTGAAGGGGGACAAGGGTACGTGGTCGCCCTGTCCAAAGGCGGTCTTCGCCTGCAAAGTAGCTGTCGACGGCGCAGGGACGGGCTCAGCGATGACGTCCATCCTGCGGGACTGGTGGTTGCGGTCTTGTTGCACCGGAATGGAAACCTTTGGGGGGTGCTTTGGGAACCCGCGTACGTCCTTGCTCTCTTTGCACCAAAGGGGAAACTGTGCCGTCTGGCGCGCTGGCGCCCGCCTGTCCTCCCTTGCGTCACCTTTGACTCCCGAGGACGGGCCTTGCATAGAGATCTCCGCCGCTCTGGAGGGGGCCTGAGGAGGCCCATTCCTTGCCGGTCTTGACGCTGCTCCTCCTCGCGAGGCTTGGGCCCTCGCGAGGGTCTTGTCTTGAGTGGGGCCACGCCCGGCTGTGTTTGGTTGACGAAGTGGGCCATGCCCTGGGCCGCAGGCAGGCAGGTCTGGGTACCCCCGTTCCCAGAACGGCGATAGTAGCCCCCGGGCCCAAGGAGCGCTCGAGCTGGCTTCCAGGCGAAGCCTTGAGGACAGCCTGAAGCGCCGCGGGCCCCAATTGCCTGCGGACCAGGCTTTTCACGCGTCGAATGCCCGGTCGGCGATGCCTCCACTCCTCGAGGCGTCCGGAACCGCTTCTGGTCAAACTGACACGACGCCCGGGTGCTGCGTCGGCCATCATTGCTTCCCATTGAATGCTGCCGCTTGTTCAGGCCTCCACCCCTCGGGCCACGTGGATGTGACCCTTCAGTTGGCAGGGGAGGCGACGTGGATGGTACTGCACTGATCGAGCCACCTCGCGGCGCCCGAGAGGCGCACGACGCCTGCCCTCCCACGACGCTTGGTGGCTACGGTCATGCCTATAAATCCGCCTCGCCCATGGCAAGGGAAGAGCATTGCAGTCTTGAGGCTCCTTCTTGTTTCCTTCGCTCCGCCGAGAAAACCCCCTCTCCTTCCCATCTTCTCGTGCATCATGGTGTCCGGTGGAAACGGCACGGGCTCGGGGAAGCGCGTTGTGCCTCCGACTCCCTCGTCCTCCTCCGGAGGCAGCGGTGGGGGGCCCTAAGGGTCGGCGCTGGTTCGCCGCCGCTGGGCCCTGGTCGATGAGTGAGTATTCCGTTGCCTCCCTTTTCCTTAGCCGCTTCGCCCGCCGTTCCGAGCATGATCCTCTTCTTTCCAAGGGCGCCCGCGGCCAAGAAGCGCAAGCATGGCGAGCTTCAGGAGGAGGTGGAGACGCTGCGGGCCCGGCTGACGACCGCCGAGGCAGCCTTCCAAGCCGCCCTCCGGGGCAATGCGGAGGCCAGGGCGGAGCTGGCGTCTCTTCACACCCAGGTCCAGGAGGCGGCCGACGCCGTGCAGGCCACCCAGGACGAGGCGGCACATGCCAGGTTGCTGGAATCCCAGCACGCCAAGCAGTTCCTGGGCATCGCCATCCGCGTGGCCGGCGCGGTGAGCCGGTTCGTTGGGGACACCCCCGCGCTGCCGAACGTGCGCGGCGACGGGGGCTACCTTGACTTCTTCCAGAAAGTGGTGGAGGCGCTGGAGACCGGCGTCTCCCGTGTGGACACGGACAGCGTGTCCGACGCACGCGACCTTCTGGACCTCGCCTTGACGCTCGTCTTCTCCAACCTGCACCGTCTCGCCACGCAACTTGACCTCCGGCGCGTCGGGGAGCCTGTGCCTGACGAGCTCCAGCGCCCCCTTCATGATGAGGTGCGCCCGCACGTGGAGGCCATGGTGGAGAGGTTCATCCAGGTGCCCGCCTCCAGCGAGGAGGACGACTCCGACGACGAGCCGGCCGGCGACGCGGGTGGCGACGGCGGCTTCTCCTCCTAGGCGCCCTCTGTTTCTTCTCCCCGATTCCTGTAACGTTTGAAGAAGAACTCTGCCCTGATGGGCGTTAATCTTTTGCGTGTTACCTTTGTCTTTTTTCCTTCCTTCCTTGAAACGCTGGTTGTTCACTTGCCGTCATCTTAGATTAGCTTCCTTGCGCAGGGCTTGACGCTGGCCCCGCCGTGGCCTGGTGGCAGCGGCCGTCAGAGCCCTCGCGAGGTGTTTCCTCACGAGGTGCTGCTTGCGCCACCGTTCGCTTGGTCGGTGGCCTTGCTGCTTACCGTGGCTTGGCCCGTAATACCTGCATCCTCACGTTAGTGCACGCAACTCTTACTCCGCCCTTGGGTCGATATGAGGCCAGGAGGCCCTTGCTCGGTTTCACAGTATACTTAGCTCGTGGGGTGGCAACGGCCTCATTCGTATCTCCTCCTGAGATGCTCCCTCCTTGTTCGTGGGACGGTTTGGGAGCCCTTTCAGCACCCTGCGCCTACAGGACCCAGTCCCGCACATTTCCAGACCATCATAATATACGGCTGAATCACCAGCACGCAACCACGGGGTCCGGCCCCGACACCCTCGACGCCGACCGGATCATTGAGGATGACGTCAAGGGGACGAGTGGCTATATGACCGGTAAGGCTAATGAGGCGTGAGGCTCAGGAGCCCCCTTTCTGACGCTCAAGCCGCCCTACGTCGTCAGGTCCTAGTCCCGCGCATTTCCCGTCCACCGTAATGTACGACTGGATAACCAGGATGCAACCACGGGGTCAGGCCCCGTCACCCTTGACGCCGACCGGATCACCAAGGCCGATGCCTAGGGAGACGAGTGGCTATATGACCAGTAAGGTTCCTGAGGCGTGATGCTCAGGACCCCCCTTTGACGCTCGGGCGATACCCCATTCCGTCCTGCCGGCTGCTGCCTCAAGAAGCCCTGGGGCCCCTCTGGATTCCATGCTGGGGTCTGAGCCCCCGAGCGGGGGCAGACGACCTAAAGATGCGTGCCCTTGAGGCGGGGCGGGGCGTTTGGCCCCTTGTGAAACAACATCCAGAAAAGAAAGAATCCAAGTTTGGTAAAACGAGAGAAATCAGAGAGAAAAGTTCCCGCCCCTTTTTCTTTTAAACATAGAGTTTCGAAGTCTTCTGACTTCATTCCAAAAAATGGCAACTTGAACACCAAGAAGAAGCAAGCAAATGCCGCGTCCGGCCCCTAGGCTAGTCTTCGTCTTCCCCCAGCGCTGAGCGTAGGGCATCCACGTTGCATGGGCATAGCCATTGATGGGTAGTGTTGTCTTCTCCGCCAGCACCGGGCTGTGGCTGCCACATTGCGTGGGAGGAACCCCTCCGCGTCCTCGGGGGGCTCCGGGCGTATACAGCCCACTCATTATTACGTGAGAGTGTCACAGGCGTAGATAGCTGGGCAAGCCCCCAGGCACGCGGCCTGGTGGCTCCCAACTCCTTCAATAACCATCCCGTGCATTTCTGCCCGGTTACGCGCCCTTATGACCCTAACCCGAATGCATCGTTCCCCGCGTGACCACAGGAATGCGCTCCCGAGACCCAAACATGAGCATCATGCATCGACGCGGCCATAAGGGTGTTTTGTCGATGAAGCATGCCTCATGACGCACCCGCGCGCCCTCCGGACAAGGTCCCAAGGGCCTCGCGAGGCCCGACCTCCCGAGGCCGTACCGGCGCCGTAGTTGTCATGGGTGGCCCGCGCTGCTTGTGTCTTGCTGCTCCCCCCAGGCCATTTACTCCTGAGGCCTGAGGGCTTGGTCCGGCGTCGCTTGCCCGCGGGAGCGCCGGCTCGTGCCGCGCCCCGCGGCTCGGGGGCGCCCTCCTGCTCACGCCGCCCAGGCCCGGTGCTTCCGCTGACGGGAGCCCCCAGGCCCGACTCGAAGAGGACGCCCAGGGTGCTCCTTACTCTTGGGGGGTGCTGGCGCCTGCGGTGGGCGCTTGACCCACCCCCGCGCCAGGTGGGCCAGGCGGTACGACGTAACATGGTATGTAGGGCTCCACGTAGGTGCTCGGTCCGCCTCCTGAGCCGCCCGCTGGTGCGCCGGGGGCGGTCCCCCTGGCGGCGGGGGGAAGTCGCCCCGTGCGCGTCGCTCACAGACCCTCCTGCGTCGGGCCTCAGAGCGGAGTTGCTTACCTCTGCCACCACCATTGGGTGGGCCGCGCGTCTCCTGGTGTAGATTGCTCCCTTGGCGACCCGATGCGCCTTCGCCGCTGTTGCTTGTTCGTCCGGTCGCCTGCGCCGCCTGCTCACTGCGCTAGATGGCGCGCTCCCGCCTGGTCATCCCGGGCTGCTGAGGGCCCGTCGAGTCACGAGGATGCGAGTCGGTGTGCGCGCGGGGCGCCCCGTCGTTTCCTCCGTGTACCTGGTCGTTGTTGCCGGGCTGCGCGCCGAAACCGGTCACCGGGATTCGGAGGAGAAGGAGCACAGCGTGTGGCGCGCCCCGCTCAGACCCGTCCGGCGCTAGGGGGGCCCTTCCGCCGGCAGGCTGGGGGGCTGGCGCGGCATGCGAGCCCCCGGCACCTAGCGCCTGCGGCCTTGAAGAAGAGTGAGAGAGGATGGCGCTCTGGGCGATGGTGACCAGCTCCGCGATGTGATCCGCCCATGCGTCGAAGCCCCTGTGCGTTGGTCGGTGGCGGAGCATCTCGCTTGCCAGCAGTAGCGCATCGTGCGTATCGAGTTCCCCCACATAGGCGCGACGCGTCGCCGGTGCCGGGGGCGCCGCCCGCCCGCCGTGTGCTTGAGCGGCGCGGGAGGCGGTAGCGGTGGAGGTGATGCTAGCGACCTGGTACTGACCGCTCGGTACCATGATGCCGGGGCGAGGGCCTCCGACCGCCGCGGCGGGGTTGACAAAGGCCGACCCGCCACGGCTCGGGGAAGCTTGTTGAGCGCCGGCCATTGGAGCGGCGAAGCTTGGGAAGAACGAAGCTTGGAGAAGACCTCGACACGCCCCCTACCTGGCGCGGCAAATGTCGGATTTTGGGCTCCGCAAAACCCTTAAGATTCGAACACAGGGGCGTGTGCGAAGATCCCCAGCGACTTCGCCCAACCTAGCTTGCTACTCGATGAACACAACAGCAAACTCGCACGATGATGAGGAAGAAGATTAACACGACAGTTTACCCAGGTTCGGGCCGCTGCGAAGCATAATACCCTACTCCTACTTTGGTGGATTGCCTCTCGGAGAGGTGGGGTGGATGAACAAGTACAGTGTTTCAGGGCCTCATGAGGGCTCCCCAGAGGTGTTCGGGGCCCTCTGTGACTTGGTGATGGATGAGTGGCGGAATGGATGTGGATCCCCCTCTATGGTGCAGCCTACCCTCTATATATAGCGCTGGCTCGGGTCCTCTTCCCTTATCGCATTGGCGGGAAGGGATCCCACAACGGCCAATTTTGAAGGGGGACAAGGGTACGTGCTCGCCCTGTCCAAAGGCGATCTTCGCCTGCAAAGTAGCTGTCGACGGCGCAGGGACGGGCTCAGCGATGACGTCCGTCCTGCGGGGCTGGTGGTTGCGGTCTTGTTGCACCGGAATGGAAACCTTTGTGGTGTGCTTTGGGAACCCGCGTACGTCCTTGCTCCCTTTGCACCAAAGGGGAAACTGTGCCGTCTGGCGCGCTGGCACCCGCCTATCCTCCCTTGCATCACCTTTGACTCCCGAGGCTGGGCCTTGCATAGAGATCTCCGCCGCTCCGGAGGGGCCTGAGGAGGCCCATTCCTTGCCGGTCTTGATGCTGCTCCTCCTCGTGAGGCTTGGGCCCTCGCGAGGGTCTTGTCTTGAGTGGGGCCACGCCCGGCTGTGTTTGGTTGACGAAGTGGGCCATGCCCTGGGCCACAGGTAGGCAGGTCTGGGTACCCCCGTTCCCAGAACGCCGACAGTGCCAATCTGGGCCAAAACATCTTGTTAAAGCTGAAGGCCATGTACTCCTTGACAGAGAAGCTATACGCTGGAAGCTTACGAACGCTCGTAGCCGTATCTGCTGGGAATAAGCCGCCAACCCTTATTCGGACGATGCTGGACCATTTATCAACGGTGTCGTCTCAGCTTGAAGAATGGAAACTGTCAGCCACCCGTGCCGGGGCAATCACCGCCCTAAGTCAGGCAAAAGCATGGCAATCAGAACTAGACCCGACTGAAATGGCTGGCGGTTACCCTGAATACAAGGATGATGGTATCGTCTTCAGCGAGTCAGATTTCACCAGATGTGTCAAGGAAATGAGACCGCTGGCCTGCCAACTCGCTCAAGAAGCCAACTTAACCAAGTACCAGGCGGTTTATGACAGCAACAAAAGTCGCATCAAGCCGCCCTCGCATACAGTTGTCGACTTGACTCCTCAAAGGCGTAAGCACATATTTGCCTCTGATCTTCATCCTGCTATCATACTTAATGATGAAGCTACTTGTGAGGCGTTAACCGGCATCGACTGGACTTCGGATGATCTCCAGATAGCCGAAGAAGAAGAGCCGGCACCGGGTAATCCGGAGGCTTCCACATCCAAGCGCCCAGATGAGACTAACCCTGCTGATTCTAACCCGGACAGCGCTGAGGCTGGCTTAGAGTGACATAACCTCTGAGAACCTTTGTCAAAAAACTTGAAGGGCCCAGCTGTGGCTTTGTAATAGGCCATTTGAAAACAACAGTGATTTTTCCATGCCTTCGCGCATGTTTCATCAACTTTACCTTGGCGGCTTAACCACTTTAATTTTTATCAACACCTTTACTTGTGATGATATTTCTGAATTTCCAAAGAACTGTGAGTAATTCCTTGGCTAGCTATTTATAGCCGCGATGTGGGGTGAGTTTAACAAGTCCACAATCAGCCTATAAGGCCTGTAAACAACTTCTCCGGTGGGTCATAACAGTTATAAACCTGACCAATAGGTCCTATTAAGCCGGTTCAGTTGCCACCCAAATACTTATAATCTCCTGATGAAGAATTCCTGCAAAAACAATAGCAAAATATATACTTGTATATCTCCTGTTTTTGTAAGCTGACTTTAAAGGCACAACAAGAAGAGGTCAACTCTTGATTTTATTTTTGAGAAAAACTCAAATTTTTGCTACCAAGAAACTAGGCATGAACGCCTAAAACCTCGTAAGCCGGCTCTCACGTGGCATAAATCCGTCGTTTTAACCTTAACAAGTTCAGGGTCTTTTGAAAAAGATTGATTGTTAAGAGTACGAACGGGCCACATAGCAGAGAAACAGCAGCAAACAAAGTGAGTTTATCCTAGCTCTCTGTAAGCCGGCTCTCTCATGACATAAGCCGCCGTTTTAACCCTGACAAGTTCAGGGTCTTTTGAAAAGATTGACTCTCAGGCGTACGGCGGGTCACCTGGTGGAGTAGCAAGTTGCAAACAGGAAGGTTTAACCCAAATATGGCATGTAATCCGGTCAAGAGGGTATGAAAGCTAAACTCAGTGAGTTGGAAGCCCCCAAGTGACCTTATGAATAACCAACTTTTGCACAAGAATCGTTGGAAGAAAACGACAAAGACCCCGTATTATGGGGATGCCGGCTTTATTATAATGAAAAAGATATATATACAATGACAGAGGTATTGATGAGAGTCAATGACTCAAGTGTAGTAAGGTCGTAGATGAGCAATGTTCCACGGCCTGCCCGTCTCTTCTCCAGAGGTGCGAAACTTGCTGCTTTCCCGTACATCAATGAGGTAATATGACCCATTGTTGGGATTCTTGCTAATCACAAAAGGCCCTTCCCAAGGGGTGATAACTCATGCATATCTGTCTGATCTTGAATCAAACGAAGCACTAAGTCGCCCTCCTAGAATGTCCGGGTCTTAACTCTGCAGCTATGATAGCGACGCAGATCTTGCTGGTAAATCGCTGATCGTGCTGCTGCCTGATCCCTCTCTTCATCCAAAGCGTCCAGAGCGTCTTGACGCGCCGTCGCATTATCAGCTTCAATGTAAGCCACCACCCTCGGCGAGTCATGACGTATATCACGGGGGAGAACTGCTTCCGCGCCATAAACCATAAAGAAAGGCGTGTAGCTTGTTGATCTATTGGGCGTGGTTCTGATGCTCCAGAGAACTAAAGGTAACTCCTCAACCCAACAGCCTGGTGTTCGTTCCAAAGGAACCATAAGCCGGGGCTTAATCCCTCTCAAAATTTCCTTGTTAGCACGCTCTGCTTGACCATTAGACTGAGGATGGGCCACTGAAGAAATGTCAAGGCGGATGTGTTCATGTTGACAAAACTCTTTCATAGCCCCCTTAGACAAATTTGTGTCATTATCAGTAATAATACTGTGGGGATAACCAAAACGGAAGATCAACTTCTTGATGAACTGAACTGCAGTCGCTGCATCGCACTTGCTAACCGGCTCCGCCTCAATCCACTTGGTAAACTTATCAACCGCCACCAAAAGGTGGGTCTTCTTATCCTTAGACCTTTTAAACGGCCCGAGCATATCAAGCCCCCAGACCGCAAATGGCCAAGTGATCGGTATCATCCGCAATTCCTGAGCCGGCACATGAGCTTGTCGCGCAAACTTCTCACACCCGTCACACTTACTGACTATGCCCTCTGCATCTGCATGAGCTGTTAACCAGTAGAATTCGTGCCGAAAAGCTTTAGCCACCAAAGACTTTGATCCGGCGTGATGACCACAATCGCTGATACGTCCATTTTGCATCATGCTTTTATATTGATATTTAATGCATTATGGGCTATTATTACACATTATGGTACAATACTTATGCCTTTTCTCTCTTATTTTACAAGGTTTACATGAAGAGGGAGAATGCCGGCAGCTGGAATTCTGGACTGGAAAAGGAGCAAATATGAGAGACCTATTCTGCCCAACTCCAAAAGTCCTGAAAAGTTACGGAGAATTATTTTGGACTATATAAAAAATATTGGGCGAAAGAAATACCAGAGGGGACCCACCAGGAGGTCACAAGCCAGGGGGGCACGCCCTACCCCCCTGGGCGCGCCCCTATGGCTTGTGGACCCCCTGGCAGGCCTCCGGTGCCCATCATCTGCTATATGGAGGGTTTTGACCTGGAAAAAATCATAAGAGAGCTTTCGGGACGAAGCGCCGCCGTCTCGAGGCGGAACTTGTGCAGAACCAATCTAGGGCTCCGGCGGAGCTGTTCTGCCAGGGAAACTTCCCTCCCGAAGGGGGAAATCAATGCCATCGTCATCACCAACGATCCTCTCATCGAGAGGGGGTCAATCTCCATCAACATCTTCACCAGCACCATCTCCTCTCCAAACCCTAGTTCATCTCTTGTATCCGATCTTTGTCTCAAAACCTCAGATTGGTACCTATGGGTTGCTAGTAGTGTTGATTACTCCTTGTAGTTGATGCTAGTTGGTTTACTTGGTGGAAGATCATATGTTCAGATCCTTAATGACAATTAATACTCCTCTGATTATGAACATGAATATGCTTTGTGACTAGTTACGTTTGTTCCTGAGGACATGGGATAAGTCTTGTTATAAGTAATCATGTGACTTTGGTATTCGTTCGATATTTTGATGAGATGTATGTTGTCTCTCCTCTAGTGGTGTTATGTGAACGTCGACTACATGACACTTCACCATTATTTGGGCCTAGGGGAAGGCATTGGGAAGTAATAAGTAGATGATGGGTTGCTAGAGTGACAGAAGCTTAAACCCTAGTTTATGCATTGCTTCGTAAGGGGCTGATTTGGATCCATATGTTTCATGCTATGGTTAGATTTATCTTAATTCTTCTTTCGTAGTTGCGAATGCTTGCGAGAGAGGTTAATCATAAGTGGGAGGCTTGTCCAAGTAAGGACAACACCCAAGCACCGGTCCACCCACATATCAAATTATCAAAGTAACGAATCATATGAGCATGATGAAAACTAGCTTGACTGAAATTCCCATGTGTCCTCGGGAGCGCTTTGCTTTATATAAGAGTTTGTCCAGGCTTTTCCTTTGCTACAAAAAGGATTGGGCCACCTTGCTGCACCTTTGCTACATTTGTTACTTGCTATCCGTTACGAATTATCTTATCACAAAACTATCTGTTACCGATAATTTCAGTGCTTGCAGAGAATACCTTACTGAAAACCGCTTGTCATTTCCTTCTGCTCCTCGTTGGGTTCGACACTCTTACTTATCAAAAGGACTACGATAGATCCCCTATACTTGTGGGTCATCAAGACTCTTTTCTGGCGCCGTTGCCGGGAGTGAAGCGCCTTTGGTGAGTGGAATTTGGTAAGGAAAAATTTATATAGTGTGCTGAAATTTACTGTCACTTGTTACTATGGAAAATAATCCTTTGAGGGGCTTGTTTGGGGTATCTTCACCTCGACCGGAAGCACGAAGAGTTGCTCCTCAACCTACTGCACCTACTGAAAATATTTATTATGAAATTCCTTCGGGTATGATAGAGAAACTGCTAGCTAATCCTTATGCAGGAGATGGAACACTACATCCTGATTTGCATCTAATCTATGTGGATGAAGTTTGTGGATTATTTAAGCTTGCAGGTTTGCCCGAGGATGATGTCAAGAAGAAGGTCTTTCCTTTATCTTTGAAGGAGAAGGCATTGACATGGTATAGGCTATGTGATGATATTGGATCATGGAATTACAACCGATTGAAATTGGAATTTCATCAGAAGTTTTATCCTATGCATCTAGTTCATCGTGATCAGAATTATATTTATAATTTTTGGCCTCGTGAAGGATAAAGTATCGCTCAAACTTGGGGGAGGCTTAAGTCAATGTTATATTCATGCCCCAATCATGAGCTCTCAAGAGAAATTATTATTCAGAATTTTTATGCTCGGCTTTCTCGTAATGATCAATCCATGCTCGATACTTCTTGTACTGGTTCCTTTATGAAGAAAGATATTGAATTCAAATGGGACTTATTGGAAAGAATTAAACGCAACTATGAAGATTGGGAACTCGACAAAGGTAAGGAGTTAGGTATAAACCTTAAGTTTGATTGTGTTAAATCCTTTATAGACACCGATGCTTTTCGTGAATTTAGCACAAAATATGGACTTGACTCTGAGATAGTAGCTTCTTTCTGTGAATCTTTCGCTGCTCATGTTGATCTCCCTAAGGAGAAGTGGTTTAAATATCATCCTCCCATTGAAGTGAAAGTAGTTGAACCTATTAAAGTTGAAGAAGAAACAATTATTTATAATGTTGATCCTGTTATTCCAGCTACTTATATTGAGAAACCACCTTTCCCGATTAGAATAAAGGAACATGCTAAAGCTTCAACTGTGGTTTGTAAGAGTTATACTAGAACACCTACACCCCCTGAACAAATCAAAGTTGAACCTAGTATTGCTATGGTTAAAGATCTCATGGTTGATAATATTGATGGGCATGTTATTCATTTCTGTGATGAAGCTGCTAGAATTGCTAGACCTGATACTAAAGATAAACATAGACCTATTGTTGGAATGCCTGTTGTTTCTGTTAAAATATGAGATCATTGTTATCATGGCTTATGTGATGTGGGTGCTAGTGTGAGTGTAATTCCCTTTACCTTATATCAATAAATTATTAAAGATATTGCACCAGCTGAATTAGAAGAAATTGAGGTTACCATTAAGCTTGCTAATAGAGATACTATAGCACGAGTTGGGATTGTTAGAGATGTTGAAGTCTTGTGTGGGAAAATAAAATATCCTACGGATTTTCTTGTTCTTGGTTCCCCACAAGATGATTTTTGTCCCATTATATTTGGTAGACCTTTCTTGAATACTATTAATGCTAAGATAGATTGTGAGAAAGAAACTATTACTGTAAGTTTTGGGGATGTGTCTCATGAGTTCAATTTCTCTAAATTTCGTAGACAACCCCATGACAAAGAATTGCCTAGTAAGGATGAAGTTATTGGTCTTGCTTCTATTGCTGTGCCTCCTACTGATCCTTTAGAACAATATTTGCTAGACCATGAAAACGATATGCATATGAATGAAAGGAATGAAATAGATAAGATTTTCTTTGATCATCAGCCTATTTTGAAACACAACCTGCCTGTTGAAATACTTGGGGATCCTCCTCCACCAAAGGGTGATACCGTGTTTGAGCTTAAACAATTACCGGATACTCTGAAATATGCTTATCTTGATGAAAAGAAGATATATCCTGTTATTATTAGTGCTAACCTTTCAGAGCATGAAGAGAAGAGATTATTGAAAACTTTGAGGAAGCACCGTGCTGCTATTGGATATACTCTTGATGATCTTAAGGGCATTAGTCCCACTCTATGTCAGCATAAAATTAACATGGAGCCTGACGCTAAACCAGTTGTTGATCACCAAGGACGGTTAAATCCTAAAATGAAAGAAGTGGTAAGAAATGAAATATTAAAGCTTATGGAGACAGGTATAATTTATCCTATTGCTGATAGTAGATGGGTTAGTCCCGTTCATTGTGTCCCTAAGAAAGGAGGTATTACCGTTGTTCCTAATGATAAAAATGAATTGATCCCCCAAAGAATTGTCACAGGATATGGAATGGTGATTGATTTTAGGAAACTAAATAAAGCTACTAGGAAAGATCATTACCCTCTACCTTTTATTGATCAAATGCTAGAAAGACTATCCAAACACACACACTTTTGCTTTCTAGATGGTTATTCTGACTTCTCTCAAATACCTGTGTCAAAAGAGGACCAAGATAAGACCACTTTTACTTATCCTTTCGGTACCTTTGCTTATAGACGTATGCCTTTTGGTTTATGCAATGCACCTGCTACCTTTCAAAGATGTATGACTTCTATATTCTCTGACTTTTGTGAAAAGATTGTTGAGGTTTTCATGGATGATTTCTCCGTTTACGGAACTTCTTTTGATGATTGCTTGAGCAACCTTGATCGATTTTTGCAGAGATGCGAAGAAACCAATCTTGTCTTGAATTGGGAAAAGTGCCACTTTATGGTTAATGAAGGTATTTTCTTGGGGCACAAAATCTCCGAAAGGGGTATTGAAGTTGATAAAGCTAAAGTTGATGCTATTGAAAAAATGCCATGCCCTACGGATATAAGAGGTATAAGAAGTTTCCTTGGTCATGCTGGTTTCTATAGGAGGTTTATTAAAGACTTCTCTAAGATTTCTAGGCCTCTCACTAATCTCTTGCAAAAAGATGTTCCATTCGTTTTTTATGATGATTGCGTAGAAGCATTTGAAATTCTTAAGAAAGCCTTGATCACTGCACCTGTTGTTCAACCACCTGATTGGAACCTACCCTTTGAAATTATGTGTGATGCTAGTGATTATGCCATTGGTGCTGTTCTAGGACAAAGAGTTGATAAGAAATTAAATGTTATCCATTATGCTAGTAAAACTCTAGACAGTGCTCAAAGAAACTATGCAACCACTGAAAAGGAATTTTTAGCAGTTGTGTGTGCTTGTGATAAGTTCAGACCTTATATTGTTGATTCCAAAGTAACTATTCACACTGATCATGCTGCTATTAAATATCTTATGGAAAAGAAAGATGCTAAACCTAGACTTATTAGATGGGTTCTTCTGCTACAAGAATTTGATTTGCATATTATTGATAGAAAGGGTGCTAAGAACCCCGTAGCAGATAACTTATCTAGGTTAGAGAATGTTCTTGACGACCCACTCCCTATTGATGATAGCTTTCCTGATGAACAATTAGCTGTCATAAATGCTTCACAAAATGCTCCATGGTATGCTGATTATGCTAATTACATTGTTGCTAAATTTATACCACCTAGTTTCACATACCAACAAAAGAAAAAGTTCTTCTATGATTTAAGACATTACTTTTGGGATGATCCACACCTTTATAAAGAAGGAGTAGATGGTGTTATTAGACGTTGCGTACCTGAGCATGAACAGGAACAGATCCTACACAAGTGTCATTCCGAGGCCTACGGAGGACACCACGCTGGAGATAGAACTGCACATAAGGTATTACAATCTGGTTTTTATTGGCCTACTCTCTTCAAGGATGCTCATAAGTTTGTATTGTCTTGTGATGAATGTCAAAGAATTGGTAATATTAGTAGACTTCAGGAAATGCCTATGAATTACTCACTTCTTATTGAACCATTTGATGTTTGGGGTTTCGATTATATGGGACCTTTTCCAAAGTCCAACGGGTATACTCATATTCTAGTTGCTGTTGATATGTTACTAAGTGGGTGGAAGCTATTCCAACTAGTAGTGCTGATCATAACACTTCTATTAAAATGCTTAAAGAAGTTATTTTCCCTAGATTTGGAGTCCCTAGATATTTAATGACTGATGGTGGTTCACACTTTATTCATGGTGCTTTCCGTAAATTGCTTGCTAAGTATGATGTTAGTCATAGAATTGCAACTCCTTATCATCCTCAGTCTAGTGGGCAGGTAGAATTAAGCAATAGAGAAATTAAATTGATCTTGCAAAAGACTGTTAATAGATCTAGAAAGAATTGGTCTAAGAAACTTGATGATGCATTATGGGCTTATAGAACTGCTTACAAAAACCCTATGGGTATGTCTCCGTATAAAATGGTTTATGGTAAAGCATGTCACCTACCTCTAGAACTAGAACATAAAGCTTATTGGGCAATCAAAAATCTCAACTATGATTTCAAACTTGCTGGTAAGAAGAGGTTATTTGACATTAGCTCTCTTGATGAATGGAGAACCCAGGCCTATGAGAATGCCAAGTTGTTTAAAGAAAAAGTTAAGAGATGGCATGATAAAAGGATACAAAAGCGTGAATTCAATGTAGGTGACCATGTCTTGCTATACAATTCTCGTTTAAGATTTTCTGCAGGAAAACATCTCTCTAAATGGGAAGGGCCTTACATTGTCGAGGAAGTATATCGCTCCGGTGCCATCAAGATCAACAATGCCAAAGGCACTAACCCAAAGGTGGTAAACGGGCAAAGAATCAAACATTATATCTCAGGTACTCCCATAAATGTTCAAACCAATATTATCAATACCCTAACTCCGGAGGAGTACATTAGGGAGACCTACCAGAATGTTTCAGACTCCGAAAAGGAATAGGTATGTGGTACCGTAAGCAAACCGACTCCAAAACTTTTCCAATAGCATTTTTTCTCAGTTTTGGAATATTTAATAAATTAGGAAAATTTAAAGTAGTCCGAAAAGTGCACGAGGAGGCGACAAGCCAGGGGGCGCGCCCCTGTGGCTTGTGGCCACCCCGTGTACCCTCCGAACTCCGTTTTCTTGTGGTACACTCCTTCAGGTCGGTAAAAATTCATTATATAATCTCCCGAAGGTTTTGACCTTTGTATCACGACAATACCTCCTGTTTTCGTTTTGAGCTGTTTCTGCAGCAGATTTAGAGCAAGATGTCTTCGCAAGAGTCGGTTAGGGAGAGCCGTGCCTCTCACCTGACACCGGGGCCCGGAGCATATAGCAAAGCCAACCACTTTGGGCAGGCCACGGAGGAAGAGATGGAGGCCGACTTGAAAAGTATGGATGCCATGGAGGAAGACCAAGAAGTTACCTCTCGTCTACAACCTGGAGCCATGTTGGAGCAACTTCGGAGCTCAGCAATTCCGAATTCGGTCATCCCTCCCAATGCTAAATTTCTTACTTATGAAAATATGAAAAAGAGTGTTGCTTCTTCTCCCGCAGCAATGAAACATCCATGGGTGATGGGAGCTCTAACCGTCACTGGAAAACTTCGCAAGGAAATAATGGATCTCAGACAGCAAAATAACAAGCTTGAGGAGGAGAATCGCATTCTAAGGGGCATCATCGCCAAGAATATAACATCACCACCTCCGAAGAAAGACAACTAAATACATGGTTATGGGCACTCCCCTTGGCTTGTGCCAAGCTTGGGGGAGGTGCCCCGGTATCGTATCACCATCACATCTTTTACTTTTATCGTTTTTCTTAGTTCGATCCTTTTGGTTATATCTTGATCTCGTAGAATAAAGTATTTAGGGTGATCTAGTTTTGAGTTTTGCTTTATGTTCCCCCAATGTAAGCAAGTCCGAGAGTTATATAATAAAAAGTAGTTTTGAGTTGAGGGCTTTGCTTTCTTGCTATGATCTTGAGAAAAAGAAATAGAAAGAAGTATCGAATAAAATCAAAGAGTATATATGATGATCTTATGGGGAGTGATGACTTCACATATAAGAAGTATGTCGATTGAAATTTGTTGTGAGTTGACAAACATAGAGATTGGTCATTGTTGCAATTAAAAGGAAGTAATAAAGAAACAGAGGTTCACCTATAAATATATTATCTTGGACATCTTTTATGATTGTGAGCACTCATTAAAATATTATATGCTAAGAAGTTGATGTTGGACAAGGAAGACAACATAATGGGTTATGTTTGCTTATTTCTGAATAGAAGTTATATGGTTATAGATCCTTTAACATGTGACGCTTGTGAAAGCACAACATGCTCCCTTGGTGGTTTTGATAATTCATGACAACATACATTGTCTCTTGGACTAATACTTTTACCTAGTGTATTTCAGATAAAGTCCACAGAGAGGGTTGGCAAAAGGATTGTGGAGATTGTGGAATACCCCAAGATGCAAGGAAATAGATTGGTAAAGCTTCAAGGAAGAAAGACTCTACATTTTACATTTGTGAGAAATCACTTTGAGTCCATAGGAAACCCAATACAATTAAAAGGGGGTAAGCTTTTGTTGGTGAACAAAATGCTCATACGTGCACAAGTGATAGTCACCAAAAACACCCACAAGCTCTCCCACCAAAGTCTGTCCAAAGCCAAATACTCAAAATCGGTGCAACCAACATTTCCATCCCGGTGCCACCGATTCTCAACCTCAGACAGACTCAGCCAAACCCTAGCCACTTCGGTGCAACCGATTCAATCCCGGTGCCACCGAGTTTCGGTTGCCAACTCTCTGTTACGCAAATTCACAATATCGGTACCACCGAGATTGTTGGATCGGCGTCACCGAGATTGTCAATCTGACCGTTGGTCACCTTATCGGTGCAACCGAGTTTCCTATATCGGTCTCACCGAGATTCAAAAGTTGCCACCTTTTGGTCACTTCGGTACCATCGAGATTTACACATCGGTGTCACCGAGTTGGTCATTTTGTGTGTAACAGTTGGATTTTTGGGGATGCCTATATATACCCCTCCACCACCATCTACTCGAAACAGAAGCACTCAGAACTATTCCATACTTGCCCCATCCAGTTTTCTGAGAGAGAACCTCCTATTCTTGTGTTGAGGTCAAGATCTTCCACTCCAACCATATGGATCTTGATTTCTAGCCTCCCCAAGTTGCTTTCCACCAATCCCATCTCTTCCACCAAGCCAAATCTGTGAGAGAGTGATTGTGTGTTCAGGAGTCTATCATCTTGAAGCACAAGAGTAAGGAGTTCATCGACATTACCGAGCCTATTACCTTTTGGAGGGTGGTGCCTCCTAGATTGGTTAGGTGTCGCTTGGGAGCCTCCTACTTCGTACTGTGGAGTTGAACCAAGAAGTTTGTAAGGGCAAGGAGATCGCCTACTTCGTGAAGATCTACCCATAGTGAGGCTAGTCCTTCGTGGACGGAAGCCGTTATGGAATAGTCAAGGTTGCTACTTCGTGGACCCTTATGGGTGGAGCCCTCCATGGACTCTCGCGACCGTTACCCTCCGTGGGTTGAAGACTCCATAAACGTGGACGTACGATAGCACCACCTATCAGAACCACGGGAAAAATCCATGCGTCTCCAATTGTGTTTGATCTCCATATCTCTACTCTTTACTTCATGTGCAATGTCTTTACTTTCCGCTGCGATATTTGTTGACATGCATGTGTAGGGCTATTAGACTTGCTAGACTTGCTATAACTGTTAAAATCTGCCAACCAATTAACTTGGGAAAAGGTTAGGTTTTAAATTCGTGCTAGTAGTCTATTCACCCCCCCTCTAGACACTCTTCTAGTGATCCCTCAATTGGTATCAGAGCTTTGGTCTCCATTGCTTCGGTCTAATCACCTAGGAGGAAGATGGATGTGTCTAGTATAGGGAGTTTGAGTTGTAGAGTGCCTATTCTTGATGGAGAGTACTATAGTCAATGGAAAACCTTGATGCTTGAGCTGTTTAATGAATTTCAATTGATCAATTATGTCAAGTTCCCTTATGTACCTCCCATTGATCCTTTGCATCCCACACACGAAGAGGAAGTTGATATGCTATGCAATCTTAGAACTGTCAATCTCATTGTTAGAGCTTTGCCTAGAAATGTTCTCAATCAAATGAAGAATTTTGTATGTGCTTACACTTTGTGGAATGACTTGGAGAAACGATATCCAAGTTATTCATTGAGTAATCTTGATGAAATTCTTCATAAAACTATTGCCTTCCACAAAATGACGCCTAGTGATCCTAAATTTGATGATTGTCTATTTGAGCTTAGAGACCTCATGCGTGCTAAAGGAGATGTCACAACTATCAACAATATCATTATAGAAGTCCTTCGCATTCATAAACTTGAACATTGTCATGATCACCATCCTAACGAATCTCTTGTTCTTTATGACGAGGATTTCCCACTTGATGATGACAATGTGGAACATGGCTACTATGATGAAGATGAGCTGTTCGACATCGAGTATGAGAAGATCATAAAGAATCTAAGTCTCATGGCAAACTTCAAGGATTACATGTCCGGAGGAAAAGAGTAGATTCTCGATAGCGGATGTACCGATCATATGACCGGAGATAGAGAAATGTTTGAAGAGATAAAGCCAAACCATGGACCGCGAAGGTACGTAACGTTTGGAGACAACTCCAAGGGTAAGGTACTTGGTCTTGGTAAGCTGGCCATATCCCATGATAGCTCTATCCAAAATGTTATGCTTGTTGAATCTCTTGGCTACAATCTTCTTTCCGTATCTAGACTTGCCGACTTTGGTTTTAATGTGCTATTCACGATAGTAGATTGCCAAGTGTTTCGTCAAGATAATCATAAAATGGTCTTTACCGGTTTCCGTAGAGGTGATCTATACATTGTTGACTTCACTAAGAGATCCAAACCCGCACTTGTTTAATTGCTAAATCCTCTAAAGGTTGGCTTTGGCATAGAAGACTAGGACATGTTGCCATGCGTAATTTAGACAAGCTTATCAAAGGTGATCATATACTTGGTGTTAAAGATGTTATCTTTGAGAAAGATAGACTTTGTAGTGCTTGTCAAGCTGGAAAGCAAGTAGGTGGAAGTCATCCCGTTAAGAATATCATGACTACTAGGAGACCACTCGAGTTACTTCACATGGATCTTTTTGATCCCAATGCTTACAAGAGTCTCGGTGGAAATTCCTATGGTCTAGTTATAGTTGATGATTTTTCCAGATTTACGTGGGTATTCTTTCTTGATGATAAGTCGCAGGTTCAAAAGATCTTCAAGAACTTCGCTCGCAAAGCGCAAAATCAGTTTGAAGTGAAGATCAAGAAGGTTCGGAGCGATAACGGATCGGAATTCAAGAACACCCATGTGGAAACCTTCCTTGACGAAGAAGGTGTCTCACATGAGTTCTCGGCTACGTACACGCCTCAACAAAATGGAGTTGTTGAGAGGAAGAACCGGACGCTCATTGAGATGGCAAGAATGATGCTTGATGAATACAAGATGCCAAGACACTTTTGGGCAGAAGTCGTGGAAACAGCATGTCATGCCACAAACCGACTTTACTTGCATAAGCTTCTCGGCAAAACGGCATATGAGCTACTCACCGGTAACAAACCCCAAGTTGGATACTTTCGGGTATTCAGCTCAAAGTGCTACATTCTTGATAAGCATCGTCGTACTAAATTTGCTCCTAAATCTCATGAAGGATTCCTACTTGGTTACGGATCGAACTCTCACACTTACCGTGTCTACAACAACTTCACTCGAAAAGTTGAAGAGACGGTAGATGTGAAGTTTGATGAATCTAATGGTTCGCAAGTCGAACAATTGCCAAATGATGTAGGTGATAAGGACCCTTCGGAAGCTATCCAAGATTTGCCCATCGGCAAGATTCGTCCCATGGAGGTGAAGGAAAGTACTTCATCAACACAAGTGGAAGCCCCTACTTCACGCCAAGGTGAACCACAACATGACATGGAGGCATCCACAAGCGGTACACGACAAGATGATGAAGAGGAGGAAGTGCATCATGAAGATCCACCACAACCACCTTCACCACCACCTCAAGGGAATGACACCATCAACAACAACGAAGATGAAGGAGATGATGATGATGAAGAAGAAGATCCACCATCTAACAAGCCCAAGCTACCCCGAGTTCGAGCACAAGTGACCAAGAACCATTCCCTAAACCAAATCTTTGGTGACATCCAAATCGGGAGAATCACTCGCTCTAAAACTCGTCTAGCTAACTTTTGTGAGCATTATTCTTCCATCTCTAGCATTGAGCCCTTGAAGGTAGAACAAGCTCTTGAAGACGCGGATTGGGTGAACGCGATGCATGAAGAGCTTCACAACTTCGAGAGGAATGAAGTGTGGACACTCGTGGAGAAGCCCAAGGATGAGCAAAACATCATCGGAACCAAATGGGTGTTTCGGAACAAGCAAGACGAAGACGGTCAAGTCGTGCGCAACAAGGTTCGTCTCGTAGCCCAAGGATATACGCAAGTAGAAGGTATGGACTACGGTGAGACCTATGCCCCCGTTGCTAGACTTGAAGCTATTCGCATTCTTCTTGCCTATGCTAATCACCATGATATCACGCTTTATCAAATGGACATTAAAAGTGCCTTTTTAAATGGTGAGATTGAAGAAGAAGTCTATGTTAAGCAACCACTTGGTTTTGTGAATCCTAAGAAACCTAATCATGTCTACAAGCTTCTTAAAGCCCTTTATGGTCTTAAGCAAGCCCCTCGTGCTTGGTACAAATGCTTAACGAAGTTCCTCATTGAAAAAGGTTTTGAAATTGGTAAAATTGACGCAACCTTGTTCACTAAGAGAGTTAATGGTGAATTATTTGTATGCCAAATCTATGTGGATGATATTATCTTTGGATCTACTAACCCACAATTTAGTGAAAGATTTGGAAGGTTGATGTCCGAGAAGTATGAGATGTCTATGATGTGTGAGCTGAAATTCTTTCTTGGTTTGCAAATCAAGCAAACGAGAGAAGGAACTTTCATCTCTCAAAACAATATACCAAGGACTTGATCAAGAATTTCAACATGCAGGAGTGCAAAGGTATGAAAACCCCAATGCCTACTAGTGGACATGTTGACCTTACCAGAGAGGATGAACCGGTTGATAAAAAGGTTTATCGATCTATGATTGGTTCATTGCTCTATCTATGTGCCTCTCGTCCCGATATTATGCTTTGTGTTTGCATGTGTGCTAGATATCAATCTGCACCTAAAGAGTGTCATCTTTTGGTCGTGAAACGTATTGTGAGATATTTGATACAAACACCAAACTTTGGCATTTGGTATCCCAAGGGATCTTCCTTTCACCTTGTTGGCTATTCCGATTCGGATTATGCCGGTGACAAGGTTGATAGAAAATCCACCTCTGGTACTTGTCAATTTTTGGGTAGATCTCTTGTGTCTTGGTCCTCCAAGAAACAAAACTCGGTATCTTTATCTACTGCCGAAGCTGAGTATATTGCTGCTGGATCTTGTTGTGCACAATTACAATGGATGACACAAACGCTTAAGGATTATGGAATCCATGTTAGAAATGTTCCATTGCTTTGTGACAATGAAAGTGCTATTAAAATTGGTTATAATCCTGTGCAACATTCTCGAACTAAACATATTCAAGTTAGACATCATTTCGTTCGTGATCATGTTGCCAAAGGAGATATTGATCTTAAGCATGTTCGCACTAACAAGCAATTGGCCGATATCTTTACCAAGCCACTTGATGAGAAAACATTTTGTTATTTGAGGAGTGAGTTGAACATCATTGATGCTTCAAACTTGAGCTAGTCTCACTCGGTTGCATGCAAGGGCATGAGCTTTCTTGATATTTCCATGTTGACCCTAACATGTTATCTTATGCCATGGAATTCTATGCTCCCTTGTATTGCATCTAATCTTTTTGTAGGTACTTGGAAGAATTTCATTCCACAAGATTGCCATCAACTCCAATCATAAGCAATCTTGTCATGACCAAGTATCCACAATCCCTCTTGGTGATGAAAGGAAGAAGACACCTCAATCATATCCTTGACATATATTTATAATTCTCAAGTTGGTATCATGTCAAACGGATATGTCCATTGCTCTTCCTTGCATGACTAACCTTTGTAGGTGACATGTGTACTAAAACGAGAAGGATTGCTCCCAACTCAAGATGATCTTCATCAACCTTGAGCATCCTCGACAAGTTCACCTATGAGCAACGTCATCAACATCACTCAAAGGTATGTACTCATATCCTTGAAAAGGCTTTGCTCCAAGTCATGAGCTAAAGCAACTCAAGTGATATGAAGACATTAAAATGCTTAATTGAAAAATGGTAACCCCATTTTGAGCTTAACGTAGAGTATGACCTATGATCAAGTATTCTTACTTGGCTCCTAAGTCAATATACTCTAATATAGGTGACTTAGTCACCGCTCATCATCTAGTTAAGTATTTTGGATGGTTCACTTTCTATTTTGCGAAGACTTCTTGGAACCACTCAAATCTTCTCTAGTTGATATCCCTTTGTAAAAAAAACTTTTGCATTCCCTTTGAAAAATTCTCTTTTGACACTTTGAAAACAGAAACTTGGTCCCTTATTTCTGTTGCTATTTTAGCCTCGGACCCGCCGATACATATTTCTCGGTTCTACCGACTTTGCAGATAAACTGCACCACAAAACTTCAGTACCACCGATTCATCTATCTCGGAGTCACCGATTTTCCATTTATTTATTTATTTATTTGTGTTTTTTTTAATTCTATGTTTCTTTTGCAATCCTACAAGCAGTACTTTTGTTACTTCGATGATCCCGTTTAAAAAAAATTGGGGGAGAATAACAAAAGATAATCTTAGGGAGAGAATTTCTTTATTCAAGAATCCCTACCTTAACAGAAGAAGGGGGAGAATAACAAAATTTTACAACATCTCAAAGGGAGAGAAACTATTTTCCATGATTCCCTTAGTTTTCATTTCTATGAACCCTACATTCAGTGACCCTTGTTCTCAAGGATCCCTTCTCAGTCAATGATCCCTGTATCTATCCCTGTTTTTGACCTTTTTTTGGAAATTAATGCCAAAGAGGGAGAAGAACAAAGCTTCATGCTATAGGGGAGATACATGCTTATGCAAAGGGGGAGATATGATCAAGGGGGAGAGCCAATATCAATATTCATACTCACTTAAACAAGGGGAGAATATCTAACTAGGAGGAGAAGACAAATTTGAAAGTTTACCCTTCTGACCCTATCCAATCCCAATATCTACATGCTGAGATTCAGGGGGAGAGGATGTTCTACTATTGTCATATCTAAGGGGAGAAAGAAATAATTTCGGAGACATATCAATCTTAAGAAATGCTATCTTCTATATGTTCTCCATATCTTGGTACTGTTGAGTTCTATTGCCTTGTTGTTTGGTAGAATACTCTTGTGTTTTCTAACATTGTTTTCTCAAGTGTGTTTCTACTACTAGAATGCTCAAGAACTCAAGGTAAGTATATGCAGCATACCCTTGATCAAGATGATCTCTTGCATCTTGCACATATTGTTTGCAAGAGTGAAGTCTTGAACAAGGATACATCTCATTCATATATGTTTGATGCATATGGCCAAGATATACATGACTTATTATATCCCTTCATCCATATGTGTGTCCATGCATTCCAAAGCAACTATACTTTAAAGGACTGCACACATTTAGGGGGAGCAAATCTAAGTCATGTGTCTCTCAAAGTCTTCATTATATCCATGCATATCTTTATTTGAAGCTTTGATTGTATGTTGTCATCAATTACCAAAAAGGGGGAGATTGAAAGCACAACATGCTCCCTTGGTGGTTTTGATAATTCATGACAACACACATTGTCTCTTGGACTAATACTTTTAGCTAGTGTATTACAGATAAAGTCCACAGAGAGGGTTGGCAAAAGGATTGTGGAGATTGTGGAATACCCCAAGATGCAAGGAAATAGATTGGCAAAGCTTCAAGGAAGAAGGACTCTACATTTTACATTTGTGAGAAATCACTTTGAGTCCATAGGAAAGCCAATACTATTAAAAGGGGGCAAGGTTTTGTTGGTGAACAAAATGCTCATACGTGCACAAGTGATAGTCACCAAAAACACCCACAAGCTCTCCCACCAAAGTCTGTCCAAAGCCAAATACTCAAAATCGGTGCAACCAACATTTCCATCCCGGTGCCACCGATTCTCAACCTCAGACAGACTTAGCCAAACCCTAGCCACTTCGGTGCAACCGATTCAATTCCGGTGCCACCGAGTTTAGGTTGCCAACTCTCTGTTACGCAAATTCACAATATCGGTACCACCGAGATTGTTGGATCGGCGTCACCGAGATTGTCAATCTGACCGTTGGTCACCTTATCGGTGCAACCGAGTTTCCTATATTGGTCTCACCGAGATTCAAAAGTTGCCACCTTTTGGGCACTTCGGTACCATCGAGATTTACACATCGGTGTCACCGAGTTGGTCATTTTGTGTGTAACGGTTGGATTTTTGGGGATGCCTATATATACCCCTCCACCACCATCTACTCGAAACAGAAGCACTCAGAACTATTCCATACTTGCCCCATCCAGTTTTCTGAGAGAGAACCACCTATTCTTGTGTTGAGGTCAAGATCTTCCACTCCAACCATATGGATCTTGATTTCTAGCCTCCCCAAGTTGCTTTCCACCAATCCCATCTCTTCCACCAAGCCAAATCTGTGAGAGAGTGATTGTGTGTTGAGGAGTCTATCATCTTGAAGCACAAGAGCAAGGAGTTCATCGACATTACCGAGCCTATTACCTTTTGGAGGGTGGTGCCTCCTAGATTGGTTAGGTGTCGCTTGGGAGCCTCCTACTTCGTGTTGTGGAGTTGAACCAAGAAGTTTGTAAGGGCAAGGAGATCGCCTACTTCGTGAAGATCTACCCATAGTGAGGCTAGTCCTTCGTGGACGGAAGCCGTTATGGAATAGTCAAGGTTGCTACTTCGTGGACCCTTATGGGTGGAGCCCTCCGTGGACTCTCGCGACCGTTACCCTCCGTGGGTTGAAGACTCCATAAACGTGGACGTACGATAGCACCACCTATCGGAACCACGGGAAAAATCCATGCGTCTCCAATTGTGTTTGATCTCCATATCTCTACTTGTCGTGGTTTTAACACGGCAGATGTCCGAAGACTTAGGTTCGAGGCCAACGCCATGGTAGTGGACTCAAAGGGGTTGATCGGGACGAAGGACACGAGTTTACCCAGGTTCGGCCCCTCAAGTAGAGGTAAAAGCCTACGTCCTGCTTGTGTTGTATTGATTGGAGTATCGATTACAAGGGAGCGGATTGCTTGACCTAGTTCTCGATAACTTGGTTTCTTCTCTAAGCCGCCCCGGGGTCTAGCCTTTATATAGGAGGTCAAGGCCCCGGGTTACACGAGTCTCAAACCGACTCACACAACGTGTTCTACTCTGTCTCTAAGCCGCCATACTATCTTGGGCAAGCCGCCACCGGGCGGCTTGGCCACCCGGGTCATCATGCTATCTTCTGTCTCTGGGCCTCAGTCTTGGCCCGTCTGGCAAGCCGCCACGCAGCCTGGCCTTGATCTTCCGGCCCATCATAGAAGTCTTCAACCACGAGCCGCCCGGTATGACCCGGCCCCATCTGGGCAGGTCTTATCACGAGGTTATATCCCCAACATTAGGCCCAGGTTGATTTGAGCCAACTCATGTCAATCTTCAATTTTTAGCGGCGAGTCTTCATGCCTCTGTCATCTGAAAGACAATTTGTAACCCGCCATGACGTCATATCGGATATTCTGAAAAGATTCCATGACGTGTATAACGGATCTTTTTATTGAAAGGCCATCCCTAAAATCGAGGCGCCACGCCTGTGCCTCCCCAATCTTCGCGCGCACTGTTGCCCTTCCAACTTATAAATAGGGACACATGTGCCCCTTTTCTCTTTCTTCTCCTGTCGCTGTCGTCTTCCTCCTCGCTCGAAGCCTCCTCTCTCCAGAGCTACGCCGCCGTGGACTGAGCTTCTCCATCGACTCCATCGCCGGCCGCTGCGTCGCCCTGAATCTGACCAGAACCTCGCCGGCGCTTCCGCATCCAGAAGGTACCTTTCTCCGCCCTTGTTTGAATCTGCATCTACCCCCATTAGGGTTTCCCGAACTCGTCAGAGTTCTTGTGTTCGTCGCTGTTCGTCCGTGTTCGCCATAGCATCAAGCACTACTTCACGCTCCATGATTCCGTCCATCCGTCGCGGGTGCTCCTCCGAGACCAATGCCCATCTGTCTTAGGTTTATTAAACAACCGTCTCTGCGGACAGATTGATCTGTCCTTCCTTGATATTTTAAATCATGAATATATTTCATTTTTCCCTTTTCTGCAGATCTTGCAACTGAAATAACTATATGCAAAACCTGTTTCTGCACTTAGCCGTTTTCTTTCCAATACTGCCTTGTCCCCGTAACTCGCCATTGCCTTGGCGGCTCTCCGCCAATTACCTTGGCGGCTTAGCTCTTTCATTGTTATACTGACCATAGCTGCCTTACACAGCAAATGTTTTTCTAATCCGCCATACTTTCTATTTTCGTAGCATAACCCGCCGTTATGTCAAGGGCTCCATCATCCTGTGACTGGGTCAGCTCTGGAGTCACTGAAGAGCTCCTGCTTAACTTTGTTGATTCCGGCATGCTGCCGGCTAAAGACGTAATACACTGGCGGGTCCCAGGACCAGAGAAGAGGCCTGAGCCCAAGGAAGGGGAGATTATCATATTTACTGATCATATCCTCCGTGGGTTCTGCCCTCCGGGGTCAAAATTCTTTCGAGACATTCTTCACTTCTTCAAAATTCATCCCCAAGACATAGGCCCAAATTCAGTCACCAACCTTTGCTAGTTCCAAGTCTTAAGTGAAGTCTATCTGCAAGAAGAGCCGTCTGTTGACCTCTTCCACGACTACCACTACGCAAACCGTCAAACTGAAATGGCGGCTGGGCCCAGTTTGGAGCTTGGTGGTATTACAATCCAGAGACGGAGAGACTTGCCATACCCCATAGCTACCTTGCCAAGTCATCCCAAACACTGGAATAAGACTTGGTTTTACTGCAAAGACACCTCTCCTGAGGGTGAGAATCCCCTGCCGGGTTACCGTCCAACCCGGCTCTGCTTTACAAATGACAACCCACTCCCAGCACGGATGACTGCCGCCGAACGAGCAAAGTATGCTCCGGCTTACGCCAAAATCAAGGCTTTACTGGCGAACGGCTTGACAGGTGTTGACTTAACCCGCTACTGGGTAAGTTGGAAAATCATGCCACTGAGCCGGCGTAACCGACTCATGTGCGAATATACGGGTGAACCCAATGACCCTCTTTGTTTCAAGAACACCCCCTTGACTGAAGAAGATATCAACTCTGGCATCAGAGGACTCCTTGGTGAAAAACAGGAAGCTTGCAACAAAGTTGGGCTGAAGCCCTTTTATACCAAGAACCCGGCTCCGGATGTAAGATTCTTTTCCCTCAATTGGTCACATTTGTCCTGCACCTCCTAACCTTTGTTGGTGGTTTACACAAGCCAACGCCCCTTTTCGGAAAAAGAAGTATAATCCGCCAGTGAGGAAACCAAAGGTGAAAACTCCGGCTCAGAAGAAGAAGAAAGCCGCCACTCCGGAGCCGGTTGAATCTGATGACTCAGAGGTAAAACTTGACTCCCTTGGCCGTTCTCTTTAAGCAACGTGCTGACAATAACTTCTCACAGGATGAGACGGAGGCAAGCCACGCAAACGCCCCTGAGGTAATTGATATTTCTGACTCAGAGATCTTTCCCCAAGAAAGAGTACGGCGGGTCGTCCGGAAAGTCCCCTTCTCTCATCCTCTTGCTCATTTAGACCCCAATTTTCTTTTGAAAAAGCAACAGCACACCTCCCGATGTCAGACCCGGAGCGCCGGCTCTGAAGATCTCGTGGCCGGGTTATCACATGCTCCGGCTCAACGGAAACGGCCAGCTGAGGTATTCTTTAACTGAAACATAACTTTAATCAACCTTGCCTTGTAACCTTACTCTGTCTTGTAATGTTTTAACTGCCTTCAGGACTCTCCTCCTTCATCTGGCGACTCAACTGCCTCCAAGCTGCCTCCAATGAAGATCAACCCGGAGTGCGTACTTTTACTTTGCACCGAATGCTTTAATATCCTTGACATGTGTGTAACCATCATCTGCGCCTTCCAGGGCCCAAGCGGAACGAAGGAAGACTGGCGGGTCTACTGCCGCCCCTACTGCCCAAGAGCCAGTATTTGCTAAGCCGGCCTCCCCTTCACCAGCTGCTGACATAATGAAAGATGCATCTGAAGATACTCACAAGCCATCTGAGCCGGCGAGTCATAACACGGCCGCTGAAAGCCCTGCAAGGGATGACCCTAAGCCGCCCAGCCCTTCGCCAGCCGGTGAAGACACGACCCTTCCAGAAGTTGCTATAACTGGGACGGGTCAGTGAACCCCCGAACCTTATGTACTATCAAGGCATTCTGGCAAGGCTGAAGCTTCACCTGAAAAGCTCGAATTTGAACTCCCTGTGCTGGAGAAATTAACTGCCGATGAACTTCATGCTGGCTTTCTGAACCGTCTTACATCAAGCCGGAACATGGAGCTCAAGCTGGTTAATCTGATGAAAAAGAAATATGAGGTAATCTGTCTGCTAGCTCTTCCCTTATATCCTTCCATAGCCGCCAAGAGCTGGTTTAGTATTGCAAATAATAGACCGGGTCTTCCAATCTATATCATATGCCAAGTAGTTTGGCGTGTAGCCCCCAAGTATCGGGTTAGTATAGATAGTAAGTCGATACTCATTGTGCGGAGTTTGAGCAATGGTAGCCCCCAAGTCCGGGTTATCAAAAATTGATTAACCGGAATTTCATTGGAAACTTTGAAAACGCTGATTGTAGCCCCCGAGTGCCGGCTGATCTTTATGAAGATGAGCCGGGACTGTATTGCAGATCTGTAGAGCGCCGAGTGTAGCCCCCAAGTGCCGGCTTATCTTTGCGAAGATGAGCCGGGACTTAATGAAAGACTTGAAAGCGTCATCTTTAGCCCCCAAGGACCGGCTTATCTTTTGCGAAGATGAGCCAGAACTTGATGAAAGACTTGAGAGCGTCATCTGTAGCCCCCAAGGACCGGCTTATCTTTTGCGAAGATGAGCCGGGATTGCAGCATAACCTTGAAGAGCAAATAGACATTAGCCCCCAAGTGTCGAGTATATTGCCTGCAATCTGCTTGAGACTTGTAGCGCATTTTCCTCATTGATAACTTATCCTGACCATTGAACCCTTTTCCTGTTTTTGTATTTTGTCACAGGATGCTTTGGAGGCGGCTGAGTCCGATATGGCCAGCCTAAAGAAGAACCTTGCTTTACAACAAACCGCCCGGTCAGAGGCGGAAAACAAATGGCGGGTTGCTGTAGAAGAACTTGAGAAGACGCACGTTGACTTCGCGCTGTTCAAGAAGAACACTGAATCGCACCAAGTCGCCCTGACCAAGCGTGCAGAAGATGCTGAAGGGCGGCTTACAGTTGTATCAGGAGAACTGCAAACACTGAAGCGCCACATATCGAGGATGACTTCTGCTATTTTTGGTAAGCATATAATACTTAGCGACCTTCCTTTCCATGCTAAATAACCTTGCTGGCGGCTTACACCAGCAAATCTTTCCTTGCAGGCGAAAGGAGCCGCCAATTGTCATCTGACAGCCTGATGAAATTGAAGGCAGTGTACTCCTTAGCCGAACAACTCTACTGCGGGACTCTTCTTACCATCAAAGCAATGCTGACTGAGAAGAGCATCCCCAAGTACATGAAGGGAGTTATAGAACTGCTATCCACGCTGCCTAAGCAGGTTGAAGAGCTGAAACGATCACCCGCCAGGCAGGGAGCTGTAGCCGCGCTAAGCCGGTGCCTAGCCTTCGCTCCTAAGCTGACTACTGAAGAGATGATGGACGGGTTCCCATCCAGGAAGGACGATGGTTCTGAATTCACAGCAGAAGACTATGCCCAATGCAGAAGAGCCTCCAGGGTGCTTGCCTCAAAGCTGGTGGAGGAACTTGATGTGTCAACTTACCAGGCGGCTTACAGCGAGGCTTCTAAGAAAGTGCGCTGTCCAACCTTTGAATGCAGAGACTTGACTCCTGCCCGCCGTAAGCATCTCTTTGCTCCTGAGATTGACCCGTCTCCTATCTTTGAAGACGCCCAGTTTGAAGCACTAACACACTGCAACTGGGACGTGGACAATCTTCAGATCGAAGAGGTCGAACACCCGGCGCAGGATGACCCGCCAGCAAGCTGAACGTTGTAAATTTGATAACTCGGCCGTCTGAGCCGCCAAACTTAATCTGTTGCCTTTTGGGCTCTCGTGGAGAGCTTTGTAATAGTCTTTAGAAAAACTTTAACTGTCTGAGCCGTGCCATCGTACACGTATAAATCCTTGTATAGTTCAATGCATGCCTGTCTTCTGCGTTTCAGCTTATAACCTGTCTTGACGGCGGCTTATCTTATAGATAAAACCCTGCAAAAACAAACAAGACAGAAACATGTTCTGTACTGTTGTAAGGGCGGCTTAAAAAAGCCTAACCCGGAGACGTAAAATCTCATAACCTTGCCTTTCTTTCTGAACACATAAGCCGGTTCTTCTGGGTACTCTTACTACTTTGAACTCTTAACAACTGACAAGAGCGTAGCGAACCAGAAAGAGACGCAGTAGATGAGAGAGTTTGCCTCGCCGCTGTAAGAGGCCCTTGCAGGGGGTAAGTTTTAGAACTCGCTGCACCCCTTACAAAGCGCGGCTACTTACAGGCAGGTATAACCCGGCATTGCAGATGTAAGGGTTTACCTCGCCGCTATAAGAGGCCTTTGTAGGGGGTAAGTTTTAGAACTCTCTGCACCCCTGACAAAGTGCAGCTACATACAGGCAGGTATAACCCGGCCTTGCAGATGAGAAAGTTAGCCTCGCCGCTGTAAGAGGCCTTTGCAGAGGGTAAGTTTTGGAACTTGCTGCACCCCTGACAAAGCGCAGCTACATACAGGCAGGCGTAACCCGGTTTCGCAGATCAGAAGAGGAGGTGAGTTCATAACTCGCTGCACTCCTAGTAATCTTTGTTGACGATATCAACTTACAGACCATCTTGTAAGCCGCCGTGTTGTAAGCCGCCAGTTGATAGTGCTATCTTGGCTGAAGAGCTTGACCAAGAGGGTTGAAGCTTAACCCGGCAGGTTAGAAGCCCCCAAGTGACCTTGTAATTCCGACTTAAGAGCCTGACCAAGAGGGTTAAAGCTTAACCCGGCGGGTTGAAAGCCCCCAAATGATCGTATGATTGTATCCATCTTTGAACAATGTGAGATACGTAAAACGGCAGAGGCCCCGGCTTGCAGGGATGCCAACTTTATTATATATATATATATATATGTGATATATACAATGATGATATACAATAGGGGGGAGTCGATGACTCAGGTGTAGTAAGGCCGCAGATGAGCGATATTCCACGGCCGGTGGGTCTCCTGCCCAGAAGTGTGTGACTCGTCCCGTATGTCGATGAGCTAGTATGACCCATTGTTGAGGTTTCTGCTAACCACAAAAGGCCCTTCCCATGGAGGAGACAACTTGTGCGTGTCCGTCTGATCTTGAATCAGGCGCAACACTAAGTCGCCTTCTTGAAACGTCCGGGTCTTGACTCGGCGGCTGTGATTGCGGCGCAGGTCTTGCTGATAAATCGCCGATCGAGCCGCCGCCAGGTCACGCTCTTCATCCAAAGCATCCAACGCGTCCTGACG
Organism: Elymus sibiricus; assembly: GCA_039707655.1. Lineage (NCBI taxonomy): Eukaryota > Viridiplantae > Streptophyta > Magnoliopsida > Poales > Poaceae > Elymus > Elymus sibiricus. The sequence goes on along the minus strand of CM077675.1, from coordinate 412,689,697 downwards.
CGCCGTCTCATTGTCTGCTTCAACGTAAGCCGCCACCCATGGCGAGTCATGACGTATGTCGCTTGGTAACACGGCTTCTGCTCCGTAAACCATGAAGAAAGGCGTATAGCCTGTTGACCTGTTGGGAGTTGTATTGATGCTCCATAGGACTGATGGTAACTCCTCAACCCAACAACCCGGCGTTCTCTGTAGAGGAACCATAAGCCGGGGCTTGATACCTCTCAGGATCTCCTGGTTAGCACGCCCTGCCTGACCATTGGACTGTGGATGAGCCACAGCAGAAACGTCAAGCCGGATGTGTTCACTTTCACAGAATGCTTGCATAGCCCCCTTGGAAAGGTTTGTGCCATTATCTGTGATGATACTGTGGGGGTAACCAAAGCGGTAGACCAATTTTTTGACAAACTGAACTGCCGTAGCCGCGTCACACTTGCTGACCGGCTCAGCCTCTACCCACTTGGTAAATTTATCCACCGCCACCAAAAGGTGGGTCTTCTTATCTTTGGATCTCTTGAAGGGCCTGACCATATCAAGCCCCCAAACCGCGAACGGCCAGGTAATTGGGATCATGCGCAATTCCTGAGCCGGCACATGAGCAGGCCGCCCGAACTTTTGACAGCCGTCACACCTGAGAACCAAGTTTTCTGCATCCTTATGAGCCGTCAGCCAGAAGAAACCATGTCGAAAAGCCTTGGCCACCAGAGATTTTGAGCCGGCATGATGACCACAATCTCCGGCGTGGATTTCATTCAGGATCTCCTTGCGTTCCTCAGGTGAAACACAACGTTGGAAAACGCCGGTAACGCTGTGCTTGTGCAACTCGCCGTTGATTATCGTCATGGACTTAGATCGTCTGATGATTTGCCTCGCCAAGGTCTAGTCCTCTGGTAACTCGCCGCGAGCGAGATATGCCATGTAAGACAACGTCCAGTCAGGAATAGCACGCAGAGCCGCCACCAACTGCCCCTCCGGGTCAGGTATGGCTAGATCCTCCTCCGAAGGTAGCTTAACCGACGGGTGATATAATACGTCCAAGAATACGTTAGGCGGCACCGGCTTACGCTGAGAGCCGAGTCTTGACAATGCATCATCCGCCTCATTTTTGCGACGATCAATATGATCCACCTGATAACCTTTGAAGTGACCCGCAATGATATCAACCGCCTGACGATAAGCCGCCATCCGTGGGTCTTTGGAGTCCCACGTGCCTGAAACTTGCTGAGCCACGAGGTCTGAGTCGCCCAGGCATCTAACCCGGCTTAGGCTCATCTCCTTGGCCACCCGGAGGCCATGAAGCAAAGCCTCGTACTCAGCTGCATTGTTAGTACAAGGAAACATCAGCCGTAACACATAACAGAACTTATCACCTTGAGGGGAAGTTAAAACAACTCCAGCCCCCGAGCCTTCCAGCTGTCTAGACCCGTCGAAGTGAATCGTCCAGTAAGTATTGTCCGGCTTCTCCTCTGGCGACTGACACTCCGTCCAGTCATTTATAAAGTCCACCAAGGCTTGAGACTTGACAGCCGTGCGAGGCACATACTTCAGATTAAGAGGTCCAAGCTCCAATGCCCACTTAGCAATCCGGCCAGTGGCTTCCCTATTTTGAATTATGTCTCCTAGCAGGGCAGAGCTAACCACGGTGATCGGGTGTCCCAGGAAATAGTGCTTCAGCTTTCGATTCGCCATGAATACCCCATAGATCAGTTTCTGCCAATGTGGGTATCGTTGCTTGGACTCAATCAAAACTTCGCTGACGTAGTAAACCGGCCTTTGAACCGGATATTCCTTCCCTGCCTCCTTGCGCTCCACAACAACCGCAGCGCTGACTGCCCTGTTGTTAGCCGCCACATAGAGGAGTAAGGGTTCCTTCTCAGCTGGAGCGGCTAAGACTGGCGGCTTAGTCAGCTGCTTTTTGAGCGCCTCAAACGCCTCACCCGCCGCCTTGCTCCAGACGAAATCGTCTGTTTTCTTCATCATCTGATATAAAGGGATTGCCTTCTCGCCCAGGCGGCTTATGAATCGACTTAACGCAGCGATCCGACCCGCCAGGCGCTGAACGTCGTTTATGCACGCCGGCTCAGACAAAGAAGTGATCGCTTTGATCTTGTCCGGGTTAGCTTCAATTCCATGCTCAGAGACCAGAAATCCCAAAAGCTTGCCTGCTGGAACTCCAAAAACACACTTGGCCGGGTTAAGCATCATCTTATAAACCAGTAAGTTATCGAAAGTTTCCTTCAGGTCGTCCAGCAAAGTTTCCTTCTTCCTTGACTTGACCACAATATCATCCACATAGGCATGAACATTGCGCACAATTTGACTGTGAAGATAGTTCTGCACACAACGCTGGTAAGTCGCCTGGGCACTCTAGAGCCCGAAAGGCATAGACACATAGCAGAAAGCACCAAAAGGCGTGATGAAAGCCGTCTTCTCTTGGTCTTTGACTGCCATCTTGATCTGGTGATAACCTGAATAGGCGTCCAGGAAGCATAAACTCTCGCAACCCGCCGTTGCATCAATGATCTGGTCAATACGGGGGAGAGCAAACGGGTCAACTGGACAGGCTTTGTTAAGATCCGTGTAATCCACGCACATACGCCAAGTGCCATTCTTCTTAAGCACTAGCACCGGGTTAGCTAACCACTCCGGGTGAAAGATCTCCACGATGAACCCTGCCGCTAAGAGCCGGGCCACCTCTTCTCCCATGGCCTTGCGCCGCTCTTCATTGAAACGACGAAGGAATTGTTTGATCGGCTTGAACTTAGGATCCACATTAAGATGGTGCTCAGCAAATTCTCTCAGTACACCCGGCATGTCAGACGGTTTCCATGCAAAGATGTCCCGATTCTCACGGATGAATTTGATGAGCGCGCTTTCCTATGCGGGGTCCATGTTAGCCCCGATAGTGAACTGCTGAGATGAGTCGCCCTCGGTGAAATCCACCTGCTTGGTATCATCCGCCGCAAACTTGAGGGGCGGCTCTGATTCTGTAGTGGGCTTCTTCAACGGAGTCATATCCTCCGGGTCGACATTCTCTTTGTAAAACTTGAGCTCTGCCTCTACACAACTTGACTCTGCATAAGCTGCATCACCTTCCTCACATTCAAGAGCCGTCTTCCGATCACCATGCACGGTAATCGTTCCTCTTAACCCGGGCATCTTGAGCTGTAAGTAGACATAACAAGGCCTAGCCACGAACTTGGCATAAGCCGGCCGTCCGAATAAAGCATGATATGGACTTTTAATTTTGACAACCTCGAACCACAAGGACTCCACCCTGTAATTGTACTCATCACCAAAGGCGACTTCCAGAGAAATCCTGCCCACTAGATAAGCCGACTTGCCAGGCACCACACCATGAAATACTGTGGAAGACGGCTTAAGATCCTTGTCAAGCAAACCCATCCGGCTGAAAGTGTCGTAATACAGGATGTTGATGCTGCTGCCACCATCCATAAGCACCTTCGTGAACACGTATCCACCCACTTGGGGGGCAACCACCAAAGCTAGTTGCCCCGGGTTGTCAACCCGCGGCGGGTGATCCGCCTTGCTCCAAGTGATGTCATACTCAGACCACTACAAATACTGCGGGAGAGCCGGCATGACCGCATTAACCGCCCGCTTGCGTACCTTCTGGTCTCGCTTGTCAAGGCTGGTCGTGAAAACATGATACTGACCCCCGCTAAGCTGCTTCGGGTTGCTCTGAAAACCCGACTGGTTATGCTGCTGTTGGCCACCGCCTCCAAACTGTTGATGATGTCCTCCTTGATTGCCTTGACCCTGGTAACCGGACCCTGAACCGCCGGGACCAAAGCCGGCTCCTGACCCGATTGGCCCTGAGCCGCCGGACGGACCATTGCCATTGTTATGATGTTGTTGAAGGCTGTAATCTCGAAACTGCCGCATAATGCTGCAATTCCTCCATGTATGGCCTGCCGGCTTATCGGGCTGACTATGCTCTGGACAAGGTTTATTGAGCATCGCTTCCAAGTTGAAAGGAGCTTTTCCCTTGTTAAAATTCTGCCTGAAGTTCCCGTTGCCTTTAGCACGGTTGTTTCCAGCGCTGGTGTTCGCCACCAGTTCTGACCCGCCGTCCGGGTGTTTCCGCTTGCCAGAATTTCCGTTTCCAGCCGCGTTCTGCTGCTGACCCTTTCCATTGTTACCCTTCTTCCCCTGACCTGATTTCTCATCATCAGAGCCCGGGTCTTTCGTGTTGTCAGAGTCTGCATATTTAGTGAGAGCCGCCATGAGCTCCCCCATGTCTTGACACGAGCGTTTGAGCTGGCCAAGCTTCTGTTTCAGAGGTGTAAAGTGGCAATTCTTTTCCAGAATCAAAACCGCTTGAGCCGCCGTGATTTGTTCTGAAGAATGGATGATGGTTGAGACCCGCCGAACCCAATGATGAGCCGACTCATCCGCCTGTTGCACACAATGGTCCAAATCTACGATCGTCATGGGCTGCTTGCACGTCCCTTTGAAATTTTTGATAAATTTCGCCTTCAACTCGGCCCAGGAAGTAATTGTGTTGGGTGGCAACCCCTTCAACCACGTGCGAGCCGGCCCTTCCAGCATCATGATGAAGTACTTGGCACATACTGCATCGCTAACAGCCAACATCTCCATGGCCAGTTCATAACTTTCAATCCAAGCCTCTGGAGGCAAGTCAGCCGTGTAATTAGGCACCTTGCGAGGGCCCTTGAAATCCTTCGGCAGGCGCTCATTCCACAAAGCCGGCGTTAAGCACGGCACTCCCACAGCCCTGGAAGTTAACCCCGCTCCGACTGAGGCAGAGGGTGCGACTGTGGGTTCCTGATAAGCCGCCGCTGCCGCCTGAGCCGCCACCTCTCGCTGTGCTCTCGCTCGATCCACCAGTGCTTGAGCATCCAGAGCCGCCCGGTCAGCTCGCGGCGGGTTCCGATGTCGTTCACTGCTAGAAACCGTCGGCGACTCATAACGCCGGCTGTAGCTGCGACTGGGGATGGGGGTTGAGTGCATGCGACTCCGGCTGTAAGCATACTTCTCCTGCTGGGCCACCGCCGTTCGCAAGTATCCAACAGCGTTCCGCACCTCTTCCGCGAAAGGCGACTCATCGGGGATTGGGATAGCAGCAAGCCGGGTTGCCGCCACCACCATGTTCTCCGCCGGGTTAGAATAATGACCCGGCGGTGTAGGGAAAGAAGTTGGCGTGGCTTGGTTTCGTCGGGGCGGGTTAACCTGCTGATGCTGAACCGCCGCCCGGCTTCCAGGCACTTCCGCCGTCCGGGTTACGGCCAAAGGCACGTTCTGACCCGTTCCTGGCGTGTTGAAAAGATTCCTTGGTTCATACTGATCCGGCAAGCGGGACTGATGCCTCATCCTCTGAACCGCCGCTGCTGATTGCTGTTCCAGCTCAAGACGGAAAGCGTCCGCCCTAAGGCGCTCCGCCTCAGCATCCATCTGAGTCTTCAGTTCATTAATCTCCTGCTGGACTTCAGTCATCTGGTTCTTCAACCTCGCAATCTCCGTATTACGGGCCGCTTGGTTTTCAGCCGTGACCTCAGTCGCCATCAGGGTTGTAAGCTCACCCATCAGATCCAGAAGGACCTGAGCCGGCGGCCTGCCAGCCCCAGATCCGGTTGCCTCGGTGGCTGAGCTACTATGAGCCGCCGCTGAACCCGCCATGAAGATGGCAGCGCGGTTCGGTGGCTCATACTCCTCCGGCTCATGGAACTCCGACTCGGGGTAGCCCCCGAGTCTGCCATCATGGAGCTGGTAGATTGATTCTGTCTCTCCGCTCAAAGATCCATCCTTGGAGCAAATGAGAGTTTCCTCCTGTGACATAGATCCCTCGAGATCCATGCCCTGAGTGAAGCCGACGAAGACATGCTTCCGGCCCGGTTTAACACGGGCGGGTTGCACGCGTCGGGCGGGTTGCATGCGCCGAGCCGGCTCGACGATGTCGGTGCAGGTGTCCGGCCCGGGTTCAGATCCGCCGATCTTGCCGATGAAGACGTGAATCCCGCCGAAGGGGACCCGGAAACCGTACTCAATGGAGTCAGCCTCGGGGCCCCAGCCGGCGTCGTCGATGTAGAGCCGGCCGCGGCGACTCTTGGTCATCCTGCCAACCGCGTACCCCTCGATCCCTGGTAGAGAGCCCTTTGAGAACTCAACACCACCGAGCGCTAGCCCCACGGTGGGCGCCAACTGTCATGGTTTTAACACGGCAGATGTCCGAAGACTTAGGTTCGAGGCCAACGCCATGGTAGTGGACTCAAAGGGGTTGATCGGGACGAAGGACACGTGTTTACCCAGGTTCGGCCCCTCAAGTAGAGGTAAAAGCCTACGTCCTGCTTGTGTTGTATTGATTGGAGTATCGATTACAAGGGAGCGGATTGCTTGACCTAGTTCTCGATAACTTGGTTTCTTCTCTAAGCCGCCCCGGGGTCTAGCCTTTATATAGGAGGTCAAGGCCCCGGGTTACACGAGTCTCAAACCGACTCACACAACGTGTTCTACTCTGTCTCTAAGCCGCCATACTATCTTGGGCAAGCCTCCACCGGGCGGCTTGGCCACCCGGGTCATCATGCTATCTTCTGTCTCTGGGCCTCAGTCTTGGCCCGTCTGGCAAGCCGCCACGCAGCTTGGCCTTGATCTTCCGGCCCATCATAGAAGTCTTCAACCACGAGCCGCCCGGTATGACCCGGCCCCATCTGGGCGGGTCTTATCACGGGGTTATATCCCCAACACTACTCTTTACTTCATGTGCAATGTCTTTACTTTCCGCTGCCATATTTGTTGACATGCATGTGTAGGGCTGTTAGACTTGCTAGACTTGCTATAACTGTTAAAATCTGCCAACCAATTAACTTGGGAAAAGGTTAGGTTTTAAATTCCTGCTAGTAGTCTATTCACCCCCCCCCTCTCTAGACACTCTTCTAGTGATCCCTAAGCTTGCTTCCACCCCATATCAGCCAAAACTTCCGCACCAAGTAGAGATACTACTTGTGCATCCAAATACGCTTAACCCAGTTTTGCCATGAGAGTCCACCATACCTACCTATGGATTGAGTACGATCCTTCAAGTAAGTTGTCATCGGTGCAAGCAATAAAAATTGCTCTCTAAATATGTGTGTTCTATTAGTGTGAGGAAAATAAACTTTATACGAACTTGTGATATAGAAGAAATAAAAGCGACAGACTGCATAATAAAGTTCTTTATCACAAGAGGCAATATAAAGTGACGTTCTTTTGCATTAAGGGATTGCGCATCCAACTAGAAAAGCGCATGACAACCTCTGCTTCCCTCTGCGAAGGGCCTATTTGTTACTTTTACTTTCTAGTACTTACCTTTATGCAAGAGTCGTGGTGATCTTCACCGCTTCCTTTATTTTGCCTTTCTCTCTTGGCAAGCGTCATGTGTTGGGGAATGATCTAGACACATATATTCACTCGGATGTGGGTGATCATGAGTTATTTATGTTGACATTACCTTTGAGGTAAATAGTTGGGAGGCAAAACTATAAGCCCCTATCTTTCTCTGTGTCCAATTGAAGCTTTGACCTCATAGGTACCGCGTGAGTGTTAGCAATTATGAAAGACTACAAGATGATTGAGTATGTGGATTTTCTTTACAAGCTCTTATATTGACTCTTTCCGATATTATGATAAATTGCAATTGCTTCAATGACTGAGATCATAGTTTGTTGGTTCCCAATAGAGTTCTTGATTCATACTTAACCTTGTGAATGAATAGTTAACTCTAGCATAAGAAATTATATGTCAATATATGTTGCTGTTCTAAAGATGATCATGATGCCTTCATGTCCATATTTTATTTTATCGACACCTCTATCTCTACACATGTGGACATATTTATCGATTTCGGCTTTCGCTTGAGGACAAGCGAGGTCTAAGCTTGGGGGAGTTGATACGTCCATTTTGCATCATGCTTTTATATTGATATTTAATGCATTATGGTCTGTCATTACACATTATGGTACAATACTTATGCCTTTTCTCTCTTATTTTACAAGGTTTACATGAAGAGGGAGAATGCCGGCAGCTAGAATTCTGGACTGGAAAAGGAGCAAATATGAGAGAACTATTATGCACAACTCCAAAAGTCCTGAAAAGTTATGGAGAATTAATTTGGAATATATAAAAAATATTGGGCGAAAGAAATACCAGAGGGGACCCACCAGGAAGTCACAAGCCAGGGGGGCACGCCCTACCCCCCTAGGCGTGCCCCTGTGGCTTGTGGGCCCCCTGGCAGGCCTCCGGTGCCCAGCTTCTGCTATATGGAGGGTTTTGACCTTGAAAAAAATCATAAGAGAGCTTTCGGGATGAAGCGCCGCCATCTCGAGGCGGAACTTGGGTAGAACCAATCTAGGGCTCCAGCGAAGCTGTTCTGCCGGGGAAACTTCCCTCCCGGAGGTGGAAATCGAAGCCATCGTCGTCACCAACGATCCTCTCATCGAGAGGGGGTCAATCTCCATCAACATCTTCACCAGCACAATCTCCTCTCCAAACCCTAGTTCATCTCTTGTATCCGATCTTTGTCTCAAAACCTCAGATTGGTACTTGTGGGTTGCTAGTAGTGTTGATTAATCCTTGTAGTTGATGCTAGTTGGTTTACTTGGTGGAAGATCATATGTTCAGATCCTTAATGACAATTAAGACTCCTCTGATTATGAACATGAATATGCTTTGTGAGTAGTTACGTTTGTTCCTGAGGACATGGGATAAGTCTTGTTATAAGTAATCATGTGAATTTGGTATTCGTTCGATATTTTGATGAGATGTATGTTCTCTCTCCTCTAGTGGTGTTATGTGAACGTCGACTACATGACACTTCACCATTATTTGGGCCTAGGGGAAGGCATTGCGAAGTAATAAGTAGATGATGGGTTGCTAGAGTGACAGAAGCTTAAACCCTAGTTTATGCGTTGCTTCGTAGTTGCGGATGCTTGCGAGAGAGGTTAATCATAAGTGGGAGGCTTGTCCAAGTAAGGATAGCACCCAAGCACCGGTCCACCCACATATCAAATTATCAAAGTAACGAACGCGAATCTTATGAGCATGATGAAAACTAGCTTGACAGAAATTCCCATGTATCCTCGGGAGCGCTTTGCTTTATATAAAAGTTTGTCCAGCCTTGTCCTTTGCTACAAAAAGGATTGGGCCACCTTGCTGCACCTTTTCTACATTTGTTACTTGCTATCCGTTACGAATTATCTTATCACAAAACTATCTGTTACCGATAATTTCAGTGCTTGCAGAGAATACCTTACTGAAAACGCTTGTCATTTCCTTCTGCTCCTCGTTAGGTTCGACACTCTTACTTATGGAAAGGACTACGATAGATCCCCTATACTTGTGGGTCATCAATCACCTGCATGTATCTCCTGTAAAATTTCACGGCCTTCCTCAGGAGAAACATAGCGTTGGAAAACGCTAGTCACGCTGCATTTATGTAACTCGCCATTGACGATAGTCATGGACTTAGACCGCCTCATGATTTCCCGTGCCAAGGTCTCATCGTCAGGTAACTCGCCAAGGGTCAGATACGCCAGATAAGGCAGCGTCCAATCAGGAATAGCATGAAGAGCCGCCACCAATTGCCCCTCCGGGTCAGGTATAGCAAGATCCTCCTCTGAAGGTAACTTGATCAACGGATTGTGCAGCACATCAAGAAACACATTAGGCGGCACCGGCTTACGCTGAGACCCAAGCCGGGCCAGCGCATCAGCTGCCTTGTTATTCCGCCGATCAATGTGATCCACCTGATAACCCTTAAAGTGGCCAGCGATGTTATCAACCGTCTGTCGATAAGCCGCCATATGAGGGTCTTTAGAATCCCAGGTGCCTGAAACTTGCTGAGCCACTAAGTCTGAGTCGCCCAGACATCTGACCCTGCTCAGATTCATCTCTTTAGCCATCCGGAGCCCATGAAGCAAAGCCTCATACTCAGCTGCATTGTTGGTACTAGGAAACATTAGCCTTAAAACATAGCAAAATTTATCACCCCGTGGGGAAGTTAATAGAACTCCAGCCCCCGAGCCTTCCAACTGCCTGGATCCATCAAGATGGATTGTCCAATATGTGTTGTCTGGATTCTCCTCAGGTGCTTGACACTCTGTCCAATCATTGATAAAATCTACCAGGGCTTGAGATTTGGTAGACGTGCGAGGCACATATTTCATATTAAGAGGTCCGAGCTCAATTGCCCATTTAGCGATCCTGCCAGTGGCTTCTCTATTTTGAATGATATCTCCCAAAGGTGCAGAGCTAACCATCGTAATTGGATGTCCAAGAAAATAATGTTTCAACTTGCGACTCGCCATGAATACTCCAAGTACGAGCTTCTGCCAATGTGGTTATCTTTGCTTAGACTCAATCAAAACCTTGCTGACATAGTAAACCGACTGCTCGATCGGGTGTTCCTTGCCTGCCTCCTTTCGCTCCACCATAACTGCCGCGCTGACGGCCTTATTATTAGCCGCCACATATAGGAGCAAAGGCTCTTTTTCCATGGGAGCAGCCAGGACAGGCGGCTCAGCCAACTGCTTTTTAGTGCCTCAAACGCATCATTGGCAGCATCACTCCAGACAAAATTATCTATCTTCTTCATCATCTGGTATAAAGGAATAGCCTTCTCTTTGAGGCATCTTATGAACCGGCTTAAGGCAGCAATGCGGCCTGCTATCCGCTGAACATAATTAATGCATGCCGGCTTAGAAAGCGAAGTGATGGCCTTTATCTTCTCCTCGTTAGCTTCAATGCCCCGCTCTAAGACCAAGAATCCTAGAAGCTTGCCTACAGGCACACCAAAAACAAACTTGGCTGGGTTAAGCATCATTTTGTAGACCCGGAGGTTATCAAAGGTTTCCTTCAAATCTGCAAGCAGAGTCTCCTTCTTCCTTGACTTGACCACAATATCATCCACATAAGCGTGAACATTGCGCCCGATCTGACTATGAAGACAGTTCTGGACACATTGTTGGGAAGTCGCCTTAGCACTTTTGAGTCCAAAGGGCATAGACACATAATAGAAAGATCCAAAAGGTGTAACAGCCTGGGACCGACGCTCCAGAAGATTCCCCTTTTTTCCATTCTTGTCGTGCGATTCTGTTGTTTGTCGCATTCATCATCGCATCATTCGCATCATCTGCATTGCATCGTCACTCGTTTTGAAAACTTGCATCCATTAGCAGTTGCCGGTTCTTCCCGTCGTCCGTTTCGAGTCCAACCACACACGCACGCGCCCGCGGCATCGTTAAAAATGTTGTTTTCAAAAGTGCGTATAAAATATTCTCGGATTGGGTCGAAACTTGGCGTGCGGCCTTATTGTATTGTTGGTAGACCGCCTGCCAAATTTTGTCGTGGTCAGAGCTCGTTTGATACCCGAACCGTTAAACCTAGAACAGCTCTATCGCCAGTTATATCGTCGGATGTTTTGTTTTAAAAAATATGTTGCCGGGCCGCACACCTCCCCCTCTCCTCAGCCCACACCACCTCTACATAGCCCACATGGCCCTGCTAGCCCCCCCCCCTCCGTTTCCAGACGTCCGATCGAGATCGAAGGGTCCGAAAACGGAGGAGAAACCCCTCTCCTAGCCATCCCTGCTATATATAGATGCCCTCCCTGCCATTTTTAGCCAAACCCTAGTCCCTCCACCTCGAAATCCGTGCGCCACCGCCGCCAAGTGTCAGCTCCCCCGCGCCCACCTTCCTCCTCCCGCCGCCGGCCCTGTCAGGCCCATCCGCGGCCCGCCCGAGCCCATCTGGGCCCGAGGCGTCCGCGCCGCCGCCCATCGCCTTCGTCCCCGAGCTCCAGTTCGGGAGGGAGCTCCCGATCCAGAGCCCCGCGCCGTCCGACCTACTCCACCCGTCGCCGGAGCCCCGCCAGCCTCGCCGGACCCAGGCCGGAGCGCCGTCATCCCTCTTCTTCCTCCCTTTCTCTTCCTCTCCCTCACAGCGCTCTCTCCCATTCTGCAGATCCCCATGGAGCCGCGCCGGCCGTCCCGGCCTCGCCTTTGCTTCGATCCGGCCGGAATGAGCCCCCGCCAGCCTGCCGTGCTCGGATCCGGTCGCCCCGAGGCCTGCGCCCCCGGATCCAGCGAGCCCTCGCCATGCCCGGCCTCCTCCAGCCGCCGTTGTTCCGTGCCGCCGCTCGCTCGTCCTGCTCGGGATCGAGCAGAGGGACGAGGCACCGGCCTCCTGTGCGCGTGGGCCTCAGCCTCGCCAGGCCCAGCTCCGCCTCAGCCGGCCCAGCCTGGCCTCCTCCACCAACTGGGCCGAAGGCCATTTGGTGAGCGCTCCACCCCTCTTATCGCTCGCCCTGTGCGCAATATAAGCATGTGGCGCTCAGATCTATTGGTGCAGTAGTAGCAGTTTTGGCCCATTGACCTTTGTTATTACAGAAAAAAATCATTTCATGCATGATCATATTTAATCAACCGTGCACCGGATCGTAATATTTTATATATGTAAATTGTTCAGATAAATGCGCAGTATATCAATATGTCATTTTCATCCATGCTAAAAATACTTACCCTCGGTGTTTGCACCATTTTGCATAATTGCCATCATTTTGCATCGTCATATTAATTAACGTGCATCGGGATTTAATCCAACAATATATTAAAAATGTCCATATTATCGGCATCGCATTTTCATGCATGACAAACTGGTTCATTGTAATATTTGCTTTTAACTTGCATTGATAATTGCTAAACGGGGATTAGGCCATAAACCTGCATAATTAATTGTGACATATTTCCCTACATGAACCTATGCATATTATATATGTTTTCGGGGTAGAAAAATCCCTAGAATTTAACTGTGCATCTAGTTTTGTCATTGGATGAAGTTTGTGTGTATGTCATTTTTGCCATGATGCCCGTTTGTCTATTTTGTGAAATTTAATCCATGCATCATATGAAATAATTTTGAACATGAGATATGCCTTTGAACATGTGTGCTAGGCCCTGGTATTTTTGGTTGTCATAGAAATGCATGTTTAGATGTTGTTTTCTTGTTGCCAACATGCTATAAAAATCTGATGTTTTGAGGGTTCAAAATATTTCTAAGTCTGGAAATCTGTTATTTTGTTGCTGTGTTGCCATGTGATTTGCGATTGATCTAGGAGCCTTTTGTGTTTTCCACCTAGGAGTCTTTTGTTAAGCATGTTGTTGCCTATCATGCTGTGCCAATAGTTTGCATGAATAGGGTTAGCATCATAATTAAACCTGCTGTCTAATATGTCCATCTGTTAAAAACTGCTGCTCATGACTAGCCTAATTTTCACTAAGTCAGAGAATCTGTTTTCTTCAATATGCTATGTTGTGTTGATGGTTGCCATGAATCTGAGCATAATTTGATGTTGCCATAAAGTAATGATTTGTAGTGAATCATGCCTACTATCATGCTGTTAAGTTTCATGCCAATATATGAACTGTAGCATATAGTTTTACTGCTGCCAATATGCCTCTGTGAAATCTGCTAAGCTAAAAACCTGTTATTTTCACTAAGTCCTAATCTGCTATATTTTGTTGCCATGTTGTGAGCTTCATACCATGTGATCCATGACTCTTTTGAGTATGATATGTGAAGATGAAATGAAGTGTGTGTTATATGCTACTGCCCCATGCTTAGTTTGTGCATTTTAGAATCTTGTAGCTTGTTGTTTTCATGTGTGCAAAACGCTATCTTGCTGTTTTGTGCAGATTTTAAATAAAACTTGTGTTGGTTGTTGTGGTTGAACCGTAGCTCCGTTTTGAACATGTTGCATATGTAACTTGACTAGAATTTCATGTAGTTTCATAATAACTTGCTGCATTCATGATTTGTAGTGGTTGTGATTGTCTTTTCCATGCATTTTGCATTCATGACATATGCATCTTGTGAAGGTCATAATTTTTAGACAGTAGTTCCGTTTCAAACGTTCTATATACGTAAATCGACTAGAATGACGAGTAGAATCTCATTGTGCATATTATTTCCCTGTTTAATAAATATTAAAACATTATTAGTTCAGATCTGGACCAATTTCGAAATTAACATATGGGCTCGTTTCGGAAATGCTATATGTTGTTTCCGGCCTCATTTAAACTTGCCTAGATGTGTAGTTTACTTGTGCTTCACCTCTGGCCATGTTTAACAACATTTCATATTGTTGTGTACCTAAACGAGAGTGAACTAAATATTCAAATGTGGAGTTTCGTCAACATGCAACTCGTTGCATATTGAGCTTCACTTAATGTGTTGTATTTGATTGTTGTGATTGTCGTGCCCTGCATATTTAAACCGGACATGCATCATACTTGTTTACGCATCATGTCATGCATATGTTGTGGTGTTCTCGTGTGTTGATTGCTGTTTTCGGATTGCTTCTTCTCGATAGAGTTCCGAAAGCGTTCGGAGTGTGAGGATTTGTTCGACTACGTTGGCTCGTCTTCTTCATGGATTCGTTCTTCTTCCAAGCGGGATCTCAGGCAAGATGATCATTTCCCTGGATACCATTACTATCATTGCCATGTTAGATGTCTCGTTTCTATCGTTGTCTCGCTACCAACCACTTATATGTCAAGCCTCCCAAATTGCCATGAAAAGCCTCTAACCTCTCCACATCCCAGCAAAACATTGTTTGGCTATGTTACTGCTTGCTCAGCCCTTCTTATAGCGTTGCTAGTTGCAGGTGCAATGTTTCCATGTGCCAACATGGATGTTTTTGATATATCACAATATTATTGCTATTTAATTTAATGCACATATATACTTGGTAAAGGGTGGAAGGCTTGGCCTTTTGCTCGGTGTTTTGTTCCACTCTTGCCGCCCTAGTTACTTGTGTACTGGTGTTATGTTCCATAATTGAGCGCTCCTAACATGCTCGGGGTTGTTATGGGGACCCCCTTGATTTTCGTTTTAGGATAAAACTTGTCTGGCAAGGCCCAACATTGGTACTACATTTGCCTAATAATCTAATAAACCTGCATAGGGAGTAATTAACCCGAGGATCTTTAATCAACAACCCGGGCCAGTGCTCCTCATGAGTGTTGGTCCAAACTAGAGCGCTGTGTGGGGCCAACCCAAGGCAAAATGGGTGATTTCTATCAGGCCACCGTACGCATCGCTTATCCGTCGTGTCCTGAGTACGAGATACGCGGCTCCTATCGGGTTCGTCGACGCGCCGGGCGGTCTTGCTGGATTTGTTTTACCTTTCTCGAACGTCTTGTGCGAGGAATTCCAATAATACTTCGGGCTATCTCGAGGTTGCGGTTTTCCAGTGGAATTGCCTAGGAAGATCACGAGATTCGTGGTCAAGGTTATTCCCGCTGCGTGTGGTTAATTTGTGATGGATGAGTTGGAGCACCCCTGCAGGGTTAAATCTTTCGGAAAGCCGTGCCCGGGGTTACGTGGCAACTTGGAAACTTTGTTTAACACCCGGTCATAACAAACTTGAAGTAAACTCAAATAAAATACACCAACCGTGTGCGTAACCGTGACTATCTCTTCTCGTGAGTCCTTATCCGAGAGAGAACACGGTGGGGTTATGTTTGACGTATGTAGGTGTTCAGGATCTCTTAGAGATCATTACTAGATCGCGTCCGTTATTTCGACAATCATCCCCCTTTATTCTTGTACTCGTAAGTTAGCCATTCAAATAAATGCTTAGTGCTTGCTGCAGCCTCACCACTTAACCATACCTCACCCATTAAGCTTTAATAGTCTTGATACCCTTGGAAATGAGATTGCTGAGTCCCTGTGGCTCACAGATTACTACAACAACAGTTGCAGGTACAGGTAATGCGATGATTTGACGTGAGCGCAATGCTTTGTTTGATTTGGACTTCTTCTTCTTCATCGATCTAGGATGGGTTCCAGGCGGCAGCCTGGGATAGCAAGGATGGATGTCATTTTATCGTTTGATTTCGTCCGTAGTCGGACCCTGCTCTTCTGTATGATGTTTGTATATGTTGTTGTATTGATGTGACATTGATGTAGCTTGTGGTGAGTGTAAGTCAATTCCATATACTCATCTCTTCTTTACATGTACTTGTAATGATATCCATTCTTGCGAAACGACGAGATGCGCTTCTATCCCTGTCGAGGCCCTCGTGCCAAAATAAGGATAGGATCGCATCTTGGGCGTGGGTGCCGCTGGTCCTCTGTTCTGGCAGGACGACGAAGGCGCCCGCTCGCGTTGACCCCGCGCTGGGCCAGATCCAACGCCCTGCAGGCCCAGTCGCCCCCGTCCGGCCTGCCCCAGCCTCCCCACCGACCGGGCCTAGCCCACTAGGTGAGGACCGACTATTCCCCGCCCGTGCGACATGTAGTTATGTGACGCCCAGTTATAAAAACATATAAGTTCTGCATAATTTCAGAAAGGGCCATATTTTGCTTTGCTCATGGATTAAAAATTTGTGCATCGCATGTAATGACTTTATATATGAAATATGTCCAGAATTTTGCGAAGATTACCAATATGCAACTTTCAACCATGCTTAAAAGGTTTAACATGACATTTTCTGTTATTTTCCATAACTAACATTATATTGCATTGACATATTTTTTTAACGTGCATCGGGATTTAATCCAATCATATGTTAAAAAAATGTTCGTATTGTCGGCATCGTATTTTCAGGCATGACAAACTTGATCATTGGAATATCTGTATTTAACTTGCATTTATTGTTGCTATAAGGGGTTATTCCATAAACTTGCATAATTAATTGTGACATATTTCCCTACATGAACCTATGCATATTATATATGTTTTCGGGGTAGAAAAATCCATAGAATTTAACTGTGCATCTAGTTTTGTCATTGGAGGAAGTTCGTGTGCATGTCATTTTTGCCATGATGCCCGTTTGTCTATTTTGTGAAATTTAATCCGTGCATCATATGAAATAATTTTGAACATGAGATATGCCTTTGAACATGTGTGCTAGGCCCTGGTATTTTTGGTTGTCATAGAAATGCATGTTTAGATGTTGTGTTCTTGTTGCCAACATGCTATAAAAATCTGATGTTTTGAGGGTCCAAAATATTTCTAAGTCTGGAAATCTGTTATTTTGTTGCTGTGTTGCCATGTGATTTGCTATTGATCTAGGAACCTTTTGTGTTTTCCACCTAGGAGTCTTTTGTTAAGCATGTTGTTGCCTATCATGTTGTGCCAATAGTTTGCATGAATAGGGTTAGCATCATAATTAAACCTGCTGTCCAATATGTCAATCTGTTAAAAACTGCTGCTCATGACTAGCCTAATTTTCACCAAGTCAGAGAATCTGTTTTCTTCAATATGCCATGTTGTGTTGATGGTTGCCATGAATCTGATCATAATTTGATGTTGCCATAAAGTAATGATTTGTAGTGCATCATGCCTACTATCATGCTGTTAAGTTTCATGCCAATGTATGACCAGTAGCATATAGTTTTACTGCTGCCAATATGCCTCCGTGAAATCTGCTAAGCTAAAAACCTTTTATTTTCACTAAGTCCTAATCTGCTATATTTTGTTGCCATGTTGTGAGCTTCGTACTATGTGATCCATGACTCTTTTGAGTATAATATGTGAAGATGAAATGAAGTGTGTGTTATATGCTACTGCCCCATGCTTAGTTTGTGCATTTTAGAATCTAGTAGCTTGTTGTTTTCATGTGTGCAATATGCTATGTTGCTGTTTTGGGAAGATTTCAAATAAAACTTGTGTTGGTTGTTGTGGTTGAACCGTAGCTCCGTTTTGAACATGTTGCATATGAATCTTGCTTAGACTCTCATGTTGTTTCATAATATCTTGCTGCATCTATGATTAACATGGTTGTGGTGGGTGTTTGCATGCATTTTGGATTCATGACATATGCATCTTGTGAAGGTCATAACTTTTAGACCGTAGCTACGTTTCAAACGTTCTATATATGTAAATCGACTAGAATGACGAGTAGAATCTCATTGTGCATATTATTTCCCTGTTTAATAAATATTAAAACATGATTAGTTCAGATATGGACCAATTTCGAAATTGACATATGGGGTCATTTCGGAAATGCTATATGTTGTTTCCGGCCTCATTTAAACTTGCCTAGATGTGTAGCTTACTTATGCTTCACCTCTTGCCATGTTTAACAACATTTAATATTGTTCTGTACCTAAACGAGAGTGAACTAAATATTCAAATGTGGAGTTTCGTCAATATGCAACTCGTTGCATATTGAGCTTCACTTAATGTGTAGTATTTGATTGTTGTGATTGCCATGCCTTGCATATTTAAACCGGACATGCATCATATTTGTTTGCGCATCATGTCATGCATTTGTTGTGGTGTTCTCATGTGTTGATTGTTGTTTCCGATTTGCTTCTTCTCGATAGAGTTCCGAAACCGCTTCGGAGTGTGAGGATTCGTTCGACTACGTTGGTTCGTCTACTTCATGGATTCGTTCTTCTTCCAAGCGGGATCTCAGGCAAGATGATCATTTCCCTGGATACCATTACTATCATTGCCATGTTAGATGTCTCGTTTCTATCGCTTGTCTCGCTACCTACCACTTGTATGTCAAGCCTCCCAAATTGCCATGAAAAGCCTCTAACCTCTCCACATCCCAGCAAACATTGTTTGGCTATGTTACTGCTTGCTCAGCCCTACTTATAGCGTTGCTAGTTGCAGGTGCAATGTTTCCATGTGCCAACATGGATGTTTTTGATATATCACAATTTTATTGCTATTTAATTTAATGCACATATATACTTGGTAAAGGGTGGAAGGCTTGGCCTTTTGCTCGGTGTTTTGTTCCACTCTTGCCGCCCTAGTTAAAGGTGTACCGGTGTTATGTTCCATAATTGAGCGCTCCTAACATGCTCGGGGTTGTTATGGGGACCCCCTTGATTTTCATTTTAGGATAAAACTTGTCTGGCAAGGCCCAACATTGGTACTACATTTGCCTAATAACTAATAAACCTGCATAGGGAGTAATTAACCCGAGGATCTTTAATCAACAACCCGGGCCAGTGCTCCTCATGAGTGTTGGTCCAACCCAGAGCAGCTTATTAACGCTACCCGGGGCAACTCGGTGATTGGCGTGGTAACCCCGTGGTAAGACCCGCCCAGGAGGGGCCGGGTCATACCTGGCGGCTCGTAACTGAAGACTTCTAAGGCGGGCTGGAAGATGAAGGCCAGGCCGCGTGGCGGCTTGCCAGATGGGCCAAGGCGGAGGCCCAGGGAAAGAAGATGGCTTGAAGACCCGGGTGGCTAAGCCGCCCGGAGGCGGCTTACCCACGATGGTAAGGCGGATTAGAGACAGAATAGAGTACGTTGTGTGAGTCGGTTTGAGACTCGTGTAACCTGGGGCCTGGACCTCCTATATAAAGGTGAGTCCCCGGGGCGGCTTAGAGAAGAAACCAATCTATCGAGAACTAGGTCAAGCAATCCGCTCCCTTGTAATCGATACTCCAATCAATACAACACAAGCAGGACATAGGCTTTTACCTCTACTTGAGGGGCCGAACCTGGGTAAACTCGTGTCCTTCGTCCCGATCAACCCCTTTGAGTCCACTACCATGGCGTTGGCCTCGAACCCAAGTCTTCGGACATCTGCCGTGTTAAAGCCACGACAGTTGGCGCCTTCCGTGGGGCTAGCGCTCGGTGGTGTTGAGTTCTCAAAGGGCTCTCTCCCAGGGATCGAGGGGTACGCGGTTGGCAGGATGACCAAGAGTCGCCGCGGTCGGCTCTACATCGACGACGCCGGCTGGGGCCCCGAGGCTGACTCCATCGAGTACGGTTTCCGGGTCCCCTTCGGCGGGATTCACGTCTTCATCGACAAGATCGGCGGACCTGAACCCGGGCCGGACACCTGCACCGACATCGTCGAGCCGGCCCGGCGCGTGCAACCCGCCCGTGCTAAACCGGGCAGGAAGCATGTCTTCGTCGGCTTCACTCAGGGCATGGATCTCGAAGGATCTATGTCACAGGAGGAAACTCTCATCTGCTCCGAGGATGGATCTTCGAGCGGAGAGACGGAATCAATCTACCAGCTCCACAATGGCAGGCTCGGGGGCTACGTCGAGCCTTACCCCGAGTCGGAGTTCCATGAGCCGGAGGAATATGAGCCGCCGAACCGCGCTGCCGTCTTCATGGCGGGTTCAGCGGCGGCTCCTGGCAGCACAGCCGCCGGGGCAACTGGATCTGGGGCAGGCAAACCGCCGGCTCAGGTTCTTCTGGATCTGATGGGTGAGCTTACAACCCTGATGGCGACCGAGGTCACGGCTGAAAACCAAGCGGCCCGTAATACGGAGATCGCAAGGTTGAAGAACCAGATGACTGAAGTCCGGCAGGAGATTAATGAACTGAAGGCTCAGATGGATGCTGAGGCTCCGCGCCTTAGGGCGGACACTTTCCGTTTGGAGCTGGAACAGCAGTCTGCAGCGGCGGTTCAGCGGATGAGGCACCAATCCTGCTTGCCGGATCAATATGAAGCGAGGAATCTTTTCAACACGCCAGGAACGGGACAGAACGTGCCTTTGGCCGTAACCCGGACGGCGGAAGTGCCTGGAAGCCGGGCGGCGGTTCAGCATCAGCAGATTAACCCGCCCCGGCCGAACCAGGCTACGCCAACCTCTTTCCCTACACCGCCGGGTCATTATTCTAACCCGGCGGAGAACATGGTGGTGGCGGCAACCCGGCTTGCTGCTATCCCCATCCCCGACGAGTCGCCTTTCGCGGAAGAGGTGCGGAACGCTGTTGGATACCTGCGGACGGCGGTGGCCCAGCAGGAGAAGTATACTTACAGCCGGAGTCGTGTGCACTCAACCCCCATTCCCAGTCGCAGCTACAGTCGGCGTTATGAGTCGCCGGCGGTTCCCAGCGGTGAACGACATCGGAACCCGCCGCGAGCCGACCGGGCGGCTCTGGATGCTCAGGCACTGGTGGATCGGGCGAGAGCACAGCGAGAGGCAGCGGCTCTAGCGACAGCGGCGGCTTATCAGGAACCCACAGTAGCACCTTCCGTTTCAATCGGAGCGGGGTTAACTTCCAGGGCTGTGGGGGTGCCGTGTTTAACGCCGGCTTTGCGGAATGAGCGTCTGCCGAAGGATTTCAAAGGCCCTCGCAAGGTGCCCAATTATACAGCCGACTTACCTCCGGAGGCTTGGATTGAAAGCTATGAGCTGGCCATGGAGATGTTAGATGTTAGCGATGCAGTATGTGCCAAATACTTCATCATGATGCTGGAAGGGCCGGCTCGTACGTGGTTGAAGGGGTTGCCACCCAACACCATTACTTCCTGGGCCGAGTTGAAGGCGAAATTTATCAAAAATTTCAAAGGGACGTGCAAGCAGCCCATGACGATCGTGGATTTGGATCATTGTGTGCAACAGGCGGATGAGTCGGCTCATCATTGGGTCCGACGGGTCTCAACCATCATCCACTCTTCAGAACAGATTACGGTGGCTCAAGCGGTTTTGATTCTGGAGAAGAATTGCCACTTCACGCCTTTAAAGCAGAAGCTTGGCCGACTCAAGCGCTCGTGTCAAGACATGGGGGAGCTCATGGCGGCTCTCACCAAATATGCAGACTCTGACAACACGAAGGACCCAGGCTCTGATGATGAAAAATCAGGTCAGGGGAAGAAGAGTAACACTGGAAAGGGTCAGCAGCAGAACGCGGCCGGGAACAGCAATCCTGGCAAGCGGAAGAACCCGGACGGCGGGTCAGAGCTGGTGGCAAACACCAGCGCCGGAAGTAATCGTGCTAAGGGCAACAGGAACTTCAGGCAACCCTTTAACAAGGGCAAGGCTCCCTTCAACTTGGAGGCGATGCTTAATAAAGCTTCTCCAGAGCACAGCCGGCAAGATAAGCCGGCAAATCACACCTGGAGGGACTGCAGTATTATGCGTCAGTTCCGGGACTACAGCCTTCAACAACATCACAATAATGGCAATGGTCCGTCAGGCGGCTCAGGGCCAGGCGGGTCAGGAGCCGGCTTTGGTCCTGGCGGTTCAGGGTCCGGTTACCAGGGTCAAGGCAATCAAGGAGGTCATCATCAACAATCTGGTGGTGGAGGCCAGCAGCAGCATACCCAGTCGAGTTTCTAGAGTAACCCGAAACAGCTTAGTGGGGGTCAATATCATGTCTTTACAACCAGCCTCGACAAGCGGGACCGGAAGGTGCGCAAGCGGGCGGTTAATACGGCCATGCCGGCTCTCCCGCAGTATTTGAAGTGGTCTGAGTATGACATCACTTGGAGCAGGGCGGATCACCCGCCGCGGGTTGACAACCCGGGGCAGCTAGCTTTGGTGGTTGCCCCCCAAGTGGGTGGGTACATGTTCACTAAGGTGCTTATGGATGGTGGCAGCAGCATCAACATCCTATATTATGACACTTTCAGCCGGATGGGTTTGCTTGACAAGGATCTTAAGCCCTCTTCCACAGTGTTTCATGGTGTAGTGCCTGGCAAGTCGGCTTATCCAGTAGGCAAGATTTCGCTAGAGGTAGCCTTTGGAGATGAATACAACTACAGGGTGGAGTCCTTGTGGTTTGAGGTGGTCAAAATCAAAAGTCCGTATCATGCTCTGTTTGGACGGCCGGCTTATGCCAAGTTCATGGCTAGGCCTTGCTATGTCTACTTACAGCTCAAGATGCCCGGGTTAAGAGGAACGATTACCGTGCACGGTGATCGGAAGACGGCTATTTAATGTGAGGAAGGTGATGCAGCTTATGCAGAGTCGAGTTGTGCAGAGGCAGAGCTCAAGTTTTACAAGGAAAATGTCGACCCGGAGGATATGACTCCACTGAAGAAGCCTAACACGGAATCTGAGCCGCCCCTTAAGTTTGCGGCGGATGATACCAAGCTGGTGGATTTCACTAAGGGCGACTCATCGCAACAGTTCACTATCAGGGCGAACATGGACCCCGCATAGGAAAGCGCGCTCATCAAATTCATACGTGAGAATCGGGACATCTTTGCATGGAAGCCGTCTGACATGCCGGGTGTACCGAGAGAATTTGCTGAGCACCACCTTAATGTGGATCCTAAGTACAAGCCGATCAAGCAGTTCCTTTGTCGTTTCAATGAAGAGCGGCACAAAGCTATTGGAGAAGAGGTGGCCCGGCTCTTAGCAGCAGGGTTCATCGTGAAGGTCTTTCACCCGGAGTGGTTAGCTAACCCGGTGCTAGTGCTTAAGAAGAACGGCACTTGGCATATGTATGTGGATTACACGGACCTTAACAAAGCCTGTCCGGTTGACCCGTTTGCTCTCCCCCGTATTGATCAGATCATTGATGCAACGGCGGGTTGCGAGAGTTTATGCTTCCTGGACGCTTATTCAGGTTATCATCAGATCAAGATGGCAGTCAAAGACCAAGAGAAGACGGCTTTCATCACACCTTTTGGTGGTTTCTGCTATGTGTCTATGCCTTTTGGGCTCAAGAGTGCCCAGGCGACTTATCAGCGTTGTGTGCAGAACTGTCTTCACAGTCAAATTGGACGCAATGTTCATGCCTATGTGGACGATATTGTGGTCAAGTCAAGGAAGAAGGAAACTCTGCTGGACGACCTGAAGGAGACTTTCGATAACTTACGGGTTTACAAGATGATGCTTAACCCGGCCAAGTGTGTTTTTGGAGTTCCTGCAGGCAAGCTCTTGGGGTTTTTGGTCTCTGAGCGTGGAATTGAAGCTAATACGGACAAGATAAAGGCGATCACTTCTTTGTCTGAGCCGGCGTGCATAAACGACGTTCAGCGCCTGGCGGGTCGGATCGCTGCTTTAAGCCGATTCATAAGCCGCCTAGGTGAGAAGGCGATTCCCCTGTATCAGATGATGAAGAAAACAGACAATTTTGTCTGGAGTAAGACGGTGGGTGAAGCGTTTGAGGCGCTAAAGAAGCAGCTGACTGAGCCGCCAATCTTGGCCGCTCCGGCTGAGAAGGAACCCTTACTCCTCTATGTGGTGGCTAACAACAGAGCAGTCAGCGCTGCGATTGTTGTAGAACGCAAGGAGTCAGGAAAGGAATATCCGGTTCAGAGGCCGGTTTACTATGTCAGCGAAGTCCTGATTGAGTCCAAGCAACGATACCCGCATTGGCAGAAGCTAATATATGGGGTGTTCATGGCGAATCGTAAACTGAAGCATTATTTCCTGGGACACCAGATCATGGTGGTTAGTTCTGCCCCGTTGGGAGACATAATTCAAAACAGCGAGGCCACTGGCAGAATTGCTAAGTGGGCATTGGAGCTTGGACCTCTTAATCTGAGGTATGTGCCTCGCACGGCTGTTAAGTCTCAAGCCTTGGTGGATTTTATAAACGACTGGACGGAGTGTCAGTCGCCCGAGGAGAAGCCGGATAACACCTACTGGACGATTCATTTTGACGGGTCTAGGCAGCTGGAAGGCTCGGGGGCTGGAGTTGTGTTAACTTCCCCTAAAGGTGATAAGTTCTGTTATGTGCTAAGGTTGATGTTTCCTTGTACTAACAATGCAGCTGAGTACGAGGCTTTGCTTCATGGCCTCCGCGTGGCTAAGGAGATGAACCTAAGCCGTGTTAGATGCCTCGGCGACTCAGACCTTGTGGCTCAGCAAGTTTCAGGCACGTGGGACTCCAAAGACCCACGGATGGCAGCTTATCGTCAGGCGGTGGACATAATTGCAGGCCACTTCAAAGGTTATCAAGTAGATCATATTGACTATCGCAAGAACGAGGCGGCTGACGCCTTGTCACGGCTGGGCTCTCAGCGTAAGCCGGTACCGCCTAACGTGTTCTTGGACGTGTTATATCACCCGTCAGTTAAGTTACCTTCGGAGGAGGATCTGGCTATGCCTGACCCGGAGGGGCAGCTGGTGGCGGCTCTGCATGCCATTCCTGACTGGACGTTACCTTACCTGGCATATCTGACTCGCGGTGAGTTACCTGAGGATGAGACCTTGGCAAGGCAAATTATCAGGCGATCGAAGTCCATGACGATCATCAATGGCGAGTTGCATAAGCGCAGCGTTACCGGCGTTTTTCAACGTTGTGTTTCATCTGAGGAAGGCAAGGAGATCTTGAATGAAATCCATGCCGGCGACTGTGGTCATCACGCCGGCTCAAAATCTCTGGTGGCCAAGGCTTTTCGACATGGTTTCTTCTGGCTGACGGCTCACAAGGACGCAGAGGACTTGGTTCGCAAGTGTGATGGATGTCAGAGGTTCGGGCGACGTGCTCATGTTCTGGCTCAGGAATTGCGTATGATCCCAATTACCTGGCCGTTCGCAGTTTGGGGGCTTGATATGGTCAGGCCCTTCAAAAGATCCAAAGATAAGAAGACCCACCTTCTGGTGGCGGTGGATAAGTTTACTAAATGGGTGGAGGCTGAGTCGGTCAGCAAGTGTGACACGGCTACGGCGGTTCAGTTTATCAAGAAATTGATCTAACGCTTTGGTTACCCTCATAGTATCATCACAGATAATGGCACAAACCTATCCAAGGGGGCTATGCAAGCGTTCTGTGAAAGTGAACACATCCGGCTTGACGTCTCTGCTGTGGCTCATCCACAGTCCAATGGTCAGGCGGAGCGTGCTAACCAGGAGATCCTGAGAGGTATCAAGCCCCGGCTTATGGTTCCTCTACAGAGAACGCCGGGTTGTTGGGTTGAGGAATTACCATCAGTTCTATGGAGCATCAATACAACTCCCAACAGGTCAACAAGCTATACGCCTTTCTTCATGGTTTACGGCGCAGAAGCCGTGTTACCAAGCGACATACGTCATGACTCGCCACGGGTGGCGGCTTATGTTGAAGCAGATAATGAGACGGCGCGTCAGGACGCGTTAGATGCTTTGGATGAAGAGCGTGATCTGGCGGCGGCTCGATCAGCGATTTATCAACAAGACCTGCGTCGCTATCACAGCCGCAGGGTCAAGACCCGGACGTTTCAAGAAGGCGACTTAGTGTTGCGCCTGATTCAAGATCAGACGGACGCGCACAAGTTGTCTCCTCCATGGGAGGGGCCTTTCGTGGTTAGCAGAAACCTCAACAATGGGTCATACTATCTCATCGACGTACGAGACGAGTCACGCACTTCTAGGCAGGAGACCTACCGACCGTGGAACATCGCTCATCTGCGGCCTTACTATACTTAGAGTCATTGACTCCCCCCATTGTATATCATCATTGTATATATGACATATATATATATAATAAAGTTGGCATCCCTGCAAGCCGGGGCCTCTACCGTTTTACGTATCTCACATTGCTCAAAGATGGATACAATCATATGATCATTTGGGGGCTTTCAACCCGCCGGGTTAAGCTTCAACCCTCTTGATCGGCTCTTCAGCCAAAATAGCACCATCATCTGGCGGCTTACAAGATGGCGGCTTACAAGATGGTGTGCAAGTTGATGTCATCGACAAGGTCGTTTGGGGGCTTTCAACCTGCCGGGTTAAGCTTCAACCCTCTCGATCAGGCTTTTCAGCCACAATAAGGCCGGGTTGTATACCCAAAAAGTTGACTCCGTCAACAAGGTCGTTTGGGGGCTTTCAACCCACCGGGTTAAGCTTCGACCCTCTCGATCAGGCTTTTCAACCACTGTAAGGCGGGTCGTGGACCCAAACGTTGACTCCGTCAACAAAGATCACTAGGGGTGCAGCGAGTTATGAACTTACCTCCTTTTCGATCTGCAAGGCCGGGTTATACCTGCCTGTAAGTTGCTGCCGCTTTGCCAGGGGTGCAGCGAGTTCTAAAACTTACCCCCTGCAAGGGCCTCTTATAGCGGCGAGGCAAACTCTCCCATCTATTGCATACTCTCCGCCAAGTGGCCCGTCGTACCCTTGAGGTTCAAACGATGGATTTACGACACGTGAGAAGTAGCTTATGGGCTCTAAGGGTATTCATACCCTGCTGCGTCTCTTTCTGGTTCGCGGCGCTCTTATCAGTTAATCTCGTCCAGAGACCCTGAGCCGTTTAAAGAGTTAACGGTCAATCTCGTTAGAGACCCTGTACTGTTAAGAGTTCAAGCAGTGAGTCCACCCAGAAGAACCGGCTTATGAGTTTTTCAAGGTTATGAAAGATCTAACGTTTCCGGGTTGTGCTTTTTCAAGCCGCCCTTAAGGCAAAACAGAGCATGTTGTCTTGTTTATTTTTGCAGGGTTTATTTTTTCAGATAAACCACCGTGCAAACTGGTATCATAAGCCGGACACAAGATAAACAAAGTATACATCAAGCTATGCAAAAGATTCATACGTGCACGATGGCACGACTCAGACAGTTAAGGTTTTTTTCTAAAGCCTATTACAAAAGCTCTCCACAAGAGCCCAAAAGGCGACAGGCTTAAAGTTTTTGTACAACTTTGAGTTCGGCAGCTCAGACAGCCGGGTTAACATTTCCAGTAACAGTGATCAGCTTGACGGCGGGTCATCCTGCGCCGGGTCTTCGACCTCTTCGATCTG
Organism: Elymus sibiricus; assembly: GCA_039707655.1. Lineage (NCBI taxonomy): Eukaryota > Viridiplantae > Streptophyta > Magnoliopsida > Poales > Poaceae > Elymus > Elymus sibiricus. Next base: position 412,662,303 of record CM077675.1, on the reverse strand, counting down.
AAGATTATCCACATCCCAGTTGCAGTTTGTTAGAGCTTCAAACTGAGCCTCTTCAAAGAGGGGAGATGGGTCAATCTCAGGGGCGAAGAGGTGCTTACGGCGAGCTGGAGTCAAGTCTCTGGTTTCAAAAGTCGGACCGCGCACTCTCTTGTTGATTTCGTGGTAAGCCGCCTGGTATGTTGACAAGTCAAGTTCATCCACCAGTGTTGATGCAAGAACTCGAGAGGCTTTCCTACATTGGGCATAATCAGTTTCTGTAAACTCAGAGCCATCATCTTTTCTGGATGGAAACCCGTCCATCATTTCATCAGCAGACAGCTCAGGAGCAAAGGCTAGGCACCGGCTTAGCGCGGCCATGGCTCCCTGACGGGCGGCTGATTTTTTGAGCTCTCCAATTTGCTTGGGCAGAGTTGAAAATAGTTCTATGACTCCCTTCATATGCTTGGGGATGCTCTGCTCAGTTAACATCGCCTTAATGGTGCAAAGGGTCCCGCAATACAGTTGCTCCGCCAAAGAGTAAACTGCCTTCAATCTCAACAAGCTGTCAGATGAAAATTGGCGGCTCCTTTCGCCTGCAAGGAAGGGTTTGGTGGTATAAGCCGCCAGTAAGGTTATTTAGCATGGAAATGAAAGTCATTAAATATTACGTGCTTACCAAAGATAGCAGAAGTCATCCTGGATATGTGGCGTTTCAGAGTTTGCAATTCTTCTGACACAAGCTTAAGCCGCCCTTCAGCATCATCTGCGCGCTTGGTCAGGGCGGCTTGTTCAATTTCAGCAGTCTTCTTGAAAATAGCGAAATCCACTTGCATCTTTTCGAGATCATTTATGGCAACCCGCCATTTGTTTTCCGCCTCTGACCGAGCGGTTTGCTGTGAAGCAAGGTTTTCCTTCAAGTCGGTCATCTTAGACTCGGCCGCCTCCAAAGCCTCATGTATCACACAAATACAGGATGAGTTGTCAATGAAGCTGTTCCGCTACAAGTCTCAAGAAGATTGCAAGCAATATACTTGACACTTGGGGGCTAATGTTTGTTTTCTCTTCAAGGCTATACCGCAGTTCCGGATCATCTTCGCACAGATAAGCCGGTACTTGGGGGCTACAGACAACGCTCTCAAGTCTTTCATTAAGTTCTGGCTCATATTCGCAAAGATAAGCCGGCACTTGGGGGCTACAGACGACGCTCTCAGTTCTTTCATTAAGTTCCGGCTCATCTTCGCAAAGATAAGCCGACACTTGGGGGCTACACGTGGAGCTCTTCACAATTAAAATACAGTCCCGGTTCTTCTTCTTCAAGATCAGCCGGCACTTGGGGGCTACTATGCGCTTTCCAAGTTTTTTAAGTAAAGTTCCGGCTCATCATTTTAATACTGACCCGAACTTGGGGGCTACACGCCAAGCTATTCGGAGGATGATATAGATGAGAAGACCTGGTCTACTATCTACAATACTAAACCAGCTCTTGGCGGCTATGTAAGGGTACAAGGAAAAAGCAGGCAAAGAGATTACCTCGTATTTTTTCTTCATCAGATTAACAAGCTTGAGCTCCATATTCCGGCTTGTCGTCAGGCGGTTTAGATAACCAGCATGTAATTCTTCGGCAGTCAGTTTCTCCAACGAAGGGAATTCAAATTCAAACTTCTCAGGCAAAGAAGTTTCAGCCTGGCTGGAATGTCTTGTCAGCACATGAGGCTCAGGGGTTTGATGACCCGTCCCGGTAATGACAACTTCTGGAAGGACCATGTCTTCAACAGCTGTTGAAGGGCTAGGCGGCTTAGGGTCATCCCTTGCAGGGCTTTCAGTGGCCGTGTCACGACCCGCCGGCTCAGAGGGCTGGTGAGTGTCTTCAGGTGCATCCTTCATAATATCACTGGGCTCGGTATGAGTTAAAGGGGAGGCCGGCTTAGAAAATTCCGGCTCTTGGGCAGTAGGGGCGGCAGTAGACCCGCCAGTCTTCCTTCGTTTCGCTTGGGCCCTGGAAGGCACAGACGATTGTTACATAGAGGACAAGAGTATTAAAGTGTTTGGTGCAAAGGTAAAGATACGCACTCCGGGTTGATCTTCATTGGAGGCAGCTTGGAGGCAGTTGAGTCGCCAGATGAAGGAGGAGAATCCTGGAGGCAAATTAAAACAATACAAAGCAGAGTAAGGTTACAATGCAAGTTTGATTAAAGTGACATCTCAGTTGAAGAATACCTCAGCTGGCCGTTTTCGTTGAGCCGGAGCATGTGATAACCCGGCCACAAGATCTTCAGAGCCGGCACTCCGGGTCTGACGTCGGGAGGTGTGCTGTTGCTTTTTCAAAAGAAAATTGGGGTCTAAATGAGCAAGAGGATGAGAGAAGGGGACTTTCCGGATGACCCGCCGTACTCTCTCTGGGGAAAGTTTTTCTGAGTCAGAAGAAATGCAAGTTACCTCAGGGGCGTCTGCATGGCTGGCCTCTGCTTCCTCCTGTGAATGATTGTTGTCAATAAGTTGCATGAAAAGACGGCCAAGGGAGTCAAGTTCTACCTCTGAGTCATCAAGCTCAGACGGGTCTGGAGTGGTGGCTTTCTTCTTCTTCTGAGCAGGGGCTTTCACCTTTGGTTTCCTCACTGGCGGGTTATATTTCTTTTTCCAGAAAGGGGAGTCGGCCTGTACGTAAGCCGCGAACAAGGGTTAAAAAGTGCAAGAGAAATGTGACCAATTGAGGGAAAAAAGTCTTACATCTGGAGCTGGGTTCTTGGCATAAAAGGGTTTAAGCCCGGTTTTGTTGCAAACAGCTTGCTTTTCACCTAGAAGACCTTTGACGGTGGAATTGATGTCTTCATCGGTCAAAGGGGTGGCATTGAAGCAGAGGGGGTCATTGGGTTCACCCGTGTATTCGTGCATAGGCCGGTCACGCCGGCTCAGCGGCAGAATCTTCCAGCTGACCCAGCAGCGGGTTAGATCCACGCCTGTCAAGCCGTTGGCCATTAAGGCTCTCATCTTTGCGAAAGTTGGAGCGTATTTTGCTTGTTCTGCGGCTGACATCCGGCTTGGGAGGTCTCCGGAATTGGGAAGCCGGGTAGGGCGATAACCCGGCAATGGGTTCTCTCCCTCCGGAGAAGTGTCCTTACAGTAAAACCAGGTCTTGTTCCAGTCTTTGGGATGACTTGGCAAGGTAGCTATTGGATATGGAAAATCTCTCCGTCTCTGAATTGTAATGCCTCCAAGCTCTAAACTTGGCCCAGCCACCATTTCAGTTTGGCGGTTAGCATAATGGTAATCATGGAAGAGGTCAACAGACGGCTCTTCTTGCAGATAAACTTCGCTCAAGACTTGGAACTGGCAAATGTTGGTGACTGAATTTGGGCCTATGTCTTGAGGATGAAGCGTGAAGAAGTGAAGAACATCCCGGAAGAATTTTGACCCGGGAGGGCTGAACCCACGGAGGATATGATCAGTAAATATGATAACCTCCCCTTCCTTGGGCTTAGGCCTCTTCTCTGGCCCTGGAACCCGCCAATGTATAACGTCTTTAGCCGGCAGCATGCCTGACTCGACAAAGTCAAGCAGGAGTTCTTCGGTGACACCGGAGCAGACCCAATCACAGGATGATGGTGCCCTTGACATAATGGCGGGTTAGGCTGCAAAAGCACAGGGTGTGGCGGGTTAGAGAAATATTAAATGGAAAAGGCAGCTGTGATCAGCATAACGGTGAAGAGTTAAGCCGCCAAAGCATATTGATCAAGAGCCGCCAAACATAATGGCGGGTTAGGTGGACAAGGCGACACTGGAAAATATGGCTAAGTGCAGACAAACAGGTTTTGCATATTGCTATTTCAGTTGCAAGATCTACAGGCGAGGGGAAAATGAAATATATTCACGACCTAAATCACCGTGGAAGAACAGGTGGTTGACACGCGATGGAGATTGCTATCCAGATTCAAAAACAAGTAGGCCTTGGCGTTAAAAATGTAACCGCATCGGACGGATAGCACTACGGGGTGCGAGGTGATGCTTGGTGGCCTCTCTATGTTATGAACACCGATGAACACCGGAGAGCTCGGGAACCCTAATGGGGATAGATGTAGATTCGACAAGGGCCGGAAAAAGTACCTTGTGGATGCGGAAGCGCCGGCGAGGCTCTTGTCAAACTCAGGTTGATGTAGCGGCCGGCGATGGGGGCAACGGCGAGGTCCAGTTGTGGGCGGCGGAGCTCTGGAGGCGAAGGGCTTCGAGCGAGGAAGAAGACGATGGTGACAGCAGAGGAAAGGAAAAGGGCACCACGTGTCCCTATTTATGAGTCGGAAGGGTAACAGTGCGCGTGAAAATTGGGGAGGCACAGTGATGATTGACCGAATGTGGCACCTCGATTTTCGGGATGGTCTTTCGATGAAAAAGATCCGTTACATACGTCATGGAATCTTTTCAGAATATTTGATATGACGTCATGGCGGGTTACAACTTGTTTTTTCAGATGACAGAAACATGAAGACTCGCCGCTAAGTGAGTTGAATATTGACATGAGTTGGCTCAAATCAACCTGGGGCCTAATGTTGGGGATATAACCCCGTGGTAAGACCCACCCAGGAGGGGCCGGGTCATACCTGGCGGCTCGTAACTGAAGACTTCTAAGGCAGGCTGGAAGATGAAGGCCAGGCCGCATGGCGGCTTGCCAGATGGGCCAAGGCGGAGGCCCAGGGACAGAAGATGGCTTGAAGACCCGGGTGGCTAAGCCCCCCGGAGGCGGCTTACCCACGATGGTAAGGCGGATTAGAGACAGAATAGAGTACGTTGTGTGAGTCGGTTTGAGACTCGTGTAACCCGGGGCCTGGACCTCCTATATAAAGGCGAGTCCCTGGGGCGGCTTAGAGAAGTAACCAATCTATCGAGAACTAGGTCAAGCAATCCGCTCCCTTGTAATCGATACTCCAATCAATACAACACAAGTAGGACGTAGGCTTTTACCTCTACTTGAGGGGCCGAACCTGGGTAAACTCGTGTCCTTCGTCCCGATCAACCCCTTTGAGTCCACTACCATGGCGTTGGCCTCGAACCCAAGCCTTCGGACATCTGCCGTGTTAAAGCCACGACACCTGGTCATAGCAAACTTGAAGTAAACTCAAATAAAATACACCAACCGTGTGCGTAATCGTGACTGTCTCCTCTCGTGAGTCCTTATCCGAGAGAGAACACGGTGGGGTTATGTTTGACGTATGTAGGTGTTCAGTATCTCTTAGAGATCATTACTAGATCACGTTCGCTTATTCGACAATCATCCCCCTTTATTCGTGTACTCGTAAGTTAGCCACTCAAATAAATGCTTAGTGCTTGCTGCAGCCTCACCACTTAACCATACCTCACCCATTAAGCTTTAATAGTCTTGATACCCTTGGAAATGAGATTGCTGAGTCCCCGTGGCTCACAGATTACTACAACAATAGTTGCAGGTACAGGTAATGCGATGATATGACGTGAGCGCGATGCTTGTTTGATTTGGAGTTCTTCTTCTTCTTCTTCATCGATCTAGGATGGGTTCCAGGCGGCAGCCTGGGATAGCAAGGATGGATGTCATTTTATCGTTTGATTTCGTCCGTAGTCGGACCCTGCTCTTCTGTATGATGTTTGTATATGTTGTTGTATTGAAGTGACATTGATGTAGCTTGTGGCGAGTGTAAGCCAATTCCATATGCTCATCTCTTCTTTACATGTACTTGTAATGATATCCATTCTTGCAAAACGACGAGATGCGCTTCTATCCCTGTCGAGGCCCTCGCGCCAAAATAAGGATAGGATCGCATCTTGGGCGTTACAAGTTGGTATCCAGGGAAATGATCATCTTGCCTGAGATCCCGCTTGGAAGAAGAACGAATCCATGAAGAAGACGAGCCAACGTAGTCGAACGAATCCTCACACTCCGAACGCTTTCGGAACTCTATCGAGAAGAAGCAATCCGAAAACAACAATCAACACACGAGAACACCACAACATATGCATGACATGATGCGTAAACAAGTATGACGCATGTCCGGTTTAAATATGCAGGGCACGACAATCACAACAATCAAATACTACACATTAAGTGAAGCTCAATATGCAACGATTTGCATATTGACGAAACTCCACATTTGAATATTTAGTTCACTCTCGTTTAGGTACACAACAATATTAAATGTTTTTAAACATGGCAAGAGGTGAAGCATAAGTAAGCTACACATCTAGGCAAGTTTAAATGATGCCGGAAACAACATATAGCATTTCCGAAACAACCCCATATGTTAATTTCGAAATTGGTCCAGATCTGAACTAATCATGTTTTAATATTTATTAAACAGGTAAATAAAGTATACCATGCAATTCTACCCGTCATTCTAGTCGATTTACGTATATAGAACGTTTGAAACGGAACTACGGCCTACAAGTTATGACCTTCACAAGATGCATATGTCATGAATGCAAAATGCATGGAAAAGACAATCACAACCACTACAAATCATGAATGCAGCAAGTTATTATGAAACTACATGAGAGTCTAAGCAAGATTCATATGCAACATGTTCAAAACGGAGCTACGGTTCAACCACAACAACCAACACAAGTTTTATTTGAAATCTGCCCAAAACAGCAAGATAGCATATTGCACACATGAAAACAACAAGCTACTAGATTCTAAAATGCACAAACTAAGCATGGGGCAGTAGCATATAACACACACTTCATTTCATCTTTACGTATCATACTCAAAAGAGTCACGGATCACATGGTACGAAGCTCACAACATGGCAACAAAATATGGCAGATTAGGACTTAGTGGAAATTAGACTAGACATGTGCAGCAGTTTTTAACAGATAGACATATTGGACAGCAGGTTTAATTATGATGCTAACCCTATTCATGCAAACTATTGGCACAACATGATAGGCAACAACATGCTTAACAAAAGACTCCTTTGGAGCAACCACAAATGACCCCTAGAACACTAGCAAATCACATGGCAACACAGCAACAAAATAACAGATTTCCAGACTTAGAAATATTTTGGACCTCAAAACATCAGATTTTTTTATAGCATGTTGGCAACAAGAAAACAACTCCTAAACATGCATTTCTATAGGAACCAAAAATACCAGGGCCTAGCACACATGTCCAAGGGCATATCTCACGTTCAAAATTATTTCATGTGATGCGCGGATTAAATCCCACAAAATAGACAAACGGGCATCATGGCAAAAATGACATGCACACGAACTTGCTCCAATGACAAAACAAAATGCACAGTTAAATTCTATGGATTTTTCTACCCCGAAAACATATATAATATGCATAGGTTCATGTAGAGAAATATGTCACAATTAATTATGCAAGTTTATTGCCTAATCCCCGTTTAGCAATTATCAATGCAAGTTAAAAGCAAATATTACAATGAACCAGTTTGTCATGCATGAAAATGCGATGCCGATAATATGGACATTTTTAATATATTGTTGGATTAAATCCCGATGCACGTTAATTGATATGACGATGCAAAATGATGGCAATTATGCAAAATGGTGCAAACACCGAGGGTAAGTATTTTTAGCATGGATGAAAATGACATATTGATATACTACGCATTTATCTGAACAATTTACATATATAAAATATTACGATCCAGTGCACAGTTGATTAAATATGAGCATGCATGAAATGATTTTTTTCTGTAATAACAAACGTCAATGGGCCAAATCTGCTACTACTGCGCCAATAGATCTGAGCGCCACATGCTGATATTGCGCACAGGGCGAGCGATAAGAGGGGCGGAGCGCTCACCAAATGGCCTTCGGCCCAGTTGGTCTAGAATTGCATTGTGCACTTTATTTCCCTGTTTAATAAACATAAAACATGGTTATTTCAGATCTGGACCAAACTCATAATATGCATATGGGGTCGTTTCGGAAATGCTATATGTTGTTTCCGACCTCATTTAAGATGCCTAGATAGTGTAGTTTCATTATGCTTCACCTCTTGCCACGTGTAATAACATTTAATATTGTTGTGTACCTAACGAGAGGAACTAAATATTCGAATGTGGAGTTTCGTCAATATGCAACTCGTTGCATATTGAGCTTCACTTAATGTGTAGTATTTGATTGTTGTGATTGCCATGCCTTGCATATTTAAACCGGACATGCATCATATTTGTTTGCGCATCATGTCATGCATTTGTTGTGGTGTTCTCGTGTGTTGATTGTTCTTTCCGGTTTGCTTCTTCTCGATGGAGTTCCGAAACCGCTTCGGAGTGTGAGGATTCGTTCGACTACGTTGCTTCGTCTACTTCATGGATTCGTTCTTCTTCCAAGCGGGATCTCAGGCAAGATGATCATTTCCCTGGATACCATTACTATCATTGCCATGTTAGATGTCTCGTTTCTATCGCTGTCTCGCTACCTACCACTTGTATGTCAAGCCTCCCAAATTGCCATGAAAAGCCTCTAACCTCTCCACATCCCAGCAAAACATTGTTTGGCTATGTTACTGCTTGCTCAGCCCTTCTTATAGCGTTGCTAGTTGCAGGTGCAATGTTTCCATGTGCCAACATGGATGTTTTTGATATATCACAATATTATTGCTATTTAATTTAATGCACATATATACTTGGTAAAGGGTGGAAGGCTTGGCCTTTTGCTCGGTGTTTTGTTCCACTCTTGCCGCCCTAGTTACTTGTGTACCGGTGTTATGTTCCATAATTGAGCGCTCCTAACATGCTCGGGGTTGTTATGGGGACCCCCTTGATTTTCGTTTTAGGATAAAACTTGTCTGCCAAGGCCCAACATTGGTACTACATTTGCCTAATAACTAATAAACCTGCATAGGGAGTAATTAACCCGAGGATCTTTAATCAACAACCCGGGCCAGTGCTCCTCATGAGTGTTGGTCCAACCCAGAGCAGCTTATTAACGCTACCCGGGGCAACTCGGTGATTGGCGTGGTAACCATCGCTCATCCGTCGTGTCCTGAGAACGAGATACGCGGCTCCTATCGGGATCGTTGACATGCCGGGTGGCCTTGCTGGACTTGTTTTACCTTTCTCGAACGTCTTGTGCGAGGAATTCCGATAATACTTTGGGCAATCTCGAGGTTGCGGTTTTCCAGTGGAATTGCCTAGGAAGATCACGAGATTCGTGGTCGAGGTTATTCCCGCTGCGTGTGGTTAATTTGTGATGGATGAGTTCGAGCACCCCTGCAGGGTTAAATCTTTTGGAAAGCTGTGCCCGCGGTTACGTGGCAACTTGGAAATTTTGTTTAACACCTAGTCATAGCAAACTTGAAGTAAACTCAAATAAAATACACCAACCGTGTGCGTAACCGTGACTATCTCTTCTCGTGAGTCCTTATCCGAGAGAGAACACGGTGGGGTTATGTTTGACGTATGTAGGTGTTCAGGATCTCTTAGAGATCATTACTAGATCACGTCCGTTTATTCGACAATCATCCCCCTTTATTCTTGTACTCGTAAGTTAGCCACTCAAATAAATGCTTAGTGCTTGTTGCAGCCTCACCACTTAACCATACCTCACTCATTAAGCTTTAATAGTCTTGATACCCTTGGAAATGAGATTGCTGAGTCCCCGTGGCTCACAGATTACTACAACAAGAGTTGCAGGTACAGGTAATGCGATGATTTGACGTGAGCGCGATGCTTTGTTTGATTTGGAGTTCTTCTTCTTCTTCATCGATCTAGGATGGGTTCCAGGCGGCAGCCTGGGATAGCAAGGATGGATGTCATTTTATCGTTTGATTTCGTCCGTAGTCGGACCCTGCTCTTCTGTATGATGTTTGTATATGTTGTTGTATTGTAGTGATATTGATGTAGTTTGTGGCGAGTGTAAGCCAATTCCATATACTCATCTCTTCTTTACATGTACTTGTAATGATATCCATTCTTGCGAAACGACGAGATGCGCTTCTATCCTTGTCGAGGCCCTCGTGCCAAAATAAGGATAGGATCGCATCTTGGGCGTGACAAGTTGGTATCAGAGCCTGTACCGACCTAGGAGCCCCCTTGATTGATCGAACTTTGGCCGAGTCGAGTCTAGTGAAAAACTATTTTGAGTCTAGTTATATCGGAGAGTAGGGTTCTTTTTACTCCTCTTCTATGCTCTGGTGAGGTATACAACTTAGGAATTTTGATTCTACCCTCTTCTCACTCAAATTTTTTTGAGGATCACGCGGGTATTTTGGAAACTATATGATGCCGATGTGACGGAGTTCTGTCTTGGTGCCTCCTATCTGACTTGATTTCTTCCGGGGAGTTGAGCTCCAGGTGATTCTTGACACATCGTTATCATTCAGTTTCCTTAGTATCTCAGGACGGAGGATATTCAAAATTGCTTCAATACTGGTAGTGGCGAGACGAGTCCGGCATCCCCAGTACTAGTGGAGCGAGTTCGGATGTACTGCCATACTTAGTATCGTTGTGATTACGAGGATCTGAGGTAGATGAGTTTCCGAGACCTTTGGTTGTGTGTTGAGGGATGTGATACACTGGAGATTAGTATTACTACTAGGAGTTGTGTGATTATGTGAAACTCCATGTATTCGTGTACCCGATTGCACAACTGAGATTTCGTGAGTTCTTAGGTGGGAATTCAAGTAGTTACCTAGGCTATCTTTCAACAGATCATGATGTGAGGTTGGGGTTCGACATCTAGTGGTTCACTTGTTCACGGTCTTTCTTACAGAGGATAGTCTCGGTATGCTTCGTCAAGCCTTGTAGTTCGCTACGCCTAGGGAGCATATTCGAGCGTCATTTCAATATGACAATCCAATGTACGATCGAGCCCGTGCGAGCCTTACCACGAAAATATCGGACGGAATCTCTGTCATGAATTTGTTTCCGGCTAAATCCTCAAGCCCCATCTTTTGTTTTGTTGGATCATGGTAATTCGAGTTGCTTCGATGTCAAGTGGTGAATTCATATCTTTTCTAAGCGGTGTTCTCATATTTTATGGGAATGCTAATCCTTTTGTTCAACCGGAGTTGTCATGTAATTCCTTTCCGTCCGGAGTGCTTCTCTTTAAGTTAATTCTATCACCTTCAATATTGCAAGATCAATCCTCATATTCTTTCCGGAGTTCGTCTCATCTGTCTCAAGCTGTCTTTGCTTTTCCCACCCTCCCGCCCTTTTTCTTCAATAATTAAATTCGCATTCAAGTGCCTTTTCTAGTCATGTGATGCTTTCGCTATCTTTTCTTCCATATAGTATCTGGTGATTCATGTAAAGATTTCAAGTGCTCAAGTTCATCATTTCTTAGTCTTCATCTTTGTTTTCTTCTCCGGTGGATTCAATTCAAGTTTTCGGTGCTCATCATGTCCTTTTCATTCTCTAAATGCTCGCCCATGTTGGAAGTTCTTATCCAAGCCTCGCTTGTTTAATCGCCTCTATCTATCCTGTCCGGAGTGCTGAAGATATCTCAGAAGTCTTGTGTTTTTCGTTCAAATCCTTTCAAATTATTCGAGGCTCTCACCTCATCAAGTTTTCATTGTACCGGTGCAATCTCCCCTTCTAAGCAATCAATTCAACGGCGTTTTCTTTTGAGTGGGCCCATATCCCACAGGTTTTCTCCAGGATCTTACCTGGCTCTTCTAATCTTCCCGGAGATGTCCTCAAGTTCTTCAAATATGATGTAAGAATGAATTTCATCAGTCATATTCCTTCTCGAAGATCGCTTCTAAATCATTTTCATCGTTGGCTCAACCTTTCCTTATTCATTCTTCCGGAGTGTCTTAGTAATTCTTGATGTGTTCCTTGTCATCATTCTCAGCTTTGAAGACCGAAGGAGTGTTTCTCTTAAATCTTGTTCCATTCTCGGAGATTCATGGTTTCAGCGTGTTGCTATCCTTTCAAATTCTTTTTTATCATGAGTAATTCTTTCTATATCTATCCGGAGCAATTCAGAGTTGTTTTCATTTCTCGATCCTCCGAAGGCCATCATTTAAGAAGATTTCTTCGTTCTTAGCTTTCAGCTTTCGTTCTCAAATTATTCTCAATTGTTGTCCCTTCGTTCGTATCTCAATTATTCCGGTGCTTAAATCAAGTTTTCTGTTAGGCGGATCATGATCTCTTCGTTCCCATGCATCTTATTCATTCATAATATCCTAATTCATTTGCAATTCTTACCGGTGCTCTCGTTCAAGTCTTCTTTCAGTTCGTGCATTATATCTCTCTCTTCAATTCTTTTCAAGAAGAATAAGTGGCGTGCGAAATCCGTTGCTTGTCATCAATTTAACTTGGTGAAGGATAAGCATAACATAATTCTTATTCTTATTTCTTCAAGGTGATTTCAACATTCTTACAGAGGTTGTTCATGATATCAAATTCTCGATTCTAAGTTGTTCATCTTTTCTTTTCCGGAGTTCCAAGTTTCTCAAGTATCTCTTCGCGAAGCTTCATCTAAATCTCTGCAAGACCTCAATCTTGTTCATTTTGCATCCTTCAAATCTTTCTATCATCCTTTCGTTTCAGAGTTCTTTCCGGAGGTTCTTCACGGTGGTTCATCAAGATTTCTCTCATTCTCAATTGTCCTTCAAGATTTTTTTGGAGGTCCTCAAGTATTCTTATCTTGCATTTCAAAGTGTAATTTGTTCTCCCTTATCTTTTGAGATGGTATTATAGCATTCTTGATTCATGAGGAGTCTCGAAGGGAATTATCAAGAGTGAGATAATTAAATCTATCATTCCTTCTTAGAGTTATCATGGATTGGATTTCACCTAAAGCACATCCTAAAGATCGTTGCTATCATGGTGTTTATCAATGTATCCTCTTGGTGTAAGAAGTTTTGCATCTCTTGTTGCTCGCAATCAATCATTGTTTTCCAATTGTGGCCGGTTGTCACCTCAATATGTTGAGATGTTTTCCTTAAGCCCACAACAAGTCTTTTCTTTCGTTGTTGATTTTCAACAACTCCGTTCAACCTATGCGTTTCAAATTCAATTGTGGTTGAACTCGTTATTTTCTTCTCCGTTCTTTTCTTCCTATATATCTAGCTTCTATTCTTTTGTTCCAGAGGCATTGTAATGTTTCTCTCTTCGATCCATCATATCGTTTTTGCTAAGATCATGTTCTTTCAGGCTTTTCATTTAACCAGAGTGTTGTGTTCTCTTTCAAGTTCTCCCATCTCATCAAATTTTGTTCCTCTATCCTAATGAAGTGCTGCAGAAATTTCTTTTGAATTCTTGCTTGTTTCTCATATAATTCTTCATCTATTCCAACCTTCATGTTTCTATGGTTTCACTCATTTGTCAGAGAAGCAACTAAGTTTTACCTCTTTCGTTTCTCTTCCTCTTCCCCTTCTAATTCTAAGATCTCGGGTCGAGATCTCTTGTAAGTGGAGGAGAGTTGTAACAGCCCGGGACCGACGCTCCAGAAGATTCCCCTTTTATTTCCATTCTCGTCGTGCGTTTCGTTCGGTTGTCGCATTCATCATCGCATCATTCGCATCATCCGCATTGCATCGGCACTTCGTTGTCATCGTTTTCAAAACGTGCATTCGTTTGTAGTTGTCGGTTCTCCCCGTTGAGCGTTTCGAGACCAACCACACACGCATGCGCCCGTGGCATCGGAAAAATGTTGTTTTAAAAGTGCGTATAAAATATTCTCAGGTTGGGTCGAAAGTTGGCGTGCGGTCTTGTTATATTGTAGGTAGACCGCCTGCCAAATTTCGTCGCAATCAGAGGTCGTTTGATACTCGAACGGTCGACCGCAGCGGCACCGTCATCAGTTTATTCGTCGGACGTTTTCGGTATTTCAAATCATGCCACGGGCCGCAAACTCCCCTCTCATCTCAGCCCAACCCCTCTCCATAGCACAACCAACCCACCTAGCTAGCCCCTCCGTTTCCGGACCATCCGATCCCGATCGAACGGTTCGAAAACGGGCAAAATCCCTAACCCTAGACCATCTTTCCTATTTAAGCAGCCTACCCTGTCCATTTTTGACCTAAACCCTAGCCTCCCTCGATTTCGGTGCGTCCCCAACCCCCAGCCGCCCTAGCCGCAGCTCCCAGCCCGCCGCCGCGGCCCGCCAGGCCCATCCGGGCCTGCCCGGGCCCGAAGTTGTGCCGCCGCCGCCCGAGCAGTCCCGTAGCTCCCATGGCGCCCGAGCGCCTCGACCATGGACCCCGCGCACGCCGTCCCGCCGCCGCCGGTGACCCGCCACCGTTCAGGCAAGGCCGTCGCGCCGCAGCCCTCCTCCTCCTCCCATCTCGTTCCCTGAGCTCTATCTCTCACCCTAACCTCTTCAGCCATGTCCAGGAGCATCAATGGAGCCGCCGCCATGGAGCTTCCCGTCCATGCCCCCAAGGTCCCTCGTCGCCGGGAATGGACTCCAGGAGCACGGATCCGCCCGCCCCCGCGCTGGATCTGGTCCGCCTAGCCCTCGCCGGCCGGATCTTGCGCCGCCACCAACCCAAGCCGGTGCCGCTGGTCCTCTGTTCTGGCAGGACGACGAAGGCGCCCGCTCGCGTTGACCCCGCGCTGGGCCAGATCCAACGCCCTGCAGGCCCAGTCGCCCCCGTCCGGCCTGCCCCAGCCTCCCCACCGACTGGGCCTAGCCCACTAGGTGAGGACCGACTATTCCCCGCCCGTGCGACATGTAGTTATGTGACGCCCAGTTGTAAAAACATATAAGTTCTGCATAATTTCAGAAAGGGCCATATTTTGCTTTGCTCATGGATTAAAAATTTGTGCATCGCATGTAATGACTTTATATATGAAATATGTCCAGAATTTTGCGAAGATTAGCAATATGCAACTTTCAACCATGCTTAAAAGGTTTAACATGCCATTTTCTGTTATTTTGCATAACTAACATTATATTGCATTGACATATTTATTTAACGTGCATCGGGATTTAATCCAATCATATATTAAAAATGTTCATATTATCGGCATCGCATTTTCCTGCATGACAAACCTGTTCATTGAAATATTTGCATTTATAATTGCTAAAAGGAGATTAGGCCATAAATTTGCATAATTATTTGTGACATATTTCCCTACATGAACCTATGCATATTATAAATGTTTTCGGGGTAGAAAAATCCATAGAATTTAACTGTGCATTTAGTTTTATCATTGTAGGAAGTTTGAGTGCATGTCATTTTGCCATGATGCCCTTTTGTCCTTTTTGTGTAATTTAATCCGCGCATCATATGAAATGATTTTGAACATGAGATATGCCCTTGGACATGTGTGCTAGGCCCTGGTATTTTTGGTTGTCATAGAAATGCATGTTTAGGTGTTGTTTTCTTGTTGCCAACATGCTATAAAAATCTCATGTTTTGAGGGTCCAAAATATTTCTAAGTCTGGAAATCTGTTATTTTGTTGCTGTCTTGCCATGTGATTTGCTAGTGTTCTAGGGGTCATTTGTGGTTGCTCCAAAGGAGTCTTTTGTTAAACATGTTATGCTCTATCATGTTGTGCCAATAGTTTGCATGAATAGGTTTTGCATCATAATTAAACCTGCTGTCCAATATGTCAATCTGTTAAAAAACTGCTGCTCATGACTAGCCTAATTTTCACTAAGTCTGAGAATCTGTTTTCTTCAATATGCCATGTTGTGTTCATGGTTGCCATGAATCCGAGCATAATTTGATGTTGCCATAAAGTAATGATTTGTAATGCATCATGTCCTCTACCATTCTGTAGATTTTCATGTCATAATATGCCCTGTAGCATATAGTTTTACTGCTGCCAATATGCCTCCGTGAAATCTGCTATGTTAAAACTGTTATTTTCACTAAGTCCTAATCTGCTATATTTTGTTGCCATGTTGTGAGCTTCCTACCATGTGATCCATGACTCTTTTGAGTATGATATGTGAAGATGAAATGATGTGTGTGTAATATGCTACTGCCCCATGCTTAGTTTGTACATTTTAGAATCTAGTAGCTTGTTGTTTTCATGTGTGCAATATGCTATGTTGCTGTTTTGGGCAGATTTCAAATAAAACTTGTGTTGGTTGTTGTAGTTGAACCGTAGCTCCGTTTTGAACATGTTGCATATGAATCTTGCATAGACTCTCATGTAGTTTCATAATATCTTGCTGCATCTATGATTAACATGGTTGTGGTGGGTGTTTGCATGCATTTTGCATTCATGACATATGCATCTTGTGAAGGTCATAACGTTTAGACCGTAGTTCCGTTTCAAACGTTCTATATACGTAAATCGACTAGAATGACGAGTAGAATCTCATTGTGCATATTATTTCCCTGTTTAATAAATATTAAAACATGATTAGTTCAGATCTGGACCAATTTCGAAATTAACATATGGGGTCGTTTCGGAAATGCTATATGTTGTTTCCGGCCTCATTTAAACTTGCCTAGATGTGTACTTTACTTATGCTTCACCTCTTGCCATGTTTAACAATATTTAATATTGTTGTGTACCTAAACGAGAGTGAACTAAATATTCAAATGTGGAGTTTCGCCAATATGCAACTCGTTGCATATTGAGCTTCACTTAATGTGTAGTATTTGATTCTCGTGATTGTCGTGCCCTGCATATTTAAACCGGACATGCATCATACTTGTTTACGCATCATGTCATGCATATGTTGTGGTGTTCTCGTGTGTTGATTGTTGTTTTCGGATTGCTTCTTCTCGATAGAGTTCTGAAAGCGTTCGGAGTGTGAGGATTCGTTCGACTACGTTGGCTCGTCTTCTTCATGGATTCTCTCTTCTTCCAAGCGGGATCTCAGGCATGATGATCATTTCTCTGGATACCATTACTATCATTGCCATGTTAGATGTCTCGTTTCTATCGCTGTCTCGCTACCTACCACTTGTATGTCAAGCCTCCCAAATTGCCATGAAAAGCCTCTAACCTCTCCACATCCCAGCAAAACATTGTTTAGCTATGTTACTGCTTGCTCAGCCCTTCTTATAGCGTTGCTAGTTGCAGGTGCAATGTTTCCATGTGCCAACATGGATGTTTTTGATATATCACAATATTATTGCTATTTAATTTAATGCACATATATACTTGGTAAAGGGTGGAAGGCTTGGCCTTTTGCTCGGTGTTTTGTTCCACTCTTGCCGCCCTAGTTACTTGTGTACCGGTGTTATGTTCCATAATTGAGCGCTCCTAACATGCTCGGGGTTGTTACGGGGACCCCCTTGATTTTCGTTTTAGGATAAAACTTGTCTGGCAAGGCCCAACATTGGTACTACATTTGCCTAATAATCTAATAAACCTGCATAGGGAGTAATTAACCCAAGGATCTTTAATCAACAACCCGGGCCAGTGCTCCTCATGAGTGTTGGTCCAAACTAGAGCACTGTGCGGGGCCAACCCAAGGCAACTTGGGTGATTTCTATCAGGCCACCGTACGTGTCGCTTATCCGTCGTGTCCTGAGTACGAGATACGCGGCTCCTATCGGGTTCGTCGACGCGCCGGGCGGTCTTGCTGGATTTGTTTTACCTTTCTCGAACGTCTTGTGCGAGGAATTCCGATAATACTTCGGGCTATCTCGGGGTTGCGGTTTTCCAGTGGAATTGCCTAGGAAGATCACGAGATTCGTGGTCGAGGTTATTCCCGCTGCGTGTGGTTAATTTGTGATGGATGAGTTGGAGCACCCCTGCAGGGTTAAATCTTTCGGAAAGCCGTGCCCGCGGTTACGTGGCAACTTGGAAACTTTGTTTAACACCCGGTCATAGCAAACTTGAAGTAAACTCAAATAAAATACACCAACCGTGTGCATAACCGTGACTGCCTCTTCTCGTGAGTCCTTATCCGAGAGAGAACACGGTGGGGTTATGTTTGACGTATGTAGGTGTTCAGGATCTCTTAGAGATCATTACTAGATCACGTCCGTTATTTCGACAATCATCCCCCTTTATTCTTGTACTCGTAAGTTAGCCACTCAAATAAATGCTTAGTGCTTGCTGCAGCCTCACCACTTAACCATACCTTACCCATTAAGCTTTAATAGTCTTGATACCCTTGGAAATGAGATTGTTGAGTCCATGTGGCTCATAGATTACTACAACAACAGTTGCAGGTACAGGTAATGCGATGATTTGACGTGAGCGCGATGCTTTGTTTGATTTGGAGTTCTTCTTCTTCATCATCGATCTAGGATGGGTTCCAGGCGGCAACCTGGGATAGCAACGATGGATGTCATTTTATCGTTTGATTTCGTCCGTAGTCGGACCCTGCTCTTCTGTATGATGTTTGTATATGTTGTTGTATTGATGTGACATTGATGTAGCTTGTGGCAAGTGTAAGCCAATTCCATATACTCATCTCTTCTTTACATGTACTTGTAATGATATCCATTCTTGCGAAACGACGAGATGCGCTTCTATCCCTGTCGAGGCCCTCGTGCCAAAATAAGGATAGGATCGCATCTTGGGCGTGACAAAAGGTGTTATGAAAGACGTATTCTCCTGATCTGCAACTGCCATCTTGATCTGATGATAACCTGAATAAGCATCCAGGAAATATAAGCTCTCACAACCTGCCGTTGCATCAATGATTTGGTCGATACGGGGGAGAGCAAACGGATCAACTGGACAAGTCTTGTGAAGGTATGTGTAATCCACACACATACGCCACGTGCCGTTCTTCTTAAGGACGAGCACCGGGTTGGCCAACCATTCCGGGTGAAAAACCTCCACAATAAACCCAGCTGCGAAGATCCGGGCAACCTCCTCACCGATAGCCTTACGTCGCTCTTCATTGAAATGATGGAGGAACTGTTTAAACGGCTTAAACTTAGGATCCACGTTAAGGTGGTGCTCAACGAATTCTCTCGGTACACCCGGCATGTTAGAAGGCTTCCAAGCAAAGATGTCTCGATTCTCATGGATGAATTCGATGAGCGCGCTTTCCTCTTTGGGGTCCATGTTGGCCCCTATAGTGAACTGCTTCGACGAGTCGCCAGGGATAAAGTCCACCAATTTTGTATCCTCTGCCACAAACTTCAAGGGCGGCTCAGATTCTGTGCTGGGCTTGTTCAACGGGGTCATGTCCGCCGGGTCAACATTATCTTTGTAAAACTTGAGTTCTGCCTCAGCACAGCTTGACTCCGCATATGCAGCGTCACCTTCCTCACACTCCAGGGCAATTTTCCGATCACCATACACTGTGATCGTATCCTTCGGTCCTGGCATCTTAAGATGCAAATAAACATAACAATGTCGAGCCATGAACTTAGCATAAGTCGGCCGCCCAAATAGAGCATGATAAGGGGTCTTGATCTTGACCACTTCGAACCATAGGGTCTTGACTCTATAATTTTTATCGTCACCAAACGCCACGTCGAGAGCAATTTTGCCTACTGGATACGCCGACTTGCCAGGTACAACACCGTGAAATACTGTGGAGGATGGCTTAAGATCCTTGTCGGTCAGATTCATCCGGCGGAAAGTGTCGTAGTACAAAATGATGATGCTGCTACCACCATCCATCAGCACCTTAGTGAATTTATAGGCTCCTACCTGAGGAGCAACCACAAGGGCCAAGTGCCCCGGGTCATCAACTCGTGGCATGTGATCTGCCCTGCTCCATGATATGGTGTGCTCAGACCACTTCAGATACTGCAGAACAGCCGGAGCGGCCGCATGAACCGCCCTCTTTCACACCTTCTGATCACATTTACAAATACTTGTAGTAAAAACGTGGTACTGACCTCCGTTAAGCTGCTTCGGGTTACTCTGATACCCTAACTCATTGTGTTGTTGATTTCCATGATTTGATTGTTGATTGTGACCACCCTGGCTACCTTGATCCTGATGACCCGAGTGTGAGCCGCCTCCACCGAAGCCTGACCCATGAGAGCCGGAACCCGACCCACCGGGTAGTCCATTGTCGTTGCCATGATGTTGGTTAAGGCTATAATTCTTGAACTCGCGCATAATATAACAGTCCTTCCAAGCATGAGTGGACGGCTTGTCAGCACGGCTGTGCTTGGGGCAGGGGTTGTTAAGCATTGCCTCCATGTTGAAAGGCTTCTTGCCGAACGGCGGCTTACTGTTGCCCTTGCCACGGTTGTTTCCAGTGTTAGTATTGGCCACCAGATCTGACCCGCCGTCCGGGTGTTTACGTTTGGCTCCATTGCCTGAGTTGCTATTCCATGCTGCATTCTGCTGCTGACCCTTATCATTGCCATTCTTCTTACTCTTACCAGATTTCTCATCATCAGAACCCGGATCCTTTGTGGTATCAGAATCTGCATATTTTGTGAGAGCCGCCATCAACTCGCCCTGTCGGGGGGATTACCCCAGGGTAGGCTCAAGGAGATGACTCAACATTTTAAAACAACGGGGCGGCCAACGCCCCTCTGTCCGGCTGCTCCGGCCGATGCCCCGGTCTGGCCGGCTACTAAGTCCAGCCGGCTCCCTGCCCGGCTACACCAACCGGTTGCTCCGGCTGGCACCCCGGTCTGGCCGGCCGCTAAGACCAGCTAGCTCCCTGCCTGTCTGCACCAGCCGGCTGCTCCGTCCGACCCCCCGTCCGGCTGCTCCACCGGCCTGCTGCGCAAGGTCAACCACCACGTCCCATCGGACACGACATGAAGACACTATAGCCTGCATCATGTGTCACTTCGATGTGCCCCAATAGTGGTGCACTGTAGCCCGCATCACGCGTCACCTCGCATGTCATCTCCCATAGTGGTGCACTATTGCCTGCATCATGCATCATCTCACATGTCATCTCCAATAGTGGATAGTTGAACATGTGGGCCACCCCTTGTCCCCTGGGCCTCCCTTTATAAGAGGCACCAGGGGAGCTCACCCGGGGAGAGGCCCCTCTCATTCTCTCATCCTCTCTCATTCTCCCATCCGCACACACTCTCACACTCACGTACGAGTCAAGAAGCCAATGGCTCTCTTCCTCCTCAGACACAGCTCCAGGAGCAACCATGTACTACATATACACTTCATATATAGACATGCAGGAGTAGGGGTATTATCTCTCCGGAGAGCCCCGAACCTGGGTAAACCACCGCGTGCTACTACCCTATCCCGTCCCGGATCTTCCACGGCAGCCTTGCTCTCACCTCGATTAGCCTGCCCCTGGCATCTGTTGTGACAAAATGACGACTAATGGCGCCCACCGTGGGGCCAGCTGCTGCTGGAACCACGGTCCGGGCGGGACCCTCTTCGACATCGCCACCGAGGCACTGCTGCGTCTCTCTGACGCTAACATGCCCCCGGGGCGGCCATGCTGGACGGCGCATCCCTGCCGTCGGGCTCGTCCGCCTCCAGTTCGCTCCAGCCGTGCCGTCGCCGCCATCACAGGCTCCCGGACGCTCTGCTCCATGCCTACAACGCCGCACCGCTCCGGCCCCTGGCGCGTTCGCGTGCTCGTCGCGCTGTGCGAGGTTCCCGAGCGCCCGTTCGCTCCGACCGGCGGCGTGCCCGACCTCCGGCTCGCCGTCTACGACCGCTCCGCCCACCTCAAGGCGTGACCTCACGCGCCGTGCTGCTGCCCGCAGGCAGCCTGCGGGTTCACTGGTTCCACGATGGCGCTCCCGTACCACTTCACCAACACACACGGGAGGCCGTAAATGACCGAGCTTCGGGGCAGCTCGCCCTCACCGACGCCCGCGCGGCTGCGTGTCCCGCCCGCCCGTCGCCTGGCTGCGGCTGACCACCGCTGCTCTGACCCCCTGCCTCCCCCGGCTGCGAGTGCTTCCCAGGCCGCGCTCCTCGGCCTCCATGCCTCCTCATCGCGGGCCGCCCGGTCGGGTGCCCGCGTTGCCCCGGCGGCTCCGCTTTCGTACGGTCTGCTGGCTCTCTCCAGCTCCGCCCTGCTTCGGCTCCTTCGCGTCGGCGCGGCCGTCCAGCTGCGTCCCGCGCTCGGCCTCCACGCCCGTCAGTCGGCGTTCTGGGAACGGGGGTACCCAGACCTGCATAACTGCGGCCCCGGGGCATGTCCCACTTCGTCAACCAAACACAGGCGGGCGTGGCCCCACTCAAGACAAGACCCTCGCGAGGAGGAGCAGCGTCAAGACCGGCAAGGAATGGGCCTCCTCAGGCCCCCTCCGGAGCGGCGGTGACCTTTATGCAAGGCCCGGTCTCGGGAGTCAAAGGTGACGCAAGGGAGGACAGGCGGGCGCCAGCGCGCCAGATGGCACAGTTTTCCCTTTGCTGCAAAGGGAGCAAGGACGTACGCGGGTTCCCAAAGCACCCCCCAAAGGTTTCCATTCCGGTGCAACAAGACCGCAACCACCAGCCCTGCAGGACGGACGTCATCATTGAGCCCGTCCCTGCGCCGTCGACAGTTACTTTGCACGCGAAGACCGCCTTTGGACAGGGCGAGCACGTACCCTTGTCCCCCTTCAAAATTGGCCGTTGTGGGATCCCTTCCCGCCAATGCGATAAGGGAAGAGGACCTGAGCCACCGCTATATATAAAGGGTAGACTGCACCGTAGAGGGGGATCGGCATCCATTCGGCCACTCATCCATCACCAAGTCACAGAGGGCCCCGAACACCTCTGGGAGCCCTCATGATGCCCCCAAACACTTTACTTGTTCATCCACCCACCTCTTCGAGAGGCAATTCACCAAAGCAGGAGTAGGGTATTACGCTTCGCAGCGGCCCGAACCTGGGTAAACTGTTGTGTTCATCTTCTTCCTCATCATCGTGCGAGTTTGCTGTTGTGTTCATCGAATAGCAAGTTAGGTTGGGCGAAGTCGCTGGGGATCTTCGCACACGCCCCTGTGTTCGAATCTTAAGAGTTTTGCGGAGCCCGAAATCCAACATTTGGCGCGCCAGGTAGGGGGCGTGTCGGAGCTTCCCCGCTTGCGGCGAAGGCCAGGCCCTAACTCATCAACTCCATGGCGGGCGTGATTCCTGACGACCGCCGGCCCCCGGCGCGAGGCGGCGTTTGGGTGCGCAGGGCCGCCCCCGCGGTCGCCTGCATCCTCGGCGGGTCACAAGCGCCGCCCTCCGGCCGCCATGTCAAGCGGTTCCTACGCCATGTGGGAGCGGTGCGGCCGCGATCTGAGCCCGTGGAGCACCGCGCATGGCCAGAAATCGACGTCACCTTCGGCCCCGACGACCACCCCAAGACGACATCGGCCGCTGGGACGCTCCCCATGTTGTGCTCGCCGACCATACGCGGCGTGGCCGTCTCCAGGACCCTCGTCGACGGTGGCGCCAGCCTCAATGTCATCTCCTTGGAGGCCTTCGATGCGCTGCATTTACCCCATGACCAGCTCGCACCTTCAAGGCCCTTCTCTGGGGTGGTTGCCGGGTCCGTCGTCCCCGTGGGGCGGGTGCGCCTCCCCGTCACCTTCGGCACCCGCTCCAACTTCTGCACCGAGCAGGTCGACTTCGACGTCGCCCACATCCACCTCCCATACAACGCGATACTTGGCTACCCTACCCTTGCTCAGTTCATGGCGGCAATGCACCCGGGTTACAACGTCATCAAGATGCCCGGGAGCGGCGGTGTCCTCACCATCGTGGGAGATGTCAAGGATGCGTCCCACGTGCTCAAGCTCTCCTACAAGGCCGCGGCCGCGGCGCGCACCAGTGCCGGGGGCGCGACGCGGGCCGCAGAGGACCACGGGGGTATCCCCGACGTTGCGCCTGTGAAGAAGAAGAAGTTGTTCTCCCAAAACCGGGAAACGAAGCAAGTACCGGTGGACGAAGGAAACCCTGGCCCTACCTTCACCATCGGCGCCGACTTGCCTCGAGACTAAGAGGACGCGTTGGTGGCCTTCCTCAGGGCGAACAAGGATGCGTTCGCGTGGAGCGCCTCCGACTTGGTGGGGGTCCCAAGGGACGTAATCGAGCACCACCTCATGGTGTGCCCAAACGCGCGCCCGGTGAAGCAAAAGGCAAGGAGGCAAGCTTCGGAGAAGCAGGCATTCATCGCTCAGGAGGTCGGCAAGCTGAAGGACGCAAGGATCATCCGGGAGGTGCGTTACCCAGAGTGGGTGGCCAACCCGGTGGTCGTCCCAAAGAAGTGCGGGAAGGAGCGTATGTGCGTCGACTTCACGAGCCTCAACAAAGCCTGTCCCCAGGACCCATTCCCACAGGCGCGCATCGACCAGATCGTGGACTCCACCGCGGAGTGCGACCTCCTGTGATTCCTGGACGCCTTCTTGGGTTACCACCTGATCAAAATGGCGGTGGAGGACGTCGAGAAGATGGCTTTCCTCACCACGTGTGGGGTGTTCTGCTACACGTGCATGCCCTTCGGGCTGCGGAACGCTGGGGCGACCTTCCAGCGGCTGATGCACATCACCCTGGAGCCGCAGCTCGGGAGGAATGCAGAATCCTACGTCGACGACATCGTGGTCAAGTCCAGGGCGGCCAAGACCTTGGTCGAGGACTTGGAGGAGACATTCGCCAGCCTGAGGGAGGTAAACCTGAAGCTCAACCCTCCTGAGGCCCAAGCCGCTCCGACGGCCCCTGAAGCACTCAACCCTCATGAGGCCCAAGCCGCTCCGACGGCCCCAGAAGCGCTCGGCCCTCACGAAGCCCCCTCCGCACCAACGGCCCTCGAGACGCCCGAGCCTCTTGGGCCCACCACGGGGCAGGACACCGCAGGAGGCCTCGCCCTCGTCGAACACCCGGTGTACTACGTCAGCACGGTGCTGCGGGACGCGCGCTCATGTTATCCCATGCAGCAGAAGCTCCTTCTAGCGCTCCTCGTCGCCTCAAGAAAGCTGCGCCACTACTTCCAGGGGCATCCCATCAAGGTCGTCTCTTCTTACCCCGTGGAAAAATCCTGCACAACCCCAACGCGGCAGGGAGAGTTGCCGAATGGAACATCGAGCTACACGCCTTCAACATAGAGTTCAGCACGACCAGGGTCATCAAAGGGGCAGCCCTTGCGGACTTCGTGCCGGAGTGGACAGACGCCCCGGACCGGGGGCTAGAGGGGAGCCAGTCCCTCATCCCTGGCGACGAAGCACCCGAAGGATGGACCATGCATTTCGACGGAGCCTTCACGCGCAAAGGAGCGGGAGCCGGGGTCGTGCTCACTTCCCCAGCAGGAGACAAGCTCAATTATGCGGTGCATCTCTGTTTCCAGCATGGAGAGAAGGTCTCCAACAACATCGCGGAGTACGAGGGCCTCATCACTGGCCTCAAGGCGGCGGCAGCCTTGGGGGTTCGGTGCCTCACCGTCATGGGCGACTCCCAGCTCCTCGTCAACTTCTCCAACAAAGAGTATACGCCCAAGGACGAGCACATGGAGGCGTATCTGGAAGAGGTACGTAAGATCGAAAAACGTTTTCAGGGCTTGGACCTGCAGCATATCCCACACGGCGCGAACAAGGAAGCCGATGACATCGCCAAGAGGGCCTCGCGCCGCGAACCCCCGGAGCCAGGCGTCTTCGAGGAGCGGCTCTTCAAGCCCTCCGCGACACCACCTACCAAAGGCCTGGCGCCACGGAGTGAGGAGCTTCCCCCAGCACCGCCCTCGGGGGCTCCGGACTGTGGCCAGGCCTCGGGAACTCGACTGCTCCTGGCCTTGGAGCCCCAGGCTAATAGCTGGATGCAAGAATTCTGGGCGTACCTACTTCACAGCGCGCTACCGGAGAAGGAGGAAGACGCGGAGCGCGTAGCCTGACAAGCCACATCCTACTTCTTGCAAGACCGCGACTTGTACCGCAGGCGCCCGAACAACGTCGCGTTGCGGTGCATCTCCAAGGAGCAAGGGTGCGAGCTGCTGGCCGACATCCACAGAGGAGACTGCGGGCATCACTCTTCTTCACGCACGCTTGTAGGGAAGGCGTTCAGATCAGGCTTCTACTGGCCTTCAGTGCTTGACGACGCCATCGAGCTGGTTCGGTCTTGCGAGGCCTGCCAATTCCATGCCAAGCAGATTCACCAACCCGCGCAGGGCCTCCAGACCATTCCACTCTCCTAGCCCTTTGCGGTCTGGGGGCTGGACATACTGGGGCCCTTCCCGCGAGCGGCGGGCGGGTACCGCTACCTCTACGTCGCCATCGACAAGTTCACCAAATGGGCGGAGGTGGAGCCCGTGTGCACCATCCCGGCCGGGTCGGCCGTCAAGTTCATCAAGGGCCTCGTAAGCCGCTTCGGCGTCCCCAACCGCATCATCACCGACAACGGTTCGCAGTTCACAAGTCACCTCTTCAAGACCTATTGTGCTAACCTTGGAACGCAGATATGTTACGCTTCGGTAGCCCACCCACGGAGCAACGGCCAGGCGGAGCGCGCCAACGCGGAGGTCCTGGGAGGCCTCAAGGCAAGGAGCTTCAAGAAGAAGCTTGAAGCTTGCGGCAGGGGTTGGGTCGATGAACTTCAGTCGGTGCTGTGGTCCATCCGCACCACCGCAACCCAGTCCACTAGCGAGACCCCATTCTTCCTCGTCTACGGAGCCCAAGCTGTCCTCCCCCACGAGATCAAGCACCGATCCCCGCGGGTCTTGGCATTTGACGAGGAGCGTCAGGATGCTGCGCGGGGAATGGACCTCGTGCTTGGAGAGGAGGCGCGTCGTCGGGCCTCGCTCCGAGCTGTGCGGTATCAGCAAGCGTTACGGCGCTACCACTGCCGCCACGTCCGCTCCAGGACCCTCGAAGTCGGCGACCTCGTCCTGAGGCGGGTTCTCTCCGGGGAGGGCTTGCACAAGCTCTCACCCATGTGGGAGGGCCCGTTCAAGGTTGTTCATGTCTCCAGGCCTGGCGCCGTGCGCCTGGAGACTCAGGACGGGGTCCCCATCCAGAATGCCTCGAACATCCAGCACCTCTGGAAGTTCTACCCATGACACTCTCACGTAATAATGAGCGGGTTGTATATGCCCGGAGCCCCCCGACGACGCGAAGGGGTTCCTCCCACGCAATGTGGCAGCCACAGCCCAGAGCTGGCGGAGAAGTCAACACTGCCCATCAATGGCTATGCCCATGCAACGTGGATGCCCTACGCTCAGCACTGGGGGAAGACGAAGACTAGTCTAGGTGCCGGACGCGGCCATTATTTGCTTTTCTCCTGGTTGGATTAGCCAATCTTTATGAAACTAAACTCGAGGTTTTTCCAAATCACGCTTTAACGGGAAGGGTCAAAGATTTGTTTTCATTGCCATTCCTTGTGCTGCTTTCTTTTTCTCTGAGTCAAGCACTCGCCTGCTCCCCTCCCCCTCGAACTCCGCGAGCGGGGGCTGGGGGGCACGGTGCTTCAACCTCGCCAAGGCCTTGGCGCCCGGATCCTCGCATGGTACTCACGGGCGAGTCAGCAGGCGCATGTCGTCTTATACTCGCTCGGGGGCTCCGTTCATGGCCCGACGCGCCATCTTGGAAAGGAAACAAAATTTTAATTTTTCTTGCAACAGCTTGAGCGTCTAAGGGGGCTCCTGAGCATCACGCCTCAGGAGCCTTACCGGTCATAAGGCCACTCGGCCCCCTGGTGTCGTCCTTGGTTTCCGGTCGGCATCAGGGGTGTCGGTGCCTCGCCCCGTGAAGTGCGTCCTTGGTTTCCGGTCGTACCTAACGGTGGTGGGGAAATGTGCTGGACTGGGACCTGCCGACGCAGGGCCACTTGAACGACAACTCAGAGCCTCAGGAAGCCTCAGGAAGCCCGACCTTCCCGGGGTAGGAAGCAGAATTTTCGGGGGCCGCTTGAGCGTCTAAGGGGCTCCTGAGCATCGCGCCTCAGGAGCCTTACCGGTCATTAGGCCACTCGCCTTCCTGATGCCGTCCTTGGTTTCCGGTCGGCATCAGGAGTGTCGAGGCCTCGCCCCGTGAAGTGCGTCCTTGGTTTCCGGTCGTACCTAACGGTGGTAGGGAAATGTGCGGGACTGGGACTTGCGGACGCAGAGCTGCTTGAGTGTTGAGGGGGGCCCCTGAGCATCGCGCCTCAGGAGCCTTAGCGGTCGAAAAGCCACTCACCCCTTGAGGTCATCCTTGGTTTCCGGTCGGCATCAAGGGTGTCGGGGCCTCGCCACGTGAGGAGCGTCCAGGTGAACTGGTTGTACCTTACGACGGTAGGGAAATGTGCGGGACTGGGACCTACAGACACAGAGCACCGACAGAGCCCCCAACCCACCTCGCTCGCAAGAAGGAGAAGCCCGCCAGGCGAACGGACCCTCCGAGCGCCACAGCCGCGCCTCCACAACCGAGAAGCCTACCGTAAGCACGTCAAGCTAAGTAGCCTAACCGCGACTGGAAGGAAATTCCAACTAACAGAATGCAAAAAGTGCTGATAAAGAAAGGCAATCGCCCAAGTCCATTAAACGCCCGCAGGGCCTTCCCTTGTTTCTTTGGCTACAGGATTAGGAGAAGAGGAGGAGAAAGATAGTGAAGGGGCCCCACGGGGGCTGCCACCCCAGGAGCCTGGCGTCCGCGCACCCGTGCTCAGTCGGTGTCCTCGTCCTCCTTCACGGTCCCGTGGAGGCGCGCCGGCACCGACGCCCCTGGAGCAGAAGAACGGCGCCGCGGCGGCTGGCTACCCCCTGAGGTTCGGGCACGTCGGCGTGGCGGCGCGTCGTAGCTGCTGTCGCTGCTGTCGCTCGGGCTCCCTTCGGAGGGGGTGTCGCTACTGCTGGAGGCGCGGCGCCCGTGATGAAGGGCAACCTCATCACCAAGATCGCCGCGGCCGACGTCTTCTGGGCAGCACCCCAGGCGTTCGCCCTCTTCCCTGAAAATCTTGACGAAGAGCGTCGCCTCCCTGTCATACTTAAAGTGGAGGGTGCGCCTCCCCTTCAGACCTCGAGCGCGGGCAAACGCCTGCCACCCGCGGTTCAGGTACACGTAACCTCCGGGGGTGACCTCGACCTCCACCCAGGACGCCGCGCTGCAGCAGCCGTCGGCCTGCAGCCACAGGCCGGCCCCTCCGGCCGGCAGCGCCCCCGCGAAGAAGTTCGGGAGTTGGAACCAAGCGGCCTCCGGCTTCTCCGCCCACATCACGAACTCCTGGGCCGTCTCGGCCGAATGGAGCCGCGGGCGCGGCGGCCGGGTGGCCATCGCCGACCTCCCGCCTCGTCCGCTGCGGCCGCCCGCACCGGACGGCGTCCCACTGCGGCCGCCGACGGTGACCCCAGGGCGCGCAGAACCACGGCTGCGCTCGCTGGGAATCACCGTTGGCGTCGCGACATACTTCCGGGGGCGACCGCGGCCCCTCCTGGGCGGCGGAGCGGCAAGGCCCTCCCCGGAGGCCTTTCCCTTCCCAGCAGCAGAGAACTTCCTCATCGACGCCATGACTCGGGGAGCAACGGATTGGAGATGGGGAGGCAAGGAGGACAAAGGTGAGTGAGGGCTTTCTCGCCCTCACCGGCTTATATACAGCCAAGGGCCGCCCCGCGTCCCCTCGCGTTCTCGGGCGCGTGCGGTCTCTGAAGGGTCACGACCGCGTGGCACGAAGCGGCGGTGTCATTCAATGGGAAGCAATGATGGCCGGTGCGGCACCCGGGCGTCGTGTCAGTTTGACCGGAAGCGGTTCCGGACGCCTCGGGGAGCGGAGGCGTCACCGACCGGGCATTCGATGCGTGTAAAGCCTGGTCCGCAAGCAATTGGGGCCCGCGGTGCTTCAGGCCGTCCTCAAGGCTTCGCCTGGAAGCCAGCTCGAGCGCGCCTTGGGCCCGGGGGCTACAGTCGGCGTTCTGGGAACGGGGGTACCCAGACCTGCCTGCCTGCGGCCCCGGGGCATGGCCCACTTCGTCAACCAAACACAGCCGGGCGTGGCCCCACTCAAGACAAGACCCTCGCGAGGGCCCAAGCCTCGCGAGGAGGAGCAGCGTTAAGACCGGCAAGGAACGGGCCTCCTCAGGCCCCCTCCGGAGTGGCGGCGACCTCTATGCAAGGCCTGGTCTCGGGAGTCAAAGGTGACGTAAGGGAGGACAGGCGGGCGCCAGCGCGCCAGACAGCACAGTTTCCCCTTTGGTGCGAAGGGAGCAAGGACGTACGCGGGTTCCCAAAGCACCCCCCAAAGGTTTCCATTCCGGTGCAACAAGACCGCAACCACCAGCCCCGCAGGACGGACGTCATCGCTGAGCCCGTCCCTGCGCCGTCGACAGTTACTTTGCAGGCGAAGACCGCCTTTGGACAGGGCGAGCACGTACCCTTGTCCCCCTTCAAAATTGGTCGTTGTGGGATCCCTTCCCGCCAATGCGATAAGGGAAGAGGACCCGAGCCACCGCTATATATAAAGGGTAGACTGCACCGTAGAGGGGGATCGGCATCCATTCGGCCACTCATCCATCACCATGTCACAGAGGGCCCCGAACACCTCTGGGGAGCCCTCATGAGGCCCTGAAACACTGTACTTGTTTATCCACCCCACCTCTTTGAGAGGCAATCCACCAAAGCAGGAGTAGGGTATTACGCTTCGCAGCGGCCCGAACCTGGGTAAACTGTCGTGTTCATCTTCTTCCTCGTCATCGTGCGAGTTTGTTGTTGTGTTCATCGAATAGCAAGCTAGGTTGGGCGACGTCGCTGGGATCTTCGCACACGCCCGTGTGTTCAAATCTTAAGGGTTTTGCGGAGCTCGAAATTCGACACCGTCCGTGCGGCTGCGCCTGCCGCGTGTGCTGTGGCCGCGCGCTCCTCTCGCACGACTGGCCGACTGCGCCCTTTCCTAGCTGTGTAGCTGCCCAAGGGAATGAGATAAAACATGCATGCATGGGCACATGCAGGTTGGCCGTATGCATGGCCACACCCATGCATGCGCGGCCGGCTGCTTGGCCTTCCTCGGCCGGCTACTGGGCCGGCAGCTTAGCCTGCTGCCAGTATGCTGCCCGGCTGCCCGACTGGTGCCATCCTGCTGGCCGGCTGCCCAGCTGCCCGGCTGCTTGGCCGGCCCCCGGCCGCCGCCTCGCCGGTTGCCCGGTCCGGCGCCCGCGGGAACCAAGCTGGCCAGCTTCGTCCGGCTCCTCTACTTCAGGTTTCATCCGGCTGCGTATTCTCGCGCGCCATCCCGCGTCCTCTCCTCGCCAGCTACGCTACGCTCCACGGCCAAGTGCAGTGGCCAGTGTAGTGCCCGTTCCCTCCTGGACCTGCCGACCGGGGATGCGCCATGGCGTCCGTCATCGCCAGCGGCATGCCCGCCCCGGCCCCTGTGCTGCACCCGTCTGCGCGCCGGCTCTACCGCGCCCCCGCGCGCTGCCCCGTTAGGCCGCACGCTACGACCGGCACGAGCGCAACCTCCTCTGCCCGCCTCCCGCCGGCGTCGCGTACTGCCCTGCTCCGGGCCGGCTCCCGCGCCTTACCCTCTTCCCGCTACGACGCCGCCGACGCACGTGGCTCCGCCTCGCTCCGCCCACCTCACGCCCGCGCGCCGACTGCTCCACGCCAGCTCTGCCACGCGCTTCGTCCGGTTCTCGCCTTCGTTCGTCGGCGCCGACTACCACTCCACGGACGGCCCCCGCCTCCGCGTGCCGCCCTGCAGTCGGCTCTGCGCGCCCAGGCGCCGGCTGGCCCGCTCATGGCTCCGCGCGCGCCGACGATGGCTGCCGCTGCGCGGTCGGCCCCCGCCTCCGCGCGCCGCTCTGCAGCCGGCTCCGCACGCCCCGGCGCCGGCTGGCCCGCTCCTGGCTCCGCGCGCGCCGACGCCGGCTACCGCTCCGTAGCCGGCCCCCGCCTCCGTGCACCCCGGCTCCGGCCGGCCTGCTCCACCTCCCGCCACGCCCGCGCTGGCTGAGCCCCGCACGATCCGCTGCAAGCTGGGCACACACAAAGAAGAGAATGCAAAGAAGAGACGTACATGCATGCATGCAAATGGTACATGCGTGGCCCGCGCCTACGTGCGTGTGTGCGTGCCTGGCCGCCCGGCCGGACTGCATGCGTGCGTCCATGGCTGGCTGTATGGCCGTGGCCGGGTACATTGCATGCGTGTGCATCTAGCCGGCGTCCCGTCTGACCGGCCGCATGCCTGGCCGGCGGCGCTACGCATGTGCATGGTCCGGCCGGCTGGCTGCCTGGCCGCCAACGTGTTTGGCCATCTTTCCCATCCCGGCACCCGCTGATTCAAGCTGGTCGCCCCGTCCGGCTCTCCTTCCCCGTGAATGTCTTGTAATTGCGCCCTGGTACTCCACCCGCGTGGCCCCGGGTCCGTCCGCGCGCTCGACCCGCCGTCGCCTGTGCGCCCGAGACGCCTCTGGCCCGCTACCGCTCCGCGACCAGCTTCCGCCATGCGCGGTCCGCTGGCTCACGCCTCCGCGCATCGGCGCCAGCCCCCACTGCTCAACCACTGTGGCCGGCTGCCCACGAAGACGCAAAGGAGGCCGGCTAGAAAGAATGGAAAGGGGCCGGCTGCAAAAAAAATGGAGGGGGGACATATCTGCCTGCCTGCCGGCTTCTCCGCTCAGTCGGCTGACCTGCGTCACCGACTCGCCAGCTGGCCTACCCAACTACTTCGACACCGGCCGGCTCCAGCTACTCATCCGCTTCGACGCCCGGACAGTCTGTCCGGCTACACCCAGCGGGTGCGCCGGCGCGCTCCGCTGGCAAAAAGCCGCGCCGGCTGTCATCGATAACAACCGCCTCGCCGTCACCAAAAACTAATCTGAGCTTTTCACCCGCACATCCTTGTGCCGCACACAAAAATACGGATACCCCGAGCGACCCTCGGGGGCCATCCTCGCATTTGTTTCAGCTACTTTACTATTCACCCCGGCGCCAGGTAGCCTGGGCCCGGGGTTGGCCATTTGCCCTGATACGTTCATACCCATGGACGGCTTAGTAGTGTGCACGGTACTGAAGGTCCACTCTTTGTCTCAGCTACAGTGCGCACCGCGGCTGTCCGGCTAGCGAGAGCAAAAGCTGGAGGTCACTTCACGCGAAAAACGTCCGGGGAGAAAATGTCTCGGGCAACACGGTCGTTTCATTCGTGAGTATCTGCTCGGTCGAGTCTGCTCCCAGAGACCGAGTACTGTGCGCTCCACTCCGCTGCCCACTCTTCGCCTCAGCCACTGACCGGCTCCCGAATGTCCGGCTGACAAGAGCAAAAGCCATAGGGCAGAGAGCACATGAAAAAGATTAAAGGGGGCTCGGACGAAACCGAGTCGGCACCTTTCGCATAAGGCTTGCACTACCAAAACTAGGTATTTGACATATCTGCATCGACTAAACTTGTCTTTTGCACGATCATTTACATGAGTAACCCCCTCACTCGAAGGCTCGGAAGCCACGCGCCGGCAGCGCCCCGTGCTCAACAGCCGGCGGACCCCGCGTCCGCCCTCGGCCGCACCCCGCGCCCATCAGCCGGCGGACCCCCCGTCCACGCCCGGCAGCGCCCCGTGCTCAACAGCCGGTGGACCCCGCGTCCGCCCTTGGCCGCGCCCCACGCCCATCAGCCGGCGGACCCCGCGTCCGCGCCCGGCAGCGCCTCGCGCGCAACAGCCGGTGGACCCCGCGTACGCCCTCGGCAGGGCTCCGCGCCCATCAGCCGGCGGACCCCCCGTCCGTGCCCAGCATCGCCTCGCGCTCGACAGCCGGCGGAACCCGCGCCCACTAGCCGGCGGATCCCGCGTCCGCGCCCGACAGCGCCTCACGCGCAACAGCCGGCGGACCCCGCGTCCGCTCTAGGTAGGGCTCCGCGCCCATCAGCCGGCGGACCCCGCGTCCGTGCCCGGCAGCGCCTCGTGCTCAACAGCCGGCGGACCCTGCGTCCACCCTCGGCAGGGCTCCGCGCCCATCAGCTGGCGGACCCCCCGTCCGCGCCCGGCAGGGCCCCGCGCCCATCGGTCAACGGACACCGCGTCCACACCCGGCGTCCTCAACGGCACTATCTGCTTCAGCAGCAGCAAAGACCCTCCGCCCAACTCTTCGAGTCGTCCGGAGGCTCGGAGGCTACACCCATCGGTCGACAAACTCCGTGTCCGCCCCCGGCAGCGCCTCGCGCCCATCAGCTGGCGAACCACGCGTCCGCCCCCGGCAGTGCCTCGCACTCATCAGCCGGTGGACTCCGCGTCCGCGCCCAGCAGCGCCTCACCCTCATCAGCCGGCGGAATTCTCGTCCATGCCTAGCAGCGCCTCGCGCCCATCAGCCGGCGGATTCCACGTCCACGCCCGGCGGCGCCTCACGCTCATCAGCCAGTGGACTTCGCGTCCGAGCCCGACAGAGCCCCGCGCCATCAGCCGGTGGACCCCGCTTCCGCGTCCGGCAGGGCCCCTCGCCCATCAGTCGGCGGATTCCGCGTCCGCGCCCGACATACTAAATGCCACCGTCTGCTTCGGCAACAGCAAAGACCCTTCGCCCGACTCTTCGAGTCGCCCGGAGGCTCGGAGGCTACACCCAGCGGGTGCGCTGGCGCGCCCCCACTGGCAACAGCCAGCCGGTGGACTCTGCGTCCGCTCCCGGCAGGGCCCCGCGCCCACCAGCCGACGGACTCCGCGTTTACGCCCGGCAGCACCTCACGCCCATCAGCTGGCGGACTTCGTGCCCTCGCCGGGCAGGGCCCCCACTTGAAGAAAGCCATGCGGGCTGCGGCCCACAGCCGACCATCATCAACAACTTCTGCAACAACAACGACAACAGCAAAAACCCTCCGCCCGACTCTCCAAAGTCGCCCGGAGGCTCGGAGGGTACTGTCGGGGGGATTACCCCCGGGTAGGCTCAAGGAGACGACTCAACATTTTAAAACAACAAGGCGGCCAACGCCCCTCTGTCCGGCTGCTCCGGCCGACGCCCCGGTCTAGCCGGCTGCTAAATCCAGCCGGCTCCCTACCCGGCTACACCAGCCGGCTTCTCCGGCTGGCACCCCGGTCTGGCCGGCCGCTAAGACCAGCCGGCTCCCTGCCCGGCTGCACCACCCGGTTGCTCCGTCCGACCCCCCGTCCGGCTGCTCCAGCCGGCCTGCTGCGCAAGGTCAACCACCACGTCCCATCGGACATGACATGAAGACACTATAGCCTGCATCATGTGTCACTTCGCTGCACCCTAATAGAGGTGCACTGTAGCCTGCATCACGCGTCACCTCTCATGTCATCTCCAATAGTGGTGCACTATTGCCTGCATCATGCATCATCTCACATGTCATCTCTAATAGTGGATAGTTGGCCATGTGGGCCACCCCTTGTCCCCTGGGCCTCCCTTTATAAGAGGCACCAGGGGAGCTCACCCGGGGAGAGGCCCCTCTCATTCTCTCATCCTCTCTCATTCTCCCATCCGCACACACTCTCACACTCACGTACGAGGCAAGAAGCCCATGACTCTCTTCCTCCTCAGACACAGCTCCAGGAGCAACCATGTACTACATATACACTTCATATACAGACATGCAGGACTAGGGGTATTATCTCTCCGGAGAGCCCCGAACCTGGGTAAACCACCGCGTGCTACTACCCTATCCCGTCCCGGATCTTCCACGGCAGCCTTGCTCTCA
Source organism: Elymus sibiricus (assembly GCA_039707655.1). NCBI lineage: Eukaryota > Viridiplantae > Streptophyta > Magnoliopsida > Poales > Poaceae > Elymus > Elymus sibiricus. The sequence goes on along the minus strand of CM077675.1, from coordinate 412,627,044 downwards.
CCTCGATTAGCCACCCCCTGGCATCTGTTGTGACAAAACGACGACACGCCCATATCCTGACAAGAGCGTTTGAGCCGTCCGAGCTTCTGCTTGAGAGGTACGAAGTGACAACTTTTCTCCAGAATCAGTACTGCCTGAGCCGCCGTAGTGTTATCAGATGAGTGTATAATGGTTGAGACCCGCCGGACCTAGTGATGGGCCGACTCATCCTCACCTTGTACACAATGATGCAGATCAACAATCGTCATTGGCTGCTTGCAGGTCCCTTGATTTTTTTTGATGAAGCGCGCTTTCAACTCGGCCCAGGAATTAATGGAATTAGGGGGCAAACCCTTTAACCACGTACGAGCCGGACCTTCCAGCATCATGATAAAGTACTTCACGCAGACTGCATCACTGACGTCCAACATCTCCATGGCCAATTCATAACTTTCAATCCAGGCTTCAGGGGGTAAATCGGTTGTGTAATTAGGCACTTTCCGCGGACCTTTAAAATCCTTTGGCAAACGCTCATTCCGTAGAGCCGGCGCTAAACAAGGCACTCCGAAGGATCTGGATGCGGCACCTGCCCCCACCGAGGTTGGAGGGTTCACTGGGGCCGGCTCCTGAAACTCTTGATAAGCCGCAGCCGTCGCCGCAGCCGCCGCCTCACGCCGAGCCCTGGCTTTATCCACAATTGCTTGAGCATTGATACCGGGTGGGTCATCACGGGGCGGGTTGCGACGTTGTCCGCTGCTGGAGACAGCCGGCGACTCAAGACGTCGGCTGTAACTGCGACTTGGGAGGGGAGTCAAGTGCACGTGACTCCGGCTGTATGTATACTTTTCCTGTTGAGCCACCGCCGTCCGCAGGAGCTCAGTGGCGCTCTGCGCCTCCTCAGCAAAGGGCGTTCCATCGGCGAGAGGGAGCGCATTGAGCCTGGTAGCCGCTGCTACCATGTTATCCACCGGGTTAGAGTAATGCCCGGGTGGTGTCGAAAAATGATGTGGCGGAGTCTGATCAATACGGGGCGGGTCTAACTACCGAGGTTGAGCCGCCGCCCTGCTTCCTGGCACCTCCGTAGTTGGTCCTGCTCCTGGAGTGTTGAAAAGGTTCCTGGGCTCATACCGCACGGGTAGACGGGTTTGATGTCTCATTCGAATAACCGCCTCAGAAGAGTTTTGATCCAAACTTAAACGGAAAGCTTCTGCCTTCAAACGTTCCGACTCAGCATCCATCTGAATCTGCACTGCATTGGTATATCCTTGGGCCTTGGCCATCTGCTCCTTCAGCCTCATAATTTCCCCATTATGTTGCGCCTGATTCTCGGCCGTAACCTCGGTGCCCATCAGAGCTGTCAATTCATTCATTCATTCCAACAAAACTTGAGCCGGCGGCCTTACTGACCCGGCCCCAGCCGCACCGCCAGCCACAGCTGCCCCAGCCGCCGTGCTATTGAGAGTCGGCGTTGTGCCTGCCATGAAGACGACGGCTTGGCTTGGTGGCTCATAGGGCTCTGGAATACTGTCGCCGTCGGAAAAGCCCCCTAGCCCGCCATCATGAAGATGGTAAATAGACTCCGTCTCTCCGCTCGAGGATTCATCCCCTCAGTAGATGAGGGTCTCTCCTCCTGATGCCGAGTCATCTACGAGTTCTGCGCCTTGTGTGAAGCCGATGAAGACACGCTTCCGGCCGGGTTGGCTCTGGGCGGGTTGCGCGCGCAGGGCCGGATCAACGAGGTCGGTGCAGATGTCCGGCCCGGGTTTAGATCCGCCGATCTTACCAATGAAAACGTGAATTCCGCCAAAGGGGACCCGGTACCCGTACTCGATTGAGTCAGCCTCGGGGCCCTAGCCGGCGTCGTCAATGTAGAGCTTGCTACGGCGACTCTTAGTCATCTTGTCAATGGCGTATCCCTCGATCCCTGGGAGAGAGCCCTTCGAGAACTCCAAACTACCGCGCATCGGCCCCACGGTGGGTGCCAACTGTCGTCATTTTGTCACGGCAGATGTCCTAGTGAAAGGACTTAGGGGTGAAGCCATCGCTACGGTGATTAGCTCGAAGGGGTTGATCGGGACGAAAGACACGAGTTTACCCAGGTTCAGCCCCTCACGATGGAGGTAAAGGCCTACGTCCTGCTTTATGTTGTATTGATTGGGTATCGATTACAAGGGAGTGAATTCGCTTGACCTAGCTCTCGATTGATCATGAGTTGTCCTGGGCTTACAAGAGTCCGGATCGGGTTATACTAGGTATCCGATCATGTCTCTAAGTCGTCTTGCCTTAATCGGCAAGCCATCTTCGGGCGGCTGACGCACCCGGGTCTCGCACCATCTTTCGGCTCTGGGCCTCCACTGGGCCGGCCTGATGAGTCGTCTCCAGGCCTGTCTTGGTCTTGGGCTGACTCAAGGCCTTACTGATAAGCCACCAACCTCCTGACCCGGCCCCTCCTAGGCGGGTTACATCGCGGGGTTATATCCCCGACAAGAGGCTTTTCATGGCATTGTTGGGAGGCTTGACATACAAGTGGTAGGTAGCGAGATATAACGATAAAAGAGAGAAAACTAGCATGACAATGATAGTAGTGGTATCCAGGGAAATGTTCATCTTGCCTGAGATCCTGCTTGGAAGAAGATCGAGTCCATGAAGAAGACGAACCAACGTAGTCGAACGAATCCTCACACTCCGAACGCTTTCGGAACTCTATCGAGAAGAAGCAAATCCGGAAACAAACAATCAACACACGATAAACACCACAACATATTCATGATATGAGGCACATTCAAATATGATGCATGTCCATATAATGATGCATGACATGGCAAAGCACAACAATCAACTTCTACACATTAAGAGCATCTACAGCCGGACCCCCTATATGCTCCTCAAACGTCCGGAACGCCCTCCCGGTCACTAACCGGTCACAAAAATGCGACCCAACCGGACCCCTCATATCCGTCTCAAACACCCGGACTGACCGGCACCCCTCATATCCATCTCAAATATGAGGACGATATGAGGGCTCATGGATGCGCCCGGGCATGCCCGGTCAGTCCGCCACATAGGACGCGACCCCACTCCGGACCACCTTTTTTTTTTCTTTATTCATTCTTTTCTTTCTCTCTCTTCTTATCCACCAATCACATGCGAGTGACCGGACATAGGAGGAAGAATATGAGGAGTGTGGCTGTGTGGACCAAATTATAGAGGCTCAAAACGGACACGCCCGGACACTGACCGGGCGCGTCCGCGGGCGTTTAAGGGGTCAGATTTGCTAAGTCCGGCTGTAGATGCTCTAAGTGAAGCTCAATATGCAACGAGTTGCATATTGAAGAAACTCCACAGTTAAATTACTTAGTTTACTCGCGATTAGGTAGTTAACAAGTTTAAATGTTGTTTATAATGGCAAGAGGTGAAGCATAAGAACGTACACTATCTATGTATCTTAAATGAGGCCGGAAACAACCTATAGTATTTCCGAAGCGACCTCATATGCAAATTATGAATTTGGTCCAGATCTGAACTAACCATGTTTTATATTTATTAAACAGGGAAATAAAATGCACAATGCGATTCTACTCGTCATTCTAGTCGATTTACATATATAGAACATTTGCAATGGAGCTACGACCTAAAAGATATGACACACACAAGATGAATAAGTCATGAATGCAAAATGCATGCAAACAACACTCACAAACATTTCAAAACATGGATGCAACATGATATTATGAAACTACATGAAATTCTAGGCAAGTTTCACACATGGCATGTTCAAAACGGCGCTACGGTTCAACCACAACAACCAACACAAGTTTTATATAAAATCTGCCCAAAACAGCAACATAGCATATTGCACACATGAAAACAACAAGCTACAAGATTCTAAAATGCACAAACTAAGCATGGGACAGTAGCATATAACACACACTTCATTTCTTCTTCAAATATCATACTCAAATGAGTCATGTATCACATGGTAGGAAGCTCACAACATGGCAATAAAATATAGCATTTAGGGACTTAAGGAAAATAACAGTTTTTCACAACCAGCGTTAACCTGATGGCATATTGACAACACTAAAACTATATGCTATAGGTCATAGAATGATATGAAATTTAACATCAAGGTAGAGGACATGATGCATGACAATTCATTACATTATGGCAAGATCCAATTATGCACAGAATCATGGCAAACATCAACACAATATGGCATTCTGATATAACCAGATTCTCAGACCTAGTGAAAATCAGGGTGGACATGGACGGCAGTTTTTATCAGGTTGGCATGTTGGACAGCAGAAATAAGTATGATGCAATCCCTATAAATGTGAACTAATGGCACAGCAAGATAGAGCATGACATGGTTAACAAGGCACTCTATTGTGGCACTACAAAATATCCCTAGAACAATAGCAAATGACATGGCAAGACAGCAACAAAGTAACTCAGTTTCAGACTTAGAAATATTTTAGACCCTCAAACAGTAACATTGAGTAGGCATGTTTACATCACAATAACAGTAGCATAGCAATCATTTATATACATGTCAAGGATACTAACAGCAATTAGACATATCATACTTCAAATAACTCTATTTACACAACTTCAAAATAGGCACGGATTGCTTAACATGATGCTCACAAAACTGAACTTATCGTTAACACCAAACAATTGTTTTACAGACTACGACGAGATGCCCTATTGCAACAGATATTTTCACCTCTAGATAAATCCTATAAATAATGCACAAGGCACCATCATGTAGAGCACATCAAGCAAAACAATTTTCATATATATATCATCTAGATTCGATGCACGGTTCAACAGCTACAAGCCACACAAAATGCAATTATGCCGATAAAAACCTGTAGTTCCAGACTTAGGGGGTGTTTGGTTGGCCTTTTTCCAGCTGCAGCTGCAGCTTCCGGCTTCGAAGCCAAAAGCTCCTATTTAGGGGCTTCCGGATGCAGCTGTGGCTTCCGGCTGCGGCTGTGACAAGGCCAAAAGCCGCAGCTGCAGCCGGAAGCCCCTAAATAGGAGCTTTTGGCTTCGAAGCCGGAAGCCGTAGCTGCAGCTAGAAAAAGCCCAACCAAACACCCCCTTAGTCGCTTTTAAAACACTGACATTGGGTAACTATAACTACGCAGGCGAGTAACTCTATCGGGAGCGCGGGGTAAGTCTAAGAGGACGGCGGGTAACCGGCTGAGGGGCTTACCATGGGCCTTGGTGGGACAGATCTGGAGCTGGAGATGGGCCGGTAGTTGGGCTGGCTGCGGCCCACACGCGGGTGAGCGAGCATCCTCGTCCTCACGTGCTCCTAGATGAGCACAGAGGCATGGCAGCGGCGGTTTCCTAGGAACTCCGGCGAGCTCCGGCGAAGGGAGGCGGTCGGCGAGCACTGAAATGGGCACATCCGGGGCGGATGAGACCGGGGCCGACCGGATCTAGCCCAAGGACGCCAGATGGAGCAGATCGACGACAACGACTGCTGGAGCTCCGAGCCCCATGGCCATGGTGGCGGGGAGGCAGAACGGCAAGGCGGGGCGGCGGTCCATGGCAGAGGTGCGGCCGCCGGAGGGGCATGGCGGCGGGGCTTGCTGCGACGGCCCGGTGGAGCGGCGACGGCTGGACGGACCTGCGCGAGGCCTCGGGCGCTGTGGTCGCCCGACCAATGTCAGGGTTGGCCGTCGACATTGTTCGGTGGGGCTATAAGACGAAATCTGAGCCCCAGATTTCAGATCTGTGGGCCAGATTTGGATCTGGGCTAGGGTTTCGGGATTTCTGGGGTTTGGATGGCTAGGGGGAGGTTTTCTTAGGGGTGTGGCTGTAATTAGGAAAGGAGAAACCCTAGAGAGTGAGAGGGATCTCCCCCTGGGATGGTTTTATATAGGGAATGGACTAGGTGGGTTGGATCTTGTCAGCTCGATCGCGATACGATGGCCACGAACGGAGGGGCAAGCTAGTTCGGCTTTGTGGGGTGTGTAGAGGCATTGGGATGAGATGAGAGAAATGGTTTTGCGGCCCGGCAAAAGATTTTAAAATCGAAAAATGTCTGACAATTTGACCCGCTAGTGCCGCTATAGGTTTAACGTTCGGGTATCAAACGACCTCCGAATGTGACAAAATTTGGCAGGTGGTCTACCTATAAAATAACAAGGCCGCTCGCCAACTTTTGACCCAATTCGAGAATATTTTATATGCACTTTGAAAAAAATTATCGATGCCGCGGGCGCGTCCGTGTGTGGTTGGACTCGAAACGGACGACGGGGAGAACTGACAACTACTAACGGATGCAAGTTTGAAAAAATATAACGGCAACGGAGTGTCGATGCAATGCGGATGATGCAAATGATGCGATGATGAATGCAACAACCAACCGAATAACACGATGACAATGGAATAAAAGGGAAATCTTCTGGAGCGTCAGTCTCGGGCTGTTACAAAAGTGAAGTAACATTATTTCATGTGAGGGCATAATCATGCATATAAGTAAATAATGAGAACTTCTTGCTGATGCATTTGAGATGCATGTGATAGTAGTCACTACCTTGTGCCACGCATGCCTACCGGATGAAATCCGGGAAAAGTCTCTGTCTCGGGAAGACACAACCTTGGAGCTGACATCTCGTGGAACGAGGATGATCAGTGAGGCATGATGGGGCATGATAGGTGGTGACCCTGTCAGGGATTGTGAAACATAATTGATTGTGCTAACCATGCAGGGAACACATAAACCTCCTGAGACAACTATAGATCGAGTCTTGATCCAGTAACCCCCATACCTGTTTCGTACTACCACTTGTCCCTGCCGCAGGTAGGGTACGGTTCAGTAAGTCGTCAACCCCTTTCTTGGCACACACTGTACAGAGAGGCCATAGTGGAAGATACCGGAGGCATCTGGTCGGCATGCCACTTGGTCCGGGGGCATGGGTGTTCCGGTTGGAACGAGGGGGTAGGGCCCCTGTTTGCGCGCGGTATAAATTTTGTGATCCCATGCTAATCAAGATTGTAGTCTCCCCACTTAGAGTTTCACTTAACGGTTGTCGTGGGTGAATCCGGACACCGGGAAGTTAAGCTGGTGTGCGGGTCAGGTGTGTTTTCAACTCAAAGACCGTAAGCGGAATTAGTCTCGGGTTGACTAAGGAAACCCATTACTCGTGGGTAAAGAGTACAACCTCTGTAGAGTATTCATCTATTTGAATAGCCGTGTCCATGGTTAAGGACTACAGTCTGGGATAGGTCAAGTGTTGGTCTTAGTGTCGGTCTTCGGAGGAATCTTTTAAACTAGAAATTTTGATCATGAAATGCGACGAATGATAAATTATGATTATTATTGTTGTGGACTAACCATTTCTTATTTGAATTGTTGAGTATCACCTGGGATGGTTCTACCTACTGGATACTCATTGTGATTATTACCTTATAAGCCCTTTATGTGGCGTTGCTCAAACGCCCGACTGTGGCACACATGTTATTTAATACCTTATAAGCCCTTTACGTGGCGTCGCACAGACGCCCGACTACAGCACACCTACTATTTATTTTCTTTATAAGCCCTTTATGTGGCGTCGCTCAGACGCCCGACTGAGGCATGTTTTATATTCTTAACCTTTCGAGGCGTCGCTTCAGACACCAGATCAGATTATTTTATTTTCATTCTCTGATTGCTTAGTCATTTTTAATATGAATTATCTTCTTGCCTGCATCATGAATTTCATCTTGTGATTGAGTGAATGATCGTAAAATAATCCAGTGCATGAATACCACCTGCTATATTATGTCTGTTTTCATGATGTTTGCGAGTATATTCAAAGTACTCACTGGCTTATCCCTGGCTATCGTCTTGGCCAGATTGCCTATTTTGAGAGTAGCACTATGATGACAACCACGGAACCTAGGCATCGAAGATAGCAGCCACGCAAGATAGGAGTTATCCAGGTCAGCTGTTCCTGTGGGAAATGCAGTCCCATAGACGCTAGAGATCCATGAACCGCTTCCGCCATCAACCACTAGAAACCTTTGTTATACTCCATAGACCAACATGGTCTTGTACTTCAAATTTTGTAATCGCTTGGATATTTTGTATCAAGGATGTGTCCACCAGCTAACGGTAATCCTGGGGCTGGTGAGCACTGATACGTCTCCATCGTATCTATAATTTTTGATTGTTTCATGCCAATATTCTATAACTTTCATATACTTTTGGCAACTTTTTCTACTATTTTTTGGGACTAACATATTGATCTAGTGCCCAGTGCCAGTTCCTGTTTGTTGCATGTTTTTTGTTTCGCAGAAAATCCATATCAAACGAAGTCCAAATGGGATAAAAACTTACGGAGATTTTTTTTGGAATATATGTGAATTTTGGGAAGTGGAATCAACAGAAGGCGGTGTCCGAGGGGCCCACAAGCCAGGAGGGCGCGCCCTGAGGGCTTGTGGCCACCCCGTAAGGCGGTTGGTGCCCTTCTTTCGCCGCAAGAATTCTAATATCCGGATACAAATCGTGTTAAAATTTCAGCCCAATCGGAGTTACGTATCTCCAGGAATATAAGAAACGGTGAAAGGCCAGAATCTGGAACGCAGAAACACAAGGAAACAAAGAGAGAGATCCAATCTCGGAGGGGCTCTCGCCCCTCCGCCACCATGAAGGCCAAGGACCAGAGGGGAAACCGTCCTCCCATCTAGGGGGGAGGTCAAGGAAGAAGAAGAAGGAGGGGGGCTCTCTCCCCCTCTCTCCCGGTGGCACCGGAACGTCGCCGGGGCCATCATCGTGACGGCGATCTACTCCAACAACTCCGTCATCTTCACCAACACCTCCATCACCTTCCCCCATCTATCTACAGCGGTCCACTCTCCCGCAACCCGCTGTACCCTCTACTTGAACATGGTGCTTTATGCTTCATATTATTATCCAATGATGTGTTGCCATCCTATGATGTCTGAGTAGATTTTTGTTGTCCTTTGGGTTGATTGATGATCATGATTGGTTTGAGTTGCATCTTTTATTATTGGTGCTGTCCTATGGTGCTCTCCGTGTCGCGCAAGCGTGAGGGATCCTCGCTGTAGGGTGTTGCAATGTGTTAATGATTTTCCTATGGTGGGTTGCTTGAGTGACAGAAGCATAAACCCGAGTAGGTGGGTTGTTGCATATGGGAGTAAAGAGGACTTGATACCTTATAATGCTATGGTTGGGTTTTACCTTAATGATCTTTAGTAGTTGCGGATGCTTGCTAGAGTTCCAATCATAAGTGCATATGATCCAAGTAGAGAAAGTATGTTAGCTTATGCCTCTCCCTCATATAAAATTGCAATAATGATTACCGGTCTAGTTATCGATTGCCTAGGGATAATTCCGCAACTCCTACCACCACTTTTCCACACTCGTTAAACTAACTTAGTTGTTTCTTTATCTTAGCAGCCCCTAGTTTTTATTTACGTGCTCTTTATTATCTTGTAAACCTATCCTATCACACCGACAAAGTACTTGTAGTTTCATACTTGTTCTAGGTAAAGCGAACGTTAAGCGTGCGTAGAGTTGTATCGGTGGTCGATAGAACTTGAGGGAATATTTGTTCTACCTTTAGCTCCTCGTTGGGTTCGACACTCTTACTTATCGAAAGAGGCTACAACTGATCCCCTATACTTGTGGGTTATCAAGACCTTTTTCTGGCGCCGTTGCCGGGGAGCAATAGCGTGGGGTGAATATTCTCGTGGGTGCTTGTTTGCTTTATCACTAAGTAGATTTTATTTGCTGTTCTAAGTTGTTCTCTATCTTTAGTTATGGATATGGAACACGAAATACCAAAAAAATTAGGTGTACTTGCTACTCATGGAGATGGGGAACCTCCTAAAACCCTCGATGCTCGTTATGTGGAAAATATTATGCACTACTTTGATAATCCTGAGAAAACCCCATTCAACTTGATAATGGGATACACGTTGGATCAACGTGAATACTTTAGGGATTATCGCTTATCTCAAAAAGGGAAACACTTATGGGATCAAATTAGAATACTGGAATGGTTTGCTTGGGATGCATGCTCGAGATGTGACTTTACTTGTTGCTCTAATATGGAAGCTCGACACCTTCCTTTTCAATGCAAATTTAATGATAATGAAACCTTAGTTTCTAATGCTAAAGTTATTTATGATTACTATGATGTGGAACGAATAGAAGAATTTGTTGTTTTTAAAGGTGCTTATGAAATTGCTTCTTTGCTTGAAAAGTATGATGATGATGTTCCTTACGAATCTGAAATTTTTGCCATACTTAAATATTGCTATGAGAATTATGATTGCAATGCTGATATTATTGAATTTATTAAGAGAATGTCTGCTGTCTTGGAAGAGACTAATATTTTGCAAGAAACTATGGAAGAAGAAATTCCTGACACTGTGAGCTCATTAGATGAAAAAGATGACGAGGAGAGCGAAGAACAAAAGGAGGAAGAGCGGATTAGCTACCCGTGCCCACCTTCTAATGAGAGTAACTCTTCAACTCATACATTGTTTAATTTCCCTTCGTGCTTACCGAAGGATGAATGCTATGATGATTGCTATGATCCCTTGGATTCTTTTGAAATATCCCTTTTTGATGAACTTGATGCTTGCTATGCTTGTGGTCATGATGCCAATATGAATGATGCTTATGGAGATGAACTTGCTATAGTTCCTTATGTTAAACGTGAAATTGTTGCTATTTCACCCACACATGATAGTCCTATTATCTTTTTGAATTCTCCCAACTACACTATATCGGAGAAGTTTGCACTTATTAAGGATTATATAGATGGGTTGCCTTTTACTATTACACATGATGATTTTGATAGATATAATATGCATGTGCTTGCTGCTCCTACTTGCAATTATTATGAGAGAGGAACGACATCTCCGCCTCTCTATGTTTCCAATACGATAAAATTGCAAGAAACTGCTTATGCTATGTATTGGCCTTTACTTTGTGTGCATGAATTGTTCTTTTATGATATGCCAATGCATAGGAAGAGAGTTAGACTTCGTTGTTACATGATATATGTTACTTTATGCTCACTACTAAATTACAAATCATTGTTAATTAAAATTGGCTTTGATATACCTTGGGATCCGGGTGGATCCATTACTTGAGCACTTTATGCCTAGCTTAATGGCTTTAAAGAAAGCGCTGCCAGGGAGACAACCCGGAAGTTTTAGAGAGTCATTTTATTCTGTTGTGTGCTTCTATATAGTTTAAAAAACAAAAAAATAAAGAGGGAAACCTAAAACTTTTTCAAAAAGAAAAGTGAAAGTGAGAGGGACGAGCATTGTGAAAGTGGGAGCTAGCCTTGAACTTTGTTCATGCCCATGGAAACCTTGTGAATCTTAATTAAAGAAACTTTTCAAAAAAAATAATTATGCCCTTGTATAAATCCATTGTATTATAAAAATAATGTGCCAAGATTTGCCTTTAGGATGATTAGATTGCTTGTTTGGTGTGTGCGGTGCAAAAACAGAAACTTTGGCTGTAGTGCGTGAATTTACATTTTTTACTGGAATGTCAAAAGTTTCTGAATTTTTTACACAGTACTTATATGCAAATTATTTATTTTGTACTATTTGTTCAGAATTTTTAGAGTTACAGAAGTATGGTGAATGTTCAGATTACTACAGACTGTCCTGTTTAAGACAGATTTTGTTTTTGATGCATTGTTTTGCTCGTTTTGATGAAACTATCGATTGTATCGGTGGTATAAGCCATGGAAAAGTTATAATACACTATCTACAATGCAAAAATAAAATGTGAATGGGTTTGCAACAGTACTTAAAGTGGTAATTTGCTTTATTATACAAACGGATCTCACGAGGGTTTTGTTAAGTTTTGTGTGATTGAAGTTTTCAAGTTTTGGGTGAGATCACGATGGATGAAGGAATAAGGAGTGGAAAGAGACTAAGCTTGGGGATGCCCGAGGCACCCCAAGGTAATATTCAAGGACTCCCAAGAAACTAAGCTTGGGGATGCCCCGGAAGGCATCCCCTCTTTCTTCTAACGACCATCAGTAATTTTACCTGAAGCTATATTTTTATTCGTCACATGATATGCGTAAATCTTGGAGCGTCGTGTGCTTTTTATTTTCTTTTAATAATGCACCATGCTGGTATGAGAAAGTCCTTGGTTGATTTATAGAAGGCTCTTTGCACCTCACTTATATCTTTTGAGTATGGCTTTATAGAATGCTTCATGTGCTTCACTTATATCATTTGAAGTTTGGATTGCCTGTTTCTCTACACATAGAAAACCGCCATTTGTAGAATGCTCTTTTGCTTCACTTATATTTGTTAGAGCGTGGGCATATCTTTTGTAGAAAGAATTAAACTCTCATGCTTCACTTATATCTATTTAGAGAGTCAACAGGAATTGGTCATTCACAAGGTTAGTCATAAAATCCTACATAAAACTTGTAGATCACTGAATATAATATGTTTGATTCCTTGTAATAGTTTTGCGATATAAAGATGGTGATATTAGAGTCATGCTAGTGAGTAATTGTGGATTAGTAGAAATACTTGTGTTAAGGTTTGTGATTCACGTAGCATGCACGTATGGTGAACCGTTATGTAATGAAGTCGGAGCATGATTTGTTTAATGATTGTCATCCTTTGTGTGATGGGTTGGGAGCGCGCGATGTTTTACTCCTACCAACCTCTCCCCTAGGGGCATGCGTCTAACCCTTTGCTTCGATAGCTAATAGACTTTTGCAATAAGTATGTGAGTTCTTTATGACTAATGTGAGTCCATGGATTATACGCACTCTCACCCTTCCACCTTTGCTAGCCTCTCTAGTACCGCGCAACTTTTGCCGGTGCATTAAACCCACCTTCCTCAAAACAGCCACCATATACTTTCCTCAAAACAGCCACCATACATACCTATTATGGCATTTCCATAGCCATTCCGAGATATATTGCCATGCAACTTCCACCGTTCCGTTTATTATGACACGCACCATCATTGTCATATTGCTTTGCATGATCGTAAGACAGCTAGCATGATGTTATTATGGCTTGTCCGTTTTTTGATGTCATTTGCTATGCTAGATCATTGCACATCCCGGTACACCGCCAGAGGCATTCATATAGAGTCATATTTTGTTCTAAGTTTTTGAGTTGTAAGTAAATAAAAGTGTGATGATCATCATTATTAGAGCATTGTCCCAGGTGAGGAAAGGATGATGGAAGCTATGATTCCCTCACAAGTTGGGATGAGTTTTCGGACTTTACAAAAAAAAAAGAGGCCAGCGAAGCCCAAATAAAAAAAAGAGGCCAAAGATGCCCACCAAAGAAAAAAAACAAAACAAAACAAAAAAAGAAAAAATGAGAGAAAAGAGAGAAGGGACAGTGCTACTATCCTTTTCCACACTTGTGCTTCAAGTAGCACCATGTTCTTCATGATAGAGAGTCTCCTATTTTGTCACTTTCATATACTAGTGGGAATTTTTCATCATATAACTTGGCTTGTATATTCCAATGATGGGCTTCCTCAAAGTGCCCTAGGTCTTCGTGAGCAAGCGAGTTGGATGCACACCCACTTAGTTTCTTTTTGAGCTTTCATACACTTATAGCTCTAGTGCATCTGTTGCATGGCAATCCCTACTCACTCACATTGATATCTATTGATGGGCATCTCCATAGCCCGTTGATACGCCTAGTTCATGTGAGACTATCTTCTCCTTTTCCCTTGCAGCTCCACCATATTCTATTCCACATATAGTGCTATATCCATGGATCACGCTCATGTATTGCGTGAGAGTTGAAAAAGTTTGAGAACATAAAAAGGTGTGAACCAATTGCTTGGCTTGTCATCGGGGGTGTGCATGATTTAGATACTTTGTGTGGGGAAGATGGAGCATAGCTAGACTATATGATATTGTAGGGATAACTTTCTTTAGCCATGGTATTTTGAAAATATATGATTGCTTGTTAGTATGCTTGAAGTATTATTGTCTTAATGTCAAATGATAGACTATTGCTTTGAATCACTCGTGTCTTAATATTCATGCCATGATTAGATTATATGATCAAGATTATGCTAGGTAGCATTCCACATCAAAAATTATCTTTTTTATCATTTACCTACTCGAGGACGAGCAGGAATTAATCTTGGGGATGCTGATACGTCTCCATCGTATCTATAATTTTTGATTGTTTCATGCCAATATTCTACAACATTCATATAGTTTTGGCAACTTTTTATACTATTTTTTGGGACTAACATATTGATCCAGTGCCCAGTGCCAGTTCCTGTTTGTTGCATGTTTTTTGTTTCGCAGAAAATCCATATCAAACGAAGTCCAAACGGGATAAAAACTTGCGGAGATTTTTTTTGGAATATATGTGAATTTTGGGAAGTGGAATCAACAGAAGGTGGTGTCCGAGGGGCCCACAAGCCAGGAGGGCGCGCCCTGGGGGGTAGGGCACGCCCTGAGGGCTTGTGGCCACCCCGTAAGGCGGTTGATGCCCTTCTTTCGCCGCAAGAAAGCTAATATCAGGGTAAAAATCGTGTTAAAATATCAGCCCAATCGGAGTTACGAATCTCCAGGAATATAAGAAACGGTGAAAGGCCAGAATCTGGAACGCAGGAACAGAAGGAAACAGAGAGAGAGATCCAATCTCGGAGGGGCTCTCGCCCCTCCGCCGCCATGACGGACAAGGACCAGAGGGGAAGCCCTCCTCCCATCTAGGGGGGAGGTCAAGGAAGAAGAAGAAGGAGGGGGGCTCTCTCCCCCTCTCTCCCGGTGGCACTGGAACGCCGCCGGGGCCATCATCGTGACGACGATCTACTCCAACAACTCCGTCATCTTCACCAACACCTCCATCACCTTCCCCCATCTATCTACAGCGGTCCACTCTCCCGCAACCCACTGTACCCTCTACTTGAACATGGTGCTTTATGCTTCATATTATTATCCAATGATGTGTTGCCATCCTATGATGTCTGAGTAGATTTTTGTTGTCCTTTGGGTTGATTGATGATCATGATTGGTTTGAGTTGCATGTTTTATTATTGGTGCTGTCCTATGGTGCTCTCCGTGTCGCGCAAGCGTGAGGAATCCTCGTTGTAGGGTGTTGCAATGTGTTCATGATTTGGCTATGGTGGGTTGCTTGAGTGACAGAAGCATAAACCCGAGTAGGTGGGTTGTTGCATATGGGAGTAAAGAGGACTTGATACCTTATAATGCTATGGTTGGGTTTTACCTTAATGATCTTTAGTAGTTGCGGATGCTTGCTAGAGTTCCAATCATAAGTGCATATGATCCAAGTAGAGAAAGTATGTTAGCTTATGCCTCTCCCTCATATAAAATTGCAATAATGATTACCGGTCTAGTTATCGATTGCCTAGGGACAATTCCGCAACTCCTACCACCACTTTTCCACACTCGTTAAACTAACTTAGTTGTTTCTTTATCTTAGCAGCCCCTAGTTTTTATTTACGTGCTCTTTATTATCTTGCAAACCTATCCTATCACACCGACAAAGTACTTCTAGTTTCATACTAGTTCTAGGTAAAGCGAACGTTAAGCGTGCGTAGAGTTGTATCGGTGGTTGATAGAACTTGAGGGAATATTTGTTCTACCTTTAGCTCCTCGTTGTGTTCGACACTCTTACTTATCGAAAGAGGCTACAACTGATCCCCTATACTTGTGGGTTATCAAGCAGGAGGATCATTTGCCGGGAAATTTATATTCCGAAAAACCGGTCCAGACAACTCCGCCATATGGATCAAGGTCAACTCCAGTGGCAAAGCCATTCCGCCTACGCCTGCCGCCGCGAGGGCTGCTGGCGAGAGCTGGCAGCAGCAGAACAACAAGCGCAAGACCGACCAGCCAGATCCCCGCTACGAGAGCCGGCAGGTCGCCACCTGTCACGCCCAAGATGCGATCCTATCCTTATTTTGGCACGAGGGCCTCGACAGGGATAGAAGCGCATCTCGTCGTTTCGCAAGAATGGATATCATTACAAGTACATGTAAAGAAGAGATGAGTATATGGAATTGGCTTACACTCCCCACAAGCTACATCAATATCACATCAATACAACAACATATCCAAACATCATACAGAAGAGCAGGGTCCGACTACGGACGAAAACAAACGATAAAATGACATCCATCCTTGCTATCCCAGGCTGCCACCTGGAACCCATCCTATGATCGATGAAGTAGAAGAAGAACTCCAAATCAACAAGCAACCCGCTCACGTCAAATCATCGCATTACCTGTACCTGCAACTGTGGTTGTAGTAATCTGTGAGCCACGGGAACTCAGCAATCTCATTTCCAAGGGTATCAAGACTATTAAAGCTTAATGGGTGATGTATGGTTGAGTGGTGAGGCTGCAGCAAGCACTAAGCATTTATTTGAGTGGCTAACTTACGAATACAAGAATAAAGGGGGATGATTGTCGCATAAACGGACATGAACTAGTAATGATCTCTAAGAGATCCTGAACACCTACATATGTCAAACATAACCCCACCGTGTTCTCTCTCGGATAAGGACTCACGAGAAGAGACAGTCACGGTTATGCACACGGTTGGTGTATTTTATTTGAGTTTACTTCAAGTTTGCTATGACCGGGTGTTAAACAAAGTTTTCCAAGTTGCCACGTAACCGCGGGCATGGCTTTCCGAAAGATTAAACCCTGCAGGGGTGCTCCAACTCATCCATCACAAACTAACCACACGCAGCGGGAATAACCTCGACCACGAATCTCGTGATCTTCCTAGGCAATTCCACTGGAAAACCGCAACCTCGAGATGGCCCGAAGTATTCTCGGAATTCCTCGCACAAGACGTTCGAGAAAGGTAAAACAAATCCAGCAAGGCCGCCCGGCGTGTCGACAAACCCGATAGGAGCCGCGTATCTCGTTCTCAGGACACGACCAGATGAGCGCAGCGTACGGTGGCCTGATAGACATCTCCTGAGTTGCCCCGGGTTGGCCCCGCACACGACTCTAGTTTGGACCAACACTCATGAGGAGCACTGGCCCGGGTTGTTGATTAATTATCCACGGGGTCCAGAAAGTCCCTATGCAATTTTATTAGTTATTAGGCTAATGTAGTACCAATGTTGGGCCTTGCTAGACAAGTTTTATGATAAAACGAAAATCAAGGGGGTCCCCATAACAACCCCGAGCATGTTAGGAGCGCTCAATTAAGGAACATAACACCGGTACCAAGTAACTAGGGCAGCAAAAGTGGAACAAAACACCAAGCAAAAGGCCGAGCCTTCCACCTTTTACCAAGTATATATGTGCATTAAATTGAATAGCAATAATATTGTGATATAACAAAAGGATATCCATGTTGGCACATGGAAACAATTGCACCTGCAACTAGCAACGCTATAAGATGGGATGAGCAAGCAGTAACATAGCCAAACAATGGTTGCTGGGATATGGAGGGGTTTGAGGCTTTTCATGGCAATCTGGAGGCTTGACATACAAGTGGTAGGTAGCGAGACAGCGATAGAAACGAGACATCTAGCATGACAATGATAGTAATGGTATCCAGGGAAATGATCATCTTGCCTGAGATCCCGCTTGGAAGAAGACCGAGTCCATGAAGAAGACGAACCAACGTAGTCGAACGAATCCTCACACTCCGAACGCTTTCGGAACTCTATCGATAAGAAGAAATCCGAAAACAACAATCAACACACGGGAACACCACAACATATGCATGACATGATGCTCTTCAAATATGATGCATGTTATGCATGACATGGTAAGCACAACAATCAACTTCTACACATTAAGTGAAGCTCAATATGCAACGCGTTGCATATTGACGAAACTCCACATTCGAATATTTAGTTCACTCTCGTTTAGGTACACGACAATATTAAATGTTGTTAAACATGGCAAGAGGTGAAGCATAAGTAAACTAGACTATCTAGGCATATTAAATGAGGTCGGAAACAACTTATAGCACTTCCAAAACAACCTCATGTGCAATTTTTGAATTCAGTCCAGATCTGTCCTAAGCATATTTTATGCTTATTAAACAGCAAGATAAATGCCACCATGTTATTCTACACATAATTCTAGTCAAGGTACGTATATAAAACATTTGCGTCGGAGCCACGGTTATTTAGTTATGCAATAAACCGTTATCACTAGGCATTAATGCAAATCACATGCAAACATCATTTTAAATATTTCAAACATGGATGAAAGTGGCATATTATAATTCTACACAAAAATCTAGTCATTTTTCATATATAAAACATTTTATCCCGATGCACGGTTATATGCTTAATAGCAACCTAAAAGATGACATTTGTAAGTATGCAATGCAATGGACACAAACAGAGGCAAAATGAGGTGCAGCCGTGGGGATTTGATCCCTGGCCAAATATGCAATACCAGTCGTGCTAGCCAGTGCACTATGGTTCAGTTTATGATGCTGGGGAGTTAACTGAATGTGAACCATATCCTAGCGCTGAACTGAACGAAAATGCAACAAAAAAATGCAATGAAAAAGGTGTGTGCGCTGGGAAACAACTTATAGCACTTCCAAAACAACCTCATGTGCAATTTTTGAATTCAGTCCAGATCTGTCCTAAGCATATTTTATGCTTATTAAACAGCAAGATAAATGCCACCATGTTATTCTACACATAATTCTAGTCAAGTTACGTATATAAAACGATGCGTCGGAGCCACGGTTATTTAGTTATGCAATAAACCGTTATCACTAGGCATTAATGCAAATCAAATGCAAACATCATTTTAAATATTTCAAACATGGATGAAAGTGGCATATTATAATTCTACACAAAAATCTAGTCATTTTTCATATATAAAACATTTTATCCCGATGCACGGTTATATGCTTAATAGCAACCTAAAAGATGACATTTGTAAGTATGCAATGCAATGGACACAAACAGAGGCAAAATGAGGTGCAGCCGTGGGGATTTGATCCCTGGCCAAATATGCAATACCAGTCGTGCTAGCCAGTGCACCATGGTTCAGTTTATGATGCTGGGGAGTTAACTGAATGTGAACCATATCCTAGCGCTGAACTGAACGAAAATGCAACAAAAAAATGCAATGAAAAAGGTGTGTGCGCTGGGATTCGGTCCCAGGTCTCTCAGGTTGCAACCAGCGCGCTGACCAGCTGAGCTGGTGTGGTGTATTTGAACAAGGAAAGGCACACATCCTTTTGAACTAACCAAAGGCCATGCCTTCTTCTCGTGGATTCAGAGAACTGGACAGGGGGAAAACCGGACCTTGGCGACGTGAGGCGAGGCTTGCGACGGCTGGAGGGGTGATGCAGGCGAGGGGCGAGGCCGGGTCCGGGCGTGGCGTGGCCGGGGAGATCCATTCCGGCCAGGCCCACCACGAGGTGGCGACCGGAGGCGTGGACCCGTCGCCATGGCGAGCTCCTGCTCGAGCAGAGGAAGCAGGGGCGAGGCCATGCGGCGGGAGGCGAGCACGGGAGGTCGGGGCAGGCAAACGGCGGGGGAACCTCGAGCGGAGGCGCCAGATCCGGTGGTCGAGGAGGTCCCTGGTGATGCTCGCGACGGCGGCCTTCCATGGCGCTGCTCCTGTTCGCCTCGTTCAAGAAAGAGAGAGAGAGCTTAGACGGGGAGAGAGAGCCGTGGGAGGAAGGAGAGCAGAGAAAGAGGGGCGGCACGGCGACGTGACCTGACAGTAGCTTGTGGGGCGAGCTGGAGACTGGCGACGCGAGGCTCCAACGGCTGACCATGGGTGGAGCTCGGGGACGGCCATGGGGACGCGCGGCTCTGTGGCGATTGCGTGGCTGCGGGAGCTCCTGCTCCAGTGGTCGCGTGCACGAAGACCTCTGCTGGCGTGCGGACGCGTCCAGAGGCTCCAACGGCTGCGGGCATGGAGGCGCGTAGGTGAGCTGGTTGGGCTTTGGATCGGGAGGAGATCCCGAGGTGGAGGGGAATTGGTCGGGCATGAAAATGGAGACAGGGGTGGCGGCGGCTGAGGGACTGGATGGGACAAAGTGCCTAAATTTTAGGGTTTGCCCAATTAGGTTTAGGTGGTCTATATATAGTGAAATAGACTAGGTTTAGACCCTCCGATTTAGATCGGACGGTCGGGAAAAATAGGTTAGGGCGTCCAATTGAAAAACCGATGATGGTTTGGGGTATTACGGGGTTGATCCGGACCCAACGGTAACGACCGTACATTTCGGGTTCGGGGAAGCTATCGGGCGCGCGCGAGGAGTCTGTGCACTGTGCAGAGTGGCTAGGCATAGATGAGAGGGAAAGCGGGCAGCCAGGCAACATGCTTTTATATACGAAAAACATCCGACGGTTTGACCGGCTATAGTGCCGCTATAGGTTTAACGGTGGGTATCAAACGGACTCCGATTGCGACGAAATTTGACACGCGGTCTACCTACACTATATTAAGACCGCACGCCTACTTTCGACCCAATCCGAGAATATTTTTCGCGCACTTTAAAAACAATATTTTGCAATGACGAGGCGCGTGAGTGTGTGGTTCGTCTCGAATGGTCGACGACACGAACGGAGAGAACCGGCAGCTACGAACGGATGCAAGTTTTCGAAAACGAGTGACGATGCCATGCAGATGATGCGAATGATGCGATGATGAATGCGACAGCCAGACGAATCAGACAACGGGAATGGAATAAAACGGGAATCTTCAGGAGCGTCGGTCTCGGGCTGTTACAACTCTCCTCCACTTACAAGAGATCTCGACCCGAGATCTTAGAATGAGAAGGGGAAGAGGAAGAGAAAAGGAAGTGGTAAAGCTTAGTTGCTTGTTGACAAACGAGTGAAACCATAAAAACTTGAAGGTTGGAATAGTTGAAGAATGATATGAGAAACAAGCAAGAATTCAAAAGAAATTTCGGCAGCACTTCGGTAGGATAGAGGGACAAAATTTGATGAGATGGAAGAACTTGAAAGAGAACACAACACTCTGGTTAAATGGACAAGCAAGGGAAGAACATGATCTTGACAACCCGAGATGATGAGATGAATATAGCAACATCACAATGCCTCCGGAAAATGAATAGAAGCTAGATCAA
This sequence comes from Elymus sibiricus, assembly GCA_039707655.1. Taxonomy (NCBI): domain Eukaryota; kingdom Viridiplantae; phylum Streptophyta; class Magnoliopsida; order Poales; family Poaceae; genus Elymus; species Elymus sibiricus. Next base: position 412,605,994 of record CM077675.1, on the reverse strand, counting down.
TGGAAAGGAGAGAACGGAGAAGGAGATGACAACTTCTACCACCACTGAATTAAAGAGCATCCTTACGAGAAGAATTAAACGAAGTTGTTGGAAAATCAACACCGAAAAGAATTAGCTTGTTGTGGGCGTATGGAAAACATCTCAAAATTATGAGGTGACAACCGGCCACTAACGAAAACAATTGATTTGTTTCAGATCAACAAAGAGATGAAAACTTCTTTCACCGAGAGGATAAGAGAATACTTGGATCATTGATATGCACCACAAACAACACCAATCCTTAGGATAGGCTTTAGGTGATATCTAATCCAAGATAACTCCAAGGAAGAGAAATGGGTTTAAATATATCATTCTTGACAAATTCTCTTCGAGACTCCTCGTGAATCAAGAATGCTATAGTACCATCTCGATAGATAAGGAAGAAAGAATTGCACTTGAAATGCAAGATAAGAATACTTGAGGACCTCCAACAAAATCTTGAAGAACACCTGAAAATGAAAGAAATATTGAGGAACCACCATGAAGAACCTCCAGAAAGAACTCTGAAACGAAAGGATGATAGAAAGAATTGAAGGATGCAAATGAACAAGATTGAGGTCTTGCAGAGATTTAGATGAAGCTTCGCGAAGAGATACTTGAGAAACTTGGAACTCCGGAAAAGAAAAGATGAAACACTTAGAACCAAGAAATTGATATTCTGAACAACTCCGAAAGAACATAGAAAACACCTTGATGAGCAAGAATAAGGATTATGTTATGCTTATCCTTCATCAAGTTAAATTGATGACAAACAACAGATTTAGCATACAACTTATTCTCTTGGAAAGATTGAAGAGGGATATGAGCACAAACTTGAAGAAGTCTTGAACGAACTACCGGTGAGAATTGAAACGAATGGGAATACATGAGAATGAAGAGATCAATATTTGCCTAATAGAAACTTGAACAAGGCACCGGAATAATGGAGATACGAACGAAGAGACAACAATTGAGAAGAATTTGAGAACGAAAGCTGAAAGCTAAGAATGAAGAAATCTTCTGAAATGATGGCCTTCGGAGGATCGAGAAATGAAAACAACACTCAAATGCTCCGGATAGATATGGATGGAATTACTCATGATCGAGAAGAATTTGATAGGATAACACGAAGCTGAAACCATGAATCTTCAAGAGAATGGAACAAGATTTAAGAGAAACACTCCTTCGGCCTTCGAAGCTGAGATAGACAATGATGAACACCACCATGGATTACTGAGATACTCCGGAATGATGAAGGAAGAAATGTTGAGCCAACGATGAAAATAATTTAGAAGCGATCTTGGAAAAAGAATATGACTGATGATAATCATTCTTACGTCATATTTGAAAGAATTTGAGGCATCTCCGGAAAAATTAGAAGAGCCAGGTAAGATCCTGGGGAAAAATCTGTGGGTTATGAGCCCACTCAAAGAGATCACCGTTGAAACGATTGCTTAGGAAGAGAGATTGCACCGGTACAATGAAAACTTGATGAGGTGAGAACCTCGAAATAATTGAAAGGATTTGGACAAAAACACGAATCTTTTGAGATATCTTCAGCACTCCGGATAGAATAATGAGATACGAATAAGCAAGAGAGGCTTGGATAAGAATTTCCACCTGAAAAACATTGAACTAATGAAAAGGATATGATGAACACCGAGAGTTGAATTGATTTCACCAGAGAAGAAAACAAGAACGAAGAATGATGAACTTAGCACTTGAGCATCTTTACATGAACCACCGGATCAACATTGAAGAAAAGATAGCGGAAGCATCACATGAATAGATAAGGCACTTGGATGATAATAACTCTTTGAAAGGAAAGGGCGGGAGGGTGGGGAAAAACAAAGACAACTTAGGACGGATGAAAGAACTTCGGGAAGAAATATGAGGATTGATCTTGCACATTGGAAATGATTGAATCATCTTGAAGAGAAGCACACCGGTTGGAATGAATTTCATGACGACTCAGGTTGAACAAAAGGATTAACATTCCCATAAAAATGTGAGAACACCGCTTAGAAAAGATATGAAATCACCACTTGACATCGAAGCAACTTGAATTTACCATATTCCAACAAAACAAAGGATGAGGCTTGCAAATTAAGCCGGAAACAGATATATGACAGAGATTTCGCTCAACATTTTCGTGGTAAGGCTCACACGGGCTCGATCTTACAGTAGCCATCATGTACAAGGCAGTGCACACGACATACGAAGCGTCCCCGAGTCGTAGCAAGCTACAAGGACTCTTTAAGACACAACGAGAACCGCTGTAAGAAAGACCGTCAACAAGCGAACCACTCGATGTCGAACCCCAACCTCGCATCATCATCTGCGGAAGATAATCCTAGGTAACCACTTGAATTCCCACCTAAGAACTCCCGAAATCTCGGTTATGCAATCGGGTACACGGATACATGGAGTTTTACATGATCACTCAACTCCTAGCAGTAATACTACTCTCCAGTGTATCACATCCATCAACACACAACCAAAGGTCTCGGAAACTCATCTACCTCAGATCCTCGTAATCGCAACGATACTAAACATGGCAGTACCCCGGACGCCTCCCCAGTACTGGGTGACTCCAGCCTTATCTCGCCACGAAAAGTATTGAAGCAATTTCGAACATCCTCCGTCCTGAGATACTAAGGAAACTGAATAATAACGATGTGTCAAGAATCCCCTGGAGCTCAACTCCCCGGAAGAAATCAAGTCAGACAGGAGGCACCAAGACAGAACTCCGTCACATCGGCATCATATAGTTTCCAAAATACCCGCGTGATCCTAAAAAAAATTGAGCGAGAAGAGAAGTAGAATGAAAATTCCTAAGTCGAATACCTCACAAGAGCATAGAAGAGGAGTAAAAGAAACCTACTCTCCGATATAACTAGACTCAAAATAGTTTTAACTAGACTCGACTCGACCAAGTTCGATCAATCAAGGGGGCTCCTAGGTCGGTACAGGCTCTAATACCAACTTGTCATGCCCAAGATGCGATCCTATCCTTATTTTGGCACGAGGGCCTCGACAGGAATAGAAGCGCATCTCGTCGTTTCGCAAGAATAGATATCATTACAAGTACATGTAAAGAAGAGATGAGTATATGGAATTGGCTTACACTCGCCACAAGCTACATCAATATCACATCAATACAACAACATATCCAAACATCATACAGAAGAGCAGTGTCCGACTACGGACGAAAACAAACGATAAAATGACATCCATCCTTGCTATCCCAGGCTGCCGCCTGGAACCCATCCTATGATCGATGAAGTAGAAGAAGAACTCAAAATCAACAAGCAACGCGCTCACGTCAAATCATCGCATTACATGTACCTGCAACTGTGGTTGTAGTAATCTGTGAGCCACGGGAACTCAGCAATCTCATTTCCAAGGGTATCAAGACTATTAAAGCTTAATGGGTGAGGTATGGTTGAGTGGTGAGGCTGCAGCAAGCACTAAGCATTTATTTGAGTGGCTAACTTATGAGTACAAGAATAAAGGGGGATGATTGTCGCATAAACGGACGTGAACTAGTAAGGATCTCTAAGAGATCCTGAACACCTACATACGTCAAACATAACCCCACCGTGTTCTCTCTCGGATAAGGACTCACGAGAAGAGACATTCACGGTTATGCACACCGGTTGGTGTATTTTATTTGAGTTTACTTCAAGTTTGCTATGACCGGGTGTTAAACAAAGTTTTCCAAGTTGCCACGTAACCGCGGGCATGGCTTTTCGAAAGATTAAACCCTGCAGGGGTGCTCCAACTCATCCATCACAAACTAACCACATGCAGCGGGAATAACCTCGACCACGAATCTCGTGATCTTCCTAGGCAATTCCACTGGAAAACCGCAACCTCGAGATGGCCCGAAGTATTCTCGGAATTCCTCGCACAAGACGTTCGAGAAAGGTAAAACAAATCCAGCAAGGCCGCCCGGCGTGTCGACAAACCCGATAGAAGCCGCGTATCTCGTTCTCAGGACACGACCAGATGAGCGCAGCGTACGGTGGCCTGATAGACATCTCCTGAGTTGCCCCGGGTTGGCCCCGCACACGACTCTAGTTTGAACCAACACTCATGAGGAGCACTGGCCCGGGTTGTTGATTAATTATCCACGGGGTCCGGAAAGTCCCTATGCAATTTTATTAGTTATTAGGCAAATGTAGTACCAATGTTGGGCCTTGCCAGACAAGTTTTATCCTAAAACGAAAATCAAGGGGGTCCCCATAACAACCCCGAGCATGTTAGGAGCGCTCAATTATGGAACATAACACCGGTACCAAGTAACTAGGGCGGCAAAAGTGGAACAAAACAACAAGCAAAAGGCCGAGCCTTCCACCTTTTACCAAGTATAGATGTGCATTAAATTGAATAGCAATAATATTGTGATATAACAAAAGGATATCCATGTTAGCACATGGAAACAATTGCACCTGCAACTAGCAACGCTATAAGATGGGCTGAGCAAGCAGTAACATAGCCAAACAATGGTTGTTGGGATATGGAGGGGTTTGAGGCTTTTCATGGCAATCTGGAGGCTTGACATACAAGTGGTAGGTAGCGAGACAGCGATAGAAACGAGACATCTAGCATGACAATGATAGTAATGGTATCCAGGGAAATGATCATCTTGCCTGAGATCCCGCTTGGAAGAAGACCGAGTCCATGAAGAAGACGAACCAACGTAGTCGAACGAATCCTCACACTCCGAAAGCTTTCGGAACTCTATCGAGAAGAAGAAATCCGAAACAACAATCAACACACGGGAACACCACAACATATGCATGACAAGATGCTCTTCAAATATGATGGATGTTATGCATGACATGGCAAGCACAACAATCAACTTCTACACATTAAGTGAAGCTTAATATGCAACGAGTTGCATATTGACGAAACTCCACATTCGAATATTTAGTTCACTCTCGTTTAGGTACACGACAATATTAAATGTTGTTAAACATGAAAAGAGGTGAAGCATAAGTAAACTAGACTATCTAGGCATATTAAATGAGGTCGGAAACAACTTATAGCACTTCCAAAACAACCTCATGTGCAATTTTTGAATTCAGTCCAGATCTGTCCTAAGCATATTTTATGCTTATTAAACAGCAAGATAAATGCCACCATGTTATTCTACACATAATTCTAGTTAAGGTACGTATATAAAACATTTGCGTCGGAGCCACGGTTATTTAGTTATGCAATAAACCGTTATCACTAGGCATTAATGCAAATCACATGCAAACATCATTTTAAATATTTCAAACATGGATGAAAGTGGCATATTATAATTCGACACAAAAATCTAGTCATTTTTCATATATAAAACATTTTATCCCGATGCACGGTTATATGCTTAATAGCAACCTAAAAGATGACATTTGTAAGTATGCAATGCAATGGACACAAACAGAGGCAAAATGAGGTGCAGCCGTGGGGATTTGATCCCTGGCCAAATATGCAATACCAGTCGTGCTAGCCAGTGCACCATGGTTCAGTTTATGATGCCGGGGAGTTAACTGAATGTGAACCATATCCTAGCGCTGAACTGAACGAAAATGCAACAAAAAAATGCAATGAAAAAGGTGTGTGCGCTGGGATTCGGTCCCAGGTCCTCAGGTTGCAACCAGCGCGCTGACCAGCTGAGCTGGTGTGGTGTATTTGAACAAGGAAAGGCACACATCCTTTTGAACTAACCAAAGGCCATGCCTTCTTCTCGTGGATTCAGAGAACTGGACAGGGGGAAAACCGGACCTTGGCGACGTGAGGCGAGGCTTGCGACGGCTGGAGGGGTGATGCAGGCGAGGGGCGAGGCCGGGTCCGGGCGTGGCGTGGCCGGGGAGATCCATTCCGGCCAGGCCCACCACGAGGTGGCGACCGGAGGCGTGGACCCGTCGCCATGGCGAGCTCCTGCTCGAGCAGAGGAAGCAGGGGCGAGGCCATGCGGCGGGAGGCGAGCACGGGAGGTCGGGGCAGGCAAACGGCGGGGGAACGTCGAGCGGAGGCGCCAGATCCGGTGGTCGTGGAGGTCCCTGGTGATGCTCGCGACGGCGGCCTTCCATGGCGCTGCTCCTGTACGCCTCGTTCAAGAAAGAGAGAGAGAGCTTAGACGGGGAGAGAGAGCCGTGGGAGGAAGGAGAGCAGAGAAAGAGGGGCGGCACGGCGACGTGACCTGATAGTAGCTTGTGGGGCGAGCTGGAGACTGGCGACGCGATGCTCCAACGGTTGACCATGGGTGGAGCTCGGGGACGGCCATGGGGACGCGCGGCTCTGTGGCGATTGCGTGGCTGCGGGAGCTCCTGCTCCAGTGGTCGCGTGCACGAAGACCTCTGCTGGCGTGCGGACGCGTCCAGAGGCTCCAACGGCTGCGGGCATGGAGGCGCGTAGGTGAGTTGGTTGGGCTTTGGATCGGGAGGAGATCCCGAGGTGGAGGGGAATTGGTCGGGCATGAAAATGGAGACAGGGGTGGCGGCGGCTGGATTTTTTTTCAAAAGTGTTACCTATTTTTGAACAAATTCGAAAAGCGTATGTCCTAATTGAAAAAAACCAAAAATAGCACCCCGTCGGCCTCAGGTGGGCCGAAGGGGGGCCTGTCGGCCTGGGGCAGGCCGAAGAGCCGGCTGTAGGCCCGGGGGTGGCCAAAAGGCAGCCGTCGGCCTCCAGGAGGTCGACAGGCCCCTGGATAAGGCCGACCGCCCGAGCTTCCTCCTCTGACGACTCCTTTCACCCTCCCCCGTCGTCCAGGATCTCCAGCTCCACCTCCCCCTCCCGTTGCTCTCTGGTGCTTGCACCCCCGCGCCGATCTCTTCGCTCGTCCACCCATTTTCGTATCGAACCCGCGTAAACAATAGATCAGGGCTCTCTCCGCCGGCGTACGGTATTTTTTTTGCTTCCAACACAATCAAATGTCAACTTTCAACTCGGTTGTGGATTCAGTTCTTATTGGTCACTGTTTCTTTGCAGGTAAATGGCTTGCCCATTTTGTCGAGCTCCAAGTGGCCCTTGCTCTGCCTTTGATTCTGGTGCGTCTGTATTCACTGTGGTGCTGGATCGTCGATGTTCAAGGCGTGTTGTAAGATTCTATATCTTGTTTATCTGATTGTGGCATTTGGTTGATGGTGTTTTGGTTGTAATGTATTCCAATGCTTTTGTTTATATGATTATGATGTTTGCTTCCATTCTTGTTGTAGTATGTTCCGTGCAGTGTTAGATCACATCTTGCTCGGTACATTGAGGAGTGCAGAGCTTTAGCTATTCGGAGGGGTGACACAGATATTGATCTTGCTCTTCACAACAGTGAGGGTAACTTATACCATGTTCTGTTTACACATGGTCGGGTGAGCAGCAAATTCCATGGTCCTTCCTGGGAGGAACTTGTGAATGATTATGGTCTCCGTCATCGTGACATGATGACTGTTAGGCTTGAGCACTATGGAACATGGTGTAGTGTTGATTTTCATCGGGATGGCGTTATGTTGTTCCCTTTACCCTGTGTTGGTAAGTTTTTTATTTGAGTGATTTTAAGTTTTGTTTCAGCTTATACGATTTGCTGTTGTGCTCAATTTGTGAAATTATTTTTTTGTAGCTCTTGGGGATCTGAGTGAAACTCAGAGGGAACTTGTTGACAGTTGTTTTTATAGTCGTGGTATCTTCGGTCTGAATTATCACCAAATGTTTGTCATGTCCCGACAGCTATTTGATGACAACTACATATTGTGTACTCCTTTTGTTCATAGGATTGATTCCATGAATGTTAATGGTCAACATATGGTGAGCTTTGTTTTTGGCTACTGTATATTTTTTTGTTCTTTGCTGCACTATACTGTTTTAAATTTGTTAGCTGAACATCATATAACTAGATGTTTTTGGTCAGGTTATTCCGCCCATGGTTGTGAGGAGTTTGAAGGAATTTTTGTCAATTCCTAGGACTGGTTCTTTAAGTCTTGAAATTATTTTGGATTCTGAAGATGATGATATATCTATGAGCATTCCTTGTTCCTACTATATTGGCTTGGGTGGTAGAATGGTGTTGAACAAGGAAGGTTTCGGTAATTTTGTTCTGGCATCGTCTATTGAAGTAAACAATTTGGTACTCATAACCTTCAAAGAGCGTGCTCAGGAGCTAGTTGTTGTTTTCAGCCATCTGCCACGGTGATCGAACTATCTCGCCCTACTATCCCCCAATTTTCTTTTCCCGCCCTACTATCCCGCCATATTCTTTCCCGCCATAATATCCCGCCACTTTCTTTCCCACCATTCTCTCCCGCCATTCTCTCCCCCCATTTTCTTACCCGCCTTTCTCTCCCGCCATTTTCTTTCCCGCCTTTCTCTCCCGCCATCTTCTCTTGTGAACCTATATAACCACATCCGCAGTAAGGTGGGTGAGCATGCCCTTCTGTCCCCCCTTTCTCTCACGCCTTTCGCTCCCGCCATCCTTTCGTGGAGATGTCTCATCCTCATTATCCTTTTGATCGTAGTTTTCACTCTGGTATGTCCGATCGTCTTCTGAAACTAGCCGCCAATTTCAAGATGGATGATAGAGTAGTTCCATGGGAGGAACTCATCAGTAGTGACACCATAATGAATGAGTATCTCACTCATTAGCTAGGAGTGGGTGGCCTCCCAGGACATTTGAGGAGATACGGAAAGAACTTCTCAGGTCGCATGGCAGATGGCAGAAGGTCAAACTGCATAAGAGTGAATCTTACATTAGACTTGCGAGGAATAATTCAGATTTATGGTCAGCAGACAGTGAGGACGAAGACGACCTCTTCATGCCGAGCAGCAAGGTCAAGACTACCTCATCGTCGAAGGCCAAGAGTTCTACTTCGACAAAGGGCAAGAGATCTGCATCGACGGAGGAGGAGGATGATGCATTCATGTAGTACTATTTTATGTAGTACTGTTTAATTTCAGTTGTAGTGTTTAATTCAGCTGTACTGTTTAATTCAGTTGTAATGTTTAATTCAGTTGTACTGTTTAAGTCAGTGGTAATGTTTAATTTCAGTTGGACGCATTTAGTTCGCAGTACAAGTGTTATCTCTCTAAACCAATTGATCAACTTTGTACTGAAGTTTTTTTGGCACCGACGGCTTCTCCCTCGGCCAGCTCGCTTTTCCCTTGCTTTTTCCCATGCGCAGACGCTGATTCCGATGCCCACACTGCACCAAAATGTGCTGGTTTCCACATTGCCAGACTGACGCTGATTCAGACTGTAGTGATTGGCAGACTGTAGTGATTGGCAGACTGTAGTGATTGGCAGACTGTAGTGATTGGCAGACTGACGTTGATTCCTGCTGTCTGCTTTGTCTGATTCCTGCTGTCTGCGGTGCTGTGATGTTGCTGCGGCAGACGCGCGTGTTTTATTTTCTTCTACCGACAACACAGTGCTCCGGATCTTTATATACGAGATGCCCATGCCTGCTCTCTCACGCTCTTCTCTTTGCTTCTGCCCACACTGCTTGCTCTCTTTCTCACTCTCTTCTCCATCGTCCAGCCGCACTTCAAAACACCAACGCGCTAGTCATTATGAGTTTGCCTTGCTCGGATCAAAGCATTAGGCCTACGAAAATGAAGAGTGCGACTTTGCCTCGGGGGGTGGAAGTACTTCGTTGTTGGTGTGGCGATCTCTGCAAGGTGAAGGAGGTGACGGATTTTTCAGATTGGTTGGGCATGAAGTTTTTCATGTGCGCCAATTATGAGGAAGATCCACCCGTTGCTACTTCACCGTACATCAGGCCTCCGGTATGTTTCAGTCACGAAGAATAAACACGTTGTTGATATTATTGTTGATTTGATATTTCTATTTCTATTTTTGTTGTAGTCTCCTCCGCCTCTGTGCATGTACTATCGTTGGATTGACACGAAAAAACCGGACTGGGCGGTGACCGAGATTCGTGAAAGAGGTCGTCGCGCATGGGCAAGTTTGGACGCGGAAGAGCGCCGTGCGAAGGCGGCAGCAGAGGAGAAAGCAGAGGAGGAGAGAGAGTGGCAAGAGTACTGTGTGAAGCAGAGGGCTTTTCTTGATGAGATAAAGAAGAAAAACCGAGAAGAGGGACTACGACTGGCGGAGGTTTACCGACAGCGATAGGAGGCCTGTGAGGCTGAGAGGCAGATAAAGAAAGAAAGGGCTCGTGCAGCCAAGGCAGCAGAAGAAGCTGGTGATGGAAAAGGAAAATATCCCCGTTGGACTCGGTAGATTTATGTTATTGTATCCTAATGTTCGCATTGCAGCAAGTTGTATCTTAAAATTCGTAGGAAGTTGTATATTAATTTCAACATGTTAATTTTTATGTATCTTGTGGACTCAGTAGATTTATGTTTAATTCAGGTATATTGAAGGAGACGGACAACATTATCATATGAGTCGAAGAACGTCCCAAACCTTTCCTCCATAGCCTTCTGCTTAGCCCTCCAAGCCTTCCCATATGGAATGTCATAATTCCATCTGACCTTTACTGCTTTCTGGATATGTTTTGCTTCCATATCTTTCTTCTCAACTATCTCAGTATACATGAGTTGCGCTATGAGAGTTGAAGTCAGGTTTGGATGACGAACCAACAGGTTTTTCCTCACACAATTATGTGGGACCACATTGGTGACAACCCAGTGGATGTTATACTTCGGCACGTGCCCGTGCACCTTCGCAGGACAACCTGTTTCAACACACTTCACGGTATATTTTGTTGGACTCGATATGTGTGTCCGGAAAACCCTCTGCGTAGACATAGCCCACTTTATCACTGCATACTTCAATTTTTTCTTTGTGTCAAACATAGCCCCGATCTGGACTTGGTTCACATTATATTGCCATGGAGTCTCATGGCCATCGTTGACAGTTATGCCGGCGGATATGTCATGATCCCATGCTGAAGGAATCGGTACCTCCACTTCATCCTCGGAATTTTCTGAATCCAGATCCTCCGCAAACCCATCCTCGTCCTCTTCCTCCATCACCCTCTGCATTTCATCGCCTTCCTCATCCCCATCAGCAACACCAGAGCCCGTATCATGACCACTAACATTGTGTGGCACATAATCTGACTCTTTCTCGGCTTGACTAGCATCCACATCCGGTGGCTGTGACCCAGATACATAAATCGCGTTAGCAACTTGACTACCCTCGCCTGGTTCATACCCCATGTTGACTTGTACGAAATTCTCCTCCTTCGCCACTGGTTGCACTAGGGCATATGGGTGGATTCTTCGGTCTCTGGAACGACTTAACAGGGACAACCATTGCTGGCTCCTATCTATCGGCATCAACTCCCACTTGACATTTTTACAGGATTTGGTCCACAATGCATGAATACTGACGGAACAGACTTCAGGATCCAGCCCAAAACTAGTAGTCAACCAGTGCTTCAACTGCCTAATGTCCAGTCTGTTTGGGTTTGAAAGTGTCATGACGCCTTTTTTAAACTCGCTAAGATCAACCCCCAACTCATTATATCGAACATTACCAGGGCCGTAATAAACAGTTAAATTTACGGCTTCTGACATTTTCACCTGTCAGACATTGCCAGCTTCTCATTATTCGCAACGAACAAATTTATACTAAAATAAACCTACACTAAAATAAACCTACACTAAATAAACCTATACTAAATAAACCTACACTAAATAAACCTATACTAAAATAAATCTATACACTAAAAATGACCTACAAATAAGCCTACACTAAATAAACCTACACTAAATAAACCTATACTAAAATAAACCTACACTAAAATAGACCTACACTAAAAAAAACATATACTAAAATAAACTAAAATGACTAAAATGACTACTAACATGAACTAAATAAAATTACACTACCAACACGTACACTAAAATGACTACTAACATAAACTAATTTTACGTACAATAAAAAAACTAACCTAAACTAAAAAAATCGGTATACCTTCGACGCGTGTGTCACCTTCTTCTTCCTCTCCACCTTCTTCTTCCTCTCCACCCCACCACCTCCTCACCATCCACACCTCCACCATCCCACCATGACTCCTCCAAACGAACAAAAAACTACCACATGGCACAAAATGAGACCGTAGGCCGGTGGAGATGGGTATGATCTATTGTTTCAGCGGATAGAATAGGAAAATGGGTGGAGGATGGAGGAGATCGGAGGGGGAAAAATTCTGTTCAAAAAACGAGAGAGAGGATGGGATGAACGAGCAGGCGAGCAAGAGGAGGAAGAAGCTCGGGCGGTCGGCCTTATCCAGGGGCCTGTCGGCCTCCTGGAGGCCGACGGGTGCCTTTCGGCCAGCCCCAGGCCGACAGCCGGCTCTTCGGCCTGCCCCAGGCCGACAGGCCCCCTTCAGCCTGCCCCAGGCCGACAGGCCCCCCTTCGGCCCACCAGAGGCCGACGGGGTGCTATTTTTGGTTTTTTTCAATTAGGACATACGCTTTTCGAATTTGTTCAAAAATAGGTAACACTTTTGAAAAAAAATCCGGCGGCTGAGGGACTGGATGGGACAAAGTGCCTTTTAGGGTTTGCCCAATTAGGTTTAGGTGGTCTATATATAGTAAAATAGGCTAGGTTTAGACCCTCCGATTTAGATCGGACGGTCAGGAAAAATAGGTTAGGGCATCCAATTGAAAACCGATTATGGTTTGGGGTATTACGGGGTTGATCCGGACCCAACGGTAACGACCGTACATTTCGGGTTCGGGGAAGCTATCGGGCGCGCGCGAGGAGTCTGTGCACTATGCAGAATGGCTAGGCATAGATGAGAGGGAAAGCGGGCAGCCAGGCAACATGCTTTTATATACGAAAAACATCCGACGGTTTGATCGGCTATAGTGCCGCTATAGGTTTAACGGTGGGTATCAAACGGACTCCGATTGCGACGAAATTTGACACGCGGTCTACCTACACTATATTAAGACCGCACGCCAACTTTCGACCCAATCCGAGAATATTTTTCGTGCGCTTTAAAAACAATATTTTGTAATGCCGCGGGCGCGTGAGTGTGTGGTTGGTCTCGAACGGTCGACGACACGAACGGAGAGAACCGGCAGCTACGAACGGATGCAAGTTTTCGAAAACGAGTGACGATGCCATGCAGATGATGCGAATGATGCGATGATGAATGCGACAGCCAGACGAATCAGACGACGGGAATGGAATAAAATGGGAATCTTCAGGAGCGTCGGTCTCGGGCTGTTACACCACCATCGAGGAAGAGCAGCCGGCTGTGCAGGCCGGCAACAGCCAGAGGCAGCGTACCGGCAAGACCGCCTGGCAGCCCAAGCTCACTTTCGAGCAAATGCTCGATGCGCCCTGAAAGATGCACTCCGACGCGAAGCCGGCAACACACATGCCGAGGCAGTGAAACTTCTCCCAGCAGCTGGCCCGAGGCGAGGGGCTACCGTCTCCTCCCCCGTCGGCTCCTCGTGCTAGGGCTCACGCTCAGGATCCGCCTCCGCCCCCGGCTGCTGACAACGGCCAGCTCCACGATTAGTTCCCTAACCAAGATGGGGCATACGTCGTCTTCACCAGTGAAGGCAACGACAAGCACAACTAGTGCCAAATCCGGCACGAAGTCAACGCGACGGTGCCCTTGGTTCCCCAGTACATGAACTGGTCCGAGAAGCCGGTCACCAGTCGCCGGGCTGACCAACCGGCCGTGATGCCGAGCCTGGGCAGCTATGCCCTCGTCCTCGACCCCACCACCACCTCCGAAAGGCGCACCTGCCAGTTCTCGCGGGTGCTGATTGACGGAGGCAGCAACATCAACATCCTCTACCTTGACACCCTGCTCAAGCTGGGCCTCAAGTAGAGCGACCTGCAGACGACCCGGACGGTTTTCCATGGAATCGTTCCTGGCCAATCTTGCTCCCCCATCGCCAAGATCCGGCTCAATGTCCTCTTTGGCGACAACAACCACTTTTGCCGTGAGCCGATCTGGTTCGAGGTGGTGGGCCTCTCTAGTCCCTACCACACGCTGCTGGGCAGGCCAGCGCTCGTCAAGTTCATGGCGGTCCCCCATCATGCCTACCTCAAGCTGAAGATGCCCGGCCTGAAGCGCATCATCACCATCAAGGGAGACTACAAGATGTCCATCGAGTGCACCCGGGACGACAGCCGGCTGGCCGAGTCCCTGGTCATCGTAGAGGAGAAGTGCCAGCTCGACTGGCTCGTGGCCCAGGCTGCCGAGCAGCCGGCTCCTCTATCCTAGTCGGCCAATGAGGCGGCTTTCCAGCCGTCTAAAGACACCAAGCAGGTGCCGCTCGACCCGGACAATCCGAAGCAGTGCATTACCATTGGCGCCAACCTCAGCAACAAATAGAAAGGATAGCTCGTCGACTTCCTCCGTGAGAATCGGGACATCTTTGCATGGTCTCCCAAGGACATGCCGGGTGTTCCGAGGAAGTACGCCGAGCCCAAACACCACGTGCGGCTAGATGCGAAACCGGTCAAGCAACCCCTGCGCTGTTTCTCCGAGGGGAAGTGGTGCACCATAGGAGAAGAAATCACATGGCTACTTGCAGCCGGCTTCATCATGGAAGTCTTCCACCCAGACTGGTTAGACAACCCAGTCCTGTTGCTGAAGAAGAACAAGACTTCCCACATGTGTATCGATTACATGAGCCTGAACAAGGCATGCCCCAAGGACCCTTTCGCCCTGCCCCAGATCGATCAGGTGATCGACTCCATGGCAGGCTGTGACCTGCTTTCCTTCTTGGACGCATACTCCGGCTACCACCAGATCAAGCTGGATCTGGCCAGCCGACCGGCTGAAAACCTCCTTCATCACGCCCTTCGGAGCCTACTGCTACATCACCATGTCGTTTGGCCTCAAGAACACAGGCGCCACCTTCTAGCGCAGCATGCAAAAGTGCCTCCGGCCCCAGATCGGCAGGAACGTGCACGTCTACGTGGACGACATTGTTGTTAAGACCAAGAAACACTTCAGCCTCCTCGAAGATCTCTGGGAAACCTTCGCCAACATGTGCGAATACAAGGTCCGGCTCAACCCGTAGAAGCGCATCTTTGGCGTGGCAGCCGGCCAGCTCCTGGGCTTCTTCGTCTCCGCTCGCGGGATCGAACCCAACCCAGAGAAGATCAAGGCCATCGAGTGCATGCGCAAGCCGGCCAAGCTGAACGACGTCCAGAAGTTCGCCGGCTGCCTCGCCTCACTCAGCCAGTTCATCAGCCGGCTAGGCGAGAGGGCACTGCCCCTCTACCAGCTCATGATGAAGACCACCAAGTTTGAGTGGACCGACCAGGCGGACGAAGCTTTTCGCAACCTCAAGCGAGCCCTTTCCGCCGCGCCCATCTTGGCCGCGCCGGCTGAGAAGGAGCGGATGCTGGCGTATATCGCGGTGACCACGCGCGTTTTCAGCATTGTCCTGGTCGTGGAGCGGCCTGAGGAGGGCAAGGCGCTACTGGTACAATGCCCCGTCTACTACCTGAGCGAGGTCCTCTCCACCTCCAAGCAAAATTGTCCCCACTATCAGAAGATGTGCTACGGCATATACTTCGCCGCGACGAAGATGAAGCAATACTTCCAGGAGCACACCATCACCGTGGTTAGTACGGCTCCCATCTTCGAGATCATGGGCAGCCGGGACGCCACCGTCCGGATCGCCCAATGGGCCATTGCCATGGCCAACTACGACATCCAGTATGAGTCCCGCACGGCCATCAAGTCGTAGGAAATGGTTGATTTCATCATGGACTGGGCCGAGACCCAGTTTGTGCCGCCGCCTCCCGACTCCACGCATTGGCGCATGCACTTTGACGGCTCAAGATGCGAACCGGCTTAGGAGCCAGCATCGTATTCTCCTCCCCGAAGGGAGACCAGCTCAAGTTTGCTCTCCAGATCCTTTTCGCCGCCTCCAATAACGCGGCCGAGTACGAGGCGCTCATTCACGGCCTCCGGCTCGCGAGAGAAATCGGCATTCGGCACATGATCTATTTCGGCGACTCGGACCTCGTGGTGCAGCAAGTCTCTGGCGAATGGGATACCAGGGACGCAAACATGGCAAGCTACCTCTTCCTCGTCCAACAGCTCACCGGCTCTTTCGAGGGCTGCGAGTTTCATCACGTCCCCTGAGTGGAAAACAAGGCGGCGGATGCACTGGCGAAGATTGGCTCCACTCAGCAGGCAAACCCAACCGGCATCTCCCTCGAGAGGCTGCGCAAGCCGTCAATCAAGCCCTCGCCTGAGTCGGAGTCCATCTTCGTGTCGGCCGACTCCACCGGAGCCGCCTCAGGCTCGAGGGGCTCCTCTGGTTGCGCCAGCTCCACCGGCGGCTCCGGATCCCGCCTCCGAGATGGCTCCGGGGGGACCCGGCTCCGACCATACCATCGTCTTGGAAGTACAGACCGCCTCCCCAGCCGTCGAGGACCCGAGGACTTCATCACCGGCTCCAGCGCCTTCTGGGTCCCTACTTGAGCCGGTGTCGGCTCAGGTTTCCACGCTAGATTGGGCCCAGGCCATCCTCGCGTTCCTCACCCGCGGCGATCTCCCCGTGAATGAAACGATGGCTCACCAGGTGCAGCGCCGATCATCCGCCTACGCCATCACCGACCGCGAGTTGATTTGATACAACGCAACCGGTGTCTTCCAGCGCTGCGTCGAGGCAGGCAAGGGGCTAGAAATCCTCAAAGACATCCACCAGGGCGAGTGCGGTCACCACGCCGCCTCCAACACCCTGGTGGGCAAGGCCTTCCTCCACGGCTTCTACTGGCCGACCACCCTGGAGGACGCCAAGGAGCTGGTCGACAAGTGCGAAGGGTGCCAGCGCTTCAGCAGCCAGAGCCACCTGCTGGCTACGGCTCTCCAGACCGTCCGCATTTCGTGGCCTTTCGCCGTCTGGGGGCTTGACATGGTGGGACCTTTCAAGACCGCATGAGGCGGCATGACACACCTTTTGGTAGCCATCGACAAGTTCACCAAGTGGATCGAAGCCAAACCAACCAAGAAGATGGATGGCCGCACATCCGTCCGGTTCATTAAGAACATCACAGTGCACTACGACATCCCCCACAACATCATCACCGACAATGGCACCAACTTCGCCAAGGGCGCAATGGCGTGTTTTTGCTCCGCAGAGAGCATCCGGCTCGACCTCGCGTAAGTGGCCCACCTACAGTCAAACGGTCAGGCGGAAAGGGCAAACGACCTGATCCTGGCTGGCATCAAACCTCGGCTCGTCGCACCACTCGTGCGTTCAGCCAGCTGCTAGATCGACGAGCTGCTGGTGGTCCTATGGAGTCTCAGAACCATGCCCAACTGATCAACCGGCTTCACCCCTTTCTTCCTCGTGTACGGGTCCAAGGCACTCATCCCCACGGATGTCAAATTCGACTCGCCTCGCGTCACCCTGTACATAGAGGCAGATGCAAGAGAAGCAAGAGAAGACGGTGTCGACCTGCTCGAGGAGGTGCGTGAGCTGTCCCTAAGCCAGTCGGCAATCTACCAGCAGAAGCTGTGGCATTATCACAGCAAGTGGACCCAGCCGCTCACTTTCCGCGAGTACAATCTGGTGCTCCGGCAGGTTAAGCGAACCGCTGGCCAGCACAAGCTCTCCTCCTCATGGGAAGGACCATTCATCGTCAGCAAGGCTCTACACAACAATGCGTACTATCTAATAGACGCACATAAGCCACAAAAGCGCAAGAGGGACACCTCCGGCAAGGAGACAGAATGCCCATGGAACGCGACAATCCTCCGCCCATTTTACTGCTAAGGAACCGATGTTTGTATGTATTGCACCCGTCTTTTGGGCTCAATGAATACAACGCGTAACCCGAGGGACTCTTGGGGACTATATTTTCACTTCTTTTCGAGCATTTTCCTTTGACTCTACCTCTAGCACCGTCTGGGCCGTCCCGGGGACTGGCCGGCCAGCCCAGCCCACCCGCCCCCAAAGGGCTAGCGCACAAAGCCAAGGTCCACTCTCCGCCCAGCCACAGCCGACCCCCGACTGTCCGGCTGGCGAGAGCACCAGATCAAAGGCCTCCGCACGAAAAAGCACCCAAGGGCGGAAATGATTGGCCTGGCCGGCCGGCCGGCCGCCTCGAACTTTTCCCTTTTACCCTTGGTTACCCCTTGCCGACCTCTGTTGGCTCGCCCTAGCTCAAGCCAGACGTATCTAAGGATTGCACGATCTCCCCCGTGGCCGACGCCCCGCTCATGCCTCAGACCGGCCCCCGGCTGATCGGCAGGCGGGGCGGAAGCCGGAGAGGAGCTAACGCAAGAGATAGAGGCGAAAAGAAAAAAGCAACAAACGAGCTGGCACGCGAATGTTAAAAAGCTCGAATAAGCTTAAAACAAGGGATCCAGGCAACATGCCATAAGTTGTTTACAATACACCCTAGTGGGTGGAAATGCGTTCTGACAATCGCACAAAAGAAAAAAATAAGATAAGCCGGATTGCGGGCCGGGCCGCCTAAGCATCAGGCGCGTCACCAGTACTTCCAGTAGACGGGTTGGTGGCGGTCGCTGTCGGCGTTCTGGGAATGGGGGTACCCAGACCTGCCCGCCTGCGGCCCAGGGCATGGCCCACTTCGTCAACCAAACATAGCCGGGCGTGGCCCGACTCAAGACAAGACCCTCGCGAGGGCCCAAGCCTCGCGAGGAGGAGCAGCGTCAAGACCGGCAAGGGAAGGGCCCCCTCCGGAGCGCTGGCGATCTCTATGCAAGGCCCTGTCTCGGGAGTCAAAGGTGACGCAGGGGAGGACAGGCGGGCACCAACGCGCCAGACGGCACAGTTTCCCCTTTGGTGCAAAGGGAGCAAGGACGTACGCGGGTTCCCAAAGCACCCCCAAAGGTTTCCATTCCGGTGCAACAAGACCGCAACCACCAGCCCCGCAGGACGGACGTGATCGCTGAGCCCGTCCCTGCGCCGTCGACAGTTACTTTGCAGGCGAAGACCGCCTTTGGACAGGGGGAGCACGTACCCTTGTCCCCCTTCAAAATTGGCCGTTGTGGGATCCCTTCCCGCTAATGCGATAAGGGAAGAGGACCCGAGCCACCGCTATATATAGAGGGTAGGCTGCACCGTAGACGGGGATCGGCATCCATTCGGCCACTCATCCATCACCAAGTCACAGAGGGCCCCGAACACCTCTAGGGAGCCCTCATGAGGCCCTGAAACACTGTACTTGTTCATCCACCCCACCTCTTCGAGAGGCAATCCACCAAAGCAGGAGTAGGGTATTACGCTTCGCAGCGGCCCGAACCTGGGTAAACTGTCATGTTCATCTTCTTCCTCATCATCGTGCGAGTTTGCTGTTGTGTTCATCGAATAGCAAGCTAGGTTGGGCGAAGTCGCTGGGGATCTTTGCACACGCCCCGGTGTTCGAATCTTAAGGGTTTTGCGAAGTCCGAAATCCGACATTTGGCGCGCCAGGTAGGGGGCGTGTCCAAATCTCCCTCAGGTCTCGCCTTGCCTACGCTCGTTGCACTCATGGCAAAAGGACGTCGAGTCCGTGCGGAGCAGCGAGCCACCCGCGTGGCGTAGCCGGCGCAGGCGGGCCGTAACACCCCACGGCGCTCTGCCACCCCGTCAGCAGACGACAACACCGGCCGGGTTCCCAACGGGCGCTGGGGGCTGTCGCCTTCACCAACCGCATGACACGCCCCCGTCTCCCTGGCCCTTCCCCGCGCTTGGGCCGTGCCGCCACTCTTCCAAGTTTGTCAAGACCCGACGCACAGACATGTCGCGCTCCTCGTGGCGCACAAGCTATGGCGCCAACGGGCCACCCGCCACCACCGCACCAACGAGCCCAGGCGTGCCCCTGGGTGTGACACCGCCGCCAACGAAACCCAGGTGTACCTCCGTGGGGGCCGTGCCCGAGGGCTCGCACAGCCGGAGGCCACGACGCCTGCACCACGCGGGCGCGTTCGGGACATCTGCGCCGGCCCGCCCACTCCGGGGACCTGGCTCGAGCCGCCAGGGGTGCGGGTCCCGGCCGCGCGAGGGGGGCGTAGCTTCACGCCTCCCGGCACGCTTTCCGGAACTAGGGAGGTGGACCGGAGGCTCGACCACGCTAGCGCCCGGGGGTCCACGCAACTCAACGACGACCATGTAGCCGCGCGCTCGGGCCACCGAGGGGGCAGCACGGGCTACCACGGTGGCAGGAGGCGCACACGCGACTTCGCGAGCAGCCCCCGCGCGGACAGGTACGTGCAACCTCGCGGAGGCGGCTTGCGGGGCTGGCCTCGCAAGGGTGCTCGGCGCGGAGACCCTCGCGAGGCACGCCCGCTGGCAGGGAGCTGCCTCGACCAGACGTCTGGGTCTGGGGACCGGGGGTCACTCGCCTGGGAACGGAGGGTGGAACATGCGCCCTCGTATCCGGGCCGAGAGGCCCCAGCTTGGGGACGGAGGGTGGAACACACGCCCATGTCCCTGGGCCAGACGATCCCAACCTGGAGGCGAAGGGTGGAGTATGCGCCCTTGCCTCCGGGGCGCGCGACTCTCACTTGGGGATGGAGGGTGGAACATACGCCCATGTCTCCAGGTCGGGTTTCACTCAATCACCAGCGGGCGAACATGTACTCGCTCATGTCCCCAGGCTCGGCTCGCCCGGCCTGGGGGCAGGGCCCCGAATACCAGCATGGGAACCCCGGGGGCCCCAGCGAGGCGCGCTGGGGCGCCGCCTGGGGAACTCAGGGCCTTCTGCTGGGGCGGGCTCTCTAGCCAGAGATCGCAAGGGGCTTCCCCTACGCTCGAGGGCTCGCCCAGGGCAGACCTCACTTCGCCGCGATGAGCCCGGGGGCTAGGAATGGGCTTCGTGCCCATGAGGCATGGAGCTCCCTATACACCCCCGGGACCTACATCAACCCATGACACTCTCAAGTAATAATGAGCGGGCTGTATACGCCCGGAGCCCCCCGAGGACGCGGAGGGGTTCCTCCCACGCAATGTGGCAGCCATAGCCCAGAGCTGGCGGAGAAGTCAACACTGCCCATCAATGGCTATGCCCATGCAACGTGGATGCCCTATGCTCAGCAATGGGGGAAGACGAAGACAGGGACTACCCCAAAAAGCCGGACGTGGCCGTTTTCTCGCTCTTTTTTGTATTTCAAGTTGCAGCCTTCGATGGCCCCCTTTTTTTGTGCTCGAGCCTGTCAGAAGCTCGAAGATTTCATGACCCTATGTTTCAAAAGAAAAGAAGGGCGGGGACTTTTTCTCTTTGTTCTCTCGTTTTACCGATCTTGAGTTCTCTTTCTCTTTCTGGATTGGCGTTTTGCAAAAAGCTGTGGGTTCCGACCACAGCACGACACCACAGCATGGAGCCTCGGAAGGCCCCCGGGCCTTCCGGGGCGGCTATCGGAGGAACGGAATGGGGGATCGCTCGAGCGTTAAAGGGGGCTCCTGAGCAGCACGCCTCAGGAGCCTTACTGGTCACAAAGCCACTCGCCCCCCTGATGTCGTCCTTGGTTTCCAGTCGGCATCAGGAGTGTCGGGGCCTCGCCTCGTGAAGTGCGTCCTTGGTTTCCGGTCGTACCTAACGGTGGTGGGGAAATGTGCAGGACTAGGACCTGTCGACGTAGAGCGCTTTGAGCGTCAAAGGGGGCTCCTGAGCAACACGCCTCAGGAGCCTCAACGGTCATATAGACACTCGCCCCCCTTGATGTCGTCCTTGGTGATCCGGTCGGCATCAGGGGTGTCGGGGCCTGACCTCGTAGCTGCGTCCTTGGTTATCCGGTCGCACGCAACGGTGGTCGGGAAATGCGCGGGACTGGGACCTGCAGATGCAGAGTGCCGAAACGGCCCCCAAACCGTCCTACAAGCGAGGAGGAAGCGCCCCAGATGGAACCGCGAGCCATCCGGGTAGCCCGGTCGTGCCACGCGGCGCGAGCTAGATCGTCGCCACCCCGCAAGTGCTACAACCGGACTGGCAGCGACTCCGGATCAAGGGAAGCACGACATTACACACCTCGTCATCAGGTAACATATTTAAGGGTATTTTCAAAATACATAAAGGTTGCCATTAGGCCTCATGCATAACCCTGTCAGGAGAACGAGAAGGCTACTCAAGGGGACACGTCATCGCCGAAACTCTCGCCACCACCGCCCGGAGACGGCCCTGCGCTTCCCAGCTTAGGCGCCGCCCTCGGCCTCGTCAGAAGCAAGCCCCGTCATCAGGTCGTCCACATGGTCCTTAACCCGCTTAGCGAGGGCCGCGCGAGCCGCTTCAGGCACAGGACCTAGCACCGCTCCAAAGTTGAAGTGCGGGTCAAGACGAAGGAGGTGGCTGAAGACATTCGAGGCCGCCCGCTCGAGGAGGTCGCGGCGCTTCTCCTCCACAAGCACGTGGACCTTCTCCGTGCCCTCCTCAAGGCACTCCACGACCCTGGAAAAGAAGCCCAAGTACCCGGCGTTGTCTGGGACCAAGGGGTTTGAGACGCTCACGCCACAGACGCCGCTCAAGGCCCGGGTGGCCCTCCTCTCGAGAGACTGGAACATCAGGGAGCGCTCATGCTGGAGGCCGCGAGCGCGGCCCGCCTCTTCGGAAGCCTCTTCTACCAGGGAAGCGGCGCCCTTCACTTGTTTATAAAGAAAAGCCAGCTCGGCTCGGCGGTAGTTTGGGCATCCTTTGCGGCTCGCCGGCGCCCCTCCTCCTGATTTAACCTTCTCTTGAGGGCATCAACCTCGCCTTTCAGGTGGTCGTGGTGCTCGCGGAAACGGGACTCCTGGAGCTTCAGCTTCGCACGGTAGTCCTGGAGAAGGGAACGCCAAGCCTCCGCCACCTTGTTGTCGACCTCCTCCTGGAACCTCGCCTCGCGGGAGGCAAGGGACTCCTCGGCAAGCGACGCCTGGCGCTCCCTCACCTCCAGCCTCTCCCGCTCCAGGCTCTGCTCCAGCGCCTCCAACGCCAACAAGTCGACAGGCGCTCGGGGGCTCGCGCTGGCGGGGGGAAACTCGGCTGGCGGGCCCTCGAGTGTGGCCCTCCGTATCTGGATCTGCCTTTCAAGGTCGGCGTTGAAGGCCTGGAGCTCCCTGAGGCGATCCTCGGAGGCCCTGCGCCGGCAGTCGGCCTCCTGAGCCTCGGCAAGAGCGCGTTCGCGGGCCTCCACCGCTGCGGCAAGAGATTCCTCGACCTTCGTGCGGGCGCACTCGCGCTGCAGATGGCCGAGATTCACGGCAACCTCGAGCTTGTGCCATCCCTGTGCGAGGCGCTGGCGCTCTTCCTCCAAGCGGGCATCATTGTTGGCGAGCCCCACCCCTAGGCGCCTTAACGCGTCCACCGCGGTATGGAGCAAACCCCACGGTGCGGCGGTCAGGTCGTCAGTAGGCTCAAGGGGCCAACCAGAACTCCCACCTTCCCCATGGCGAATGGGGGAGGTGCGCGAGGAGCCTCCCAGCCCGATCGTGTGCTCAGGGGCTGGGGGTTCCCGTACAGGCATTCCGGAAGAAGGATGTGCCCCTTGGGGCCCCACGTCGCCAAGCGAAGAGGGTCCGAGGATGCGGCGCGCCACGACCTAGGAAGGGGCCGCGGGCAAGGGAAGTGGCCCCATTCTGGGGAGCCGGTGGCCGCGGGCGAGGAAGACCGCGGGGGGCACGCGCTCGGGGCCACCAGACGTCAAAACGGGCTCGGGCGTGGGCGCCCGGGTGGCCCGAACCCCGCGGCCCACAAGGGAAGAAACCTCAAGAGACTCGGCGGCCGCAGGAGCGGGCGCCACCGACCCATCTCCTCCATCGCCGGTGGGGAGCCTGCGAAACAGAAGTTCAGAAGGAAGGCGCCGAAGAGAAGGACGAAAGAAGGCGCAGGCACTTACTCGTCTATGGCGATCCACTTCCTCTTCACCGGAGCCCACAGCACCGAGGGGCGGCTGCTCCTGGGTGCCTTCCTCTTCCGGCCGGCGCGGGAGCCGGAGGACGAAGAGCCGACGACAGGCGATTGATACTCAGCGACGGAGACGACGGTTTTCACCACCGGCTGGGCATCACCCACGACCTCGGATTGACCTGAGGCGGGGGCCGGACGAACAGGCAGCGGAGAGCGACCCACCTCAGCCTCAGGAGGGGCGGCGTCCCCCGAATTCTCGGAGGACAGGGCCCCCGAGGAAGAGACATCCAGGGGGCGCGCCTCCTCCAGAGGGAGGAACCTGCTCTCGTCGAAACGCGGCATCTTCGCGACGAGGGCTTCCCGGCTTTTGTAGTTGTACAAGGGGAGGCCGCCCCGGGGGAGCTCGTCAGGTTCACCACCAGTCAGGCGGCGGAGAAGCTCGCGCAGTACGTCGGGGGAAAGAGGCGGGACCTGGACCCTCATTGGGTCACGGGGACCCATAAAGGCCCACATCGGACGGGAGTGGCGCTGAAGAGGAGCAATTCGTCGGCGAGCGAACTCCCGCACCACCATCGACATCGTCACGCCTGCCTGCTTCAGCCTCGCCAGCCTGGCCAGGACTGGTGCAAGCCCAGGATCGGCAAGCTCCACGCGCCCCCACCCGTGATTCGGTGTTGCGGGGGTCAGCGGGAGTTGAAACAGAGCTTCAGCCCCGGTAGCGTCAACATACACCCATTGCCGCCGGAACCCATCTGCTTCCGGGGAGAGTCCGGCGTCGAGGGCCCCCCGGGCCGATGCGTCTGCCGTTCTCAAGGACACATACCCGGAACACTGATCCTCCGAAGTCAACTCAAGAGAGAAGAAGTGGCGTAACAAGGCCACGGAAGGGAAAACACCAACAAAGGCCTCGCACAGGAACGCGAAGGCCGAGAGGAGGACGAGAGAACCAGGGTAAAGGTGGAGCACGTGGATCTGGTAATGCGACAACACAACGGAGAGGAAGCTTGAGAATGGCGGCAGTACGCCCGAGAGAAGGGCATGGATATGAAGGGGGACAACGGAGGCCACCAGCTCGCCCCGAGGCCGCGAGCCTGGCCAGATCTTGGTGGCCCCCACTCATTGGAGCCGGTAGCGACCACCAGCTGAACCTTCTCCAACCCCTCGAAGTTCACCACCGACGACTGGCCCAGCGCGGGCTTGGGCGCCGCTGCGGTCGTCGGGCCCCTCAAGCCTTCGCCTTTCACCCTCTTCGGAGGCATGGCAAAGAAAAGGGTGAGGGGGAAGCGACGCGACACACGGGGATTCGACAGAAGGGCGAGAGTCGCACAGGAAGGGAGAGCTGCCGGCGGAATCGACGGGAAACAAAGGCGGCTCGGAGGCGGGTGCCGGATGACTCGATAGACCTGACTATGGCCAGTCCGGTGCGGAGAAGAAGGGGCAACAGGTCCCCAGACTGCCGCATATAAAGCCTGGCCCCCAGGCGATTGGGGCCCGCGGCGCTTCGGGCCGTCCACAAGGCTTCGCCCATAAGCCAGCTCGAGCGCGCCTTGGGCCTGGGGGCTACTGTCGGTGTTCTCAGAACGGGGGTACCCAGACCTGCCTGCCTGCGGCCCAGGGCATGGCCCACTTCGTCAACCAAACACAGCCGGGCGTGGCCCGACTCAAGACAAGACCCTCGCGAGGGCCCAAGCCTCGCGAGGAGGAGCAGTGTCAAGACCGGCAAGGGAAGGGCCTCCTCAGGCCCCCTCCACAGCGGTGGCGATCTCTATGCAAGGCCCGGTCTCGGGAGTCAAAGGTGACGCAGGGGTTGACAGGCGGGCGCCAGCGCGCTAGACGGCACAGTTTCCCCTTTGGTGCAAAGGGATCAAGGACGTACGCGGGTTCCCAAAGCACCCCCAAAGGTTTCCATTCCGGTGCAACAAGACCGCAACCACCAGCCCCGTAGGACGGACGTCATCGCTAAGCCCGTCCCTGCGCCGTCGACAGCTACTTTGCAGGCGAAGACCGCCTTTGGACAGGGGCGAGCACGTACCCTTGTCCCCCTTCAAAATTGGCCATTGTGGGATCCCTTCCCGCCAATGCGATAAGGGAAGAGGACCCTAGCCACCGCTATATATAGGGGGTAGGCTGCACCGTAGACGGGGATCGGCATCCATTCGGCCACTCATCCATCTCCAAGTCACTGAGGGCCCCGAACACCTCTGGGGAGCCCTCATGAGGCCCTGAAACACTGTACTTGTTCATCCACCCCACCTCTTCGAGAGGCAATCCACCAAAGCAGGAGTAGGGTATTACGCTTCGCAGCGGCCCGAACCTGGGTAAACTATCGTGTTCATCTTCTTCCTCGTCATCGTGCGAGTTTGCTGTTGTGTTCATCTAATAGCAAGCTAGGTTGGGCGAAGTCGGTGGGGATCTTCGCACACGCCCCGGTGTTCGAATCTTAAGGGTTTTGCGGAGCCCGAAATCCGACAGTCGCCATCTTTGGATCAACCTCCACGGCTGTCGCATCCTCGGTGTTGCTCCCCGTGCTGGAGTCGGTGCTCTTGTCATCCTTATCCACCTCACCCTTGGCCCCTTCGGATATGCCGAAGGAATCCTCCACAACAGGCTCGCTGTCCTCGCCAAGCTCCGGCAAGTACTCCTCCAGGGCGGCGTAGGACGCCAACAAAGGCGCCCTCGCGGGCGGACCGCTCCTCAGCCGGCATGGTACGCATCATGGCCAGCCCGTCCAGGTTGATGCCGGGGTACCAAGACAAGGCAAACCTGAGGGCCATCTGCGCTCCGGCCCGGGCGGCGGAGGCCATCCAAGCCTCGAGCCATGCCACCGCACGCTCGAGCCACTGTGCCACGCGGCTGGAATTGGCCTCGCGCTCCGGCCAGAGGGCCGTAATCACCCTCATGCCGGCTGCGTGGATCCGGTCCATGCAACGCTGCATAAAGATCAGCGGGGTCTCGGTGGCCAGCACGATCTCCGGGAGCGTCCAGGCCTCATCCTCGCCGATCTCCCGCCTGCGCCGCCGGAAATACTCCCTGTTGTCCGCCATGACCCACTCAGCCCGTCTCTGGGTCGCCGAGAACCGTCCTAAAAAAGGGAAGGAAGGAACAAGTGATGAGGCTAAGACCAAGAAATCAAAGAAAAGGAGGTCCAAGAGACGAGGCACTTACGCTAAAAGGCATCGTCCACCTCAACTCCTAGCTTGAGGCTCTGGCTCCGCTCGTTGTCCGCCGCCTCGCCTGCACACGCACGGGCCGCCTTCTGCTTCTTAAGCTCATCTCCAAGGTGGGCGACCTTAGGTTGGAGGTTCGCGGCCTACTGGTTGGCCTCGGTCGCCCGCTTGACGGCCCCCTCCTTGGCCGCCGTCTCCTTCTTCAGGTCCGCCTCAAGAAGTTCCCGCGCAGACTGGACGTCGACTACAAGCCCGCCCAGCCATTCCCGTTCCATCGTAACCGTCTCGAGGTCCCAGAATAGCCGATCCCTGTTGGCGGCAGTCTCGTCCCGCTTCTGTCAGACCTGGCTCAGGGTGGCCGCCTCATCTGCAGGAAGCAAGACTTAGCAACCGGCATAAAGCAGGAGTTTCGAGCATGCTGCCGTACAGCCAGCCCGAACCTCGGGGACTACACCCAGTGGCTGCTCTCACGCGCCCCCACTGAAACAGTCATACCTCGCGCCTTCGTCAGATCCTCCTGGACCTGATAGTAAGCGGCCTTGACGACACGATACAGGGCGATGGCCTCATCGAACATCGCCTGCCACTTGGCATTCTCAGCCTACCCCATGTCGAAAGGCAGAGTGTCAGGACACGGCGGGCCAAAAAGATCCGTCCTAGCTGCCCGGCTGCCATGCTACCGGGCAACCGGGCTGAATCTCGGGGACTACACCCAGTGGGTGCGCTTGCGCGCCCCCACTGGAAAAAACAAAAGAAACCATGGCGTAAAAGAATCCTACCTCAACCGCCGCCTCCACGTGATGGAAATTGCTCTTAGCGGCGTCGGCAAACTGGGCGAGCTCCTTGCGGCTGTGAGCCATGAAGCGAGCCGGCTCGCCCGACGCAAGGACCAACCCGTCGACCGGCTGGGATAGCGCAGCCAGACCACACGCTATCGCCGACCAGTCCTTCAGGACGTCGAGCATGCGACGCTTGGCGCGGCGTGACCCGCCGTTCGGCGACCCCACCACCTCGGCGCCGGCCGAAACGGGGCCCGTGGCGACCACAATGGCCCGGGAGTCGGCCCTGAGCCCTCCCGCTTCCAACGCGGGCGGCGTCGTCGCCGTCTGGTCTGTTGTAGGCGGAGACGGCGCCGTCCGGCCTGTCTCGACGGTTGCGCCAACCTGCGCGTCCTCCCCCCGGGCGCCGCCTCCGTCGTGGCCGGCACGATCGGCTGCTCCGCCACCACCGTCTCAACGGATGGCGGAACCATAGCCGGATTCGCCAGCTGGACCCCCTCCTCACCCGATCCCCGCACCATCGCAGGAGCCGTCTCCGCCGGCGGGACCACCTCCATGTCTGCCCCCCGCGGCTCAGCCGACGGCGGCCTTTACTTCCAGACCGCCGCCACCGCCGATTCCGCTTCACGCGCCGGATGGTGGCGCGGTCCCCGCCATCCGCCGCTCGACGTCATCGAATGCGTGAGCACGCCTCTTGACGCTCCTCGCGTGGCCCTCACGGCGGCAAGCCGTTTCTTCTCCTCCCGCATCGTGGCCGCGTGCTCTAGAGCAAGCAGGCCGGCGGTGTCCGCTGGTTCGGCCACCGAGCCCGCGTCAAGAAGCTCAAGGGCATCACTGAGGAAAAATAGAAAATGACTCTCAAGCACTAGCTGGCCCGAAAGTAGCTAAGAAACAACCGCAAGATGTAAAGGAAGTCACTTACCCAACGACCATGGCGATCGAGCGCCTGGCTGAAAGCACATTTGCTCCCTTGGTGGTTTTGGTAATTCATAACAACATATAAGTCATTGAACTAATGTTTCTACCAAGTATATTTCAGGAAATGTTCAATTATAGGGATGGCAAAAGGATTGAGGAGATTGTGGAGATACCCCAAGATGCAAGGAAATAGGTTGGCCAAGATTCAAGCAAGATGACTCTACATTTTATATTTGTGAGAAATCACTTTGAGTCCATAGGAAAGCCAATACTATTAAAAGGGGGTAAGGTTTTGCTGGTGAACAATATGCTCATACGTGCACAAGTGATAGTCACCAAAAACACCCACAAGTTCTCCCACAAAAGTCTGTCCTAAGCCAAACACTCAAAATCGGTGCAACCAACATCCAATCCCGGTGCCACCGATTCCAAACCATAGACAGACTCAGCCAAACCCTAGCCACTTCGGTGCAACCGATTCCATACCGGTGCCACCGAGTTTGGGTTGCCAACTCTCTGGTATGCAAATTCACATTTTCGGTACCACCGAGATTGTTGGATCGGCGTCACCGAGATTGGGAATCTAACCGTTGGTCACCTTATCGGTGCAACCGAGTTTCCTATATCGGTCTCACCGAGATTCAAAAGTTGCCACCTTTTGGTCACTTCGGTACCACCGAGATTAACACATCGGTGTCACCGAGTTGGTCATTTTGTGTGTAACGGTTGGATTTTTGGGGATGCCTATATATACCCCTTCGCCACCACCTACTCGACAGAGAAGCACTCAGAACTATTCCATACTTGCCCATCCAGTTTTCTGAGAGAGAACCACCTAGTCTTGTGTTGAGGTCAAGATCTTCCACTCCAACCATATGGATCTTGATTTCTAGCCTCCCCAAGTTGCTTTCCACCAATCCCATCTCTTCCACCAAGCAAAATCTGTGAGAGAGTGATTGTGTGTTGAGGAGTCTATCATCTTGAAGCACAAGAGCAAGGAGTTCATCGACATTACCAATCCTATTACCTTTTGGAGGGTGGTGCCTCCTAGATTGGTTAGGTGTCGCTTGGGAGCTTCCTACTTCGTGTTGTGGAGTGAACCAAGAAGTTTGTAAGGGCAAGGAGATCGCCTACTTCGTGAAGATCTACCCATAGTGAGGCTAGTCCTTCGTGGACGGAAGCCGTTATGGAATAGTCAAGGTTGCTACTTCGTGGACCCTTATGGGTGGAGCCCTCCGTGGACTCTCGCGACCGTTACCCTCCGTGGGTTGAAGACTCCATAAACGTGGATGTACGATAGCACCACCTATCGGAACCACGGGAAAAATCATCGTGTCTACAATTGCGTTTGATCCTCCTACCCTATCCCTTCTATACATGCTTGTTGTTACTTTCCGCTGCTATACTCTTAGACATGCATGTGTAGGGTGTACTTGACTTGCCATGAAATGCTAAAACTGCCAACTCTAAAATTTGGGAAAAGGCAAAACTTTTATTTGGTCAAGTAGTCTAATCACCCCCCCTCTAGACATACTTTCGGTCCTACACTGGCCTGGGGCAGCGGCCCTATGCCCCACGGAGCGGCGGCTGCACGCACCCTCTTCCGGGCCGGTTGGTGCGCCGATGGCTGCCCCCCAGCCGGCCTCTTCTCACGCCGGGCCGCGTCGAGCTGCCGGCCCCATGCCAGCGGCTCCTCGCTCCTTTCCCGCGGCTCCTGCCGAGCTGTGCGAGGGGGTACATCCAAAACCCGGACGTCATCATCGTCGTCGTTGGTCCAATCCTTAATCGCAGGTTCGGGATTGAACTCACCAGACGCTCTGGTCCTGCTGGCTCCTGACCAGATGGCTCCTGACACACCGGCCCCGGTGTCACCGGCCGCCGCGTCCCCTTCGGCCTCCCCGGAGGACTCGACCTCGTTGCTGGTCACCCCTCCCAGCTCAAAGTCCTCCGGGTTGGACTCCGCCCGGTCCGCCGCGAAGACTTGCAGATGAGGCCCGTCTGGCGTATTCTGGTGCACAAACCGCTACAACCAGCGCGACACATGAATACAATGATCAAAAGGAAAGCAAACAAAAGGAAAGATCGCAGCAAAACGTACGCGCGTATCCAGCTTGAACTTGGTGATGAGATTCACCCGCGCCACCACTTGGGCCGGCGTCATCTCAAAGGTGGACAACAGGCACGGATCGTGTTGGGCCCCCATGTTGCACATTCGGTGCGGTCGGCTCTGCAGGGGCAACACCCAGCGGGTGATGAAGGCGGCCACCAAATCGGCGGCGACCAGCCCCTCCCCGCTTCTCATCGCGTGCAACTGGCCCAGGATGCTGTTGACCTCGTCATTCTCCATTTTCAGCGTCCAGTTCATCCCAAGGGGTGGGACGTCGGGGAAGGCCGGCAGCCGGATGTAATCCCATGCCGGATCTACATCCTTCACATAGAAGAATGACCTCTGCCACCTCTTGACGGAGTCGATGAGCGTGAGGCGGGGGAAGTGGCTGCCATGGACGCACACCACCGCTCCCCCACAGGCATACGGACCGGGGCCGTTCTTCAGGCCCTTCAGGAAGAACATCTTCCTCCAGAGCTCCGGGAAGGGCAGAAGGCCGGCGTAGGCCTTGCAGAAGGTCACGAAGCAGGAGATCTGTAGTATGGAGTTTGGTCCCAGGTGCTGCGGCTGGAGCCCGAACGTCTTGAGGAAGTACCTGAAGAACATGCTCGCCGGTAGGTCAAAGCCGTGCGGGAAGTGCGTGGAGAAGACCACGTACTCCCCCTCCTGGGGTTCCGGTGCCACCTTGCCGCCTGGCGCCCGGACGGCGACACGGTCCTCCAACGGCAGCATCTGGGCGCGATGGAGGTAGTCGATGTTGTTTGTGGTCACATCGGAGCCACCCCAACTACTAGAAGGGACTTTAGCCATCTCCGAGCTTTGCGAGCGCGCCAGGGCAAGGGCGGTGGAGATTCTGGATGCAATGGATCCCAGCGAGCCTCCGCTGGTGAGCGCAGTGGGCGCGGAGAGGAGAATGGGCAATGGAGCATCGCGGGATTGAGGAGCGCTGCAGCGAGAGGAAGAAGACGATGGGGACAGGGGAGTGTGAACTGCCTATGCCTCTCCCCCTCCCGCTCCTTATAAATCAGGAGGCGAAGGCGAGGGGACGTGGGGATTAACTGTGTGCATGACACCGCGAAACCCGTGAGGCGCGGGCATGGCGGGCCGCAACCGTGGGGGCTTAGCCACAAAGGATCCCCACCCCCTCTGCGACGCCACGCGTGGCGCGTCCCGGACTGGCGTGGGACACAAAGCGGTGCGAAGTGCTCAAAGCGCCGGGCACGGCTGCCGGCATGCCTGGACAGTCGAACCGCAACGGCGTGCATCATCCCTGCGAGGGGGAAGCCACTGGCTCCCCTTTGTCGAATCGACACAGGCCCACATCGGTTTCAGGGACTACTGTCGGGGATATGGCCCCAAGGTATACCAAAGCGAGGCGAACCAAGTTTTTCTGAACATGTACGCCGGTTGGTTCCCTGCGTCATTCGGCCCCCCAGCCAACTACCCTGGCAAAACACCTGTGTGCCCTGCGGTGGGCAACCCGTCTGGCCGGCTCCCCCGCACCTAGTCGGCTAGGCCAGGGCCGCCTGGCCCGCTGCCGGTTGGATTCCAGTCGGCTGTCCAAGGAACGGCTGGATCGGCACCGGCTGGACGGGGGCCGGCTCTCTCATGGCCGGCTAGACACACCCCCCGTCATGCGGTGACGTGACATGACCCCTTTGGCGGGACCCGCTTAACCACAGTGCCTGTTGACGGGAGAGCATGCATGGCTACAGTGCGGCCGACCATACCCACAAGCGGGGCACTCATGACTACAAAGGAGGCGACCGTACCGCTGACCGCGGCTGACAGCGACCGGGCATGGCAACAGTGAAGGCACGCCTCCAAACAGTCCATCACCTGCTCCGCGCGTGGCTATAGCGCAGTCGGCCGTACCGCTGACCTCGGCCGTCCGTGGCTCGGCGACACCGAACAGTGCGGCCAATGCCGCCGCGTGATGGGTATGCACCAATAGAGACGGCCCGCAAGGCGGGCCACCACTTCTGTCAGGGATATAACCCCACGGTATAACCCGACTTATTGGGTCGGGTCAATGCCGTGGCGGCTATGTCATTATATTCAAGATGGGCCACATCGTAAAGATAAAGCGAACGAGGGAATTACCAAGTGAGCCGCCGGGCGGCCCAAGTACGCGAAGACGGCGACTCAAGGCCCACAGGGCAGAAGACCTCGGAAGGTTCCTTGCTTAAGGGGCAAGGCGAGTTAGAGACATGATAGGTTACAAGTCGTAATATGATTCGGACTTTGTTGTAAACCCTAGGGTCTTGGCCAGTATATAAAGGCAAGCCCTTTGGGCCGAAAAGATCAAGTCATTATCCCTCGAGAGCTATGTTAGCGATTCTGCACCCTTGTAATCAAGATCTATTCATCAATACACACAAAGCAGGACGTAGGCTATTACCTCCATCGGACGGCTGAACCTGGGTAAACTCGCCTCCTGCTCCCGATTAACCCCTTTGAGTCGCCACCTCGCGGCGATGGCCTCACACCTAAGTCCTTGCGCGAGGACATCTGCCATGACAAAACCATGACAGTTGGCGTCCATCGTGGGTCTCTTGCCCGGTGGAGTTGAGTTCTCGAAGGGAACCCTTCCAGGGTTCGGGAAGTTTGCGGTTGATCAGATGATCAAGAACCACCACAACAAGATCTACATCGACAAGTCGGACTGGAGCTCTAAGACCGACTCGATCAAGCATAGGTCTCGAGTTCCTGTTAGCGAGATCGATTCAGAAACCCCCGAGTCGGACATCCACACCAACATCAACGAGCCGGCTCGGCGCACCCAACCCGGCCGGCAACAGGCCGGTTGTCATGTGTTAGTCGGCTTCATCCAAGGAGTTAGTCTCTCGGATGAGACTGCCTCCAATGGAAACATCCTCGTCAATTCAGATGGTGAGTCATCCATAGGAGATACTGAGTTGATCTGTCCTCTCTATGATGGCATACTTGGGGGCTCGTTGGAGACTCAGATCCCCAAGGAATACCATGAGTCGCCCCGTCAAGTCGCCGTCTATATGGCTAGAGCGGCAGCGGTTCCCGACCCATCTGCAGCCGGAGTAGCAAGTGGTTCCGGCGGGTCAGCCAAGACGTCGGCTCAGGCCATGATCGATTTAATGGCAGAGATGGCGAAACTGGTAGAAACCCCGGTTACCACGGAGAATCAGGAAGAGCGTAACACGGAGTTAACCAAACTACGTGGCCAAATAGTTGAGGTGCAGAAGGAATTCGATGCTGAGAACGCTCGGATGGCGGAAGCACATGCTCGTATACATAACGAGACGGAGCGCCTTAAGGTTGAGGCCTACCGGTTGGGGCTTCAGAGAGAGGCATCAGAGGCGGTTTATGAAAGAAGACGCCACCGCGGGCTGCCACCGAACCTCGAGCCGCAACAACTTTTTACTACCCCACAACAGACGCAGGGAGGTATTCAGCCGCCTGGGAATCAATGAGATGAGCCGGCCCAACCACCGTCGGCTCACTCCCTGCCTCAATGCTTTCAAACTCCACGGTGTCATTTTTCCAACACTGTTGACAATATGCTGGCAGCAACCCGGAATTTAGAAGCACTGCCTATTCAGGGAAACACCCCGCTGAGATTGAGGACAGAAACGCCATTGGGATGTTAAAGACAGCAGTGGTGCAACACGCGCAGTACTCTTATAGGCGGGGACGGATGCACTCTACCCCGTACGCCAGCAAGGGCCGCCATGTGGAGTGTCTAGCTATTTCCAACGTTGAGCGAAAGCAACAACCCTAGGTCTCCCCAACCCGGCCAGTGCTGTCAGATGCCCAGGCGGTTGTTGATGCAGCTAGAGGTGCACATCAGGCAGAAGCAGAAGCAGCAGCACGGGCGATTCAGCAGCTCCAGCCTCAACCGGCCTGTAGCAGAATGATTTGAATACCGTGCCTATCTCCGACTCTCCGCGCTGACCGTATGCCCAAGGATTTCAAGGGGCCTCACAAGGTGCCGAACTACATGGCGGATCTTGAGCTGGCAACTTGGATTGAAAGCTACGAGTTAGCGATGGATATGCTGGAAGTCAGTGACGTTGTGTGTGCCAAATACTTGACAATGATTCTGGAAGGACCGGCTCGGACGTGGTTGAAAAACCTGCTGCCCAATTCCATCAATACTTGGGCAGAGCTGAAGGAGCGATTCATCAAGAACTTCCAAGGGACATGCAAGAAGTCGATGACTATAGTAGATCTACAACATTGCATCCAGCGAGTGGGCGAATCGTCCCACCACTGGACCCGCCGAGTCGTGGAAATTATCCACTCATCAGACAGCATTACGGCGGCTCAAGCCATCCTAATCTTAGAAAAGAACTGCCACTTCGAGCCGCTGGTCCAGAAGCTAGGTCGGCTCAAGGAAAAGGTACAAGATATGGGCGACTTAATGGACGTCCTTACCAAATATGCCAAGTCAGATAGCACAAAGGATCCCTGTTCGGATGAGGACAAGACTGCAAAAGGCAAGAAAGGCAAAGGAGGAAAGGGCCAGCACAGTCACGGTGGTAACCAGGGGGCTCAAAATAGCAACAACAAGCGGAAAGAGCCTGATGGTGGGTCAGACTTTGTTGCTAACACCAATACTGGTTTCAAAAACCAACGCCGTAATGGTCGCTCCGGAGGAGCTTACAATGGAAACAAGCCTCGCAACTATGAGGAAGTACTTAAGGCGCCATGTCCCAAGAACAGTACCCAGGATAAGCCGGCTACCCACTCACGGGAGAACTCTTACATCATGCAGCAGTTCCGTAAGCAGGCTTTCCAAAGTAATCCAGGGGGAAATGGTGGAGGACACCCGGGTCAGCACGGTCCTGGCGGGTCACAAGGTGGCCTGGGGGCTGGGTTTCAGCATCAGGGAAATCATGGCAATGGGCAGCATCCTGGCCAGGGCAATCAGCATAATAACTAGGGAGGATTCCAAAGTAATCCCAAGCAGCTAAACAACGGTCAGTACCACTAGTACCTGAATCCCTGAATCCATACTCTTGAGGGTTTTACAAGAAGAATTTTATACCTCCAAGAGGGAAAGAAACCGGTCCTGGAACACATGTGGCCTTATTATACCTAGAGCCACCGGCTCCCTTCTTTTGTAATTCTCTCCTCCCCCCTTTGCAAAATTCTGTATATACTTCTTTATGTTTCGAATATAATAAAGTCGACGCTCCCGAATTTCGGGTTTTTTTTAGCCGTTTGAGCCTACATATTGAGCATGAGTCTTCATTTTTCAAAACAATGGGAACTTGGGGGCTTCCAACTCATCGAGTTTAGCTTCCTCACCCTTGTGACCCGGCAAAATAATGCCATAATATTTTGGGCATTTGGGGGCTTCTAACTCATCGAGTTTAGCTTTCTCACCCTCTTGACCCGGCAGAAAATAATGCCACATATGGTTAAACCTGCTTGTACGCTTGATGCAACTCCGATCAGATGACCCCATGTACTCTTGATAAGTTAATCCTTTTTGCACCCTGAACTTGCCAAGGTTAAAACTTTGGCTTGAGTCATGTGAGAGCCGGCGTACAGAGAGCTAGGATAAACCATGGGTTATCATACCCACTTCATTGAAGCAAGACTCGAGCCTCAAAAGCCGTCTTTTGTCGAGCTTCGAAAGCCGTCATTTTTTATTTATCATATAATTATATCAGGAGTAATACATTCATGTTTGTTGTGGCACCCCGATAGAGGGCCGACGCACGCCAGTCCCCAGGATAAGACCTGACGCACGCCAAAGACATGATACAGCAATTCCAGGCAAAAATGGCTTTATTAATATAATGGAGTGTTACAATACTGTTGCTTACAACAATATTACATAACTCCATGACTAACTAAGGGTAGCAGAGGTCTTGGCAACGACGTCTCTGGCTGAGCTCCATAACTCACAGGACTGGCTTGGTTACGCTCTAGCATGACGGATCTTCTCCTGCAACTGGCCACGTGCAAGGCCAGGTGAGTACTTTGAATGTAGTCGCAAGACAACCAAATACATAGCATCCAAACAAACAGATGACAAAGCAAGCCCTATGCTATGCATGAATTAATCCTAAGCATGGCATGAATTTTAACAAGGAAAGCATGGATCAAACATGGCATATCAAGGATCAGGCATATTATCTATGGTAAGATCACACTAAATGCTTAGAATACATACTGTACCGAATACCAGCTTACTCTCTTCTGGGTTGTCCCACAACCCTCGACATACTCATGATCCAACCTGAACTGACTCAAATCCAATCCAAATCATGTGGTCATCCGACCACGCATCATATAGCCAACCTTTGGCTAGCATAACTTATTCCTGACATCATTTGCTGTCTACCCAAGATAAGTTCTTCCACCATTATTATCATTATTATGGTTGACCATCTACTGAGGTCTGGACGGGCTGTCCAATACCATGGACTCGGCTATTCGAATAGATTTTGACACTCTGCAGAGGTTGCGCACTTTACCCACACCATGAAGCACCTGGCCCATGGCCTCGAGATTCGCCTCGGGTGGACCAGCGTTGCTTCAACAAAACCTGCCTGACTCGTGACTCTTTCATCGTACCACCGGCACTCTTCCTCCCCCAGAGGTTAGCCTTGGGTGGCCCCTGTGTCCTCATGACACCTGCCACCGTCGTGGCCAAACCATGTAGACCCAAACGGGGCCTACTGTCCCAAACGGGGACCGCACGCAAAACTCAACAACAACTGGGCTCACAATGTTATCGCCGCTTACCGGGCCAGGGCAGCATGCCGCGCATAATCTTCCCTCTTTGGTGGCACCGGTGAAAGATCACGCAGTCAGACCCGGTCAGGGCCGTCCCATACCGGCAAATGTGGTTGCACGAGTATGCCCGGACAGGTGACTCAAGATCAACCGAATAAATATTCTTTATTCAACCCACTCAGCATATCCATCATTGTACTATTTCACTGACAATAGTAAGTGCTACCATAGCAAGATCATAGTACTGATAATCATGGCATGAGATCAATCATAATGCTAATATGGCAATGATATTAACAATATCATCATGAAAATAAGACATGGCACTAGATGAATGGAAATGCTAGTGTCCAATACCGATGTCACCACTAGTGCATGCAAGTGCAGTCTAACAAGCGATACAGATAAACACACAGGTGCAAGCAAAGTCATCACGCAAGTCTGGAGCTCATGGAAGAGGTTGGCTTGCCTGGGGGTCGACGAATACGCCGGGAAGAAATGCGATCACCTCGCGGAAGAAATCGCCGGAAAGGGTTCTCTCTCAGAGGGCTCGATCGGAGGGCAAGGGCAAAACAGTTATTTCTACTATGATAGCACATTATGAAAATAGTACTATCGGAACGGGCTCGACGATACGAAAACGTGGGCACTGGTTTTACCTGATTCCGAGCTACGGTTGCCGAGATACGGGTGTTTAAGCACCAGGGACCAATCTGTAAACATAATTGCTACAAACAGGCCCCTGGGGTAAAAACAGAAAACGCCTTTCTCCATAGTACGCCTCCTTAGCAGGAAAACGTATTTTCGGCCGAGGAAGGACAGAGTACGCTTTCTAACGGCGAAAGCGTATTCCTGAGAATACGATTCCACTTGAAACTGTGTGGGCCCGGGGTTGACTCTTCTCTCTCTCACTGACGGCGGGGCCCGCCCTATCCTCTTTCCTTCTCCTCCCCTGGGTCATCTCCTAGCCCACAACCGAGGGCAGAGCCGGCGCCAGCCGGGCTCAATGCCGACGTGCGGGGCCACGACGGCGCTTACGGAGGGGCGGGGCGAGCTCACGGTGCTCGATCGCATCCGTAGGTGGCTGCCAGGGCTCGGGAGCTGGCCGGCAGCGCCGTCTCTACTGACCGGAGCGCGGCGGCGCACGGGCCTCGGCGGTGCCGCTCCGGTAGGGCTTCCCCGAGGGAACGGAGAACGGCGGTGGCTCCTCCAGTGCCTAGAGAGGCTGGGGAAGACAACGGAAAGGAGAGGGAGAGTCAGAGCGCTCGAATTCCTCGTGGTCGCCGGCGGCAGGGCTTCGGCCATTGCGGGGAGGAGGGAGCTCCGAGGCTCGAGGGGAGAGGGGCTAGGCTTGCTACTGCTAGAGGGGCTCGGGACACGCTATTTATAGCTCGGGGGCGGCCTCTCTCGACGACAGCCGAAGCTCCGAGATGCACGGCGAACCGACGGAGCTCCGGCGGTTGGCAGAGGCGGCTAGGAGCTTCGGGACGAGGGGGAGAGGTCTCTGGAGGGTTCACGCACGCGCTGGGGGTCTCTTCGACATCCAGGGACAGGCTAGAACCAGCTGGAGACGCGCTACCGACGACGCTAATGCACACAGCTCTGTTTTGGCACGCTCTGCCCATGGTCACCGCGTGGCCACGGCGTTGCCACGCCGCACACGAAGCCAAATAATGTCTAGGCTATTCACCGTCCTATCCTGAGTTGACCTATGCTGCTGAATGACCTGAGAGAGGCCTGAGGTGACTGCACCATGGTCAAACAGTTGCCAACAGCAACCTGTTTGTGCTGTGGTGTGGCCACCACAGTGCTCCTCTTGGCCTGATCCTTGGCATGGGTCAATAAACTACTAAGGTCATTGGCTTGGCAAAATCTCAGCTCCTCTGGACTAATCTAGAGGATACTTCCTTTGCAATTTGGCAGTCTGACCAGAAAGGAAGAAGATGATGCTGGGGTCAAATGGCTAGAGGGATAGGGATGAGTTTTGGAGGAGATCAATGATTTGGGCATATGGAGTCACTGTACAAGTTTCATACTATTTGCATAAATATAAATGGTACTTCCTTCACAATGCTCCAATCTGAACAGAAACTTGGCAAAATTGCTGAGGAAGATTGGCTGGATGGAAGGGGCTAATTTTTGGAGGACAATGCTAATTTATCACAATGCATCACCCTGCAAAACTTTAGCCCAAGGAGATCAAGGAATCATGCACTTCCTTTGCAAATGGGAAATCTGGACAGAATTTGCAAATGGAAGTGGGGCTCAAAATTTGAACTGGGGAACTGGATATTTTGATGAAATGGAGAAGATATGGATATGAGAAGCTCCACAAATTATTTGGGATTTTTCCTAGCTACCAAAATGGTAGTTCCTTTGGAAAGGCCCCAAATTGGAATATTGGCTTTAAATAGGAAAATGCAATTTCCCCTATTTAATTATAGCCAATATTTTAATGAGAGCTCAATATATCCACAAAGAATATCTCCACAAGTTTTCATAACCTCTGGAGATGAATAGATATTTTCCTGGATTTAATTCCTCAGAAAGACAGAAAAAGGAATTAATTCTGGATGGAAAATATTGCTTATGACTTAGCAATATTTTTGCACATCTAGGGTTCATGAAGGCAGAAGGATCTCTGGAAATTTTGGAAGGGTCAACGGAGCAAGGGAAATGATAGCTCCTTTGTAAACACAAAGGCAGAATTTCCAGTTCCAATATTTCGGAAGTAGGGTTTGGATGAGGCTCGGGGTTTACTGACGGAGGGCTTGGCTGGCACAAGAGCAAGGGAAAAGCACATAGAGGTTGAGGATTGATTGGATATACCTGGTCACTTGCCAAATTCCAGAGGAAAAATTCGGGAGGGAAAAGCTAGGAAGGAATAACAACACAAAAATCGATAACCTGATTTTTGGGGTGTTACAAACCTTCCCCCCTTAAAAGAATCTCGTCCTCGAGATTCCTAGCGTTAGCTTGTAACAAAACTACTACGCCTCCTAGGAAAAACCTCTGGGCTTGGTCTTAACTCCGCGGTTGAAAATAACCGAGTTAAAAGTACCGAAAACTGGTACACCCAGATCGAGATACGGATATCGCGGGATCTACTCCACAGGTAGGGGCCGCTGGGTAGCCCTGACATTTTTAGAAAAAGCAAAATTTCCTTTTTCTGAAAAATGCTCGGGGTACCGCAATGAACAATGGCCTCTCTCGCTGACAGGTTGGACCAGGGTCCACTGGCAGCCTGCTTCTTCTATCTCCAGCCAACGACTCTCTCTCTCTCGCTCTTGCGCTGCCCCGAGTGCGGCTAGGCACTGGGCACGCCTAGCTCCTAGGGCACGGAGTACCCTACGGCGATAGTTAGCGGCGCACACGAGGGCACTCAGAGAGCACTCCCATCGCGGGCCAGCGCCGGTCGGCACTGCTCGCCGATTCGCCTCCTGGATGCCGATGGTCGAGCGGCGCGCGGGGTTCTCCTAGACCTCGCTCACCATACACCGGACTCGGGCTATAAAAACTACCGCGGTTCCTCTCTTCCACCTCGCGCATCCTATCTCACTTATTCTTCCTCTTCCCTTCTCCTTCTGGTTGCAGGAGCGCGAGGTAAGGCGCTAATGGCGGACGTGGGCGCGGAGCTACTCACGATCGTCCTGGCTGGCCTGCTGGCGGCATTGGTTGGCGGCTCGCTGCTGCTGTGCGCGATGATTCTCGATGATCGCCAGGATGCTGCTGCCAGAGAGGTGGCTAGGGGTCAACTACGCCGTCTCAGGCCGGCGGAATATGCACGGCTGCGGCGGCGAGGGGCGGCCTGTTAACATCACTCAAGACGGTGACAGAGGCGCCGCTAGGGCTAGGGTTAGTGTGGTGCGGTCAGCGGAGCTCTACCAGTGTGGAAGCCACGCTGCTAGTTGCTCCTTGCTGAACAACATCCACAATGGGGCTAGGGGTCTAATCCGGGTTTAGGTCTTGGCCTAAAAGGGTTGAACCGATCTATGTTGCAATAAAATGTCCTAGAATTGCTCCGAAATTGCAATCGGCGTACAAACATTGCTCACACAATGCACACACAATAATGCAGACCAATATGCAGGAAGATGCAGAATGCACATAATAGCAAGAAGCAGGCAGAAGAAAGAAACACATTAAGTAGGTTACACTAACGTTTTAATGCCAGTGGGTGTATGTACTCCTGGTATACATACACTTATACCAGCTCGCATTTTAATACTCCGGACGGGTCCGAGGTTGTTGTTAGGTGTAAGTGCTCTACTGACTAAAATCTTGTTAAGAGTCCACTGCCAGCTCTGTTAAACATTTCTGCTTAATAGAGTGACAGATGAACCAAGCGCACAGAGCAACCAGGCATGCATAACATTACAACAGCACACAAGCACAAGCAGTACAGACAATACAAGCATACAACACATAGCATTGCTGGGTAGCTAACAACAACGCTCACTCCGAACTACAGAGTCCTAAACGCAGGCCAAGAAACAGTCTTCGCAACACACCTACACGCGGCATCTCCTGGCTTCGATCACTGCCGGAGCCACAGATGAGCCTACTTCCGCTGGGGCTCTCCTGGGGGACGGAAACTGAGCCAACTTCCATCTTCATCATCGGGCAACTCAATGAGCTGTGGCTCAACTGCTGGAGCTGCAGCGGGAACTCGACCGAACACATCCCGACGACGAAGTCGCCGGATATCTCCTTGAATAGAATTTGGGTGGATGTTGACTGGGTGGAATGGGTTTACTGATTGCGAGGGTGGTACTGGCTGTGAAGGTGGCACTAGGTTTGGCAACAAGGGACGGGTAGTCTGGGATGCAATTTCTCGGGCCGTACGGTAGGCTTCCGTAACAACCCGGGTGGTGTCTTGGTCAATGGCTTGGAACTCTCTTAGAATGCCAAAGAGCAGAAGTCCCTGGGCATCAATATACTGGACTAGGCGAGCTATGGTTGGGTCAACATCTCCCACTATGCTGGAGAACCTGCCAGCTATGTCCAACGATGATGGAAGATAGCGGAACTCTTGCATCTCCGCTACTTGCGGAAACTGGCTACGGAGACAGGCGAGGGCTCCTGCGGCTGCCATCTGGATAGCCAACGCGGGGGTGGGCACGGGTTTGCCCTGAAAACTCATGGGCTTCCCATCCGCTGTTGGACCTGGGCTGATATACACCCTTGCATAAAATCGGCAAAGGTGGGGGACGGGGTCTGATTGGCACACCAGATATGCCGGAGGGGTACTACAGCTAAGGGCTCGAGTGAGCATACTCGAAAGGATGCTCGGAAAACCGGGATAACCATCAGCCAAGATTCGGCTATGGAAAATGGGGGTCTTGGGGGTCTTGGAAGAACTGGCCATGGCTGCTGGTTTGGGAATACTATCCTGGGTCTCTCTTGCAGGGTTCTGGCTTACTGGATGGGGGCTACGACTCGCAACTGGGAGGGGCTTAAATAGGCAGTCGGCTGGAGCACACCAGCATGGCGTGGATCCTTCTCGTGCCGGGTAGAAGATACATCGGTACGGCCGACAACCAAGTGGGGTCACGGTCTAATCCTAAATGGCTGGGTGGGCGGACAGCTGGTTAGGGTCACGTCCATTCCGACTGCGCCGACTGTTGATTCACAGTGACCATGTCGGTTGCCAGAGACGGGTCAAATCTATTGGGCTCACTACCAGCTAAAACCTAGGGTCGTGTTTGGGCTAGGGTAACCTATAGCCAGCCCGGCTCTGATACCAAGTCTTGTGGCACCCCGATAGAGGGCCGACGCACGCCAGTCCCCAGGATAAGACCTGACGCACGCCAAAGACATGATACAGCAATTCTAGGCAAAAATGGCTTTATTAATATAATGGAGTGTTACAATACTGTTGCTTACAACAATATTACATAACTCCATGACTAACTAAGGGTAGCAGAGGTCTTGGCAACGACGTCTCTGGCTGAGCTCCATAACTCACAGGACTGGCTTGGTTACGCTCTAGCACGACGGATCTTCTCCTGCAACTGGCCACGTGCAAGGCCAGGTGAGTACTTTGAATGTAGTCGCAAGACAACCAAATACATAGCATCCAAACAAACAGATGACAAAGCAAGCCCTATGCTATGCATGAATTAATCCTAAGCATGGCATGAATTTTAACAAGGAAAGCATGGATCAAACATGGCATATCAAGGATCAGGCATATTATCTATGGTAAGATCACACTAAATGCTTAGAATACATACTGTACCGAATACCAGCTTACTCTCTTCTGGGTTGTCCCACAACCCTCGACATACTCATGATCCAACCTGAACTGACTCAAATCCAATCCAAATCATGTGGTCATCCGACCACGCATCATATAGCCAACCTTTGGCTAGCATAACTTATTCCTGACATCATTTGCTGTCTACCCAAGATAAGTTCTTCCACCATTATTATCATTATTACGGTTGACCATCTACTGAGGTCTGGACGGGCTGTCCAATACCATGGACTCGGTTATTCGAATAGATTTTGACACTCTGCAGAGGTTGCGCACTTTACCCACACCATGAAGCACCTGGCCCATGGCCTCGAGATTCGCCTCGGGTGGACCAGCGTTGCTTCAACAAAACCTGCCTGACTCGTGACTCTTTCATCGTACCACCGGCACTCTTCCTCCCCCAGAGGTCAGCCTTGGGTGGCCCCTGTGTCCTCATGACACCTGCCACTGTCGTGGCCAAACCATGTAGACCCAAACGGGGCCTACTGTCCCAAACGGGGACCGCGCGCAAAACTCAACAACAACTGGGCTCACAAGGGTATCGCCGCTTACCGGGCCAGGGCAGCACGCCGCGCATAACCTTCCCTCTTTGGTGGCACCGGTGAAAGATCAAGCAGTCAGACCCAGTCAGGGCCATCCCATACCAGCAAATGTGGTTGCACGAGTATGCCCGGATAGGTGACTCAAGATCAACCGACTAAATATCCTTTATTCAACCCACTCAGCATATCCATCATCGTACTATTTCACTGACAATAGTAAGTGCTACCATAGCAAGATCATAGTACTGATAATCATGGCATGAGATCAATCATAATGCTAATATGGCAATGATATTAACAATATCATCATGAAAATAAGACATGGCACTAGAGGAATGGAAATGCAAGTGTCCAATACCGATGTGACCACCGGTGCATTCAAGTGCAGTCTAACAGGCGATACAGATAAACACACAGGTGCAAGCAATGTCATCACGCAAGTCCGGAGCTCATGGAAGAGCTTGGCTTGCCTAGGGGTCGACGAATACGCCGGGAAGAAATGCGATCACCTCGCGGAAGAAATCGCCGGAAAGGGTTCTCTCTCAGAGGGCTCGATCGGAGGGCAAGGGCAAAACGGTTATTTCTACTGTGATAGCACATGATGAAAATAGTACTATCGGAACGGGCTC
The DNA here is from genome assembly GCA_039707655.1 of Elymus sibiricus. Taxonomy (NCBI): domain Eukaryota; kingdom Viridiplantae; phylum Streptophyta; class Magnoliopsida; order Poales; family Poaceae; genus Elymus; species Elymus sibiricus. Next base: position 412,561,070 of record CM077675.1, on the reverse strand, counting down.
GACGATACGAAAACGTGGGCGCTGGTTTTACCTGATTCCGAGCTACGGTTGCCGAGATACGGGCGTTTAAGCACCAGGGACCAATCTGTTTACAAAATTGCTACAAACAGGCCCCTGGGGTAAAAACAGAAAACGCCTTTCTCCATAGTACGACTCCTTAGCAGGAAAACGTATTTTCGGCCGAGGAAGGACAGAGTACGCTTTCTAACGGAGAAAGCGTATTCCTGAGAATACGCTTCCACTTGAAACTGGCTGGGCCCGGGGTTGACTCTTCTCTCTCTCACTGACGGCGGGGCCCGCCCTATCCTCTCTCCTTCTCCTCCCCTGGGTCATCTCCTAGCCCGCAACTGAGGGCAGAGCCGGTGCCGGCCGGGCTCAATGCCGGCGTGAGGGGGCACGACGGCGCTTACGGCGGGGCGGGGCGAGCTCACGGTGCTCGACCGCATCCGCAGGTGGTTGCCAGGGCTCGGGAGCTGGCCGGCAGCGCCGTCTCTACTGACCGGAGCGCGGCGGCGCATGGGCCTCGGTGGTGCCGCTCCGGTAGGGCTTCCCCGAGGGAACCAGCTGGAGATGCGCTACCGACGACGCTAATGCACAGAGCTCTGTTTTGGCACGCTCTGCCCATGGTCACCGCGTGGCCACGGCGTTGCCACGCCGCACACGAAGCCAAATAATGTCTAGGCTATTCACCGTCCTATCCTGAGTTGACCTATGCTGCTGAATGACCTGAGAGAGGCCTGAGGTGACTGCACCATGGTCAAACAGTTGCCAACAGCAACCTGTTTGTGCTGTGGTGTGGCCACCACAGTGCTCCTCTTGGCCTGATCCTTGGCATGGGTTAATAAACTACTAAGGTCACTGGCTTGGCAAAATCTCAGCTCCTCTGGACCAATCTAGAGGATACTTCCTTTGCAATTTGGCAGTCTGACCAGAAATGAAGAAGATGATGCTGGGGTCAAATGGCTAGAGGGATAGGGATGATTTTTGGAGGAGATCAATGATTTGGGTATATGGAGTCACTGTAAAAGTTTCATACCATTTGCATAAATATAAATGGTACTTCCTTCACAATGCTCCAATCTGAACAGAAATTGGCAAAATTGCTGAGGAAGATTGGCTGGATGGAAGGGGCGAATTTTTGGAGGACAATGCTAATTTATCACAATGCATCACCCTGCAAAACTCTAGCGCAAGGAGATCAAGGAATCATGCACTTCCTTTGCAAATGGGAAATCTGGACAGAATTTGCAAATGGAAGTGGGGCTCAAAATTTGAACTGGGGAACTGGATATTTTGATGGAAATGGAGAATATATGGATATGAGAAGCTCCACAAATTATTTGGGATTTTTCCTAGCTACCAAAATGGTAGTTCCTTTGGAAAGGCCCCAAATTGGAATATTGGCTTTAAATAGGAAAGTGCAATTTCCCCTATTTAATTATAGCCAACATTTTTATGAGAGCTCAATATATCCACAAAGAATATCTCCACAAGTTTTCATAACCTCTGGAGATGAATAGATATTTTCCTGGATTTAATTCCTCAGAAAGACAGAAAAAGGAATTAATTCTGGATGGAAAATTTTGCTTATGACTTAGCAATATTTTTGCACATCTAGGTTTCATGAAGGCAGAAGGATCTCTGGAAATTTTGGAAGGGTCAACGGAGCAAGGGAAATGATAGCTCCTTTGTAAACACAAAGGCAGAATTTCCAGTTCCAATATTTCGGAACTAGGGTTTGGATGAGGCTCGGGGTTTACTGACGGAGGGCTTGGCTGGCACAAGAGCAAGGGAAAAGCACATAGAGGTTGAGGATTGATTGGATATACCTGGTCACTTGCCAAATTCCAGAGGAAAAATTCGGGAGAGAAAAGCTAGGAAGGAATAACAGCACAAAAATCGATAACCCGATTTTTGGGGTGTTACATTTGTTGTGGAAAGCTGCCCCCCAAACGGGGTTACACAGTAAACCTTTTATAATGAAAAGAAAATTCATTACCTCAATCTTTATCATGGTTTATAGCCTGGGTTTGATGATTGAAGTTCTCAAGCCAGCTGATTACAGGCTGGTCAGTATTACTAAGCTTTCAAAGCAAGCTCATTTTTTTGTCGAAATCCCACTAGCGCGGCTTATTGACGGTACTATGTATTGTTATAAATTATGTTATCACAGCATAAAAAATTTCAGGCATGCCCTGTTGTCATCATGGGCTCATACATGAGCATCCGGATTAGTAGAGGCCGTCAAAACAATGACCAGCTCAAAATTATATTAATGAGGAAAAATTTAAGACTTCAAACCTCGAAAGCCGACCCCTCTTTGTCGAGTCTCATCGAGACGGCTTATCAGGGCTGTATTGTTTACTTCGTTTATCACAGTAATTTTCATGTACACTATTGTCACTATTGATAGCTCTCACTTGAGCGACTAGGTCAGGCAATTGAGTTCACGTTGTGACCAGTTATCAAATCATATGACTTCAACATCATTGGAGGGAGAATTGACAGAACTTGAGTCTCGAAAACCAAGACCTTCTGCCAGCTTATTTTGCTCAAAGGTTTCTTGTCAAGACCCTCATTAATCATAATGATCGAGACATACAACGATGGGTTGAAAGAATAGCGAAATGATATCAAGCCCAGAAGTTTAATATCTTACACCAACAAAGGTGCAAACGTGCACGATGGCACGACAAGGGATTTCAGAAGTTTTTAATAGCTACCCCTATTACAAGCTGAAAGAGCCACAAAATATTTGGCCCTATACTTGTGGTCTCGAGTCGTCAGGCTGGCGACTTAAGAAGCACATGTCATCACAGTGCTGACTCGCCTTCTATGCCATCCGGGTTGGCCATCGTCTGGTCTTTCACCTGAGACTCCTCTGACTTATCCACCACTGGGTCTTCTGGTTCTTGTATCTGAAGATTGTCCGTATCCTAGTTAAAATGGGTTAAGGCGTGGAATATGGCTTCGTCATCAAGGATGGAAGACGAATCAACTTCAGGGGCCAAGATGTGCTTACGCCGTTGAGGAACCAGATTCACCGACTTAATAATGGGCAGTGGGATCCGTGAATGGTTGGCATCATAGGTCGCCTAATAATTCTTCAGCTTCATTTCAGAAACTAGCTGGGTGGACATCACTCGAGCGGCTTTGACACAAGATGTGTAGTCCTCTTCAGTGAATGTTGACCCGTCAATCTTAAATTCGGGGAAGCCCTTTGCTAATTCTACCGGATCAAGCTCTGCTGAGTAAGCTAGAGCCAGCTCAAAGAGTATGTTGCGCCAGAGCGGGTGGCTGACCTTTCAACTCCTGAATTAGCTGCAGGACGGTGGAAAGGCATTCTAACACATTTTTAAAGAGCCCCAATGGCTGCTTATCCCCCATCACTGCCTTGATCGCAAGGTGACTCCCAGAATAGAGTTGTTCTGTCAGTGAATAAACACCCTTGAGCATCAGCAGGCTATTATCTTTAAGGTTGCTAGTCCGGGGCCCTGCAAAATCGCATCAATATAAGAGTCACCAGATGACTATTATTCATGTCTCAAGAAGGAAGAAATTATAGATACTTACCGAAAACAGCCCGGGTCATCTTGGCAATATGCCGTTTTAACCCGGATAGTACCTCGGTGATGGGCTTCAGCTGGCCCTCAGCATCCTCTACGCGCTTCAGCAGAGTCGCCTTCTCAGCATCAAAGCTTTCCTTCTCTTTCAAGAAGTCTGCCTTGGTTTTTTCTAATTCCACCAAGGAGAGTCGAAGTTTTTCTTCAATCTCTACTCGGGCGGCTTGCCCCGCTTCTAGGTCCTTTTTTAAGCCGGCCATGTTGGACTCAGCCGCCTTCAGAGTTTCCTGCATAGTAAAAGGTATTATAACAAGTCCCAAGCAGATTGCAAGCAATATATTTGGAACTTGGGGGCTAATGTAGGCAAACTTTCCTCAAATGCATCATACGGAGAGACCCGACTTATCTCAACAAGATGAGCTGGCCCTTGGGGGCTACAGGTCGAAATTCTTCAAATTATCAAGACCCGACTCATCTCAAGAAGATGAGCCGGCCCTTGGGGGCTCCAAGTCAAAATTCTTCAAATTATCAAGACCCGACTCATCTCAAGAAGATGAGCCGGCCCATGGGGGCTACAAGTCGAATCAATCCTAATATTAATAAGACCCAGTTTATCTTAGAAAGATAAGCTGGCCCTTGGGGGCTACATAAGGATATATGGTATAAACAAGTGAAGAGGAATATACCTCGTATTTGTTCTTCATCATGCTAACGAGGCCAATTTCCCTCTCTCGGCTCGTAGCAAGGTGATCCAGATAGCCAGCATGAAGTTCTTTGGAACTAAAATTCTCATAGCTCAGGAGCTCCAGCTTGGTCTTCCCTTTCTCTGGCAGTACCGTTTCATCCTTAGCAATAATTTTTGTTAATACCCTGGAGACCTCAGGAGCAGTGTAACTCGCCCCAATGATAGTAACCTACTTAGAGGCATCTTCAGTTGCTTTTGGAGGATTGGGCAGATTAAGATTGGCTGCCGGATTAACCTCAGCATCCATGGCATCAGTGCTTACCGTCTTAGGAGGAAGGGGTAAGTCAGCTTGGATCTCCTGATGATCTTCAAATTGATCAGTATGATCTCCAGGAGCCGTCAAATCAGGAATCTCCGGCTCAAGGACTTTGGGGTTAGCGGAAGACTCGTCAATCTTCCTTTTCTTGGCTTTGGCCCTGCAGAACAAAGGGAGCAGTGCAAGGCATAGGCAGAGACAATAGTCTACTCAAATAGGCAAATGACAAAAGAGGAATTTACCCGGGATTGATAACGAAGGGTGCTAGTTTGGAGGCAGTAGAGTCGTCTGATGAAGGTGGTGAATCCTGATCAATCAGAACATAGGAATAAACAGTTGACATATCAAGTCAAAACCTCAGAAGAATTGGAACATTAATTACCTCGGTTGATCGTTTTCACGCGGCTAGCTTATCAGGTAAGCCGGCAACAAGATCACCACTCCCACTCCGGGTCTGACGCCTAGACTTGTGCTGATTTTTCTTCAAAACAAAGTGAGGATCCAGATAAGCGTCCGGGTGAGAGAAGCTTACCTTCCGAACAACCCGCCTTGTTTTCAATGGTGGCAAGGATTCTAAGTCGGAGGAGATGGAAATTACCTCAACATCGCCCGCACGGTTTGTCTCAACATCACCCTAAGAAGAAGAGGCATCAGTAAGATTCAATGAAACACGAACAAAGTTAAATTTCTACCTCTGATCTAGTATCGGTGGCAGCTGCTTCGTCCATCTGAGACAACCCTTCTACAGCCGCCTTGTTTTTCTTCTTACTTGGGGCGGCTTTGGGCTTATTAGCCGGTGTGTTGCCTCGGTTCTTCCACAAAAAGGAGATATGGCTTGTAAAATTGACAATCAGAGCAAGCAGGTGAAGATTTAAAGGCTGAAAAGGCTATTCGTAAAGCCAGAGTTAAGTGTCAAAGGCTTTTTTTACCGGAGGAATCGGGTTAAAAGCATAAAAAGGTTTCAACCCGTCCTTGCTGCAATTTTCTTGGTTCTCACCCAATAGCTTCTTCACGATCCGGTTTATCTCTTCAGCATCCAAGGAATAGTTGTTGTATCGTTGAACATCATCTAAGTCCCTGGAGTAAGCATACATCAAGCTGTCGCTGAGGCTTAGTGGCAAAATCCACCAAGACACCCAACACCGGGTTAGATCGACTCCAGTTAGCCCGTTGGCTAGTAGAGCCCTCAACTTTGGACAGATGGGGGCGTGTTGAGAACGTTCCTCTGGAGAAGCCCAGCCAGGAAGATCAAAATCCATGGGGAGGCGATTGGGTCTGTAACCCGACAAGGGGTTTTCATCAACTGGGGCGGTGTTGCGACAATAAAACCAAGTTTTATTCCACCCCTTAGGATGACTTGGTAGTGTGGCAGCAGGAAAAAGATGTCTCTTTGCCTCTGGATTGAGAACCTGCCAAGTTCTAGGCTAGGGCCATCCGCGCATTCGGTTTGCCGGTTCAAGTAGAAGATTTCCTTGAAGGGGGAGACGGAGGGTTCCATTTGCAGATACACCTCACAAAACACTTGGAATTGGCAAAGGTTGGATATGGAGTTATGACCCAGGCCTTGAGGATGAAGATGGAAGAAATGCAGAACATCTCGAAAGAATTTTGATCCGGGAGGAGAAAAACCTCTCCGAAGGTGATCCAAGAATACCACTACTTCTCCCTCCTTCGGATTAGGGATTTCCTCCCAAAGGATAACCTGCCAGCTAATTACCACTTGAGGCGGTAGGAACCCATGATCTTGGTAATCTTTTAAAATGGCATTAGAAACTTGAGTGGCCACCCAGTTGCAGGTGGTGGTGGTGGATTTGGATATAATGAGTCACTTGAATGAAATAAAGGGACGACTTAGACATGTGGCTAAAGAACAGATGGCTTAATTATTCGCAATAAGTAAATTGCCTTGCGAAGGGGCCAACATCTAAACCCGGCAGTTTATTACATGGCGGGTCATGTCTACGCTAGCGAACCGGTTGGAACATACAAGCGACTTAAGCTAGATCAGAGGCTTCTGGTTTCTTTGCTAAGTATGGGACAAACAAGTTTCCACCGAAATAGCTGCAATTATGGATCTGAAAATAGCTGCAAAAAAGCAAGATACTTGCAAGACCTAATGGCGGAGCAGGGAAACAGTGATAGTGCAGTCCATCAAAAGCCGAAGGAAATTGAAGTATATTATGCACGAAACGGAGCCGTTTTTTCTACCGCCCTGTTTCTGTGATTAAACTTGCGGGATCTACGCACGAAACTGGCAATGGAGATGAACCGAAGATGAACTACCAATGAACTCGAAAGCTCCGACGAACCATGACGGATCTATGGAAGATCAGATGACTTACTTGACGGGGGTGTAACACCCAGGTATACCAAAAAAGGCGAGAGCCGGGCCCTTCGAAAATTATGTGCCGGCCCCCTGGCCAGCATGCCCGACGCCCCGGCCGGCTGGTCCGGGACAGGCTGGGCCATGACCGGCTGGTCCATGGCCGGCCGACCTATGCCGGCTGGGGCAGTGGCCGGCTGGGCGGTAGCCGGCCCTCTCGTAGCCGCCAGGCAGCCGTACACCGCCCCATCGCTCTGGCCCCAGGTACAGCGATGGGACTTGTCTTCTGTGGCAGGTTGCACGTGGCCACAGTGCGCGTTGACGGAAGGGCGCGCGTGGCTACAGTGCCACCTACCGTACTGACGGACGGGATAGGGCGTGACTGCGGCGGAGGTGGCCATACCACTGACCGCGACCGACCAAGACAGGGCGAGGCCGCAGTGGAGGCACGCCTCCAACCACTCCATGAACAATCCCCCGCATGGCTACAGTGCAGCCGGATGGACCGCTGACCGCGGCGGGCTGCGGTAAACCGGTGCGACGCATCACGCCCATGCGGCCGCGTGACGAGCATGCACCAATGGCAAGGCTTGGCCAGCGGGTCCCCACAGCCGAGGAGACCTTGCAACTGGCGGACCCCACAAGCGACGGGACAGCCCAGCCGGCGGGACCCACGGCAACTAGAGAGGCTGCCGGCTGGGCCTCGCACGAAGCTTGTATGAATATTGTGAGCCGGGGGGTTGGCTATAAAACCCACTGGCACCCCCATGCATCGAGGACGCTCACACACGTACACACATCCACATAGAGAGGAAATGGAAAACAAGAGAACTCCTTCTTCCTCCTCTAGCCAACAGCTCTAGGAGCAAGCATGTAAACTATCAAGATCATCAACTAGCTAGGCAGGAATTGGGGTATTACCTCTCATTGAGGGCCCCGAAACTGGGTAAATCGTGTGTCTCGCATCGCTTGTCCCAATCCCGTTTCCGGAGCCCATCGACATCATACGGCCCCAACCACACTCGATTAGCCACCCCATGGCATCTACCGGTAGAAAACACCGACAGTTGGCTCCCACCGTGGGGCCGTTCACGGTGTCGACTGGAGCTATGCTCCGGGCGGGACCCCTCGCCACCTCCCCCGAACGCACTGCGTCCGGGATACTTCACGACACGTCCCTCGATGGTCTCTTCGCGCGCTGCGGCGAACCTCGCCTCGGCAACGGGCTCGCCTTCGGTAGGCAGCTCGACGAGGCATTCGTCGTCTCCTCCCCGCCGCGGCCCGCCCTGGCACTTCCAACCTTCTCCGCTCCATGCTTCATGGATTGAGCACCCCCATTCTGCCGTGGTCGAGCTGGAGGTGGCCCGCAAGCAGCTGCTTGTGGAGGCCAACTCCCTCGCGACCGCTCGGCGCCGGATGGAATCGCGCAGCGCGAGTATAACTCCGCCTACGGCCTCACCCCGGCTGGCAACGAGCCCAGCCGGCGTGGGGAGGTCCGAAACCATGGCCGCGTGGTCGCGGACATCCTTGGTGGCAAAATGCCCATCTACGACACCCCTGCGGCCAACATGAGGGCAGCCCAAGTGGCTTACGCCGACCTGGTCACCCCTGGAGGGTGGTGAGGAGCGCGCTCAACAAGAGCACCACATCCCGGACCTCATTGCCGCTGCCAACACGCAGCAAGCCCGCCTGGACCAAGCCAACGCCGGCTCCGAACCTCCTTTCCCCGGGGGAGACGACCTGTCGGCTGCCGACGTGCGCCAGGCAGCCCAACATTCCTGCTCCCCCCGTGGTTCCGGCCGACGAACCAGCGGGAGCCGCGGCGGGCGCTCGCTATACGAGAACGAACAATCAGCATCACCAGCCAGCGTAACGACTTCCTGGAAGGCGCCAGGCGGCGAGACCGCGCTCACACCCCGCCGCCGCGACGGGAGCGCACGCGCTCTCCCGGTCTGTCTGCTCGCACCGAGCTGGCTGCCCAGCTCGGGCCGCGTTCCCCTCGGGGCGAGAATGATGCTCAAACTCGCATCGACCGGCTAGCACGGTCTGCCCTCCTGGAGGAGGAGGGCCCGATTGGGCCGGCGTGCTTCGGCCCCCGGATCCTCGAAGAGCCGTTCACTTCTAGCTTCACGCTGCTGTGCGACACTCCGAAGTATAACGGATCCGCAAAGCCGAAAGACTGGTTGATCGAGTACACCACCACGGTCGGTATCGCTAGCGGCAACAAGCGCGTAGCGGTACGCTACGTCCCTCTCATGCTGATCGGGTCAGCCCAGACCTGGCTTAATAGCCTGTCAGTTGGCAGCATCAATGTGTAGGTGGACTTCTAGGAATCGTTCGTTCGCAAGTTCACCGGCACCTACAAGCGGCCTGGCCGCCCCCGCGAGCTGGCCATGTGCGTCCAGGGGCTTGATGAGTCCCTCCGCGACTACCTCACTCGCTGGACCGAACTATGCAATTCCTGCGAGGGGGTGCATGAGGTGCAGGCCATCCAATACTTCTCCGAGGGCTGCCGAGATGGCACCCTGCTCAAGCACAAGATTATGTGCTCCGAGCCGTCCACCTTGGCCGAGCTCATGGTAAGGGTGGACAAATACGCCCTGGCCGACTCCGCCATGCGGATCAAGGTCACCTCAGCCGGCAAGGCCATCCCGGCTCCTCCCGTCACCACCCGGCCGACTGGTGACAGCTGGCAGCAGCAAAACAAGAGGAAGCCCGACCACGTGGATCCCCGCTACGGGAGCAAACAGGTCACGACCCTCGAGGAGGAGCAGCCGGCTGGTCAGGACGCCAGCCAGTGGCCGAGAACCGGCAAGACTTCCTGGCAGCCCAAGCTCACCTTCGAGCAGATGATCGACGCGCCCTGCAAAATGTACACTTGGGCGAACCCAGCGACACACACGCTTCGGCAGTGCAACTTCTCCCAGCGGCTGGCGCGGGGCGAGGGACTCCCCGTCCCACCGCCGCCTCCGCGGGCTCCGGCTCCAGCTCCGACCCAGGTCCGTCCCCGGCTCCGGCACGGGACAATGGTCGCCCTCAGTACCGGTTCCCTGAGCAGGACGGGGCGTATGTCGTCTTCACCAGCGAAGGAACTGACAAGCATAGTCAGCGTCAGCGCCGGCATGAGGTGAATGCCACCATGCCCTCGATCCCCCGGTACATTTACTGGTCGGAGAAGCCGATCACCTGGAGCCGGGCGGACCACCAGGCCGAGATGCCGTATCCGGTCAGCCACGCTCTCGTCCTCGATCCCACGATCACCTCCGAGAGGCGCACCTGCCGTTTCTCACGGGTGGTGATCGACGGCGGCAGCAGCATAAACATCCTCTACCACGACACGCTGCTCAAGCTTGGCCTCAAGGAAAAGGATCTTTAGCCGAGCAGAACGACCTTCCACGGCATCTTGCCGGGAAAATCCTGCTCCCCCATCGGCAAGATCCAGCTCGACGTCCTCTTCGGCAACAAAAGCCATTTCCCCACGAGCCAGTGTGGTTCGAGGTGGTGGACCTCGACTGTCCCTACCACGCGCTGTTGGGGAGGCTGATACGTCTCCAACGTATCTATAATTTATGAAGTATTCATGCCATGTTTACAATAATTCTATATGATTTTGGTATGATTTTATTAGAACTAACCCGGACTGACGCTGTTTTCAGCAGATCTACCGTGGTGTTGTTTTTGTGCTGAAATAAAAGTTCTCGGAATGGGCTGAAAATTTACGGAGAATTATTTTTGGAAAATATAAAAAATACTGGAGCAAAAAGCTGGGCCAGGAAGTGACCGAGGAGGCCACAAGCCTGGGGGCGCGCCCCCCTGGCTTGTGGGCTCCTCGGGCACCGCCTTGACGTGAAACCGACGCCAAAACCTCCTATAAATACAGAAACCTCCGAAAAGAAACCTAGATCGGGAGTTCCGCCGCCGCAAGCCTCTAGAGCCACGAAAAACCAATCGGGAGCCCATTCCTGTTGGGGAACGTTGCATGGGAAACAAAAATTTTCCTACGCACACGCAAGATCTATCCATGGTGATGAGCATCTACGAGAGGGAGAGTGGATCTACATACCCTTGTAGATCGCTAAGCGGGAAGCGTTAAGAAACGCGGTTGATGTAGTCGAACGTCTTCGCGATCCAAATCGCCGAGCGTCCCGCGATCCCATCACGATCCATCTCGCGATCCAATCTTGATCCGTCCCGCGATCCCATCACGATCCGTCTCGCGATCCAATCTCGATCCATCCCGCAATCCCATCACGATCCGTCCCGCGATCAAATCACGAATCGTCTCGCGATCCTAATCACGGTCCTTCCGATCTAGCGCCGAACGGACGGCACCTCCGCGTTCAGCACACGTACATCTCGATGACGATCTCCGCCTTCTTGATCCAGCAAGAGGGGGCGGAGAGGTAGATGAGTTCTCCGGCAGCGCGATGGCGCGGAGGCGGTGGTGGTGGAACTATTCCGGCAGGGCTTCGCCTAAGCACCGCTGAAACTAGACTAAAGGAGAAAACGATCTAGAGGAAGTAGAGGGAGCACGTGGCAATTAGGGTTAGCTCTTCCCTCTAAATCCTCTAGTATATATAGGAGGGAGGGAGGGGAGGAGGCAGCCTCAAACCCTCAAGGTTTGGCCGAAATTGGAGGTGGAGGAGTCCTACTCCAATCCTATTAGGAGTAGGATTCCTCCTCTCCACTTGGAAACCCTTTCCACCTTTCCTCCTTTGGATTTTTTCCACCCAAAGCCACATGGGCCTTAGTGGGGGGGTTAGGCCAGCCCACTAGGGGCTGGTTTGACTCCTCCCACAACCCATGAGGTCCTTTGGGTCGAGACACCCCTCCCGATGGTCCCCGGTACCCCTCCCGGCACTCCCGGTATACTACCGAAATACCCGAAACTTTTCCAGTGACCAAAACAGGACTTCCTATATATCAATCTTTACGTCCGGATCATTCCGGAGCTCCTCATGACGTCCAGGATCTCATCTAGGACTCCGAACAACCTTCGGTCACCACCATACATAACTCTACCATACCGAAACATCACCGAACCTTAAGTGTGCAGACCCTGCGGGTTCGAGAACTATATAGACATGACCAAGACACCTCTACGGTCAATAACCAATAGCGGGACCTAGATGCCCATATTGGTTCCTACATATTCTACGAAGATCGTTATCGGTTGAACCTCTTTGTCAAGGATTCAGTTAATCCCGTACATTGTTCCCTTTGTTCTTCGGTATGTTACTTGCCCGAGATTCGATCGTCGGTATCTCTATACCTAGTTCAATCTCGTTACCGCCAAGTCTCTTTACTCCAATCCCATTAGGAGTAGGATTCCTCCTCTCCACTTGGAAACCCTTTCCACCTTTCCTCCTTTGGATTTTTTCCACCCAAAGCCACATGGGCCTTAGTGGGGGGGTTAGGCCAGCCCACTAGGGGCTGGTTTGACTCCTCCCACAGCCCATGAGGTCCTTTGGGTCGAGACACCCCTCCCGATGGTCCCCGGTACCCCTCCCGGCACTCCCGGTACACTACCGAAATACCCGAAACTTTTCCGGTGACCAAAACAGGACTTCCTATATATCAATCTTTACCTCCGGATCATTCCGGAGCTCCTCGTGACGTCCAGGATCTCATGCAGGACTCCGAACAACCTTCGGTCACCACCATACATAACTCTACCATACCGAAACGTCACCGAACCTTAAGTGTGCAGACCCTGCGGGTTCGAGAACTATGTAGACATGACCAAGACACCTCTACGGTCAATAACCAATAGCGGGACCTAGATGCCCATATTGGTTCCTACATATTCTACGAAGATCGTTATCGGTTGAACCTCTATGTCAAGGATTCAGTTAATCCCGTACGTTGTTCCCTTTGTTCTTCGGTATGTTACTTGCCCGAGATTCGATCGTCGGTATCTCTATACCTAGTTCAATCTCGTTACCGGCAAGTCTCTTTACTCGTTCTATAATATAAGATCCCGTGGCGAACACTTAGTCACATTGCTTGCAAGGCTAATTGTGATGTTGTATTACCGATTGGGCCCTGAGATACCTCTCCGTCACACGGAGTAACAAATCCCAGTCTTGATCCATGCCCACTCAACAGACACCCTCGGAGATACCTGTAGAGCATCTTTATAGTCACCCAGTTACGTTGTGACGTTTGATACACACAAGGTATTCCTCCGGTGTCAGTGAGTTGCATGATCTCATGGTCATAGGAACAGATACTTGACATGTAGAAAACTATAGCAATAAACTGACACGATCATATGCTATGTTTATAGTTTGGGTCTTGTCCATCACATCATTCTCCTAATGATGTGATCCCGTTATCAAATGACATCTCATGTCTATGGCCAGGAAACCTTGACCATCTTTGATCAACGAACTAGTTAACTAGAGGCATACTAGGGACACAGTGTTATCTATGTACCCACACATGTATTTGAGTTTCCAATCAATACAATTATAGCATGGATAATAAACGATTATCACGAACAAGGAAATATAATAATAACCAATTTATTATTGCCTCTAGGGCATATTTCCAACAGTCTCCCACTTGCACTAGAGTCAATAATCTAGTTCACATCACCATGTGTTTTACATTGTTATGAATCTAACACCCAATGAGTTCTGTGGTTCGATCATGCTTTGCATGTGAGAGAGGTCTTTAGTCAACGGGTCTGCGACATTCAGATCCCTGTGTACTTTGCAAATCTCTATGTCATAATGTAGACACTGCTACCACACTCCACTTGGAGCTATTCCAAATGGCTGCTCCACTATATGTATCCGGATTGCTACTCAGAGTCATCCGGATTGGTGTTAAAGCTTGCATCGACGTAACCCTTTACGACGAACTCTTTATCACCTCCATTATCGAGAAATATTTCCTTAGTCCTCTAGTTACTAAGGATAATCTTGACCACTGTCCAGTGGTCCACTCCTGGATCACTCTTGTACCCCTTGACAGACTCATGGCAAGGCACACACAGGTGCGGTACATAGCATGGCATACTATACAGAGCCTATGGATAAGGCATAGGGGACGACCGTCGTCCTTTCTCTTTCTTCTGCCGTGGTCGAGCTTTGAGTCTCACTCAACTCCACATCTTACAAATCAGGCTAGAACTCTTTCTTTGACTGATCCATTTTGAAGTCTTTCAAAATCTTGTCAAGGTATGTACTCATTGAAAGTTTTATCAGACGTCTTGATCTACCTCTATAGATCAAGATGCCCAATATTTAAGTAGCTTCATTCCAGGTTTTCCTTTGAAAAACTCCTTTTCAAACAACCCTTTATGCTTTCCAGAAATTCTACATCATTTCCGATCAACAATATGTCATCCACATATACTTATCAGAAATTCTATAGTGCTCCCACTCACTTTATTGTAAATACAAGTTTCTCATAAACTTTGTATAGACTCAAAAACTTTGATCACCTCATCAAAGCGTATATTCCAACTCCGAGATGCTTGCTCCAGTCCATAGAAGGATCGCTGGAGCTTGCATATATTTTAGCATCCTTAGAACTGACAAAACCTTCCGGTTGTATCACATACAACCTTTCCTCACGGATACCGTTAAGGAAATGATGTTTTGACATCCATCTGCCAGATTTCATAATCAAAAAATGCAGCAACTGCTAACATAATTCCAATAGACTTTAGCATCGCTACGGGTGAGAAAGTCTCATCGTAGTCAACTCCTTGAACTTGTGAAAAACCCTTTGCCACAAGTCGAGCTTTATAGACGGTGACATTACCGTCCGTGTCCGTCTTCCTTTTAAAGATCCATTTGTTCTGAATGGCCTTTCACCCTTCAGGTAATCCTTCCAAAGCCCATACTTTGTTTTCTTACATGGATCCCATCTCGAATTGCATGGCCTCTAACCATTTCTCGGAATCCGGGCCCATCATCGCTTCTCCATAGCTCGTAGGTTCATCATTGTCCAACAACATGACCTCTAAGACAGGGTTGCCATACCACTCAGGAGCAGTACGCGTCCTTGTCGACCTACGAGGTTCGATAGTAACTTGATCCGAAGCTTTATGATCATCATCATTAACTTCCTCTTCAACTAATGTAGGCTCCACAGAAACAACTTTCTGCGCTGCGCTACTCTCTGGTTGAAACAAAGGTTCAACAACCTCATCAAGTTCTATCTTCCTCCCACTCAATTCTTTCGAGAGAAACTATTTCTCGAGAAAGGACCCGTTTTAGCAAAAACACTTTGTGCTTGGATCTGAGATAGAAGGTTTACCCAACTGTTACATTAGGGTATTCTATGAAGATGCATTTGTCCGCTTTGGGTTCGAGCTCATCAGGTTGAAAACCTTTTCCACATAAGCGTCGCAGCCCCAAACATTAAGAAATGACAGCTTAGGTTTCTGCCAAACCAAAATTCATACGGTGTCATCTCAACGGACTTAGATGGTGCCCCTTTTTAAAGTGAATGTAGTTGTCTCTAATGCATAACCCCAAAACGATAGTGGCAAATCGATAAGAGACATCATAGTACGCACCATATCCAATAGAGCACGACTACGACGTTCAGACACACCATCACACTATGGTGTTCCAGGTGGCGTGAGTTGTGAAACAACTTCCACATTGTCTTAAGTTGTATACCAAACTCGTAACTAAGATATTTACCTATACGATCATATCGTAGATATTTTATCTTCTTGTCACGATGATCTCAAACATCACTCTGAATTTGTTTGAACTTTTCAAATGTTTCAGACTTGTGTTTCATTAAGTAAATATCCCCATATCTACTCAAATCATCAGTGAAGGTAGGAAAATAATGATATCCACCGCATGCTACAACACTCATTGGACCGAATACATCAACATGTATCATTTCCAATAAGTCACTTGCCCGCTCCATCATACCGGAAAACGGGGTCTTAGTCATCTTTCCCATGAGGCATGGCCCGCATGTCTCAACCGATTCGAAATCGAATGAGTCCAAAGATCCATCAGCATGGAGTTTCTTCATGCGTTTTACATCAATATGACATTTAGCGGCAGTGCCACAAGTATGTGGTACTATCATTATTAACTTTGTATCTTTTGGCATCAATATTATGAACATGTGTATCACTACGATCAAGATTCAATAAACCATTCTCATTGGGTGCATGACCATTGAAGGTATTATTCATGTAAACAGAATAACCATTATTCTCTAACTTGAATGAATAACCGTATTGCAATAAACATGATCTAATCACGTTCATGCTCAACGCAAACACCAAATAACATTTATTTAGGTTCATCACTAATCCCGAAGGTAGAGAGAGCGTGCGATGGTGATCACATCAACCTTGGAAACACTTCCAACACTCATCGTCACCTCACCCTTAGCTAGCCTCCGTTTATTCCGTAGCTTTTATTTCATGTTACTAACATTTAGCAATCGAACCGGTATCCAATACCCAGGTGCTACTAGGAGTACTAGCAAGGTACACATCAATAACATGTATATCAAATATACTTCTATCGACGTTGCCAGCCTTCTTATCTACCAAGTATCTAGGGTTGTTCCGCTTCAGCGACCGTTCTCCTCATAATAGAAGCACTTAGTCTCGGGTTTGGGTTCAACCTTGGGTTTCTTCACTGGAGCAGCAACTGACTTGCCATCCATGAAGTTTCCCTCCTAGCCCTTGCCCTTCTCAAAACTAGTGGTTTCACTAACCATCAACACTTGATGCTCCTTCTTGATTTCTACCTTCGCGGTGTCAAACATCGCGAATAGCTCAGGGATCATTATTTCTATCCCTGGCATTTTATAGTTCATCACGAGGCTCTAGTAGCTTAGTGACAGTGACTTGGAGAACTATATCAATCGCTATCTTATCTGGAAGATCAACTCCCACTCGATTCAAGCAATTGTAGCACCCAGACAATCTGAGCACATGCTCACCGATTGAGCTATTCTCCTTCATCTTGCAGGCAAAGAATCTTGTTGGAGGTCTCATACCTCTCAACACGGGCACGAGCCTGAGATCCCAATTTCAGCTCTTAGAACATCTCATATGTTCCGTGACGCTCAAAACGTTTTGGAGCCTCAATTCTAAGCCGTAATGCATGACGCACTGAACTATCAAGTAGTCATCAGAACGTGCCTGTCAGATGTTCACAACATCTACAGACGACGATTGAGGGGGTGGTGCACCGAGCGGTGCATTAAGGACATAAGCCTTCTGTGCAGCAATGAGGACAATCCTCAGATCACGGACCCAGTCCGCATTATTGCTACCATCATCTTTCAACTCTATTTCCCTAGGAACATATAAAAAATTCAAGGGAGCTACAGCGCGAGCTAGTAATCTAGAACATAATTTGCAAAGACATTTTGACTATGTTCTTGATAATGAGTTTAGTTAATCATATTACTTAAAAACTCCCACTCAAATTGACATCCCTCCGGTCATTCGAGTGTCACATGATCCAAATCCACCAACTCAAGTCTGATCATCACGTGAGTTGAGGTGGTTTCAATGGTGAACATCTTCATGTTGATCATATCTACTATATGACTCATGTTCGACCTTTCGGTCTCTTGTGTTCCAAGGCCATGTCTGTACTTGCTAGGCTCGTCAAGTTTAACCCGAGTGTTCTGCACGTGCAACACTGGCTTGCACCCGTTGTATGCGAACGTAGAGTCTATCACACCCGATCATCACGTGGTGTCTCGAAACGACGAACTTTCGCAACGGTGCACACTCGGGGAGAACACAATTTTATCTTGAAATTTAAGTGAGGGATCACCTTATAATGCTACCGTCGTACTAAGAAAAATAAGATGCATAAAAGGATTAACATCACATGCAGATCATAAGTGACATGATATGGCCGTGAACTTGTGCTTTTGATCTCCATCTCCAAAGCACCGACATGATCTCCATCGTCACCGGCATGACACCATGATCTCGATCATCTTGATCTCCAGCAATGTGTCGCCATCAGGTTGTCGCGTCGACTGTTGCTTCCACGACTATTGCTAAGTCATAGCGATAAAGTAAAGCAAAACGGCGAAAACAATTAAAGACAACCCTATGGCTCCTGCCGGTTGCCGTACTCATCGACATGCAAGTCGTGATATTCTATACAATACATGATCATCTCATACATCACATATATCTCATCATGTAATTGGCCATATCACATCACAACATACCCTACAAAAACAAGTTAGACGTCCTCTAATTGTTGTTGCAAGTTTTACGTGGCTGCTATGGGTATCTAGCAAGAACAATTCTTACCTACGCAAAAACCATAACGGTGATACAAAAATTGCTATTCAACCTTCTCAAGGACCACCTTTGTCAAATCCGATCCGACTAAAGTTGGAGAAACAGACACCCACCAGCCATCTTTATGCAACGAAGTTACATGTCAGTTGATGGAACCGGTCTCTCGTAAGCGTACGAGTAATGTTGGTCCGGGCCGCTTCATCCCACAATACCACCGAAACAAGAAAAGACTAAGGGAGGAAGCAATCTGAATATCAACACCCACAAACTCCTTTGTGTTCTACTCGAGATCTCATCTACACATAGACCTAGCTCAGATGCCACTGTTGGGGAACGTTGCATGGGAAACAAAAAATTTCCTACGCACACGCAAGATCTATCCATGGTGATGTGCATCTACGAGAGGGAGAGTGGATCTACATATCCTTGTAGATCGCTAAGCGGGAAGCATTAAGAAACGCGGTTGATGTAGTCGAACGTCTTCACGATCCAAATCGCCGAGCGTCCCGCAATCCCATCACGATCCATCTCGCGATCCAATCTCGATCCGTCCCGCGATCCCATCACGATCCGTCTTGCTATACAATCTCGATCCGTCCCGCGATCCCATCATGATCCGTCCCGCGATCAAATCACGAATCGTCTCGTGATCCTGATCACGGTCCTTCCGATCTATTGCCGAACGGATGACACCTCCGCGTTCAGCACACGTACAGCTCGATGACGATCTCCGCCTTCTTGATCCAGCAAGAGGGGGTGGACAGGTAGATGAGTTCTCCGGTAGCGCGACGGCGCGGCGGCGGTGGTGGTGGAACTATTCCGGCAGGGCTTCGCCTAAGCACCGCTGAAACAAGACTAAAGGAGAAAACGATCTAGAGGAAGTAGAGGGAGCACGTGGCAATTAGGGTTAGCTCTGCCATCTAAATCCTCTAGTATATATAGGAGGGAGGGAGGGGAGGAGGCAGCCTCAAACCCTCAAGGTTTGGCCGAAATTGGAGGTGGAGGAGTCCTACTCCAATCCTATTAGGAGTAGGATTCCTCCTCTCCACTTGGAAACCCTTTCCACCTTTCCTCCTTTGGATTTTTTCCACCCAAAGCCACATGGGCCTTAGTGGGGGGGTTAGGCCAGCCCACTAGGGGCTGGTTTGACTCCTCCCACAACCCATGAGGTCCTTTGGGTCGAGACACCCCTCCCGATGGTCCCCGGTACCCCTCCCGGCACTCCCGGTACACTACCGAAATACCCGAAACTTTTCCGGTGACCAAAACAGGACTTCCTATATATCAATCTTTACCTCCGGACCATTCCGGAGCTCCTCGTGACGTCCACGATATCATCCGGGAGTCCGAACAACCTTCGGTCACCACCATACATAACTCTACCATACCGAAATGTCACCGAACCTTAAGTGTGCAGACCCTGCGGGTTCGAGAACTATGTAGAGATGACCAAGACACCTCTACGGTCAATAACCAATAGCAGGACCTGGATGCCCATATTGGTTCCTACATATTCTACGAAGATCTTTATCGGTTGAACCTCTATGTCAAGGATTCAGTTAATCCCGTACGATGTTCCCTTTATTCTTCGGTATGTTACTTGCCCGAGATTCAATCGTCGGTATCTCTATACCTAGTTCAATCTCGTTACCGGCAAGTCTCTTTACTCGTTCTGTAATACAAGATCCCGTGGCTAACACTTAGTCACATTGCTTGCAAGGCTTATTGTGATGTTGTATTACCGAGTGGGCCCTGAGATACCTCTCCGTCACACGGAGTAACAAATTCCAGTCTTGATCCATGCCCACTCAACAGACACCCTCGGAGATACCTGTAGAGCATCTTTATAGTCACCCAGTTACGTTGTGACGTTTGATACACAGAAGGTATTCCTCCGGTGCCAGTGAGTTGCATGATCTAATGGTCATAGCAACAGATACTTGACATGCATAAAACTATAGCAATAAACTGACACGATCATATGCTATGTTTATAGTTTGGGTCTTGTCCATCACATCATTCTCCTAATGATGTGATCCCGTTATCAAATGACATCTCAAGTCTATGGCCAGGAAACCTTGACCATCTTTGATCAACGAACTAGTTAACTGAAGGCATACTAGGGACACAGTGTTGTCTATGTACCCACACATGTATTTGAGTTTCCAATCAATACAATTATAGCATGGATAATAAACGATTATCACAAACAAGGAAATATAATAATAACCAATTTATTATTGCCTCGAGGGCATATTTCCAACAATTCCGGCACCCTGCCGGAGGGGGAAACCATCACCGGAGGCCATCTTAATCATCCCGGCGGTCTCCATGACGAGGAGGTAGTTCACCCTCGGGGCTGAGGGTATGTACCAGTAGCTATGTGTTTGATCTCTCTCTCTCTCTCTCTCATGTTCTTGAGATGGCACGATCTTGATGTACCGCGAGCTTTATTGATATAGATGAATCATGTGGAGTTTTCCCCTCTCTATCTTCTTGTGATGAATTGAGTTTTCCCTTTGAAGTTTTCTTATCGGATTTTGTCTTTAAGGATTTGAGAACACTTGATGTATGTCTTGCGATGGGATATCTGTGGTGACAATGGGATGTTCTATTGATCCACTTGATGTATGTTTTGGTGATCAACTTGCGGATTCCTTGACCTTGGGAATCTATGCATAGGGGTTGGCACATGTTTTCGTCTTGACTCTCCGGTAGAAACTTTGGGGCACTCTTTGAAGTTCTTTGTGTTGGATTGAACATGATGAATCTGAAATTGTGTGATGCATATCGTATAATCAAGCCCATGGGTACTCGTGGTGACATTGGAGTATCTAGGTGACATTAGGGGTTTGGTTAATGTGTATCTTAAGGTGTTATTTTAGTACGAACTCTAGGCCTGTTCGTGACACTTATAGGGATAGCTCATAAGATTGATCAGAAAAGATAACTTTGAGGTGGTTTCGTACCCTACAATAATTTCTTCGTTTGTTCTCCGCTATTTGTAACTTTGGAGTGAACTCTTTGTCGCACGTGAGGGATTTGCATATGATTCAACTATGTTAGTATTGTTGAGAGAACTTGCACTAGTGAAAGTATGAACCCTAGGACTTGTTTTCAAGCATTTCAATACCATTTTTGTTCACTTTTGTTACTTGTTACCTTGCTGTTTTTTATATTTTCAGATTACAAAAACCTATATCTACCATACATATTACACTTATATCACCATCTCTTCCCCGAACTAGTACACCTATACAATTTACCATTGTATTGGGTGTGTTGGGGACACAAGAGACTCTTTGTTATTTGGTTGCAGGGTTGTTTGAGAGATACCATCTTCATCCTACACCTCCCACAGATTGATAAACCTTAGGTCATCAACTTGAGGGAAATTTGCTACTGTCCTACAAAACTCTGCGCTTGGAGGCCCAACACGAGTCTACAAGAAGAAGGTTGCGTAGTAGACATCAAGATCTTTTCTGGCGCCGTTGCCGGGGAGGTGAGTGCTTGAAGGTATATCTTTAGATCTTGCAATTAAAATCTTTAATTTCTTGTTTTTCACTAGTTTGGTTTTATAAAATAAAACTAAAAAAAATGGAGTTTAGGTTGCATAAATTGGTTCGTCTTTTTAATGTCTTTCGTGAAAATGATGGTTTGGAAAATTGTGCTCAATTGGTAGAGGTAGAATTTATGAAAATACTTAATGAGAATTCCTTGAATGATGAGCATGATTGCAATATTGCTAGTATGAATTCTCTGAATATCCATGATGCTAATGATATGCAAAGCCACAAGATTAGGGATGCTATGTTTGATGAAGATGATATTTTTATTCCCCCTACTTTGAATGATCAAATTTTTTATAAAGATTGCGTGCCTCCTACTTATGAAGATTATTGTGATGATACTTATGCGATGAAAAAGAGTGATGATTACTATTATGATACTTGTCATAATTATGAATATCCTTTTACTGAATATTACTCTTTTAATGTGGAAACAATTGGTAGTATTCAATTATTTTATGATACTCCCACTATTAGTCATGAGAAGAAATTTGCTTATGTGGAGAGTAATAAATTTTATATGCTAGTAGATCATGAAAATGATGCTTTATGTGATAGTTATATTGTGAAATTCCTTCATGATGCTACTGAAAATTATTATGAGAGAGGAACATATGCTTGTAGGAATTGCAATAATATCATGTTTCCTCTCTATGTGTTCAAAGTTTTGAAGTTATGCTTGTTTTGCCTTCCTATGCTAGTTTATTCTTGCTCCCATAAATTGTTTGCTCACAAAATCCCTATGCATAGGAAGTGGGTTAGATTTAAATGTGCTTGTCATGAGATTCATGATGCTCTTTTGCATGTTTCAATTATTATTCCTATGTGAGCATCATTGAAACCATCATGCCTAGCTAAAAGGCATTAAAGAAAAGCGCTTGTTGGGAGACAACCCAATATTTATACTTTCTGTTTTTGTGTGTCCACGTGATTAAGCTACTGTATAATCATGTTTTATAGATTTTGTTTCAATAAAGTGCCAAGTAAAGCCTTTGGGATAGTGTGGATGATAGTTGACTTGATTCTGTGCAGAAACAGAAACTTTTGCTCTCAGTCCAGGAATTTTGTAAATTCACTGGAACGTGTTTTTGATCTGAATTTTTTACACATGATTGAGATAAAAATTTCCTATATTGTGCTAATTTTTCAGAATTTTAGAGACAGGAAAGTATGGCTATACTACAGATCTTCACGGACTGTTCTGTTTTTGACAGATTCTGTTTTGCATGCATAGTTTGCTTGTTTTAGTGTTCCCGTAGCTTATATTCAGTGATATAAATTATGGGAATGATAGAATACAGTAGGTATCATGTGGGAACAATTATGAATCTTGTTTTGACCGTACCTAAGTGAATGATTTATCTTTATTACACTAACCCTTCTCACGAAATTCCGTTAAGTTTTGTGTGATTGAAGTTTTCAAGTTTTGGGTGAGACACCGATATGTGGAGAACAAGGAGTGACAAGAACCTAAGATTGGGCATTCCCAAGGCACCCCCAAGGTAATATCCAAGGAAGACTCAAGCGCCTAAGCTTGGGGATGCCCCGGAAGGCATCCCCTCTTTCGTCTTCAACATTATCGGTATATCTTACTTGGTGCTATATTTTTATTCGTCACATAATATGAGTTTTGCTTGGAGCATCATTTTATTTTCTTGTTCTCTGTTAGGTGTCATTTATAATCTTGTTTTTCAATAAAAAGTTCCAAGAATTGCCTTAGGATGCTTGCATTGCATGTTTTGATGAGTGCTGTGTAAAAACAGAAACTTTGGCTGTAGTGTTTGAATTTTCATATTTTACTGGAACATGGAACGTTTCTGAAATTTTTACACAGTGACGTCATCTAAATTTTATAGCATGTCCTAAATTTTCATAATTTTTTGAGTTACAGTAGTACACTGTTTTCATAAATTGCTACAGACTGTTCTGTTTGGACAGATTGCTGTCATAGTTTTGTTATCTACTTATCCTACAGTTTCCATAGCCTATGCTGGTAGATATAAATTGTGGAAATGATAGTATAAAGTACCTAATGTTTGAAAATTATTATGCAACTTGTCTTGGCAGTACATAAAGAGTTGATTTATTATTATGTGTACTAACCTTTCTCACGAGTTCTTTTCGAGTTTTGTGTGGATGAAGTTTTTGAGAATAGGTGAAACCATGATATGAGAGGATTGAACGAGATACAAAAGATCAAGCTTGGGGATGCCCAAGGCACCCCAAGTAAATATTTCAAGAAGTCTCAAGCATCTAAGCTTGGGGATGCTACGCATCCCACCTCTCTTCCTCAACAATTATCGGTTAGCCTATGTTGAGCCTAAATTTTTTATTCGTTCACATGATATGTGCTATTCTTGGAGTTCTATTTTTCTTTCGCTCGCTGTTTAATAAAATTCTTAATATCTGAAAATATTCATTGAGGAAGAGAGAGTCCTCACATAGCTACTTAATTGTTTGACTACAAATTGATCTTCACGTATGTCTTGTGAGAGTAGCTTGTCATTTCCTCTCATGCTTCGCTTATACCTTTTTGAGGGATGAAATCTTTATGCTCATGTGCTTGACTTAAATTTGTTTGAGCTTGCTAAAAAGCAATAGCAACATATGAAACTAGTCCCAAAGTGATAGATATCCAAGGAAGATATAATAAAAACTTTCATGAAGATCATTGGACAAATTAAACTTGATTCCCTGTAATAGTTTTGAAACATGATGATAGTAATATGTGAGTCATGTTAGTGAGTAATTATGCTTTAGTAGGAATATTGGTGTTAAGGTTTGTGATTCCCTATGCATGCACAAAAGTCAATAGTTATGCAATGAAGTTACATCCTACTTGTGGTTCATTATTCGGTGTTAGTTATGTCCAATGCTCACTTATGTGAATTTTTGTTTCTTGGTTTGGTTGCTTCCCAATCTATTTGCTAGCCTCCATTTGTACTAAGTAGAAATACTACTTGTGCATCAAAAATCCTTAAACCAAGTTTTGCCTTATGAGTCCACCATACCTACCTATATGCGGTATTTCCATGCCGTTCCAAGCAAATTTGAATGTGCCATCTCTAAATTTTCAAAATAAATTTTCTCTTTTGTGTGCCCGTACCGCTCATGAAACGGTGGGGAGTATCCAATATTTTTCCATGCTAGGTGGGTTATTCTCACGATATGTGTTGATTCACTATCATTCACGAGAAAGTGGCTGGTATTCGGGATGCCCAGTTCCATGCTAAAAAAATCAAATCAAAATATAATGAAACAAAACTCCCCCAGAATTGTTGTTTGTATGGACGGTACCCGTGGATTCGGCTCACCGTGGAGTGTGATTGATTGGTGGAGGGGGAGTTAAAACTTTATTTTCTATTTGGGAACCGCCTATAATGTATCTAGCATGGAAAGTATTGTGAGCTACTTTGTCGTTTTCGTTGATAGGAAAAGCATGCCACTCAAAATATTTTTCTCTCTCAATTTAAACATTGAGCTCTGGCACCTCTACAAATCCCTACTTCCCTTTGCGAAGGGCCTATCTATTTACTTTATGCAATTTTTATTTTTGCTTTGAGTCTCCATCTTCTCTTATAAGCACCAACTAGGGGGCACTATGATCATACTTGAGCATTGGGTATAGCTAATATTTGAGTGTTATTCATGAATGGATCAATGATTGAGCATGATGGGCTAGGGATAACTTTCTTTAGTGTTGATATTTTGAAAGACATGGTTGCTTGTTGACATGCTTGAGTATTGAAGTCATTATGTTAAAACTAGACTATTGCTTTGAATCATTTACAAGTCCAAATGTCCATGCTATACAAAAAACAAAAGAATTTGATGAACATGTTAGGTAACATTCACACTTCATAAATTATTTCTTTTATTATTTATCTACTCGAGGACGAGCAGGAATTAAGCTTGGGGATGCTGATACGTCTCCAATGTATCTATAATTTATGAAGTATTCATGCCATGTTTACAATAATTCTATATGATTTTGGTATGATTTTATTAGAACTAACCCGGACTGACGTTGTTTTCAGCAGAACTACCGTGGTGTTGTTTTTGTGCAGAAATAAAAGTTCTCGGAATGGGCTGAAAATTTACGGAGAATATTTTTGGAAAATATAAAAAATACTGGAGCAAAAAGCTAGGCCAGGAAGTGACCGAGGAGGCCACAAGCCTGGGGGGCACGCCCCTCCCCCTAGGGCGCGCCCCCTGGCTTGTGGGCTCCTCAGGCACCGCCTTGACGTGAAACCAATGCCAAAAACTCCTATAAATATAGAAACCACCGAAAAGAAACCTAGATCGGGAGTTCCGCCGCCGCAAGTCTCCAGAGCCACGAAAAACCAATCGGGAGCCCATTCCGGCACCCTGCCTGAGAGGGAAACCATCACCGGAGGCCATCTTCATCATCCCGGTGGTCTCCATGACGAGGAGGGAGTAGTTCACCCTCGGGGCTGAGGGTATGTACCAGTAGCTATGTGATTGATCTCTCTCTCTCTCGGGTTCTTGAGATGGCACGATCTTGATGTACCGCGAGCTTTATTGATATAGATGAATCATATGGAGTTTTCCCCTCTCTATCTTCTTGTGATGAATTGAGTTTTCCCTTTGAAGTTTTCTTATCGGATTGAGTCTTTAAGGATTTTAGAACACTTGATGTATGTCTTGCGATGGGATATCTATGGTGACAATGGGATGTTCTATTGATCCACTTGACGTATGTTTTGGTGATCAACTTGCGGGTTCCGTGACCTTGGGAATCTATGCATAGGGGTTGGCACATGTTTTCGTCTTGACTCTCCGGTAGAAACTTTGGGGCACTCTTTGAAGTTCTTTGTGTTGGATTGAACATGATGAATCTGAAATTGTGTGATGCATATCATATAATCAAGCCCATGGGTACTCGTGGTGACATTGGAGTATCTAGGTGACATTAGGGTTTTGGTTGATGTGTATCTTAAGGTGTTATTTTAGTACGAACTCTAGGGCTGTTCGTGACACTTATAGGGATAGCTCATAAGATTGATCAGAAAAGATAACTTTGAGGTGGTTTCGTACCCTACAATAATTTCTTCGTTTGTTCTCCGCTATTTGTGACTTTGGAGTGAATTCTTTGTCGCACGTGAGGGATTTGCATATGATTCAACTATGTTAGTATTGTTGAGAGAACTTGCACTAGTGAAAGTATGAACTCTAGGCCTTGTTTTCAAGCATTGCAATACCGTTTTTGCTCACTTTTGTTACTTGTTACCTTGCTGTTTTTATATTTTCAGATTACAAAAACCTATATCTACCATCCATAGTACACTTGTATCACCATCTATTCGCCGAACTAGTGCACCTATACAATTTACCATTGTATTGGGTGTGTTGGGGACACAAGAGACTCTTTGTTATTTGGTTGCAGGGTTGTTTGAGAGAGACCATCTTCATCCTACACCTCCCACGGATTGATAAACCTTAGGACATCCACTTGAGGGAAATTTCCTACTGTCCTACAAAACTCTGCGCTTGGAGGCCCAACACGAGTCTATAAGAAGAAAGTTGCCTAGTAGACATCATAGGCCAATGCTCGTCAAGTTCATGGCGATTCGCCATTACGCCTACCCCAAGATGAAGATGCCGGGTCCCAAGGGCGTCATCACCATCGATGGCGCCAACAAGATGTCGATCGAGTGCGCACACGACAACAGGCGGCAGGCCAACGCGCTGGTGATCGTGGAGGAGAAGCGCCAGCACGACCAGCTCGTGGCCCTGGCTGCCAAGCAGCCGGCCATGCCGGCTCCTCCGTCCCAGTCGGCTAGCAAGGCGGTTTTCCAGCCGTCCAAGGACACCAAGCGAGTGCAGCTCAACCCGGCTAACCCGAAGCAGTGCATCACCATCGGCGTCTGTCATCGTTTTCTCACGGCAGATGCCATGGGGCAGCTTATCGAGAGTGGTTGGGGCCGGAGGACGCCGACGGGCTCCGGGAACAGGATTAGGCACAAGCGGTGAGGGACACACGATGTACCCAGGTTCGGGGCCCTTCGTGGGAGGCAACACCCCTTGTCCTGCTTGTCTAGTTTGATGGTGGGTGGTGTTACAATGGCGCTCCTTGAGCTGATGTCTAGAGGAGGAAGAAAGAGCAGCCGGCTCCTCTTCCCTTGCTACGTGAGAGCCAGGGGGTGAGATGGGAGGATTTCTTAGTGCCCGCCCGATGGATGGGGACCTCGAGGGGTTTTATAGGCCAACCCCCGGCTTACAATATTCCTAAGGTACCGGAAGGGGGGACCCGGCTGGCAGCCTCTCCAGCCGGCCAGGGGGCCGGCCGGCTGAGCCGTCTCGTTGCCCGCAGGGCCCGCCGGCTACGCGGTCCTATCGCCAACTGGGGCCTGCCAGCCGGCTCTTCTATTGGCCCGTGCCAACCTGCCGGCCAAAGTCAGCGGTACGGCCGACTGCGGTGTAGCCACGCCGGGGCAGGTAATGGAGTGGACGGCGGCGTGCCGGCACTGTTGCCCCGCCGCGTCTCGATCAGCCTTGGTCAGCGGTAGGACCGCCCAGGCTGTAGCCATGCGTGCCCCTCGTCAGCAGTCGCTGTAGCCACGCCGGAGTCCGCCATGGGGGTTGCGTCCCGTCGGTGTACTTGGCCGCAGTGGGAGGGGACGGGTGCCTGCCCGTCCAGAAGTCAGCGGAAGGGCCGGCCACGGAGCGGCCAGTCGCAAGTTGGCCGGGGCGGGGCGACCGGCTCCCAACCAACCAGCCGTGAGCCAGCCGGCAGCAGGCCTGCCGGTAGCCCGCCAACCGGCCATGGCCCAGCCGGCCTCGGGCCAGCCGGCGGCGCGCCAGCCGGTCGCGGCCCATCCGGCCGTATGATCTTCTTTAAAAAAGGATCGGAGCTCCCCGCCCTTGGCCTACCCAGGGGCAATAACCCCGTCAGTAGTCCCCGAAGCCGGCGAGTTGGCAACCTCTCCCGACGCCTTGGTTCCTGTCGCGCCGCTTCGGGTCCCGTGCCGGGCCGTGGCGTGCCACGCGGAGCGTAATGATGCTGAGGGCCCCGCACCTGGGGCCCGACGGGACATCCCCCTGGGCCTAGACCGATATGCCACGGGCCTAGCCCAGTAGGCCTAGAGCCGCAGACTGGGATCCTCTGCGCCCTGACCCCAACGGCCGCGGCCCGCGGTGCCCACGTCCCGCGGATTCCCCGGGGGATTGGGCGCAGTTAATCCCCACGCCCTCCGGGCGTCGCCCCCCGGGCGTCGCCCCCTTATTTATAAGGGGAGGGTGTGGGGCGGAGGCAGTTCGGGCACCCCTCTCCCCATCGTCTTCTTCCTCTCGCAGTCCGCCGCTCGGCTCGCGTTGCCGCTCCGCTTGCCCGTTTCATCGCGTTCGTTGCCTCGGAGATGGCCGACGGACCCTTCGGCAGTTGGGGAGGTTCTGTTATCACAAAGGAGGACATCGCGCACCTCCGCCGTGCCCGTATGCTGCCGTCGGAGGACCGCGTTGCCGCCCGTCCGCCGGGCAGCGAGGTGGTGCCCGAGCCCTAGGAGGGGGAGTTCGTGGTGTTCGTCCTGGCACTTCTCGCGCGGCTTCGGCCTGCCAGCAACCCAGTTTTGCCGCCTCTTCATGGACACCATCGACCTCCAGCCGCACCACCTCGGGCCCAACTCCATCCTTCAACTCTCCAGCTTCGTGACTCTCTGCGAGGGCTACCTCGGACTTCTCCCCTTCGTCGAGTTGTGGAGGAAGCTCTTCTACCTCAAGGCCTTGAGGAACGACGACGAGCCGTACGCCTGCGGCGGTGCGGTGATATGCATCCGGGGCCCGCTGTTTCCCCGCGTCACCCTCATCGAGTCCGTCAAGATATGGAATCAGACGTTCTTCTACGTGAAGAACGTCGACCCGGCGCGGGACTACATCCGGCTGCCGGCCTTCGTCAACGCCCCGTCCTCGGGGTTGAACTGGACGGGCGACGGGCCGCCTGGAGATCTGGTCGGGGAGCTGGGCCGGCTCTAGGCCATGAGGAGCGGAGAGGGACTGGTTGCGGCCGACCTGGTGGCTGACTTCATCGATCGCCGGGTGCTGCCCCTTCAATAGAGGAAGCACCAGATCTGCGACATGACGAGCCGGCGGGACCCCTGCTGGCTGTCAACCTTGGACCTGACGACAACCCAGGTGGCAGAGCGGGTGAACGCCATCACCAACTTCAAACTGAAGCTGGCAACCTGGCGCTTCGGCAAGATGCCGTACAGCCGGCACGACCCGGCGCCGCTGGTACGCTCCGCTGAGGTGGTTTCCTTTTCTTCTTTGTTTCTCCAGCCGTCCCCCCTGCTCACACACCGTGCTGACCGCAGCGCTTTGTTCGCCAGAACACGCCGGACGGCCTGCACCCCCAGATATTCCAGGCGGAACGCGCTGATTCCGACTCGGAGGACTTCGAGCTAGGAGGCGGTGCCGAGGAGGGGGTCGACTCCTCGGGAGAGGTCGAGGCGGATGGGGCGATGGGCGACCCGGGAGCCGGCGGGTCCAGAGCGGCTGGTGAGTTCCCTCCTAGACCCTCGATCAAAGATTGGACTGACAATGATGATGATGATGATGATTATGATGTCCGGATCTTGGACGCGCCTCCCCCCACAGCTCAGCGGGGGCCACGCGGACGGAGCGAGGAGCGGCCGGCTCGTGTCCAGACG
Organism: Elymus sibiricus; assembly: GCA_039707655.1. Taxonomy (NCBI): domain Eukaryota; kingdom Viridiplantae; phylum Streptophyta; class Magnoliopsida; order Poales; family Poaceae; genus Elymus; species Elymus sibiricus. The sequence goes on along the minus strand of CM077675.1, from coordinate 412,530,673 downwards.
GCCGAGGCCACCCGTCAGGGGAAGAGGCTGGCTTCGGGGCAGCCGCCGGCGCAGCCGCTGGTTCGCAAGAGAGTGCGAGCGGCCACCGCGAAGCCGCCGCCCCGGGCCAGGAGGGCCCTCCCCATCGTCGCCGGGTAAGTAGCTTCCTAATTCTTATGGGTTTCTTCAAGTTTTCGAGCCGGCAGGTGCCTGAGGGCCCATCTTTTGCTTATCCAAAGACGCCATCGAGCTCCATGACACAGAGTCGACCGCCGACCCGGTGGAGCCGACCAGCCTGCAGGCGCAGGAGCACGCGGCCACGGCGTGGGAGGAGAAGAGGTGGCTCGCAGAATTGCGAGCCGCGAGGGTAGGGGTGAAGGGCACGCCCTCGCGTTCGGGGACCTCGAGCGATGGGAGGCAGAGGCGGCCCACAAACCCGGCGCGTGCGACGGACTCGGTGGCGGAATCGATGCGGATGTCGAGGCCTCCATCTAGCGAGCCGCGGGAACCGGCTGTGGAGACGGCCACGGCCCCGCCCGTGGCGGAGGTGACCCGGTCGGCGGGAGTGCTTCCCGAGCCGGCTCAGGAGACGACCCAGCGGGGGGAGACCGTGGTGATCCCGCCCACCGTCGAGCCGGCCGCTGCAGATGTGCCGGTTGCTCCGGCTGTGCCGGAGGCGGCGCCGGAGACAACGGTTGGCGGGGGAAGCGAGCCGGCCGAGCCGGCTGTCGAGTCGGTCCGGCAGGTGGTGGAGCCTGCGGCGTCGATTGCAGAGGAGCCCGAGGCCGGCTCCCGCACCCTCGTGGTTACTGCCAACCTCCCGCCAGCTAGTGCCGTGGCGGACGCAGGGTCGAGCGGCGGGGCGAGCCGGTCGAGAAGGACCATGCTCGACATGATCTGGGACTTGAAAGCGCTGGCCCTCGTCCCAGTCGTCCCGGCCCCGCCGGCCAGCAGCCAGGTCCTTGCGCCAGGGGAGCTAGGCCGCAGCATGGCGCACTGCCGTGAGGGACTGGCTAGGTTTGTGGAGGCCGCCGAAAGCAACTTTTGGCGCGTGGAGGAGGCGGTGGAGGTGTGTGGGGACCCCGACTCATAAATCCCCGCGTGGAGGAGACGATGTGTGGGTGCATCTCTAGCTGGGGGTACTCCTCCTCGGTAAGCGACAGCTGGTCGTCCCTCAGGGGCTCCATCCTTCTTGATCTTGTCTGGCTTCGTCTTGGCTTGACGAAGTAGCTCTCGGGTGTGGTGAAGTTCCTCGCGGAGCTTCACGGACTCCTTAATCAGGTTGTGAACCAGACTATCGGCGGAGGGGCTGAAGTAGGTCTGGAACCTGAGTGGTGTGCCATCCTCCTTGGATGGAATCAACGTCCAACTCTCGCCAAGATCATCCTTTCTGAAGGGCAGGTAGCGAGTAGCTGGCTCGTCAGCCATCTCTGGAATGATATCTCGAAGGTGTAGGAGTGCCTTGCGCGCAGCTGTCTCGACTGCGAGTGCCATCGTCTCCATCTGTGGTCCTTCAAAGAGTCGTTTGCCTGCACGACCACATCCACGTGGTACTCCTTCGTGACGGCATCGACCCAGTGCTCGTGGTAGAGGAAAATGGGTGGTTGGCAAAACTGGCACTTCTCCAGGCTATCCTCAAGGAGTAGGGGAAAGCCGGATGTCAGGAAGGCTTCAGGCACGATGGCCATCTACAAAGGTTTGAAGGGAGGAGAGTCAGTAGAGTGCTGTGTGGAGAATAGAAGAGGTTATAAGTGCAGGAACTCCTAAGTATAGGTGCTAGGTGTAGTTTTGAAAACGGTTTCATCCTAACTAACATCCATGCTAACTAAGGGCTTACTACAGTCAGGATGGCTCTGATACCAGCTCTGTGGGGACCCCGACTCATAAGTCGTGATCACCGAATGCACGTGTACAGTGATCCCAGAGATCAATGCTCACTGAACACACAGAAGCTGAATAACAAGAGTCTTACATCCACATTTAGCGTCTTACACAAATAAAGACCATGAAGGTCTAGTCTTACATAGATAGGGCCACAAGGGCCAAATACTTAAACATAACAAGCAACGGAAATCTTGATCGAAAGCGTGAACCCATGCCATCTGCCTTAAACCTACAGGCATTCTGACTGGGAAGCGTCCTAGTTCGCATGTTCGTCACCAACGAACTCTTCGCCATATTCCTGCTCTTCCATGCCTGGCCAATTAAATAACCAGTGGAAAGCCAATGAGTACTTTGAATGTACTCGCAAGCAACCCAAGTTGTGGAACAAGGTATAACAATGCATGATATAGCACTAAGTAGGTAGGTTTGCAGAAAGCTGATTTTTTAAATGCAATGACATGATCAAGTAACTTGAGTAAAAATGCATCAACTGCTAACAGGTACTCCTGTGAGCAAATCTCAGTTATCATCATAAGCAGGGGTTGAACATCTCATGTTCATCATCATGCTAAATCGTCGGACTTAGCTCAACCATCATGCTAAGTCATCGGACTTAGCTCAACTACCATCTTTGTCACCATCACACACACACACACCATGTTTGAGAAAACATCGGACGTAGTTTAAGCAGGACCTCCAACTGTCCATGACCGTGGACACGGCTATTCGAATAGTTTGACACTCTGCAGAGGTTGCACGCTTTACCCACAAGACTGGGGGAACTTCCGTGTCATCCACGACTCGCGGTATATTAAATACCCGAGGTAAGCACCCGAACAATGCCTTTCCCCCAGCGATACTAAACAGAGAGTCCACTCATTGGTGTCATCCCTCATGATATACATCACACGTATCTTCCATGAGGGCACGCAACGGTGTGCCCGGTGCCTGTAAAGACAGCGCATGGTCGCCCTTCGAGGTGCGACCCCGTATCGAGAGTGACCACGCCACTCCCGCCACTAGTAATGCAGGCACTATGCTAGTACCCACCAAGGTAATCAACAAAGCCCCGTCCCATAAGGGGTATCGTGGTCGTACATGTAAGGTTGGGTTGGTCAGCAAATCTTAAATCTCTCCGTTTTCGAAAACACACACACAACTTGCTCCGGTATACCACTTCTTTACCAAGTGGTTACCTAGCTCATCATCATCTCCCTCGGGCATTAGTGGCACCCGATGGGGTTTTCGAAAAAGTCTTTGAAATCACTTTTGTTTCCATCACCATGCATATTCCCATCCCACTTTGCATAGCAACTACTTAGCAACCTAACTACTCCCACCCGCACAACCCTCAGGGAGGTAGGGTCATGCATGATGCAAGTATCAACAAGAAGGTAACGGAGGCACCCCACCGAAGGGGATACCACAACAACATGATCATTATCCAGAAATAGTGTGCTATATGCCATGCAAAAAGAGGTTTCATAGTCATGGTCAAAGGGATGCTTGCCTGGCTCAACAAAGTCTTCAGGGTCTTCAAAGTCTTCGTGTCCAATCCCCTCGTCAACAACGAAATCTATCGTCACGGAATAAACGGGCAAAAATAAGCATCACACAAAAACAGAGCACAATCTTTACTTCTAAAATGTTACATTACTCTGATAGATACTACAAGCTATTCCAAAAATACTTGTCTAGGGTTTTGTAGTTAAAAAGACTTTTCAAACTATTAAAAACAGAGGCTAAAAATGCCCAAAAGAAGTTTTAAAATAAATCAGTAGATAAAAGTTTTTCAATAAATTATAAAAATGGCACTATTAAATTCTACACAATATTTTAAGATTTATGGTGGAGAAATAATTGGCATTGGTATTTTATTCTGTCCAGAGGAATTTTTGCAAGAAACCAGAATAAAGAAAAAGGGAAAGAGCTCTGTGCTCTTGGGCCAAATGGCCAGCTTTCTGGGCTGGCCCAGTCGCCAACCAGGCCAGGCGAGCCGGTGCCCCCACGTGCGTCAGGTTTCAAACCTGACGGGCGGGGCCCGGTGGCCAGCGACAGAGAGGGGGAGAGAGAGGCGAGGGAGAGGCCGACAGGTGGGGCCCCCCTATCGGGTCCTTCTCCCACCTCAGGACAGGAAGGGGAGGGCCTCACCGGCGGCGGTAGGAGGCGCGGCAGGGCACGGCGATGACGGGAATGAGATCAGGGGGATTCCGCCGTTCGGGTGGAGGTGGAACCAGTCACCGGGGTGGTCGGAGTCGCCGGTGACGAAGGAGCAGGGCGGCGGCGCTACGGGAGGAGGTCACCGGGCCCTTCCCGAGCTGCAAATCGAGCGGAGAGGAGGGGGGAATGGGTCAGAGAGGTGAGGGAGGAGCAACTGAAGATGAAGGGGGACCGGAGGGGTGCCTCACCGTGAGATCGACGACGGCCCGAGGCGGCGGCGCCGAGCTCGATCCCGAGCACAGAGAGAGGGAGAGGTTCTGTGGCTGGGTAGGGCGTCGATTAGGGTGGAGAGGGAGAGATCAGAGAGGGGAGAAAGCGCGGGGCTACCCCTTTATAGGTGGACGCGAGTCCACCGTGGGCTTGTGCGCCGGCGAGGTCGTAGCGGTCACTAGAGGGCTCGGGGGAGGGAGAGAGCGGGTCTACGGTGCTGCTGGGCGTCGCCCACGATTCGGAGAAGCAAGAGGGGAGGCGGGAGCGTGCGCGCGTGCGAGGCTCGGGGTTGGCCGAACCGGCGGCGTCGGGTGCGCTTGTTGGGAGGCCGCTGGAGGAGGAGAGATGTCACACCCAAGATGCGGTTCTATCCTTATTTTGGCTCGAGGGCCTCGACAGGGATAGAAGCGCATCTCGTCGTTTTCGCAAGAATGGATATCATTACAAGTACATGTAAAGAAGAGATGAGTATATGGAATTGGCTTACACTCGCCACAAGCTACATCAATATCACATCAATACAACAACATATTCAAACATCATACAGAAGAGCAGGGTCCGACTACGGACGAAAACAAACGGTAAAATGACATCCATCCTTGCTATCCCAAGCTGCCGCCTGGAACCCATCCTAGATCGATGAAGAAGAAGAAGAAGAACTCCAAATCAAACAAAGCATCGCGCTCACGTCATATCATCGCATTACCTGTACCTGCAACTGTTGTTGTAGTAATCTGTGAGCCACAGGGACTCAGCAATCTCATTTCCAAGGGTATCAAGACTATTAAAGCTTAATGGGTGAGGTATGGTTAAGTGGTGAGGCTGCAGCAAGCACTAAGCATTTATTTGAGTGGCTAACTTACGAGTACAAGAATAAAGGGGGATGATTGTCGAATAAACGGACGTGGTCTAGTAATGATATCTAGAAGATCCTGAACACCTACTTACGTCAATCATAACCCCACCGTGTTCTCTCTCGGATCAGAAATTCACGAGAAGAGACCGTCACGGTTACGCACACGGTTGGTGTATTTTATTTGAGTTTACTTCAAGTTTGCTATGACCGGGTGTTAAACAAAGTTTCCAAGTTGCCACGTAACCGCGGGCATGGCTTTCCGAAATATTTAACCCTGCAGGGGTGCTCCAACTCATCCATCACAAACTAACCACACGCAGCGGGAATAACCTCGACCACGAATCTCATGATCTTCCTAGGCAATTCCACTAGAAAACCGCAACCTCGAGATAGCCCGAAGTATTTTCGGAATTCCTCGCACAAGACGTTCGAGAAAGGTAAAACAAGTCCAGCAAGACCGCCCGACGTGTCGACGAACCCGATAGGAGCCGCGTATCTCGTTCTCAGGACACGACAGATAAGCGAAGCGTACGGTGGCCTGATAGACATGTCCCGAGTTGCTCCGGGTTGGCCCCGCACGGTGCTCTAGTTTGGACCAACACTCATGAGGAGCACTGGCCCGGGTTGTTGATTAAAGATCCGCGGGTGCCGGCGGGTCCCTATGCAATTTTAGTTGTTATTAGGCAGATGTAGTACCAATGTTGGGCCTTGCCAGACAAGCTTTATCCTAAAACGAAAATCGAGGGGGTCCCCATAACAACCCCGAGCATGTTAGGAGCGCTCAATTATGGAACATAACACCGGTACACAAGTATCTAGGGGCGGCAAGAGTGGAACAAAACACCAAGCAAAAGGCCAAGCCTTCCACCCTTTACCAAGTATATATGTGCATTAAATTAAATAGCAATAATATTGTGATATAACAAAAGGATATCCATGTTGACACTTGGAAAGAATTGCACCTGCAACTAGCAACGCTATAAGAAGGGCTGAGCAAGCGGTAACACAGCCAAACAAAGGTTTGCTGGGATCTGGAGGGGTTAGAGGCTTTTCATGGCAATTTGGGAGGCTTAACATACAAGTGGTAGGTAGCGAGACAGCGATAGAAACGAGATATCTAGCATGGCAATGATAGCAATGGTATCCAGGGAAATGATCATCTTGCCTGAGATCTCGCTTGGCAGAAGAACGAATCCATGAAGAAGACGAACCAACGTAGTCGAACGAATCCTCACACTCCGAACGCTTTCGGAACTCTATCGAGAAGAAGCAATCTGGATCAACAATCAACACATGATAGCACCACAACATATGCATGACATAATGCGCAAACAAATATGATGCATGTCGGGTTTAAATATGAAAGGCATGGCAATCACAACAAACAAATACTACACATTAAGTGAAGTTCAATATGCAACGGGTTGCATATTGACGAAACTCCACGTTCGAAACATTTAGTTCACTCTCGTTTATTTACACGACACGTTTAAATGTTGTTAACATGGCAAGAGGTGAAGCATAAGTAAGCTACCCATCTAGGCAAGTTTAAATGAGGCCGGAAACAACATATAGCATTTCCGAAACGACCCCATATGTTAATTTCGAAATTGGTCCAGATCTGAACTAATCATGTTTTATATTTATTAAACAGGGAAATAAGATGCACAATGAGATTCTACTCATCATTCTAGTCGATTTACATATATAGAACATTTGAAACGGAGCTACGGTTTAAAAGATATGACAATCACAAGATGCATATGTCATGAATGGAAAATGCATGGAAAAGACAATCACAAACACTTCAAATCATGAATTCAGCAAGTTATTATGAAACTACATGAGATTCTAGTCAAGTTACATGTAGGACATGCTCAAAACGGAGCTACGGTTCAACCACAACCAACACAAGTTTTAGATGAAATCTGTCCAAAACAGCAAGATAGCGTTTGGCACACATGAAAACAACAAGCTACAAGGTTCGAAAATGCACAAACTAAGCATGGAGCAGTAGCATATAACACACACTTCATTTCATCTTCACATATCACACTCAAAAGAGTCATGGGTCACATGGTAGGAAGCTCACAACATGGCAACAAAATATAGCAGATTAGGACTTAGTGAAAATAACAGGTTTTAGCATAGCAGATTTTCTGGAGGCATATTGGCAGCAGCAAAAGTATATGCTACAGGGCATATTATGACATGAAAATCTACAGCATGGTAGAGGACATGATGCATTACAAATCATTACTTTATGGAAACATTAAATTATGCTTAGATTCATGGCAACCATCAACACAACATGGCATATTGAAGAAAACAGATTCTCAGACTTAGTGAAAATTAGAGTAGACATGTGCAGCAGTTTTTAACAGATTGACATATTGAGTAACAGAAATAATTATGATGAAAAACCTATTCATGCAAACTATTGGCACAACATGATAGAGCATAACATGGTTAACAAAGCATTACATTGTGGCATCACCAAAAGACTACTAGAACACTAGCAAATCACATGGCAACACAACAACAAAATAACAGATTTCCAGACTTAGAAATATTTTGGACCCTCAAAACAGCAGATTTTTATAGCATGTTGGCAACAAGAAAATAACACCTATACATGGATTTCTATGACAACCAAAAATACCAAGGCCTAGCACACATGTCCAAGGGCATATCTCATGTTCAAAATTATTTCATATGATGCACGGATCAAATCCCACAAAATAGACAAACGGGCATCATGGCAAAAATGACATGCACACGAACTTCCTCCAATGACAAAACTAAATGCACAGTTAAATTCTAGGGATTTTTCTACCCCGAAAACACATATAATATGCATAGGTTCATGTGGGAAAATAAGTCACAATTAATTAGGCAAGTTAATGGTATAAACCCTTCAGCAATTATAATTGCAAATTAGATGCAAATACCACATCGCACATTTTTGTCATGCATGAAAATGCGCTACAATTAATATGAACATTTTAAATATATTTTTGGATTAATTCCCATGCACGATTAAATAAATATGCGCAATGCAATAAATATGGCATTTATGCAAAATGATGCAAAACAGCGAGCTTAGGTATTTTTATCATGGATGAAAATGGCATATAATTAATCTACACATCTTTCTGAGCATTTTTTCATATATAAAACATTTTTATACGGCGTACGGTTAATTATCTATTAGCAATTTAAAAACATGCAATTAACTGAATTAAACAAAAAAAAGGTCAAGGGTCCGGATGTAAGGAGTCCACTAGGCGGGAATTAGGTGAAGCTCACCATGGGCTACATCTGGCCGGTCGGTCAGAGAGGCGAGGTGGGCCAGCGATGGTGGCCGAGGTGGGCCGGCCCACGAGGGCAGGTCAGCGGGGCTCGTTGCCTGGCTGCGGCCCACGCGCGGTCGGGCGGCGCAGTTCGTTGCGCCTCTGCTCGATCTGAACGAGAGCGAGGGCAGGGACAGAGTCAACGCGGCCGCCATGGGACGAAGCAAGCTCGAGGGGGCACGGTCTTGGGCGCGAAGGAGGCCATGGACGGCGGGGAACGGCGGATCTGCAAGAAGGCCCTCCGGATCCGTCTGTTTCAGGTGGCGGCGGTGCTCGGGGATCTGCAGGGCAGGGGCCTTGGTGGTTAGAGGAGAGGGCGAGAAGAAAGGGGCAAGAAGAGAGGGAAGGCAAGGTGCGGCGAGGGCGACCCGACGACGATGAGGCTCCGATGCGGGCGACGGGCATCTCCGGCGAGGCCCCGGCAGGTCCTGTGGCCGGCCGGTCGCGGGGCTGACGAGGAGAGCTCGAGGAGGCGGGCGATGACGCAGGGAGCTCGGCTCCATGGCGGGGGCGGAGGCAGGAGCCTTGGGCGGCGGCTCGTCCAGATGGGCTCGGGCGGGCCGATTCGGGCCCCGACGGGCCTGCGGCTGGCTGGGCGGGCTGAGGGCGACGTGGCGGCCAAGGACTGGTGGAGGGCGGCGGCGCAGGTGGGTTTTGCGGCGAGAAGTGGCGGCGGGGGATGGGGCCGGCACGGAAAATGATGGAGAGGCTAGGGGAAGCCATTTTTGGCAGGGGAGGCATCTATTTATAGGCAGGGGTCTAGGGTTAGCTGTTTCCATCCGTTTTCGGACCGTTTGATCCCGATCGGACGGTCCGGAAGCGGAGGGGGCTAGGCTGGGCCTATGGGCTGTGAAGAGGGGTTGTGGGCTGAGGAGAGAGGGAAGATGTGAGCCCGTGACACGAGTTTTAAAACACGAAAACGTCTGCGATATAAACCGATGACGGTGACACTGCGGTCGACCATTCGGGGATCAAACGACATCTGATTGCGACGAAAGTAGGCAGGCGGTCTACCTATGATATAATAAGACCGCACGCCAACTTTCGACCCAATCCGAGAATATTTTATACGCACTTTTAAAAGCAAGATTTTACAAATGACACGGGCGCGTGCATGTGTGTTTGGGCTCGAAACGGACGACGACACGGACGGAGAGAACCGGCAGCTACGAACGGATGCAAGTTTTCGAAAACGAGTGACGATGCTATGCAAATGATGCTATGATGAATGCGACAACCAGACGAAACACACGATGAGAATGGAAATAAAAGGGGAATCTTCTGGAGCGTCGGTCCCGGGCTGTTACAACTTTCCTCCACTTACAAGAGATCTCGACCCAAGATGTTAGAATGAGAAGGGGAAGAGGAAGAGAAAGGGAAGAGGTAAGACTTAGTTGCCTCTTTGACAAACAAGTGAAACCATAGAAACATGAAGGTTGAAAAGAGATGAAGAATGACATGAGAAACGAGAAAGAATTCAAAAGAAATTTCGGCAGCACTTCGGTAGGATAGAGAGGCAAAATTTGATAAGATGGAGAGAACTTGAAAAGATGACACAACACTCCGGTTAAATGAGTAAGCATGGAAAGAACATGATCATGATACAAAGAGATGATGAGATGAATAGAGCAACATCACAATGCCTCCGGAAGAAAAGAATATAAGCTAGCTCGTTGGAAGGAAGAGGAGGGAGAAGAAACATGACAACTTACGCCACCATTGAATTTGAAAGCATCTATACAAGGAAGGAAGGCACGGAGTTGTTGGAACATCAACAACGGAAAGGACAAGCTTGTTGTGGGCTTATGGAAAACATCCCAACATAAAGAGGTGACAACCGGCCACAAATGGAAAACAATTGATAGATTGGGATCAATGAAGAGATGAAACTTCTTTCACCAAGAGGATACATTGAGAACTTGGATCATTGATAAGTACCATGATAGCAACAATCCATAGGAAAAGCTTTAGGTGAAATCTAATCCAAGATAACTCCAAGAAAGAAATGATGGGTTTACATATCTCATCCTTGACAAATTCTCTTCGAGACTCCTCATGAATCAAGAATGCTATAGTACCATCTCAAAAGATAAGGAAGAAAGAATTGCATTTTTAAATGCAAGATAAGAATACTTGAGGACCTCCAACAAAATCTTGAAGAACACTTGAGAATGAAAGAAATCTTGATGAACCACCATGAAGAACCTCCGGAAAGAACTCTGAAACAAAAGGATGATAGAAAGAATTGAAGGATGCAAAATGAACAAGATTGAGGTCTTTCCATGATTTAGATGAAGCTTGCGAGAGATACTTGAGAAAAACTTGGAACTCCGGAAAAGAAAAGATAAGCAACTAGAATAAAGAATTAGATATCAAGAACCACTCCGGAAGAAGGATTGAAATCACCTTGATGAAACAAGAATAAGAATTATGTTATGCTTATCCTTCATCATGTTAAATTGATGACTAGCAACGGATTAAGCATACCACTTATTCTTCTTGAGAATGATTGAAGAGAGATAAGAACACAAACTTGAAGAAGTCTTGACGAGAACACCGGAAAGAATTGAAACGAATGGGAAAACATGAGAATGAAGAGATCAAGATCCACCTAATAGAAACTTGAACAAGGCACCGGAATAATTGAGATACGACGAAGAGACAACAATTGAGAAGAATTGGAGAATGAAAGCTGAAAGCTGAAGACGAAGAAATCTTCTGAAATGATGGCCTTCGGAGGATCAAGAAATGACAATAACTCTGAAATGCTCCGGATAGATAGGAAGGAATTACTCATGATTGACGAGAATTGGAAGAATAGCATCAAGCTGAAACCATGAATCTCTGAGGATGGAACCAGATTTAAGAGAAACTCTCCGTAGGTCTTCATGCTGAGAATAATGACGAGAAACACCACCAAGAATTACTGAGATACTCCGGAATAATGAATAAGAAAAGGTTGAGCCAATGACGAGAATGATTTAGCAGCGATCTTGGAGAAGGAATATGACTGATGAAATTCATTCTTACGTCATATTGAAAAGAACTTGAGGACATCTCCGGAAGATTAGAAGAGCCAGGTAAGATCTTGGGGAAAAAACCCTGTGGGATATGGGCCCACTTCAAAGGAAACACCGTTGAAATGATTGCTTAGAAAGATATTGCACCGGTACAATTGAAAACTTGATGAGGTGAGGCCTCGAAATATTTAAAAGGATTGAATGAAAACATGAGCTTCTGAGATATCTTCAACACTCCGGATAGAATAGAGAGATGAATAAGCAAGAGAGGCTTGGATAAGAATTCCAACATGGGAAGCCTTGGATGAATGAAAATGATATGAAGAACACCGAGAGCTGAATTGAATCCACCGGAGAAAAAAAAACAAGAACAAGAATGATGACATTGAAACTCCTGAGCATCATCACAAAGAATCACCGGATACATCACGGAAGAGAATATAGCAGAAGCATCACATGAATAGAAAAGGCATTCGGATGAGAATTTAATTGTTGAAGAAAAAGGGCGGGAGGGCGGGGAAAAACAAAGACAACTTGAGACAGATGAGAGGAACTTCGAAAGAATATGAGGATTGACCTTGCAATATTGGAGAGGATTGAATTAACTTGATGAGAAACACACCGGTTAGGAAAGATATGAATTCACCACTTGACATCGAAGCAAGTCGAATTACCATATTCCAATAAAACAAAGGATGGGGTTGAGGATTAAGCCGGAAACAAATACATAACCCATTATGCATTCGTTGAAAGGATAATCCTAGGTAACTACTTGAGTTCCTACCTAAGAACTCCCGAAATATCGGTTATGCAATCGGGTACACGGATACACGGAGTTTTTACATGATCACTCAACTCCTAGCAATAATACTACTCTCAAGTGTATCACATCCCTCAACACACAATCAAAGGTCTCGGAAACTCGTCTACCTCAGATCCTCGTAATCACAACGATACTAAGTATGGCAGTAGATCCGAACTCTCTCCGCCAGTACTGGGGATGCCGGACTCCTCTCGCCACTATCAGTATTGAAGCAATTTTGAATTTCCTCCGTCCTGAGATACTAAGAAAACTGAATGATAACGATGTGTCAAGAATCCCCTGGAGCTCAACTCCCCGGAAGAAATCAAGTCAGACAGGAGGCACCAAGACAGAACTCCGTCACATCGGCATCATATAGTTTCCAAAATACCCGCGTGATCCTAAAAAAAAAATTGAGCAAGAAGAGGAGTAGAATGAAAATTCCTAAGTCGAATACCTCACCAGAGTATAGAAGAGGAGTAAAAGAATCCTACTCTCCGATATAACTAGACTCAAAACAGTTTTTCCACTAGACTCGACTCGGCCAATTTCGATCAATCAAGGGGGCTCCTAGGTCGGTACAGGCTCTGATACCAACTTGTCACGCCCAAGATGCGGTTCTATCCTTATTTTGGCTCGAGGGCCTCGACAGGGATAGAAGCGCATCTCGTCGTTTTCGCAAGAATGGATATCATTACAAGTACATGTAAAGAAGAGATGAGTATATGGAATTGGCTTACCCTCGCCACAAGCTACATCAATATCACATCAATACAACAACATATTCAAACATCATACAGAAGAGCAGGGTCCGACTACGGACGAAAACAAACGATAAAATGACATCCATCCTTGCTATACCAGGCTACCGCCTGGAACCCATCCTAGATCGATGAAGAAGAAGAAGAAGAACTCCAAATCTAACAAAGCATCGCGCTCACGTCATATCATCGCATTACCTATACATGCAACTGTTGTTGTAGTAATCTGTGAGCCACAGGGTCTCAACAATCTCATTTCCAAGGGTATCAAGACTATTAAAGCTTAATGGGTGAGGTATGGTTAAGTGGTGAGGCTGCAGCAAGCACTAAGCATTTATTTGAGTGGCTAACTTACGAGTACAAGAATAAAGGGGGATGACTGTCGAATAAACGGACGTGGTCTAGTAATGATCTCTAGAAGATCCCGAACACCTACTTACGTCAATCATAACCCCACCGTGTTCTCTCTTGGATCAGAAATTCACGAGAAGAGACCGTCACGGTTACGCACATGGTTGGTGTATTTTATTTGAGTTTACTTCAAGTTTGCTATGACCGGGTGCTAAACAAAGTTTCCAAGTTGCCACGTAACCGCGGGCACGGCTTTCCGAAAGATTTAACCCTGCAGGGGTGCTCCAACTCATCCATCACAAACTAACCACACGCAGCGGGAATAACCTCGACCACGAATCTCATGATCTTCCTAGGCAATTCCACTGGAAAACCGCAACCTCGAGATAGCCCGAAGTATTTTCGGAATTCCTCGCACAAGACGTTCGAGAAAGGTAAAACAAGTCCAGCAAGACCGCCCGACGTGTCGACGAACCCGATAGGAGCCGCGTATCTCGTTCTCAGGACACGACAGATAAGCGAATCGTACGGTGGCCTGATAGACATCTCCCGAGTTGCCCCGGGTTGGCCCCACACGGTGCTCTAGTTTGGACCAACACTCATGAGGAGCACTGGCCTGGGTTGTTGATTAAAGATCCGCGGGTGCCGGCGGGTCCCTATGCAATTTTAGTTGTTATTAGGCAGATGTAGTACCAATGTTGGGCCTTGCCAGACAAGCTTTATCCTAAAACGAAAATCGAGGGGGTCCCCATAACAACCCCGAGCATGTTAGGAGCGCTCAATTATGGAACATAACACCGGTACACAAGTATCTAGGGGCGGCAAGAGTGGAACAAAACACCGAGCAAAAGGCCAAGCCTTCCACCCTTTACCAAGTATATATGTGCATTAAATTAAATAGCAATAATATTGTGATATAACAAAAGGATATCCATGTTGACACATGGAAACAATTGCACCTGCAACTAGCAATGCTATAAGAAGGGCTGAGCAAGCGGTAACACAGCCAAACAAAGGTTTGCTGGGATGTGGAGGGGTTAGAGGCTTTTCATGGCAATTTGGGAGGCTTAACATACAAGTGGTAAGTAGCGAGACAGCGATAGAAACGAGACATCTAGCATGGCAATGATAGTAATGGTATCCAGGGAAATGATCATCTTGCCTGAGATCCCGCTTGGCAGAAGAACGAATCCATGAAGAAGACGAACCAACGTAGTCGAACGAATCCTCACACTCCGAACGCTTTCGGAACTCTATCGAGAAGAAGCAATCCGGATCAACAATCAACACATGATAGCACCACAACATATGCATGACATAATGCGCAAACAAATATGATGCATGTCGGGTTTAAATATGAAAGGCATGGCAATCACAACAAACAAATACTACACATTAAGTGAAGTTCAATATGCAACAGGTTGCATATTGACGAAACTCCACGTTCGAAACATTTAGTTCACTCTCGTTTATTTACACGACACGTTTAAATGTTGTTAACATGGCAAGAGGTGAAGCATAAGTAAGCTACCCATCTAGGCAAGTTTAACTGAGGCCGGAAACAACATATAGCATTTCCGAAACGACCCCATATGTTAATTTCGAAATTGGTCCAGATCTGAACTAATCATGTTTTATATTTATTAAACAGGGAAATAAGATGCACAATGCGATTCTACTCGTCATTCTAGTCAATTTACATATATAGAACATTTGAAACGGAGCTACGGTTTAAAAGATATGACAATCACAAGATGCATATGTCATGAATGCAAAATGCATAGAAAAGACAATCACAAACACTTCAAATCATGAATGCAGCAAGTTATTATGAAACTACATAAGATTCTAGTCAAGTTACATGTAGGACATGCTCAAAACGGAGTTACGGTTCAACCACAACAACCAACACAAGTTTTAGATGAAATCTGTCCAAAACAGCAAGATAGCGTTTTGCACACATGAAAACAACAAGCTACAAGATTCGAAAATGCACAAACTAAGCATGGGGCAGTAGCATATAACACACACTTCATTTCATCTTCACATATCATACTCAAAAGAGTCATGGGTCACATGGTAGGAAGCTCACAACATGACAACAAAATATAGCAGATTAGGACTTAGTGAAAATAACAGGTTTTAGCATAGCAGATTTTCACGGAGGCATATTGGCAGCAGCAAAAGTATATGCTGCAGGGCATATTATGACATGAAAATCTACAGCATGGTAGAGGACATGATGCATTACAAATCATTACTTTATGGCAACATCAAATTATGCTCAGATTCATGGCAACCATCAACACAACATGGCATATTGAAGAAAACAGATTCTCAGACTTAGTGAAAATTAGAGTAGACATGTGCAGCAGTTTTTAACAGATTGACATATTGAGTAACATAAATAATTATGATGAAAAACCTATTCATGCAAACTATTGGCACAACATGATAGAGCATAACATGGTTAACAAAGCATTACATTGTGGCATCACCAAAAGACTACTAGAACACTAGCAAATCACATGGCAACACATCAACAAAATAACAGATTTCCAGACTTAGAAATATTTTGGACCCTCAAAACAGCAGATTTTTATAGCATGTTGGCAATAAGAAAATAACACCTATACATGCATTTCTATGACAACCAAAAATACCAGGGCCTAGCACACATGTCCATGGGCATATCTAATGTTCAAAATTATTTCATATGATGCACGGATCAAATCACACAAAATAGACAAACGGGCATCATGGCAAAAATGACATGCACACGAACTTCCTCCAATGACAAAACTAAATGCACAGTTAAATTCTAGGGATTTTTCTACCCCGAAAACACATATAATATGCATAGGTTCATGTGGGAAAATAAGTCACAATTAATTAGGCAAGTTAATGGTATAAACCCTTCAGCAATTATAATTGCAAATTAGATGCAAATACCACATCGCACATTTTTGTCATGCATGAAAATGCGCTACAATTAATATGAACATTTTAAATATATTGTTGGATTAATTCCCATGCACGATTAAATAAATATGCGCAATGCAATAAACATGGCATTTATGCAAAATGATGCAAAACAGCGAGCTTAGGTATTTTTATCATGGATGAAAATGGCATATAATTAATCTACACATCTTTCTGAGCATTTTTTCATATATAAAACATTTTTATACGGCGTACGGTTAATTATCTATTAGCAATTTAAAAACATGCAATTAACTGAATTAAACAAAAAAAAGGTCAAGGGTCCGGATCTAAGGAGTGCACTAGGCGGGAATTAGGTGAAGCTCATCATGGGCTAGATCTGGCCGGTCGGTCAGAGAGGCGAGGTGGGCCAGCGATGGTGGCCGAGGTGGCCCGACCCACGAGGGCAGGTCAGCGGGGCTCGTTGCCTGGCTGCGGCCCACGCGCGGTCGGGCGGCGCAGTTGGCTGCGCCTCTGCTCGATCTGAACGAGAGCGAGGGCAGGGACAGAGTCAACGCGGCTGCCATGGGACGAAGCAAGCTCGAGGGGGCACGGTCTTGGGCGCGAAGGAGGCCATGGACGGCGGGGAACGGCGGATCTGCAAGAAGGCCCTCCGGATCCATCCGTTTCAGGTGGCGGCGGCGCTCGGGGATCTGCAGGGCAGGGGCCTTGGTGGTTAGAGGAGAGGGCGAGAAGAAAGGAGCAAGAAGAGAGGGAAGGCAAGGTGCGGCGAGGGCGACCCGACGACGATGAGGCTCCGATGCGGGCGACGGGCATCTCCGGCGAGGCCCCGGCAGGTCCTGTGGCCGGCGGGTCGCGGGGCTGACGAGGAGAGCTCGAGGAGGCGGGCGATGACGCAGGGAGCTCGGCTCCATGGCGGGGGCGGAGGCAGGAGCGTCGGGCGGGCCGATTCGGGCCCTGACGGGCCTGCGGCTGGCTGGGCGGGCTGAGGGCGACATGGCGGCCAAGTACTTGTGGAGGGCGGCGGCGCAGGTGGGTTTTGCGGCGACAAGTGGCGGCGGGGGACGGGGCCGGCGCAGAAAACGATGGAGAGGCTAGGGGAAGCCATTTTTGGTAGGGGAGGCATCTATTTATAGGCAGGGGTCTAGGGTTAGCTGTTTCCATCTGTTTTCGGACCGTTTGACCCTGATCGGATGGTCCGGAAGCGGAGGGGGCTAGGCTGGGCCTGTGGGCTGTGAAGAGGGGTTGTGGGCTGAGGAGAGAGGGAAGATGTGAGCCCGTGACACGAGTTTTAAAACACGAAAACGTCTGCGATATAAACCGATGGCGGTGACACTGCGGTCGACCATTCGGGTATCAAACGACATCTGATTGCGACGAAATTACGCAGGCGTTCTACCTATGATATAATAAGACCGCACGCCAACTTTCGACCTAATCCGAGAATATTTTATACGCACTTTTAAAAGCAAGATTTTACAAATGACGCGAGCGCGTGCATGTGTGGTTGGGATCGAAACGGACGACGACACGGACGGAGAGAACCGGCAGCTACGAACGGATGCAAGTTTTCGAAAACGAGTGACGATGCTATGCAAATGATGCGATGATGAATGCGACAACCAGACGAAACACACGATGAGAATGGAAATAAAAGGGATTCTTCTGGAGCGTCGGTCCCGGGCTGTTACAAGAGAGGAGGGGGCCGACAAGGTGGCGTGACACGGACGCCGAGGGCGTCTCGGGGGACACGAGGGGGAGGCCCTAGGTGGTCGGGAGCGGCCATTGGGCGGCGGCTACAGTGCGGGAGCGCACTGTAGCGCGCTCCAGAGCGTGCGTTTTGCATGCCATGGCATGCTGCTCGCGCTCTGGCTTGTCCCACCTTGTCCTTTAGCTCTTGGGGTGCCTGGAGATGCTCTAGGGGCTAGAGGGGCTATAGGGAGTAGAGGTGAAAGGAGGGAAGAGGTAAAAATGGGTGCAGCCACCACTGTCCAGGGGGTAAAATGAGGGTGTTACCCCACTTAACCATGGCCTATGGACTTGGGGTTTTTACTGGAGGTGATTTAGCATTGCAAGAGGGTGTGGTAAATTTTTTGACTCAAGGAGAATAGGGGAAGGGGGTCAAACATGGGTTTTACCACCTGGGCAAAAAGTGTTTGATGCTGGTTTGGCTAAGCAAATGGATTTTGCTTGACATGATATTTCACAGGGTGAAAATATAGGTAGAAATAGAGAGGACCACCAAGTTTGAGGAGTTTTGAAGAAAGTTCACAATGCAACTTTGTGAAACCCTAGAAATCAACATAATCAGATTTCTGTAGATCTAGCCATACATTTCACTTCCCACAAATTCACCACTTGGTGTGGCATCATTATTTGTGGTTTAGAACATGCCCACAAACTTTGAGGTTAATAGGACAAACTTCACAATGTAAAGTTGTTCAAATTTGAATCTGGACAGAGAGGGTTTTGAATATTTTGATTAAGCAAATCAATTGATATTGAGATGAAACTTTGCAAGATCATCAAGTATGACAATTGTAACTTGCTGGAATTTTCTTGGAATTTATTGAGAATATTTCTTATAGAAATATTTCAAAAGCTTGATTTGAACAGAAAGGGTTTTGAGGGGTTTTGCCCATGATTTTGAACATGACCATGTGTTGAAACTCATATATATGGAAAATATATGTCCACTGAGGTTCCCTAAATTTTCTCAAATATTTTTAAAGCATTTAAATAATTTTTCCCTATAAAAGACCATTTCTGGCCTGAAGAAAAAGCCTTTAAATAAAATAGTAAAATAACCTTTAAAATAATATTTGGTGGTTTTGAGAAATCATATATATAGCAGGTTCCAAATAAAGCCTTTGGGGAAAAAGGATCCACCCAATTTGAGGAGTTGCAGTGCAAACCTCAACTCAGGGGTTTTTGAAAACCTAATTTGAATACATTCTTTTTGGCCAAAATAAATTTTGATAAAAATAGTTTTGGGTACTATTCACTTGGCATGATCATTGGGCAAGAAGTTTGGTTCAAGGAAGATGGATATGGAGAGGAGTAGAACCTAAGAGTGCCAAACACAATCATCCAAGCAAGCAAACAAGCAACAATTCAAACAAGCACAAGCACTGAAAAAGTTTTAATTGGTTCCAATTTTGTAAATCCAAGCATAGCAAGGTGATACAAACACAGGGTGTGACAGACCTACCCCCCTTACAAGAATCTCGTCCCCGAGATTCCTAGGCTAAGCGCTAAAAAGATAAGGGAACTCGGGTCTAAGATAGTCTTCACGCTCCCAGGTTGCTTCTGATTCAGTGTGGTTGCTCCATTGGACCTTGAAGTACTTGATGGTGCGGCTTCGGGTGCAACGTTCAGCTTCATCCAAAATACGAACTGGCCTCTCACGATAAGTGAGGTCTGGCTGAAGGTCGATGGCTTGATGGTCGATGTCCTTGTAGAGGTCGGGGCGGTTGGGAACTTGAAGACACTTCCGGAGTTGTGACACGTGGAAGACGTTGTGCACATCGGAGAGCTCGGAGGGTAGCTCTAGCTGGTAAGCAACTTCTCCTCGTCTTGCGGTGATCTCGAAAGGGCCGATGTATCTTGGTGCAAGCTTTCCTTTGACATGGAAACGCCTGGTCCCTTTGAGAGGCGTGACTCGGAGATAGACATGGTCACCGGCACAGAAGTTCACTTCTCGGCGATGAGAGTCGGCGCAACTCTTCTGTCTTGACTTGGCGGCCTTGAGGGGCTCTCGGATGAGTTGAACTTGCTCTTCTGCTTCGTGGAGGATGTCTGGCCCAAAGACTAGTCCTTCTCCGGTTTCTGACCAGTTGAGGGGAGTACGACACTTGCGCCCATACAACACCTCAAATGGTGCCATCTGAAGACTTGATTGATAGCTGTTGTTGTAGGAGAATTCGGCGAATGGTAGGCAATCCTCCCACTTGGCTCCATATGCCAAAACGCAGGCATGGAGCATATCTTCGAGTATCTGGTTTACTCGTTCCGTCTGTCCACCGGTCTGGGGGTGGAAAGCAGTGCTGAAGGAGAGTTTGGTCCCCATCGCTTCTTGAAACTGCTTCCAGAACCTCGAGGTAAACTGAGTTCCTCGGTCTGACACGATCTCCTTCGGAACTCCGTGGAGGCTCACAATACGCTCGATGTAAAGGCTGGCTAGCTTGTTACCATCATAAGTGGTCTTGACAGGAATGAAATGGGCTACCTTGGTCAGGTGATCGACCATGACCCAAATAGAATCATGTCCTTTGCTCGACCTTGGTAATCCGGTGATGAAGTCCATCCCGACTTTGTCCCACTTCCATTCAGGCACTTTGAGAGGTTGCAATAGTCCAGCGGGTCGCTGATGCTCAGCTTTGACTCTCTGGCATATGTCACACTTAGCAACAAAGGTGCCTATCTCCTGTTTCATGCCATGCCACCAGAATCTTGTCTTGAGGTCTTGGTACATCTTGGTTCCTCCAGGATGGATGGAATACGGAGTGTCATGAGCTTCTTGCAAGATCAAGTTCTTGAGCTCTTCCTTGTTGGGTACGCAGATGCGATTCCCGAACCATACAACTCCTTGTCCATCCACTGAAAATCCTGGGGCCTTGCCTGCCTTGATCTTCCTTTTGATGCCTTCAATGCTCTCGTGTCCCTTCTGAGCCTCCTTAATATCATCCATCAAGGTAGGCTTTGCTTCGAGGTTGGCTAGGAATCCAGGTGCAACTAGTTCCAAGCCGAAGCTTTCAAGCTCTTCGTACAGGGCGGGTAGCCTATCCTTAATCATAGCATTCAAGGAACAAGTCTTTCTGCTTAAGGCAGCAGCTACCACGTTAGCCTTTCCGGGGTGGTATTGAACACTGAGGTCATAATCCTTGATCAACTCGAACCATCTTCGCTGCCTCATGTTCAATTCTCTTTGGGTGAAAATATACTTCAAACTCTTGTGGTCTGTGTATATCTCACATCGCTTCCCCAGAAGGTAATGCCGCCATGTCTTCAAGGCGTGAACTACGGCTGCCAACTCAAGATCATGAGTAGCGTAGTTCTCTTCATGAGGACGTAGCTGTCTGGAAAGATATGCTACGACTTTGCCCTCTTGCATCAGAACACCTCCAAGCCCGGTTCTCGATGCATCACAATATATCACAAACTCCTTGTGAATATCGGGGGTGGCCAAAACTGGGGCTGTGGTCAATCTCTTCTTGAGCTCTTGGAAGCTTTCTTCACACTTCTCTGTCCATTCGAACTTCTTGTCCTTCTTCAAAAGCTGGGTCATAGGTCGGGCAATGCTCGAGAATCCTTCGACGAACTTGCGGTAATATCCCGCGAGTCCGAGGAAGCTCCTGACTTCCTTCACATTGGTTGGGGATTGCCATTCAGTCACGACTTCAATCTTGGCAGGATCCACTGACAATCCTTCTGCAGTCAACACATGACCCAAGAATCCAACTTCATGCAGCCAGAATTCACACTTGCTGAATTTGGCATAAAGCTGGTGCTCTCGAAGCTTGTCTAGGACCAATCTCAAGTGTTGCTCATGCTCTTCTTCAGACTTGGAGAAGACGAGTATGTCATCAATGAAGACGACAACAAACTTATCCAAGTACTCAATGAAGACTTTGTTCATGAGGTACATGAAGTAGGCAGGGGCATTGGTCAACCCAAATGACATGACCGTGTATTCATACAGGCCATACCGGGTTACAAGCGCCGTCTTCGGAATGTCTTGGGGTCTGATCTTCAACTGGTAGTACCCTGACCTGAGGTCGATCTTGGAGAACACCTTAGCTCCATTCAGCTGATCGAACAAGTCTTCAATCTTGGGGAGTGGGTACAGTACTGGAATCAGGGTCTTTGCCATCTGCCAGCTCTTTGCCGTCTTTGCCATAAAGCAGACGGCAAACAAAATGCTGATGGCAAAGAGGGTCTTTGCCATCTGCACTTCTTTGCCGTCTGCTGGCAGACGGCAAAGAGTTCTTTGCCATCTGCCGGCAGACGGCAAAGACCAAAGTGGGCCCCATGGGGTACTGCACTTGCCAGGTCACACGGGCCACTTCTTTGCCGTCTGCTGGCAGACGGCAAAGAACTCTTTGCCGTCTGCCAGCAGATGGCAAAGAGGTGAGGGGGGGCCCATAGTGTAATGGCGGGGACGGGCTAACGGGCCACTTCTTTGCCGTCCGCTAGCAGACGGCAAATAATTCTTTGCCGTCTGCCAGCAGACGGCAAAGAGGGGGACTTAATTTTCGCCCCCGCACCCAAAGCCTCTCTCTCTCACACACACACATCTCTCTCTGCCTCTCTGTCTCAGTGCCGCCGCCCCGCCCTGCCCTGCCCTGCCCCCGCCGCCCCGCCCTGCCCTGCCCCCGCCGCCGCCCCGCCCTGCCCCGCGCCGCCGCCCCGCACCTCCGCTGCCCCGCGCCGCCGCTCCGTCGAGCCCCCCCGGTGAGCCCTCCCCGGCGGCACCCCCCGGCGAGCCCCCCCGATGGCACCCCCCCGACGAGCCCCCCGGCGG
This sequence comes from Elymus sibiricus, assembly GCA_039707655.1. Classification (NCBI taxonomy): domain Eukaryota; kingdom Viridiplantae; phylum Streptophyta; class Magnoliopsida; order Poales; family Poaceae; genus Elymus; species Elymus sibiricus. The sequence goes on along the minus strand of CM077675.1, from coordinate 412,507,771 downwards.
CACCCCCTCTGGTGAGCTCCCCCACCTCTGCCCTTTTTTTTCTTTTCTGTTTTTCTGTTTTTTTCCTTTTTTTTAATATCATGATTATAGATATATATAGATGCTACTGTTAGTAGATAGTAGATGCATCAATTAGGTTAATTAGTTAGATGTTGTTAATTAGGTTTTTTGAGTAGGTTAATTAGTTAGATGCTACTGGTTTCGACATCAATTAGGTTAATTAGGTTAGGAGGAGGAGGAGAAGAAAAAAGAGGAGAGGAGGAGAAGAAGAAGAGGAAAAAGGAAAGGAGGAAGAAGAAGAAGAAGAAGAAGAAGAAGGAAAAAAAAAGGAAGAAAAGGAAGAAAAGGAAGAAGAGGAAGAAGAAGAAAAGAAAATAAGAGGAAAAACCCCGACCCCGACACGGCACCCCGACCCCGACCCGGCACCCCGACCCCGACCCCGACCCGACACCCCGACCCCGACACCCCGACCCTGACCCCGACCCCAACCCGACACCCCGACCCCGACACGGCACCCCGACCCCGACCCCGACCCGACACCCCGACAGCGACACGGCACCCCGACCCCGACACCCCGACCCGACACCCCGACACCCCTGACACCCCGACACCACGACACCCCTCGACACCCCGACACCCCGACCCCGACACGACACCCCGACCCCGACACCCCGACACCCCTGACACCCCGACACCCAGACACAACACCCCCCAACACCCCGACCCCGACACGACACCCCAACCCTGACACGACACCCCGACACCACGACACCCCGACACCACGCCACCCAGACACGACACCCCCGACCCCCGACACCTCTTCGGCCTCCTGTTGACCGAAAAGGTGCTCTTCGGCCTTCCAGAGGCCGACGGGGTCATATATTTGTGAATTATGAGTTAGGAAGTATATTTCCCGATTTTGTTAAGAAAAACATCATATATATTTGTGTTGATCGGGTGGATTTAAATGTGCAGTTCTTTCGTTGCTACGAGGGTCTGGTGTTCGACGACCTCCCCGTGCGTTCGACAAGCTCCGCCCCTCCGTTCGTGGGTGAGCATATGCCCTTGGTTACATCATTTTGTGGATCATTGAGCATATGCTGGTACTATGACTGGAGCTGTCTTAGTCTGTCTTTCTGGAGCTCAAAATAGGCAGTGAACAGCATAACCCAGCTGGACTATTTTTGTCTGCTTCCCAACATAAACAATAAATAGATTGTAGTTTCCCCCATAAGAGAGAAATATGACATGAACGGTGAGTTATCAATAATTTTTGGGTTCACTACAACACGACGAAGGTGGGAGGAGAGCACGGTATATTATTTTGGGGTGGCGTCGAGGAGGCAAGGACCCACTATCTTGATGACAAAGGGAGGGGGCAAACTGTCTCCGCCCTTATCCCCTTAGAGGGAGAGGTTAGGAGAGAGCAAACCATGTCTTATAGCCTTAGAGAGAGAGTTTAGGAGAGAGCAAACCATGTCTTATAGCCTTAGAGAGAGAGGTTAGGAGAGAACAAATCAAGTCTTCTTCACAAGACGTGCGGTGCACGTGCACGTTTACTAGTTTAGGTAATAGGAGTAAGATTTAGGAGAAGAAAAAGGAAAGAAGAAGAGAAGAAGAAAAAGGAAAGAAGAAGAAGTAGAAGAAAGATAGGAAATAAAAGAAAAGGACACCCCGACCCCGACACGGCACCCCGACCCCGACACCCCGACACCCCTGACACCCCGACACCACGACACCCAGACACGACACCCCCGACACCCCGACACCCCGACCCCGACACGACACCCCGACACCCCGACCCCGACATGACACCCCGACACCACGACACCCCGACACCCCGACACCACGACACCCCGACACCGACCCGACACCCCGACCCCGACATGGCACCCCGACCCAGACACCCCGACACCCCGACCCCGACACGGCACCCCGACCCCGACACCCCGACACCCCTGACACCCCGACACCCTGACCCAGACACCCCGACACCCCTGACACCCCGACACCACGACACCCAGACACGACACCCCCGACACCCCGACCCCGACACGACACCCCGACACCCCGACCCCGACACGACACCCCGACACCACGACACCCCGACACCCCGACACCCCGACACCACGACACCCCGACACCCCGACACCCCGACCCGACACCCCGACCCGACACCCCGACCCCGACCCGACACCCCGACACGACACCCCGACCCCGACACGACACCCTGACACCATGACCCGGACACCCCGACACCCTGACACCCCAACACTTAAATTAAGTATTCAATTTTTTAGGTATTCAATTTTTTATTATGTTCATGATGATGATACACTTAAATTATATACATATTATTCATGTCAGGTATTCATTCTTTTTATGTTGTACTAATTTCGTTTACTCTCTGTCATTGCAGGTGTTGACAGATGGTGGGCGCGGGTCGAGAGCGCTCTGAGGCTCCTACCTCGGCGCGTGGTGGGAGGGGTAGTTCCATTCCACCCCATAGCCTCCGGAGAGCGCTGGATCTCAGTATGCAGACACCACGGCGGTCTCTTCTTCTTCGGCCGGGAGAGGTCGGGGGGGGGGGGGAAGAAGGCTGGTAGAGGTGGACGTGGCGGCGGGAGAGGTAGGAAGGCTGCTACTTCGCCTTCCTCGCCGCCACCCCCAGCTGATTCACCCGACCACAGGAGTGCTCCGTCTGAGATGGAGCCGCCTGAGGTGGACCCGTCTCGGACTCCGGTCCACGAGCCTCGGGCCGACGAGCCTATGGCAGACGCGCCTACGGCCGACGAGCCTCGGGCCGACGAGCCTTCGTCCCACGAGACTCTGTCCCACGAGAATCCGGAGCTCAGCAGGGATCACGCTGACTCGCAGTGGAACCCATGGGCGGACTCGACGGAGTCGAGTGGCCGTGCTGAGGGTGGCTATAGTTCTGATAGCTATAGCGAGGGTGAGTGGGTTGAGGGGCGCAAAGTCTACCAGCGTGGTGGTACAAAGCTCCTGCCCACCCCGGCGACCCCCGACCAGAGGTGGTTGATTGCGCCTCACGGGGACAAGTAAGTGCATTTACTCTTTTTTAACCTTTTGCCTTCACGTTTCTTCGAATATCCAATGCGTTGGCCTTGTCATACTGCAGGTCTTGGACACACGAGCCTCATGTCCGCAGGCCCAACGGTGTCCTTGGTGTGATTTGTCGCCAGAGCTTCCCGGGGTGGGTCACGTTGCCCGGTGAGGGCCGGGTTCCAGAGCTAGGAATGACCTGGGAGCACTACTTGGCTGCCCCGGCCCCGCCGGGGCATAGGATCGGCGATGTCGAGTGCCACAAGGTGGCCGACATTGTGATCCAGACGTTTTGGGTAATTTCTCCTTTGCCGTCTACGTTGTAATTCCTTCTTTGATTGGCAACCCTAGTGATTGTACTAATCCGTGTTTTCTTGTTTTATTGCAGACCTTTTACAGGTGTGCTGAGGGACAGGAGGAGGCCGCGGCTCGGGTTATCGACAACGAGTGCAGGCGCCTACTTCAAAACTTTCGGCACGAGGCTCGGACGCAGGCTGTTCGAGACTACTTCGCCTCGGCTGGTATTAGGAGGAAAAGAGAGAAGTGCCGCGAGAAGTTTCTGAGTAAGGAGAAGTACAGGAAGGTAATTACCTATTCTTAAGGCCTTGTACTTAGTTTCCTTGATTTGATTCGTAGGCATAGCGCTCAAATTTCTATTGCTTAACTTAGGTGCCCCCGAGATGGTGTGCGGATAGGATGGACTGTTGGGAGGCGTTGGTGGATGAGTGGTGCTCTCCCCAATGGCGCTCCACCCACGACACTGCAAAGGACAAGTGTGGCAAAATGAGAGGTGTCCCACACCATCTAGGCAGCGTCAACCTACATCAGTACGGGGAAAACTGGGTATGTGGTTTGCTTCATGATTCATGCAAATTTATTCTTCATGCTAGCTTGAGCCCTCAACTAATACTCTGTTCCTCTCTTTTAGGTGCGAGAGAACAAGGCTCCAGTGCCACAGCTGTTCGACCTCTATGCCATGTCCAATACTGCCTCGTACAAGAAGGCCAAGGCATTCTCTGAGTCTGACCTCGATGATCCAGATAAATTCAGCAACTGCGCCTCCCACCACAAGCTTGTGAGGTACAGAGACGAGGGGAAGGCGAGGAAAGGGCCGGACTTTCACCCGAGCCAGCAACCTCTTGATCCAGAGCTGGTGATGATATCTGGTGGCGGGAGGCAGCATGGCTCGTTAGCCATTGGGAATGGACTGATACGTTGTAGTAGCACTTTCCCACAGATCAAGAAGCGTCAGACCAGCTCCGATCCTGAGATATTGCCTCGTGCACGGCCAGTGGAGCTCGAATTCAATGTTAGTTATACGGACTCAGATACCTTTCCTTCATTACATTGTGTGTGCGGCCGTCGATGATTACAATGCTAACGAGTGGTGTTGCAGGCTGCTATTGAGGCAGAGAGAGCGAAGACCCAGGCGCTTCTAGAGGAGAGGGACCGGCAGGCGGCGGAGAGGGAGAGGGAGCTTGAGGACAGGACGGCTAATGCGTTGGAGGAGGAGAGGAACCAGAACATGATGGCTAACCGGGCCCTATACGAGATGTTCGCGGTAAGTTTCTTCTGCATATTAGCCAAATCATGCACGTAATGTTCCTTACAGTAGTATCTAATATGACTGACTCGTCAAAACCAAATGTGCAGACCCTGTGCGAGAAGACCGGCACGACCCCTCCGCCGATGCCAGTCATTGCTCCGGCGGGCACGGTGAGTTTCATTTGAATGGTCATTAGTTACTAGTCTTCACATTTGAGTTGCATCATGCTAACGATACATTGGAAATGATCTTTGGTGCAGCATAACTCCCGACAAGCATCGACCGATCCTCCTCCGTCAGCCACTGGCGCGACCGGTCCTACAACTACACCTACAACTACACCTCCGTGATGACGGTAAGTTTTCGCAAGTGTTTAGCATAACAAATGCGTACTTAGCTTAAGAAATGACCTATTTATCTCCAAAATGCCGTATACTTAGCTTAGTTTCCTCGAAAATGACATTATAACCTTACTTAGCTCCAAAATGACCAATTTTACCATGGATAGCTCTCAAATGACCTATACTTAGCTTAGCTCAAGAAATGACATATTTAGCTCTAAAATGACCTGTACTTAGCATTATTTCCTCCAAAATGACATAATAACCTTAATTAGCTCCAAAATGACCAATTTTACCACGGATAGCTCTCAAATGACCTATACTTAGCTTAGCTTAAGAAATCACCTATTTCGCTCCAAAATGACCTATTTAACCTAGGAAAGCTCTAAAATGACATATACTTAGCATTTATTCCTCCAAAAATGAATTTATATGGTTAGCTAGCTCAAAAATGACATAATAACCTTAAGTAGCTCAAAAATGACCTATTTAACCTAGGATAGCTCTAAAGTGACCTATACTTAGCATTTATTCCTCCAAAATGACTCAATATGCTTAGCTAGCTCAAAATGACATAATATGCTTAAGAAATGACCTATTTAGCTCCAAAATGACTTAATATGCTTAATTAGCTCAAAAATGGCATAATTACCTAGGTTAGCTCTAAAATGACCTATACTTAGCTTATTTAGTTCATTTATGACATACTTAGCATATTTAGGTCAAAAATGGCCTATTTAACTAGGTTAGCTCTAAAATGACACAAGTAAGCAATAAGAAGAAGAAAAAGAAAGAGAAGATAAATTCTTCTTCTTCTTCTTCTTCTTCTTCTTTTTCTTCTTCTTTTTCTTCTTCTTCTTCTAGTCTTCTTCTTCTTCTAACTTCCTTCTTTCCCATTTTGCAGATTTGATTCACTTCACGGAAGCTTGCGTTCATGGAGTCCTTGTCCTTCCATTTTTTTTTGATTTTGTAGGATCAACAATTGACACTGGCATATGTATGTATAGATGAATGAAACTTGCATATGTATGGATGAGACTTGCATATGTTTTGATTTGGTATGTGTTGGATGATCATATCCATATGGCTTGCATATTATTTGCATATGTGTTGTTTATTATGTGGTGGATGAGACATTTTATGTGATGGACTAGACATAATGTTTGCCTTATTATGTGATTCTGAATATATATATATATATATATATATATATATGTGTGTGTGAATTTCAGTGCAAATGAATTGATATAAGAGAAAACAGTAGAAACAGGGGCTATATAGCCACTTTGCCGTCTGCTAGCAGACGGCAAAGAGGTTTGCCGTCTGCTAGCAGATGGCAAAGAGGCCACGTGCCAGCAGCCTGTGCAATCTGGGCTGGCCTATTTGGCATGTTTGCCGTCTGCGAGCAGACGGCAAAGAGCCTGCGCTGGCCCAGCTGACGCCTGAAGTCAGCTGCAGCTCTTTGCCGTCCGCTGGCAGACGGCAAAGAGCGCCGTTAGCCCCCTAACGGGGCTGGCACCTTTTGTCTGTCGTCCAGGGTCTTTGCCGTCTGCCGGTAGACGGCAAAGAGCTTTGCTTCTTTGCCGTCTGCTGGCAGACGGCAAAGTGGCCTTTGCCGGCAGCTGTTCGGCCGGACTTTTGGCCGTCTGCTGGCAGACGGCAAAGGATTTGCCGTCCGCCAGGCAAGCCTTTGCCGTCTGCTATGGCAGACGGCAAAGACCCTGATTCCAGTAGTGGTACTTGTTCTTTATTGTGACCTCATTGAGAGAACGGTAATCGACACAGAGTCAGATAGTTCCGTCCCTCTTTGACACAAATAGAACAGGTGATCCCCAAGGAGAGGCACTAGGGCGAATGAATCCTTTTCTAAGCCGCTCTGCCAGTTGCTTCTTCAATTCAGCCAACTCTTCGGATCCCATTCTATAGGGTTTCTTATAGATGGGTCCTGCTCTGTGCATTAGCTCAATGATGAACTCAATGTCGCGGTCAGGAGGCATTCCAGGTAGCTCATCAGGAAAAACATCGGGGTATTCGCATACCACTGGCACTTGATCCAACTCAATTCCTGACAGACAATTAACCTAAGGGGCTCGAGTGGAGGCAGGATTGGGAACATACTTGACTTCTACTCCTTGGCTATTGGTTATGGTAACGATCCTCTTGGCACAATCCAAGTAGCCTTGGTTCTTGGTCAACCAATTCATGCCAAGGATGACATCCAAGCCTGGTGAATCCAGGACTATGAGGTCTGCTAGGAAGTCTACCCCATTGATGATAATCTCAGCTCCCTTACATCCTATCTTGAACTTCATAACTGAACCCGGGGTTTGTATCAACATATGACTACCCAGGGATGTAGGCTTCATGCCACTCTCTAGTGCAAACTTTTGAGTGACAAAAGAATGCGAAGCTCCACAATCAAACAGTACTGTTGCTAGAGTTGAGTTGATGAGGAACGTACCAAGTATGACGTCCGGGTCTTCCTGGGCTTCCTCAGCGGTGACGTGATTCACACGACCCTTGCCATTGTTGGGCTGGTTGCGGGGAGCTGGGTTCCTTGGTGGTGCTCCACGGCCTTGACCTTGGTTTGGTGCATTGGGGCGCGGTGCATCTGGCTTCTTGTTGGGGCACTGCTTAGAGATGTGTCCAGGCTGACCACACCCAAAGCAGGTGACTTGACCATAATTGTTATTGTTGTTGTTCCTACCGCCGTTGTTGTTATTGGGGTTGTTGTATGCTGGTCTGGGATTGGCATACTGCTGAGGCTGGTAGCTCGGACGAGGTGCAGGAGGTCTAGCCTGCTGCGGCTGATAGGTTGGCTTGGCTGGGGCTGGCTGCCAGGGGCTAGGCTTCTGGTTGCTGGAACTACCCTTGCTGATCATCTTGCGCTTGCGAGTGTCGTCTATGACACGACACTTGTCTTCTAGCATGAGGGCCTTGTTCACCAGGTGGAAGAAGGTCCGACAGTCGCCGACTATGAGCTGATACTGCAGGGTCTGCTGAAGTCCATCGATGAAGCGTTCCATCTTGGCAGCCTCCGTGTTGACATCTTCAGGTGCATACCTTGACAGCAGGTTGAACTTCTGCAGGTACTCCTTGACAGAGCCACTTCCTTGCTTCAGCGCTCGGAACTCTCTCTTCTTGATAGCCATAATCCCAGAAGGAATGTGGGCGGTGCGGAATCCTTCCTTGAAGTTATCCCAGGTGATCACACGATCGCCTTGCATGACCTTCAATCCATCCCACCATGCTCTAGCGGTACCTCCGAGGCAGTGAGAGGCATACAACACCTTCTCACGATCCTCATTGCAATTGACCAGTGCAAGGAGGGCCTCGATGGTGCGGATCCAGTCGTCAGCATCCAAGGGTTCAGCAGTCTCGGTGAAGGTTGGGGGCGAATTCCTCATGAACTCAGACAGAGTGGAGCATCCATTGCCATTCCTGCCTTGCTGCTGGTTGTTCACAAGGACTTGGGCCATCTGCTGGATGGCAGCAGTGTTGGCTTGGCGCTCCTCCCAGAGAACTTGGAGAAACTGAGCTATGGTCATGTTCTCCGGTGGAGGTGGTGGCGGGGGAATGTCGCCTTGTGGCTGCTCCTGGTGTCCTTCAGCCTGAGCAGTCCCACCAGCTCCCTGTTGCTGGCTGGAGTTGCCGGCTTCAGGGTTGGTGAAGATGCTGGTGCGGGTTGCAGTTACCATCCTGTTTGGAGCAGCCAAGTCAAATAACTGGGATAGACGAGAGGGAAAGCAGTACTGGACAAAGCGCACCTAAGGGGGTTGGTATAGTGCAAGTGTGGTGAAACAAAGGTCGAAAGACCAACACATATATTAAGATAAGATAGGTCTCGTAGCCACGCTCTTCTGGGTCTTCCTCCTAATCGTCCTCCGGACGGGCATCGTCTTCGGTCGAGGGAGTCGGAGAACGAGGAGGCCCATCCCGACGACGCTTCGTCGGCGGGTCAGTGAAGAGCTCACGGTACTCCTTCGCGCTCATGCGACGACGATGTGTGGGTGCATCTCTAGTTGGGGGTACTCCTTCTTGATCTTGTCGTCCCTCAGGGGCTCCATCCTTCTTGATCTTGTCTGGCTTCGTCTTGGCTTGACGAAGTAGCTCTCGGGTGTGGTGAAGTTCCTCGCGGAGCTTCACAGACTCCTTAATCAGGTTGTGAACCAGACTATCGCCGGAGAGGCTGAAGTAGGTCTGGAACCTGAGTGGTGTGCCATCCTCCTTGGATGGAATCAACGTCCAACTCTCGCCAAGATCATCCTTTCTGAAGGGCGGGTAGCGAGTAGCTGGCTCGTCAGCCATCTCTGGAATGATATCTCGAAGGTGTAGGAGTGCCTTGCGCGCAGCTGTCTCGACTGCGAGTGCCATCGTCTCCATCTGTGGTCCTTCAAAGAACCAACTAGTCGGGGAGTCGTTTGCCTTCACAACCACATCCACGTGGTACTCCTTCGTGACGGCATCGACCCAGTGCTGGTGGTAGAGGAAAATGGGTGGTTGGCGAAACTGGCACTTCTCCAGGCTATCCTCAAGGAGTAGGGGAAAGCCGGATGTCAGGAAGGCTTCGGGCACGACGGCCATCTACAAAGGTTTGAAGGGAGGAGAGTCAATAGAGTGCTGTGTGGAGAATAGAAGAGGTTATAAGTGCAGGAACTCCTAAGTATAGGTGCTAGGTGTAGTTTTGAAAACGGTTTCATCCTAACTAACATCCATGCTAACTAAGGGCTTCCTACAGTGAGGATGGCTCTGATACCAGCTCTGTGGGGACCCCGACTCATAAGTCGTGATCACCGAATGCACGTGTAGAGTGATCCCAGAGATCAATGCTCACTGAACACACAGAAGCTGAATAACAAGAGTCTTACATCCACATTTAGCGTCTTACACAAATAAAGACCATGAAGGTCTAGTCTTACATAGATAGGGCCACAAGGGCCAAATACTTAAACATAACAAGCAGCGGAAATCTTGATCGAAAGCGTGAACCCATGCCATCTGCCTTAAACCTACAGGCATTCTGACTGGGAAGCGTCCTAGTTCGCATGTTCGTCACCAACGAACTCTTCGCCATATTCCTGCTCTTCTATGCCTGGCCAATTAAATAACCAGTGGCAAGCCAATGAGTACTTTGAATGTACTCGCAAGCAATCCAAGTTGTGGAACAAGGTATAACAATGCATGATATAGCACTAAGTAGGTAGGTTTGCAGAAAGCTGATTTTTTAAATGCAATGACATGATCAAGTAACTTGAGTAAGCATGCATCAACTGCTAACAGGTACTCCTGTGAGCAAATCTCAGTTATCATCATAAGAAGGGGTTGAACATCTCATGTTCATCATCATGCTAAATCATCGGACTTAGCTCAATCATCATGCTAAGTCATCGGACTTAGCTCAACTACCATCTTTGTCACCAACACACACACACACACCATGTTTGAAAAAACATCGGACGTAGTTTAAGCAGGACCTCCAACTGTCCATGACCGTGGACACGGCTACTCGAATAGTTTGACACTCTGCAGAGGTTGCACGCTTTACCCACAAGACTCGGGGAACTTCCGTGTCATCCACGACTCGCGGTATATTACATACCCGAGGTAAGCACCCGAACAATGCCTTTCCCCTAGCGATACTAAACAGAGAGTCCACTAGTTTGTGTCATCCCTCATGATATACATCACACGTATCATCCATGAGGGCACGCAACAGTGTGCCAGGTGCCTGTAAAGACAGCGCATGGTCGCCCTTCCAGGTGCGACCCCGTATCGAGAGTGACCACGCCACTCCCGCCACTAGTAATGCGGGCTCTATGCTAGTACCCACCAAGGTAATCAACAAAGCCCCGTCCCATAAGGGGTATCGTGGTCGTACATGTAAGGTTGGGTTGGTCAGCAAATCTTAAATCTCTCCATTTTCGAAAACACACACACAACTTGCTCTGATACACCACTTCTTTACCAAGTGGTTTCCTAGCTCATCATCATCTCCCTCGGGCATTAGTGGCACCCGATGGGGTTTTCGAAAAAGTCTTTGAAATCACTTTTTTTTCCATCACCATGCATATTCCCGTCCCACTTTGCGTAGCAACTACTTAGCAACCTAACTACTCCCACCCGCACAACCCTCAGGGAGGTAGGGTCATGCATGATGCAAGTATCAACAAGAAGGTAACGGAGGCACCCCACCGAAGGGGATACCACAACAACATGATCATTATCCAGAAATAGTGTGCTCTATGCCATGCAAAAAGAGGTTTCATAGTCATGGTCAAAGGGCTGCTTGCCTGGCTCAACAAAGTCTTCAGGGTCTTCAAAGTCTTCGTGTCCAATCCCCTCGTCAACAACGCAATCTATCGTCGCGGAATAAACGGGCAAAAATAAGCATCACACAAAAACAGAGCACAATCTTTACTTCTAACATGTTACATTACTCTGATAGATACTACAAGCTATTCTAAAAATACTTGTCTAGGGTTTTGTAGTTAAAAAGACTTTTCAAACTATTAAAAATAGAGGCTAAAAATGCCCAAAAGAGGTTTTTAAAATAAATCAGTAGATAAAAGTTTTTCAATAAATTATAAAAATGGCACTATTAAATTCTACACAATATTTTAAGATTTATGGTGGAGAAATAATTGGCATTGGTATTTTATTCTGTCCAGAGGAATTTTTGCAAGAAACCAGAATAAAGAAAAAGGAAAAGAGCTCTGTGCTCTTGGGCCAAATGGCCAGCCTTCTGGGCCGGCCCAGTCGCCAACCATGCCAGGCGAGCCGGTGCCCCCGCGCGCATCAGGTTTCAAACCTGACGGGCAGGGCCCTGTGGCCAGCGACAGAGAGGGGGAGAGAGAGGCGAGGGAGAGGCCGACAGGTGGGGTCCCCCTGTCGGGTCCTTCTCCCACCTCAGGACAGGAAGGGGAGGGCCTCACCGGCGGCGGTAGGAGGCACGGCAGGGCACGGCGATGACGGGAATGAGAACAGGGGGATTCCACCATTTGGGTGGAGGTGGAACCAGTCGCCGGGGTGGTCGGAGTCGCCGGCGACGAAGGAGCAGGGCGGCGGCGCTACGGGAGGAGGTCACCGGGCCCTTCCCGAGCTGCAAATCGAGCGGAGAGGAGGGGGGAATGGGTCAGAGAGGTGAGGGAGGAGCAACTGAAGATGAAGGGGGACCGCAGGGGCGCCTCACCGTGAGATCGTCGACGGCCCGAGGCGGCGGCGCCGAGCTCAATCCCAAGCACAGAGAGAGGGAGAGGTTCTGTGGCTGGGTAGGGCATCGATTAGGGTGGAGAAGGAGAGATCAGAGAGGGGAGAAAGTGCGGGGCTACCCCTTTATAGGTTGACGCGAGTCCACCGTGGGCTTGTGCGCGGGCGAGGTCGTAGCGGTCACTGGAGGGCTCGGGGGAGGGAGAGAGCGGGTCTACGGTGCTCCTGGGGGTCGCCCACGACTCGGAGAAGAAAGAGGGGAGGCGGGAGCGTGCGCGCGTGCGAGGCTCGGGGTTTGCCGAACCGGTGGCGTCGGGCGCGCGTGTGGGGAGGCCGCTGGAGGAGGAGAGAGGAGGGGGCCGACAAGGTGGCGTGACACGGACGCCGAGGGCATCTCGGGGGACACGAGGGGGAGGCCCTAGGTGGTCGGGAGCGGCCATTGGGCGGCAGCTACAGTGCGGGAGCGCACTGTAGCACGCTCCAGAGCGTGCGTTTTGCATGCCATGGCGTGCTGCTCGCGCTCTGGCGTGTCCCACCTTGTCCTTTAGCTCTTGGGGTGCCTGGAGATGCTCTAGGGGCTAGAGGGGCTATAGGGAGTAGAGGTGAAAGGAGGGAAGAGGTAAAAATGGGTGCAGCCAACACTGTCCAGGGGGTAAAATGAGGGTGCTACCCCACTTAACCATGGCCTATGGACTTGGGGTTTTTACTGGAGTTGATTTAGCATTGCAAGAAGGTGTGGTAAATTTTTTGACTCAAGGAGAATAGGGGAAGGGGGTCAAACAAGGGTTTTACCACCTGGGCAAAAAGTGTTTGATGCTGGTTTGGCTAAGCAAATGGATTTTGCTTGACCTGATATTTAACCGGTTGAAAATATAGGTAGAAATAGAGAGGACCACCAAGTTTGAGGAGTTTTGAAGAAAGTTCACAATGCAACTTTGTGAAACCCTAGAAATC